>CP142453.1:119311875-120681250 GCA_038049695.1 Cinnamomum chago
CCACGCGCAACGGGCGAGCGTGCCCCGGCCCCAGGCGGGCGAGCAGTCCCGTGCGCCCCGGGCGGGCAAGCAGGTCCATCCCCGGGTGGGCCAGCGCTGGGCGGGCGAGCAGTCCCGTGCGCCCCAGGCGGGCGAGCAGGTCCATCCCCGGGTGGGCCAGCGCTGGCAGCAACCGCCCCAGGCGGGCGAGCAGGCAGGGCGGGCGCCCCGGGCGGGGATGTCTCCGGCACAGGCTGGTTTGCTCCTTGCGCGGGCGCAGTGACGACGTCTTCTTTACTTCCATCGTCCATTCCTTCCCCTCCTTGATGCCCCATGGCTGCAGTTCTCAGAACAAGAAGAAGATGAGGACAGCAGGAACAAGAAGAAGATGAGGACAGCAGCCCTTCTTTTCTCTTTCTTTTAACAAAGGAAAGGAAGAAAGTAAGAGAAAAGAAGCAAAAGCCCCTCTATTTATAACCTACCTGCTAGGGTTTTCAAGAAGAGAGAGCACTAAACCAGGAGAGCAATGGAGAAGAGCCCTGACACAAGAGAACACTTTTAAGTGGCATGAAAAAAAAAAAAAAAAAAGCCTGATGTTCAAAATGTCTCCCTTTCAAAGTTTTTGGCGCGAGACATTGAGGGGCAAATGATGGGTCAAGCCCAAATAATTTGGTACGCAATGACAGGTTAGGCCCAAGTGGCTCGGTCCACGACAACGGGTCAGGTCAGACTGACCATAGTCCATGATGAGCTCAGGTCTTGATCTACCCATTGAGGCCGGATCCGAATCCACATAATGACAAAGTCATCACGTCGTTTCACCTACCCGCTTTCTACCAATTCCCACGGGGAAATCTTATCTGCTCGTCTGTTGAGCGGGGTTCGGAGGACTCCACCAGACTGGAGCGTACATCATTGGAGATCCCTGAAGAATCTCCCCACCCGTTGGAGAAAGAGTATAAAAGGAGGAGTCCTAGCAAAAGAAAAGGGATCTCTCTCGAATTCTACACCTCATTATTATATCTGACTACTTTGTAACCTCCTCCCCAGAGCAATAAAGCAATCATTTAAAGTGGACGTAGGTCATACTGACCGAACCACTATAAATCCCTTCTATCCTTCTCTCTCTTCATTAATTTTCACATTTATTACATATCACTTGACCGGTGGTGCCCGAAAGCCACTTTTTGGCATCATCAATGTTCATTGATTTTAAGAAACATGTAGAAAATAGTAACATATCTAAAATTGCTGAATGGACTCGTTTACTCAAGTGAAAATGTTGCTTTCAAACAAATACGGTGATGTGTTTCACATACGTAACATTTGTATAGCAAGCATTTGGGACCACCCCATCAACCGCCAAGTTCATAACTTTGGACTTGACCTAAATCTCATATAAGCCCATGATAAGACCCATAGTTGGATTGGTAAAGATGTTGGATATGAAAAGGATATATGGATTGCAAGGTCCTTTGAAAAAATTATAACGAAAATAATCCTTACAGTGTTGGTTTTATATCTTTCCAAATTATCCATTGATCTCCATCTGTTGAAGAGTCCACCACTGATTCTATACTGTTCTTTTTTTTTTTTTGTGTCTTTTGGTGCCTAGGGCTGTTCCAATCAGAACGGCCATCTACACCCCCCCCCCCCCGCGCTCTCTCTCTCCAATCCATTCGACTGCGCACCCTCACTCGTCATCTTTGAAACCAAGGGAAACGGAAACAGATCCTGTTTGGACCAATTTCTTTTATGGGAGAGATGGGACGTCATCTGATTTGATATCTCCTCCTTATATAGCACATTGTGATTGGTCCAAACAGGTTTCAAATAGGGATCCAGATCCGAAAGGAAGGCATTCTCGGGTCTTTTCATGACCTTCAACAACATCGGAACCAACACCTGGATTGCTTTCATGGAAAGCTGCCACCATTTTCTTGCTAAATGGTAAATGTAAGTGCTGAAAAATAACTCACAAGATCAAGGGAGGTGCCTCAAGGGACTTATCCAAACGACCGGAAAGAGCTAATCGATCTTCGGACCTGAAAGGGGAGAAGAAACAGTCAGAGGACCCTGGTTGTGGGTAGCACAGGGCTCTCCGATGCCTAAGTTAGTGCAATGAGGCTAGTCGGAGAAGAGAAAGTGGTGGATGGTTGCATGCATGTGAGAGTGCGTACCTTCTCCTAGGTGGTGGATCCTCTTATATGAGAGAAGCCTCGGAATACTTGTTGGTGGGCCTCTTGATTTGACTGCTAGGGATATATTAGCCCATAGAGCCATCGATGGAGGTCCAACATAGCCCACATTGCATTAAATGAAGGTCCAATCAGCCCATGCTGCATTAAATGCTAGTCACGTTGGGCCTGATCTTGCCTTGACTTGTTGGCGGCCGGGGTTCCATCGGATCCTTCCTTGGGCCCTGCCCCGATATGGCTGCAGACACTGGACGTGGCACTATCAGGGACTTGGTGAAAGTGGACGACTTGGATGGTGTATCTGTTCCATCAACGCGTGCTCAGACACTGCCACGTGGTCGGATGTCAGGCGTGGCTGTCTATACCCGTCTCAGGCGGAACTCACCATCTCGGTTATGGCCGGGATGAGCACCCCTTCCTGGTACAGCTTCTTACCGAGACGGGGAGAGTCTGGTCTCGGCAAGTACCTCAGCTTCCCATGCCGAGACGCCTCAGCCGAAACGGGACTTCTGTAGGGATCATCGCCAGTCTTCGCTTAACTGGCGCATTAAAGGATGCGCCACACAGTAAATAATTTGATTAAAGAGGGAAAAGGAAGAGACAAGGGCTTGACAAAGCCCTCCAAAAAAATAACCACAACAAACAACTATACAGGGCTCCTTATCTCTGTAAGGAGCAGAGAGCTACAGAAGGAGAGATTCCAGAAAGAAGAAAAAAGTTAACTTCCACCATATTAGTCATATCTGATGTGATCTTTATTAGATTTCCCGATCATGAGCTGGACGGCCCGGATCTTCTTCCCATTCTATGGGCCATGACATCCTTCTAGCTCTGCGTTTCCTACTAAAGCCACATGTTATCCATGTTTTATTCTAGGAACCGGATTCCCTGCATTTCCTACTAAAGGACCAATAGGTAAGCCTGTCAATGGGACGGGCCAAGCTTGGGCTTGGGTTGTCCAATCCCGTCCCGAAAATAGGACGGGCCTGCTAGGTGTTGTCCAATCCCGGCCCTAAATTGAACGGGCTTACATCTAATCCCGTCCCGTACGGGCCCGGGCTGAGACAGGGCCGGGCCTGGGCTTAGCCCGATCCTGGAGATAAGCAAAATATTCTCTAATTATTTCTACTGTCACCAGACACGGTGTGAACCTGACTTTAAACCCTCATCTTTTTTCCAGGCTTGGGACCGGCAATGCAATGCAACAAGCAACATGGCGGAGTTAAAATTTTTTTTTTTTTTTTTTTGCTAGTGACAGTAGGAAATCAGAAAATCAATAGAAATGAATGAGTATACTATACGCTATATGGGTCAAGTAATGTAGGAATGATTAAAACCTTTTTTTTTCGGTAAGAGTAGAAAATCAGAAAATCAATAGAAATGAATGAGAATAAGTATCCTATATGAGTCAAGTTAAAGTAATGTAGCATCAGTTAAAAACTTTTTTTTTTAAAGTAGAAAATAAAAAAATCAATAAAATGAATGAGAATGAGTATCCTATATGGGTCAAGTAATATAAAAAAGAAATCAACAGAAATTAATTTTCTTTTAATATGTCTAAAACATCAATTAGTGCATTCCCATCATTATCTTGGACGGTGTTTGGGAAGGGGGGAGGGAAAATGGGAGAGGGGAAAATGGAGGGAAAAATGAATTGTTTTCCCTCAAAAATTTTATCCCGAAAACAGGGGGAAAATGAGGGGAAAGTAATGGAAATGACTAAACTGTCATTTTACACTAATTGAATTTTTTTCAAAAGCAAGGATAAAATGGTCTTTGTCTCTGTACCTCACAAACAAACAAAATTATACTTTTTTATTTTTCTTTCCTCTACTTTTTTACTTCCCAAATAAGAGGAGGGAAAATTAAGAAAATTAATTTTCCCTCCCCTCCCCTTCATTTTCCTTCCCCCTCAAATTTTCCCTCCTCTTCCCAAACGGAGGGTAAAGGTCAAGTTTGGGTCAACATGACCCATGCAAAAACCTGTTGGAGAGACTAATTGGGCAAGGCATATATATATATATATATATATATATATATATATATATATATATATCAAGGCTCTACTAAGCTAAAGTTTATGGTAAAATCTCGTAAGCCCATACTTATATTTATATGGAAATGTTCAAGTGCATCCATCCCTCACCAACTTTCCCTTTTTTACACATGAATCCCCCTTTTGTACTTCACCTTATGTACTTGAAATCCCCCTTTTGTACTTGAAAATTTTCATTATATATATATATATATGTGGATGTGCTTCTGTGAAAGACACTGTCACTTTATTATGAGAGATATGGTATATATATATATATATATATATAATAAAGTGAGATATGGTGTATATATATATATAGGTGTTCTTGTGAGAGATACTCTCACCTTACTATGAGAGATAGGGTGGGGGTCCTCATATTTAAGTTATTGGCATTGGATATGGATGTGAGGGCCTCCACCCTAGCTCTCATAATAAAATGAGAGATGATCTCATAAGAGCATCTCCCTATATATATATATTCATATGTATGGGTCATGGTCAGAAAGAATTAGCCATGTAAGGGTCCCATGTGAGAATGTCAAAGTTTGACTTTGACTTATTGGATCCACATCAGCAGAACTTCAATGAAACCCAACACATTCAGCTCTTCTACATTTATATATTTATTTATTTTTGGTGGTCAATATTATTTTAAGAGCATTTTGAATTTATCTTACCTTCCATGGTGAAAAGGGGGCTCGCAAAGATGAGAATGAGATGAACACATTGGAAAGAACACAACCAATGGTTTAAAAATGGATATCTTTGACAATCATCTACATACAATCAGGCTTCTCAATCTCGTACCTATTTTGTCCAGCCTAATGATTTATATGCTTATGGGAGAATTATGACAGATTTGATCAAGTAGACCGGCTCCAAGGAGTCAACAATGATGGACTCGATGTGCAAATGACAATGACCAGCATGAATGGTGTAAATTTTGGCAAGACATTAAACCAACGTGAAAGAGTTATTTTCATGACAACCAATCCTGCTATCCTTTTTCCAAGGGACCATGCAACTATGTGGTCTACTGGAGAATATTTCAGAGAAATTGAATATGAAAAGGATGAGTTGATCTTAGATTTGATTATTATTAGATTTGGATTATATTAGATTTTCTAAAGATGAACTCATCCTTAGGACACCTTTGAGGATGACACTGACCTAACATATACAGTCCAAATCTAATCTAAGATTACTTATCTTTTCCATATCCAATTTATTTGAAATATTTTCTAATAAAGCAATAGGTCTACAATCAATTATGGTCGTTTCTATAATTCTATTTCAGCCACTAATAGCCCATGTGACCTTTACATTGCGCTTGATGTAGATCAGTGTGCCAATAATGGAGAAAGAGTTCGATGCTGGAAGCTTTTCATTGATACATCCTTTGATCATTTATGTCTCCGTCAAGTCATTACATCTGAACATCATCCAGATGTTTCTACCAAAAAAAAAAACAAAGTCATTACATCTGAGCGCATATCCAATCCCTTGTTTTAATCGTGTTGGAAGTCAATCAACAGTCACTATTTCTCGCAACACGCAACTAAATATGTCATCTGTCACAAATTTTAGTGTTGGCTAAATTCATGGGTTTGACAAAACTCTGGGTCTTTTAAGTTGTAATTTTTATTTAGAAAAGGACTCTGAAGATAGAAGATTGGACGGACTAAGAAGAAGAAAGTTCGAAAGAATTAGAAGAAATCTGCTGGAGAAAAGAGTGCTGAATTTCCAGATCAACCAGAATGGAGTCCGCTCAAGCGGTCTAAGCTTAGCTCGAGCGAAGTGCAAACAGAGGCTCATCCGCTCGAGTGGATGTAACGTGCGGTCGAGCGGACAAGGCGTCAGGAGCCCAACTAAAATTAGAAGTTGCTTTTCTAATTGTGCTTAAACTGGTTGTTTTAGTGCTAAACATCTTAGGCAACCTTAAGCACGTTCCAAGGGCTATTTAAAGGACTCAAGGGCTATTCCAAAGATAAGACCCTCACATCTCAAAGTTCTGAGTTAGAGATTATCAATGAGAGAATTCTTCTCTATAGTTTTTTATGAAGTTTTGCTGTCAAGTTCTCTAGAGAGTCAGTTCTTCTGCATCATTTGTTGAAGATTATCTTCTTGCGAGAAGATTTGAGGAGTCAGACGCTGGATTGAATTTGTTGTAATCAACGGTGTGAAGTTGTTGAAGCGTGAAGCGACACAAGGTAACTTCAGTCCTTGGGTAGGGGATATCTGGGGAAGAAATCTGAGTTTCTTGTTTGCGAGATTCATAGTGTTTGATTTGATCCAGTTCGGATCGGTGGTTTTTCACCCGGTTAGCGTTTTCCACCTTAAATTTGGTGTCCTTGTGGTGTGTGCTTATTTTGTTTATTTCTGCTGCATATGGTTTATTTCTGCACATTATTGGCTTGATTGTTTGAGTACACCAATCTAGAGATCGCGGACCCAGAATTATTTTTTTCATCATCCAAAGAAGCTAAAGCTGGAGCGAGAGCAATCCTATTTGTGGTAGTTAAAGCCATAGATGGCGGAATTTCAAAGATCCAAATATGTTCAGCTAGAATTGGTTAATGCATGCTACCAATCGAGAAGGAGAGTAGGCCATTAAATTGTGCTATTGTACATTTCTGACTCTCCTAATGATTTTCATGTGATTGACTTTAATTTTGTGCGATAGAGTTTGAATCGGGATGCTCATCATTTAGCCCAAACGTACTTTATATATATATGAGAGATGTTTTTATGATAGTTATTCTCACAGTTCTATGAGAGTGGGGGTGTGGGCCACGAGACTGTAAGGAAACCGCGCCCTCCCCGGGATTGAGCACCATAGGATTCACCCCGTGATTTATGGGGAACAATTTGTTTTTGTGAGAGAATGGCCCCTTACCTAAGTGGTAAGGAGTGGCGGTTCTCACCTGTGAAAATTCTATAGGGGTTACCAGAATGGATTACTAGTTCTATTTAACCAATCAATGCAGCGGAAATAAATCAATCAGACAATATAGAACTAGCTATCTACCAATCACACACCACAAGAAGGCAGACACAATATTTAACGTGGAAACCCTATCCAGGGAGAAAAACCAAGAACCAAAAATCAAGAGTTCACGAACAGTTACAAGATATACTCACAAGCTTCTTTACCTCAGTCTGTACCTCGACCTAAGGACTGTAGTTATTCTTGCAAAGAATCCGCTGACACGACATCCACCGCGCCGCATTCTCCTTACTTGATCTCCTCGCACCTTGTCAACCAAGATGATCAATCTTCTACAAGAGAAGTAGAAGCAACAACAACCTTCTAGAGCAGCCCTTCAGAATAATCTCCCAATGGCTCTAGAGAATAAACTCTCTCTAAGATATCTTTGACTCAGATCAATGAGAGTTGTGATGGTTGTAGTGATCTAGGGTTGAGAGAAACACCCTATAAATAGCCCCAAATTCGTGCCTTAGACTTAGTGCACAAGTAAGACTCAAACTGGGAAAGATAGTCTCAAAAGGAAACAACTTCGTATCAAAATAGGAGACATTCCCGTACTCTGCGCCTCTGTCCGATCGATCGCCCCTGCAGGTCCGATCGATCGGCCTGACATTTAACTGAGGCATTTTTCTGACCGATCGATCGGTCTGTGGCTCCGATCGATCGGGCCTGGGGAATTTCGCCCGGTCTGTTTTTTTCTTCTATTCTTCGCTTCAACTCTTCCGGCGACACATCTATAGTCCATTCTAAAATAAATTAGAAAATACAACTCAATGGACCCAGAGTTTTGTCCAACCCATGAATTAGCCAATAAAAATACTAACAATCTCCCCCTTTGGCAATTCATGGACAAAACTCCCTAGAACAATACAATGACCTACCCAAGAGAAAAACCCAAAATACATTGAATTTTCAAAAAAATCAGTATCTGTAGATCTTTGCTTGTTTCTCCCCCTGGCTTCAGTATTCTCCCCCTTTTTGTCCACAATTGACAAACAATTTTCTTCAAGCAGCTTCTGTTAATCTGGATTCTGCAACTCCCCCTAAATAGACTCGCCCTCAAGACGAGCTTCGTATCTGCACTGGGGTGGGGGCTTGATCTTGTAGATCAGGGGTGATGAAGTTTTGGCACACACACTTGCATTTTCAGATAGTTCAGCATAGTGTGTACCAAGACAGATGGAAGGTCTTCTTTCTTGACCCAGACAGTTTTGGATTTCATAGGTGACGCTTCCTTCTGCTTTTTCCATTGCTTATGGTTTGGAGACTTTCGCAGCTTATTGCAATGGGGTCGAATGTGTCCTTTAATTCCACAATGATGACAAGTGGGTATACGTTCAGGACGTGGCACATTCTTCTTCTTGGCATCTGGATTTGTAACATGACCAACAGAATTAGTAACAACTGAATTTTGAACAAAACAATTATTACCTTTGGCTTTTGATGTAGATGCTCCATCAGCGTAGCCAATGCCATGCATGTTATTCTTTGCCTTTTGACTGCACAGGATGTCATCAAGTTTTTTAGACCCAGCATTCATCCTGTTTAATGAAGCCTTGCTTGTATCCAACTCAGAAAGAACAATCTTGAGTCTTCCTTGCAAGTCGGTATTTTCAGCTTTCAAGGTCTCCATATCATGTTTAAGCAAGACACACTTCTGTGCTTCAGCAGTCAACATATCTGCCAATTTGTTATTTTCAGCCTCTAAGTGACTCACTTTTGTAAGAGCTTCAGACAATACAGCTTTTAAAGAAGTATTCTGCTCTTCAGATTCTTTCCAGCTTGTAGCCACTTTTTCATTTATCTTGAGCATCTTCATGGTCTTTGCAAACAATATATGATATTCAGCTTGCCAATCATGTTCGGTCTCTGACTCACTACCATCTTGATCAGTCCCTTCATCAGAAACTAATGGAGTAGCAGAAACTGATGTTGCCATGAATGCCATAAATTTTTCTTTGCTAGCATCAGGCTTCTCAGACTCAGATTTTTTATCATCTTCCTCAGAAGTATCATCATCCCAAGTCAGATTGAAAGCCTTCTTCTTTGGTTTCTTATTAGCACAATAACTAGCAATGTGTCCATAACCATGACACTCATAACATTTAATCCCTTTAGAAGTTTTCTTCTTTACAAAATTTTTAGGGACTTTCAGATCACTTTTCTTCCCCTTCATAAAAGCTTGAAATTGCTTCATAAACGCAACAACAACTTGGAGATCAATCTCCTCAGAATCAGACTTAGAATCACTAGCAATTTTCTTGTATGATTCTTTGGAGGCTCTCAAAGCAACACTTTTGGATTTTGATTTTCCATTGTTTCTTAGGTTTGCTTCAAAAGTCTGAAGGTTGCCAACTAATTCCTCAGCTTTGAGAATATTCAGATTTTTATTCTCTTCTATGGCCACAACCTTTGCATCAAACCTTTCTGGAAGAGACCGCTAAATCTTTTTCACAATTCTATTTTCAGGAATTGGCTCTCCCAAAGTAAAGGTATCATTCACAATTGTATTCAGCTTTGAATTAAACTCATCAAAAGTTTCATCATCCTCCATCTTTATGGTTTCAAAAGCTGTATACAATTTCTGAAGTTTCGACTGTTTAACAGTGTCAGTCCCTTCATGCACAGTCTGCAGAATATCCCAAGCTTCTTTTGCAGTAGTGCATGTAGAAATTCTACGAAACTCAGATATGCTAACTCCATTATAAATAGCATTCAAAGCCCTAGAGTTGCAAATGGCTGCCAATTCTTCATCCTTTGTCCACTGTTCTTCAGATTTAAAACTGGTTATCCCGTCAGTAGTGACAGTGAGCAAGGAATAGCATTTCTCAATAGATTTCCAAACTTTCAGATCTATGGCTTTTACAAAGGCAACCATTCTGGCTTTCCAATAAGCATAATTAGAACCATCCAGCAGATGAGGCTTATTGGTTGAAGTGCCTTCACGATAGGTATCCATTCTAGCAAAATATGGATCAACACAATAAAATAGTGTAACCCGCTCTGATACCAATTGACTAGTTCTATTTAACCAATCAATGCAGCGGAAATAAATCAATCAGACAATATAGAACTAGCTATCTACCAATCACACACCACAAGAAGGCAGACACAATATTTAACGTGGAAACCCTTTCCAGGGAGAAAAACCACGAATCAGAAATCAAGAGTTCACGAACAGTTACAAGATATACTCACAAGCTCCTTTACCTCAGTCTGTACCTCGACTTAAGGACTGTAGTTATTCTTGCAAAGAATCCACTGACACGACATCCACCGCGCCCCGTTCTCCTTACTTGATCTCCTCGCACCTTGTCAACCAAGATGATCAATCTTCTACAAGAGAAGTAGAAGCAACAACAACCTTCTAGAGCAGCCCTTCAGAATAATCTCCCAATGGCTCTAGAGAATAAACTCTCTCTAAGATATCTTTGACTCAGATCAATGAGAGTTGTGATGGTTGTAGTGATCTAGGGTTGAGAGAAACACCCTATAAATAGCCCCAAATTCGTGCCTTAGACTTAGTGCACAAGTAAGACTCAAACTGGGAAAGATAGTCTCAAAAGGAAACAACTTCGTATCAAAATAGGAGACATTCCCGTACTCTGCGCCTCTGTCCGATCGATCGCCCCTGCAAGTCCGATCGATCGGGCCTGGGGAATTTCGCCCGGTCTGTTTTTTTCTTCTATTCTTCGCTTCAACTCTTCCGGCGACACATCCATAGTCCATTATAAAATAAATTAGAAAATACAACTCAATGGACCCAGAGTTTTGTCCAACCCATGAATTAGCCAATAAAAATACTAACAACCTGCCATCGGCCCGCCACCTCATCCTACATGTGTGGGCTCCCTTCCCACCTGTGTGGCCTTTCTTTCCGCTTGTGTAGACTCTTTTTCCGCTTGAGTAGGTTGTCTTTTCGTATGTGTGCAAGCTCTCTTTTGGGTACCAATCCCCTTGCTTGGGTGGAAAAAAAACCTATTTCTACGAAACTACACAGAGTGACGATTGTCCTGATTAGTTGAGTTGTTTAATCCTCTTTCTGTACTACCATCACACCGAAAGAAAAATCCTACAAATATGTTAATTGAAGTAGCAGCATGTGTTTGCATTCTTTGGAGTAGAACGGGAGCCCACCTCAAAAGACATTGTTCACATGCACTGGCGTAATGTTAGCAAGGGACAGCCCTTCTTGAGGTTGCTTTAGCTCCATACGTGCCTTACCATCCATTTGGGCCAGTCCTCGTGGGGCCCATGTGAGATCTTTTGTTATCCTTATTATTTTATCTTATTTGTGTCTTTATCTTATTTGTCTTTCATCGTTGTACGTATACTCTTCCTTTTTCTGATGGCACTATTGACCGGAGGTTGTTGTATGCGTCTGAACTGTCTTGGGCTATAGTGTCTAAACTGACATGTGGCACTAGTGAGTTCCAAAACCCGTCGACGGTCGAACATATTCTTGGGGTTTCATTTGTGCAAAAAGAGGCTTTTGCCTCAAGAAGAAAATTGTGGTGATCTTACATCCATCTCCATCCTATTTTTTGTTTGTGTGATTCATTTTTCTTGAGGACAACAAAAATAAACTAATTCTCCTTTTTAGATAGGATTTCAATTTCCTATAAAAAGGATAAGAATGAAAGATTTATCTCTTGTGGAAAAAGAATCATTGTTGTGCAAAATCCTCTCATTAGTGTAAGGTAACTATTCTAATATATCCTACGTACTTACTATTATTTCATTTGAAATTTATGTAATTGAAGAAAATATTTTTCGTGGAGAGGAGATCACTCTATCCATCTCTCTCACTTCTCATCTTTAGAACCAAGCACCATCTTGGGAAATTTGGTACCTTCAACAACATCGAAATCAACACCAAAATGCTTTGCAAGTGTCACAATCCAGCCAAATTCAATATGATATTATCTACTTTGACCACACCTGTGGAGACTTACCATGCAGTCACCCATCCCCTCCAGAGTTGTTATGAGATTTGGGACCGCATGGGTTTGAAACTCGTAATGTTAAATTAAGACGGGGCAGGCTCAATGATCACACAAGCCAACTATTTTATTTTCACCATCTATTTCTTTAGCTTTAAATCATACAATTACAAAATCTCTTTTTTTCTTAAGTTCCAAAAGTGTGCCATTAAAGGGGATTGAACATAAGAACCCTTAAAAGATTACAATCCAAAGAGGCCCACCCAAAAAAAAAAACACCCAACCAATTTACAATAGAACAAAAAAAAATAAAAAAAATAGAGGAAACGAAAGGAATGCTATAACACCTTCGATTGGTGATCGTTGAATGTAAAGAGAATTGCAAAAGTTACTATAGGTATGACTCGAAGAGTTACATTTCATCCTATTAAAGAAGAAAGAGATGTCATCCATGGAGGGTTTGCAGCAAATATAGAGCTCTCTTTTGGAGAACAACGCGCATGTCGCATTCAAGAGAGGAAAATTATTATGAGGCCTAGAAATGCTATAGCATCCACACCATGCGAGAGGCAGTTCCGTAAACTCAGGGTTGAGGGGTCGAATGGGATATTCTGACCCCCCACAAGCAGAATAAGCTTCCAAACGTCGACGACTAAACATCAAATATTTGGTAGGTTGAATAAGCCCGAGAAACTATTTCAAAAAAGGAACATAGGTCATTGTACTCTGGAATGAGTAGAACCTAATACAATCAATTATGTGGTCACACTATCCAGTATAAAGAGTCCTCTACATTTAACTTAGCACATTATCAACATAAAATAGGACAGGCCTTTCCCTACCCTGTCAAAACTGTCAACAATGTGGGAATTTTTAGGAGGATTACTTTGCCATAAATTCACTCTGACTTACATGAGAGGAAATTCACTCACTTTATACACACCAATATCAATAATTTTCAAATTCAAACTAAACCCAATCTGAAAGGATAAGGAATCCTACTCTAACCAATCTCTAACAAACAACTCTAATTTGACATCAGTTGATTGAATCATTGTTAGAAATATCTTTCTTTGAAAATTATCTTCTCCAAAAAATGTCAAGATATTTTTAAAATTGAGTCTTTTTAATTAGGAGTTTTAGTGAGAAAATGTAGCAATAGATATATTGCACTTTTACATAATTATATAATAACAATTAAAAGACCATTAAAACACTACTAGAGGATTGAGTATTGGCGACACCACTGGGCGGGCGACCGCCACTGGGCGGTCGCAAATGCATACTTTTTTTTTTTTTCGTTCTTTTCCTTCCCTCCTTCTTTTCCTTTCGCTATTTCCGTTTCCCCTTTTCCTCTTTCCCTCCCGCGCTCCAGCATTTTCCTTCTCCCGCGCTCTCTCCCTCCTCGTCGTCGTCGATCGTCGTCGTCGGATCTCTCTCTCCCTCTCTCTCTCTCTCTCTCTCTGTCTCTCTGTTTCTCTCTGCAGTGAAGGAACTCGATCCTCTGTTTCTCTCCGCACCGACGGAACTCCGATCCCCTCCTGCCGCACCAGCACCAGCACGCCACCGCCGCAGCAGCACGACACGCCCTCTCTCTCTCTCCCTCCCCCTCTCGTTGCTCTATTTCTCTCTCTCTCACTCCCCGCCCTTCCTCTCCCTCTCGCTCTGGACTGTGCCCTACCGCCACCAGTTCTCTTTGTTTCTCCTCCCTCCCTGCGCCGAAGCCGGATCTCTCTCTCTCCCTCTCCCTCTCTCCCTCTCTCTCTCTGTTTCTCTCTGCAGTGAAGGAACGGAGATCCCCTCCTGCCGCGCCAGCACCAGCACGCCAACGCCGCACCAGCACCAGCACGCCCTCTCTCTCTCCCTCCCCCTCTCGTTGCTCTATTTCTCTCTCTCTCTCTCTCTCTCTCTCTCTCTCTCTCTCCCTTCCTCTCCCTCTCGCTCTGCACTGTGCCCTACCGCCACCAGTTCTCTGTTTCTCCCTCCCTGCGCCGAATCCGCCACAGGTACTCATTCTCTCCCTCCTTCTCCCTCTCCCACTCACTTTATTTATGGTTGTCTTTGTTACATTACTTGATTATTGGTTTTTTGTGTTGTTTGATCTGTGAATGGGTGAGTGGATTATCGATGAATGAATGGGACTTTGTTTTTATATAAATGTTTTGTTGATGGCAGGGAAATTGATGGGTTTTTTGGTTTGTGATTTGGTTGATGTGTTTGAGATCTGTTTTCATGGGCTGATATAACCTCTAATTAGGGTTTAGAGGAAATGTTATAGTCCATCAGATCAGTACTAAGTGCCAATAGAACTGCACCCAAAACAAAAGGCCTGTAGCAAAAGTGATTGTTGGCCCAGAACTACAAAAATCCTCCAAGTGCTTGGTGGCAGGAGTGACTGTTGGAGGGGTTGCATTATTGCAATTTGAAGGAAGGGTTTCATCCAATGAAGATTTTCAGACAAAGAAGAATAAAATCACAACCACATAATGTATGGTTCTTCTTGGGAGAAATTGTGGTTGCTTCATTAAATAATTATCATTCAACAAAATCCATAATAGAAGAATGCGCAGTAGAGGAGAATCATCCTTACAGTCCCTTTCTACAAGAACAAAGATACTTCAAAATGTTCAAGCAACCAAGTTTTCAAACTTAATTTTTATTGAACCCAAGTAAAATAGATGAACTCTTAGAACAAGAAAAACTTTATTTTTATGAAAAAAAAACAAGAATGTTACAAAGTCATTTTACTACTTTGACCTAACAAAAATATAGATAGAATAGGAATCATTATAGATATAAATTTTATTAATTTAGAGAAGACTTGCAATAAAACATCAAGACAAATTATTTGGGAAATGCTTTCAAGAATATATTTACATGTGGGCACTCAGATTTGGCTGAAGCTAGGCCTACAATGAGGGATGTGATGAAGTTCTTGGATGGGGATTGTCCTCTGCCAGAAATTTCATCGAGCGGATGGAGCTCTCTAGTTGCATCTACAGTGAAAGCAGAGTTGGACTCTTCTAGTCCTTTCAGTAGTGCTAGTATGATGGAGAGGTCATTTTTTGACTCTTCATCCACTGTTGTTGCTGATTCACTCCTATCTGGAGGCCGTTGATGGTATTTAGGTTTTTTTAAGGGATAATGCTGTCTGTGTAAGATAATTAGCATAATGTTGACTTGTAATACATATGAGATGTGAAGAACTGCCAATAATTTGTACATGTTTTTGTACTAGCACTAAATCCTTCTCTCTCTGTTTTTTTATTTTTTTTATTTTATAGAATGCATAAATATGAATTGAGTTCTTACAAACTCAAAGTCAAATGAGCTTAACAAAAGATTATTAAAAAGGTGAGAGTAAATGACATAAGGCAGGCTGAGATGTAGATGAAACTTCGACTTTCCTCTTATTTGAATCTTTGTATTGATGGCTGGCTGGCTTAGGCTTTTTTTTTATGTTCTTCAATCTTCATTTGATTCAATTTCCATTAAAGAGAAGGTTCTTTCATAGTCTTTTTTTTTTTATATATATTCACCTTTGATTTTTTGTTTTTAACCATTTAATAAAAAAAATATAAAGACAAAATTCTTATGAATTTAATTACATGAAACAAAGAACCCCAAGTGCAATTTACACCAGCACCTAAAAATATTGGGAGACTGTAAGAGCTCCTTTACCAACCCACCTTCAAATTCTTTCTTCTACAACAACTCCACAAAGTTATCACCAACCATCACCTAATACCAAAGTCATTCGCATAACTAACATTGGGTGTAGGAAGATGTTTTATTTAATTTACAAAGACCTTCAATACCAGAACCTGCACTACAAGATTTATGAGTATTTCAGAGAGATACTCAGATTTGTATTTTTGTTCTGTAAAATTGAATTCCATCCAAGAAAACCCAGAATTCTCACACTTGTGGAACTCAATATTAAATGGTAAGATATTATAAAGAGAAGGCCCTTTTTGGCATTCTAGCTCGTACCTGCACCTTTGATGGTCATCCATTAAAGGGTGACCCTCAAAAGACTTCATACACCCATTGTCACCAGAAAAAACTACTCCATAATTAGAGTGTAGATTCTCAAAGTTCTAGTTTGTAGTGTTATATTCTTCTAAAGAGTACAAAACAAACAGATGCATCCAATTCAAACCATGCAAAAAAAAAAAAAAAAAACCTCCACTTGTGTTTCCCTTATCTTCTTACCATAAAGTTTTTATGAACTGGGCACCTGTTACAAAGTTACAATTCGTCTTATGTAGCTTGTTTGTTTGGGTCAGTCCATTCCAAGGCAGTTTGTGATTTGGACAGCTTGGACTTTTTCGCCTGGTATGTCCCATATGTAAGTTGACAATAACACAAACCTTAACTTTGTGCAAAACTAGCATGGAAGGGCTGCCCTTCTGGGCTTTTGGGGTTTATGTCCTTTGATCTCCACCTAGAGTTATCAAAAGGGTTGGGAAAAACATACTGATTCATTACCTATCAGAATTCACCCAATAACTGGACGGGTTAGCTGGGAGAATGTTTTCCTAAGGTTGAACTCTAGAGCCAACATATGAATATTAGGCCCTTGGGTTAAAAATGGATCAGCAGTTGCCCTATAGGTAAACAGTTTGAGCTTGGACAAGCTTTAGACTAATGCTACCTGACTCCTGTCCAATCAAACTTGAAAAGCTTCTTCAAGTACTCATAGAGAAGGACAAGATCTTGCACACTATATATATATATCCGGAATAAATGGAAAGCTTTACTCTTTACCCCCTGTCCATTTATTGATACTATACTACTATGTAGGGGTTTTGGAATGCAATAAATTAGGACAAAACATAGGGACCATTTTCAGATTTTCCCAACAGTACTGTTACACACATACATGTATAATTACATTCAATCACTTTCCTATTTCATCTTAAATTAAATCCCCATTTTGAGTTTTTTTAGAACAAAAGAACAATACCCAGACTTTCCTTACTTCCAGCAGTATGCTGCATGAAAACCAAACTGCCCTTACAAATTAGGAGAAAACATGAACAGTTGGGAATTTGTGTGAGAGAATAGCAATTTCATTAGATGCCAAACATTGAGGGTTTTTACTCTCCAATTCATGCAATTTTACTTAAATTATAGGAGGGTGTTCTTGACTCTCCAATTCAAGATTTACTTATAGAAAATTTTATATTTGAAGATTTCATTGGTTGTGAACCTTTCATTATCAACTTATTCTATTCATTTGTATGCATTAGTGAAACTTAGACCCGTTCGAGAATTGTGTACGACATAAGTTCGGTAATCCTTGACGCGACGGATTGGGTCTTCGACTAGATTCGTTGTTCTTGTGATGTACATTCGAACTTTGTCGTATACAATTCTTGAATTGTCCAGTTCGGACAGTTTGAGAATGCAATTATACATCTTATACTCAATAGCTCATGCAAGTCTGATGTTAGACAGAGTTTCGGTTGATGTCCCATTGTTCTCTGGGTACATACATAGGTACGACTGATGTTGTACCTGTGTCGTGTACTTGGAGAACCACGCGGACATGCTGCCGAAATTTTGTTTGACTAGGGGACGAAGCATTCGAGTTGTTGAGTGCAAGTTGGATCGTGCATTCTCGAATGGGATAGGACCAACCACCTTGTAGTAAGTAGTTTGCAGTTTATGGATAGGTGACTTGCATGATGACACGGTACATTGGGTTAATTGTACTTGTTCATTTTAGACTTCCACAGAAGCACTTACGGAGATGGACAAGAGTTGGATTGATTTACCGAATAGGATGTCTCGGGAATACATGGAGGGGATTAACCAGTTCATGGAATTTACCAATGGGTTTGACAATGAGTTCATCAGTTGTCCATGTAGAAAATGTGGGAATCGGTATTATTACAGAAGAGAGATTGTCCGAGAGCATCTGATTCTGAACGGATTCTTGAAGGACTACAAGAACTGGATAAAACATGGAGAAGAGTATGTTTCCTGTCGCAGAGTGGAAATAGATGAAATTGAGGTGGATGATATGTCAGAGGCTGATCCGATGAACGTGATGTTAAATGATATCGCGTGCGGATTGGCACCCGAATACTTCAGCGATGCGACTGAGGGGGCGGGTGGGAGTAATCCTCGCTCTGGTGCCGATGAAGAAGCCCTGAGATATTTTGAAATTTTAGACGATGCACAGACAGAATTGTATCCTGGATGCAATGACTTCAGTAAATTGTCCTTTATTGTTGAGTTGTTACATTTGAAGGCATTGAACCTATGGTCTGACAAGTCTTTTGATATGCTCCTCCAGTTGTTGCATCGAGCGCTCCCATCCGGTGCAAAACTTGCTGAGTCCTACTATCAGGCTCGCAAGTTAACTGAAAATTTAGGCTTCACATATGAGACTCTGGATGCATGTCCGAACAATTGCATGTTGTTTAGGAATGAGAATGCCCATCTTGATAAGTGCATTGTGTGTCAGACTTCGAGATGGAAGGAGGACGGGGTTGGTTCCAATCGTCAGAATAGTTCTACAAATGTTATCAACCATGGCAAACTTGTGGCAGTAAAACAATTGAGATATTTCCCACTTAAGCCAAGGCTGAAGAGGCTTTTTATGTCATCAAATATTTCTAAACTGATGAGATGGCATGCCGAGAATAGCAGGGACGATGGTAAGTTGACCCATCCAGCAGATTCCCCAGCATGGAAAGACTTCGATCGGAGGAATCCAGACTTTGCCTTGGATTGTCGCAATGTGCGGCTTGGTTTGGCTGCAGATGGTTTCAGTCCGTTCAGATCCATGACTGGGGCAAATCACAGTACGTGGCCAGTTGTTTTGATACCTTATAATCTTCCGCCATGGATGTGTATGAAGCAACCTTTTCTTATCCTATCCACACTTATTGATGGACCAAGAGGACCAGGGGACAAGATTGATGTATATATGCAACCTCTGATAGATGAATTGAATGAATTATGGGCTGATGGTCTGATGACATTTGATGCCGAAGGCAATGAAATGTTTAAACTCCGCGCCGCATTATTATGGACAATCAACGACTTCCCTGCGTACGCCAACTTGTCGGGTTGGAGCACAAAGGGAGAGTTTGCATGTCCTTGCTGCAATAAGGAGAAGAAGTCAACTTGGTTGAAGCACGGCAGAAAATGGGCATACACGGGTCATAGGCGCTTTCTACCTCCATTGCATAGGTTCAGGAGGGACAAAGTGTCATTTGATGGGAGTCGAGAATATGGTCCAGCACCTCGAACAATGACGGGAGTTGACTTGTTGTCACAGCTCGAGCATGAGCAAATACGTACTGTGTATGATTTTCAAGATTTACTGGCCCCGGTGCTGCCTTCTATTCCCGGTGCAAGTAGAAGGCGAGGTCATAATTGGAAGAAAAAAAGTATTTTCTACGATTTACCATACTGGAAAGATAACTTACTCAGGCATAACTTAGATGTTATGCACATCGAGAAGAACGTTTGTGATAATATACTGTGGACCATTCTCGGTGCTCAGGGGAAGTCGAAGGATGGTGTCAATGCACGCCGTGACTTGGAAGAAATGGGCTTGAGAAAGCCGTTGCACTTGCAGTTGAGAGAGTCTAACAAGGCATACATGCCTCCTGCGCAGTACACGATGAGTAAAGATGAGAAAGATGTCTTCCTCTCAGTTCTGAAGGGTGTCAAGGTTCCTGACGGGTACTGTTCGAATATCGCAAAGCGTGTGAACATGAGAGAGAGAACATTACAGGGTTTGAAGAGTCATGACAATCATATTCTTATTCAACAATTACTGCCTATCTCCATACGGAATTGTCTGCCTAAGAATGTTGTAGCGCCGTTGATTGAATTTAGTAACTTCTTCAGACAACTTTGTTCTAGAGTTCATCGAATTGATGAGTTGAATGGTTTGCAAGAGAGGATTGCTGTGACGTTGTGTCATTTAGAAAAAATTTTCCCACCTGCATTTTTCGATGTCATGGTTCACTTGACCATACACTTAACCAGTGAAGCCCTGCTTGGTGGCCCCGTCCAATTCAGATGGATGTATCCGATCGAGAGGTATATGAACACATTGAAGAGATATGTTCGCAATAGAGCTCGTCCGGAGGCATCGATAGCAAAGGGGTATCTGATGGATGAGTGCACAAATTTCTGCGCAGCATATCTTAAAGAGAATATTGAAACAAAGTTAACTAGGCCCTCGCGGATTAATGATGGTCCAGTTGGGGATGGCACGCCATTTGATCTTAACAATATTGAGTGGATTCAAGCTCACCGGTGGGTGTTGTTCAACACCCCATCTGTTGTGGCTTTCACTCGGTAAGTGATCACTCATTTATGCGTGTAACTTGTCAGTTTTTTGCCTAAAACATCACACTTGTCGTTAACACGTATTATGCATCGCAGGACACACATTGATGAGCTGAAACGGGACATGCCTCATGCTACAGAGAATGAAATTCATCAGTCTCATTATCAGTCATTTCATGAATGGTTCAAGAATCACGTATGTACTCAATCATTAGGAGTAGTTTCACTTGTTCTTGTCATATTACTTTCATGTAGTGATATTCACTGATTACATGCATTGCGTAGGTATGTAGCTTACGAAGAACGGGCGATTCTTATTTGACTGATGAAATGAACCAGTTAGCTGATGGCCCATTTATAACGGCCCGACGTTACACAACTTGTGATGTCAACGGCTTTCGATTTCGCATCAAGGATGTAGATGAGAAACGAGCGACGCAAAATAGTGGGCTCGGTTGTCCATCCGTCGATGCTGGTTACTATTATGGCCGGTTGAAAGATATTGTTGAAGTTGTGTATAATCACGGGCTAAAGTTTCTATTGTTTAAGTGTGATTGGGTGGATCCCATCCGAGGGGTGAAAACAGATAATTACCAGTTTACACTGGTAAATTTTAACAATTTGTTATACCGTGATGATCGAATAAGTGCCGAACCGTACATTCTGTCTTCAATGGCTGAGCAAGTCTACTATGTTAGAGATCCAAAAGATCCTAACTGGCAGGTTGCAGTTAAAATGTCAAGGAGGGGAGTGTATCAGATTGAATGTGATGAGCCAGATATTGATGCATTCGCCCAACAAGAACTTGACCAGAATACAGTTGTTCAACATGATGAAGATATTAATTGGGTTCGGGAAACCATTGATGGAGATACAGTTGACTTACATGACCAATAAACGGTTGGGAACTTTTTCAGTAATGTTAAATTTTAGTGTAAATACTTTTTAAATGTTAATTTCAATTATCTTGTTTAATGAAATTTATCTTACAAACATTTGAACAGATATGTCAGGACGAAAGAGGAGTTTGGCATCCGCATCTGAGCCGAGCCCATCCACTCCAGTGGATGCTTCAGCGTCGTCCAGTGCGGCATCTCCACCATCTTCAGCACCACCATCAGGAGATACACTGACTGGTATAAGTTGATTTAATTAAAACATTTTAATTCTAGCAAATTATTTTATTTCAATTTAATTAGATTATCTCGAATTTAAACAGGTTCTACGAGCACGGGCCCATCTTCCAGCAGGGGGAGAGGCCCTGCTAGAGGGATCCGGACATGGAATTCCGAGCATCCCATTGACGTAGAGTTTGATGAGTCATATCATCCGGTGGGCCCTCATGCTCGCCAGCTCATCAGCCAGTTAGGACATATGGTCCGGGATCCATATGTATTTCCTTTGACCACACATGATTGGGACACATTCCCGGTGGCGACGCTAGATCGGACCTGGCAGCAGGTCAAGGTAATAATTTAACATTTTCTCCTCAGGATGTGTCAATTTAAACCATAACTTAATGAAATATATTTTGTCAATGAAAAATTATTTGTCCTTTTCAGGACAATGTGAGAGCATGTCCTGAGCTCTTCCGGCCAGTTTGCATGTCTAAGTGCCGGAAGATGTGGAAGGATCATAAAAATAAAATAAAGACGCAGCACTGGAAGCCTCATCAGGGTGCGCCTGACATACTTCAGCGAGTTCCGACTGGCGTTCTCCCTGATCAGTGGACTCAGCTCGTCGGGTACTGGGCGAGCGAGGAGGCTCAGGTGAGAAACTTGTACTTTTTTATTTTATTTTTAACATTTTACTAATAACTAATGTAACTAACAAAAATCCCTACTAATAAATATTGAAAACAGAGAGTGTCTGCTACGAATGCGCAGAACCGCGCATTGCAGGGTCCTGCACATAGGTTGGGGACTCGACACATCACCCAGGTCCGCCACGAGGTAAAAGGTTATATAGTACATTTAATTTATGTTCTTGTCATTCTGTATGATATTATACTATTAATACATTCCTCCACCAACCAGTTGCGTACCGAGGGTGTTCCGGTTGATAGGATGTCCGTCTGGATGCGTTCTCGAGATCCTCGCCATCCAGAGGTTGCAGCTATCTTCGTAAGTTTTTATATTGAACTGTTTAAATTATGTTTCTATTTGTATGTCTTGTTATGCATAATAATATACTAAATGAATGAACTACGCAGGCCCAGTATCAGTCACGCTTGGAGGAGTTACCCGAGGAGGAGCGCAGATTGCCATCACGGAGGGATGCGATATTCCACTCCGTCGTTGGCCGGGATGGGCATGGATACACTCTGACGTATGGGACGGGCATTCCACGCTCGCACATCACGCGATCGGAGTCATCCGGTGCTAGCTCCTCCCAGGGCATACACTTCCGTACGGATGAGGAGATTCAGGCGATGCTGCAGTCCATGAGGGCATCGATCAGAGAGGAGCTCAGGGCAGAGGTCAGGGCAGAGGTCAGTGCAGAGATTAGTGCAGCGATGAGGGCCGAGTGGAGAGCGGAGATAGCAGAGCTTGAGAGTCGTCTATCACAGAGTCGCGCCCCGCTTGCTTCAGACCCACCACCCACTACTCAGGTTAGTAAGAAAAAAATTTCGTACATATAAATTCTCAATTATGTAATTGATGCATCAATACTTATGTCTTTTTTTTTATGTTTTTTACTGTATAATAAATAATTACAGGCACCAGACGCTGGCAGCGGCCACAGGGCTAGACATGACTTCGGTGGAGAGGGCAGTCATGATTTAGCAGGCTCGACTGATCCTGACCAGGTAAAATTATTTTTTATAATTCAAGATTTCAACATTTAAGTTAAAAGCTTAACATAAAACTTAGAAAACGAGCCTCCGGGCGCCCAAAACGAGCAAACGGGCTCCGTTGCCCGTGAAACTTGACGGGCACGGGCACCTAAACATTCATGACTTGCAGGAACTGACGGAACGAGAATCCGACTTCCGGATTGCTCGTAATGTTGAAAAGTAGGTTTAAGTTAGAACGTTATGTTAAAACTTAGAAAACGAGCTTCCGGGCGCTCAAAACGAGCAAACGGACTCCGTTGCCTGTAAAACTTGACGGGCACGTGCCCGTAGTTATTCATGACTTGCAGGAACTGACGGAACGAGAATCCGACTCCCGGATTGCTCGTAATGTTGAAAAGTAGGTTTAAGTTAGAACGTTAAGTTAAAACTTAGAAAACGAGCCTCCGGGCGCTCAAAACGAGCAAACGGACTCCGTTGCCTGTAAAACTTGACGGGCACGTGCCCGTAGTTATTCATGACTTGCAGGAACTGACGGAACGAGAATCCGACTCCCGGATTGCTCGTAATGTTGAAAAGTAGGTTTAAGTTAGAACGTTAAGTTAAAACTTAGAAAACGAGTCTCCGGGCGCTCAAAACGAGCAAACGGACTCCGTTGCCTGTAAAACTTGACGGGCACGTGCCCGTAGTTATTCATGACTTGCAGGAACTGACGGAACGAGAATCCGACTCCCGGATTGCTCGTAATGTTGAAAAGTAGGTTTAAGTTAGAACGTTAAGTTAAAACTTAGAAAACGAGCCTCCGGGCGCTCAAAACGAGCAAACGGACTCCGTTGCCCGTAAAACTTGGCGGGCACGTGCCCTTAGTCTTTCATGACTTGCAAGAACTGACGGAACGAGAATCCGACTCCCGGATTGCTCGTAATGTTGAAAAGTAGGTTTAAGTTAGAACGTTAAGTTAAAACTTAGAAAACGAGCCTCCGGGCGACCAAACTGAGCAAACGGTGTCCGTTGCTCGTGAAACTTGACGGGCACGGGCCCCTATTCATTCCTGACTTGCAGGAACTGACGGAACGAGATTCCGACTCCCGCATCGATCGTAATGTTGAAACGTAGGTTTGAGTTAGAACGATAAGTTAAAACTTAGAAAACGAGCCTCCGGGCGACCAAACTGAGCAAACGGTGTGTGTTGCTCGTGAAACTTGACGGGCACGGGCCCCTAGTCATTCCTGACTTGCAGGAACTGACGGAACGAGATTCCGACTCCCGGATTGATCGTACAGTTGAAACGTAGGATTCAGTTAGAACGTTAACATAAAACTTAGAAAACGAGCCTCCGGGCGACCAAACTGAGCAAACGGTGTCCGTTGCTCGTGAAACTTGACGGGCACGGGTCCCTAGTCATTCATGACTTGCAGGAACTGACGGAACGAGATTCCGACTCCCGGTTTGATCGTACAGTTGAAACGTAGGTTTAAATTAGAACGTTAATTTAAAACTTAGAAAACGAGCCTCCGGGCGACCAAATTGAGCAAACGGTGTCTGTTGCTCGTGAAACTTGACGGGCACGGGCTCCTAGTCATTCCTGACTTGCAGGAACTGACGGAACGAGATTCCGACTTCTGGATTGATCGTAATGTTGAAACGTAGGTTTAAATTAGAACGTTAACTTAAAACTTAGAAAACGAGCCTCCGGACGACCAAACTGAGCAAACGGTGTCTGTTGCTCGTGAAACTTGACAGGCACGGGCCCCTAGTCATTCATGACTTGCAGGAACTGACAGAACGAGATTCCGACTCCCGGTTCTATCGTACAGTTGAAACGTAGGTTTGAGTTAGAACGTTAATTTAAAACTTAGAAAACGAGCCTCCGGGCGACAAAATTGAGCAAACGGTGTCCGTTAGTCGTGAAACTTGACGGGCACGGGTCCCTAGTTATTCCTGACTTGCAGGAACTGACGGAACGAGATTCCGACTCCTGGATTGATCGTAATGTTGAAACGTACGTTAAAATTTTAATTTTAATTCTTAATTTTTTTATATTTAGTATAAATTGCCAATTTTTATACTTATCTTTTAATATTTATTTTTCTTTTTCTGTTCAGGTTTGAGAGCATCGGATATATACCACGGCATCCGGCACGGAAAATTTTTCTTTTTGTTGTAATTGTAATGGATATATTTTACTGAAACTTTTGTAATATTTGAATGCAATTAATATAAGACTTTCTTTTTTTATTTGTAATTTTAATTGATGGTACTAGTTGTATATATTTAGTCTTTGTCATCAGTAATTTTAATTGATGGCCGTAGATATATAGCTACAGGTACAGGTACAGGTACAGGTATAAAAAAATGAAAAAAATTGATAAAATACGGGAATTTAATTTTAAAAAAAAAGGGGGGCTTTAGCGGCCGCCAGTGGCGGTCGCTAATAGTGCTATTAGCGGTCGCTAATAGTTCCAAAAAAAAAAAAAAAAAAAAATTTCAAAAATAAAAAAGCATTAGCGACCGCCATATGAGTATTAGCGACCGCCATGGCGGTCGCTAATACTAAAAAAAATAAAAAAAATAAAAAAAAATTTGAAAAAAATAAGCCATTAGCGACCGCTAATATAGTATTAGCGACCGCCATGGCGGTCGCTAAAAGTCCAAAAAATTTTTTTTAAATTTATTCGCGACCGCCACAAAAATTATTAGCGACCGCCATCTGGCGGTCGCTAAAACTATTAGCGACCGCCAGTGGCGGTCGCTAATACCTTTAGCGACGCCGTTTTCGCGGCCGCTGCTTGGCGGTCGCTAGGCGGTCGCTAATACTCTTTAGCGACCGCCAGTTGACTTTTAGCGACGGCAACTGGCGGCCGCTAAAAGTCAAGTTTCTACTAGTGAAAACACTCTCACGATATTGTCAATTTTTGGAGATATTCAAGATTTTGGGACTTTTAGTTATTTATTATGTTTGTGATATTGAATTTTGGTTAATGATAAATGAATTTTTTACATAAAAAACCAGCAAATCGGAGTTCTAAAGTAAGGCCAAAGTGCCATTATTGGTACATGCTATCTCAAATGCATGTCAAATTCCCAACAATTCTGCTTCGGTATATGAGGCATTAGTTCTCATCGAATCGAACCCTAGGCATGCCTCCTCTCAGCCAATGGCTTTCTCAACTCTCCCAAAGTCTACTTCCCTCACCCAAGGACTACATCACCTCACTCGAGATCTACTACCCTCTCCTGAGGGTAGGGTGTCAACCCCCTATAGCTAGGTTCCGAACAATAAATAAATAAATAAACACCATCACCTTTCAATTAATCCTCTAAAATATAAAATCTTCCCATGTATGAGAATGAGCTAACGGATCTCAAAACCTTTTGCACAAGTGAGTCAATACAACCTCGGACTAACCCTTTTTTTCCTTTTTCTTTTTAGATTCTGTCATTTAACACAAAATTAGCTAACGTGACTTTCTATTTATTCTAATATTCATCCTGATACTATCTTATGTTCTTTGGCCCGAGTCATTGAACTGGTCACTGAGTCTTATGGCTTTTTTTTTTTTACTGAAACTCAATGAACTCTTGCATGAAGAACTCTTGTATGAAGAATTTTGAAATTCAAATATATATCACTTAATGGAAATGGAAGTCCCGCATATGGGGAAACTCCCTTTTTGTTTTGTTAAGTTGCAAAAATTGAATTGAAGGAGAAAAGATACAACCAAGAGAAAACAAACACAACCAAGAGCGAAGACAGCAAAACCAGAGCTCTATCTCATATTAGGAGAGAGCTGATTACATAATAGAAAAAAAGAGTCAAAAGTGGAGCTTTGAAAAGAAGATGTCATTTTTCAAAGGGAGAGGGAAGCATCAGCAAGAAAAGAATTGAAAATCATATGGGGAAACTCCCTTACACAAACGTGCCCTAATACAGCATGGGTAAGAGCAGATGATCATACCACCAAAATCCAATCAATTTCCTTTACATCACTAAATTTCCATGCAAGACATCTCTCCATGACTACAATATACTGCTTCACAATGCCACCCAGCTTGAATACTGCGAATTTATTATCCTTTTGGAAGGCGCTGCTAATTTATTTAGTTGATGTTACTACATAAAATATTTATAACGATCTGACTGCAGCACCTTAAAGGCTACCAGAAAAGATTCGCAAGGTATACGGCAGGTGTTGAAAGGTGGCCTCCATTGTCGACGATCATTATAGTGTAAAGCTCCATAGATCAACGTCGTTATTGCAGTCGTGTGTGTGAAGAAGGTCTTGTTGATCTTGGATAGAGAGAACGGAGAGGTTGCTGTTGTTGAAGAAATCAAGTTGCTTGAATGAGTCCGATTGGCCATTGAGGTGGGACGCCACCAATCGATCGACGGTGGCCCAGTCCGCGAGGGGTGGTTCTTTATGATTGGCTTGGTTTGGGTTGCTGCTGTCGCCCCTTTTCTGGGCGATAGAGGGAGTGAATTGAAAATTGTCGGAAAGTGCAGGAAGATGCGTGTTGTCATCGTCGTCGTTGTTGTTAGTTTCCATGTTGGAAGACTCTCTCATGTACTTAAGAATCTGTTCCAGTGCCCCATCCCTAGTTGAATGGAGCATTTGGGTGTCAACATCCGTCTCGGGCGACGACACCTTCTTGCGATCTAATGTCTTGAGAAGGTTCTTCTTCTTGAAAACGCGACAAACCACCCATCCATCTTCCTCTGGTGTCACTCCTGCCGAGCTAGAGGCCTGGATTATTTCCCAATTATCCCAGAAATATCAGTCAGTCAGTCTATCATATAAGAATAAATAAACAACTAAACTAAGATCTTTTTCCAAAAGGAAAAAACAGTTCAATCTGGGAGAAAAAGCTGTTCAAATAATAACTGTTTCATCAAAGCAAATAAGAGCATATATGTATGTTACATTGGATTGGGATTTGGTGTCAGTTTTCTCTTCCAGCCTGTACTCATGCATAATCCAATCGGATTTCTGACCGTTGGGTGCTCTCCCAAAGTAAAAGACGAGGGTTTTTCTCATTCCAATCCTTTTGGAACTGCTGCGGATCACCTTATCACGACCTGTGGCTTTCCAGAACCCAGCAGCAGTAGCACGATTGGTTCGGATGCCCGTCGGGTACTTCTTGTCTTTATGGCTAAAGAAGTACCATTCGTTTTGTGGGGTGGACCCGATTTTGCACGTCTCTGCATAATTCGTTGGCATAAGAAGAAGAAGAAGAAGAAGAAATATGATCAGAGAGGTATAGATTTTTGTACGAATGTGTGAAGGATTGTTTTATGGAGGCATCACCTTCTATATCCCACGGCTCGAGTTTGTTGAGATCGATTTCAAGGATCACATCCATGTCAATCTTCTCGTATGCCACCTTCTTTTTTAAGTAATAGTGCAATAGCTCCTCCTCCGTTGGATGAAACCGGAAACCCGGTGGAACACGAGACTGGCCGCTTATCGATATACTCATCTTTTCTCCAACTTTTGGCTGACAGAATCACAGATTTTCAAATTAGGAAAAAAAAAAAAAAAAGGGGGGGGGGGGGGGGGGGGTGGGGGGAAGGGAAAGAGAGAGAATGGATGAAACTAATGCAATACAACCTTTAGATTTTCCTAATTATTTGCAAGGATCAGCTCTTTAGAATTCAATGAGAGAGAGAGAGAGAGAGAGAGAGAGAGAGAGAGAGAGAGAGAGAGAGAGAGAATATGTTGGGCGTAGGTAACATAGGGTGCCGGTGGAGGTGATGCAATTATATATACGCGAGATGAAGGATGGAAGAAATGAGAATAAGGTTGCATTTCAATTCATGGTTTTGATGTGGGATTAGTTTTCTACTGTTGAGTTCGAGAAGGGCCACCCACCTTTGGAATGAAGTGAAATAAAAAAATGTAATTGGTTAAAGGTCCAAAGCTAGAGAGAGAGAAGGAGATGAAAGCATCCAAAGGTGTGGGAGGCCACGGGCAGTCGTCATAGACACTGGAACTTAAATTCTCGTGGAAATGCGCCTTCCACACTACCAATACCATCGCAAAAAAGCAGCAGCCTTGCCTAGCCCATGATCTGTTTATCTTGTGTAACAACCAGTATTTCTGGAGAAATTAGATGATCTAGTTGTAGGCATTGCGCTTTCATTGTCCCTTCACCAAAAGTACTGCGTCATGGAGACTGGAAGAATGAAAAGAATATCTACGAAGAAAAGTATTGCATCAGCTTCCATTTTACACTAATTGACAACAATTATGAATATGATTTAATGGACCACGTGGGTTAGTGTTAAGACTTTAGTGAAAACTAAAGAACTTGCAGAGAAAATTAGAGAGGAGGATCCACACACAGTAGAGAATACTTCTTTTTCTTATGAAGAATACGAGGGATGATTATGACCCAAAAATACAAAGAACATGCTATATAACTAGCATGGCTAATAAAGTCAAAGGTCGTTGCTCGGTGTGGTCCCACCGAAGGAGGGTCTTAGGAGGGTCTAGAATGGAGATAGACCTAACCTATGGTGATTTTATACAAAGTGACTGCTCGCTGGTCTCGAACCTATATTATCACGCATGACACTTAAGAATATTACCATTACACCAAAGCAATGACCCTAAATAGCATGGCTAATCCTAATTGTTGGATTTATTTCTTGTATTCCGGGTTTACCCGATTGATCCATTAGGTTGGCCATGAACCGGGTTCATGATCAAGGGTATTTTGGTCATTGTACCGGGGCTTTTTATGATTATATATATGATGTAATTTATAACCTTAGACTCTGAAAAGATTAAAGATGTGAGCTATTACTCTCTTGTCGTGGACTTAAGCGGTTTTGCAGAATCACGTAAATCTTTATCTCTATCTTTTGCGACATGATTGTTCGATCGTAGGCTTTGTACTTCCACACGCACTCGCAGAATACTAAGAATAACCAAACTCTTCAAACATCGGAGACTTTGAGATCTTCTAAAGATTGGGCTTGAATATGAGGCCCGTGATTTGACTTGGCCTTATCACTCCATCTCAAGATGGAGGGAGGAGCCATCAATCTAGAGGGTACTATAGCACCTTTTTAACCTATTACGTTTGGGAGTGATAGTAAAGATATTGGACAACCAATTGGATGAAGAAATTAAGAGACCAATAAGTTCCATGACGCCACCTTTTCTCTTACAAAATTACAATCCAATTCAACATATTTAGTTCCACATGAAACACCATACCAATAGACAGATACAAGCACTAATATTGTCACATAGTAATATGGGTATATGCGAGGAACTCGAAAAGGAAGTAGATAACTGATCCAATAGTAGCAGTAGTTGTGGCTTAATTATTGGATTAAATATTTAGTTAAAATCAATACCTTCGTGTTGAGTGTAGCCTTTCGCAATTTATCTGACCTTTTAAAGTTCAATAGTGTCTTCTGCCCAGTACTTCATTTTAAAAACCCAATGAGATTTAATAACATTCATGATATCAAAAGTCTAAGAGAAAAGTAACCCTGCATCATTACGATACAAAGCAGCAAGTTCTTCTTTGAAGGCTTGCATCTTAAGAGGATGAGTGAGAGCCACTCTTCTTTTTTTTTACATGGCCATGATGTTTCAGGGCCTTAAAGATGCATTAGCCCATGTGCGACAAATCGAATTACGATAACCTCGGCCGTGCCGTGAACACATACTTACTCCCGTAAACTCCGAATTAACCGAAGTTAAAACGGAATCCACAAGGGATAACATTCTCAATTTATCTGTCAAATGTACAGTTTTTGCGGAAACATTTATATTTGACAATATTAATTTACGATTTACATGTATACAAAAAAATAAAGTCCTTATACATGTATCATTTCCATCATTTGTTTGTCAAACACTACTTATCCAAAACACAATGCAGATGACAGTTAATTACATTTCAAAATGATTATACAAAATAACTCCTCAAAATGTTTTTCAAAATGTTATAGTTCTTTCTCGCATTCGGATACCCATATCAAATGGTATCTCGTCCATTCCATTCATTTAGTCCTCCTGGAGGAACCGGAGCGGTCTCCTCCGCTGCCGCCGAGGGCACTATACCCATAGATATGATCGGAATATGTGAAACTTACTGTTAGGAATTTTCTAGATTGCAATTTGATGGATGCATTTCATTCTAGCATCATTTGATTTACACACCTGCATTGGTTTTAAAATAAACTTGAAATCTTGTTTTATTCATGCATTGCTTTTAAGATTTGTAAAAGTATTGATTTATGCATGATTTGTTTTTTCATCTTGGATGCATTTGATTTAGAAAAGAGTTTTCAAGAAATCAAGCAAGCCTTTGTTTTAAAAGTTTTGAATCTTTTTAGGCTTTTTATGTCATGTTTTAAAAACCATTAGAATCTTTAAAACATGTTTTCCAAGCTTGATTTAGTGGCCAAAAGGTCCCCCAAAGAAATAACTTTGAAAAGTGCAAAAGTTGGAAATTTTGCAAAAAGGGGGTTGTCCCGGCAGTGTCGTCGGTCGACCGAGAGGTAGGTCTCGGTCGACCGAGACAACTGCAGGCAAAAATTGCCTGGGAGCACCAACGGTCAGAAATATGACCGTTGTGTGTTCTCGGTCGACCGAGAACTAGCCGTTGGCCACTTTTCCCTATAAATATGAGTTCTTTCCCTTGCCAAAAGTTGGGAATTTTTAACCCCTCCTTGAGAGGATTTGAGGCATATCAAAAGGGAAGAGAACCAAGGGATGAAGGGGAAGATTAGGAAAGCTAAAGCTTGGATTAATGAAGTTAAACCACCAAGTAGGCTCTTCCTTTCTTAATCATATGTTTGCATGCTTTTGTTTTATTTTTGGTAAATCATTTCTAGCATGTTAAACTATGTTTGTGTTGTGTCCTTAACATATTTTATGTTTTGAGTTGATTTATTGTTTTGGATACAACATCATATGATTCAATCCAAGTAGTACTTGAATTGGTAAATCAAAGTAGATCATGTTAATGAAAGAAACTTGGTAAATCATATGTAACATGATTCCTATACTTGGTTGAATCTTTGGTTGTTGTTTTCCATCATAAGAAAATCACTTTCAAAAGTATCTTATGTTTTGGACTCAACTTCTTTACAAATCATATGTTTTCATGTTTTGTTTTATCATTGGTAAATCTTAGTAACATGTTAACCTATGATGTGTTGTATCCTTAGCATGTGTTATATTTTGAATAGATCTATTGTTTTGGATACATCACCATTGATTCATCAAAGTAGTACTTTATCTTTGGTAAATCTAAGTAGATCATGTTAATGAAATATGTAACATGATTCATATACTTTGTTGAATCATTGGTTGTTGTTTTTCCATCATAAGAAAATCTCTTTCAAATGTATCTTATGTTTTGGATTCAACATCATTACAAATCATATGTGTATTATTGTTTTAAAGTTTCACAACTTGCATCACTTTGATAGGTAAATCATTTTCAAGTTGTCCTTATAATTACATATGATTTGTCCCCTCTTTTCAATCAAATCTATTTTTATGTTTTGAGCTTCATTGGTGATTTGATTGACATCCCTATGCATCACATGTTTAGAGCTAATCCATTTCATACAACTTGTGTAACTTTGATATCATTAACAAGTTGTTACTTTTAACATGTGATTGCATTATATCCTCAATCATAAATGTTTTTGAGCTAAAACTTTCAAAAGCCTTAGGCATACATTTATGAGCTTTCATTTTCAAAATGATTGAGGACCACACACACACACTTCATTTGTTTTCATCTTTGCATTCATAGTGTGAGTGTGTATTTGTATTTCACTTCCATATCCGCCTATTTAAGAGGCAATGTAATGAGCTTAATAGAATCTCCATCAAGTGTATGTAAGACACTAAATTAGTGAGATAACCAACCTTTGGTTGAAGAGGTTATTGCTTAGCCTATAAAAGCATAATGTATAGGTTGATGTTAAGCCTTGAAAAACATCATTGTAAGGTTATTGCTTAGCCTTGGAAAGCATATTGTAAAGGTTATTGCTTAGCCTATTGAAAAGCATAAATAGTGGAAATCCGGTGGGGTGTTGGATCACAAGCCGGTAGTGGATGTAGGCATTGAGGCCGAACCACTATAAATACTTGTGTGATGGTGCTTGCTTTGTGGTGATTGTTTTTATTAGCTTCCGCATATTGTTTGATAATCATCACTTATGACTAGTTTGTTTTAAAGAAGTTAAAATTGTTAAAATTGGTCATAAAAGAAGCTCACCCTATTCACCCCCCCTCTAGGGTTCGGATCCCCATGGACTTACACTTACCAGTGTCCGGGTCAGGGACAACTGGCATCACCACGGAGCTCCGGAACGCCCTAAATCCATCTACTGCAGTAGGATTAATCATTCGTTTCATTTATTAATTCATCGAACTCATTTAGAGTTCTAATACAATAGCTAGGTAGTACCAGACTCAAGGGTCAATGTTTTCCAATAATCAATCCATTTTTGGATCCAATTTAATTCAATAATTTTCTTCATAACAAAGGAAGGGGATAACAGTAATGTCAATCTCATTAGATTGGAACACAACAATGCTGAATATGATACAATGAGAGAATTTACTAGTCATTTATGGTTCTACCTAATTATATCTCAAATCTAAACAATCATTTAGGTTTAACCATTGGTTACCAAATGTACGTGTTATTCTCGATGGGCATCACATTTATATATTTAATGTGTACATTGTATAGTCCCCATAATTATCACCCATGGAAGTTTTGACTTAAAACTGATTTAGGGAGCACTTATACTCACAAGAAGTACTCCTAATCCATGTAAAAATCCAAAATCCAAAATTTCACTCACAATTAATGTTTGGACCTGTATCAGGTTCGCTCGAGCGGACGTCTTACAGAACGTTGGTCGCTCGAGCGAACTGCTCAGAATTCCAACTTCGAAATTCTGAACGTTCACTCTGAGTTCACTCGAACGAACTGCCCCAGAATTCCAACTTCGAAATTCTGAATGTTCACTCTTTCACTCCCATTTTAATCTCTACCTGTAATGAAACTTGAAACCTCCTGTTCCCTCCTCATACATCATCCATTCACAAAACAACACTTCTAATCATTCATTAGTCATTTCATACAATCCATATATAATCCCAAACTCAATGGAAAATACACAAAATCATGGAAACTCAATGGAAAATACACAAAATCATGGAAGTTCTATGAACTTCTACAATGATTAACACTAATCACAAGTAAATGTTTATACTTGCCTCTTTTGAAGCTTAGTGGCAAAAGTCTTCTTTTCCTACCTTGGTTTGACACAAATCTTCCCAAAACTCAAACTTTAATCCATAAAACATGCAAATGAACTCCTATGAGTCAATTGTGCTAGAAATCACTACAAAACCACCAATGGAACTTGGAAATACTAAGAGAAGACCAACTGCGTACTTACTTGTAGCTCCAAGCAAAAAGGGGTCTTAAGTTCTCTTTCAAGCTTCAACACTTCAAAAATGGAGGAAATGACTTGAGGATGAAGATAAAGATGAGGCCTCACACTCAAAACCACATAAATCTCTCCTAATCTCACTCTTGATGAAGAAAATGGAAGAGAAAGGGAGAAGATGAAGATGAGCCTAAGATTTGCTTGGAGTGAAATGAGTTCATTTCCCTTATCTCATTCTAATATAAGGCCCTCTCACACAAAAACCCCCTCTTAATAAATCAAATTACATTTTGAGTCAAATGAAGCCTTATTTGGTCCATTTGAAGTCAAATGGAATCGCGTCTATTATGAAAGTTAACATACTATTCGAGATACCCACCTCGGTATCTAGAACTTCCGTATTTGACGAACTACGTGAAAACCCGTATTTACGAAAAAGTCCTTAGGCTACCTTGTTTGAATCTAAACTCATTTCAACCTACTCAATTTCAATCCATTATGCTTAATGCATCATTTCAGACTAATTTGTCTATCTTTGGTCATTAATCTCCATTAATCCAATTATTTATGCTTAGCTAGCATTAATCCTAATTAATTAGCCTTAATTATGATTAGTTTGGGTCGGGGTGTAACAAGATTCTTTAATGAGTGAGGCGGTGAATGACCGGTGTTGGTGGCGGTGAATTCGAATCACATTTGAAGAAATGGTTAGACAGAAGGATACGAGCTTTCCATGCTTTGTGGAGAGAATGGAAGTAGTTAGATCGACCAAACTTGTCTACTTCACTAATAGTCGTGGAAGGTGTTAATTTTAGAGGGGTTTCAAAATCGAAAAAGGATCGGTCCAGACCCTTACATACCATGCTAGGGTAGGTACTCTGGTTAAGCTCTAGAGAGTGACCATGACCTAATCGTGTCAAGACTGCTGGAAAAAGAATTGAAGATGATCTAGGATTGGAAGATCGGTTGACCTTTAATTTGGTAAATCAAAGAAAAAAGTGTAAGCAAGACCTCGGTCCAAAATTATTTTCAAAATAGTCTCTCAAATAAGAAAAGCATCTACAATCCAAAAGCCTTCGTAACTAAATAATTGGGCTGTTTCCCATGTAATGTAAGATATGGAGAGTCCTTATCAATAGAAGGCAATCTGTTGTTCAGAAATACAATTATTGGTAGTCTAAGTACATTCAGTATCTAGAAACTTGTTTGCAAAAACAAAACCGAAACATAACAACATGATTGTAATTCAGAAAGTAAAATTCGACTTACAATATGAAGGCAGAAAAAACAGAGAACAGTTAGGGCCTGTTTCTTTACTAGAATTCCTGACTGGAATTCTAGTGGTTGGGGTTTTTGAGACATGATCTCCCTTGCATTTTCAAATCCCCTGTTTCTTTATAAGAATTTATGAATTCCAGCACATGATAAATTCCAATTAGTCCTTTAGAAATTCCTGAAATTTCACCTTCTTTGAATTTTGGTGGAATTCCAAAATGCTCATGCCCTAAGGAGGATTTTGGGATTCCACATTGTCTAAGAATTCAAGAATTCTCCAGACAAGAATACTTGGAATTCTAGTAAATGAACATGCCCTTTATGTAGCTATATAATCCAGAAATCTACGAAAGTGAGGTAATCAAGGCTCGTGTTTGACACTATGACCCCGTTTCTTTATTAGAATTCCTAACAGGAATTCAGGTTGTCTGGGAATACAAGATTCTTGTCAGAAATTCTGTGTTTCATTATCAGAATTCTCGGGCATTTGAAATTCCAGACATTTGAAATCCCAAAAAACTCAGCATCTGAAAAACCACTTTAACAAGGAGGATTTGGAATTCTTACTTGGCACAGAAATTCCGGGAGAGGGACGACGGCATTCCGGGAGCTCAGGCAAAAATTCAAGCTATGAATGAAACAACGAATTTAGAACTCCATAATTTGGCAGCATTTCAAATACTAGCATTTAAAATTCCCAAACAACCACCAGACATGAATTCTATGAATTCTAGTAAAGAAACGGGCCCTATGTCTTTAAGACAAATTTCGCCCTACAGTAGTGCTTACGAGCTTTTGTTGCGTTTGGCTCAAAGGATACAATCATCTTTTTCACATAGTAGCAGTACTTCAGACTGTGCGACCGGCAATCAGAACTGTGACAGACACTCTCTCTAGACTACGACCGATGACCCAGATGCAATGCAGTTGTAGAATGAATGACCAAAAAAGGTATAGATGAGATGGGTTTAAATCGCCTGCGTTGCATCTGTTCAGTACAGTGATTGTTCAATGGTGAACGGACACAGAGAACAATAACGTTTCTTTTGACACACCCTTTCAGTAGCGGACAGACACACCCCATTTAGAAAAAAAAATTTATTTAAAATTTCTTCAAAATTATAAATGGGAAGTGGGCCGAGCCAGTCTGGGCCCAAACGTGAAGCTCAGTCCCAAGCCCAACTTGGTTTAGTGTGGGGCACACGTGTGTGTTGGTGAGCCCACTTTGGTCTAGGTCCTCCCTCCTCACCAAAAGTTGGGTGTCCCTTGTGGCTCAACCTTACTATCAAGACAAACATATTCATATTGAAAGAATGTTTAGCTCCCAAACATTGTAAGATGCAAGTTTACCATTTCTTTGTGTTTCAATGTGTTACCATGTTCAAGTAGTGAATGTTAAGAGTCAATTTATCATTCACTCGTCAATGGATTAGAGCAATCCAATACATGTTCTTAATCTACACATGGAGTAGATCTCATTCCCAAGCAGTCACACCTAAAAGGATAAGTGGGGCCCACCTTTATTTTGGCTCAAACTCGACTAAAAACATGAGTGCTCTATCCACTTTTCCAACAATTATAAGGAAAGCGTCAAACCCAATATTTTTGTGGCGCCTTTGTATGAAACACTATTGTGATTCTTGTTTCAATGATATGTTTATGTTTTCTTTTAGCTATTTTATTCTGTTCAAGAACACCTAGGCATGACAACATTCAAGTTTCTTGAGATTTTGTCATGCCTAAATTATGTAGGGGGTTTCACTTGAATTATGTAGAGGCAGAAATTCAAGACTTGAATCTTGTCACATTCCCGTGCTCTATCCATCTTTTTTTTGTTGAAACCCTCATCAAGTCTTGAGATTTTCTCATGCCTAGGTTTCTAAGAACATGTAGAGGCAGAAAAAATATGTTTCAACAAAATTCAAATACATCAAGTGCAATAATCCATAAGAGTAAGACAATATAGTAAGAAATCCTAAACTGAAGTCACATGAACTTTACCCAATAGTCACAATGAATCTTACATAAAGATCAACAATTGTATTATTGAAAGTAAATGATAAGTGTTTAATTACTCTTGCCAATTTGGCAACTGCCGCAGATAAAAGAGGTCTTTTTCTATACAAGCGTCAATATTATTTTTAAAAGCTAAAATTTTCACCACGGTAGCTTTGTCTGCTAAACTGATTTTTTTCGCTCCAATTGGACAAAGCCCACATTGGAATCAATGAATGACTCTTGCTTATCTTTTTAAAGTGTTATTTTTTGCTTAAGGAGGTAATTTGTATTAAGAAAAAGAGAGAGAAAACATGGACTCTTAGAGCTGCCAAACGAGGAACAAGCAACCAGAGGTAAAAAAAATAAAATTAAGTGTGTTGAGTCCTCTATTCATGACCTTAATTTAAAAGCAATCACAAATTAGGAGTACGCAAGGCAAAGAGGTTTAGGTGGATGTTATGAAGATCCTCTGCTAGTTACCCATCTAAAGTTGCTTAAGTGAACTTCACGTAAATGAGCGATGTGAATAGAGGGAGAGAGGCAGAAATTTAGTGTGTACGGGGGATAATTCATCATAGATCAAAGTTTGGATGATCCAAAATCTTCAAAATAAAAGAAGACAATAAATGGATCGAACAGAGGGCCCATAGGTTTGTAGCCCACCGTATGTAGACACGACAAATTGGCTGCTGGCTGTTGCTCTGCTGCTCCCCTCAATGGCAGATCTGCAAATTAAACAAATCCACGGTCTAAAAAGGTAAGGGTACTTGTGTATTTTTATTTTTGTTGAGGAAATACGACTTTGGGTGAGGTAAGGGGCCCTCCCACAAGTGAAGGAACCCTCAGGTGACGGAAGGTGGCATGTATAGGCTTGAGACATTGGGCAACCATGTGAGAGCTGGCATCTATTACCACTTACGTAAATGGCTGTTCTTAGGGTCATTGTGTAGTAAAAAAGAGCTTTTCAATAATTTTTTATTTTTTTATTTTTCTTAAAGGTAAAGGAGTAGCTGATGATCTCATTCTTTTTTCTTTTTAAAGAATACAGCTATCCTAGGTTTAGGACAAACAACATCCTAAATAATAATCAAACTCTTAAAACTTTGGATCTTTTAAAGATTTGGCTTGAACATGATGCCCACCTTTTCATCCGGACTTGGGCCCTGCCTCATTATATATAAGAAGCCATTAGAAGCAAGATAAGGAACTAAGGTCCAAAATTAGCTAAGACTTTGAAAATATAAGTATGAATGTACCGTAGGCCAACCAAACTGCCCCACTCAAATGGCATGTCCAAAACACATTCAAGGAGGGGCCTACTCTATGGGTTCCTTGTCCCTTATTCTTCATCTTTTTTTGCCATACAATAGACTCAAACTCTGGTACTCACCCACACCACCAAAGCAACAAGTCAATTTCTCAGGGCTTGCTCGAGACAATTTGAGGCCTAAAGCAACAATCCTAAATGAGGCCTCAAATTATCTATTATTCTCTCTCTCTCTCTCTCTCTCTCTCTCTCTCTCTCTCTCTCTCTCAAGTTTTGAGCATCTGAATTCGTATTTCCAAATAGATACATTTATCATTTATAAATTATAACTAATAATATTTATAAATAAAACGAACACTAATTATAATAAACATACAATACGAGCATGGAATTAAAAAAAAGGCTTAAAATCATAAAACAATACAACTTGATTTAGTGATTTATCATTGTTGGCCATAAAGATTGTAGATGTAGATGAATTTCGAATTTGATCCAGTTTTTTCATTATGAAAAAAAAAGGATTATATTTGAGTTATTGGATTATGATTAACATATATTATAAAAAAGACTCGCATGTATTATTCGAATATATCCACATATATTATTAAAAAGAAGACAAAACCAGATCAATAAATCTTTAAAGAAGATTGCTTTAGAAATAAAAAAATGTAATTATAGAGAAAGACAATCTATGAGAGAGATAGCTGGTGAGAGAGTAAAGAGGACGTGAGATAGAAAAACGTTGGTGGAGAAATGTTCATTTGAAAAACCTCACTAGTGAGGTGGCAAGGAGGTTGAGTTGAGATTTGTTAGGATTTTAAAAGACACTGTGCAGAGAATTTTGCTTTAATTTTGTTTAAATGTGAAAAGATGGCTTTAATATGATGTGATACTAATTACTATTTTGGAGCTTTGGGAGAATAAAAACTATGACAGTTACTTGAAAGCTTTTTTATAATTTGAAAAGATAATTTTTATGGGGCCTTATTATTTTTTGTGGCCTAAAATAAGGGTTTTTTTTGCCCAATGGTCGAGCCAGCCTTGCAACTTCCATATCCCCTTCTTTAGTTTCCTTCAAAACTTTATTATTAGATGGATGTGATTAAGACTTAATTAAATGGTTGGAGGAAAGTGACACTTTTGTTCCAACTTGGTGTAGAATACTAGAGAACAACGTCCCTAATTTTGACTTTTTCCGCGTTTTTGGACTTCGAGTGTGTGAAATCGTTGGTTAGGAGTTTATCTTCATCTATATTCCTTTCCTCAAGTTGTACTTCGGGTTAATCAACTTTCTTAGGATTTTTCAAAAAAAAAAAATTCATTATGAATTGTAGACTTGAAAAAACCTTATTTGTTGTTGATCCGAGTTCAATAGGTAGAATCACCATCAGTTTCATTTCTGGGCATGTTTGTTAGGAGTTGAATACATAGAATTCAAATATATGAGGTGATTAAAAATGAAAATTAAAGGTGAATTTTCGAAAATGAACATCAAATAACATTTTCTTAAGAACCAGAATCAAAAGATGTTTTTTAATGCTCATTAGTGGAAGTTCACATTTGCACTTCATTTTTAAAGCCACCCCCCTATATTTAATTTCTATGTATGTTAATGGAAACAGACAGGGCGTAGTATCATAAGATAATTGATGCCAACAGCATTGTGATGGTAAGGATCTCGCCCTGTGGATCAAGATCATCTCGGAGTGGCATGGAAGTTTGAGTGGGAATGATATTTTGGACTAGTTGGAAGCAAATGTTCAATTGGAATTTTTCTATGAAACAGACGCACGCAAAACAAGAGATTCTTAGGTTCATGGTAGAATTCCAAATTCGCGTCAACCATGTCTTTGGAGAGGCTCTTGATCTAACCAGATCCTGGCTTTGCTTTAGAGTACCAAATGGGTGCCCAATCCAGATGAACTAATCATGATAAGCCTGAGAAGGATGGACCTGAGATAAATTACAGGAGATGACGTCAGCAATATCATCTAGAAGGCTTAGATGGGACATGCCAACTACCATCAGAAGCAAGCATGGATAGGCGATTATGCTCGTTAAATCTTTAGATATCCATGTAGGGTCATGTTCGAATATACAACAGTAATAGCTTTATTTGTCCATCAGCCACCAAATTATTCATTGATTTGATAGTGGGCCACTAACATGAACATCGTCCCTGGATTTCATGTGTGGCTTTGACATGCGAAAATAGATAGGCCCACCAAAAGCAACCCTTGGGTGATCCTTTGATTTCATGAGGCACCTAGTCTTTAATTTTCAGTATCACCTTTCCCACCTGTACTTTTATCATTGCCCTCTGAATGGATGTGATCTTCTCGATGGCATCAAGTTCATAAGTTGCATATGGGTTTCGGAATCTTTGAAGTCACATCTTGGAATCAAAGCCAGATAACATGCTGAAACCATGTAGAATTTCAACCTCTTAAAATTAAATTTTATATTAGACTTCTTTCCTCATCGTAATACTATTCTTGGAAGAAGATTAGGATAGAAAAGGGAGAACTCTATTTTATCAATTATATCATATGAAGTCATTTCTTTTTCCTTTCCTTACAATCCCTTTTCTTTATAGAAAGAGGTAGAAATCTATTCTTTTAGGCTTGAACATGTTGCCATTTTGTATGCTTATTGATGGATTAGGTACCTTGCGAACTGAGTACTCTTGGCAAGTCCAAACAAAGCCTAAAAGCTTTATTTTTATTTAGTGGGTCTTTGAAATTCAATGTTGGTATTTTGGGGTGGTGATAACACACTCAACTAAGTTAGGGACAAGTTTGGTTAGGAATATGCGTATATATACAAAAATGGTGTGGATAGGGATTTCACATAAAATATTGTGCGTCTCTTTTTGTGGTATGTGATTGGTAAATTAATTTGCTAGCTATATTTGATTTGACTTTGTTACTTTCGTTTTGCATTATTCTAGGGGGGGGGGGGGGGGGGGGGGGCCCAAAAAAAAAAAAAAAGTTTTTCAATTTTGGGGTCCGGTCTCACAAGTCACAACTCAAGTCTCAAAAGTCAAAACCATCTTCTTATTCTCTGTCTCTGTCTCTGTGTTACCTCTCACTTCCTCAGTCCCGCCCATATCACCCATTTTAACATTGAGGCTACCTCTGTCGCTCCAAGTAGCAGGTTTTAGTAGTTTGCGAATTCGTTGCTCGGTTGCTGGCGACTCTCTCCAGCGAGAACGACGCTTTCCGGCGACTCTCTCTGCCTTCGGATCTCAGGTACGAATTTGAGGTGTTTTTATTATATGAATTTGTTCATTTTTTGGTTTTTTATTCTTCTTTTATGGTTTTCTGAAATTGAGGTTTTGTAGTTTCTTTCTATTTTTCATCTTGATTCTTTTTTGTTGTGCCCTTCGGATCTCAGGTATGAATTTGGGGTGTTTTTATTACATGAGTTTGCTAATGAAGTCGACATAGAGTTGATAATAGATGAATTTGATAAGAAGCCACGCAAGTCAAGATTTCACTAGTGTCATGTTTTAACTTTTGTTTGTCTTTTGTCATACTTGTCAAGTTCTATTGTGAAGACATTTTTTTGTTGATTTTGAGTAGTATAATAAAAATGATCACTCTTTTGATATGATGCTTGTCGAAAATTAATTATGAAGATAGTACATAGATAATTTTGAGTGGGACATTGTTGTTATTTTTTATAGTTTTTGGTGATGCATTGTTGCTATTTTTTTAGTATAACTTAAGTGCAGCCCCCAAATTAGAAGTCCTACATCCGCCTCAGCATTGATGTCTTCAACTTCCTTCCTGTGGGACCCGTTTCCTATCACCATCCGACATGGATTATGGTTGAGGTGGATTTGACTCCACGAGGAGGAATCTCTCTCTTCCAGGGGCCATATTCTGTCAGGACCCTTTCCGGCTGCTAGTCTTGTTCGTTTCTCATAAAGAAACCTCTAAAATAATAACAATGAACATGACATACCAACTACCTTTTAGAGCGTACACTAGGAGAAAGGGAGAGATTCTCTAACCATAGGTGGCCCACTTCTTTCTCGGGAGCATGCATGGATGAAGGGTTGATACCCTTGTTTTATATTTATTAATCAGCTAAAAGTTGATATTATGATTATCTTTCTTGTTGCTGTGTGATTAAGTTTCTTATTAGAAATGTGGTTAGATTTTCTTGATTTGAATCTATATCCTTTATAGATGCTATCTTCATCCCTGAAATGTTTTCCTTGTGGGAGCTGAGGCTCTGTTGTGTTTAAATATAATCCTTTGGTCTCTTCCTGCAATTTGATGAGCAACTGATTTTTTGGCTCTATTTTTTTTTTTTTTTTTTCCTCTGTTGTTGTTTTCTTGCTGCTTCCTTTCTCTGTTTCTCCTGTATGTTCTTTTGTTCTCCTTTTGGCTGTTGCTGGTAGTTCTTTTATTTTCTTTCAAGCAAAACAAACATAGTAATCTATAAATAGCCATTAACTGTTCTCAATAAAATAACGAATTTGTCACAAAATAGTCCCTAATTTCATCTCAAAGGTCACTGTCTCACATTTTTCAATTATCCCAGTGAAATTGTTAACGGCAATAAGAGTTTTGACTTCCATGAAATTAATCATAGCTAAAATACAAGATTAAGATTAGAATAAGAAAAGAATCAAATCATATGTCATGGATATTATAAATCAAATGGTGGAACAAATATATTTTAGTAAAGTCTTTCGAATTTGGACTCGCTAAAGGCTATTACTCCTCCCTTATTATGGTGGGGCATCATGTCTTGCTTGGGATTGTTGCAGATGATGGCTTGAAATCCAGCCGAACATTTGAGTCCAAATAATGTTTTAGGCTGGTCCTCTCTAAGTTCATTGACATCTTCCCAACGATTCCATCTCACGGGAACCTTCAGCTGACATCCATGCCTCTCAAAATTACAATCCCCAATCTTACTTATCTTTTTTTTCGAACCAAATTTCATTACTCCTTGGGTTGAGCCCACTGCCAAATTACTAATCACTCATGAACTATGTTACAGACCCACACATACAATCCAAGCTCCTAACCAACTGGATCGAGTTGTTTTCGTGGAAGGAGATGACTCATGCAATGAGGCCTGAGATATAATTATATGTAAACATCAAATCACAAGGATGACGAAAGGAAAGGTTGAAGACAATAAAAAAACGAAAATGCACACGAGAAGATTCAGATTTATTGTATTTATAACATTAGATTGGCACACGTTTCCGACATTGTTGTTTGCATGGGAAGCAAACGCCTTTCCGCGTTTGGAGCCCCACGGCACCTGATGAAACGCCATTTATGTACATAATGTAATGCAAATTAAAGGTTCATATATACAGGTGATAACGTGCTGCACTGGACAAGCAGGGGGTTGCTCAGTTTTTGTTGATGATGCCACTCTGTATGGGCTTTTCTTTCCCTGCCCACAGACCGGGGTGTAAAATAACTAAATAAATAAATAAATAATCGAAAAGATTTGAGCTATTGTGCATGGGGCGCACTCTGGTGCATGCCAATCAAAAGGAAGGTGGGAAGGAAAGATCTCAATTTGAAATATGATTGTATAAAATATCAATAATATTTGGTGATCCTAAAGTCCTAACATCAGAGTCCATGACCAACAATTTTGGTAATTTTAAAGGGCATCATGTTTTGAATTTCAATTTAATGATGAGTAATGGTTGGATGAGTACTAAATTTGGAAGATTGACTTTGTCCAAACCTTGGGTTAGCAAAGGAAATTATACTTTTCAATACAAAGAGACGGAGTGTGTGTCATATGTAGGCCAAGTGGCCCAACCCACACGATTCTACCACGTGGTTCATTATATAATATGTGGGATGATTGTCAAATTATTTTATGGCGTCCACAGATTGGAATAGGAGGCTAAAGAATTTATTCAGTCCCTATCCCGGTGGAATTTTTTTTTTCAGCAAATTGTTTTTTTATTTTCAGAGGGGCCCTAGTATAGGACGTGGCTTATAAAGTCCCTTTTGCAAGTGAGCCCAACATCTCCATCACACCACCTTCACAATAGAGCCAACTGATGAAGACCCTGTACATATAATAGATGGGATAATTGGCACTAGAAATCGATCGAACTACGTATTTTTCTGCACAAGTGGGCAAATTAAAAAAAAAAGAAGGAAATCGGTTGGTGGAGAAAACAATGTATTAAAACAAAAGAGAGCCAGCTGCCCAAGATTTCATGTACTTTTGGTGACCCACTTGTCTGTATTTATGAATAGTCCGTAATTGTTGATACTACTGAGAAGTTGGTTCCATTCAAGGGGAGTGTTAAATATATAGCATTTTCAAATGTTCCACCCAAGTGAGTATTAAAAAGTGAGAGTATTGAAAAGAATTTAGTTCCACCCAAGTGGGACTATTGAAAAGTATTTCCACTAGATTCACCCAAGTAGGAGTAATGAAAGGTATTTCTGCTAGCTAGCTGCCTACACCCTTGAGGTTTTGTAAGAAAGGCTAGCTAAGCAAATTTAATATGGTATCAGATTTAATCAATTGCAGATTTGAGAGCCAATCAATTGTGAATTTTAATCTTAGGAGGAAGGACTCAGCACTGAAAAAAAATGCATATTGCCAAAATTGCACCAACCGGCCGGGTTCGATGGGGTATTGAGAAGTAGGTTTCACCCAAGGAAGAATATTGAAAAGTATTTTTGATGCCTCTACTCATGTTTCAAGGTTTTGATAAGAATGGTTAGCTAATGAAACATAATAGATGTGTGCTATTGAATGTGAGGAAACTTAATAGATCTCTATGCTATTGAATGTGGCCAACAGCAACGTGATGCAAGAACGTTTGTTTTCTTTTCTTTTCTTTTTTTCTTTTTTTTAACAGTGAAATTGGTCACCCAAAAACCGGCAATGGAGGGGAAAGGGTGGATGAGTAGAGGAAATGATGGGGGTTAAGTTTCATCTTTATCCAATTCATCCAATTCATGTCCTATATATGCAAGTTCAATTTATTTTTTTATTTTATTTTTGCGTAAGTAAAGGGGATATTAATCACGAAAAAGAGGGCTAATCCCACTGTATAAGTGCAAGGAAAGAGGAAGAAAGGCTCAACTCTAATACTATTTGAAGAACACTAATTAGCTAGGCAACCAGCTATTCCAAGACAAATGACAACATGCAGCAAGTTAAAAATTATTGGGAAAAAAAATATAACCCACAAGCCAGGTTAGCTGGGAACTGTGAGAAAAACTGATAACAGCCACGGACCATTTTTTGAAGTTTTCCATATTAGAACAATAGAACAAGATTCATAAACCTCTAATCAAAACTATTTGGATGAAAAATCCAACTAAATCCTCAACTAGCTGGACCTGGGAAGAGAAAACTACCAGCATGTTGTAAATTTTCTTAGCTAGCCAATCCTATCAAAATTTTGAGGCTTTAGCGGAGAAAGTAAAAATACTTTTATTTTGCGACACACGCACATTTTAGCGTGAAGTCATTCCTCCTTAAATTCGAATATTCACAATTGTTTGGCTGTGATACAATAGAAACAAAGAGCCTGAAAAGTCACTTTTGACAAGGCCTTGGTAAAAATATCAGCTAGTGATTGACTGTAGTGATTGACTAGAAGAGAAAAGGCAGCGAGTTACAAGTTCTCCGGAAGCCAGATATACCTAGCCTCAGCAGTGTTGCATAATAAAGAGAGAGTGAATGCTTTAACCATGAGCAGTAAGCTTTATAAAAAAAAAAAGAGCAGTAAGCTATTGAGATCAGAAACTGCTTGTTAAGCTGTAAGTTGAAGGCCAGATTGATGGTTGACATGAAAGCAAGAGCAAATAGTGTTCCAAATACCCACAAAATAAGGGCAACCAAAAAGAAAATTATCAGTAGATTAGATTCGATGCCATCATGCAAAAAGTGTACTCATCAAATTGCGGATAAAATTCCATCTTCTCAAGAAATCTTTAGTCTTCAGCCTTTTATGGAAACTAAACCATCCTAGGAAAAAGTGCTTAGGAATATTATTGAAGGTTCAGCACATGAAGAAGCTGGGGCCCAGGACTCAGCCCAGGAAATTCAGTCAAACAATGACCAAGTCCATCAAGGTCAGTCAAAGTCTGCCACAGAAGAATGCAACAATCTAGGACGTCAGTAGAACAGTATTTTAAATTGAAAAGAATGCTTGATTGTAGGATCCGTATCAATAAACAGGACCTGATTTTTAGTCCTTCTATGTAACCTCTCCAAACTATTTAAATTCCTTATCTCTTCAAGCAAAGAAGAGAAAGGTCGTACATTCAAACAGAATCTTTGTCAGACATTTGTAAATATGCCCCTTCAGCCAAACCCAATCACACCATTTAATAGTATCGCCCAAATAAGAGTGACAATAATGCATAACAGACCTCAGATTAACTTACTTGTCTTATGAGGTTTTTAAATAATGAGATCGGGCCTTTGGGAAGCAGTCAACAGGCTGAATTTCATTCTCGACGGAGGGGATACTAAGGGCATCATTAATCACATTATTCACATCCCAATGTCAGTTGCATTTTTTTCTCTTTTATCGGTAATGGCAGTTGCTCTTATAGAAGAAGTCCGAAACATTACAATGGAGATTGCCACTAATAGCCAAAAACTTGTCATCCACCTACTGGTAATAAGACTTTTGTTCCACTTGTCACACCCCGTCAAATTAAATATGAAATTGTCCGCTTTGCCCCATGTGAGATGAGTGTGGTCTCGAGCTTAGGTCGAGACATTCGTAAATTGGTATCAAAACCGATGACGGCTCTATTTTCGGTGGGGGGAGAATGTGAGAACTTTGTCCGGGTGGCACCCTTAAACAAGGGACGTAGTGTTTCAACCAGGGACTTCAAACGGTGAGTCTCCTTATGTCCACATCGGAACCAGCCAAATCCCGGACTTATAAGTCAAACCCCATCTTAAATGAACATGAAGGCTTTTAAAATCATGCGGATCCGGATCCGGATCCGATAAGAACTCCAAAGTCAAGCACATTCGGGTCGGAACAGTACTAGGATATGGGTGACCTCATTGGATGTTCCTGCGTGCGCACGTGAGTTGGGCGAGGCTGGGAACCGATTTCGTTTAGTGAAAATGGCATGTGATTACTACATTTGGTCAAAATATGAACTTAGAAAAGAGGGTTAAAGGTATGAACCATGTCAGGTGCGTGTGGGCTGCCCATACTCAATCCAACCCATGACAGGATTCAAAGTCTGTTAAACCAAATCCATCCTATGATGTGTACGTGTCAGGTTGGATTTGTTAGTGGTTGGTTTTTTTTTTTTTAGATGTAAAAAGTAATTTATATATAGTATGATTTAAGCTCACAACCTATACGAGAATATCGTTGCCTACTATCACCTCATGTGCCAATGAAGTTGTTTATGCCAAACCTTGTTGAGCAATATATAATAAAGTGAAATCAAACGGGGCTGAATGGGTTGGCTAGGTTAACCCAAATCCCTTAGAACTTGATTTGGATCAAAGTTTGGAAACCATACCCAACCTAACCCACCAACACAACATCAAACCTGTTGGAGATTATTACGAGCGGTTAAGAGAATTTGTTAGGATGTTAGAAATACTAGTGCAACAGGCCTACGCCCAACACAGGCCATGATAAAAAAATAATTAGAATTTTAATTATAAATATTTGTACATATTTAAATAATTAATATATAAATATTAACATGTAATTCATAATACAAACACAATCAGAATTGAACTTCAAAACTCAAGCTTTTAAAGAAAATACGTAAAATGATCCAAGTTATCTAATACGTGATATTTAAAGAATAACTCAATTACATAGAATAACGGGTCAAAGAAAATAAAAAAAATAAAGAGTAATTATGAATAATATAATATATGATGAAGAATAAAACATATGAAGAATAATAATTAGTTGGAATTGTTGATGGTATTAAGAGTGAATTAATTTATAAAAACTGTTCATGCTTGGATGACTCTATCTATTAATTGGTCCAATATCTTGATGTTTAGGATTTTACTGTTTCTTTGAATCTGCATATATTTTTTTTAGTTAAATTAGTAAATGTAAATGATAATATAGAAAATGTGATAGAGATGGAAGCTCGTGAGAGAAATTTTAGGGAGCTGAGATATTTTAGAGGAACTTCAAGTAAATAGTAGATATTTTAGTTCCCGGATTTTTCTGTTTCTCTAATTCTGCATATTTATTATTTAGTTAAATTAGTAAAAATAAATAATAATAATAATAAAATCATTATAAAGATGAAAACTCGTCAGAGAAATTTTAGGGAGCTGAAAGATTTTAGGGGAAGATCATGTATATAGTAGAGACTTTAGGACCTTAATTTGATTATTTTTGTGCTTAGGCATAAATTGAGTCTCAATTTCAAAATTAAAAGTGGATTTTGAAATCAATTCTCTTTCACAATGAGCCCAACAGATTAATCCTACAAAATATTGAAAGGGACATAATGAGAAAAAAGTAGCAAAATAAATCCTATGAAAGTGGCCCTCGTAAATTGTGAGTTGGAAAAGAAAGAAAAATATTTCTTTGACAATGGGACCACGGATTGTTTGAACTTGGGAAAAAAGAAAAATAAAAAAATTAGATTTCAGTGGGCACCGCATATTGATTAAAAAAAACAAAGATGAAGCCGACTATGATCTAAAAGTGGGCCCCAAAATTTTGCAACTTGGATTTGACAGCAAGGTCCCAAAAATTAATCTACAATAAAATTTAGCACATACATGTCGACCTATCATAAAAATCATTGCTAACTTGATCTCTATATTTTTCATTGGTCTATAAGGCCCATTATCTAAACCAAAGGCCATTTGTTCTTTTTTTTCCCCCCTCATCTTGTTAGTTTAATAATCTCTGGGGCCCATTTCATGTAAATGGTCAATGTGATTCAGAAAAATGATTTTGGGAGGGTTCAAAGAGAAGTTAGTAGCATATACTATGTTTTAGTGAAGAATATGAGAAAATGGACAAGTCTTTTAAAATTTAAAATTTCAAGAAGACCTTCGTTTTTTTAGGGATTGTTTTGAAATTATTCGCGGGAGAGCTCCTTAGGACGCTACGTATCGCTCTCCCGCAAAGGGGTATGTTGTCGTTATATATATAATTAGTAGATTGTTCTTATCCTCAACAATAAGGTTAGTTTGTATTTGATTATAAATGTAGATCTCTTCACTTTAATGAAACTTATGGTGAGTTAATAGAAATGAAGTGATTCAATTGAAACTCTATAAAACCTGCCCCTAATATGAGCCTTTTAGGCTCCACCCACTCTCATTACTACTAAGTGGTTATGTTGGCCTAATCAACATTACCATCATTGTCAAAACCTTGTCACAATTATGTGGGTCAACAATATGAATTTTAATTAATCATTTTAGTATATCGTTGAGAGGAAGAACTAGCCCAATTAACATAAATAATACCATGTTTGATGTAGCGGAAGCGTCTATGAGGAAGATCCACACGGAAGGTTGGAAGAAAATCTTCTATTAACTTGTTGATTCGACTAGGAATACCAGATAATAGGCATCAAAGTTCGTTGATTCAATTAAATACTTAAAATTGGAAGAAACAAAGCGGGAAACTCCTCTGCAATTTCATTCAAGATCTCTTCTGACGGCCATCAGGCTTACAAGGGGTATAAATATAACCCTAAAACGAAAAAAGTAACAAAATAACACGAAAATGCTTAAGATATCCAATTTTTCCAAAAAAAGAAAAAATTGAAATAATGACACCACCGAAAAGTATTAATCACAACTAATTCAACGTAAAAAAACGACAACTTATTCTGACCTTCTTACTAAAAGTTATTACCGAAACAATTATTACCAAAAATAGAAAAAACGCATTTTTTTTACCTAACCAATGAAATTTTCCCGAAAAATATCGTACATCAGCGGCAAGGCCGCTGAGTTGTGTTCATTGGCCCGTTTTCACTCAAAAAACCGTGTGATTTCACCAAAAACTGTTACCTTGAAAAACTTCCCCAAAACCGAAAATTTGCTTTATTTGACTCTACGTTGGTCCCACCTTTCCATGAAATCAATACCTTTCTGCACTACATCAATGTTTTTATAAATTTCCTCCTACTTATGGGTTTATCTGATTGAAAGCATTTTTCCCATGATTTCTCTTTTTCTATAATGTCCGACAATAATCTTGAAATGGGTCGTTCATGTGCAATTCTCTTCTCTTTCAGGAATATCACAAGGACATTCAGAGGTGAACACCTTCAACATATCCTCAATTTTTTGGGAGTTCAAGCTCCTCTTACCAACAAATTCTAACTTGTTTTTAATCCTCTCATTGAGGTCTTTTTGTATCATTCTTTCTATATTCAGCTGCCTCTGCCTCCCGCTGTTGGGTTTTTGGGGGGCTGGGCGGGGCTTTTTGAAGTCCTTGATTTCTCCCCTTCTTTTGAATACAATTGTCTGACAAGAGTGCAAGTGTTGTCTCCATACAATTGTAAATGCATTGTTTGTTTGAGAAGAATTCTTTAAAGTGGCATTCCAAATGACAGTTTTCATATTTGAAATCCTCATATATCTCACCTCTTTTTTTTTTTTTTTTTTTTTTAATGCTAATCAGCTTTGAGCATTTTAGAATTCTACTCAAAGGAATAACATTTAGATTTTGCAAATGCTCCAAAACAAGAATTCTAGAATGCTTGAAATCAAGCCGGCTTATGTGTACAGTATTGGAGATCAGTTTAAACCGGCCGTTAACAACAAAATAAAAAACTAAAATCCCATTATGCGTTAAAAACATACATACAGATACACTGGTTGGAAAAGATGAACATCACTAGTCTGAAGGAGTAAGAAGGTATAAATTACAAGCCTCTTCACGTCAGAAACCATTAGCCTCGAAGAAACGCTAGATGTCTGATAACAATACATGGGAGAATCTTTCAGAAACCACGTCCTGATGCTGTGAATTGTGATTGGTTACCATCACAAACAAAAAGAAAATTTAAGAAATAAAGATTAATCTGTGATTGGTTTCCATAAAGGGCAAGTAAAAGCTGCTTTTAGCTCAAACAAGACAGAGATGGGTCTTGGATTCTGAGTTGTCTGGATTCTTGGTATAAAGGCGTGAAATAGAAAAGTCCCTTCCTTCATGTGCGCAACAAATGCTCTAGCAAGTGTTAGCAGAGGAGAGTTATAAGGCTTCCATCCTTTCTTCGTGTCCTTTTCCGAACACGTACATATTCCCATCTTTGCATGGGATGGCTATTGGAGGTCCATGAAATAGAAAATGAGTTCATATCCTCGTACGTAGGGAATTAGAGAATCTTATGACGAGGCACATGATCAACAGTAAAGCCAACCTCAATTGAATAGAAGTTGGACTCACCTTCATATCTGTCTTGTGCAATTCTTCACATGTGATAACAAATACTAGCATGGGCTTTCTACCTATCAGAATTTGACAGAAAGCAGACACATGGAATTTGGTTTTTAAGGATTTGAATTTTAGAGCTAATGGTCTGCACTCAAATTTATATGCCTGATTTATGTTTTCTGGTAGGATTTTAAAAGACTGACTTGCTCTTCCTATGAAACATCAAACGATCCAGACTTTCTCCCATACAGTACAGCTTCAACTTTGTGGAGTGGAAAGACAAACTCCGGCAGTGATTATAAAAGTCTTATCTGGTCAGAAGGCGTTACACTACCACAACTACATATGGGAGAAGGACATTATTTTCTTTTCGGGTCCTACCATCTTACAAATTGCGGGTGCAACTTGTAGGGAGGATGCATTGTCAGCCATTACACCACCAGCAACTACTTTAGAACCAAACAACAGGGGAGAAGGAAGGGAAAGGTGGTCCCACTCCCAGGCAAGAATCAGCATCTAAGGATCAGCAAGAATAATTTCTGTAAGCACACATAGTTTACTGTATATTTCTGTAAACAAAGTTCTGGAAAGTTTTATGCACTTTACAACCTCGTGTTTAATATAATATTCTCGTGTGTGGAAAAGACTTGTTGTCTTATCCAAGCACCACTATTACATGACACAATCTACCATGCATTAATGAAGAGGAAGAGGATCCACTGCAATCTCCACCTACAAACCAACGATTATTAGGCGCCACACTCGAAAAGAATGTGAATTCAAGTTTGCATTACTAATTACAAGGACAAGCCTATAAAAGATTTGGACCCATTACGGAGAATGTTCAATGTAGTGATGCTAGGGCAACCCAGGCCTAATCTGGGCCCGGCCTGCTTTGTGCTGGGGTTGGATGTATAATATGGGCATTTAATATTTCAGTCAAACTTGGATTAAGTGATAGAAAGTCTTAAGCCCTGCCTGGAAACAATGGCTAGTAATAATTTAGTGATAATTTGTCTAAACCATTGTTAGAAACCTTTTAACCGAAAAAAAAAATCCGATTGGGCCCAGCCTACCTCCACACTATTGAATAAGTAGGTGGGCTTGGGCCTGGCATTTTCGGCCCAAGTCATGCTGGACCAATATGGGTCTATATTTCTGAAGTCAAGCCAACCCCAAATATCTCTTAGCTTAGCCTAACTCACCCTATGTACACCCCCACTCTTACGAGCAGGCTACATGCTCATATGCAATCTAGCTTATCGGGTCCACTTAGAAGGATGATAGACGGAAAGGTCTCCTTATGGGCAATGGGATGCCAAAAAATCAGCTCCACCAAATTATCTTAGCCTTTAATTTAACATCATTTAAGTTTAATGGCGTCTTAATTAGATTTTTTTTTAACTCAGTCTAATGGTGAGTGAAGGTTGAATGAGTTTAATAAAGGGCCTAATGGAGATAATAGGATGACAAGAGTATCAAATGGGCTACACTAATCAAAGGTAGGCCAAGTGTGGGCCCTATAGGGCTCTGCTCATAGGAGAACATTTTCCCCCATTATATATAATAAGAGAGTGATTTGAAATTTTAATTTTGACTGACCTCAATTAACTTTAACAAAATGGCAGAAGGTCAAATCAGATTTGTGTTTAGGCCGATTTGAACTAACCAGAATGACAGTTTCCATGCGCATATCCGACCTGCCCCGTGAGTGCTTTGGGTCAGGTGAAGTTTACGAATTGATGATTTTCTATTCATTTATAAAAATACTCATGGGGTGGGCCCGCACCCATATATCTTCCATTTCAGCTGGGCTTGGGCTATTTTTCAGGCCCATAGAATTCGCCAAGGCTGAATATTATGCGGGCATGGGATAACCGAATGGCCCAGGCTTGGATAAGCTTTAGATTTGCGTGCCAGCCAATGAACAGCAACCTGAAAACTCAAACCAGGGCAAAACGCTTTGTATCCCAAGTTCATCTGAAGGGGAGCCTCAACATGGTCATTTACAATTCCCACAGGACCCTAATCATATAGTTTTTTAAAAAAAAAAAAAAAATCATACAGCAGGCAATCCTTTCCTCCTTTGAGCCATCTTTTTTTTTTTTTGCTTAAATGGTAATTTGTATTAAGAAGAAAAAGAAAACTTACAAAGGCTCAAAGGAGCCCCCAGGTTGCACACTCAGAGTCATCTAGGTTGTTAGTAAGTCACAATCGGGCAAGTTGAATGTTTCTGGTGCAGTCTTACAGAGTATCCAATATCTGGACTCGCCCAATTTATTATGGTAAGCGACTTCCAATGCAAGTTTAGGTTCCAAGTTTTTTAACTATTTTGCCTTCTTTTCAGTTAATTTCCATATTTCATATTTGACTGTCCACTTAGGGCCACTGATCAGAAAGTATGGACTGTTCACTCTCGAGTATTATGGCATTGCCTGACTATAGAAAGGCCCACAAGTACTTGAGGCTAGCAAGCCTGGGCCATGCTCAAGCTCTCCTTTTATTAAAAGGATTTGGCTGTGAATTTAGGCCCATATATTGGGATTTGGTTTATTTTCTATCCCAATAGTTGAGCGGGATTGGTTTAAGCCACTGAATGGCAAAAGGTACAGCCGAACCTGAATATTTAGTACAAGGGTCTTATGTTTTTGCAGATGAGTAAGGCCCAAGACTTTCAGGTCAGCGGATTGGATCTGGGCCTAACATATCAGACCAAATAACTAAATGGGATGCTATTGGACATGATTAAGGAACACCGGGCCCATTGTGAATTAATCACTAAATGAATAATTAAAAGATAATTAAGAACTCGAGAAGTCATCAATTACATCTCACTGGTGGATGCAACTGCATAATTTACCTTCATAAGTAGAAGTATATGTAACACTGTATTAGGTTTACTTTCAAAAATCAAAACAGCCCTAACTTTGTTATGTTGGAACAAAATGCAATTTCAAAATCAATCAATGCAGGTCCATTGTTAAATCCATTATTTGTCTTACATGTAGTGAACTCAATGCAGTTGTTTTATGAAACACAGAACAACATTATGGAATATTGTCCATATAAATCTCAAAGAGGTACAGAATCTCATCATATTTACTGAAATATATCTTTAATATAAAGAAGAGATAAAAATAAAATATGCCAAGATTTCCTTTACCTATCTTAATCAGTTATTGTCCATAGAAAGCAAACACAAATTAATTAGTACTACTTCAAAAAGAAAAACTCCCACATTTGTATCCCTTAAAACAAACATTCATCGAACTCAAAACAAACTCCAATATATACAAAACCAAAAAACAAAGATTGATCAAACTCAAAGTAATTTATTCAGATACGACAATAAATAACAAAACTGGAAAAAAAAAAAGTAATCAACAAATACCAATGCGCACACACATACACGTTCTCTATGTATAACCGTCAGCATCTACATATACAAACACACGCACATGGAGGAATTTAAGAAATACATACACTAACTCTTCGGTGGAGGAACACTTACGTACTATATGTGGATTTTAAGGATTTAAGAAAAGGATTAGAGTTTTACCAATAGATTCTACCGTAAATCACAGAATAATGTATTAAAGCACTTTAAGCATGAACCCAGCCCTTAAATTCCAGTCTTCCAGAAGCTTTCCTTCGAGCTGTGTCTTCCTCGATCTAGGGCTCCTAACAGATGAACTCGGCAAATGGCTGAAATCGGAGGCAGCAAGCTCCAAGAGCACAAACTTCGGTGGAGGAACACTTAGGAATTTGTGGATTTTGGAGAAAATCAGAAGTGTACCTCCAAACCATTACTCTTGCTCATACGATGCTAGCGCGGGAAGATAAATAGGTGGAGGCGGTGAGGCAGTGGCAGTTCGTGGTGGAGCAGGTGGCCGGTGAGAAGGTGGGTTGTCGAGCGATTGTAGCGGTGGAAGGTTCTTTGGGAGTTTGATTTCTCAAAGGCCAGGGCGCAAAATCAATGGGCGGGGGCAATGGACGCAAAATCGAAGGGGGGGAAATAAGGAAAAAGATTCCAGCCTCATTAAATCTATTTTACAATGATTTATTTCGCAGCAATTCTTCAAGTAAATTTTCGACGATTTTTTTCACCGTAATAATCACTACACTCTATGCAAAAAAGTGCCGGCGTCAAATGTTTTTAAAAATTAAGCGTCGAATTAATAATCGCTGGAAATGTGAAGTATACCCAGCGAAATAATTTGCAGCGGATAGAAAATCGCTGGGAAAAGTCAATTTTCTTGTAGTGAATGTTTATCTTTCAATAATTTATAAGCTCGGTATAACATTTTATGGTAACTGTATTCATAGTGCTTTGTTAGACTGCCAATTTGTGTTCATTGTGCTCTATTTTTTTATCGAGTTTAAGCTCAAAAGGTGTCCTGGTACCAACCTCATTGCTAAGAACGTCAAAACAATGACAGAAGCTCATATGTTTTCTCTTAGAAACCTTTTTTTGAATAAGCAACAAAAATATCATTAAAATGATGAGATTTCCAGGCAAAGGAAATTATTGGATCAAGATTTTGACAATCATCGTAAGAAATATATATGTATACCCGCATACCATACCCTGGTCTCTAATATCATTGCCTTTTCTTGAGTGTATTTTGTTGTTTATGTGCAAAACCATCTTGTTTGTTCACTTTTCCATTTTTTTACTCATCATGCCATCCAAATTGTTCACATCTCCGTAACTTAATCGCAATGAAAAATGAGGCATTTATACTTATGTATTTGTAGATTCATCAGAGCTTATTATTGTGATATATGTGGACCTTATTAGAAAGAATATTTTCAATAGATTCCTATTTCGCACATCCCTGAAACTGTTTACAAGACCTCAATTGACTGGATCAAGTGATTTACGCTTGAGGCACTTTGTTCATTTGTATTGTGGTATTTAGACAGCATTTTTACAGATTTAGTAAGCCAGCAAGCTGGTGCCAAGGGCTCTAAAAGGGGTGGGCCTCAGGTATCATCTAAATCACTGGTAACTTGCTGATGAGGAGTTGTTTTTTTTTTTTTTTTTCTAATTATCTTCTTGTTAGACCCCGTCCCAAGTTAATCGAGATTAACTCTAATTGATTGGAAATAAAGCTAATTAGCTATGTTTAATTCAGCTAATGATGGTTTATGGCCAAATGAAATTGAATTAGCCTAAAATGAATGATTTGGGCCTAATGAAATGATAATGAAAGATATCAAATGAATTGAATGAGTTTTAAACTTAAACAAGGAAAACTAAGGACCTTTTCGTGAATACGAATCTTTGCGTATTTTGTCGAATACGAAAACTCTTGATACCAACAGGTGTATCTCGACGAGTACATTAACTTCCATAAAAGACTCGAACTCGTTTGACGAGTATTGGATCAAATGACCCTTCATTTGACTCGAATTGTAAATAAGAAGAGATAGTGGACTAAAATGCAAAGTGGGGCTTATATAGAGATGAGACGAGTTCATTCATCTCATTCCTTGCTCCAGCAAACCCTAGGCTTCTTTTCTTCTTCTTCTTCTTCCATTTCCTCCATCAAGTGTCAGGGTTTTCGAGTGATTTTGATAGAGATTGGAGTTACTCCATCTACTTCATCTTCTAGCTTTGTTTCCTTGGAATTAAAGCTTGAGAGAAAGCTCAAGATTTCTCTTCACACAAGCTACAAGTGAGTGTTTGAATCTTTATTGAACTTTCAAGTTCTATTGAGTGCTTAGGAATGGTTTCTAGCTCAGTTAACTCATAGGACTTATATCTTGAATTTTTTCATGGAGAAAGGCTTGAAAAGAGGGATTCAAGTTGAGAAGTTTCCATTTCAAATCAAGCTAACAAAGGACTTCTTATCAAATTTATCTTCAAAAGAGGTTTTTGTCAGTCAACCTTCCAGATAGAGGCAAGTATATGCTCTTCTAATGATTTATGATGTTATAGAACTTATAGGAACTCAAGGAGTTCAATTTCCATAAATTGTTTCAGAGTTTCCGAAGCTTTGGAAAGGTGACCAAAGTAATGGCCGAGCTCAGAATGGTTGAACTCATAATGACTGAGCTCACAATGACATACTGAGCTCATAATGACCAAGCTCACAATGACCAAGCTCATAATGACCGAGCTCACAATTACCGAGCTCACCATGACATACCGAGCTCACAATGACCGAGCTCACCATGACATACCGAGCTCACAGTGATCGAGGTGGTGACTAAGATTGGTGACCGAGGTGGTGACTAATGGGCGACCGAAGTGGTGATTGAGATGGGTGACTGAAGTGGTGACTGAGGTGGTGATCTAAGTGGTAATCGCCAAAGTAACCAAAATTAAGAAAAAGTGCATATTGAATTCTGAATTTTCTAAATTGAAAGCCTAATCATTGAGGCTAGTATTAGTGATATTTAAACCTTCATATGTGTTAGCTTAGGTTATCTGAATGTACAAATTACTAAATAAAGTGATGCTCATAAACACTACATAGTAATTTCTTAACTCGTTATCAAACCGAACTGATTAATGTAATGAATGGTTACTAAATGTAACACCGAATAATGAATAATTACTAAATGTAACAATGAATTAATAAACAATCCTGCTGCAGCAGATGGATTAGGGTGTTCCGGAGCTCTGTGGCGATGCCAGTGATCTCTGATCAAGACACTGGTAGATCCCACATATGTATGGACTGAAGAGTCTCACTTGATAAGTCATCTAAAAGACATAGACTGAAAAGTCACGGAATTCATAAAACCATTTAAAAAATATTCAATGAATGGAATACAAATGAATGAATGACCGCTTCCTTTAGGAAGAACTGAACTGAGTTGAAACAAATGTTATTGTAGTTGTCAATTTAGTAATTAGTATTACTTGACTCTCATGAATAATTACTGTACTGAATGGAATTTTCTAGAATTGTTAAATTGATAAATTGACAAGTTATTGTATATGGTAGCATGAACTATCATAGAATTGTATATACATTGTTGAACCGTCGTGTTCACGGTGTTATTGATGAACATTACAGGCCCATTTGCCTGTACCGGTCATGCCAAGGCCGCACCGCCAGCGGAGGAGGCCCATCCGATACCTCCAGGAGGTTTAATCGAATGGACGTGAATCGGAGTACCATTGAAAGGGATATTTTGGGAAATGTTTTGATAGATACTTTTGTATATTCATTTTGCATTGTATTTGAATATGCAGTGGTTGACTTCGATAGGAAGTGAAATTTGTATATTTACTTCACTTTATGTAAGAACTTGTTCAGTTTTTAATAGTTGTCAATGTATACATATATATGTTTTCGTAAAATCTACATTGACAGGTATGTATGTAAGATCCCTTGTGGACTTCGTCTTAACTTTGGTTAATTCAGAGTTGACGGGAGTAAATATGATTGAATTCGCGACCCGGGGTTAATCCCAATTACTCGGATCTCGGGCTCGGGTCGTGACACTTTTCCTTCCCTTCTGTCTTATGCTTGTCTTCCCTTTGCTTGTCTTCCCATAGTTTCATTCTTCATGTGGTTGGCATTGCATTGTAGAAACCATTCAAGCCCTTTGTTTAGGCTGGACTTGCGTCATCCTTGAAAACCATGATAATAGCAATATAATTGTAAAATCTTTTTATATTTTTATTTGAAAAATAAGCTAGGAATGGTAGTATCTGTCAAGAAGAAGGGTAAAGAATGATTTTAAGTCGTTATCTTAATGTCATCATTTAAGCATGTGAAAATTGTGCAGTCCAACTGGAAAAGGTAAGAGGCCTAGTTTGTCTTGTAACAGTGTGTGATGACTTCATTGGGAAAGCATGTAAGGAATTTATTTGTTTGTACAGTTGACTAAAGCCAATTGGATTTTTGGCATGCACTTAATTTGAAGCATGTCATGTCTCTTGCCAAGTAGCCTCATTACCCAATTGCAAATTCTGTCACAAAAAAAAAAAAAAAAAAAATCCACAACAGAGATATCTAATGATGTTGGAGGTTGCTAAGGAAAAATGGTCGGTGGCTTTAGTTAATTTGCCTATACATATTGTTGTCCTAAAATATTTATGGTCATCTTGTAAAAGTTGATGATTGTTATTGTGTGGGGAGATTCTCTAGTGGCAATAATTATGCAAATCACAGTTCCAACTCGGACTATCCTGATCTCGGCCAGTACATATCAAGCTCGGCAAAAAGCCAGCTTGGAGAGGTCCCCAAGTTCGTCTCGGTGAAGGTATCTGCAAAGGCTTGTCTCGGTCTCGGGCCAAACCGGGTCTCGGTCTCTGCTGTCATTCAACCATAAATGCACTGCCGTAGAGGCAAACGGCGAACTGACAGAAAAAGTGAGCGCCGGACCTAGATAAGTGGACAACCTTATCTAACGATCACATCCGCAGCCATTGGGGCATGGTCTGATAGGACGTTCCCTTTTTACATACCCCCACTTAGGAGGCAAAGTACAGTTCAATGGGACTTCCATCTCCACCTTCCTCCACTATGGGGTTTGGCCCAATGATGGCACTCACTCCTATATATATGCTTGAGGTAAAACCACCAAAGGTATGAAAACGAGAGATATACATTCTCCCTTCTCCCCCACTCATTCCTCCTCAGTTCAGTCACTAAACTAACTCAGGCATCGGAGTGCCTTCGGCTGCCTACAGCCAGGGGCTCTGACCTTTTGCCTTTGCTTTTCCCTTTCAGGTTTCAGGAGGCTAATCCTTCCCAAATAATCAAATCGAGAGCCTGATCCTCTCCTAACCAAGTTCGTAATTTTTAGGCACTTACAATTGGCGCCGTCTGTGGGAATTGAAAAAGAAACTTGTTAAACCAAATCTGCAAAAGCCATGCCTCCAAAAACCATAAATGGTGGCAAAGGCTCTTCAAAATCCCAGAAAGTTCCTTCGTTACCTCCAGTGGCGCCCACGGTGCCGCCACCACCCTTTCTCCCACTCCTAGGGCCGACGGAGATTCCACCAGGATTTTCCCTGCTTCCGGAACCGTTGGCGGTCCCCTGCCAAAAAAGGTCTGGGGGAAAATCTGGTCCCGTGCTCGTAGAAGGCATCGTCCAGTCTGACTCCTCATTTAGAGCGTTCACGACACTCCCCCGACGTGATGATCGCCAGATACTTCCTCCCCGCCATAATGCACAGCCACCTAAGCATCCCCAGCAAAATATTTCCCCACCAGACCCTCAACGACGAGGCAAGACCCCTGAGGGGGCCAGGTCTCATCACTCTCATCACCTCACTCACAATGACGCTCGGTCCTTTCACCAAATCGATGCAGAAGATGACCCCTTACTGGAAGACCTTAAGGTCTAGAACCAAGTCATCCAGGAGAAAGACAGATTGATTCATCAACTCTGGGAGCAGCTCAGAGCGAAGGAGAAGAGGACCCACACTTCGCCCCCTGAATGCCCACAGGACCCTTTAGATAAACAGGACTTAAGGAAAGTCCTAAATAGTAGAAGAAGAGACCGCGGTGAAGAGGGCTCCAGCAGCAGCCACCCACGCAGCGACTCCAGAAGATCACGCTAAGAACCGGAGTCACTGCAGCCAGAGTCGCTACGACCAGAGAACGTTGCAGACCTGAGAGAATGGATAAAAGACTTCCCTCTCCCCAAGAGATTCAGTGTTCCGAGGTTCGTCCTCTATGACGGAGCCTCGGACCCCGCGGCACACCTTCGACATTTCACTCAGCGAATGTCGGTCTGGGGGGACGTCGGCCACCTGAGCTGTAGAGTCTTCTCCTCCAGTTTAGGCGACCTCTCCCTCAGATGGTTCTGCGCGCTTCCCGCAGGATCGATTTCAAGCTGGTAGCAACTCCGAAACTCCTTCATCGAAAAATTTCAGGCGCATCGAGTCATCCTAAAGATGGGTGGCAACCTCATGGCAATCCAGATGAAGGAGACCGAAAACGTCACTAAATTCGCCAAAAGGTTCTGGACGATTTATGGCCAGATCGAGAATGCCAAAGATGATATTGCCATTATGTGCTTCCAGTAGGCTCTGCTCCCAGGCAATGAGCTCCACAAGGACCTGATCAAGAACCCTGTCAGCACGATGAAAGCACTGATGGCCAGGGTGAACCGGTACATTGAGCAGGAGGAAGACGAGGCCTGAGGCAATGGGAGATTCGGCCTCTCGCAAAGAGACCGACCCCCCAGAGGAGACAAAAAATTCTCCAAGAGGAAGCCAGACAGGAAGGAGGCCTCGACTAGTTCGGCGGCCTTCTCGGCCTCCACCTTTGGGGGCAATAAACGGTCAAAGTTCGAGTCTGACAGACCGGCCGATGACTCTTACAAGGCCGTCAATACGATCTTCCAGGAGCCCATCCATAGGCTCCTCGGGAAGATCAAGACAGAACCCTACTTCCAATGGCCACAGTCGATGAAAGGCGACCCATCCACCCGAGACCAGAGCAAATTCTGCTCTTATCATAAGCAGAGTGGAAACAAGACTGAAGATTGCATGGCCCTCAAGTCCCACCTCGAAAGGCTCGTCAAGGACGAACACCTTAGAGACCACATCAAGGATGGTGGAAGGGTTAACCAAGCCTAGCAGCGCCGGCATGATGAGGATACAGACAGCGACGAGCCCGCAAGCATCATCAACGTCATCCACCTGGCCCCTGGACCTCGAGGGAGTAACCAGGCTGCGCCGAGGCCAGGAGGGCTTCACACGGCAAGCAAGTGATGTCAGCCGAACTAGGGCCTACACCAAAGAAGGCTCGGAAAGAGCAGCCCAAGATCTGGTTCTCGGACGAGGACCTGGAAGGAGTCCAGCTCCCGCACAACGACCCACTGATTCTCACCTTGTGGTTGAAAAACTCATGGTAAAGCGCATTCTTGCGGATCCCGGGAGCTCGTCCGAGATCCTCTACTTCGACTGCTTCAAGAGACTTGGCCTAACGAAAGAAGATTTACAGGAAGCCCGCACTCCCCTAGTGGGTTTTAGCTTGAAGTCAGTGTATCCCAAGGGGAAGGTCTCCCTAGAAGTTCAGATCGGAGGCGCCACTAAGACCGCCACCTTCCCGGTGGTCGATGCACCGTCCCCATACAATGTAATAATGGGATGAACTTGGCTGCATGACATGGAAGTAGTGCCCTCCACCCTTCACCAAAAGCTCAAATTCCCGTTGGAGAAGGCCAGCGGGAAAATTGAGGTGATTACTGTTCACGGAGATCAACAAATGGCCAGACAGTGTTTGATGGCTATGGTGCCTGGCGGAGCGGAGCTGCAGCAGGTGCATATGGCCGAGCTCGAAATCGACCTCAGGGATGTCGGTCGATCAGCAGAGCAGAAGAGCATAGAAGACCTGACCGAAGTTAGGATCCATCCCAACGACCCCGAGAGATATTTTCTGTTAGGGTGCCAACTCCCTGATAATCAAAGGTCTGAACTGCTCAACCTTTTATTACAGAACAAAGACGTCTTCGCTTGGACCCTATACGAGATGCCAAGCATCGACCCCGGGATTATTTGCCACACGTTAAACGTGGACCCCAAACACAAACCAGTAGTGCAAAAAGCTCGCAAAACGGGGGTCCCACAAATGGAGGCAGTGATTGAGGAAGTCAAAAAGCTCTTAGAGGCCAGAGCAATTAGAGACGTACATTATCCAGAGTGGCTGGCCAACACAGTGGTGGTCAAGAAGAAAAATGGAAAGTGGAGAGTCTGCGTGGACTTCACGGATCTCAACAAAGCCTGTCCCAAGGACAACTTCCCACTCCCAAAGATCGACCAGATGATCGACGCCACCGCAGGGCATGATAGAATGAGCTTCCTCAATGCCTACCAAGGTTACCATCAGATTCCAATGCATGGGCTTGATGAGGAAAAGACCGCGTTCATAGCACCTAGAGGCATCTACTGTTACAAAGGGATGCCCTTTGGGTTAAAAAATGCTGGAGCGACTTACCAGAGGCTGGTAATGAAGATGTTTCAGGCCCAGGTGGGGAAAACTCTAGAAGTCTACATTGATGACATGGTCGTCAAGTCCAAAAGGTCACAGGACCACTTGACATATCTACGTCAGACGTTTGCCACCCTCAAAGAGTTCCAGCTCAAGCTGAACGCTTCCAAATGTGCATTTGATGTCGGCTCAGGAAAATTCCTAGGAAGCCTAGTCACCCGAAGAGGGATCGAAGCCAACCTAGAGCAGATCTTAGCGATCCAGACAATCCAGAGCCCGACCTCGACAAAACAAGTTCAGATGCTCACAGGAATGGCCGCCGCGCTGAACCTCTTCATCAGTCGCGTCTCAGACAAATGTCGCCCTTTCTTCCAGCTCTTGAAGAAAAGCTCAAAGTTTTAGTGGACTTCAGATTGTGATCAAGCTCTTCAGTTACTCAAGGACTATCTCTCTTCTCCACCCCTGCTCTCCACTCCAACAGAAGGTGAAATTCTCTACCTCTACCTGGCGGTCTCGGATCATGCAGTGAGCTCGGTACTAGTTAAGGGGAAGGCAAGCAGCAACAACCTATATACTATACTAGCAAGATCCTGCTCGACGCTGAGACCAGGTATCTTCCACTCGAGAAACTTGCATTCCCGAGTTGTTACTTCCAGACTCTCTCAAACTCTCTCATTACTTCCAGACACACATAATAGTAGTTGTTACAGAACATCTGCTCAAGTCCCTTTTCAGGAAGGCGGACTTTCCTGGCAGAATTTCAAAATGAGCCGTCGAGTCGGGCCAGTTCGATATTCAGTGTCACCCCAGAACGGCGATCAAAGCCCAGATCTTGGCCAATTTCATTGTGGAGTTCACCGCTCCTAGTTCGGCATCGGCATCGCTCGATACCGAACTGGGGGGCAATAAGGATGATGAGAGAACTGAGACAGAACAAGACTGATCTTGAAAACAGTTCCTTGATTTAGCTTGGAAGGTCTTCGTTGACGGATCCTCGACACCCAAAAGAGCGTCATCGAGCAAGCCTTAACCCTTGACTTCAAAGCATCCAATAACGAAACTGAGTATGAAGCACTGATCGCGGGTCTCGGCAGCGCTAAAACCCTGGGGGCACGTCGGCTGGTCGTCTTTAGCGACTCCCAGCTGGTGACGAGCCAGCTGAGTGGAGACTACCAAGCCCGTGACGAAAGGATGGTGGCCTACTTGATCCGCACGAAGCAGCTCCTCTCTCAATTCCAGAAAGCGAAGTGAAGTAGATCGGCAGAGAATCCAATTGCCATGGAGATGCTCTCGCCAACCTGGCCTCCGCTGTCGAGGCCGGAAAGAGAAGGACAGTTGAGGTGGAGACACTGGAAAAACCGAGTATAGAGCTTCAACCACCTCGGCAGATTCTATGTGCTGACCTCGACCCGAGTTGGATGGATCCAGTCATAGTATACTTGAAAGAAGATATGCTCCCTGAAGACAGAAATGAAGCTCATAAGGTCAGAATAAAAGCAACTCGCTTTTGGTTATCTCCGGACGGAAAACTCTACAGAAAATCGTTCTCCGGACCCTATCTCCAGTGCGTCCACCCAAGTAAGATCGAAGACTTCCTCTACGAAATTCATGAAGGAATTTGCGGGAGTCACATCGGGGGAAGATCGTCAGCATATCGAGCGATCAGTCAGGGCTACTGGTGGCCCTATATGTAGAAAGATGCTTAGCTCTATGCTAAGAAATGCGAAAAGTGCCAGAAGTTTTCACGCTCTTTGCACCAACCAGCGCAAGACTTGAGTCCTCTCTCCAACCCGTGGCCCTTCGCTCAGTGGGGGTTAGATATCGTAGGATATCTCCACCGAACTCCAGGGAATAAAAGGTGGCTAGTAGTGGTCACCGATTACTTTACCAAATGGATTGAGGCCAAAGCACTGTCCTCCATCACCGTGCAGGACACAAGGAATTTTATGTGGAAGAACATCGTCACAAGATTTAGAGTACCTCGAGCTCTGGTCTCGGACAATGCAACCCAATTCGACTCCAACTTCCTCAAAACCTTCAGCCAGGAGCTCAGTATCAAGAACTACTATTTAACTCCAACCTATCCACAAAGCAATGGACAAGTAGAAATCTCAAACAAAGTGGTACTGGATGGACTCAAGAAAAGGCTCGACCGAGCTAAAGGCAGATGGGTAGAAGAACTACCAAGTGTCCTTTAGGCGTACAGAACTACTCCGAGGCGATCTACTTCGGCAACTCCTTTCTCCCTAGCCTATGGAATGGAGGCTGTGATACCTCTCAAGATCGGCCTTCCAACCCTGAGGTTGGACCTCTTTGACCAAGGGCAAAACGAAGTCAATCTGGCTAAAGAGCTAGACTTAGCTGATGAGCGAAGGGAGGCAGCAGCTATCCGCTTAGTTTCTTACCAGAGACAATTGGCCAGAGGATACAATCAGAAGGTCAAGGAGAGAAAATTTTCAATTGGAGAATTGGTCTTGAAGAAAACACTCCTAGCAGATAAGAATCCTAACGAAGGCAAGCTTGCACCGAACTGGCATGGGCCATTTAAAGTGATCTAGGCAACCGGAAGATCAGCTTACAAGCTCGAAAGCATGGATGGTAAAAAGCTACCACGACCATGGAATGCCATCCATCTTAAGAAATACTACTTCTAAAGTGTATTGAATTGTCAAATCAATGAAATAGATTCTTGTATGTGCCTTGTCACTCTCAAGTTATTGACCTCGGCTCCGGTCATAAGACCAGCACTTTCAGCTCGGTTTTGGAGCCAGCTATTTGGGTTCCGGTCACAGGACCAACCTCTTTCAGCTTCGTTATGGAACCAGCTATTTGGGCTCCGTTCACATGACCCGCCTCTTTCAGCTCGATTATGGAACTGGCTATTTGGGCTCTGGCCACAGGACCAGCCTCTTTCAGCTCGGTTATGGAACCAACTATTTGGGCTTCGGTCACAGGACCAGCCTCTTTCAGCTCAGTTATAGAACTAGCTATTTGGGCTCTGTTCACAGGACCATCCTCTTTCAGCTCGGTTATGGAACCAGCTATTTGGGCTCCGGTAACAGGACCAGCCTCTTTCGGCTCGGTTATGGAACCAGCTGCCTTGGCTCCGGTCGCAAGACCAGCGCCCTTCAGCTCGGTCACGAAACCAGCCGCCTCGGAGAGATATGTGCCTTGTTTCTTTCAAAGTTATGGATCCCAGCTCTCCACCAGCCCGGAATCCGAACCAGCTATCTAAGCTATACTATGGACGAACTTGGTGCCCCTACACTAATTTCTTGAAATATGAAAACGGATCCTAACTCTGGTTAAAAAATCAAACTCAAATACTTGCACTTTTGAAGTATGCGATGGGCTTGTTTATGAAGCAAAAGTCAGAAGCAAAGAATTTTAGGCAGCAGTATCAGCAAAAGGCACACAGTTTGAAGATAAAAGGATTTCATTGTATTCATGATAAGCTGAATTATAGCTCGCTTTTCATTACAAATTCTCCAGAAGAATGTAAAAGCACATCAAAAATTCAGGCGGCAACATCCGCATCAGCATCATCAACTGGAGAAACTTCAGTCGCCTTGAAGCTCCCATACTTGGAGTGGGGGTAGGGCCTGATTCTGGATCCGAGCTCGGGAACTTGGGCGGGTTCTTTTATACTGGATCATCCTTGGGGACACCCACCTTATCCAGTGCAGCCAGTCAGCCAAGCTCCCATACTTTGTCTCGAATGGCCACGACCTGCGCCTCGTATGAGGTTATCGCTTCGGCTACCCCCTCATCAAAGGCTGCCTTGGTCTCGACTTCTAGTTTAGCCTCGGCTTCTTCAATCTGCTCGGCCATTTTCTTTTTATATTCTTCGGTCTCGGCCTTCGTAGCTTCCACCTCGGCGAGGAGACTTTGAATCAATTGTTCTTATTTGGCCGCCCTCTTCCAACTCTCCTCCAAAGCGGCCTCCAGTACCTTCCTCTGAGCCTCCGCCTCCGCTCTCTTAGTACCATTTTGCCGGGCTCTCTCCGGTTGTACATGAGACCTCTGTACTAGCTGCCAAAGGACGAAACACTATGAGGAAACTATGATCGAAACCAAAATTCATGAGGAACTTGAGTTCAAAACACTCACCAGGAGCGCCGCCTGCATTGACGCCATCGCCAACGCCATATCATCAGCGTCCCTGTGCCTGGCCATGTCTTTGGGCAGCGAATAGGTGCTGGCGAGGGCCGTCATGACGAGAGGATTCCCAATTACCTGGTCCTCTACAGTGATAGGCCTCCCGGGATCGATCTGTAAAGTCGGTCTCCATGGGGCAGGCCCAGGAAGTGACACCTCGGAAGTTCTGGGGACGTCCTCGACTGAAGCCTCAGTTCTGGGCCTCTTCCCAGCCCGGATATCTTCCTCCTCCGCGGCTCCCCCAGTTCGCTGTTCACCTTCCAAATTTGGGGGTGGCGAAGGAGCCCTATCAACAGCAAATGCCGAAGGAGCCCGAGGAGTTTGACTAGAACTGCCAAACACCAGCGTGCTCAGATCCTTGATGGCAGGTTGACGGCGCGGCGACATCTCTCTACCCTTCTCCGAGGAGTTATACTCTTCGACAACTCTCTGGACCTCAGCCAAAGGAGAGTCAGATGCTCAACACCCCAAGGCTTTTTGATGCCCCGAGCTTGTCAAGGCAGGTTCCGACTCAGACCTCCTCTTGATGAAGGATTGGTATTTTGGCTCGAAGCCAAGCAGAGAAAAGGTAGTTCGGCCTTTGTGGCCTCGGTAGTTCCTCACTCTTTCAAACCATTCACTGTTCCTCTGCCATCGGTCTCGGCGCGCCTCCTGTTTCCTCTCACGGGAGTCTGCATCGAGCAAGAGAATGTTAGCTTGGCAGATACAGAGAAGAATTACAAAACTCAGAAAGTATCGATGATTACTCGAAGGAGTCCCTAAGCGACGAGGGATCTTGTAAAACCTTCCCGGTTCGGTCTCGGTCTCCCCGATCTCCCAATTGCCCGAGACGAACAGTCGATCATCTCCGGCATATTTGTTCGAATCTTCTAGGACATGGACGAAAGGATCCCGCCTCGCCTTTACCCGAAGATAATATGTGTTGTCGTCTGCAGTCGACTTACAAAGGTCATAGGCATCCTCGATGTCGTGGACACCGAGGTCAATACCGAGGATCCTATTGATCTCGATGGTACCCATGATGATTTTGAAACTATTGGGCATGAGTTGGCATGCAAAAGAGAAGAGCTTTTGATCAGCGACATGACAAGATGTGGCCTGAGTTGCTGGAACGTGAGTTGAATCCAAAATTTGGCCGCCTTATCTTAGTGATAGTAGACTCCTTAGAACTGTTATAATAGTCATGTGACTTATTTATTTGGTAGCCCCGTTTGTACTTGACATGAGTATAATGCACCACCTCAATGCATAAGTACATATATGTTAGGCTCCGTCCCGAGTTAATCAAGATTAACTCTGATTAATCAGGCTTAAGACTAATTAAGCATGTTTGAATAGACTAATGGTGATTTATCACCAAATTGAATTGAATTAGCCTAACCATGAGTAATTTAGGCTTAATGAAATAGTAACCAAGATTAGGAAATGAATTGAATGAAAATGAAACTCAAATGAGCAAATGGAGGACTTATCCGGAATTACGGATATTTACGTATCTTGTCGGATACGAAAACTCTTGATACTAGCATGTGTATCTTGACGAGTACGAGAACTTTCGTCAAAGACTCGACGTTGTTCGAAGAGAAATGGATCAAATGGAACTTCATTTGACTTGAATTGTGATTAAAAGAGATTAAAGGGGGCTTAATGCAAAAATAAAGCTTATATAAGCAAATGACTTCATTCATCTCTTGACTCAAACCCTAGGCAACATCTTCTTCAGCCGTTTCTTCTTCTTTCTTCCGTTTCAAGTGTGAATTTAAGTGATTGAATTGAAGAGAAGTCTATTTACTTCATCTTCCTCCTCAATTGCTTAGAGTTAGCTTGGAATTGAAGCTTCAAGTGAAGTCAATCAAAGCTAAGAGAGGAGTTTTAGCTCAAGCAAGCTTCACTGAAGGCAAGGATATATGTATTTATGCTTGTTATGATGGTTTTTAGTGATTGTATGAAGAGGTAGTTGTTAATGATTTAAGAGATGTTGTAAAAGTTAGAAACAACGATGATTAAGTTATTAATTTAGTGAATTAGATTGTGAAATTTAGGGTTTGATTTATGAAACTCTTAGAATTCGTATAGACTTGTGATTTCAATGAATTGTCAGGCATTATCAAACATGCCATAAACATGTATATATATCTTGTTGAACCGTCGTGTTCACAGTATTACTGATGATATTACAGGCTCAGTTGCCCGTGCCGGTCCCTCCGAGACCGTCCCGCCAGCGGAGGAGACCCATTCGATACCTCCAGGAGGTCTAATTGAATGGACATGATCTGAGAGCGTATACACAGGAATCTTTTGGAAAACTTTTTAGAAATATTTTGTATATTCATTTTGGTATTGTAAGTAGTGCCTCCTGCATTGTATTTTGAATATGCAGTGGTTGACCTTTTTAGGATGAAATCATGTATATAGAACCTTACTTTTATATTACAGAAATTGATTCAGTTTTAAATGGTTGTCAATGTATGTAAGTATGTATTGTTCCGCACTAGTGTACATTGACAGGTACGTATGCAATATCCCTTGTAGATTCGTCTTAACTTCGGTTAATTCGGGTTTACGGGAGTAAGTATGATCATTGCGACCCGGGGGTTAACCATAATGACTCTGATCTCGGGCCTGGGTCGTGACAATATAACTTTGGATGAATTGATGTTTGAAGAGATCAATGAATGGCATTTGTTAATAGAAATGTGTGACTATATGGCGTTTGGCAGATCTGGAAAAGAATGGGATTTCAGGAAACAAAATAGGAAAAAAAAACCTAATTTTAGCTATTACACTCTATAAAAGCACTCTATAGCGGCGAAAAAAGGGCTTCGCAATTGAGTTTTGGCAATGTGAAATATTACCCGGCGCTGTCTTCTCTCGTTGGTAAAGAATTTTTTTCGGTCAATATAAGTGTCGCCACAATTAAGCCTTGCCAATGTGAAATATTACCCGGCGCTGAAGATTTACGCTGGGTAAATCTATTTCCGGCGATAATATCTCGCCGCAATTAACATTTGCCTTGCCAACTATATGAGTGCCGCTGCAATTGTGTTTTGGGCGCTGCAGCATACTATTAGCGGCGTAACAATATCGCCGCTAATAGTCTTTTTAGGCACCGAAAATATATTTTGGCAACAATACTTAACTGAAATCGTATAGCCATTTCGCGACGTTTTGGTTGCACAATAGCAACGAAAAAAATCTCCGCAAAAGAATTTCCTGTTGCGGCAACTTTTGGCTTTCGCAGTGTAAAATTAGAAGTGATGGATTGTTACCGGCGAATTTGCAGCGAGTAAGTTACCGCCAGAAAAGAAGCTTAGCAGCGTTCTTTTGACTTTTGGCGGCAAAAAATTTCGCTGGAAAAGCTCCTATTTCTTGTAAGTGTGGGAAACAATGTTTAAGGGAAATGAATATGTCAAATCCCCAACTTTTAATCAGAGCCCAACACACCTAGCAACTCATCACAGTTTCACACCCGAACCCAAAGCAGAACTAGACCTTTCGTCATCCTCCCCACCTAAACTGAAGCAGTAATATAGAATACGCACGGGCCTTCATTGTTATACTTTCTTCCTCCAATAAGAAATATGAAGCATACATCCAAATAGAGATGTCAAACGGGCCGTGCCGGGCCGGCTTCGGCCCGCCAGGGAAAACCCCTGGCACGGCCCGGCCCGCCCCAGCGGGCCGCTGGGCCTGGTCTTTTTTTTTTTTTTTTTCTTTCTTTCGTTTTTTTTTTTCTTTCTTTCTTTGTTCTTTTTCTTTCTTTCTTTTTTTATTTTTCTTTCTTTCATTCTTTCTTTGTTTTTTTTTTTTCTTTCTTTCTTTCCTTTTTTTTTCTTTCTTTCTTTCTTTCTTAATCCAATTTTTAGCAAAGTTGAGCCTATTGGCAAGTTGTCACGATATACACTTCTTACGTAGAAATATTTGAGGGTTAGAAACTTAGAGTAGTATAAATAACACTAATAAATTTAGAAAAAGAATAGGAGGGTTAGAGTATTATAGACTTTGTAAAATTGAAAAGGACACAAAATATCTCTTATATGATCGTTTTATTGCTGGGGGGGAGTAAAATGGACAATTTTTTTAAAAAAGTCACTTTTGGGTGGGCCAGGCCGGCCGTGCCTAGCGGGCCGTGCCTGGCGGGCCACAGAGGGCAGCCCACGTGCCAGGCGAGCCTGGCGGGCCCGGGCCAACGGGCCCAGCCTCCTCGGCCCAACACGGCCGTGCCTTGTGGGCCGTGCCGGGCCACGGCCCATTGACTAGCGGGCCGAACCGGGCCGGCCCGGCCCATTTGACATCTCTACATCCAAAGGAGGTTCAGATATCTAGCAGGTGTGACTTTCTAGGCCGAAAAGTTTGACAATATCTTTCAAAGAAATAAGACAACATCAAGGTGAAATGTGCGTTGAAAATATCTTAAAGTCTTCTATTTCTTTTTTTTTTTAATAAGGTGTCCCTTTCTTTCCACTTTGCATTCTAAAGTAGAATGTACGTCATCATAACACGCATTACTCAGTGATGTATGATTCAAAACTCAGAGGAAAAGAAAAACACAAAATTATTAGTATGGCTATGGATTAAATATTCGTATTTAAAACTACGAATAATGTTGAATGGCTATGGTTAGTAATTATTTAGTAGCTTATATAATGTCTACTAACTAAAGATGTTGAGTGGATGTGTAAGTAGCTTTAATTATTGTTACCAAAACCATAGCTTAGTTAGTAGCTTAGTTTAAATAATTCCATACCAAATACGACTCTTAGCTCATTTGGCAAGAGTGTCAAAGTAGTGACGAGTGAATTATACAAGATTAAGACGTTGATGAGACATTTCTCCGTTTGATAGAAATTAGAAATGCACTCGTCAAGATTCCTATGAACTTCAATTTAAGTAACCCCATCTTGATGATGGGACATTTTTTCCTACTAGAATCTTGCCAAAAAGCTATGCAAGATTTTAAATGGACACGTTTAATTTAAGAGGTCTGCTTTTGCTGGGAATGGGGGACTTTAAATACCCCACTATCAATTGCGTGGACTCCTATAGGAGAAAATCTGGCCTTATTAATAATGTCTAAAATCACTTAAGGATTGCAATATTGATTAAAGCCAACCATCAATAACGAATTATTTCAAAATATTATTAGGTTGGTTAATAAAACAATACACCTCATTGAGCTTCCCTACAAATCTAATTGACTCAAAAGGTCTGTCTACATGCGTGATAGCTAAGTTAGAGTTTTACTTTTGGTGGTTTCCTGGGAATGTACATTTTCAACTTTCAAGCATCACATATTAGGCTCTTTCTCCATGTTGCACCAAACAGATGAGAGTATCCAATGAGATTACTGTTTGTTTTTTGCCTCTACTGTGGTTCAGAGGTGACAACTGACCTGGCTTTGAGTCATGTCTCAAGATGTGGTCCCTTTTGTTCCTTTGTACACAAGTCTACTAGATACTCAGTAGTCAGTAGTCAGGCCCGGTTCGCCCAATTCTTAAGTCAGACCCCGAAACAACTATGAAGAACTAGTGGAATTTGGTCATCCCACAGACCGACTGAAACAGATTAACTAGCCTTTTGACAAATGTTTACAATTTTTATGAAAGGAGTCTGTAGCTCGGCAAAAAGGTGCTCAGGGTGCTGATAACACCAAAAACTACAGTTCTAGGTTCAAGCCTGGTGACCATTTAAGATGATGACCCCCAAAAGACAAAAAGAAATACAATCAATCAGAAAATTTTCTGGATAGATTGAAATAGAGAAATACTATTTACATAGATGAATTGAGATAAAGCTTTTTTTTTTTTTCCTTATAATGATGATGAAGAGAACCACAACAAGAAGCAAGATAGTCTGATTAATAGACAGCTCTCAAGTATGGTATTAGAAAAGTTACATTATCTATTTCTGTCATGCCTCCCAGAAAGGTAGGTTCTCACTCTAATAGGACTAGTGATTTACACTATTGAATTCATTAATGTATATAATTGAGAATTTGTCTCAATAATTAATCTCATTTTTCATGAGTTTAAAAGGTGTATATTGCCGCTGTTTGAGTGATCCAGGACATTGTGCCATGGTCTCCAATAAAAGTGGGAACTTGACTCAATCATTAATTTCATTTTTAAACCTTGATAACTTTATTGTTGCATATATAGCATTCGCGTGTGAAACTTAGATTGGAACTTATTACTGTTTTTGAGGGCTGAAGTTAGTAGGATTAGAAAACTATTACTGTCCAACCAGAGAGGGAAAATATGACTGCTTTAAAACAGGACACACAGAATTGTCGATGGGGCTCCTGGCCCTTTCCAGCAGTAGCAGAACTAGGAAATTTGCATATGAAGGGATAATGGGTGGTCCATTATCTAGGAAAAAATATTCTTAGTGACGGTGAAGGGATAAAACTGTTCTCTTTATTTACCGATCTTCTATTTTCTTAAATCAAATGGTCTTAAACATCTAGCTAATGATTATTTTTTTCCTTTTTCCCTTTACATAATTAAAACCTCAAGCCTACCAACACACTCACAGTTAAGTGGTGCTGGAATCGCAATTTTACACACATGCATTTATGGACCTAACCAATAAGCCAAAAGCCCCAGGAGTACTGATAGATCACGTTAAGGCGGCTCTCACTCTAGTGGTAGGTAGCCATTTTCTCTATATTTTAGAGGACTCTCACTCTACTCCAAGTAGCCATTTCTGTGACTCAAATTCGGTTAAGATCGATCCATGGGTCACCTAAACCATTGTCCCAATTTAGCGGGAAAATTTTTTTGTCCTATAATTTTCATGAACTATGCCCCCAAAAATTATTTTAGAAACTCCTGCAACAGAATTAAGCCTGAACTCTAATCAATCAAATTAGTTAATAAAAAAATGAAAACAACGGCCGAGGGAGTGCACTTTTTTAACGAAAATACTCCATGATGATATCGTCGCTCTTTTCCCATTTATGTCAAAATCTACGACTCCTAGGCACCGTTCATCCCAACTCCACGGGTCCAGATTGGCTACGCAACTCATGCTTGTGTTATGTTGCAGAGAAGAACGATAGGGAATAGGAACATCTAATTGGGCCTATGTAATCTCCATATACATAGAGGGAGAGAGACAGAGATTCAGATCTGAGATGAACACAACACAAACTCTCGGTTAGGTTTGCTACATATAAGGGAGAAATTTTTTGAGTCCTACGTACTAAACTGGAAGGAGTTCCCAAAAGCTACTTCATTGTATACATCTTCCTTGCTGTGCCGAAAATTTCAACGGAAATGGAAAAATGGGTGAGTTATCGTTAATTGGAAGATGACGTTGCCAACAAAGTCATTTTCGTCAAAAATATATATATATATATATATATATATATAATTATATATATATACACACACGACACCCTCTGCCGGTATTTTATATTTATTTCCTTCGTATATATTTTAAAAATCTTTAAGCATAATTTCTTTTATAAAATTAAAGGACATCTCAGTAATTAGAGTAGTGATGTAGTGCAGAAAGGTATAGATTTCATGGAAAGGTGGGACCGACGTAGAGTCAAATAAAGTAAATTGTCGGTTTTGGGGAAGCTTTTCAAGGTGTCCGTTTTTGGTGAAATTACATGTTATTTTGAGTGGAAATGGGCCAATGTCCATTTTTTCTATTTTTGGTAATAATTTTTTTGATAATAACTTTTAGTAGGAATTGCCGTTTTTTGCGTCGGATTAGTTGTGATTTATACTTTCCAGTAGTGTCATTATCTCAATTCTTTCATTTTTTTTTGGAAAAATTGGATATCTTAAGCATTTTCGTGTTATTTTGTTTCTTTTTTCGTTTTAGGGTTATATTTATACCCTTTGTAAGCCTGATGGCCTTCAGAATAGATTTGGAATAAAATTGCAGAGGAATTTCCCCCTTTGTTTCTTTCAATTTTCGGTAAATCAACGAATTTTGATGCCTATTACCTAGTATTCTTAGTCAAATTAATAGGTTAATAGAAGGTTGTCTTCCAATCTTCAATGTGGATCTTTCTGGTAGACGCTTCCGCTACATCAAGTAGATAAGATAATCCGGATGACATGTGTCCTCTTCATAAAATTAAGTTGATACACAAATAGTACCATGGAGTAATCATTAGATCAGTTAAAAATTATACTGCAGATATCATTCAGAGAGGGATCAGGTTTTGTTTGACAAATGATAACATTTTGTAGACCTGTCATTTTCGTGTTGTTCCCTAGGAGAAGACGGCTCAGCCACCTGATAAGAGGAGTCCGGGTGGATCCAATGAGAGCTCAAGGAGTCGAGCCGAGCCCATCGACTCAAAAGAAAGTTACTCTAACATGACAATTTGCTAGCAAAAACATATTAATACAATCTTATTCATTAATTACATATTTTTTTAATGAAATGGTCAGTCCTATGCAACATAGAGCAATACAACATGAACACACATTATACGTGTAGAGCATGTCTTCTACAGCCAAGTTTTATCCAGTGGAGTACTTTTGTTGCATGATATGAAAGTATAGGATAATTTTCTCCTGATATGATGATGGGTGAGGCCATGAGTGTTCCCATAGGAAAATATTTAGCTGATGGGATGTAGAGAGACAACAATAATAGCGTTCACCATATTATGAATTGTCGGGTGGGGAGGGAAAATTAATTTTACCTCCTCTTATTTTGATAGTCAAAATGTAGGGGGAAGAAAAGTGAAAAAGTATAATTTTTTTTGTTTGTGAGGTAGAGAGATAATTATCATTTTATCCTTACTTTTGCAAAAGCTTCAATTTGACAACCCCCCCCCCGCGTTTTGAAGGAAAAATCCCTTTTGTGCAAAATCCTCTCAGTAGTGTACTCATACTAAAGCGATACTTCTAGGGTACTATTCTAGTATATCCTACATACTAACTATTATTTCATATAAGTCATTTCTTCTATTTTCTTTTTTACTTTTAAGCATGGAAATTATTTGAAAGTCATGTAATTGAAGAAAATATTTTTCGTGGAGAGGAGATCACTCTCTCCATCTCTCTCTTTTCTCATCTTTGGAACCGAGCATCATCTTGGTCCATTTGATATCTTCAACAACATCGAAATCAACACCAAAATGATGTGCAAGTGTCACAGCAACACAACTCAACGTGATATTATCTGCTTTGACCACACCTGTAAGGACTTACCATGTAGTCACCCATCCCATCCAGAGTTCTTATGGGATCCGGGACTGCATGGGTTTGAAACACGTCATTTTGAATTAAGACAGGGCAGACTCAATGATCACACAACACCTTTGATTGGTGATCGTTGAATGTTAAGAGAATTGCAAAAGTTTCTATAGGTATGTATGACTGGAAGAGTTCCATTTCAGCCTGTTTAAAGAGAGAGATGTCATCCATGGAGGGCGTGCAGCAAATATAGAGCTCTCTTTTGGAGAAGAACGCGCATCTCGTATTCAAGATCGAGAGGAAAATTATTATAAGGCCTAGCAATGCTATAGCATCCGCACCATGCGAGAGGCAGTTCCGTAAACTCAGGGCTGAGGGGTCGGATGGGAGATTCCGACCCCACACAAGCAGAATAAGCTTCCAAACATCGACGACTAAACATCAAATATTTGGCAGGTTGAATAAGCTCGAGAAACTTTTTCAAAAAAGGAACAATTGTACTCTGGAATGAGTAGAACCTAATACAATCAATTCTGTGATCACACCATCCAATATAAAGAGTCCTCTACTTTAACTTAGCACATTATCAACATAAAATAGGACAGGCCTTTCCCTACCCTATCAAAACTGTCAACAATGTGGGAATTTTTAGGAGGATTACTTTGCCATAAATTCACTGTGACTTACATGAGAGGAAATTCACTCACTTTATACACACCAATATCAATAATTTTCAAATTCAAACTAAACACAATCTGAAAGGATAAGGAATCCTACTCTAACCAATCTCTAACAAACAACTCTAATTTGACATCAGTTGATTGAATCATTGTTAGAAATATATTTCTTTGAAAAATTATATTCTCCAAAAAATGCCAAGATAATTTTAAAATTGAGTCTTTTTAGGAGTTTTAGTGAGAAAATGTAGCAATAGATATATTGCACTTTCACATAATTAAAATAATAACAATTAAAAGACCATTAAAAACACTCTCACGATATTGTCAAACAATAAATAAATAAATAAACACCATCACCTTTCAATTAATCCTCTAAAATATAAAATCTTCCCACATATGAGAATGAGCTAGCGGAGCTCAAAACCTTTTGCACAAGTGAGTCAATACCACCTCGGACTAACCTTTTTTTTCCTTTTGTTTTTTAGATTCTGTCACTTAACACAAAATTACCTAACGTGACTTTCTATTTATTCTAATATTCATCCTGATACTATCTTATGTTCTTTGGCCCGAGTCATTGAACTTGTCACTGAGTCTTACGGCCTTTTTTTATTTATTGAAACTCAAGGAACTCTTGTCTGAAGAACTCTTGTATGAAGAATTTTAAAATTCAAATATAAATCACTTAATGGAAACGGAAGTCCCGCATATGGGGAAACTCCCCTTTTGTTTTGCTAAGTTGCAAAAATTGAATTGAAGGAGAAAAGATACAACCAAAAGAAACAAACACAACCAAGAGCGAGGACAGCAAAACTAGAGCTCCATCTCATATTAGGAGAGAGCTGACTACATAATGGAAAAAAAGAGTCAAAAGTGGAGCTTTGAAAAGAAGATGTCATTTTTCAAAGGGAGAGGGAAGCATCAGCAAGAAAAGAATTGAAAATCATATGGGGAAACTCCCTTACACAAACGTGCCCTAATACAGCACGGGTAAGAGCAGATAATCATACCACCCAAAATACAATCAATTTCCTTTACATCACTAAATTTCCATGCAAGACATCTCGATGACTACAACATACTGCTTCACAATGCCACCCAGCTTGAATACTGAAGACATCTCGATGACTACAACATACTGCTTCACAATGCCACCCAGCTTGAATACTGTGAATTTATTATCCTTTTGGAAGGTGCTGCTAATTTATTTAGTTGATGTTACTACATAAAATATTTATAACGATCTGACTGCAGCACCTTAAAGGCTACCAGAAAAGATTCGCAAGGTATACGGCAGGTGTTGAAAGGTGGCCTCTATTGTCGACGATCATTATAGTGTAAAGCTCCATAGATCAACGTCGTTATAGCAGTCGAGAGTGTGAAGAAGGTCTTGTTGATCTTGGATAGAGAGAACGGAGAGGTTGCTGTTGTTGAAGAAATCAAGTTGCTTGAATGAGTCCGATTGGCCATTGAGGTGGGACGCCACCAATCGATCGACGGTGGCCCAGTCGGCGAGGGGTGGTTCTTTATGATTGGCTTGGTTTGGGTTGCTGCTGTCGCCCCTTTTCTGGGCAATAGAGGGAGTGAATTGAACATCGTCGGAAAGTGCAGGAAGATGCGTGTTGTCATCGTCGTCGTTGTTGTTAGTTTCCATGTTGGAAGACTCTCTCATGTACTTAAGAATCTGTTCCAGTGCCCCATCCCTAGTTGAATGGAGCATTTGGGTGTCAACATCCGTCTCGGGCGACGACACCTTCTTGCTATCTAGTGTCTTGAGAAGGTTCTTCTTCTTGAAAACGCGACAAACCACCCATCCATCTTGCTCTGGTGTCACTCCTGCCGAGCTAGAGGCCTGGATTATTTCCCAATTATCCCAGAAATATCAGTCAGTCAGTCTATCATATAAGAATAAATAAACAACTAAACTAAGATCTTTTTCCAAAAGAAAAAAACAGTTCAATCTGGTAGAAAAAGCTGTTCAAATAATAACTGTTTCATCAAAGCAAATAAGAGCATATATGTATGTTACATTGGATTGGGGTTTGGTGTGAATTTTCTCTTCCAGCCTGTACTCATGCATAATCCAATCGGATTTCTGACCGTTGGGTGCTCTCCCAAAGTAAAAGACGAGGGTTTTTCTCACTCCAATCCATTCGGAACTGCTGTAGATCACCTTATCACGACCTGTGGCTTTCCAGAACCCAGCAGCAGTAGCACGATTGGTTCGGATGCCCGTCGGGTACTTTTTGTCTTTATGGCTAAAGAAGTACCATTCGTTTTGTGGGGTGGACCCGATTTTGCACGTCTCTGCATAATTCGTTGGCATAAGAAGAAGAAGAAGAAATATGAGAGAGGTATAGATTTTTGTACGAATGTGTGGAGGATGGTTTTATGGAGGCATCACCTTCTATATCCCATGGCTCGAGTTTGTTGAGATCGATTTCAAGGATCACATCCATGTCAATCTTCTCGTATGCCATCTTCTTTTTTAAGTAATAGTGCAATAGCTCCTCCTCCGTTGGATGAAACCGGAAACCCGGTGGAACACGAGACTGACCGCTTATCGATATACTCATCTTTTCTCCAACTTTTGGCTGACAGAATCACAGATTTCCAAATTAGGAAAAAAAAAAAGGGGAAAGGGAAAGGGATGAAACTAATGCAATGCAACCTTTAGATTTTCCTAATTATTTGCAAGGATCAGCTCTATAGAATTCAATGGGGGAGAGAGAGAGAGAGAGAGAGAGAGAGAGAGAGAGAGAGAGAGAGAGAGAGAGAGAGAGAGAGAGAGAGAGAGAGAGAGAGAGAGAGAGAGAGAGAGAGAGAGAATATGTTGGGCGTAGGTAACATAGGGTGCCGGTGGAGGTGATGCATTTATATATACGCGAGATGAAGGATGGAAGAAATGAGAATAAGGTTGCATTTCAATTCATGATTTTGATGTGGGATTAGTTTTCTACCGTTGACTTCGAGAAGGGCCACCCACCTTTGGAATGAAGTGAAATAAAAAAAACTAATTGGTTAAAGGTCCAAAGCTAGAGAGAGAGAAGGAGATGAAAGCATCCAAAGGTGTGGGAGGCCACGGGCAGTCGTCAAAGACACTGGAACTTAAATTCTCGTGGAAATGTGCCTTCCACACTACCAATACCATCGCAAAAAAGAAGCAGCCTTGCCTAGCCCATGATCCGTTTATCTTGTGTAACAACCAGTATTTCTGGAGATATTAGATGATGTAGTTGTAAGCATTGCGCTTTCATTGTCCCTTCACCAAAAGTACTGCGTCATGGAGAATGGAAGAATGAAAAGAATATCTACGAAGAAAAGTATTGCATCAGCTTCCATTTTACACTAATTGACAACAATTATGAACATGATTTAATGGACCACGTGGGTTAATTAGTGTTAAGACTTTAGTGAAGACTAAAGTACTCGCAGAGAAAATTAGAGAGGAGGATCAACACACAGTAGAGAATACTTCTTTTTCTTATGACCCAAAATAAGAGGGATGAGTATGACCCAAAAATACAATAAGAGGGATGAGTATGACCCAAAAATACAAAGAACATGCTATATAACTAGCATGGCTAATAAAGTCAAACGTTGTTGCTCGGTGTGGTACCACCGAAGTAGGGTCTTAGGAGGGTCCAGACTGGAGACAGACCTAACATTTGGCGATTTTATACAAAGTGGCTGCTCGCAGGTCTCGAACCTTTATTATCACGCATGACACTAAGAATATTACCATTACACCAAAGCAATGACCCTAAATAGCATGACTAATCCTAATTGTTGGGTTTATTTCCTGTATTCCGGGTTTACTCGATTGATCCATTAGGTTGGCCATGGACCGGGTTCAAGATCAAGGGTATTTTGGTCATTGTACCGGGGCTTTGTAGGATTATATATGATGTAATTTATAACCCTAGACTCTAAAAAGAGTAAAGATGTGAGCTATTACTCTCTTGTTGTGGACTTAAGCGGTTTTGTTAAACCACGTAAATCCTTATCTCTCTCTTTTGTGACATGATTGTTCGATTGTAGGTTTTGTACTTCCACACGCACTCGCACAACACTAATAATAACCAAACTCTTCAAATGTCGGAGACTTTGAGATCTTCTAAAGATTGGGCTTGAATATGAGTTCCATGATTTGACTTGGCCTTATCACTCCATCTCAAGATGGAGGGAGGAGCCATCACTCCAGAGGGTACTATAGCACCTTTTTAACCTATTACGTTGGGGAGTGATGGTAAAGATATTGGACAACCAATTGGATGAAGAAATTAAGAGATCAATAAGTTCCATGACGCCACCTTTTCTCTTACAAAATGACAACCCAATTCAATATATTTAGTTCCACATGAAACACCATACCAATAGACAGATACAAGCACTAATGTTGTCACATAGTAATATGGGTCATACATGCGAGGAACTCGAAAACCAGTAACATGAAGTAGATAATTGATCCAATAGTAGTAGTAGTTGTGGCTTAATTATTCGATTAAATATTTAGCTAGAATCAATACCATCGTGTTGAGTGTAGCCTTTCGCAATTGATCTGTCCTTTTTAAAGTTCAATAGTGTCTTCTGCCCAGTACTTGTTGAGTTCATGAATTTGCACATTTACGCATCATTTTAGGATGAATTAGTGATTTAATTGGGTGAATTGCATCATTATTCATCTAATTCTGTCATTTCAATTATTTTCACCTAGGAACCTGGATTTTCATACTTTTCATACATTTTCTGCATTAACTTAGAATGTTTTGCAAATTTTCTCCGAAGAGTCCCTATTAGAGTAGAACTCTGTCCAGACGGGTCCCGCTTCAATATGGGCTCTTCAATATTTAATGTGTTGAATTAGAATGTGCAAAAAATTAGAATTGCAGGCTTCTGTCACGGAACCCACTTTCAAGCACACATAGTCATCCTGGCCCTGCATCGCTGAATTGAAGCTTGAAAAGAAATAAATTGAAGAATTCACCACGTAGACCCCACACCCAAGTCATATACAAATCAATCAAAACAGAGGTCCACTCATCATGTCAGTTGAAGAATCCTAACTACAGCAGAAAACTTCTCATAGGGCCCACTATTCAAACAGATGAAATTCCCACATGGCAGGGTCCGCAGTAGTTGCAAAATTATTAATGGATAATTCAAATAATATCATTCTGATTGGAACAAAAGAATAAGAGTTTGAATCATCCACATCTTATGTCCTTTTGAAAATGAAAGTTGTGCAAAGATAGAATCCATTACAAATCAAATTTTAAAAGTTAATCTCGTTTTTCTCAAGACAACTCATCTTCAAATGGCTATAACTTTCAATCCGACCGTCGGATCAATAACATTTACCTACCGTTGAAAAGCTTATTCAGAGTAGATACTTGTGGACCCCAATAATGTGCAAATCAGAGCTATATTGATAAAGTTATGGGTCCAGAGGTTTTCATATTCATTTTTAGACGGGATTGCAAATTAAATACCCACCGTTGATAATCAATTGTTGCACATCCCTTATGAGACCTTATTTGAAGATTAGATAAGCCATGCAGAGGTTTCCAGAAGCTTCCACCTCATTCAAATTCAAAAAGGATAAGAGATATACCTTATCAATGAAAATAAATCAAATTTGTAGAGAAGGTGTCCAGGTTCAATGTATCTGTAAGATAACCGAAAATATAAAAGGAACCAAAAGGTAGCATACGAGAGACATACTCTCTCCCTTGGACGTCCTTAATTATTTTCTCTCATTTTGCTCTTCTTTCCCTAATTAATAGAATTTAAGAGTTATTTTTTGGTATTCAGGGGCCCGATTCCAGAACTAGATTAGAAGAGTATGGGAGAAAATTGTAATTGCAATGAAGTTCTCAATGAAAATCACATATTTTGCAATGGATAAGAAGATCCCTAGATCAGAATGTTAGATGAAGTTAAGTATTTCTCATCATTAATCTACGTGATATTTTTATCTCTTGCGTATTGAATATAATAATAAATCTGCCTTCTGTCATTGACAACCTATATTATTCAATTTTCTTATTTGAACAATGCTTTAATTATGTATGTTTTCTTAATAGATTATTCTTAGATTGAAATTCTTTGATAATCTATCTTTGATTAATCACTACAAGAAATTTGGGGTTTAAGGACGACACAAATTTGTCCCAAAATGTACATATTCCGTCACCGAAACTAATTAAGATGAAAATTTTTCGTCACCCGTTTTGTTGCCAAAGCCTTGTCGCTAAAAGGTATTGGAGACGGAAAAAAAAAATCATCATTGAAAAAGATAAATTTGTGACGATTTTTTTTCTCCAATTCACTCTGTTGGAAACATACTAGTAAGTATTTTTTTTTTCGTCTCCAATACACTCTGTTGGAAACATACTTGTAAGTAATTAGTGACAAAATATTTTGTCATTAAAGGAAGAAATTAGAGACAAAAATATTTTGTCATAAATATAAGAAATAGAGACGAAATAATTTTATCGCGTTTAATATAAATAATGTCACAACCCCGCCCCAGGAGGTCACCCATCCTAGTATTGCTTCCGCCCGAGCACACTTAACTTCGGAGTTCTTACGATTTCCGGGGCTGCACGGTTTTAAAAGGCCTCATGCTAAGTTAATACGGGGTTTGACTTAAAAGTCCATGGTCAGGACTTGGATATTTCCGATGCAGGCTAACGGAGACTCGCCGTTTGAAGCCCGTGGTTGACACGCTACGCCCCGTGGTTAAGGGTACCGCCCAGACTAAGATCTCACATTCTCCCCCACTAGAAATAGAGTCGTCCTCGGCTCTGATACCAACTGTCACAGCCCCGCCCAACTCAACAAGAAATTGTCCGCTTTAGCCCACGTGCACGTGCGATGACTTCTCAAGAGGTCACCCATCCTAGTACTGCTCCCGCCCGAGCACGCTTAACTTCGGAGTTTTTACGATTTCCGGGGCCGCACGGTTTTAAAAAGCCTCACGCTACGCCCCGTGGTTAAGGGTACCTCCCGGACCAAGATCTCACATTCTCCCCCACTAGAAATAGAGTCGTCCTTGGCTCTAATACCAACTGTCACAGCCCCGCCCAACTCAGCATGAAATTGTTCGCTTTGGCCCACGAGCATGCACGAGGACTTTCCAGGAGGTCACCCATCTTAGTACTGCTCCCGCCCGAGCACGTTTAATTTCGGAGTTCTTACATTTTTCGGGGCCGCATGGTTTTAAAAAGCCTCATGCTAAGTTAATACGGGATTTGACTTATAAGCTCAAGGTCAAGATTTTGATATTTCCGATGCGGGCTAACGGAGACTCATCGTTTGAAGCCCGTGGTTGACATGCTACACCCCGTGGTTAAGGGTACCGCGCGGACCAAGTGCTCATAGTAGCAGAGACTGAGAGAGATAGGTGTACCTGGCGGTGGCGGACTCCTGGATGGAGGATGATGGGCACAGATGATGGTGATTGGTGATGGTGGCTGCGTCTGGGAGTTCTAGGCGAGAAAGACTGAGAGAAGTAGAGATGAGAGGAATCACTGATCAGGGATGGGCTTGTAAGAAAGTTAGGGCCTAGGGGGCCCATTTTAGTCATTTTAAAGGCTTTTCCAAAGCAATACTTGTAAGAGAGGAATAGGCTCAAGTGCGAATGAAATTGGTGCCACCGCAAATGAAATTGGCGCCTTATTTTGTTAGACGAAATATTTTCGTCTTCCATAACTTATCCTTATTAGTGACGAATTACATTCGTCACAAACATAAATTATATTTTGTGACAAAAATGTTTTTCTCCAATGAGCTAAAATAATTCGCGCCAACGCAAATGAAATTGGCGCCTTATTTTGGTGACCAAATATTTTCGTCTTCCATAACTTATCCTTAAAAGTGACGAATTATGTTCGTCACAAAAACAAATTATATTTTGTGACAAAAATGTTCGTCTCCAATGAGCTAAAATAATTCGCGCCAAAGCAAAAGAAATTGGCGCCTTATTTTGGTGACGAAATATGTTCGTCTTCCATAACTTATCCTTATTGGTGACGAATTACGTTCACTACAACAAAATACAGTTTTTCCAACGCGGTCACCGCGTCTGGAAAAATCAGAATTACATCGGGACAGGCTTTACCGACGTAGTATAATGCGTCGGCACCACGTCGGCAACCAAATGCCAAGAAAACCATTCCCGACGTAATAATGTTTAGCGTCGGGAAAAAATGGTCATTTACCGAAGCAATGGTGCGTCGTCCCAACCGTCGGCAATTCCAACAGCGTCGGCAAAACATCGAACTTAGTGGTCAACCTCACTTCACTGCCGACGCTAAACAACGTCGGTTAAACATTTGTCGACGCTAATAGTAGCGTCGGAATACGTCTTTGACGACGCATACACAACGCCGGTAATACATATCCCGACGTGTTGAAGCGTCGGGAAATGTCTTCAACGACGCATGTAAATTACTTTTAGCGACGTAGGGAATGCGTCGGGCAATAGATTTACCTAACTGCTGACGCATAACAACGTCGGTTATACATTTGCCGACGCACATACGAGCATCGGAATACATATTTGACGAGCATACACAACGCCGGTAATACATATCCCGACGTATTGAAGCATCGAGAAATGTCTTCAACGACGCAGGAAAATTATTTTTAGAGACGTAGGGAATGCGTCGGGCAATAGATTTACCTAACTGCTGACGCATAACAACGTCGGTTATACATTTGCCGACGCACATACGAGCATCGGAATACATATTTGACGACGCATACACAACGCCGGTAATACATATCCCGACGTATTGAGGCATCGGGAAATGTCTTCAACGACGCAGGAAAATTATTTTTAGAGACGCAGACAGTGCGTCGGGAAATAGATGTACCTAATTTCCAACGCATAATAACATCGGTTATACATTTGCCAACGCACATATTAGCGTCGGAATACATATTTAACGACGCATACACAATGTCGGTAATACATATCCCGACGTGTTGAAGCATCGGGTTATATCGTTAACGACGCAGGAAAATTACTTTTGGCTACGCGAAGAGTGCGTCGGAAAATAGATTTACGTCATTGCCGACGTATAATAACGTCGGTTATACATTTGCCAACACACATACTAGCGTCGGAATACATATTTGACGACGCATACACAGCGCCAGTCATACATATTCCGACATGTTAATGCATCGAGAAAAGTCTCCAACGCGGGTAGGAAATTTACTTTTGGCGACGCAGAGAGTGCATTGGGAAATAACTTCTCTTATCAATTAAGAAATAATTGAAAAAATTAGGAAAAATTCCTGTACAATATTTTCCTGTTCAAATCTACATTTTCAACATTGCACAAGCATAAGCAATATTGATAAACAACAAATAATCCCACATTCATCATGTAACAATAAAAAATAACGACTCATCAATAAACTAAAACCAATCATAAAACTTGTCCATGCCACATAAAATGTAATATCCCATGTAAAAAAAAGTCAAATATCTCAATAAATTAAATCTCAACTAAAATCTAATCATCATCAAATATCTAAAGTACACCATGAAACACGGCCAGCTAGGAGCAAAATGAACTTGTTAAAGGGATGACCCATGCCAATTCATAAAACCATCAAATCCTTATCTTTCGGAGGAGCCCGAACCATCCATACCGACCCGGGAAAGCAGCAACTGAATCTGACTCTGCATTTGATTCTGCATAGCTGCCTGGTCTTGCATTTGCTTCTGCGAGTCCTCATACTGTCGCCGCAACTCTACTCTCAACTCTTCTTGTGCTTTCAAAGAATCAGCTAGTTGCTGCCGTAGGGTGCTTATCTCAGAAGACATCAAGATACCACTAGAAGATGATGATGGGCCCCTCGAGCGATACCCTTGCCTCCTTGCAACCCTTTTCCCTAGCAGATTCTCGATCACCTGTTGCTCAGCCACTGGAGAGTTAATTTCAGGCTGCGACAGTGCATCTTCCATTCTTCGCTGCATTATCAAAGCATTCAAATATGTCATGTAATTAATATATGTTAGGCAACTGAAATAAGAAAACAAAAATCCACGCAAAGTTTGGTTATGAAACAACTCACATGTGTTTCCTCAGCATGATCTGTGATCCATTTGTTTTTCTTCTTGCTATAGTGTCGCTGTCGATATAAATCAGGTTGAGATGGAGGATCCTGTTGCTCATCTGCCTGCATGATCGAGAACTGGGCTGCAAATGATCGAGATCCAGATGTATGAAGCGTCTTCACTTTGCTCCGGCTCTCTTTATTCCTCTGTGACTTGCGCTGAAAATTACAAGTAATAGATAATGAATTGAGTAAGTAAAATTTTATAATAATGTCGATAAAAATATTTATAAATATTTATAATAATAGACATAAAAGGGCACACACACCTAAAAGATAGGGAGGCCAGAAACTCTTGGGATCTTTATGAGTAAAAGCCTTGTTCGCATTGTTACTTCCCACCAATTGGGTTCATTTCCATGTTAGAGTGACATGGAAATTGTTAGCTCTTACTAGAGTTAAAGCATTCTGTTTCATCGGACAGATACTTCATATAAAATAAACTTTGCAATTCCAAATAGTTGTTTTTGTGTTGGTCTATGGAAGAGTCAGTGGGTCATTTATTCATTCATCAAAGTTCAGCAATTTGGAGTTTCTTCTTGTCATTTGTAGCATCTTTTCTACTTCCTATTTTAAAACAGTATCTTGCATAAATTCAATTCAAAAAAGAATAGAATGCACGAGAAACAGAAAGAACAGAAAACACAGAACAAAATGAATCTAACATACCCCATTTAAAATTATTACAGAATTTGTAATTTGTAAGTATGATCAAGATTCAAGAGCACAACAATAAGGAAAAAATGGCTAATTAATTAAATACTAGATTTTTTTGTAAAATAAGAACGATTGCATCTCCTTTCGTAGCTTATTCGTAATCTATGTTTTGGGTATAATGCCCTCACACCCATTTATTTCTGTTGGATATGTATTTCGTATTCTCCCGGTCTTTTTTATGAAAATTATCCGTTACCATTCCAAAAATAAATAAATTAAATACTATATTTTTTTCAACAGTGCCAATCACAATGAAATCAGAATTTAAGGCAGAAGTATTTCAGTCAAAACCGAGAACTTTTGGCACCAAAACCAATCCTTGAGACAAGCGTACCTGATAATATTTGCTACCAAAAAGGTTCTAATCAAGCCCAACAACAAGCTTGCTTTCAATGTCGAAAAGACATGGGGAATTGGGAGAAGTCTAAGATTGGGATCAGACATGATGGGTTCAAACAAAAGGGAAAAAACTAATCTAATCATTTCTTTTAACAAAAACAGTAAATTAAGAACTTTTTTGGCATCTAATCTCTGCACCCCATACAGACTAACAGGCTACTTAATTTGAAAGAGATCTTGAAGAAAGTTTAGTAAATCACCACAAAGCCAACACCCAATTCAAAGAGACCAACCAAATCCACAAAAACTCCAACCAAGACTCTTAACAAAAAGAGATGATCAACTGCCAAACTCTTTTTAATTCGCATTGCTTTTCTTTTTTCTTTTTTTTAATTAGTTTCTAATTCTCATAACTAAGTAATACAGTCTGTAGAACCATTATAACTTCTCTGAAAATCTGCGTTTTTTGGAATATAACGCCATTCAGTTGAATTTGAAATGATTTCATTGCCCAAACACTGTGATCTGCAGGGCACAACAGATGTAACATGCTTTAGGTTACCAATCATACAAACCACACCCCAAAACACTCAAATATAAGTGTGTACAAACATGACAAAGCCAAATATAACATCAGCCATTAGATCTAAAATAAATCAAGCCAATATCACAAAAATCCAACACTATGAAATAAACAGAGAATGAAAAAGAAAAAGAAAAAGAGAGACCATCACAAAAAGGGAATGAAGACATCTTATATTAATATCTCATTGACTAATAAGAATAAACCTGGTCCTAGAAAGATTGTGACATAACCACCCTCCTCCTCCAAAGACTCACAAGGACAGCTAACAATATGATCAACTACAAAAACTTTGATTTGTAGCTAAAAAAGCTATGATTTACCATAAAAAACTATAGAACTATTTTTCATTCTCACAACCTAACCATGCTTGGTCTGTAAAACTGTCATAACTTCTTCGTTTCTTGTCAAAACCACACTAGGTAGACTGCTCAATAACACCAATTTCGTACTGTCCCGATGTCTTTTGATCCCAAATTGGTCCTTAAAAATCAAGTAAATGGCAGTGTGCATTAGACTACTGTTCTACCACCAAAAACAAACGCATAAATTAAAATGGGAGTAACAGTATGTTCATATACTAAACCACCGAGTTGCTTGAAGCACCATGGAAATTTGCATCCCAAGAAAAAAGCATCCACTACGACTCTCAATTTGGCTTACATAGTACGGTTCTCCATCAGCCTCACTTGTCACATGAGTGTACTACTGGAAACATCCATGGCTAAAGATTAGACTGTACAGAAGAGTTCCCAAAGTTCATTTGCCTAGCTCCAGGCCCAAGGGTGAGCATTTTCTCAGTCTGCTTCAAGGATCGCTCAGACCCAAATGAGATTAGGAGTCCTCTTATAAGCTATGGCAAGAAGCTCTTCTCCATCAGAGTTGTCTCCACAACTTGATGCAGCTGGATTCCAAATGAAACTATCTTCAACTTCTTTTTTTCTTTTTTCTTTTCTTTTTAACATTTGGCTCTAAATCCCATAATTATTGGGGACAATTCAATTTCCATAGCCACCGACATGAAGGGAGCACTTCTTTATTCAAAGATTCCCACCAAAAAAACCTCCTTTTCCCTCTCACACCTACACACCCACCCTGCAGGAACATTCCAACACAGGGACTAGATTCAAATATGTTCATTTTTGCTAGCTCCTGAATATCACAATCCACAAATTCTTTCACTTCTGCCAGTTAAGCATAAGAAGGCTCAACTCAAATTTAGTTCACAAATACTAAAACAAGATGACCGATTGTTCATAGTTCTCTTTTGGTTAAACATAACTGGCTCAAAGGTAAAGTGTTCATAGAAAGACTCAATGTCAAACAACTGCTGGGCCGAATACATAAGTCTATTTAGAAGCCAATAATTCTGTTAAGCAAACGTTTCCAGCATCCATGCTCACAAGGCAAGCCAACTGACTCAATTATTCCTCTCCAGCCCCCACAATAAGATTCAAATCAGAAACATACTTTGGATTATGGGGGTTGTATGATCTTAATGTTATTCATAGCAACTTAATCCTTCCAATCTTCCCTAGAGAAAAAGTAGAATCCTTCCTCACTACTTCCGGATGGTCTATACTCCTTGTCGACGTCATCATGCTCGCCTTCAACAGAGAGTTGACGCCGAGATGGATTTTGGATTGCTTGTACCAATTGTCGTGTGCCAATTTCACTCATTCTGGCCATGTTACGTACAATATTCTTATTTCTAGCCAACTCATAAGCATTCTTCTTTTGAGACAATGCGCCAGGAGGAACATAAGCTTTTCTTTTTTTCGGCATTTTTTGGACCGCTATTATAAAAAATGACAAAGGGATCATAAATACATAAAAGGATCAAACATATATATAAAAATTTAATAAAAAGTCACAATATAGGCAAACAAATGAAAGTAAAATTAACGATTCCATTGCATGTAATCCTTGTCCACACACATGAAGAAATGAAATTTACATATCATAATTCCATATCAGAATCAATATCAGGGTCGGACTGGTCAGTTTCCTCTTCATTTATGTACTCTGCCAATGTTTCATCCTCGTCACCACCATCGCCAGCAATTAGCTCATCGCCATCTGTCGTAGGTTCATTATCCTCAATGATGATATCTGGTTCAATGTCATCCCTAGTGTAACAAAAGGAAAAATCCTCGGCAACAGATACTGAGACAGTTTCAATGGCTTCTTCCTATTGGTATGGCTCGTTTGTCACATTTTCCTCGTTTTCCTCATCTCGCTCTTGCACATCCCAAACGCCCCGATGCTTGGCCCGTTCCACGACTTTCCAATTTCGGCCTAATTTGGTGTCATTGACATAGAACACTTGATTTACCTGATTTGGCAAGACAAAGGGATCCTCCTTATACCACCGATCCCTAACGTAAATGCTTGTGACATGTGCCTCGATATTTATTTTAGATTTATGACCTGTATTATACCATTCACATTTGAACAAAACAACTTCAGAACCATTGATGTATGACAATCCAAAAATGTTGGTCAAGTAACCGAAAAAGTCAATGTTTTCCTCATTGTGGTCTCCCTCGACGACCACCCCGCTATTCTGGCTCTTGTGACGGTTGTCGCGGTCTATGGCGACGAACCGGATACCATTAACCATACAACCCGAGTATTGATGCACCAGACAACTAGGACCATTTGCCAATGCCCACAATGCATCTGTTGCTTCTGAAGACCCTTGAGACCTAAGTTGGTTTATCTGCATTAGTTTCGTAGAATTAGTTCAAATTGGATTTCCATGTTTTGAGTTGAAAACATTTATTATGCATCTGTTATACGTACATGATCTCTGAACCATCCAGAAAACTCTTCCCGTTGTAAATTGGTGATGTTGCGTCCACCGCGCTCATTCACTTGCCTCTTGTGCTCCCTACTCAGGGTATTAGTGACACATAATCAGTGTGACACATAGGAATATCAGAAAGTTTACATGTAATGCATACAATTAGTTAAACTGAACCACTTACTCTAGATAAGGTATGACATCAGGAGTGTTATACAACACAAACCAATGGGCCATGTTGCGTTCCCTATCGGACACATTAGGAGCCCTCTTGATAGGTGAAAAGGGCCAAACGCGTTGGGTGAAGACACCCAACTCTAGGCCTTGTTCGCCCCCATCATCATTTCGTTCTTCAGGAACTTCTCCCTTTAGGTACATCTTCATAAAATTAACACTCTCTTTGGCAATATATGCCTCGGCGATCGAACCTTCTGGCCGAGCTCGATTGGTAACGTAGCCCTTCAGTGTTCCCAGAAACCTTCAAACACATACATCAATATCAAGATGAAAATTTTTAAAGAGTAGTAAACACAATCACCTCTCGATACTAATCAACAATTTAAAGAATGACAAAGGGAATCACCTCTCGATTGGATACATCCATCGATATTGCACCGGTCCAGCGAGCATAGCCTCACGAGGTAAATGAACTGCCAAATGGACCATCACATCAAAAAATGCCGGTGGAAAAATCCTTTCCAACTTACACAGTATGAGGACTATCTTATTTTCCAATTCTTCCACATGTCTACATTTCAAAGTCTTTGAGCAAATGTCCTCGAAGAAGCTACCCAGCTCAAATAGTGTTGTGCATATCTCTTTGTTCACGTACCCACGCATACCAATCGGAAAGAGACGCTGCAGTAGAACATGGCAGTCATGGCTTTTCAGACCCGCTAATCTCCCATTCTTTGAGGTCACACACCTCGAGAGGTTAGCAGCATAGCCATCTGGGTACTTGATCGATTTTAAATATTGATAAAAACCATCCTTCTCCTTCGGGCCTAATGTGTAGGACGCACGAGGCTTCTCTTGTGTTCCATTGCTTCTTTTTCGTAGATGCAATTCTTGCCTAATGTTCATATCTGCCAAATCCTGACGGGCGTACTCTGTGTCCTTGCTCTTTTTATCTAAGCCCACCATTGTGCAGAGAAGACTTTCACATATATTCTTCTCCACATGCATAACATCAATATTGTGTCGAAGCTTTAGTTTCTTAAAGTACGGTAGCTCATAAAAAATGCTTTTCTTTGTCCAGTTCAAGTCTTCAGGGTCACGTGGTCTTTTTTTGTTGTTAGAGTGCTTCCCAAACCTTGTATATGGAAGCCGCTCCAATTGTGCTTGTACCTTTTCCACCGATGGCAACTCCAATGACATCACTCGATTCTCTACCTTTCCATTAAAGTCCTTGCTACGTCGCCAAGTGTGCCGCTTAGGCAAGAAAGATCTATGGCCCGTGTAACCAATTTTCCTTCTCAACCTGACGGATAAGGAGTCTTCATTACAAGTGGGACAAGCCTTGTACCCTTTGGTACTCCACCCAGACAAGTTACCATATGCAGGGAAGTCGTTTATGGTCCACAACAAAGCCGCACGCATTTGAAAGCTCTCCTTGCTAGAGGCATCGTAAGTTTTGATACCATTCTCCCATAACTCCTTCAACTCGTCAATCAAGGGTCGAAGATAAACATCAATATCATTACCAGGCTGATGCGGTCCAGGAATAAGCAATGACATCATGAAGAATTGCTCCTTCATGCACATCCATGGTGGCAAGTTGTACGGCATAAGTATGACAGGCCACATACTGTAAGACGTGCTCATGTCCTCGAAAGGGTTGAACCCATCAGAGGCTAGCCCCAGCCTTATATTACGGGTCTCCTCAGCAAAATCTGGATGTTCCTTATCAAGACCCTTCCATTCCTCACAATCGGCTGGATGCCTACCTATCCCATCATCTTTGCGTTTATCACTGTGCCATCTCATGTGTGTGCCAGTCTTTCTGGACATGTAAAGTCTCTGCAACCTCGGTATCAACGGGAAGTACCGTAAAACCTTATGCGGTATCTTCTTTCCCTTCCCATCATTTAGCTTGTATCTGGACTCCCCGCATGCCGGGCATTTTTCTAAATCTATGTTCTCCTTCCAAAACAAGGCGCAATCATTATGACAAGCATCAATGTGCTCATATCCCAGACCCAAGTCATGCAATATCTTCTTCGCTGCATAAATTGAATCTGGAACCAAATTATCGTTTGGTAGGATTGCCTTTTGTATCTGCATCACATTGTTGAACGATTTGTTACTCCACTTTCCCTCCACCTTTTGCTCCATCATCTTAATTACAAAATCTAGCAAAGTGTTGTCTGGAGAGCAACCCGGGTACAGAGGGCGTTGAGAAGCATCCAACATTCTTTCAAAGTGACGCATTGCGTTATTATGGATAGCCTCAGCGTTGGTGTAAGTTCTGATGTAATGGTCTTCCATCATTTCTTGATATTCATCCTGATCCTCATAATCACTATCACCCCCATATTCCGATTCGACAACGTCATCCACAAGAGGTGTTAACTCTCCGTGGTAAATCCAGGTCTTGTAGGATGCTTGCATACCCCAACAGTAAATATGAAAGTTCACAGTGTCGCAGTCATACCGGCGATTGTTCTTGCAAACCCTACACGGGCACCAAATATTAGTAGCATCCCCAGCATTCGCCTTTGCAAATTCAATAAATGACTTCACCCCGTCATGATACTCCCAACCCATTCGCACCGTGCGATCTTCGCTATCCAGTGTCATCCAAGTCTTGTCCATATCTTAAAATTGAATAATCAATAAGTTAATCACATTACTCAAAAGAGAACAGACAAAAAAATGTGCATATGATTATGAATACAATCAATCACATGATGACCTTGAATGCTTTGAGTTGGAATACAGTCAATCACATGATGACTTTGATAATATGTGTTAGGTCTTTTGTTTTTGCAATTTGATGGATGCATTTGCACTTTAGCATCTTTTGGATTCACACACTAGCATTGTTTTAGAAAACCTTGAAATCTAGTTTTATACATGCGTAGCTTTTAAGATTTGGAAAAGCTTTTGTTTTATGCATGTTTTGGTTTTAAACTTGGATGCATTGGTTTTAGAACCCAAAACTCTTTTGAAAACCTATTTCCTTGTGCACTACATTTGGAAAATCATCTTGTGTATTTAGGTTTAAGTCTTGCATACATTCTTCACAAAAAGAATCATTTTGTATGCAATTTCATTTGAAAAGAGTTGTATTCAAATCAAGCTAGCCTTTGGTTTTAATCTTGTGAATCATTTTAGGCTTTGTGTTTCTCATGTTTTTAAACATCTTAGAATACCTTAAAACATGTTATTTAAGCTTGATTTAGTGGCCAAAAGATCCACCAAAGAAAAACTTTGAAAATGGAAAAAGTTGGAATTTTGGCCCAGGGACTCGCCCGACAGTGTCGTCGGTCGACCGAGCCCTGTGTCTCGGTCGACCGAGAACACTGCAGGGCAAATGGACAGTTTTTGAACTGTTTCAGGCCAACGGTCAGAAATATGACCGTTGTGCTTTCTCGGTCGACCGAGACCTGTGTCTAGGTCGACCGAGAACTAGCCGTTGGCAACTTTTTGGCTATAAAGTCCATTCATTTCCAACCTTTTTCAAGGCTTGAACTATGAACTTTTGAGAGCATTTTGGAGCCAAAGAAAGGGGAAGAAGTTGGAAAGGCTAGAGGGCTATTTGGAAATCAAACTCATGAGTATTTAAAAGGTACATCTTCTAAGTTATTTTGATTTCCATTCAAATGAAATTCATGCATGTTCAAATCCTTGGTATTTTCATTTATGCATGATTTCAAGCCTATAAAGAGTTGTTTTGCAAACTCAATATCTTCCTTGGTAAATTAGATTAGTTTGCAAACTCTCTTAACTAAATCACATGCTTTCTTAGACTTTTACATTCATACAACTTGTTTAGTTCATTTATTAAAGTTGTTTGAATTTCACATGTGATTAGTTTTCTCTTCAATCATCATTTTATAAGCTTTGATTTTAAAATGCATCATGCATTCATTTAAGAGCTTCTTTGTTAAGATTGATTGAAGAAACACACTCATACACTTGTGCACACACTTTAGCTTGTTTTAAGTGTATGTTTGTAATTTGTATTAAACTTTCATATTAGCCTATTCAAGAGGCAATTTCATATGAGCTTAAATTGTAATCTCTTAGAGTGATCTTTTGGAAAGACACCTTCTTTGAGAAATCAACTTTGTAAAGGTTATTGCTTAGCCTTTGAAAAGCATCTTGTAAGGTTATTGCTTAGCCTTTGAAAAGCATCTTGTAAGGTTATTGCTTAGCCTTTGAAAAGCATCTTGTAAGGTTATTGCTTAGCCTTTGAAAAGCATCTTGTAGGGTTATTGCTTAGCCTTTGAAAAGCATTTTGTAAGGGTTATTGCTTAGCCTAGTTAAAAGCATAAATAGTGGAAATCCGGTGGGGTGATTGGATTCACAAGCCGGTAGTGGATGTAGGCATTGAGGCCGAACCACTATAAACATTGGTGTTGTGGTGCATGCTATGTGGTGATTGAGTTTGTTTAGCTTCCGCATTTTGATTGTTAATCATCACTTGTGACTAGTTTAAGTTAAGAAATTAAAATTGGTTTAAATTGGTCATAGTTGTAGCTCACCCTATTCACCCCCCCTCTAGGGTTAGGATCCATAGCGGACTTTCAATTGGTATCAGAGCCAAGTGCTCTAATCCCTTAGGATCTAGTGTTTGGAACTCTTGATTAGGTGTAAAAACCTAGAGTAAAAACCCTAGAGTTGTGCCTTTTTGAAAATCATTAAAATGGACACCACTATGTTAGACTTTGTAGATTCTTCTAGACCCCTCACTCTTCCTTCTATTAGAGATTCAAACCATCAATTAAAAGAATCTCAATGTAAACTAAATGAAGAAGAAGAATATAATGAAGAAGATCTTCAACAAGCCTTTGAAGAATTATATGAAGTATCCTTAAAGCTTGAGAAGAAAAACAAAAGTTTAAGAGAAGAATCTAAAAATCTAAGCAAAGAATTAGCTTCTTCAAAAGATGAACTTAGAGAGAAAGAAGAAGTAATAAATTGTGTAGAGTCTAAGTTCATGATCTCTTTAAATAACCTATCCAACATTCAAGATGAACTAAAAGAATTAAAGATGGGTTATGAAAATGTCAATAAGGAAAATTTAAAGCTAAGAGATCAATTACAAAGGCAAGGTAAAGACTCTAACAATCTTGAATCTAAATTGACTATCTCTAAGGAAAATTTATCTAATGCTCAAGATGAATTAAATGAGATTAAGATAAATTGTGATGAGCTTAAAATTGAAAATCTGAACCTAAGAGATACAATTAAAAGACAAGATGAAAACATTAACTTTTTAAAATCCAAGTTGACAATTTCCAATGAAAATTTGTCTAATGCTCAAAGTAATTTAAAAACTTTAGAACTTGGATCAAATGTTGTTAATGAGCTTAATTCTAAGTTAAAACTTGCCTATGAAGAGCTAAACAATTTTAAGGGAATTGAAAATGAACTAACAAAAGTTAAAAATAAAAATTCAACCCTTAAAACCCAAGTCACTCAATTTGAAGAGTATAAACAAAAGTATGAGTGCAAGGTTACCCAAAGTGAAGATAGACTTGAAAAATTATTTAAAATGGGTAAACCTCATGGAGATAGGACGGGTATTGGATTCAATAGGAATATGTCTCATGACCCTAAATTCACCAACACTTTTGTGAAAGGTGAGTCCTCTTTCTCTAGCACTCTTCCTCCCTTGCCCAAATCAAAATGTAATTATTGTGGCATTGAAGGGCATTTTACATTTGAGTGCAAACTAAGGAAAAGAAGCTATGTGTCTAAACCCATCTTTGAACTCAAGAAAGTAAAATCAAACTTGAAGGGTAAGACACTAAAAACAAAGGAAGACTCCATAAAGCTTAAACAAGTTAAACCAATTAACAAGGAGTCTCCAAAAATAGATTCTAAAAAGGTTAAACAAGTCAAATCAAGTTTAAAAGAATCTATTAACAAAAAGCTTCTTAACCTACCTCCCTTAAGTCAAAACATGAAAGAACTTTTGAAGAAAATTACTAAGTTAAATCTAAATTTCAAAAGTCAAAGAAAGGGAGAAAATAAGAAGAAAAGAAAAGTGAAACAATCCCCTAAGAAGAAAACTCACCAACATCAAAAGACTAATCACCATTTTAAGCCAAATTTAGTAAAATCTAAATATCATGGTGATAAGTTCAAATTGAAAATTTATCAAGTTAAATCTCCTTTAGTTGGTGAGAATTCCAAGATAGATCTCAAAGTTCAACCCTCCCAAGACCTTAGGTGGATTCCTAAAGTTATTTACCTAGACAAACCTTAGGGTCTTGAACCTCATTGACCAACCTACTCTTTATTAGTTAAATCACTTTGTTGGTCATGATTGCATTTGCATTTTGTTTCTCTTAGTTACATTTCATAAAATGCATTGCTTCTTTATGATCAATTGATTTTGTCTTCATGCACCATTCTAGTTACATATCATGGTTTTCAAAATCTTTTGATTATAATCTCATCATGTTTGATTTGCTTGTTGCACTCATATGTTTTGCATTGCATTTCTACATGATTAATTGATTGTGATGTTAAAAGCTTTCATAGCTAATTTGTCATGATCAATTGTTGTTAGATCATTTGATGGATGTCTTAGTTAGATCCTTTTTGTAAATCAATTGATTTGAATCAATTCAAGTTTTTCCATGGATTTATAAGGTATACCTTTATATGGAAAATCATTGTTTTGAAAAATCAACTTGTATGTGTTTTAATGAAGTTATATCTTTTCAAATACAATGTTGATAATTGATCTTCAAAATCATTCCTTTATGCTCATTGTTGGATTTTGTTTTTCAAAATGATTTGAAGATTGTTTTGAATGGAAATGCTTTTTAATCTCATTAGTTATATTCATCTAAGCATGTTCCATTATTCTCATTTCCTTTTTCTTTTGGTTTCATTATCTTTAGAAATGGAAATGTATGTTGTTTGCATCTCTAGCTTATGTGTTTACATTCTTTTCATATGCAAATGACTTTTGGTTCCATGTATGGTTGTGATCTTAGTTTCATTTGTAGAAACCATACTAGAACCCAAATCCATCCTCTATGCCTTATAGTCATATCTTTATGGATGGTTATGATGTTGATTCATGTAGATTTTCTTGATGTCATCCTTATACATGTTTCAACTTCATAAGTAGTGTTCTTAATCATATGAATCTCTTTGAAATCCATTCCTTGCATTTATGTTGGTTGATGGATATCTTAGTAGTTGAATTCATATGATTTGGACACTTTGGAAATTGCATGCATTGCCAAGTAATATTCTTTTGCATTGCAATTTACCATTGTTCATCACTATGCTCAATAGTTATATCATTAAAAGTGATGAATATGCATTTATGATGCTTGATGGTAGTTTATCACATCCTTGCTTTTACTCATGTTATCACATTCAATTGGTTTCATTTGGTATAACTTTCCATTGATTTCATATCCAATTGATATCTTATCTTGTGTATGTGATAGACCTTGTGTGCATTGGACTAAACTTGATAAGTAATATGATCATTCCATGTCACACACCATTAGCATCATAATGCTCATGATTGCCTCCTCATTTGCTCTTATAGGTATATCTCATGACCACCATGTTTATGTGTTAATAATATTGGTTGGTTATAGTTGAGGTTGGCTTCATGTTTGAATTTCATTTCACTCATTCTTGCACTTTACTAAGTCATATTTATTGATTGAATGAAATGATTTTCAAAATCTTACATAGCATATGATTTTCATTAGTAATATTGATTGATGCTATGTTTGAGTAAACCCCATATCATGGATAGCTCTAATTTGGATTTTTCCTAATAAGTGACATTCTTGAATCCATTTTAGAGTGATTATGTTAATAGTCATATCCTTTAATCTCAATTGATATGTTTGTTTCAATTGATATCCATGATTGCTTCTCCCATTAGACCTAGCTCTCTTTTGGTAAATTGATCATATTGTGCTCAATAGTTAAATGAATCTAATCCTTTCCTTGAAGTTAACCCTCACTTGGTTAAACCATCTTCTTCTTGCACCTAATAGTTAAATCTTTGTCAAAAGTTTGACAAAAGAAGAGAATGGATTGAGGGGGAGTGTAAACCTTCATAGGAAGTATTAGTTGTGATCAAATTGACCATTGGAATGCCTTTGAGCCCTTAGAGACTACTACCTCACATGATAGCCTGTTATGTATTTCATTTTCGATTTCATTTGTTAACAGGTGCTACTAAAGGTATTTTCCTTGTTTCATGTGTGTAGGTACCTTTGCAATTTAATGGCAAAGGGGGAGAAATTATGCATGTTCTCAAAAGGGTGAAGAGAAAGTCCAAGCTTCCAAAGGGGAGAGTTGTGTATGATCTTCTACAAGGGGAGAGAATACATACCTTGCCAAAGGAAGAAAGAGGCATGGTCAAAGGGGGAGAGCAAATAGAAGAAAGAAAGCTTGGAGCTATAGAAGATGCTTGGCTAAAGAGAGGAAGATGAGAAGAGAAAGCTTGAAGAATGATCAAGCTCCAAGCATCAAGAAGATTGAAGAAAAGAGCCCAAGAGCCCAAGCTAAGAGAAGGAGCATCCAAGAAGATTTCAAGACTTGTCCAGCTAAGGGGGAGCTGAAGACTTAGTGTGTAATTTCTATGATGAGTAAGTTGCCATCAAATTGCAAAGGGGGAGATTGTTAGGTCTTTTGTTTTTGCAATTTGATGGATGCATTTGCACTTTAGCATCTTTTGGATTCACACACTAGCATTGTTTTAGAAAACCTTGAAATCTAGTTTTATACATGCGTAGCTTTTAAGATTTGGAAAAGCTTTTGTTTTATGCATGTTTTGGTTTTAAACTTGGATGCATTGGTTTTAGAACCCAAAACTCTTTTGAAAACCTATTTCCTTGTGCACTACATTTGGAAAATCATCTTGTGTATTTAGGTTTAAGTCTTGCATACATTCTTCACAAAAAGAATCATTTTGTATGCAATTTCATTTGAAAAGAGTTGTATTCAAATCAAGCTAGCCTTTGGTTTTAATCTTGTGAATCATTTTAGGCTTTGTGTTTCTCATGTTTTTAAACATCTTAGAATACCTTAAAACATGTTATTTAAGCTTGATTTAGTGGCCAAAAGATCCACCAAAGAAAAACTTTGAAAATGGAAAAAGTTGGAATTTTGGCCCAGGGACTCGCCCGACAGTGTCGTCGGTCGACCGAGCCCTGTGTCTCGGTCGACCGAGAACACTGCAGGGCAAATGGACAGTTTTTGAACTGTTTCAGGCCAACGGTCAGAAATATGATCGTTGTGCTTTCTCGGTCGACCGAGACCTGTGTCTAGGTCGACCGAGAACTAGCCGTTGGCAACTTTTTGGCTATAAAGTCCATTCATTTCCAACCTTTTTCAAGGCTTGAACTATGAACTTTTGAGAGCATTTTGGAGCCAAAGAAAGGGGAAGAAGTTGGAAAGGCTAGAGGGCTATTTGGAAATCAAACTCATGAGTATTTAAAAGGTACATCTTCTAAGTTATTTTGATTTCCATTCAAATGAAATTCATGCATGTTCAAATCCTTGGTATTTTCATTTATGCATGATTTCAAGCCTATAAAGAGTTGTTTTGCAAACTCAATATCTTCCTTGGTAAATTAGATTAGTTTGCAAACTCTCTTAACTAAATCACATGCTTTCTTAGACTTTTACATTCATACAACTTGTTTAGTTCATTTATTAAAGTTGTTTGAATTTCACATGTGATTAGTTTTCTCTTCAATCATCATTTTATAAGCTTTGATTTTAAAATGCATCATGCATTCATTTAAGAGCTTCTTTGTTAAGATTGATTGAAGAAACACACTCATACACTTGTGCACACACTTTAGCTTGTTTTAAGTGTATGTTTGTAATTTGTATTAAACTTTCATATTAGCCTATTCAAGAGGCAATTTCATATGAGCTTAAATTGTAATCTCTTAGAGTGATCTTTTGGAAAGACACCTTCTTTGAGAAATCAACTTTGTAAAGGTTATTGCTTAGCCTTTGAAAAGCATCTTGTAAGGTTATTGCTTAGCCTTTGAAAAGCATCTTGTAAGGTTATTGCTTAGCCTTTGAAAAGCATCTTGTAGGGTTATTGCTTAGCCTTTGAAAAGCATTTTGTAAGGGTTATTGCTTAGCCTAGTTAAAAGCATAAATAGTGGAAATCCGGTGGGGTGATTGGATTCACAAGCCGGTAGTGGATGTAGGCATTGAGGCCGAACCACTATAAACATTGGTGTTGTGGTGCATGCTATGTGGTGATTGAGTTTGTTTAGCTTCCGCATTTTGATTGTTAATCATCACTTGTGACTAGTTTAAGTTAAGAAATTAAAATTGGTTTAAATTGGTCATAGTTGTAGCTCACCCTATTCACCCCCCCTCTAGGGTTAGGATCCATAGCGGACTTTCAATATGTTCCACTACCCATGATCTTATGTTTTGCATGCATCTAGTTTGGAACCTACATCCAAGTTTCATCATAAAAAGAAATAAAAAAATGGCATGGGAAGCACATTGGGAATGGGTTCTGGCAACCCATTGCCAATTCGGTTTAGGACTGCACTAATTGATGAATGGTAGTCATACACTTAAAGGAGTGATTTTTATTCAATCATCACATGATGAATCCCATTTGAAGCCATATGCTAATTTATGATGAGTCCCATTTGAAGCCATAAGCTAATTTATTGGATTTGGCTACTTTTTATGCTTTTTCTGGTTTTGACTTTAGAGTTAGGGTATTTGTGTTTGCGTGTGTGTGTGTGTGTTTTTTTTTTTTTTTTGTCTTCTTCACACTACCAACAGAATCCACTCCTTCAAATAGAAAACACATCAGGCCACTCCCCCAAAATTTATTAATTTAGTTTTTTTTAAGATGGCTGCAAACCGCAAATAGCAACAGAAATGGAGGGGCAAATGACACCAAATAAATTGACGCCCTATTGGTGTGGAACAGGGATTGATGCAGGGCAGGTAGGAAAAACAGCTATTGGCATTTTATTATACACAGAAAATAATTTCCTTCTTACAAAGCAAACACATCATACGTCAAAACTCAAAAGTGCATGATTGTAAATCTCCAACAAATAGCTCATCCTTATTAAATAGAAGAAAAGGTAAACTAGTGTAGGAGTGAACATGCAAGGTCAACAAACCAACATAAAATAAACACTAGCTTCACTAGCAGATGATATCTTCAGAGAATCTGTTTAAAGCACATGTTGGACTCCTTCAAACAAAAGAGACATCGACAAACATATCTGTTGAAATAGATTGGTCAGGACATGGACAAACATGTCCGTTGATATAGATGATCTAGTGTTACAATCTAGTACATCAGAATCAAAACGTAAGATGCAAATTTCCTTCCTTTTCTAAGTAATGAAGAATACATGCAAAAGGGAGATACAAATAATCACCACTTTTGAAGCATAGACAAAAGTATAATGTAACAGTAAAACAAAAGAGGTAAAAACTGAAGTTTTCACACAAAACTGTTATATACTTGACACCCTCATAAACAAAAAATGGACTCCTTCACTGAGTGCATGAGTCTTACTTTAATAAGCCACTCCTTCATCCAATTGTGTGACTCATTCAATTATAAATGTGAAGAAGCAAACATTATCAACTGGGAACAACAACTTAACAGAGCTCTATAACCAACAAAATTTCAGCAGAAACAATTAACCCAGTGTATTAAAAGCAAAAGGAGAAGAACTGATGGATAAACTAAAATTTCAGGAGATTTTATGTCCTGCATATTGAAAAAATTAACAAAGAAACTGAGTACTGAACTGAAATCGATAGAATTAGCCATACTGAGACAGAAATAATAAAACCCAATCACACCCACTAAGCAAAATGCCAGAAAACAAAAACCCATTTCACGAAATTAACAGAGAATCTGATGAAGATAGAAATAACATCAATAAAATCAATGACACCCACGCCATGTAAATAGCTAAAGCGAGATAAGCAAATTGAAATCGAGAAATTCAGTCAAACCCAGATTACAGAAGCTGCAATAATGCAAGCAACAGTCCTGAAATCACCAAACCCAAATCATACTCAACTGTAAAGATAGCAATAATCGGCAAGAAATTGTATAAAAAAACCATGAGAGAGGAGATCAATGGTCAAAATCCAATCCAACCCAATAATTGAAAACAGTAGACGATGAGAAAAAAAACCGACCTGAAGCAAGAGAATAAACGAGCAAGAAACGCCTCTGAAAACGCAGAAAAGGCGACCCCAGATCGAAGAGTCAATTGGACTTTCCAGAGGTGTTTGTGAAGTAGGGAAGAAGGATAATGGAAGAGATACAACAACAGAAGAGGAAGATGAAGGAGAAGGAACTGGGTTCCCACACCTGGGTCTCGATCACCACACCCATTACAGAGAAAAATGAATGGAGAGATCAAAATACAAAACCCTAGAAAAAGAAGAGATCCAGATGAGAATCAATGGGAAAGATGTTTGGGAGTTGAATCCGATATGCATGAAGGCCCCTTTTCCATCTTCTGTTTACCAATACAATAACAACACAAAGAAATCAACTAGAGGGTTGCTAGGCGGGAGGGTTGCTGGCTGGCAGAGGTGGGCGGGTGGAGGCAGGGGCGGTGGGAGAATAGGGAGGACTGGACAGCATAAAGAGAGATGGAAAGGGAGAGATCATACCTTTGCTTGCTGTACTTGCAAGAAGAAGATGATTCCGAAGAAAGGTTTGCCTTTCTTTTGCTGTAGTTACAGACAGCCGGGTTCACTTTGCTGCAGTTGCAAGAAGAAGACGATGGAGAAAGAGGAGTTCGCTTGCTGCAGTTGCAAGAAGAAGCCGAGTCCGAAGGACGATTTGGTTTGCAGGAATTGCGAGAAGGAGAAACGAGAAGAAGAAATTCTGACGGGTTTAGAAACAGGGTATAGGGGTTTGGCGTGAGTCTTTTATAATGCTGGAAGTTTTAGCGGGAGATCCAATGGCCTATCAAAAATTAGGTTTAGTTCACCCAATAAAATACTACCCTCTAAAAATATATCTTTAGCCTCAAAAGCATAGGCCGGCACAAAAAAGTTAGACACTATAAACTAAAAAAAATTAATTTCCACCAAAATCTCATTTTGAGATTATCTTATTGTACGATTGAACACAAAAAAAAAGTTAATAAAACAACATTTTTTTAGCCATGGTTTTCTGTTTGGTCAATCTTACAGTGGTTCCAACTCAATTCTAACAAAAAATTGGGATACCCCATAATTAAATGTATATGAACTTTTTGAACGACTCTGATTATCCATATATGGGTACGAGTGAGACCCATTCAAAAAAGTTCCCACCATACTCCGCTAAAATCTTAAGGGCACGTTTGTGTACATGTAATTTCCGTGGAAATTGGAAATTGTCACATCAGCAAAATCCATGGGTTTCAAATTTTTTAGAAAAGTTTTTCCGCGGAAGTCAAAATTTTATGTTTGGTGCAAAAAGATTTTCCTCGATGAATTAGTACTAATGTTGTTTGGTGCAACTATGGATTTCTTTAGTGAAAACCATTTTTTAGTGAAAACTATTGGGTGGGTAGGTTGGTATGTGTGTGGGGTGGGTGGGGTTGGGAGGGGAAGAGGAAGAAAGAGGGTGGTTGGGTGGAGTGAGGGTGAGAGAGAGGAAATTGGGGGGTCGGTTTTCCGTGGAAATGGACTTGCCATACTCCCCCATAGGAAGTCTATTTCCATGGTTAGGAAAGAAAAAGCTGACTTGGCGAAAAAGCATTTCTGCAGAAAACTGTCGCACCAAACACATGAAAAAGAAGTTTTCCGCAGAAAACTACAACCTTTTCCGCGGAAATGGGCTACACAAACATGCCCTGAGAGTTCACTCAATCAAACCCTAATTTTCATAATCTAATTTATTAAACTAATAACTTAATTATCATTGTTCCTAACTTTTACAACATCTCTCAAATCACTAACAACTACTTCATACAATCACTAAAAACCATCATAACAAGCATAAATATATATATCCTTGCCTTGTTTGAAGCTTGGTCTTTGTTTAGCTTAGCTTAAGAATGGAATTCCTCCACTTGAACCTTAATTTCCAAGAAAACTCTAAGGAAATGATGTAGCAAAGGAAGAAGATGGCTTCCTCTTCACTTGTTTTACCTCAATTCACACTTGATGACCAGAAGAATGGAAGAAAGAAGAGAAACGGATGGAGAAAGGGGTTGCCTAGGGTTTGAATGAAATGGATGAACTCAAATGAGTTCATCTTATCATATATAAGGGTTGAATTTTACATTTAAGTCCACTACTCTTTCTGAATTCCAATTTAAGTCAAATGACGTTCCATTTGATCCATTTCTCGTCGTACAACTTCGAGTTCAACATGAAAGTTATCGTACTCGTCGAGATACGCATGTTGGTATCAAGAGTTTCCGTATTCGACAAAATACATATAGATTCGTATTTCCGAAAAAGTCCTTGGTTTGGCTTGTTTGAAGTTCATTTCCATTCAATTCATTTCTTAATCTTATTTACTATTTCATTAAGCCTAAGTTCCTCATGTTTAGGCTAATTTCAATTTCATTTAGTCATTAATTCAATTAAACAGGCTTAATTAGCCTTAATCTCAATTAATTAGAGTTAATCGTGATCAACTCGGGACGGAGCCTAACATCTTCACGAGTTGTTTTCGTAATTAATTTGTCTTGTCTATTGTTAATATTGATTTGGATTTTGGTTGGGTCAGCAATGGCATCTGTATAGTGTATATTATAAAATACATCAATTGTTCATGTTCAATTGAAAACTAATTATGTGTGCATATCGGCATAATTTTATCAGTCTTTTAAGGTAGTCATTATTTCCCTCCCTCTCCCCCTCTCTCTATTTCTCTCTCTCTTTCCCGATTTTTATTTGTTTATACTAACAGAATTTTTTTTTTTCCATTCTCTTGCTCTATCTGCCTGTGTCCCTGTTAAGCATGACTTTGTTATACTGAAAAGAACTTGTCCATATACTGTCTTGGCTGGAACCCCATAGCACATTGGTTACCTTATTCTCATGGTAGTAGATATGTAGCCCTGCAATTCAAAGTCCAAAATAGCTGTTAATGACACCCACAAAATCTGGATAGTCCTGGCCCTGCTAGAAGAAAACATGTGAATCTCATTGAGAGAGAGAGAGAGAGAGTGTCTGGCCTGCTAGAAGAAAACATGTGAATCTCATTGAGAGAGAGGGAGGGAGAAACTTACTTGGTTGGATTTTCAAAGCTGCATAAGATTAAAGCAATGGAACATGTGAACCAACTTAATTGTGTGGCCCATCTCATGTCAATCAATGGGGTATGCAGAGACTGGAAGATATCATTCAAATTTCAAAATAGGATGGACCCATATGGGTATGATCTGAACACCTTAACATTTGAAAGTTTAACCCAGCCAATCGGGTTACCCCATTAGGTCATGGGATCGAGATTTGGCATCAGCAATGTGGTGACAAAAATAAAAAATCATGAATGGCATGCATCCACATAGGTCCCACAGGGGGCTGAGATTTTTTCCTCATAGGAAACGTGAGGGGTGTTTCTTGGATGAAAATTGCCAAATATATACATATGTATATTGTAAGTATATGCTATAAGATATATGACCTTGAGTTGAGATTTAGCTTATTATGCCATGTCATGCAGAGCATCTCTAAGCTTGGCTTGATTTCTAATAAAGAATGAGCACTTGAGCTTGGTTAAGTCTATCGGCTCACCTAGGCTGGATTAGTGTTCAACCAAAGCTCAATCTCAGCTTGTTTACATCCCTGCCTGCATTTCTACTTTGCACTTGTACTTCTCCCTTGTATAACAATGATTTTAATTTTATTTTATGATTCGAGAATATGAATGATAGGAGGCAAAAATTAGCAACAGTATTACTCAAAGCCTGTGATCTACTCTCTCTTCACTGGGGTTTTGACTACCTTGCACTACGGGCTTATGAAGATGATTCGGCTGCACGCAAATTGTATTCAGCGGCAGGCAACAAAGTTGTCTCAGGGGATCCCAATTGGATGACTACTTGGATAGGAAGAAAGAGACGTGTTCTAATGATCAAACAGTCTGGCCTCAGTGAGTAGCATTTCCACCTACGGAGTTTTTACATTCTTCCTTATCACAAAATTTTCATGCCAAACTATTTCATTGGTAGAAAGTTAAGAAAAATTAGTTCCAAAGTTTCATTTACTGTCCAAAATTCTGTTCATGGGAATCCTCCATTTGGCAAGAAATGTTGTTAATGATAACTCAAGGAAAAGAAGTGAAGAACCCTGTTGGTTTTCCCTTCGTCTAATTTCATTTTCTCGATTTATGTTTGTGCATTTGCAAGTTCATTTGCTAGACCTTAGAGCCAGTTGAAGGTCATAATAAAGAGTAAGAGTTGGATAAAGCATATGGAGAAGCATCACATGAAGGAAACCAAAATAACCAGAACATAAGGAGCAAAATTAGAAGAAGCAAACTTGGGGCACATGACATTTCAATTGAATTGACAAGATAATGGTTACTTGTTAGCCTAACACAAACAATAAATTATTGATTGCTTACAGATTGAAAGTAAATATAAGAAGTGCTGAATGCAACAAAAGTGAGCACAGAACTCTCCTTGAAATTGTAAAACTTATGTAGAGAACAGATCAATAGTCCCTATTTTTATTGCTGGCCTGAACCTATATTTTAAAATAGAAAATGAAAGATAAAGCATTTCGAGGATAGGACTTAATTCTCCTTGACAATTGTTTGACTTGTGTTTGGATCCATGTGGTATACATGGTACCATGTGAAAGCAGATTGGCACTAAGGGCATGTTTGTGTAACCAGAAAATGGACTTTCCCTCTGTTTTGTGAAGATTAAATCTGCAGAAAATGAAAATCCAACAAGTCATTTTTCTACTCAAATTGCACTAGGAAGCCCACGTGATCTCTCTCTCTCTCTCTCTCTCTCTCTCTCTCTCTCTCATCTTCAACAGCACAGGGTACTTTCTCTACCACTTCATGCTTCTAAAACATCTCTAAGAAAGTTTCGGACAGTTGCACTTGAATGAATTTTCTCAGTGACAGGAGTCCATACTTCAATGGGGACTCATAAATTGAGAAATATTTATTGAGTTCTGAGTTTTCTAATGATGGTTCTTTCTTCCATTCTCTATATTACCCTGATGAAATTACTGCATTGTTTTTTTTTTTTTTAAATCAAAACTTATGGATTCACTAACCATTCAAAAAACAAATTATGAATCCTTTTACTTGTGATTTTCTTGAAGATCCCATTAGCTCTTCTTTTTCTTTTTCTTTTTTAATATCAGTGAAGTACTCACATGCCAAAACACAAGATCAATAAAAAGAAAAGGTCGATATAGTATTATAACATATGCACAGAACTAAAATTACATAATGTGATCAACTAAAGGAATTTCCCCATCAGTCCCTTGCTCAGACATTTTGCTAGCCAACCTCTCTACATGCTTAAACAGCACTTGAAAGGAAGAAGACAAAGTTTTGATTTTGAGAAGGAAAAGAATAAAGTAAATGGAGCTTCCATGGCCTGCAATAGAAAAAATCCAAGAAACAACATTAGAAAAACCTCTCTCCACTTCAATGAAATGAAGAAGAAAACAAACAAAGAGCTTATAAAATGGCCATCATCTTTGTCTTATCTCTCTGTGTGTATGTATTATCAAACCATCTTCTTCAGCAACGGAAAGATTGCATTTCTTAACTATGCCTATAAGTTGTAATTTTCCCAACTCCTCCTTTCTCTTGCTGCTAGCACTATCTTTCACTGCAGCAGATATATTAACACCTACCAAACCAATCAGAGATGGAGAGACCATTACATCACCAGGGAAGATCTTTGAACTGGGCTTCTTCAGCCCCAACAATTCGTCGAATCGCTATGTTGGAATATGGTACCACAATATCGCAGTTCAAACTGTCGTCTGGGTGGCCAACTCAGATAACCCAGTTGCAGATTCTTCTGGTTGTTTTTCGATCGAAAGTGATGGAAATTTGGTCGTCTTTGATGGAGAAGAAAGCAACAAATGGTCGACAAACGTCTCAATATCGTCAAACACCACCACAAGTGCTGCAGTGTTGGATAATGGGAATCTTGTATTGAGAGATGGAAATTCAGGACTAGTCTTGTCGCAGAGCTTCGATCATCCATCCAATACTCTCCTACCAGGTGAAACTCTTAAGAACTGCTTTTTTTTTTTGATACTCTGATATAATCCAAACTCCAATTCAAACCTATTCAAATTCTAATCACATCTATTTTGAGTTCTAATAAGAACCTCCTGAATATAGCTTAACATATCTAACACCAGGTATGAAGATTAGATTGAATTTAAAGACGGGCGAAAGCCGAATGCTTAGATCATGGAAGAACAACAATGACCCTGCTCCTGGAATCTTCTCGTTTGGGATTGATCATCATGATTCACACCAGTTCTTCGTATGGAAAAGATTAGTCCCTTACTGGCGAAGCAGTTACTGGAATGAGCGAACATTTAACAAGATCCCTGACGCGAACAATTATTTCTTATTTCATTTCATCACCAGGCACATCGACGATGAGCTCTACTTCGAATACTCAGCCTTGTATGATCACACAAGGCTAGTTATGGACACATCAGGAGAAATTAGATGCCAAATATGGAACTATGAGTCCAAGTCATGGGGCTTGACCTGGTTCCAGCCAAACGATAGATGCAGCCTCTATGCTGCTTGTGGCGCATTTGCTACTTGCGACAAGCACAACAGTCCCATTTGCAAGTGCATGCCAGGCTTCAAGCCTGTGGCATCCCCAGAGAATTGGAATTCGGCAAATTGGTCAGATGGGTGTGTAAGGAAGGTGCAATTGCAATGCGGGGATGACGACAGGTTTGTGCCGCTGGGGAAGATTAAAGTTCCAGATGGCGAGTCGACAGCAGTCGCTTCGAGTGCAGAGGAGTGCAGATCTCAGTGTGCTAGCAGCTGCAGCTGCAGGGCTTATGCTTATGCTAAGATAAGTAATGGGGGTGCTCCTACATGTCTTGTGTGGTATGGGAGATTGGTGGATGCAGAGTATGTGGAAGTAAAAAGCGATTGGGGAGCAACAGATCTTTATATTCGTGTCGCAGCTTCTGAATTAAGTAAGTTTTCCTGCTCTTAAAAATGAAACAGGGATCTTCTTGTGCTCCTTTTCACACCTACAATGTGCATTCTTGCGTTGTAGAGGACATATCTACTTAGTTTGCAGTTAGATTAATTCATGTTCAAGTTTTCAATTTGAAACTTGAGATTTAACTTGATCATAAAATTTGATGGAACAAGTGCATTGGGTTGAATTCTAGTCTTCTTCTCTACACACACACACACACACATATATATATATATTGCTATATATATATATATTGCATCCATTATTCACTCTCTCTCTCTCTCTCTCTCTCTCTCTCTCTCTCTCTCTCTCTGTGTGTGTGTGTAGATGGCTTCAAATGCGAGAATGGCAGCCAAGGCAAAGGTTCCTTCAGATCCTAACGCATGGCTTCAAATGCGAGAACATTATGAAGCCATAATACTCGAGGACCATGAATTTTCTGAATCACATGAAATAGAGTATGCTTTGTGGCAGTTGCACTATAGACAAATAAAAGAGTTCAGAGCACACATCAATTCTGCTTTGGCATCTCTGGGATCAATTGCATCTAAAGGAGGGAAAGGTGTGGCCGGTTCGACCTGATCGAATAAAAAAGATACGCTCTGTTTTCAAAGGCTTCCTTTCAGAAGCAACTGGATTTTATCACGACCTGATTTTGAAAATAAGGGCAAAATATGGGCTGCCACTTGGATATTTTTCTGAGGGTTCAGAGAATCAAATTATTCTGTCTAAAGATGTGAAGAAATCTGCTGAGATGACGAAAGGCTTGGTATCTTGTCATCGTTGTCTAATATACTTGGGTGATCTTGCTCGTTACAAAGGTCTATATGGTGAGGGGGACTATTCTACTTGTGATTATGCTGTTGCATCGAGTTACTACATACAGGTAGCTTCTCTTTGGCCATCAAATGGGAATCCTCATCATCAGGTATCTCCCTCTTTCTCTCTCTACATGCACATGTCTATCCATATATACTACTTTGTCTGTCTCTCTCAAACGTCATTGATCACCTTCTTTTTGTCCTAGCACTAGCATTTTGGCTTAGCATCATTTCCTGTTTGAACCATGAATCTGCCAATTTTTTTTTTACTTATTTTGAGCATGGATAAGTTGTGCCTTCCATAGCTTGCGATATTGGCATCCTACTCAGGAGATGAGCTGGTCACAGTTTACCGTTACTTTCAGAGTTTGGCAGTGGATAGTCCTTTCTCTACAGCAAGAGACAACTTGATTATTGCATTTGAGAAGGTATTTCTTCATCTCTTTTTTAATTGCATTGTGAGGTTGGAAATGCCAACGTGGTCTTACTTGTGTTGGTAGAAGTAACAATTCTATGTGACTTTTGCCAACGCAATTCAAATATACATCGGAAATAAGACTTTTGCCAATGGCAATTTTCACTGCGTCGGCAAATAGTGTCGGGAAAGTTTTTCCACAACTTTTGCCAACGCAGTCTTACTTGAGTCGGTAAAAGAAGCAATTTTCTCTGACTTTTGCCAACGCAACTTTTCACTGTGTCGGACAATAATGTCGGAAAAGGTAAGTTTGTCATAAATGGGGCTTTGGGGACGCAACTCATACGTTGGCAATTGTACGAATAAAAGCTCAAACCTTTCCCAACGCACACTTGTGCGTCGCCAATAAACAAGATAATTGCCAACGCATTATTGCATCGCCATTAGATAAAAACGCGTTGGCAAAACTTTCCCTCTCTTTTGGTGTTTTTTTTGTTACCGCCAATGTGGTTTCAATAACTTTTGCCAACGCGGTCTTACTTGCGTCGGTAAAACTATCATTTCCCGACACTAATTGCCAACGCAGTCCAAATATGCGTTGGAAATAAGACTTTTGCCAACGCAAATTTTCCCTGCATCGGCAAATAGTGTCGGGAAATGTGCAATTTGTTGTAGTGGTTCGTCGCAAAAAAAAATTATATTTTGTGATAACAATGTTCGTCTCCAATGAGCTAAAATAATTGGCGCCAACGCAAATGAAGTTGGCGCCTTATTTTTGCAGACGAAATTTTTTTTTCGTCTCTTATACTTTTGAAAAAAATGAAAACAAACGACAAAATTTATATTTCGTCCTCTTTGGGTGTTCTTTTAAGATAAAAAAAATTGCGTCATCAAATTTCGTCACAACAGCCTAGATTTCTTGTAGTGAACATTTGATATTTAGTTAAGTTCATAATTTCATTCGGTGAAGGAGATTTTTGCCTTAGATATATTGTGAAAAATTGTGCCCTTTGATAGGCAAATTATCCGAACCAGAAACATTGATTTGTTTCTAATTTGAAGAATTTTGGGAAAACTTTATTTTATCTATTGCATAGAATGATGGAGGAACTACTTAATGGATTCATGATATACTGATATGCATTTTATCATATTTTATTGTTGCACTCTAGATCTAGCATTTTCTCATTCATATTATTTTTTTTCTTTTCTTTATTCTCTTGTCATTATCATTGATAAAAAAAATCACATTTTGAATTTTAACTTAGTAGTGCTCCCTGTGGAATTCGACATGTACTTGCCACTGTCTCAAAAGGACAGTTGTGCACTTGAAGTATTAAAAGATTAAATTTAAATTCACAACAAGTTTTTGGTGTCGTTGCCAGGGAGCCAGATCTGAGTTTTTTTGTTAAAAATCTTTTTTTTATTAGATTTATATGCATGCTCATATCTAGGTTGCATTAGTTATTTAGTCATCTAATTCGCTTTAGTAGTGTTCTTTGCAATTAATATTATTTAGTATTTCGCATTGCTAATTTTTCATACTTTTTTTATTTTTCGGATTTTTCTGATATTTTTTTATAATTAATTGAATTTTCGGAATTAATAATTAATAATAAAAAATTTGAGGGATTTATTTTAATTCCGAATTTCAGTAAATAAAAATAAAAAAAAGTTATTTTAGATTGGTTTAACTAAAGTTTTGATTAGATTAGAATTAGTAAGATAGAGTTTAAAATCTTTAGGACTAGTTGTTTGATTAATATGCTAACCTTTAAATTATGAAATTAGGTAGTTGGAAATTTTAAAATTCTATCTCTTAAGTTGTTTAGATTAGTTAGAGTTTTAAAATCTGAAATTTGAATTGGATAAGATTGGATTTCTTATAATTGAAAACTCTAACCATATCTGGACACTTGTTTGGATAATTTAGAATTTCTGATTTTTTTAATCTTGTAGATAGAATTTTGATTTGTTTTAATAACTTAGAAACCACTTTGGATAGAGTTTTTATTAACTTGGCATCTTTTGAATTTTCTTATTGTTTTTAAAAAATTAGGATAAGATAGAATTTTGAGTTGATTTGTTAACTTATGATTTACTAACAAGAGTTTCTTTTGAATATCTTACCTTGGTACGAGGTTAATTGCACAAAAACAGAAAACTGTGTGGATTTACTCTAAGGAAACAAGTTGCTCTCAAAATTGCTAACAACAAATTGCTCTCAGAATTGCAAAATTTGCCAAAAAGAAGAGGTTAAGCTTACGCAGTTTAAGGATTAGTGTGGGCCCACTGTAAGAGTTTCTAAACTTTACCTCACGAATCTTTTACTTGCAAGTGGGGCTTGGGTGATTTAAATTTCAGCAAGTATGATTATGTGCTTGACACACCAAGTAAACTGGACCCCACACACTTAGTTAAGGGAAATTGACCCCAATAAGATAAGGACTGGATTTCATCACCAAATCCTTCCCCAATTAGATTTAACCACCTCTCACATAGTAACCTAAACACTAATTAAAATCAAGTAGAAACAAGACCATAGGACTCGAGCTCATTAGGACAAAGACCACAAAAGGTTGCACAGTTGCGCTCTTTGGTCAAGTTGATGTCTAGGTAAGTCTTGTCCCTACAAAAAAGGGTGGCAGTCTCTGTTCTAGGAGTTTGGTTCTTAAGCGGGACCCTTGCCAAGCGCATTGTGACCCCACCACTCATCCTAGGGACTTACCTGGTCGATTTGGCTTCATAAGACCGAATTGGAGGCTTTAGTGTACTCTTCAAACCAGTTAGGAGTTGTCTAGTGAGTTAGGCTAACCCTCGGATAATTTCTTATGCTCAATCTTTGTGCTTGACTACTTGTGCAACATTTAGTAAGACCATTTGGGCCCCACATATAGATTAGGCTTACATTTCTTTAAGGTTGAACCCGATGCATGCGCTCTAGACCTGAGAGAGAGAAATTACGGGTACGCAAGAGTAAGAGGTTAGTCAGGATAGAGCCCGAATTACCCTTAACCGTTGTCGAAAAGTCTTCCACTTTTGAAGAAATTATTAGGATGGCTGATCAAGTGGACCCACCCATGACTTTGAAGGACTACATGTACCCAACTAGGACAACTCAACCGTCCTGCATCACCCTGCCTCAGACCAATGCCACATTTGAGCTGAAATCTGGCATAATTCAGATGCTCCCAATATTTCGGGGGCTAGACCAGGAAAACCCATATCAACATGTTAGGGAATTTAAGGACATTTGTGGGACCATGAGAATCAATTACATGACTGAGGAGGTCCTTAAACTTAGATTATTTCCTTTTTCCTTAAAAGAGAAGGCTAAATCTTGGCTTTATGCCTTACAGGCCAGGTCCATCACTACATGGGCCAAGCTAGTCGAAGAATTTTACAAAAGATTCTACTCCAAGCAAAAAACCGCTTTGATTAGGCAGGCGATCAATGGATTTCAACAAATGGAGACACTTTACAGTTATTTAGAACGGTTCAAGGACCTCTTAATCCAGTGTCCCCATCGTGGATTTGAAAAAACCCGATTAGTCCAAATTGTATATGAAGTCATGGATTATCCAACCAAATAAATGGTGGAATCTTTCTGTAGTGGGAAGTTTACACAGAAAACAGCAGAAGAAGCTTGGACATATTTGGAAGAAACCGCTGAAAACACATTGCAGTGGGCCTAAAACCACCATTCCTGAAAAGGGGGGGTTGTTCAAACTTGAACCCAAAATTGAGGCAGAGGCCAAAATGGCCACACTGATGAGGAGAATAGAGGCCTTAGAACTGAACCAAAAGCCCACTCAAAACACATTGGAGTCATTGAAATATAATCAGGCCATGAATGGAGGGATTGACCAAACAATTTTGGGTCAGAACGAATCTGTTGAGGAGGTTAATGCACTATATCAAAACACTCGTTTTGACAATCGTCAGAGGTATGACCCGTACTCTAACATATACAATCCAGGTTGGAGGGACAACCCGAACTTTTTTTGGACCAAAGGCCCAACTCAAGGTGGCCCATCTCAGTCCACTCAATTTCAGCCCAATCAATTTCAAGTCAATGCCCCACCCGGTTTCCAAGAGCCCAATTTCAACCCCAGTCCATTGACCCAGAGGGTAAATTCCTTAGAAGAGGCGGTGAAACTCATGTCTCAAACCACAACCCAATTGTCTCAAAGTACTACTCAATTCCAGCAGACTACTACTCAACTTTTGAATAGCCACACTCAAACCCTTGCAAAATTGGAATATCAGATGGGTCTGTAAGTCCATGGGGATCCGAACCCTAGAGGGGGGGTGAATAGGGTGAGCTTCTTTTATGACCAATTTTAACAATTTTAACTTCTTTAAAACAAACTAGTCACATGTGATGATTAAACATACAAGATGCGGAAGCTAACAAAATAATCACCACAAAGCAAGCACCATCACACAAGGATTTATAGTGGTTCGGCCTCAATGCCTACATCCACTACCGGCTTGTGAACCAACACCCCACCGGATTTCCACTATTTATGCTTTTCAATAGGCTAAGCAATAACCTTTACAATATGCTTTCCAAGGCTAAGCAATAACCTTACATTGATGTTTTTCAAGGCTTAACATCAACCTATACACTATGCTTTTATAGGCTAAGCAATAACCTCTTCAACCACAAGGTTGGTTATCTCACTAAGATAGTGTCTAACATACACTTGATGGAGATTCTATTAAGCTCATTACAATGCCTCTTAATTAGGCGGATATGGAAGTGAAAAACTAATACACACTCACACTATGAATGCAAAGATGAAAGTATATGAAGTGTGTGTGTGTGGTCCTCAATCATTTTGAAAATGAAGGTTCATAAATGTATGCCTAAGGCTTTTGAAAGTTTTGGCTCATAAAACATTTATGATTGAGGATATAATGCAATCACATGTTAAAAGTAACAACTTGTTAATGATATCAAAGTTACACAAGTTGTATGAAATGGATTAGCTCTAAACATGTGATGCATAGGGATGTCAATCAAATCATCAATGAAGCTCAAAACATAAAAATAGATTTGATTGAAAAGAGGGGACAAATCATATGTAATTATAAGGACAACTTGAAAAAGATTTACCAATCAAAGTAAGGCAAGTTGTGAAGCATTAAAACAATAATACACATATGATTTGTAATGATGTTGAATCCAAAACATAAGATACATTTGAAAGAGATTTTCTTATGATGGAAAACCAACACCCAAAGATTCAACAAAGTATATGAATCATGTTACATCTTTCATTAACATGATCTACTTAGATTTACCAATAAAGTACTACTTTGATGAATCAATGGTGATGTATCCAAAACAATAGATCTATTCAAAATATAGAATATGCTAAGGATACAACATATCATATATTAACATGTTACAAAGATTTACCAATGATAAAACAAAACATGAAAACATATGATTTGTAAAGAGGTTGAGTCCAAAACATAAGATAGTTTTGAAAGTGATTTTCTTATGATGGAAAACAACAACCAAAGATTCAACCAAGTATATGGATCATGTTACATATGATTTCAAAGGTTTTTACATTAACATGATCTACTTAGATTTACCAAAGTTAAGTACTACTTGAATTGAATCATATGGTGTTGTATCCAAAACAATAAATCAACTCAAAACATAACACATGTTAAGGACACAACACAAACATAGTTTATCATGCTAGAAATGATTTACCAAAAATAAAACAAAGCATGAAAACATATGATTAAGAAAGGAAGAGCCTACTTGGTGGTTTAACTTCATTAATCCAAGCTTTAGCTTTCCTAATCATCCCCTTCATCCCTTGGTTCTTTTCCCTTTTGATATGCCTCAATACCTCTCAAGGAGGGGCTTAAAATTCCCAACTTTTGGCAAGGGAAAGAACTCATATTTATAGCAAAAAGTGCCCAACGGCTAGTTCTCGGTCGACCGACAAGGAGGTCTCGGTCGACCGGGAAGGCACAACGGTCAGATTTCTGACCGTTGGAGGTTTCAGTTCAAAACTGCAGAAATTACCTCCAGTTGTCTCGGTCGATCGAGACCTGCCTCTCGGTCGACCGGCGACACTGCCGGGACTCCCCCCTTTTTGCAAAAAATGCAACTTTTGCATATATGAAGGTTTTGCTTGGGGGACCTTTTTGCCTACTAAATCAAGCTTGGAAAACATGTTTTAAAGATTCTAATGGTTTTTAAAACATGACATAAAAAGCCTAAAAAGTTTCAAAACTTTTAAAACAAAGGCTTGCTTGATTTCTTGAAAACTCTTTTCAAATGAAATTGCATACACAAATGATTCTTTTTGTGATGAATGTATGCAAAACTCAAACCTAAAATCACAAGATGATTTTCCAAATATAATGCACAATGAAATAGGTTTTCAAAAGAGTTTTGGGTTCTAAAACCAATGCATCCAAGTTTAGAACCAAAACATGCATATAACACAAACTTTTCCAAATCTAAAAACCAATGCATGTATAAAACTAGATTTCAAGTTTATTTAAAAACCAATGCAAGTGTGTAAATCACATGATGCTAGAATGATAATGCATCCATCAAATTGCAATCTATAAAAACCCTAACAATCTCCCCCTTTGCAATTTGATGGCAAACTCACTCACCACTGAAAATACACACTTAGTCTTCAGCTCCCCCTCAGCTGGACAAGGCTTGAAATCTTCTTGGATGCTCCTTCTCTTAGCTTGAGCTCTTTTCTTCATTCTTCATGATGCTTGGTGCTTGATCATTCTTCAATCTTTCTTTCTTTATGGCCAAGCATCTTCTTTAGCTCCAAGCTTTCTTTCTTCTATTAGCTCTCCCCCTTTGACCATGCCTCTTTCTCCCTTTGGCAAGGTATGCATTCTCTCCCTTTGTAGAAGATCATACACAACTCTCCCCTTTGGAAGCTTGGACATTCTCTTTACCCTTTTGAGAACTTGCATAATTTCTCCCCCTTTGCCATTAAATTGCAAAGGTACCTACACACATGAAACAAGGAAAATACCATTAGTAGCACCTGTTAACAAATGAAATCGAAAATGAAGTACATAACAGGCTATCATGTGAGGTAATAGTCTCTAAGGGCTCAAAGGCAATCCAAGGGTCAATTTGATCAAAACTAATACTTCCTATGAAGGTTTACACTCCCCCTCAATCCATTATCTCCTTTTGTCAAACTTTTGACAAAGATTTAACTATTAGGTACAAGAAGAAGATGGTTTAACCAAGTGAGGGTCAACTTCAAAGAAAGGATTAGATTCATTTAACTATCAAGCTCATATGATCAAATTGCCAAAAGAAAGCAAGGTCTATGGGAAAAGCCATCATGGATATCAATTGGAAAGACAAAGAATACCAATTGAGATTTAGGATATGACTATTTAAATCAATCACTCTAAAATGGATTTAAAAATATACCTATTAGGAAAAATCCAAATTAGAGCTATCCATGATATGGGGTTTACTCAAACATAGCATCAATCAATATTACTTATGAAAATCATATGCTATGTAAGATTTTGAAAATCATTTCATTCAATCAATAAATATGACTTATTAAGGTGCATGAAAGAGTGAAATGAAATTCAAACATGAGGCCAACCTCAACTAATAACCAACCAATATTATGAACACATAAACATGGTGGTCATGAGATATACCTATATGAGCAAAAGAGGTGGCAACATGAGCATTATGATGCTAATGGTGTGTGACATGGAACAAATATATAACTTATCAAGTTCAATCCAATGCACACAAGATTTATCACATTCACAAGAGATCAAATCAATCAAACATTATACCAATTGAAACCAATTGAAATTGATAACATGATAAAGAACAAGAATGTGACAAAATTCCATCAAGCATCATAAATGCATATTCATCACTTTTAAAGATATAACTATTGAGCATAGTGATGAACAAGGTAAATTGCAATGCACAAGGATATGACTTAGAAATGCATGCAATTTATAAAGTGACTAAATCATATGAATTCAACATCTAAGTTATCCATCAAACACATAGAAATATGAGGAATGGATTTCAAAGAGTTTCATATGATCAAGATCACTACTATGAAGTTGAAACATGTATTAGGATGATATCACTTATAGCATATACATGAATCAACATCATAACCATCCAAAAAGAAATGACTATAAAGCATAGAGGATGGATTTGAGTTCTAGTATGGTTTCAACAAATAGAACTAAGATCACAACCATACATAGGACACTTTGACATTTGCATAGAGAGGATCAATCAACACTCAAGATCTAACTCATACCATATCATCAATAAAGAATATAACTATGTAAGCACAAGAAGGTATGAAGTTAGAGAGACATCATGGATCACATAAAGATGAAGATGGACCACATAAATGGATATACCTATTAAGAACAATGGTTTAATTCCAATTCATCTAAAATGATCCATTAAGCTATCATGTAACATCTCCACTCTTAGCAAATGTACTATGCTTACAATGCAATGGAAAAGGATATGTGGTTTAAACCAAATGAGCTTAGCACATAAAATCACATATGTACATAAAAAGCTCAAATGCAAGATTTTACTATAAAGCACATAAACAATCATCAAAATGCATCTAAGAGAATATACCAAGTTAGGCACAAACATGCAAATCAATGAAACTATATCCAACCATGCAATGTAAGACATCAAAATCAATTTGCATAAAGAATGTAACTCAATGAGCAAAGATGCAAATTGTTTGTAAAAATTATTTCCTTTCAAATGATACAATCATAATTAGGCACAAGGAAATAAATTCAAGGAAAATGCTTCTATAAATATAACTAATAAAGCTTAGAACATTTTCCAAAGTTTTCCAAATCACTTCAATGTATGAAATTCCAACAAAGAATCATTTATAGAATTAAGAGCAAGTGAATTTGAAAAACAAGAAGTGTACTATTGTAAAGTTTTCAATTTGTAAAAACAATAGACACTTACAAATTTTCCATATCAAAAGATATAACTTGTAAATCAATGGAAAACTAAGGTTGCTTCAAATCATTTGATTTCCAAAAAGGATTTAACTATGACAAACATCAAATGATTTTCCAACATCAATTGATCATGAAAAACTAGCTAGAAAGCATTTGTAATCACAATCAATTGATCATGAATAGATATGCACAATAAGAGATATTACTAAATGAACAACATGCAAATCCATCATGAAAGTATTGCAATCAAAGGATTTTGAAAACCATGAGATATAACTAAAAAAGTTCATGAAGTCAAAATCAAATGATCACAAAGAAATATTGCATTTTAAAAGATGTGACTTTAAAGAAACAAAATGCAAATGTGACAAGACCAACAAAAAGATATAACTAAAAAGCATAGGTTGGTCTAGGGGTATCAAGGCCTAAGGTTACTCAAATAGTCTACCTTTGAAAATTCACCTAAAGCCTTGAAAAGGTTGTCCATGAAAGATCACTTTGAGGACTCACCAACTCTAGAAGATATAACTTGAGAAAGTCTTAGAGTGGTGCAAAGAGGCTAGGGAAAAACATTTTCAAACATAGTGGAAATCAACAAAAAGATATGCATTAAAAACACAACACTAGGGTTCAAATCTAGCAAGGATCAACTCCGGGTTGTTAAGCCCTAAAATGGAGTAACCCGCTCTGATACCACTTGTAAGTCCATGGGGATCCGAACCCTAGAGGGGGGGTGAATAGGGTGAGCTTCTTTTATGACCAATTTTAACAATTTTAACTTCTTTAAAACAAACTAGTCACATGTGATGATTAAACATACAAGATGCGGAAGCTAACAAAATAATCACCACAAAGCAAGCACCATCACACAAGGATTTATAGTGGTTCGGCCTCAATGCCTACATCCACTACCGGCTTGTGAACCAACACCCCACCGGATTTCCACTATTTATGCTTTTCAATAGGCTAAGCAATAACCTTTACAATATGCTTTCCAAGGCTAAGCAATAACCTTACATTGATGTTTTTCAAGGCTTAACATCAACCTATACACTATGCTTTTATAGGCTAAGCAATAACCTCTTCAACCACAAGGTTGGTTATCTCACTAAGATAGTGTCTAACATACACTTGATGGAGATTCTATTAAGCTCATTACAATGCCTCTTAATTAGGCGGATATGGAAGTGAAAAACTAATACACACTCACACTATGAATGCAAAGATGAAAGTATATGAAGTGTGTGTGTGTGGTCCTCAATCATTTTGAAAATGAAGGTTCATAAATGTATGCCTAAGGCTTTTGAAAGTTTTGGCTCATAAAACATTTATGATTGAGGATATAATGCAATCACATGTTAAAAGTAACAACTTGTTAATGATATCAAAGTTACACAAGTTGTATGAAATGGATTAGCTCTAAACATGTGATGCATAGGGATGTCAATCAAATCATCAATGAAGCTCAAAACATAAAAATAGATTTGATTGAAAAGAGGGGACAAATCATATGTAATTATAAGGACAACTTGAAAAAGATTTACCAATCAAAGTAAGGCAAGTTGTGAAGCATTAAAACAATAATACACATATGATTTGTAATGATGTTGAATCCAAAACATAAGATACATTTGAAAGAGATTTTCTTATGATGGAAAACCAACACCCAAAGATTCAACAAAGTATATGAATCATGTTACATCTTTCATTAACATGATCTACTTAGATTTACCAATAAAGTACTACTTTGATGAATCAATGGTGATGTATCCAAAACAATAGATCTATTCAAAATATAGAATATGCTAAGGATACAACATATCATATATTAACATGTTACAAAGATTTACCAATGATAAAACAAAACATGAAAACATATGATTTGTAAAGAGGTTGAGTCCAAAACATAAGATAGTTTTGAAAGTGATTTTCTTATGATGGAAAACAACAACCAAAGATTCAACCAAGTATATGGATCATGTTACATATGATTTCAAAGGTTTTTACATTAACATGATCTACTTAGATTTACCAAAGTTAAGTACTACTTGAATTGAATCATATGGTGTTGTATCCAAAACAATAAATCAACTCAAAACATAACACATGTTAAGGACACAACACAAACATAGTTTATCATGCTAGAAATGATTTACCAAAAATAAAACAAAGCATGAAAACATATGATTAAGAAAGGAAGAGCCTACTTGGTGGTTTAACTTCATTAATCCAAGCTTTAGCTTTCCTAATCATCCCCTTCATCCCTTGGTTCTTTTCCCTTTTGATATGCCTCAATACCTCTCAAGGAGGGGCTTAAAATTCCCAACTTTTGGCAAGGGAAAGAACTCATATTTATAGCAAAAAGTGCCCAACGGCTAGTTCTCGGTCGACCGACAAGGAGGTCTCGGTCGACCGGGAAGGCACAACGGTCAGATTTCTGACCGTTGGAGGTTTCAGTTCAAAACTGCAGAAATTACCTCCAGTTGTCTCGGTCGACCGAGACCTGCCTCTCGGTCGACCGGCGACACTGCCGGGACTCCCCCCTTTTTGCAAAAAATGCAACTTTTGCATATATGAAGGTTTTGCTTGGGGGACCTTTTTGCCTACTAAATCAAGCTTGGAAAACATGTTTTAAAGATTCTAATGGTTTTTAAAACATGACATAAAAAGCCTAAAAAGTTTCAAAACTTTTAAAACAAAGGCTTGCTTGATTTCTTGAAAACTCTTTTCAAATGAAATTGCATACACAAATGATTCTTTTTGTGATGAATGTATGCAAAACTCAAACCTAAAATCACAAGATGATTTTCCAAATATAATGCACAATGAAATAGGTTTTCAAAAGAGTTTTGGGTTCTAAAACCAATGCATCCAAGTTTAGAACCAAAACATGCATATAACACAAACTTTTCCAAATCTAAAAACCAATGCATGTATAAAACTAGATTTCAAGTTTATTTAAAAACCAATGCAAGTGTGTAAATCACATGATGCTAGAATGATAATGCATCCATCAAATTGCAATCTATAAAAACCCTAACAGGGTCAACTGGGTAACTTCATCAGTGCCAGATACAAAGGAACCTTCCCTAGTCAGCCCGAACCTAATCCCAAGGGCCAAGTTGTTAATGATCCTAAAGGAAAAGGCCCGAAACAAGTCAAATCCATAATCACTCTTAGGTCGGGTACACAGGTTGATAACTGTGAGGGTTTTCATTAGTTTGCAATTAGATTGGATTCATGCATTTTCATAAGCTTGACATTTCATACTTCTTTATTGGAATCTTCATGCATTAAATGTTTTTAATCGTAGCATCAAAAAGATCTTATGTTAATTCTTGCTCAAACATGTTTTGATTTGCTCTTTAATATCTATTTTTATCAAACATGTTAGCCCTTAGTCTAGCCTTAACCCCAAGACCAAAAATTCCTTTCTAAAATCATTTTTAAGTCTTTAAAAATTCAGGAATGGTCGGTCAACCGAGTACTTGTCAGTCACCTGTCGGCTCCTATTCCAGAATGTAAAAATAGTGCATCAGGGAGTGTCGGTCGAGTGTCGGTCAGCTGTCGGTCGACCGAACTCCAGTTCGGTGAAGTGACACCCTTTTCAACGGTCCGAAACTTTAAAAAATATAGCCGTTGTAATGTGACCGTTGGGGGTCGGTCGACCGAACCCTTCTTGTCGGTCGACCGACAATAGATCCGTTGGAGCTCATTTTCTCTATAAAATGAATTCTTCCTTGGGATTTGTGCCAACACTTTTGAGACTTTTGAGGGCCAAGGAAGGTGGGACATCCAGGCTAGGCTAGAGGGAAGCTAGGAGGGCAAATCATCATGACAAAACTTTGATTCTTCATTGGGTTTGCTTCTCTTATCCTTATTTTATTCATGCTTGTCTTTAAATCTTTGATTTCTTAAAAGGCATGATTAAAAGTGTTCAAATGTTGAAACATGACTTGATTTTAAAATATGTTTATTGTTTTAACTTCATCATTTGATTAAGAAAACTCACATGTTAGACATTTATTGGTTTCTTTCAATAACATGTGTAGCCACTCTATTTCATATCATTTATGAGTCTTGATTTTCAAAAGAGATAGAAGTAGTTTTAAAGGCATATGTATCATTTATTGATCTTTGCATTTATCATGCATATGTCTTAGTTAAATTATTATTTTCATATCAGCCTATGTCAAGAGGCATTTATGTGTATTCACTTGCATCTCATTATATGCTTGTTTAGGCATAGTTTTTTATATTAAAAAATCTTGTTGTAAAGGTTTATGCTTAGCCTATTGAAAAGCACATGTGGTTGTATAGGTTAATGCTTAGCCTTGAGTAAAAACCATTAGTGGTTGTAAGGTTGGAGGTTAGCCTAAACCTTAAAATTGATAGTGGAATACCGTTAGGAGTACTGGGAGTGGATGTAGGCATGTTTGGCCGAACCACTATAAAATTGCTTGCTATGGTGATTGTGTGGATGATGCTCTTATGTTTAATGTTTCCTTTTCAATGTCAATTTTGATTATATCAATTATTTTCTTACTTGATATTGGTTTAGAAAAGAATTGGGCTTAGCTGTTTGAGTGCACCCTATTCACCCCCCCCCCCCCCCCCCCCCTCTAGGGTTCGGTTCTGGACTTTCAATAATAATGTCAAACTACCTAAGAAACCTGAGGAAGAATCAAGAAAGAAAGGGGAAACTAAGGAACCAAGTGTGAATGCTCAACCTATAGTAGAACCAGAAAACCCATTCAATGCTAAACCATCATCTAGTGAGCCCAGTACACTTAGGACCTATGTTCCCAAGGCACCATACCCATAGAGGCTAGGCCCAACAAAATCAACTATTCAGTCGGATAAGATCCTAGAATTATTCAAACAAGTGAGGATTAGTATCCCACTACTTGATGTTATTCAACAGATTCTGGCCTATGCAAAATTTCTGAAGGACCTTTGTACCTTCAAAAGGACTACCAATGTGCCCAAGAAGGCTTTTCTAGCCCAACAAGTTAGCTCAATCATGTCCTGTCCAACCCCGATCAAATATAAGGACTCAGGGTGTCCTACCATTTCTTGTCAGATAGTGGACCATCACATAGAGAAAGCTTTGTTAGACTTGGGTGCAAGTGTGAATCTTCTTCCGTACTCTATTTATGAAGAATTAGGTTTGGGGGAGTTGAAAAAGACTCATGTGACCTTGTAATTGGCTGATGCATCGATTCGATACCCCAAGGGAGTAGTTGAAGACGTTCTTATCAAAGTCAGAGATTTTGTGTTTCCTATCGATTTTGTTGTCTTGGATACCAAACACACATCTGATGTTGAACCCAATTAAAATTCCAATAATCTTGGGGAGACCATTCATTGCCACCTCAAATGCCTTGATTAATTGTAGGAATGGAGTGATGCAAATTTCTTTTGGGACCATGACAATCCAAGTGAACATTTTTAATGTCAGTAAGCAACCTCCTAATGAGGATGATGGGTTTTTAAAGTTAGTTACATTCATGAATTGGTGGAAAATCACTTACCCCATTTGAAACTTAAAGATCCACTAGAGGCTTGTCTAGCCCACTTTGGAAGTGATTTTGATGTAGATGGACATATTGAGGAAGTCAATGCAATGTTAGACTCAATCCCATCCATGGATTGCTCCAGTGGCAACCAAAGCATGAGATTCTGACTTCATCTGCTTCCCCACATGTCCCATCGATTGTAGAGCCCCCTAAGTTAGAACTTAAGCAGTTGTTGGATACCTTGAAATATGTATTTTTAGACACTCTAGAAACCTTTCCAGTGATTATAGCTTCAGACTTGGACCCTGTCCAAAAGGAAAAACTCGTGAAAATTTTGAATGAGCACAAGGAAGCTATAGGGTGGCCCATTGCAGATATCAAAGGAATTAGCCCTTCTGTGGTCTAACATAGAATCCATTTGGAAGAAAATGCAAAAACTTCTCGTGAGTCACAAAGGCGACTGAACTCTGCAATGAAGGAAGTGGTTAGGTCGGAAGTCTTAAAATTACTCGATGCAGAGGTGCTTTACCCCATATCTGATAGTGCATGGGTAAGCCCGATTCAAGTGGTACCAAAGAAATCTAGAACAGCAGTGGTTCAAAATCACTACAACATTTTGCATATTCAGCGACGCAAAATTTTCGTCTCTAAAAGTTAACAAAACGTCGGTAAAAACCTTTACCGACGGAGATATTTTCGTCGGTCAGACATCGGTAAAAAATGGTGGACAAAACATTTTACCGACGAAGTTAATTTCCGTCGAAAAAAATACTTTTTTTACCGACGATTATTTCACTTTTGACGATGTTTCTAAAACGTCGGTAAATTTATTTTACTTTTCTATATATTTAATAAAACTTTTACCGACGTTTTTTTTTATCGGCAAAAATAAAAATAAAAATAAATAAATAATCAAATACTTTTGCCGACATTTTTTTTTCGTCGGCAAAAATAAAAATAAAAATAAATAAATAATCAAATACTTTTGCCGACGTTTTTTTTTGTCGGCAAAAATAAAAATAAAAAAATAAAAAAATGAAATACTTTTGCCGATGTTTTATTTTTCGTCGGCAAAAATAAAAAACTAAAAACTAAAAAAATGAAATACTTTTGCCGACGTTTTTTTTTTCGTTGGCAAAAATAAAAATAAAAATAAATAAATAACAAAACACTTTTGCCGACGTTCCGACGTAAAAAAAACGTCAGTAAAAGTATTTTTTTTTTGAGATGTTATATTTATTTTTTTCAATTTCCTATAAACCTGTTTGTACACCTGTATCAAAAAATAAACTTGTTCATGTACCTATATTCAATATTAAAAATGCATGCAAACAAAAGTTGCTAAATAAACAAACAACCATCGCCATTTTTCATCAAATCATTCATCTCATTATACAAATATTACAATCAATAATGACACAGTCTCATATAAATGTCCAATATACATATACAAATAATCTAAAAAGAATAAAACACCCCACAAGTCTGCAACCGACCCCAAAGCGTCCATCAATCTGCAATGACAAAAACAACATTAGAATCTTTTCAATAAGTTAAATTATAAATGAAAGATAAATATGTATATATATAAATCTTTTCTTTTCCTAAGATTTTCGGCGGCCTGTTTTCCAGGCTAAGTGTTGAGAATCAGGCGGTTTTTGCATTTAATTCGTTAACCGGAAATCCGATTCACTAACCGTCAATTCCTACAAGTTACTTTGGCCTTCAACAAGGTACACGTGCCAGTTTCTGGGCTGTCTGATGGTTGTTTCCCATTTTCGACCTCTGACGGCCTATTTTTGAAACTAAGTGTTAAGAATCCAACGTTTTTAGGTCTAATTCGTTAACCGGGAGTCCGATTTATAAGCCGTCAGTTCCTGCAAGTTAATTTCGCCCCGAGCGAGGTGCTCGTGCCAGTTTCTGATTTTTCTAGGGGCCGTTTCCCGTTCTGGACCCCCAGCGGGCCGTTTTCGACCATAAGTGTTGGAAAATCCTATGTTTTCACTTCTAATTCACTAACCGGGAGTCCTATTTGCGAACCATCAGTTCCTACAAGTCACTCTACCCTCGAGCTAGGTGCTTGTGCCGGTTTCCGATTTTTCAGGTGAAATTACCAACATCATATAAGAAAAGTACCCAAGAACATATACCTTCAAGTAGGAGCTACCTTCAAGTTAGTACCAACTAAACTCCCATGTAAGTGTGACATGGCAGGAGAGGGTGAAGGAGAAAGTGGGCTTGTTATTGTCTTTGCTGGAGAGGCCATTGAATCAAACTTCCGCTGCACAAACAAACATGAGAAACCAAAACAATTCATTTTCCGAGAAACCAAAAAAATACTGATATTTATACAGGCAAAACGACATAGATCAAAGCTAATATGTTTTTTATATTGGTATCAAAGCTAATATGTAAAAAGGCAATTCAACTATTTTCCCTCTGTTTTCAGATGTATATTTTCTTCTGTGTATAAAATGCTATACAGATCCAAAGAATCAGAGCCCATGAAACAACATAACGTAATTTGATTTGAGAGACATGAACCAATAGAACCAAATAACCCGAATTTTATTATGATTACTAGAATCTAAACACCCATAACACAACATGAATCTCAACACCTAACACTAGGAAAATCCACATAAATAGAGCTAAAAGCATGTCTTAACGATTGGTACCTCGCGGTTATAGACCTGAGCAGGGAACCAGAATTTGCCACTCTCAAGAGTCAGATACCAAGACATGATTGAATCAACAGGCAAAGAACTCCTTGACGCACTACCAACTTCTATCTTGGATCTTAGCCACAAAATTGGCCACACATAAGACAGGGATCGAAGCTGATGTCACCAATCTCAGTTAAAATATGCAAAGTCAAAAGTCAAGTAAATGGAAAGGAAGAGAAATTATTGACAGTCATGCCAATACAAGTAGGCTTGTCATTCAAGGAGTGACATTACAAAATTGATGATAAAGAAAAGAAAAAAGAATAAATGATTAATATTCTTCAAATTGGGGTATTTACAGGACTGCAAGTTGGACCATCATATTAACCCTTTGAGTCCCTACAATATTGCCCTTGCATGTGCAGAATTTAAGACATCAGAAATTTGCATATTCACTATACCCCATAGTTCTTCATCTACCCACATCGAGCAAAATATATTGCCAGCTTAAAAATTTGATGGAGTATGACAATTTAAAAATGTAAATACCTGATAAATATAGAAAATATGTTCTAATGCAATTTCGAGCAGTGCATATAGAAAATATGTTGTAATGTACAGTTTTCAACCAATTTCTCAAGCCTTCCGATAGCATCAGCACTAGAAATCATAGGTTCACAGGGTTGATACTGGAACTAGTTCTTTACCTTCCTGAAGGGTGAATAAGAGGTTCCTTTGGCTACATCATTGCTGATTTCAGTGTTGTAATCCAGCAAATCCGCAACATGGGTCCTTTAATCCATTATACATATATAAAAAAAAAAAAAAGGCTCAGTGATGTGTATACAGGATCCAATCTCTTTTCTGAAAAATATGGAGTGGAACTCTTCTGGAGACATATTTAACATGGAGTTTGCATGAAGTATAAGACTAACCACCAACGAAAAACATGAAAAAACGTGCCCCTTTCCATTGTTTTGAATGCAAACTATTTATATGGAAAGTGTGTGCAGCTAGGACTTTGGAGAATGCAAGTACTAATCCTTATGATGCCAAAAGGCAAATAGAGATTTTGCACATTTTCATTAATCCATGATCAGGATCTATATGTACACATAGATCCAGTAATTTAGATATTAACATTAAAAAATTAATGAAAGTAGAAGGAACTAAAAATGGATTGATACCTTTCTAAATCTAAACCAACTATTATGAAACATAAAAACATAAATTATGGATCAACTATTCCCAGAAGTTGATCTATTGGTCAGGTGCATTGTGCAGTTGTGTGGGTGTGTCAGTTTAGTCTCTTATAATGCTAAATTAAAAAGAAAAAAGCATGGATCTTACATTACCTTGTACTTGCATTATATGACTATTGGAAGATTTTGAATTCGTTTTTTTGAAGATTTTTCCAAGTTTTTTAGTTTTTCTTTTAGATGACATCCAATGGTTGTCAAATTAATCATCTTGTTTGTGGCTCTTAATGCCAAATATATTTATTTTATAGATAAATGCCTCAAATTATGTGAGTCTAGGCCAATGATGTTGATGTTGTTGTGTAGCATCCTCAACATTCTAGACCATAACACCGTTAGTATAAATCTCCCTATTTATTTCTTCATTCATGATTTATGCAATCTTGTCATGTTGTGAAGTTTCAATTATGTGCCAACTAATATTTTAATTGGATTTGACTCCAATGAGATGAGCCAGATGATTTGTTGTTCAATAGATTCAACATTTTGTTCATTTAAAACCATACAATGCAATAGAACATGTACAATATTTACATGTCAGAATCTCTCCAAAAAAAAAAACAGTTGTGTGTCAGATACATCCTTATAGACTAGTTTGTAATGCAAATAAAATTCAACATCTGATATTTTCTAATATTGTCGATTTCTTTATATTTTCTAAGTTTCTTACCAAAAAAACACCTCCAGTAACAGAAATGTGTTGGCGATAACTGATGGCATATATACCGCATCACCCAATACGTATCAGTTTGCTTTCAGATAATATTTGAACCTTGGCTTAAATCCCAAGTTCACGCAGTTCAGGAACTTTTTCAGATGTGAGATTCCAAACAGATAAAGGATCTTCAATGGCAGTGACAAACCCACCAATCAATTAGAAACAAAAAGAATTGCACTGAACTAAACTGGATTTGCAATCTTCTACACAAATTGGTGAATTCACTCTCAAGTAGTATTGCGATTTTTCTTTCCAGACGCATTGGTAAATTTTATGAGGAAGAACACCAAAGCAGCAAGGGCATAAAAGACTTCTACCCAATACAAAAAAAAAAAAAAAAAAAAAAATTACACTTGAAAAAACTCCCAAGAAGAAGACCTAAGATCCCTGTTTGGATAAGGAATCCACCAACCCATCAGCCAATCTAATCACATGAGTAAAAACAACATTATTGAGTGTTGTGATTGTATATTAAAGGCTAGAACATTTGGACTTCAGGCCCAAAGAGGGATTCACACAAGGATGGATTCACTCCCAACGATGCTTTGGAGACATGACTTGCTTGCGACTTCTTTTTGACAATATATTCGATTATAATTCCCGTCCATGAATAAATTTATGCAACAAAACCGTATCTTTAAAGCAATTAAAGCATTACATCCTAAGTCCTAATGACTAGAAATGCATAAAGAAAAGTTAAAGCACTTGCTAAACTAGGACTCTGACAAAACAACTAAAAACAAACATGAGTTTTAATTAGAAAAGAAAAGACCCAAAACTATGACTGAAAACATGGGCAGCTTTTCTTCATATGCAGCCATTAGACATGGGAGGTAGCCCCTCATAACATGCATGAACATCACTTATAAACAAGACAATGACAACAAAATAATGACCAATAAAGTATCCCTTATACCAAGTATAATAATTTTAGCTGTCCAGAATTCAGATCCTATTTATTTCCATAAAAGATTTTATGCAGGTATGCTATTGTTGTTAGATTATTCTCCATAAGGATTATAAAATGGATCAAAGATTAATTTGCTCAAAGTTGCATCTCCTCTAAATCAGTTAAATGGATTATTAAAGCTACTTCCATGACAACAATGAAGGTGAAGCTCTAGAGCCTGTCTGCAATGCCTCCCATAGCTTCCCTGCAAGCTCCTTCCGCCCAAAACCCATCTTCCCCACCCAGACTTAGCCACCCTCCTCCGCCCCAACCCCATCCTCATTTTCCCCTCCCTAGCAATCCTTCAAACACTTTACTAGCTGACCACCACTTTCCCCCACTCCCCAGTCAGGCATTTACCCAACCTTTAACAACTTCTTTTGTCCACCATTTTCCCCCCTTCCCGGTCAGCCCTCTGCCCCTCCTCCAGTTCCTCCTTCCTCAGCTCTCCCTCTTCCAATACCTCAGCAACCTCACAGCCTCATAGCCCACCCATCCTTTGCTAGTCTCTTCACCAGCCCCATCCTCCCCATCTTCAATCCAGCCATCCTTCCTCCGGCCTCCTGGAAAAATGGGAAACCAGCCCTCCAAATCCCAGAGGCCATGCTCTCCTCCAGCAAAGAGTCTTTCTCTTTTGCTACCATCGGCAGATTCGCAGGTAAGCGACCATCTCTAGAAAGAGTAGAAGAGTTATCCAAGTCCCGGTCTCTATCCAGGCCTTGTATGGTCTCCCTCACTATCAAAGGGCACTTTATTTTCATATTTAACTCTCCAGAAGACAAATCCCACATCCTTAGCCTCTCTCCTCTTCTGATGGATGGGAAAAAACTATTTCTTCAGTCTTGGTCTCCTGGACAAGAAGAATCAGTTAGGTCCTCCATTGTTCCAGTTTGGATTAGACTCAAAGATCTTCCTTACCATTGCTGGAGCCAGAACATTTTACTCTCCTTGGCAAGCACAATATGACAACCAATCAAACTAGATGCCATCACTATGGCTCAAAGAATCCTCACTTTTGCCAGAATATAGGTCCTCCTAGACCTCTCCAAACCCAAACCATCTTCCATCCTAGTAGACCTCCAAGGAGAGCAAGAGTTGGAACTTGAAGTGATCTATGAATCCAATCCCTGTCCCTTCTGCCTCTCAGTTAGACACCAAAATCATGCCTGCCCAAACAACCTCAAACCACCATCCACTCAGACAACATCTCCAACAGCTCAAAACAATCCTCCTTTAACCCTTGTTTTCCAATCCAACCCGCCTAACTCCACATATTTTTCCTCTGCCTCCACAAGCAAGCCCCCCTTGCTCCCCCTTCCTGAGTCCACCCCAGTTATCCCTCTCACCCACCCCAATCCCCCCCACCCAGCTGCTTCCAAGCAATCCTCCACCCATCATCAAACCTCCCACCGTAGCCCCCACCATAAATCCACTCCCAGTTTCATAAATCAAACCCACTCAGGTCCCCCAACAAATCCGATAACCCCCTCTGAGGCAAAAAATAAGGCCACAAACCCCTCTATCAATGATCTTCCATATGATGTAGTCACGGAGATTCTAGTCAAGCTTCCAGTTCCAACAGTAGATACCTCCAACCCCTTTTCCATTATAGAAAACTACTCTTTCAAAGACCCAGTCAATAATCCCAACCTGTATGGCAGAAACCTCCAAGCAATTTCAGAGGGGAATTCCTCCTCTAATCAAGAGAATAGCTCTTCAGATCTCCCTCCAGGCTTCCACCATCCGATAGGAACCCCTGAATCTAAGGCTACTAATTCAGCAGACTCTCTCACAGAACAACCTACCCTTCCTCAGCCAATCACCTTTTCTCCCCTACATTAAACCACCTTCTAGAGACCCCAGCTAGACCTCTACCCCTTCCAGCAACTTTTGCGGCAGCTAAACCTCAGCCAGCTCCTATCTCAAACATTATCTCTCCTCAGGCAAAGGAAAATGTGGAAATCATACCAGACCCAGCAGCCACAACTCTTCCAAGCAAAGGGAAAAAATACTCAGAAACCTCAAGCTCAGGTCCAATCACAAGAAGGTCTAGAAGTAGAAAATCCAAAATTTTCCAATGATAAAAGCCCTTTTTTGGAACTGCAGGGGAATTGCCAACTCCCCGATAATTCGTATGTTGGCAAATCTGGTTCAAGCTCATTCCCCTGACATCATCTTCATCTCAGAACCTATGACCCTCTTCTCTTCAACTCACTCTCTTCAGCTAAGTCAATTTGGCTTTGACATCTTTTTCTCCAACACTTCTCAATCAGGCATTCCCAGTCTCTGGTGCTTCTACAAATCCAACCACCACCTCACAATCTCTCTTTCAGACTCCTCTCCCCAGCACCTTTCTTTGATGTTAACCAGCCCAGCCTCAGGCCCCTATTCCCTCATAACAGGAGTCTATGGTTCCACCAACCACTCCAAAAGGAGAGACCTTTGGAAAGTGCTAATTGACTCTTCTTCAACAACTCTCCCTTGGTGTGTCCTTGGTGACTTCAATGCTACCCTCTCTCATGATGAAAAACTCGGCATTCGCCAATCAAACCCCTCCTCCCTTAAAGATTTCCAAACAGCTACTATGCAAGCAGGCCTGCAGGACATCAACTTCTCTGGCAATAAATATACTTGGTCCGACAACAGGAAGGGCCTCTCCTATGTAGCAGCTAGATTAGATAGAGCCTTAGTCAATCACCTCTGGTTGGCTACTTTCCCTGATCCCAAAGTTCTTCACCTTCCTAGATTATCCTCAGACCACAGTCCTATCCTCATGTGCCACAATATCCAAATCCCAACCCCAAATGCCCCTTTCAAGTTTGAAAATAAGTGGTTGCTCCACCCTACCTTTCAAGTAGTCAAAAACAGTTGGGAAGCATATCTAGCTCCAAATGGAAACCCTCAATTCATTTTAGCCCAAAAATTGAATTCCTTGAAGCAGACCCTCAAGAAATGGAGCAGGTCCACCTTTGGCACCATACATCAAAATATCCAGGAAGCAGAACTCCAGGTTCAGCACTACCAGCAGCTCCTTGATGTTAGGAATTTTGTATATTGCAATTTGATGGATGCATAATCATTCTAGCATCATTTGTTTCACACACATATGCATTGATTTAGAAAAACTTGAAATCTTGTTTTATTCATGCATTGCTTTTAAGATTTGTAAAAGTATCAATTTATGCATGTTTTGTTTTTAATCTTGAATGCATTTGTTTTAAAAAAAAGGAGTTTTAGAAAATCAAGCAAGCCATTGGTTTTATAATTTTGAATCTTTTTTGGCTTTTTATGTTTCATGTTTTAAAACCCTTAGAATGATTTAAAACATGTTTTTAAGCTTGATTTAATGGCCCAAAAAATTCCCAACCAAAAATACTTTGAAAAATGGTTTTTAGGGAATTTTGGTCCCAGGCCAGAAACGCAGTGTACCAGGTCGACCGAGCCATGTGGCCAGGTCGACCGGGAACACTACCGTTGGCCAGTTTTCAAACGGTCAGAAATATAGCCGTTGTGAAGGCCAGGTCGACCTGGGACTAGCCGTTGGGCATTTTTTGCTATAAATATGAGTTCTTTCCTTTGCCAAAAGTTGGAAATTTTAAGGCCCTCCTTGAGGGGTTTTGAGGCATATCAAAGGGAAATGAACTAAGGGATGAAGGGGATCATTAGGAAAGCTAAAGCTTGGATTAATGAAGTTAAATCTCCAAGTAGGCTCTACTTTTCTTAATCATATGTTTTCATGCTTTGTTTTATTTTTGGTAAATCATTTGTAGCATGATAAACTATGTTGTGTTGTATCCTTAACATGTTTTATGTTTTGAATTGATTTATTGTTTTGGATACATCACCATTGATTCAATTCAAGTAGTACTTTATCTTTGATAAATCTAAGTAGATCATGTTAATGAAAGAACCTTTGAAATTATATGTAACATGATTCCTATACTTGGTTGAATCTATGGTTGTTGTTTTTCAAAATAAGAAAATCACTTTCAAAACTATCTTATGTTTTGGATTCAACTTCTTTCCAAATCATATGTTTTCATGTTTTGTTTTATCTTTGATAAATCTTTAGTAGCATGTTAACCTATGATGTGTTGTATCCTTAGCATGTTTTATATTTTGAATTGATCTATTGTTTTGGATGCATCACCATTGATTCAATCCAAGTAGTACTTTATTTGGTAAATCTAAGTAGATCATGTTAATGAAAGAATCTTTGAAATTATATGTAACATGATTCATATACTTGATTGAATCTTTGGGTGTTGTTTTTCATCATAAGAAAATCTCTTTCAAAATATATCTTATGTTGTGGATTCAACATCTTTACAAATCATATGGACTTTTGTTTTAAAGTTTCACAACTTGCATTACTTTGATAGGTATATCTTTATCAAGTTGTTTTTATAAGTTCATATGATTTGTCCCCTAATCTCAATCAAATCTATTTTTATGTTTTATGAGCTACATTGTTAATTTGATTGACATCCCTATGCAACACATGTTTAGAGCTAATTAATTTCATACAACTTGTGAATCTTTGATATCTTTAACAAGTTGTTACTTTTAACATGTGACTTGCATTCCTTCCTCAATCATAAATGTTTTATGAGCTAAAACTTTCAAAAGCTTTAGGCATACATTTATGAGCTTTCATTTTCTAAATGATTGAGGACATTATACACACATCATGAGCATACATCTTTGCATTCATTTAGTGTGTGTGTGTGAGTTAGTTTTTCACTTCCATATCCGCCTATTTAAGAGGCATTGTAATGAGCTTAATTGAATCTCCATCAAGTGTATTATAGACACTAATTAGAGAGATAACCAACCTTGTGGTTGAAGAGGTTATTGCTTAGCCTATAAAAGCATAATGTATAGGTTGATGTTAAGCCTTGAAAAACATCATTGTAAAGGTTATTGCTTAGCCTTGAAAAGCATATTGTAAAGGTTATTGCTTAGCCTATTGAAAAGCATAAATAGTGGAAATCCGGTGGGGTGTTGGATCACAAGCCGGTAGTGGATGTAGGCATTGAGGCCGAACCACTATAAATCCTTGTGTGATGGTGCTTGCTTTGTGGTGATTGTTTTTATTATGCTTTCGCATTTTGTTTGATAATCATCACTTGTGACTAGTTTGTTTTAAAGAAGTTAAATTTGTCTTAAATTGGTCATAATTGGAGCTCACCCTATTCACCCCCCCTCTAGGGTTCGGATCCCCGGACTTTACACTTGATACAGATCCTTCAGAAGCTCTTCATGAAGACCTTCTTAAAGCAAAGTTAGCTCTTCATGAAGCTCTAAAAGCCCAAGAAATTCACTGGAAGCAGAGATCTAGAATCTCTTGGCTGAAAGAGGGAGATCAAAATACTAAGTTCTTCCATCAATCAGCAAAGGTCAGAAGCTCCTACAACAAAATTTGCCAAATCTCCATTGCAGGAAACATAGCGGAAGACCCAATCTCCATCCAGAGAGCTGCTGTGGAGTTCTATTCCAACCTTTTCCAATCTCACCAAGCCCTCCCTTGCCCCCAGCTATTCCAGGTCGACAGCCCTAAGGTCTCAATCTCAAAAAATTCCTCCCTATCTTGCATGCCTTCTGTTGAAGAGATCAAAGAAGCAGTCCTCTCCCTGAAGCAAAACAGCTCCCCAGGCCCTGATGGATTTAATGGGACTTTCTACACTTCAACTTGGAATACCATTGGTAGCTCTGTTATTGAGGTTGTCCAGCACTTTTTCCATTCCAAAAAACTCATTAACGCCTCAAACGCCTACTTCCTAGCTCTCATCCCCAAATCCAAATCCCCAGCAACTTTTGCAGATTACAGACCAATAAGCCTGCTAAATTTCTCCTAGAAAATCATTTCAAAAATTTTAGCATCCAGGCTCTCTAAGCTTCTGCCAGACCTCCTATCCCCTCATCAAGCAGCCTTCATCAAAGGTAGAAATACAACTCAGCACACAGCCATGGCCCAAGAACTATACCAGAAACTCAACTCCAAACTCAAGAAAGGGGCTTTTTATCTCAAGCTAGACATCACCAAAGCATTTGATAAATTGGAATGGCCTTTTCTCTTTGCAGCTCTGAAATTCTTCAATTTCTCAGAAGATTGGATCTCCATGATAAAAGAATGTGTCTGCACTTCGAAGGGCTCAGTCCTAATCAACCGGCTTCCCCAAGGCTTCTTTGGCTCTTCCTGTGGCCTTAGACAGGGAGACCCTTTGTCCCCATACTTATTCATCATAGCTGAAGAACTCCTAAGTCTCCACCTCCTCAGCCTCCAATCAAAGAAGACCATCCACCCCTTCTCAAATATCCACTCTAGCCCCTGTCACCTTCTCTTTGCCGATGACATTCTTATCTTTATGAAAGGAAATACTCATAGTGTAAGAGCCTTGCAAGATCTTCTAGAGCTCTACCAAGCAACCTCCGGCCAATATTTCAACCTTAAAAAAAGTCTCCTCAAATTTGGTAAATGTGGCCACAGAAGGAAACGCAAAATCAGCTCCACTCTTGGGATCCAAGAGTCCTCGAATCAGTTAACCTACTTGGGCATCCCAATAGTGTTTGGCACCCCAAAGAAGACACTTCCTTCCCCTCCTGGACAGAGTTAACAAGAGACTACAGTCCTGGAAAGCCAAACTACTATCTTTTGCAGGTCGCCTCATTCTCATCAGGCATGTGCTCTCTAGCATGGCTATCCACCTAGCCACCACCTTGCCTCTTCCTTCCTCAATCTGCAACGCCCTTGAAAATGGGATGAGACAATTCCTTTGGTCAGGGAACGCGAGCTCCTCCAAAATTAATTATGTCAGTTGGTCCACTGTCTCCCTCCCAAAGGCAGAAGGGGGTCTGGGCATCCGAAGAATCTCAGAAATCAACGCAGCTTCTTTCATCAAGCTTGGTTGGCAGGCCTCTACAGGAAATTCTCTTTGGTCTTCCTGGTTTAAGAATAGATACTTTAAACAGCATCCAATCTGGAGCCCAGCCAACACCATCTATGGCTCCTGTATTTGGAAGAAAATCAGAAATCTTGCTACTCACATCCAGCTAGGAAGCTCTTGGATCTATGGAAATGGCCAGAACATTAATCTTTGGCATGACTCCTGGGTTGACAATCTTCCCATATCAGCTAGGTTCCCAGACTACCACTTCCCTCAGGACCAAAGATTATCTTCCCTGATTCAAGTAGGAACCTGGATCATCCCTACCCACTTGCCTCCAGAAATTCAAAGCTTCCTTTCTATATCCTCCTCCTTCCTCTCCCCAGCTCAACAAAGACAGGACTCTCTCAGATGGAAAGACTCCACAGATGGTCAGCTGACTTTGAAAGTTGCTTGGAACCTTATCAGATCAAGAGCCTCCTCTCTTGTCTGGCCCACATTCATCTGGAATGGCATTAGCCTCCACAAAATCAGCTGCTTTGGATGGCGATTAATGCACAACAGGACTCCAACAGAGTCTCGCCTGAAGAAGCTGGGTTTTTCTCTAGCCTCAAGATGCAACATATGATGTCAGGATGAAGATTCCTCAGGCCACCTCTTCTTCCAATGTGATCAAGCCAAAGCTCTCTGGACCTGGCTCTGCCACTCATCTAATATCCCAGTCCCAATTTCTTTCTCAACCTCTTCAATCTAGGCAGCTCTCACAAGAGGAAATGATCAAGTTGGTAGAAAACATATGGCAACAATCATCATCTATGTAATCTACTTCCTATGGAAGGCAAGGAATATAGCTACCTTTGAAGATAAGAAAATTCCCCTTTCTTCTATCCAGCAGCAACTTCAGGAATCCCTCTCCTTCTCTCTAGGGAACATTTCCAAGCCCTTCAGCAGCAACCAACTGAGATCAATTCTCCTCTTCCTCAAAATCCCAGCTCGGCCAGCCCTCTGATGCAGATCTGCTTCCCCCTGCCTCCAGGCTTGATCACCCTTTCTGCAGTGTGCCCTCTTTTCACTTTGATCTGTCTTGTAGCTTTGAGCAAATTTTTTGGGGTCTCATTTTGACCCGTGTAAATTCCTCCTTTTGTCTCTGTTTTCTTTATCTTCAATACAATTACCCTTTCAGCAAAAAAAAAAAAAAAGTTAAATGGATTATTTAAACCACTCAAACCATGGAGGGCTGAACAAGTAGAATTTAAGTTAGTCATCCAAATCAAACTTAAACCACATAAAATCACCCTATGAGAATTTCTGACAAATGCAAATGTAGCTATAAACTCTGATTATAGAATTTAATAATAATCAATTGCCTTTACCCAAACAAGAAACAAATTTTATGGGCTTACCATTCTGAAAACATCAGAGGTAGCTCCCATTCCCGCAAGCATCAACGCAACCTGCTCATGTGGAACCCCAAATTTGATGACACTGAGTCTTGTAGAAAGGCAGCAATAAATAAAATCGTAGATTCTCAATTATCCAATAAATCTGAACAAAAGCATTCCCCTTATGTTCACTTCACTGCATCAATAAGATCTAGCTAGTTAGTAGCATTTACAATTAAAAAGTGTTTTATTTATCCCCACGGGGATCAAAAAATATATCTAGCATCTACCATTTTGAGTGATGTCACACAAATATCCTAGACATTATGACAGCCAACAGTGGTATGGACGAGGAATCAATATACCAGGTCAACCCGGTTTTGCTAGAGAACAAATTAAGGTTTCTGCTGGATATTTTAAAAAAAAAAACTAAGGTTTCTGCTAAAACTGGGATGAGTTGTAATGGTTTGAAAGTTGCACCCAGTAATCTCCAGAAACCATTTAAAAAAAACATTGGTTATGAAATTTAGAGAATTGCAACCAATGCATCTTTCTACAGATATACATAGAAGAATTGCAGTTAATGCACCATTCTGCAGATTTATACAACTGATATTAACCATGAAACTTACATTTACTCTCTCTACCCTGCGCATCTCATCTTCAAGCAGAGAAATTTGTGCAGCCGAGGTCCAATGAATGCAATCTACTGGGCTGAAAAGGCAAAAGATCCATGTTACCCATCTGTTTAAAGCCCTGAGTTCTTAATTTAGTACAAATAATAGAACAGAAAAATTAATTATAAAAATTTGAACCACTGCAAAACTAAAGTTGTGCGTGTAAAACAGCCTTTAAAAACAGAAAGGGAGGAACTTCTTCGAAACTCTAAATCTCTAATCCAAGGTAGAATGCTTATACTGAAAAGGTCAATAGAATAAAATGAAGTACTGAAGAAAAGAAAAAACAGAGAGTAACAATAAGAAATGCAACCTATTAACCATGAAAATTCCAAACAGAAGCTGCAAATACCTGCAGAGAGGGGACAGATGCAGAGGCAGCAATGGCAGAGAGGGGAGAGATGCGGAGGCAGCAATGGCAGAGAGGGTCCGAACAGAGGCAGCAGCCCGAGAGAGGGAGACCCTTCCTCGAGCGACGATCGGTTTCGAGCAGAGAGAGAGAGAGAAAGAGCAAAGAGAGCGAGAGAGAGAGATAGAGAGAGCAGAGAGATCGAGCGAGAGAGACAGAGAGAATGAGCGAGAGAGAGCGCAGAGATCGAGCCAAGGAGAGAGATAAATAGCAGATAGAGCAGAGAGAGCGAGACAGAGAGTGAGAGAAGCGCAGATTGAGAGACAGAGAGAGAGGGAGAGAGAGAAATAAGGGCTTTTGGAGGTGGGAGGCGGGAGAGGGGAAAATAGGAGATTTACCGACATTTTTATTTTGTCGCAAAAAAGAAATTTTCGTCGGTAACAATTAATAAATTTTTATTAATAAAAAATAAGTTAAAAGTCAACAACTTTTACCGACGTTATATGCTAAACGTCGGTAAAACATTTTTCGACGCTAATTTTCGTCGGCAAAATAAAAAAATAAATAATAAATAAAATACTTATACCGACATTTTATTTTTCGTCCGTAAATGAAAAAGAAAAATAAGTAAAAAATGAAAAGACTTTTACCGACTTTTTTTTCTTCGGTAAAAGAAAATAGAAAAATAAATTAAAAAATAAAAAGACTTTTACCGACGTTTTTTTTCGTCGGTAAAAGAAAATAGAAAAATAAATTAAAAAATAAAAAGACTTTTACTGACGTTTTTTTCGTTGGCAAAAGAAAATAGAAAAATAAATAAATAAGACTTTTACCGACGTTTCTTTTCGTCGGTAAAACAAATAAAACGTCGTTGAAAGTTATTTTACCGACGTTTTCTAATTCGTCAGTAATAATCTCTCCTTTTGACTTTTCCTAAATTCCAAGATGGAACTTTGCCGGGAAAACGTCGGTGAAAGTCATACTTTTACCGACGTTTTTTATGAAACGAATATACTTTCGTCGGTAAAAGTATGACTTTCAATAAAAGCGTCGCCAAAATTCGTAGCTAAAAGTGCAAGTTGTTGTAGTGAATAAAGGCAATGAATTGGTACCGACTTGGATACAGACCGGATGGAGGGTATGCATTGATTATAGGAAGTTGAACTCAGTCACTCGAAAAGATCATTTTCCCCTCTCATTCATGGATTAGATGCTCGAAAGGCTAGCCGGTCATGCTTATTATTGTTTTCTTGATGGTTATTCCTGTTACAATCAAATTCCACTTGCACTCGAGGACCAGGAAAAGACCACCTTCACCTGTCCATTTGGCACTTTCGCTTACAGACGCATGCCCTTTGGGCTATGCAATGCACCGGCCACCTTTCAAATGTGCATGTTGAGCATATTTTCTGACATGGTAGAAAGATTCATTGAGGTTTGTTAGGGATTTTGTATTTGCAATTTGATGGATGCATTTGCATATTGGCATCATTTGAATTCACACACATGCATTGATTTAAAATATCTTGAAATCTAGTGTTATACATGCATTGGTTTTTAGATTTGGAAAAGTTTGTGGTTTATGCATGTTTTGGTCATAAACTTGGATGCATTGGTTTTAGAACCCAAAACTCTTTTGAAAACCAAATTCCTTGTGCATTAGATTTGGAAAATCTTCTTGTGAATTTAGGTTTGAGCTTTGCATACATTCAGAACCTTTAGAATCAGTTTTGTATGCAATTTGAATTGAAAAGAGTTTTTACTTATCAAGCTTGCCTTTGGTTTTAAATCTTTGAATCTTTTTAGGCTTTGTGTATTTCATGTTTTTAAACATCTTAGAATGCCTTAAAACATGTTACCAAGCTTGGTTTACCAGCCCAAAAATCCCCCCAAAGAGTTGCCCTTAAAAGCCTCATGTTTCTCTCATTTATGAAAATCTGGGCTAACTTTCTGCAGGTTTCTCGGTCGACCGAGACCTGCATCTCGGTCGACCGAGATCACTGCAGGGCAAATGGACTGTTTTTTGAACTGAAGCCCCAACGGTCAGAAATCTGACCGTTGTGCCTTCTCGGTCGACCGAGACCTGTGTCTAGGTCGACCGAGACCTGTGTCTAGGTCGACCGAGAACTAGCCGTTGGCAACTTTTTGGCTATAAAGTCCATTCATTTCCAACCTTTTTCAAGGCTTGAACCATGAACCTTTGAGAGCATTTTGGAGCCATTGAAAGGGGATAAAGTTGGAAAGGCTAGAAGGTCATTAGGAGAGCTAAAGCTTGGATCAATGAGTTAAACAACCAAGTAAGCTCTACCTTTTGTTAATCATAGTTTTCATGTTTTGCTTAAGCTATTGGTAAATGGTTTTGTACATGATAACTATGATGTGTAGAATCCTTTCTTCTTCTAATCTTTGGTCTAATTAAGATTGGATTCTTCACATTAGGTTTCAATCCAAGTTGTTTTTAAAACTTACTTAATCATGCTTAGCCAAAGTCTTTGATTTCCTTTAATGCATGATTCTTTGTCTTGGTTGAAACTTGCTTGTTGTTTTCATTCATTTAAACATTAGTAAAATCTATTTGTTTTTGAAAACAACATTGCACATGCATCACATGTTCTAAGTTAGTCTTTTACTTACAACTTGTGATTCTTGATTTTCATATCATAAACAAGTTATTAAACATACATGTGATTTGCATTAGACTTCATTCAAATCTTTTATGAGCTTTAAACTTTGAATTGCTTTAAGCAATATATTGAGTGAGCCTTCTTTTTAAACTTGATTGGAGTCATCACACACACACATCATGAGCATATACTTTTGCATGCATAGAGTGTTTGTGTGAGTTTGTTTTAAACTTTCATATTAGCCTATTTAAGAGGCAACATCATTTGAGCTTTAATTTGTATCTCTTAGAGTGATCTTTTGGAAAGACACCTTCTTAGAGAAATCTACATTGTGTAAGGTTATTGCTTAGCCTTTGAAAAGCATCTTGTAAGGTTATTGCTTAGCCTAAGAAAAGCATCTTGTAAGGTTGTTGTTTAGCCTTTGAAAAGCAACATTGTAAGGTTATTGCTTAGCCTTGGAAAGCATATTGTAAAGGGTTATTGCTTAGCCTAGTTAAAAGCATAAATAGTGGAAATCCGGTGGGGTGTTGGATGCACAAGCCGGTAGTGGATGTAGGCACGTTGGCCGAACCACTATAAACATTGTGTTGTGGTGATTGCTATGTGGTGATTGTTTTGTTTAGCTTCCGCATATTGTATGGTTTATCATCACATGTGACTAGTTTGCTTTAAGAAGTTAAAATTGGTTTAAATTGGTCACAATTGTAGCTCACCCTATTCACCCCCCCCCCCCCCTCTAGGGTTAGGATCCATAGCGGACTTTCAATTGGTATCAGAGCCAAGTGCTCTATCCCTTAGGATCAAGTGTTTGGAACTCTTGATTAGGTGTAAAAACCTAGAGTTAAAACCCTAGAGTTGTGTTTATTTGAAAATCATTAGAATGGACTCCACTATGCTAGACTTTGTAGATTCTTCTAGATCCCTCATTCTTCCTTCTATTGAAGATTCAAACCCTCACTTAAATGAATATCAATTTGACTCAAAAGAGGAAGAAAATGAGTATGATGAAGATGATCTTCAACAAGCCTATAATGAATTATATACATTATCTTCAAAGCTTGATAAAAGAAATAGAAGTTTAAAAGAAGAATCTAATAAGCTAAACAAAGAGCTAGCCTCTTCAAAAGATGAACTTAGAGAGAAAGAAGAAGTTATAAAATGTCTAGACTCTAAGTTCATGATCTCTTTAAATAACCTATCCAACATTCAAGATGAACTAAAAGAATTAAAGATGGGTTATGAAAATGTCAATAAGGAAACTCTAAAACTAAGAGATCAAATAAAAAGGCAAGATAAAGACTCTAACAATCTTGAATCAAAATTGACTATCTCTAAGGAAAATTTATCTAATGCTCAAAATGAATTAAATGAGATTAAGATAAATTGTGATGAGCTTAAAAATGAAAATTTAAACCTAAGAGATACAATTAAAAGACAAGATGTAGACATTGACAACTTAGAATCCAAGTTGATTAAAAGTAAGTTAAAAACAAAAGAACTTGGATCTAATGTTATTGATGAACTAAAGCTTGAATTAAAACTTGCCAATGAAGAGCTAAACAATTATAAGGAAATTGAAAATGAACTTTCAAAAGTCAAACATGAAAATTCAATCCTTATAACCAAAGTCACTCAACTTGAAAACTACAAACAAAAGTATGAGTGCAAGTTTACCCAAAGTGAAGAGAAACTTGAAAAATTATTCAAATTGGGTAAACCTCATGGAGATAGGACGGGCATTGGATTTAATAGGAATATGTCTTATAACCCTAAATTCACCAACACATTTGTGAAAGGTGAGTCCTCATTCTCTAGCACTCACACTTCTTTGCCCAAGTCTAAATGTAATTATTGTGGCATTGAAGGACACTTTACATTTGAGTGCAAACTAAGAAAGAGAAGCCATGTGTCTAAACCCATCTTTGAACTCAAAAATGGAAAATCAAACTTGAAGGGTAAGACACTAAAAACCAAGGAAGACTCCATAAAGCTTAAACAAGTGAAACCAATTAACAAGGAGTCTCCCAAGATAGATTCTAAAAGGATTAAACAAGTTAAACCAAAAATCAAAGAATCTATTAACAAAAAGCTTCTCAACCTACCTCCCTTAAGTCAAAACATAAAAGAACTTTTGAAGAAATTTACAAAGTTAAATCTAAATTTCAAAAGTCAGGTAAAGGGAGAAAGTAAGAAGAAAAGAAAAGTGAAGCAATCCCCTAAGAAACAAACTCACCAACATCAAAAGACTAATCACCATTCTAAGCCAAATTTAGTAAAATCTAAATATCATGGTGATAAGTTCAAATTGAAAATTTATCAAGTTAAATCTCCTTTAGTTGGTGAGAATTCCAAGATAGATCTCAAAGTTCAACCCTCCCAAGACCTTAGGTGGATTCCTAAAGTTATTTACCTAGACAAACCTTAGGGTCTTGAACCTCATTGACCAACCTACTCTTTATTAGTTAAATCACTTTGTTGGTCATGATTGCATTTGCATTTTGTTTCTTTTAGTTAGATTTCTTAAAATGCATTGCTTCTTTATGATCATTTGATTTTGGTTTCATGCACCATTCTAAGTTACATGTCATGGTTTTCAAAATCATTTGATTATAATTTCATCATGTTTGGTATCAGAGCATTGATTTGTCTTTTGCACACATATGTCTTGCATTGCATTTCTTTACATGATCAATTGATTGTGATTTCAAAAGCTTTCATAGCTAGACTCTTCATGATCAATTGTTGAATCATTTGTGTATATGTCATAGTAAGATTATTTGAACAAATGATTTGAATCAATTCAAGTTTTCCATGGATTTATAAGTTATACTTTTATATGGAGAACATTGTTTTGAAAAATCAACTTGTATGTGTTTTAATGAAGTTATATCTTTTCAAATACAATGTTGATAATTGATCTTCAAAATCATTCCTTTATGCTCATTGTTGGATTTTGTTTTTCAAAATGATTTGAAGATTGTTTTGAATGGAAATGCTTTTTAATCTCATTAGTTATATTCATCTAAGCATGTTCCATTATTCTCATTTCCTTTTTCTTTTGGTTTCATTATCTTTAGAAATGGAAATGTATGTTGTTTGCATCTCTAGCTTATGTGTTTACATTCTTTTCATATGCAAATGACTATTGGTTCCATGTATGGTTGTGAACTTGTAACATTTGTAGAAACCATACTAGAACCTAAATCCATCATCTATGCTCACTAGTCATATCTTTATGGATGGTTATGATGTTGATTCATGTAGATTCTCTTGGAGTCATCCTTATACATGTTTCAACTTCATAGTAGTGTTCTTGATCATGTATCTATTTGAAATCCATTTCTTGTATTTCATAGGTATATCTCTTGTTTGATGGATTTCTTAGTGTTGAATTCATATGATCTAGACACTTTGGAAATTGCATGCATTACAAAGCTTTATCCTTTTGCATTGCAATTTGCCTCGTTCATCACTATGCTCTTTAGGAATATCATTAAAAGTGATGAATATGCATTTATGATGCTTGATGGAAGTGTATCACATCCTTGCTTTTACTCATGTTATCATATTCAATTGGTTTCATTTGGTATAACTTTCCATTGATTTCATATCCAATTGATATCTTATCTTGTGTATGTGATAGACCTTGTGTGCATTGGATTGAACTTGATAAGTAATATGATTGTTCCATGTCACACACCATAAGCATCATAATGTTCATGATTGCCTCCTCACTTGCTCATATAGGTAAATCTCATGACCACCATGTTTATGTGTTAATAATATTGGTTGGTTATTATTTGAGGTTGGCTTCATGATTGAATTTCATTTCACTCTTTCATGCACTTTAATAGTCATATTTATTGATTGAATGTAATGAGTTCAAAACTTACATAGCATATGATTTTCATAAGTAATATTGATTGATGCTATGTCTGAGTAAACCCCACATCATGGATAGCTCTAATTTGGATTTCTCATAATAGTTATACGTTTAAATCCATTTTAGAGTGATTGATTTTATAGTCACATCCTTTAATCTCAATTGATATGTTTATTTCAATTGGTATCCATGATCGTTTCTCTCACTAGACCTTGCTCTCTTTTGGTAATTTGATCATATGAGCCTCATAGTTAAATGAATCTAATTCTTTCCTTGAAGTTGACCCTCATTTGGTTAAACCATCTCCTTCTTGAATCTAATAGTTATATCTTGTCAAAAGCTTGACAAAAGAAGAGAATGGATTGAGGGGGAGTGTAAACCTTCATAGGAAGTATTAGTTGTGATCAAATTCACCCTTGGATTGCCTTTGAGCCCTTAGAGATAACTTCCATACATGATACCCTGTTATGAATTTCATTTTCGATTTCATTTGTTAACAGGTGCTACTAAAGGTATTTTCCTTGTTTCATGTGTGTAGGTACCTTTGCAATTTAATGTCAAAGGGGGAGAGAGTTCGAGAGTTCAAGTACTCGAAGATCTCCTATCCACTAAAGGGGGAGAGAGAGTTCAAGTGTGACTCAAAGATCTCCTACTCTTCAAAGGGGGAGAGAGTTCGAGAGTTCTAGTACTCGAAGAACTCCTATCCATCAAAGAGAAAGCCTTCAAGTTCTCAAGAGAAAGAGAGAGGCATGGTCAAAGGGGGAGAGCAAATAGAAGAAAGAAAGCTTGGAGCTAAAGAAGATGCTTGGCCAAAGAGAGGAAGATGAGAAGAAAGCTTGAAGAATGATCAAGCACCAAGCATCAAGAAGATTGAAGAAAAGAGCCCAAGAGCCCAAGCTAAGAGAAGGAGCATCCAAGAAGAAGATTTCAAGACTTGTCCAGCTGAGGGGGAGCTGAAGACAGAGTGTGTAATTTCAATGATGAGTAAGTTGCCATCAAATTGCAAAGGGGGAGATTGTTAGGGATTTTGTATTTGCAATTTGATGGATGCATTTGCATATTGGCATCATTTGAATTCACACACATGCATTGATTTAAAATATCTTGAAATCTAGTGTTATACATGCATTGGTTTTTAGATTTGGAAAAGTTTGTGGTTTATGCATGTTTTGGTCATAAACTTGGATGCATTGGTTTTAGAACCCAAAACTCTTTTGAAAACCAAATTCCTTGTGCATTAGATTTGGAAAATCTTCTTGTGAATTTAGGTTTGAGCTTTGCATACATTCAGAACCTTTAGAATCAGTTTTGTATGCAATTTGAATTGAAAAGAGTTTTTACTTATCAAGCTTGCCTTTGGTTTTAAATCTTTGAATCTTTTTAGGCTTTGTGTATTTCATGTTTTTAAACATCTTAGAATGCCTTAAAACATGTTACCAAGCTTGGTTTACCAGCCCAAAAATCCCCCCAAAGAGTTGCCCTTAAAAGCCTCATGTTTCTCTCATTTATGAAAATCTGGGCTAACTTTCTGCAGGTTTCTCGGTCGACCGAGACCTGCATCTCGGTCGACCGAGATCACTGCAGGGCAAATGGACTGTTTTTTGAACTGAAGCCCCAACGGTCAGAAATCTGACCGTTGTGCCTTCTCGGTCGACCGAGACCTGTGTCTAGGTCGACCGAGAACTAGCCGTTGGCAACTTTTTGGCTATAAAGTCCATTCATTTCCAACCTTTTTCAAGGCTTGAACCATGAACCTTTGAGAGCATTTTGGAGCCATTGAAAGGGGATAAAGTTGGAAAGGCTAGAAGGTCATTAGGAGAGCTAAAGCTTGGATCAATGAGTTAAACAACCAAGTAAGCTCTACCTTTTGTTAATCATAGTTTTCATGTTTTGCTTAAGCTATTGGTAAATGGTTTTGTACATGATAACTATGATGTGTAGAATCCTTTCTTCTTCTAATCTTTGGTCTAATTAAGATTGGATTCTTCACATTAGGTTTCAATCCAAGTTGTTTTTAAAACTTACTTAATCATGCTTAGCCAAAGTCTTTGATTTCCTTTAATGCATGATTCTTTGTCTTGGTTGAAACTTGCTTGTTGTTTTCATTCATTTAAACATTAGTAAAATCTATTTGTTTTTGAAAACAACATTGCACATGCATCACATGTTCTAAGTTAGTCTTTTACTTACAACTTGTGATTCTTGATTTTCATATCATAAACAAGTTATTAAACATACATGTGATTTGCATTAGACTTCATTCAAATCTTTTATGAGCTTTAAACTTTGAATTGCTTTAAGCAATATATTGAGTGAGCCTTCTTTTTAAACTTGATTGGAGTCATCACACACACACATCATGAGCATATACTTTTGCATGCATAGAGTGTTTGTGTGAGTTTGTTTTAAACTTTCATATTAGCCTATTTAAGAGGCAACATCATTTGAGCTTTAATTTGTATCTCTTAGAGTGATCTTTTGGAAAGACACCTTCTTAGAGAAATCTACATTGTGTAAGGTTATTGCTTAGCCTTTGAAAAGCATCTTGTAAGGTTATTGCTTAGCCTAAGAAAAGCATCTTGTAAGGTTGTTGTTTAGCCTTTGAAAAGCAACATTGTAAGGTTATTGCTTAGCCTTGGAAAGCATATTGTAAAGGGTTATTGCTTAGCCTAGTTAAAAGCATAAATAGTGGAAATCCGGTGGGGTGTTGGATGCACAAGCCGGTAGTGGATGTAGGCACGTTGGCCGAACCACTATAAACATTGTGTTGTGGTGATTGCTATGTGGTGATTGTTTTGTTTAGCTTCCGCATATTGTATGGTTTATCATCACATGTGACTAGTTTGCTTTAAGAAGTTAAAATTGGTTTAAATTGGTCACAATTGTAGCTCACCCTATTCACCCCCCCCCCCCCCTCTAGGGTTAGGATCCATAGCGGACTTTCAATTGGTATCAGAGCCAAGTGCTCTATCCCTTAGGATCAAGTGTTTGGAACTCTTGATTAGGTGTAAAAACCTAGAGTTAAAACCCTAGAGTTGTGTTTATTTGAAAATCATTAGAATGGACTCCACTATGCTAGACTTTGTAGATTCTTCTAGATCCCTCATTCTTCCTTCTATTGAAGATTCAAACCCTCACTTAAATGAATATCAATTTGACTCAAAAGAGGAAGAAAATGAGTATGATGAAGATGATCTTCAACAAGCCTATAATGAATTATATACATTATCTTCAAAGCTTGATAAAAGAAATAGAAGTTTAAAAGAAGAATCTAATAAGCTAAACAAAGAGCTAGCCTCTTCAAAAGATGAACTTAGAGAGAAAGAAGAAGTTATAAAATGTCTAGACTCTAAGTTCATGATCTCTTTAAATAACCTATCCAACATTCAAGATGAACTAAAAGAATTAAAGATGGGTTATGAAAATGTCAATAAGGAAACTCTAAAACTAAGAGATCAAATAAAAAGGCAAGATAAAGACTCTAACAATCTTGAATCAAAATTGACTATCTCTAAGGAAAATTTATCTAATGCTCAAAATGAATTAAATGAGATTAAGATAAATTGTGATGAGCTTAAAAATGAAAATTTAAACCTAAGAGATACAATTAAAAGACAAGATGTAGACATTGACAACTTAGAATCCAAGTTGATTAAAAGTAAGTTAAAAACAAAAGAACTTGGATCTAATGTTATTGATGAACTAAAGCTTGAATTAAAACTTGCCAATGAAGAGCTAAACAATTATAAGGAAATTGAAAATGAACTTTCAAAAGTCAAACATGAAAATTCAATCCTTATAACCAAAGTCACTCAACTTGAAAACTACAAACAAAAGTATGAGTGCAAGTTTACCCAAAGTGAAGAGAAACTTGAAAAATTATTCAAATTGGGTAAACCTCATGGAGATAGGACGGGCATTGGATTTAATAGGAATATGTCTTATAACCCTAAATTCACCAACACATTTGTGAAAGGTGAGTCCTCATTCTCTAGCACTCACACTTCTTTGCCCAAGTCTAAATGTAATTATTGTGGCATTGAAGGACACTTTACATTTGAGTGCAAACTAAGAAAGAGAAGCCATGTGTCTAAACCCATCTTTGAACTCAAAAATGGAAAATCAAACTTGAAGGGTAAGACACTAAAAACCAAGGAAGACTCCATAAAGCTTAAACAAGTGAAACCAATTAACAAGGAGTCTCCCAAGATAGATTCTAAAAGGATTAAACAAGTTAAACCAAAAATCAAAGAATCTATTAACAAAAAGCTTCTCAACCTACCTCCCTTAAGTCAAAACATAAAAGAACTTTTGAAGAAATTTACAAAGTTAAATCTAAATTTCAAAAGTCAGGTAAAGGGAGAAAGTAAGAAGAAAAGAAAAGTGAAGCAATCCCCTAAGAAACAAACTCACCAACATCAAAAGACTAATCACCATTCTAAGCCAAATTTAGTAAAATCTAAATATCATGGTGATAAGTTCAAATTGAAAATTTATCAAGTTAAATCTCCTTTAGTTGGTGAGAATTCCAAGATAGATCTCAAAGTTCAACCCTCCCAAGACCTTAGGTGGATTCCTAAAGTTATTTACCTAGACAAACCTTAGGGTCTTGAACCTCATTGACCAACCTACTCTTTATTAGTTAAATCACTTTGTTGGTCATGATTGCATTTGCATTTTGTTTCTTTTAGTTAGATTTCTTAAAATGCATTGCTTCTTTATGATCATTTGATTTTGGTTTCATGCACCATTCTAAGTTACATGTCATGGTTTTCAAAATCATTTGATTATAATTTCATCATGTTTGGTATCAGAGCATTGATTTGTCTTTTGCACACATATGTCTTGCATTGCATTTCTTTACATGATCAATTGATTGTGATTTCAAAAGCTTTCATAGCTAGACTCTTCATGATCAATTGTTGAATCATTTGTGTATATGTCATAGTAAGATTATTTGAACAAATGATTTGAATCAATTCAAGTTTTCCATGGATTTATAAGTTATACTTTTATATGGAGAACATTGTTTTGAAAAATCAACTTGTATGTGTTTTAATGAAGTTATATCTTTTCAAATACAATGTTGATAATTGATCTTCAAAATCATTCCTTTATGCTCATTGTTGGATTTTGTTTTTCAAAATGATTTGAAGATTGTTTTGAATGGAAATGCTTTTTAATCTCATTAGTTATATTCATCTAAGCATGTTCCATTATTCTCATTTCCTTTTTCTTTTGGTTTCATTATCTTTAGAAATGGAAATGTATGTTGTTTGCATCTCTAGCTTATGTGTTTACATTCTTTTCATATGCAAATGACTATTGGTTCCATGTATGGTTGTGAACTTGTAACATTTGTAGAAACCATACTAGAACCTAAATCCATCATCTATGCTCACTAGTCATATCTTTATGGATGGTTATGATGTTGATTCATGTAGATTCTCTTGGAGTCATCCTTATACATGTTTCAACTTCATAGTAGTGTTCTTGATCATGTATCTATTTGAAATCCATTTCTTGTATTTCATAGGTATATCTCTTGTTTGATGGATTTCTTAGTGTTGAATTCATATGATCTAGACACTTTGGAAATTGCATGCATTACAAAGCTTTATCCTTTTGCATTGCAATTTGCCTCGTTCATCACTATGCTCTTTAGGAATATCATTAAAAGTGATGAATATGCATTTATGATGCTTGATGGAAGTGTATCACATCCTTGCTTTTACTCATGTTATCATATTCAATTGGTTTCATTTGGTATAACTTTCCATTGATTTCATATCCAATTGATATCTTATCTTGTGTATGTGATAGACCTTGTGTGCATTGGATTGAACTTGATAAGTAATATGATTGTTCCATGTCACACACCATAAGCATCATAATGTTCATGATTGCCTCCTCACTTGCTCATATAGGTAAATCTCATGACCACCATGTTTATGTGTTAATAATATTGGTTGGTTATTATTTGAGGTTGGCTTCATGATTGAATTTCATTTCACTCTTTCATGCACTTTAATAGTCATATTTATTGATTGAATGTAATGAGTTCAAAACTTACATAGCATATGATTTTCATAAGTAATATTGATTGATGCTATGTCTGAGTAAACCCCACATCATGGATAGCTCTAATTTGGATTTCTCATAATAGTTATACGTTTAAATCCATTTTAGAGTGATTGATTTTATAGTCACATCCTTTAATCTCAATTGATATGTTTATTTCAATTGGTATCCATGATCGTTTCTCTCACTAGACCTTGCTCTCTTTTGGTAATTTGATCATATGAGCCTCATAGTTAAATGAATCTAATTCTTTCCTTGAAGTTGACCCTCATTTGGTTAAACCATCTCCTTCTTGAATCTAATAGTTATATCTTGTCAAAAGCTTGACAAAAGAAGAGAATGGATTGAGGGGGAGTGTAAACCTTCATAGGAAGTATTAGTTGTGATCAAATTCACCCTTGGATTGCCTTTGAGCCCTTAGAGATAACTTCCATACATGATACCCTGTTATGAATTTCATTTTCGATTTCATTTGTTAACAGGTGCTACTAAAGGTATTTTCCTTGTTTCATGTGTGTAGGTACCTTTGCAATTTAATGTCAAAGGGGGAGAGAGTTCGAGAGTTCAAGTACTCGAAGATCTCCTATCCACTAAAGGGGGAGAGAGAGTTCAAGTGTGACTCAAAGATCTCCTACTCTTCAAAGGGGGAGAGAGTTCGAGAGTTCTAGTACTCGAAGAACTCCTATCCATCAAAGAGAAAGCCTTCAAGTTCTCAAGAGAAAGAGAGAGGCATGGTCAAAGGGGGAGAGCAAATAGAAGAAAGAAAGCTTGGAGCTAAAGAAGATGCTTGGCCAAAGAGAGGAAGATGAGAAGAAAGCTTGAAGAATGATCAAGCACCAAGCATCAAGAAGATTGAAGAAAAGAGCCCAAGAGCCCAAGCTAAGAGAAGGAGCATCCAAGAAGAAGATTTCAAGACTTGTCCAGCTGAGGGGGAGCTGAAGACAGAGTGTGTAATTTCAATGATGAGTAAGTTGCCATCAAATTGCAAAGGGGGAGATTGTTAGGGATTTTGTATTTGCAATTTGATGGATGCATTTGCATATTGGCATCATTTGAATTCACACACATGCATTGATTTAAAATATCTTGAAATCTAGTGTTATACATGCATTGGTTTTTAGATTTGGAAAAGTTTGTGGTTTATGCATGTTTTGGTCATAAACTTGGATGCATTGGTTTTAGAACCCAAAACTCTTTTGAAAACCAAATTCCTTGTGCATTAGATTTGGAAAATCTTCTTGTGAATTTAGGTTTGAGCTTTGCATACATTCAGAACCTTTAGAATCAGTTTTGTATGCAATTTGAATTGAAAAGAGTTTTTACTTATCAAGCTTGCCTTTGGTTTTAAATCTTTGAATCTTTTTAGGCTTTGTGTATTTCATGTTTTTAAACATCTTAGAATGCCTTAAAACATGTTACCAAGCTTGGTTTACCAGCCCAAAAATCCCCCCAAAGAGTTGCCCTTAAAAGCCTCATGTTTCTCTCATTTATGAAAATCTGGGCTAACTTTCTGCAGGTTTCTCGGTCGACCGAGACCTGCATCTCGGTCGACCGAGATCACTGCAGGGCAAATGGACTGTTTTTTGAACTGAAGCCCCAACGGTCAGAAATCTGACCGTTGTGCCTTCTCGGTCGACCGAGACCTGTGTCTAGGTCGACCGAGAACTAGCCGTTGGCAACTTTTTGGCTATAAAGTCCATTCATTTCCAACCTTTTTCAAGGCTTGAACCATGAACCTTTGAGAGCATTTTGGAGCCATTGAAAGGGGATAAAGTTGGAAAGGCTAGAAGGTCATTAGGAGAGCTAAAGCTTGGATCAATGAGTTAAACAACCAAGTAAGCTCTACCTTTTGTTAATCATAGTTTTCATGTTTTGCTTAAGCTATTGGTAAATGGTTTTGTACATGATAACTATGATGTGTAGAATCCTTTCTTCTTCTAATCTTTGGTCTAATTAAGATTGGATTCTTCACATTAGGTTTCAATCCAAGTTGTTTTTAAAACTTACTTAATCATGCTTAGCCAAAGTCTTTGATTTCCTTTAATGCATGATTCTTTGTCTTGGTTGAAACTTGCTTGTTGTTTTCATTCATTTAAACATTAGTAAAATCTATTTGTTTTTGAAAACAACATTGCACATGCATCACATGTTCTAAGTTAGTCTTTTACTTACAACTTGTGATTCTTGATTTTCATATCATAAACAAGTTATTAAACATACATGTGATTTGCATTAGACTTCATTCAAATCTTTTATGAGCTTTAAACTTTGAATTGCTTTAAGCAATATATTGAGTGAGCCTTCTTTTTAAACTTGATTGGAGTCATCACACACACACATCATGAGCATATACTTTTGCATGCATAGAGTGTTTGTGTGAGTTTGTTTTAAACTTTCATATTAGCCTATTTAAGAGGCAACATCATTTGAGCTTTAATTTGTATCTCTTAGAGTGATCTTTTGGAAAGACACCTTCTTAGAGAAATCTACATTGTGTAAGGTTATTGCTTAGCCTTTGAAAAGCATCTTGTAAGGTTATTGCTTAGCCTAAGAAAAGCATCTTGTAAGGTTGTTGTTTAGCCTTTGAAAAGCAACATTGTAAGGTTATTGCTTAGCCTTGGAAAGCATATTGTAAAGGGTTATTGCTTAGCCTAGTTAAAAGCATAAATAGTGGAAATCCGGTGGGGTGTTGGATGCACAAGCCGGTAGTGGATGTAGGCACGTTGGCCGAACCACTATAAACATTGTGTTGTGGTGATTGCTATGTGGTGATTGTTTTGTTTAGCTTCCGCATATTGTATGGTTTATCATCACATGTGACTAGTTTGCTTTAAGAAGTTAAAATTGGTTTAAATTGGTCACAATTGTAGCTCACCCTATTCACCCCCCCCCCCCCCCTCTAGGGTTAGGATCCATAGCGGACTTTCAATTGGTATCAGAGCCAAGTGCTCTATCCCTTAGGAGATCAAGTGTTTGGAACTCTTGATTAGGTGTAAAAACCTAGAGTTAAAACCCTAGAGTTGTGTTTATTTGAAAATCATTAGAATGGACTCCACTATGCTAGACTTTGTAGATTCTTCTAGATCCCTCATTCTTCCTTCTATTGAAGATTCAAACCCTCACTTAAATGAATATCAATTTGACTCAAAAGAGGAAGAAAATGAGTATGATGAAGATGATCTTCAACAAGCCTATAATGAATTATATACATTATCTTCAAAGCTTGATAAAAGAAATAGAAGTTTAAAAGAAGAATCTAATAAGCTAAACAAAGAGCTAGCCTCTTCAAAAGATGAACTTAGAGAGAAAGAAGAAGTTATAAAATGTCTAGACTCTAAGTTCATGATCTCTTTAAATAACCTATCCAACATTCAAGATGAACTAAAAGAATTAAAGATGGGTTATGAAAATGTCAATAAGGAAACTCTAAAACTAAGAGATCAAATAAAAAGGCAAGATAAAGACTCTAACAATCTTGAATCAAAATTGACTATCTCTAAGGAAAATTTATCTAATGCTCAAAATGAATTAAATGAGATTAAGATAAATTGTGATGAGCTTAAAAATGAAAATTTAAACCTAAGAGATACAATTAAAAGACAAGATGTAGACATTGACAACTTAGAATCCAAGTTGATTAAAAGTAAGTTAAAAACAAAAGAACTTGGATCTAATGTTATTGATGAACTAAAGCTTGAATTAAAACTTGCCAATGAAGAGCTAAACAATTATAAGGAAATTGAAAATGAACTTTCAAAAGTCAAACATGAAAATTCAATCCTTATAACCAAAGTCACTCAACTTGAAAACTACAAACAAAAGTATGAGTGCAAGTTTACCCAAAGTGAAGAGAAACTTGAAAAATTATTCAAATTGGGTAAACCTCATGGAGATAGGACGGGCATTGGATTTAATAGGAATATGTCTTATAACCCTAAATTCACCAACACATTTGTGAAAGGTGAGTCCTCATTCTCTAGCACTCACAATTCTTTGCCCAAGTCTAAATGTAATTATTGTGGCATTGAAGGACACTTTACATTTGAGTGCAAACTAAGAAAGAGAAGCCATGTGTCTAAACCCATCTTTGAACTCAAAAATGGAAAATCAAACTTGAAGGGTAAGACACTAAAAACCAAGGAAGACTCCATAAAGCTTAAACAAGTGAAACCAATTAACAAGGAGTCTCCCAAGATAGATTCTAAAAGGATTAAACAAGTTAAACCAAAAATCAAAGAATCTATTAACAAAAAGCTTCTCAACCTACCTCCCTTAAGTCAAAACATAAAAGAACTTTTGAAGAAATTTACAAAGTTAAATCTAAATTTCAAAAGTCAGGTAAAGGGAGAAAGTAAGAAGAAAAGAAAAGTGAAGCAATCCCCTAAGAAACAAACTCACCAACATCAAAAGACTAATCACCATTCTAAGCCAAATTTAGTAAAATCTAAATATCATGGTGATAAGTTCAAATTGAAAATTTATCAAGTTAAATCTCCTTTAGTTGGTGAGAATTCCAAGATAGATCTCAAAGTTCAACCCTCCCAAGACCTTAGGTGGATTCCTAAAGTTATTTACCTAGACAAACCTTAGGGTCTTGAACCTCATTGACCAACCTACTCTTTATTAGTTAAATCACTTTGTTGGTCATGATTGCATTTGCATTTTGTTTCTTTTAGTTAGATTTCTTAAAATGCATTGCTTCTTTATGATCATTTGATTTTGGTTTCATGCACCATTCTAAGTTACATGTCATGGTTTTCAAAATCATTTGATTATAATTTCATCATGTTTGGTATCAGAGCATTGATTTGTCTTTTGCACACATATGTCTTGCATTGCATTTCTTTACATGATCAATTGATTGTGATTTCAAAAGCTTTCATAGCTAGACTCTTCATGATCAATTGTTGAATCATTTGTGTATATGTCATAGTAAGATTATTTGAACAAATGATTTGAATCAATTCAAGTTTTCCATGGATTTATAAGTTATACTTTTATATGGAGAACATTGTTTTGAAAAATCAACTTGTATGTGTTTTAATGAAGTTATATCTTTTCAAATACAATGTTGATAATTGATCTTCAAAATCATTCCTTTATGCTCATTGTTGGATTTTGTTTTTCAAAATGATTTGAAGATTGTTTTGAATGGAAATGCTTTTTAATCTCATTAGTTATATTCATCTAAGCATGTTCCATTATTCTCATTTCCTTTTTCTTTTGGTTTCATTATCTTTAGAAATGGAAATGTATGTTGTTTGCATCTCTAGCTTATGTGTTTACATTCTTTTCATATGCAAATGACTATTGGTTCCATGTATGGTTGTGAACTTGTAACATTTGTAGAAACCATACTAGAACCTAAATCCATCATCTATGCTCACTAGTCATATCTTTATGGATGGTTATGATGTTGATTCATGTAGATTCTCTTGGAGTCATCCTTATACATGTTTCAACTTCATAGTAGTGTTCTTGATCATGTATCTATTTGAAATCCATTTCTTGTATTTCATAGGTATATCTCTTGTTTGATGGATTTCTTAGTGTTGAATTCATATGATCTAGACACTTTGGAAATTGCATGCATTACAAAGCTTTATCCTTTTGCATTGCAATTTGCCTCGTTCATCACTATGCTCTTTAGGAATATCATTAAAAGTGATGAATATGCATTTATGATGCTTGATGGAAGTGTATCACATCCTTGCTTTTACTCATGTTATCATATTCAATTGGTTTCATTTGGTATAACTTTCCATTGATTTCATATCCAATTGATATCTTATCTTGTGTATGTGATAGACCTTGTGTGCATTGGATTGAACTTGATAAGTAATATGATTGTTCCATGTCACACACCATAAGCATCATAATGTTCATGATTGCCTCCTCACTTGCTCATATAGGTAAATCTCATGACCACCATGTTTATGTGTTAATAATATTGGTTGGTTATTATTTGAGGTTGGCTTCATGATTGAATTTCATTTCACTCTTTCATGCACTTTAATAGTCATATTTATTGATTGAATGTAATGAGTTCAAAACTTACATAGCATATGATTTTCATAAGTAATATTGATTGATGCTATGTCTGAGTAAACCCCACATCATGGATAGCTCTAATTTGGATTTCTCATAATAGTTATACGTTTAAATCCATTTTAGAGTGATTGATTTTATAGTCACATCCTTTAATCTCAATTGATATGTTTATTTCAATTGGTATCCATGATCGTTTCTCTCACTAGACCTTGCTCTCTTTTGGTAATTTGATCATATGAGCCTCATAGTTAAATGAATCTAATTCTTTCCTTGAAGTTGACCCTCATTTGGTTAAACCATCTCCTTCTTGAATCTAATAGTTATATCTTGTCAAAAGCTTGACAAAAGAAGAGAATGGATTGAGGGGGAGTGTAAACCTTCATAGGAAGTATTAGTTGTGATCAAATTCACCCTTGGATTGCCTTTGAGCCCTTAGAGATAACTTCCATACATGATACCCTGTTATGAATTTCATTTTCGATTTCATTTGTTAACAGGTGCTACTAAAGGTATTTTCCTTGTTTCATGTGTGTAGGTACCTTTGCAATTTAATGTCAAAGGGGGAGAGAGTTCGAGAGTTCAAGTACTCGAAGATCTCCTATCCACTAAAGGGGGAGAGAGAGTTCAAGTGTGACTCAAAGATCTCCTACTCTTCAAAGGGGGAGAGAGTTCGAGAGTTCTAGTACTCGAAGAACTCCTATCCATCAAAGAGAAAGCCTTCAAGTTCTCAAGAGAAAGAGAGAGGCATGGTCAAAGGGGGAGAGCAAATAGAAGAAAGAAAGCTTGGAGCTAAAGAAGATGCTTGGCCAAAGAGAGGAAGATGAGAAGAAAGCTTGAAGAATGATCAAGCACCAAGCATCAAGAAGATTGAAGAAAAGAGCCCAAGAGCCCAAGCTAAGAGAAGGAGCATCCAAGAAGAAGATTTCAAGACTTGTCCAGCTGAGGGGGAGCTGAAGACAGAGTGTGTAATTTCAATGATGAGTAAGTTGCCATCAAATTGCAAAGGGGGAGATTGTTAGGGATTTTGTATTTGCAATTTGATGGATGCATTTGCATATTGGCATCATTTGAATTCACACACATGCATTGATTTAAAATATCTTGAAATCTAGTGTTATACATGCATTGGTTTTTAGATTTGGAAAAGTTTGTGGTTTATGCATGTTTTGGTCATAAACTTGGATGCATTGGTTTTAGAACCCAAAACTCTTTTGAAAACCAAATTCCTTGTGCATTAGATTTGGAAAATCTTCTTGTGAATTTAGGTTTGAGCTTTGCATACATTCAGAACCTTTAGAATCAGTTTTGTATGCAATTTGAATTGAAAAGAGTTTTTACTTATCAAGCTTGCCTTTGGTTTTAAATCTTTGAATCTTTTTAGGCTTTGTGTATTTCATGTTTTTAAACATCTTAGAATGCCTTAAAACATGTTACCAAGCTTGGTTTACCAGCCCAAAAATCCCCCCAAAGAGTTGCCCTTAAAAGCCTCATGTTTCTCTCATTTATGAAAATCTGGGCTAACTTTCTGCAGGTTTCTCGGTCGACCGAGACCTGCATCTCGGTCGACCGAGATCACTGCAGGGCAAATGGACTGTTTTTTGAACTGAAGCCCCAACGGTCAGAAATCTGACCGTTGTGCCTTCTCGGTCGACCGAGACCTGTGTCTAGGTCGACCGAGAACTAGCCGTTGGCAACTTTTTGGCTATAAAGTCCATTCATTTCCAACCTTTTTCAAGGCTTGAACCATGAACCTTTGAGAGCATTTTGGAGCCATTGAAAGGGGATAAAGTTGGAAAGGCTAGAAGGTCATTAGGAGAGCTAAAGCTTGGATCAATGAGTTAAACAACCAAGTAAGCTCTACCTTTTGTTAATCATAGTTTTCATGTTTTGCTTAAGCTATTGGTAAATGGTTTTGTACATGATAACTATGATGTGTAGAATCCTTTCTTCTTCTAATCTTTGGTCTAATTAAGATTGGATTCTTCACATTAGGTTTCAATCCAAGTTGTTTTTAAAACTTACTTAATCATGCTTAGCCAAAGTCTTTGATTTCCTTTAATGCATGATTCTTTGTCTTGGTTGAAACTTGCTTGTTGTTTTCATTCATTTAAACATTAGTAAAATCTATTTGTTTTTGAAAACAACATTGCACATGCATCACATGTTCTAAGTTAGTCTTTTACTTACAACTTGTGATTCTTGATTTTCATATCATAAACAAGTTATTAAACATACATGTGATTTGCATTAGACTTCATTCAAATCTTTTATGAGCTTTAAACTTTGAATTGCTTTAAGCAATATATTGAGTGAGCCTTCTTTTTAAACTTGATTGGAGTCATCACACACACACATCATGAGCATATACTTTTGCATGCATAGAGTGTTTGTGTGAGTTTGTTTTAAACTTTCATATTAGCCTATTTAAGAGGCAACATCATTTGAGCTTTAATTTGTATCTCTTAGAGTGATCTTTTGGAAAGACACCTTCTTAGAGAAATCTACATTGTGTAAGGTTATTGCTTAGCCTTTGAAAAGCATCTTGTAAGGTTATTGCTTAGCCTAAGAAAAGCATCTTGTAAGGTTGTTGTTTAGCCTTTGAAAAGCAACATTGTAAGGTTATTGCTTAGCCTTGGAAAGCATATTGTAAAGGGTTATTGCTTAGCCTAGTTAAAAGCATAAATAGTGGAAATCCGGTGGGGTGTTGGATGCACAAGCCGGTAGTGGATGTAGGCACGTTGGCCGAACCACTATAAACATTGTGTTGTGGTGATTGCTATGTGGTGATTGTTTTGTTTAGCTTCCGCATATTGTATGGTTTATCATCACATGTGACTAGTTTGCTTTAAGAAGTTAAAATTGGTTTAAATTGGTCACAATTGTAGCTCACCCTATTCACCCCCCCCCCCCCTCTAGGGTTAGGATCCATAGCGGACTTTCAATTGGTATCAGAGCCAAGTGCTCTATCCCTTAGGATCAAGTGTTTGGAACTCTTGATTAGGTGTAAAAACCTAGAGTTAAAACCCTAGAGTTGTGTTTATTTGAAAATCATTAGAATGGACTCCACTATGCTAGACTTTGTAGATTCTTCTAGATCCCTCATTCTTCCTTCTATTGAAGATTCAAACCCTCACTTAAATGAATATCAATTTGACTCAAAAGAGGAAGAAAATGAGTATGATGAAGATGATCTTCAACAAGCCTATAATGAATTATATACATTATCTTCAAAGCTTGATAAAAGAAATAGAAGTTTAAAAGAAGAATCTAATAAGCTAAACAAAGAGCTAGCCTCTTCAAAAGATGAACTTAGAGAGAAAGAAGAAGTTATAAAATGTCTAGACTCTAAGTTCATGATCTCTTTAAATAACCTATCCAACATTCAAGATGAACTAAAAGAATTAAAGATGGGTTATGAAAATGTCAATAAGGAAACTCTAAAACTAAGAGATCAAATAAAAAGGCAAGATAAAGACTCTAACAATCTTGAATCAAAATTGACTATCTCTAAGGAAAATTTATCTAATGCTCAAAATGAATTAAATGAGATTAAGATAAATTGTGATGAGCTTAAAAATGAAAATTTAAACCTAAGAGATACAATTAAAAGACAAGATGTAGACATTGACAACTTAGAATCCAAGTTGATTAAAAGTAAGTTAAAAACAAAAGAACTTGGATCTAATGTTATTGATGAACTAAAGCTTGAATTAAAACTTGCCAATGAAGAGCTAAACAATTATAAGGAAATTGAAAATGAACTTTCAAAAGTCAAACATGAAAATTCAATCCTTATAACCAAAGTCACTCAACTTGAAAACTACAAACAAAAGTATGAGTGCAAGTTTACCCAAAGTGAAGAGAAACTTGAAAAATTATTCAAATTGGGTAAACCTCATGGAGATAGGACGGGCATTGGATTTAATAGGAATATGTCTTATAACCCTAAATTCACCAACACATTTGTGAAAGGTGAGTCCTCATTCTCTAGCACTCACAATTCTTTGCCCAAGTCTAAATGTAATTATTGTGGCATTGAAGGACACTTTACATTTGAGTGCAAACTAAGAAAGAGAAGCCATGTGTCTAAACCCATCTTTGAACTCAAAAATGGAAAATCAAACTTGAAGGGTAAGACACTAAAAACCAAGGAAGACTCCATAAAGCTTAAACAAGTGAAACCAATTAACAAGGAGTCTCCCAAGATAGATTCTAAAAGGATTAAACAAGTTAAACCAAAAATCAAAGAATCTATTAACAAAAAGCTTCTCAACCTACCTCCCTTAAGTCAAAACATAAAAGAACTTTTGAAGAAATTTACAAAGTTAAATCTAAATTTCAAAAGTCAGGTAAAGGGAGAAAGTAAGAAGAAAAGAAAAGTGAAGCAATCCCCTAAGAAACAAACTCACCAACATCAAAAGACTAATCACCATTCTAAGCCAAATTTAGTAAAATCTAAATATCATGGTGATAAGTTCAAATTGAAAATTTATCAAGTTAAATCTCCTTTAGTTGGTGAGAATTCCAAGATAGATCTCAAAGTTCAACCCTCCCAAGACCTTAGGTGGATTCCTAAAGTTATTTACCTAGACAAACCTTAGGGTCTTGAACCTCATTGACCAACCTACTCTTTATTAGTTAAATCACTTTGTTGGTCATGATTGCATTTGCATTTTGTTTCTTTTAGTTAGATTTCTTAAAATGCATTGCTTCTTTATGATCATTTGATTTTGGTTTCATGCACCATTCTAAGTTACATGTCATGGTTTTCAAAATCATTTGATTATAATTTCATCATGTTTGGTATCAGAGCATTGATTTGTCTTTTGCACACATATGTCTTGCATTGCATTTCTTTACATGATCAATTGATTGTGATTTCAAAAGCTTTCATAGCTAGACTCTTCATGATCAATTGTTGAATCATTTGTGTATATGTCATAGTAAGATTATTTGAACAAATGATTTGAATCAATTCAAGTTTTCCATGGATTTATAAGTTATACTTTTATATGGAGAACATTGTTTTGAAAAATCAACTTGTATGTGTTTTAATGAAGTTATATCTTTTCAAATACAATGTTGATAATTGATCTTCAAAATCATTCCTTTATGCTCATTGTTGGATTTTGTTTTTCAAAATGATTTGAAGATTGTTTTGAATGGAAATGCTTTTTAATCTCATTAGTTATATTCATCTAAGCATGTTCCATTATTCTCATTTCCTTTTTCTTTTGGTTTCATTATCTTTAGAAATGGAAATGTATGTTGTTTGCATCTCTAGCTTATGTGTTTACATTCTTTTCATATGCAAATGACTATTGGTTCCATGTATGGTTGTGAACTTGTAACATTTGTAGAAACCATACTAGAACCTAAATCCATCATCTATGCTCACTAGTCATATCTTTATGGATGGTTATGATGTTGATTCATGTAGATTCTCTTGGAGTCATCCTTATACATGTTTCAACTTCATAGTAGTGTTCTTGATCATGTATCTATTTGAAATCCATTTCTTGTATTTCATAGGTATATCTCTTGTTTGATGGATTTCTTAGTGTTGAATTCATATGATCTAGACACTTTGGAAATTGCATGCATTACAAAGCTTTATCCTTTTGCATTGCAATTTGCCTCGTTCATCACTATGCTCTTTAGGAATATCATTAAAAGTGATGAATATGCATTTATGATGCTTGATGGAAGTGTATCACATCCTTGCTTTTACTCATGTTATCATATTCAATTGGTTTCATTTGGTATAACTTTCCATTGATTTCATATCCAATTGATATCTTATCTTGTGTATGTGATAGACCTTGTGTGCATTGGATTGAACTTGATAAGTAATATGATTGTTCCATGTCACACACCATAAGCATCATAATGTTCATGATTGCCTCCTCACTTGCTCATATAGGTAAATCTCATGACCACCATGTTTATGTGTTAATAATATTGGTTGGTTATTATTTGAGGTTGGCTTCATGATTGAATTTCATTTCACTCTTTCATGCACTTTAATAGTCATATTTATTGATTGAATGTAATGAGTTCAAAACTTACATAGCATATGATTTTCATAAGTAATATTGATTGATGCTATGTCTGAGTAAACCCCACATCATGGATAGCTCTAATTTGGATTTCTCATAATAGTTATACGTTTAAATCCATTTTAGAGTGATTGATTTTATAGTCACATCCTTTAATCTCAATTGATATGTTTATTTCAATTGGTATCCATGATCGTTTCTCTCACTAGACCTTGCTCTCTTTTGGTAATTTGATCATATGAGCCTCATAGTTAAATGAATCTAATTCTTTCCTTGAAGTTGACCCTCATTTGGTTAAACCATCTCCTTCTTGAATCTAATAGTTATATCTTGTCAAAAGCTTGACAAAAGAAGAGAATGGATTGAGGGGGAGTGTAAACCTTCATAGGAAGTATTAGTTGTGATCAAATTCACCCTTGGATTGCCTTTGAGCCCTTAGAGATAACTTCCATACATGATACCCTGTTATGAATTTCATTTTCGATTTCATTTGTTAACAGGTGCTACTAAAGGTATTTTCCTTGTTTCATGTGTGTAGGTACCTTTGCAATTTAATGTCAAAGGGGGAGAGAGTTCGAGAGTTCAAGTACTCGAAGATCTCCTATCCACTAAAGGGGGAGAGAGAGTTCAAGTGTGACTCAAAGATCTCCTACTCTTCAAAGGGGGAGAGAGTTCGAGAGTTCTAGTACTCGAAGAACTCCTATCCATCAAAGAGAAAGCCTTCAAGTTCTCAAGAGAAAGAGAGAGGCATGGTCAAAGGGGGAGAGCAAATAGAAGAAAGAAAGCTTGGAGCTAAAGAAGATGCTTGGCCAAAGAGAGGAAGATGAGAAGAAAGCTTGAAGAATGATCAAGCACCAAGCATCAAGAAGATTGAAGAAAAGAGCCCAAGAGCCCAAGCTAAGAGAAGGAGCATCCAAGAAGAAGATTTCAAGACTTGTCCAGCTGAGGGGGAGCTGAAGACAGAGTGTGTAATTTCAATGATGAGTAAGTTGCCATCAAATTGCAAAGGGGGAGATTGTTAGGGATTTTGTATTTGCAATTTGATGGATGCATTTGCATATTGGCATCATTTGAATTCACACACATGCATTGATTTAAAATATCTTGAAATCTAGTGTTATACATGCATTGGTTTTTAGATTTGGAAAAGTTTGTGGTTTATGCATGTTTTGGTCATAAACTTGGATGCATTGGTTTTAGAACCCAAAACTCTTTTGAAAACCAAATTCCTTGTGCATTAGATTTGGAAAATCTTCTTGTGAATTTAGGTTTGAGCTTTGCATACATTCAGAACCTTTAGAATCAGTTTTGTATGCAATTTGAATTGAAAAGAGTTTTTACTTATCAAGCTTGCCTTTGGTTTTAAATCTTTGAATCTTTTTAGGCTTTGTGTATTTCATGTTTTTAAACATCTTAGAATGCCTTAAAACATGTTACCAAGCTTGGTTTACCAGCCCAAAAATCCCCCCAAAGAGTTGCCCTTAAAAGCCTCATGTTTCTCTCATTTATGAAAATCTGGGCTAACTTTCTGCAGGTTTCTCGGTCGACCGAGACCTGCATCTCGGTCGACCGAGATCACTGCAGGGCAAATGGACTGTTTTTTGAACTGAAGCCCCAACGGTCAGAAATCTGACCGTTGTGCCTTCTCGGTCGACCGAGACCTGTGTCTAGGTCGACCGAGAACTAGCCGTTGGCAACTTTTTGGCTATAAAGTCCATTCATTTCCAACCTTTTTCAAGGCTTGAACCATGAACCTTTGAGAGCATTTTGGAGCCATTGAAAGGGGATAAAGTTGGAAAGGCTAGAAGGTCATTAGGAGAGCTAAAGCTTGGATCAATGAGTTAAACAACCAAGTAAGCTCTACCTTTTGTTAATCATAGTTTTCATGTTTTGCTTAAGCTATTGGTAAATGGTTTTGTACATGATAACTATGATGTGTAGAATCCTTTCTTCTTCTAATCTTTGGTCTAATTAAGATTGGATTCTTCACATTAGGTTTCAATCCAAGTTGTTTTTAAAACTTACTTAATCATGCTTAGCCAAAGTCTTTGATTTCCTTTAATGCATGATTCTTTGTCTTGGTTGAAACTTGCTTGTTGTTTTCATTCATTTAAACATTAGTAAAATCTATTTGTTTTTGAAAACAACATTGCACATGCATCACATGTTCTAAGTTAGTCTTTTACTTACAACTTGTGATTCTTGATTTTCATATCATAAACAAGTTATTAAACATACATGTGATTTGCATTAGACTTCATTCAAATCTTTTATGAGCTTTAAACTTTGAATTGCTTTAAGCAATATATTGAGTGAGCCTTCTTTTTAAACTTGATTGGAGTCATCACACACACACATCATGAGCATATACTTTTGCATGCATAGAGTGTTTGTGTGAGTTTGTTTTAAACTTTCATATTAGCCTATTTAAGAGGCAACATCATTTGAGCTTTAATTTGTATCTCTTAGAGTGATCTTTTGGAAAGACACCTTCTTAGAGAAATCTACATTGTGTAAGGTTATTGCTTAGCCTTTGAAAAGCATCTTGTAAGGTTATTGCTTAGCCTAAGAAAAGCATCTTGTAAGGTTGTTGTTTAGCCTTTGAAAAGCAACATTGTAAGGTTATTGCTTAGCCTTGGAAAGCATATTGTAAAGGGTTATTGCTTAGCCTAGTTAAAAGCATAAATAGTGGAAATCCGGTGGGGTGTTGGATGCACAAGCCGGTAGTGGATGTAGGCACGTTGGCCGAACCACTATAAACATTGTGTTGTGGTGATTGCTATGTGGTGATTGTTTTGTTTAGCTTCCGCATATTGTATGGTTTATCATCACATGTGACTAGTTTGCTTTAAGAAGTTAAAATTGGTTTAAATTGGTCACAATTGTAGCTCACCCTATTCACCCCCCCCCCCCCCCCTCTAGGGTTAGGATCCATAGCGGACTTTCAATTGGTATCAGAGCCAAGTGCTCTATCCCTTAGGATCAAGTGTTTGGAACTCTTGATTAGGTGTAAAAACCTAGAGTTAAAACCCTAGAGTTGTGTTTATTTGAAAATCATTAGAATGGACTCCACTATGCTAGACTTTGTAGATTCTTCTAGATCCCTCATTCTTCCTTCTATTGAAGATTCAAACCCTCACTTAAATGAATATCAATTTGACTCAAAAGAGGAAGAAAATGAGTATGATGAAGATGATCTTCAACAAGCCTATAATGAATTATATACATTATCTTCAAAGCTTGATAAAAGAAATAGAAGTTTAAAAGAAGAATCTAATAAGCTAAACAAAGAGCTAGCCTCTTCAAAAGATGAACTTAGAGAGAAAGAAGAAGTTATAAAATGTCTAGACTCTAAGTTCATGATCTCTTTAAATAACCTATCCAACATTCAAGATGAACTAAAAGAATTAAAGATGGGTTATGAAAATGTCAATAAGGAAACTCTAAAACTAAGAGATCAAATAAAAAGGCAAGATAAAGACTCTAACAATCTTGAATCAAAATTGACTATCTCTAAGGAAAATTTATCTAATGCTCAAAATGAATTAAATGAGATTAAGATAAATTGTGATGAGCTTAAAAATGAAAATTTAAACCTAAGAGATACAATTAAAAGACAAGATGTAGACATTGACAACTTAGAATCCAAGTTGATTAAAAGTAAGTTAAAAACAAAAGAACTTGGATCTAATGTTATTGATGAACTAAAGCTTGAATTAAAACTTGCCAATGAAGAGCTAAACAATTATAAGGAAATTGAAAATGAACTTTCAAAAGTCAAACATGAAAATTCAATCCTTATAACCAAAGTCACTCAACTTGAAAACTACAAACAAAAGTATGAGTGCAAGTTTACCCAAAGTGAAGAGAAACTTGAAAAATTATTCAAATTGGGTAAACCTCATGGAGATAGGACGGGCATTGGATTTAATAGGAATATGTCTTATAACCCTAAATTCACCAACACATTTGTGAAAGGTGAGTCCTCATTCTCTAGCACTCACAATTCTTTGCCCAAGTCTAAATGTAATTATTGTGGCATTGAAGGACACTTTACATTTGAGTGCAAACTAAGAAAGAGAAGCCATGTGTCTAAACCCATCTTTGAACTCAAAAATGGAAAATCAAACTTGAAGGGTAAGACACTAAAAACCAAGGAAGACTCCATAAAGCTTAAACAAGTGAAACCAATTAACAAGGAGTCTCCCAAGATAGATTCTAAAAGGATTAAACAAGTTAAACCAAAAATCAAAGAATCTATTAACAAAAAGCTTCTCAACCTACCTCCCTTAAGTCAAAACATAAAAGAACTTTTGAAGAAATTTACAAAGTTAAATCTAAATTTCAAAAGTCAGGTAAAGGGAGAAAGTAAGAAGAAAAGAAAAGTGAAGCAATCCCCTAAGAAACAAACTCACCAACATCAAAAGACTAATCACCATTCTAAGCCAAATTTAGTAAAATCTAAATATCATGGTGATAAGTTCAAATTGAAAATTTATCAAGTTAAATCTCCTTTAGTTGGTGAGAATTCCAAGATAGATCTCAAAGTTCAACCCTCCCAAGACCTTAGGTGGATTCCTAAAGTTATTTACCTAGACAAACCTTAGGGTCTTGAACCTCATTGACCAACCTACTCTTTATTAGTTAAATCACTTTGTTGGTCATGATTGCATTTGCATTTTGTTTCTTTTAGTTAGATTTCTTAAAATGCATTGCTTCTTTATGATCATTTGATTTTGGTTTCATGCACCATTCTAAGTTACATGTCATGGTTTTCAAAATCATTTGATTATAATTTCATCATGTTTGGTATCAGAGCATTGATTTGTCTTTTGCACACATATGTCTTGCATTGCATTTCTTTACATGATCAATTGATTGTGATTTCAAAAGCTTTCATAGCTAGACTCTTCATGATCAATTGTTGAATCATTTGTGTATATGTCATAGTAAGATTATTTGAACAAATGATTTGAATCAATTCAAGTTTTCCATGGATTTATAAGTTATACTTTTATATGGAGAACATTGTTTTGAAAAATCAACTTGTATGTGTTTTAATGAAGTTATATCTTTTCAAATACAATGTTGATAATTGATCTTCAAAATCATTCCTTTATGCTCATTGTTGGATTTTGTTTTTCAAAATGATTTGAAGATTGTTTTGAATGGAAATGCTTTTTAATCTCATTAGTTATATTCATCTAAGCATGTTCCATTATTCTCATTTCCTTTTTCTTTTGGTTTCATTATCTTTAGAAATGGAAATGTATGTTGTTTGCATCTCTAGCTTATGTGTTTACATTCTTTTCATATGCAAATGACTATTGGTTCCATGTATGGTTGTGAACTTGTAACATTTGTAGAAACCATACTAGAACCTAAATCCATCATCTATGCTCACTAGTCATATCTTTATGGATGGTTATGATGTTGATTCATGTAGATTCTCTTGGAGTCATCCTTATACATGTTTCAACTTCATAGTAGTGTTCTTGATCATGTATCTATTTGAAATCCATTTCTTGTATTTCATAGGTATATCTCTTGTTTGATGGATTTCTTAGTGTTGAATTCATATGATCTAGACACTTTGGAAATTGCATGCATTACAAAGCTTTATCCTTTTGCATTGCAATTTGCCTCGTTCATCACTATGCTCTTTAGGAATATCATTAAAAGTGATGAATATGCATTTATGATGCTTGATGGAAGTGTATCACATCCTTGCTTTTACTCATGTTATCATATTCAATTGGTTTCATTTGGTATAACTTTCCATTGATTTCATATCCAATTGATATCTTATCTTGTGTATGTGATAGACCTTGTGTGCATTGGATTGAACTTGATAAGTAATATGATTGTTCCATGTCACACACCATAAGCATCATAATGTTCATGATTGCCTCCTCACTTGCTCATATAGGTAAATCTCATGACCACCATGTTTATGTGTTAATAATATTGGTTGGTTATTATTTGAGGTTGGCTTCATGATTGAATTTCATTTCACTCTTTCATGCACTTTAATAGTCATATTTATTGATTGAATGTAATGAGTTCAAAACTTACATAGCATATGATTTTCATAAGTAATATTGATTGATGCTATGTCTGAGTAAACCCCACATCATGGATAGCTCTAATTTGGATTTCTCATAATAGTTATACTTTTAAATCCATTTTAGAGTGATTGATTTTATAGTCACATCCTTTAATCTCAATTGATATGTTTATTTCAATTGGTATCCATGATCGTTTCTCTCACTAGACCTTGCTCTCTTTTGGTAATTTGATCATATGAGCCTCATAGTTAAATGAATCTAATTCTTTCCTTGAAGTTGACCCTCATTTGGTTAAACCATCTCCTTCTTGAATCTAATAGTTATATCTTGTCAAAAGCTTGACAAAAGAAGAGAATGGATTGAGGGGGAGTGTAAACCTTCATAGGAAGTATTAGTTGTGATCAAATTCACCCTTGGATTGCCTTTGAGCCCTTAGAGATAACTTCCATACATGATACCCTGTTATGAATTTCATTTTCGATTTCATTTGTTAACAGGTGCTACTAAAGGTATTTTCCTTGTTTCATGTGTGTAGGTACCTTTGCAATTTAATGTCAAAGGGGGAGAGAGTTCGAGAGTTCAAGTACTCGAAGATCTCCTATCCACTAAAGGGGGAGAGAGAGTTCAAGTGTGACTCAAAGATCTCCTACTCTTCAAAGGGGGAGAGAGTTCGAGAGTTCTAGTACTCGAAGAACTCCTATCCATCAAAGAGAAAGCCTTCAAGTTCTCAAGAGAAAGAGAGAGGCATGGTCAAAGGGGGAGAGCAAATAGAAGAAAGAAAGCTTGGAGCTAAAGAAGATGCTTGGCCAAAGAGAGGAAGATGAGAAGAAAGCTTGAAGAATGATCATGCACCAAGCATCAAGAAGATTGAAGAAAAGAGCCCAAGAGCCCAAGCTAAGAGAAGGAGCATCCAAGAAGAAGATTTCAAGACTTGTCCAGCTGAGGGGGAGCTGAAGACAGAGTGTGTAATTTCAATGATGAGTAAGTTGCCATCAAATTGCAAAGGGGGAGATTGTTAGGGATTTTGTATTTGCAATTTGATGGATGCATTTGCATATTGGCATCATTTGAATTCACACACATGCATTGATTTAAAATATCTTGAAATCTAGTGTTATACATGCATTGGTTTTTAGATTTGGAAAAGTTTGTGGTTTATGCATGTTTTGGTCATAAACTTGGATGCATTGGTTTTAGAACCCAAAACTCTTTTGAAAACCAAATTCCTTGTGCATTAGATTTGGAAAATCTTCTTGTGAATTTAGGTTTGAGCTTTGCATACATTCAGAACCTTTAGAATCAGTTTTGTATGCAATTTGAATTGAAAAGAGTTTTTACTTATCAAGCTTGCCTTTGGTTTTAAATCTTTGAATCTTTTTAGGCTTTGTGTATTTCATGTTTTTAAACATCTTAGAATGCCTTAAAACATGTTACCAAGCTTGGTTTACCAGCCCAAAAATCCCCCCAAAGAGTTGCCCTTAAAAGCCTCATGTTTCTCTCATTTATGAAAATCTGGGCTAACTTTCTGCAGGTTTCTCGGTCGACCGAGACCTGCATCTCGGTCGACCGAGATCACTGCAGGGCAAATGGACTGTTTTTTGAACTGAAGCCCCAACGGTCAGAAATCTGACCGTTGTGCCTTCTCGGTCGACCGAGACCTGTGTCTAGGTCGACCGAGAACTAGCCGTTGGCAACTTTTTGGCTATAAAGTCCATTCATTTCCAACCTTTTTCAAGGCTTGAACCATGAACCTTTGAGAGCATTTTGGAGCCATTGAAAGGGGATAAAGTTGGAAAGGCTAGAAGGTCATTAGGAGAGCTAAAGCTTGGATCAATGAGTTAAACAACCAAGTAAGCTCTACCTTTTGTTAATCATAGTTTTCATGTTTTGCTTAAGCTATTGGTAAATGGTTTTGTACATGATAACTATGATGTGTAGAATCCTTTCTTCTTCTAATCTTTGGTCTAATTAAGATTGGATTCTTCACATTAGGTTTCAATCCAAGTTGTTTTTAAAACTTACTTAATCATGCTTAGCCAAAGTCTTTGATTTCCTTTAATGCATGATTCTTTGTCTTGGTTGAAACTTGCTTGTTGTTTTCATTCATTTAAACATTAGTAAAATCTATTTGTTTTTGAAAACAACATTGCACATGCATCACATGTTCTAAGTTAGTCTTTTACTTACAACTTGTGATTCTTGATTTTCATATCATAAACAAGTTATTAAACATACATGTGATTTGCATTAGACTTCATTCAAATCTTTTATGAGCTTTAAACTTTGAATTGCTTTAAGCAATATATTGAGTGAGCCTTCTTTTTAAACTTGATTGGAGTCATCACACACACACATCATGAGCATATACTTTTGCATGCATAGAGTGTTTGTGTGAGTTTGTTTTAAACTTTCATATTAGCCTATTTAAGAGGCAACATCATTTGAGCTTTAATTTGTATCTCTTAGAGTGATCTTTTGGAAAGACACCTTCTTAGAGAAATCTACATTGTGTAAGGTTATTGCTTAGCCTTTGAAAAGCATCTTGTAAGGTTATTGCTTAGCCTAAGAAAAGCATCTTGTAAGGTTGTTGTTTAGCCTTTGAAAAGCAACATTGTAAGGTTATTGCTTAGCCTTGGAAAGCATATTGTAAAGGGTTATTGCTTAGCCTAGTTAAAAGCATAAATAGTGGAAATCCGGTGGGGTGTTGGATGCACAAGCCGGTAGTGGATGTAGGCACGTTGGCCGAACCACTATAAACATTGTGTTGTGGTGATTGCTATGTGGTGATTGTTTTGTTTAGCTTCCGCATATTGTATGGTTTATCATCACATGTGACTAGTTTGCTTTAAGAAGTTAAAATTGGTTTAAATTGGTCACAATTGTAGCTCACCCTATTCACCCCCCCCCCCCCCTCTAGGGTTAGGATCCATAGCGGACTTTCAATTGGTATCAGAGCCAAGTGCTCTATCCCTTAGGATCAAGTGTTTGGAACTCTTGATTAGGTGTAAAAACCTAGAGTTAAAACCCTAGAGTTGTGTTTATTTGAAAATCATTAGAATGGACTCCACTATGCTAGACTTTGTAGATTCTTCTAGATCCCTCATTCTTCCTTCTATTGAAGATTCAAACCCTCACTTAAATGAATATCAATTTGACTCAAAAGAGGAAGAAAATGAGTATGATGAAGATGATCTTCAACAAGCCTATAATGAATTATATACATTATCTTCAAAGCTTGATAAAAGAAATAGAAGTTTAAAAGAAGAATCTAATAAGCTAAACAAAGAGCTAGCCTCTTCAAAAGATGAACTTAGAGAGAAAGAAGAAGTTATAAAATGTCTAGACTCTAAGTTCATGATCTCTTTAAATAACCTATCCAACATTCAAGATGAACTAAAAGAATTAAAGATGGGTTATGAAAATGTCAATAAGGAAACTCTAAAACTAAGAGATCAAATAAAAAGGCAAGATAAAGACTCTAACAATCTTGAATCAAAATTGACTATCTCTAAGGAAAATTTATCTAATGCTCAAAATGAATTAAATGAGATTAAGATAAATTGTGATGAGCTTAAAAATGAAAATTTAAACCTAAGAGATACAATTAAAAGACAAGATGTAGACATTGACAACTTAGAATCCAAGTTGATTAAAAGTAAGTTAAAAACAAAAGAACTTGGATCTAATGTTATTGATGAACTAAAGCTTGAATTAAAACTTGCCAATGAAGAGCTAAACAATTATAAGGAAATTGAAAATGAACTTTCAAAAGTCAAACATGAAAATTCAATCCTTATAACCAAAGTCACTCAACTTGAAAACTACAAACAAAAGTATGAGTGCAAGTTTACCCAAAGTGAAGAGAAACTTGAAAAATTATTCAAATTGGGTAAACCTCATGGAGATAGGACGGGCATTGGATTTAATAGGAATATGTCTTATAACCCTAAATTCACCAACACATTTGTGAAAGGTGAGTCCTCATTCTCTAGCACTCACAATTCTTTGCCCAAGTCTAAATGTAATTATTGTGGCATTGAAGGACACTTTACATTTGAGTGCAAACTAAGAAAGAGAAGCCATGTGTCTAAACCCATCTTTGAACTCAAAAATGGAAAATCAAACTTGAAGGGTAAGACACTAAAAACCAAGGAAGACTCCATAAAGCTTAAACAAGTGAAACCAATTAACAAGGAGTCTCCCAAGATAGATTCTAAAAGGATTAAACAAGTTAAACCAAAAATCAAAGAATCTATTAACAAAAAGCTTCTCAACCTACCTCCCTTAAGTCAAAACATAAAAGAACTTTTGAAGAAATTTACAAAGTTAAATCTAAATTTCAAAAGTCAGGTAAAGGGAGAAAGTAAGAAGAAAAGAAAAGTGAAGCAATCCCCTAAGAAACAAACTCACCAACATCAAAAGACTAATCACCATTCTAAGCCAAATTTAGTAAAATCTAAATATCATGGTGATAAGTTCAAATTGAAAATTTATCAAGTTAAATCTCCTTTAGTTGGTGAGAATTCCAAGATAGATCTCAAAGTTCAACCCTCCCAAGACCTTAGGTGGATTCCTAAAGTTATTTACCTAGACAAACCTTAGGGTCTTGAACCTCATTGACCAACCTACTCTTTATTAGTTAAATCACTTTGTTGGTCATGATTGCATTTGCATTTTGTTTCTTTTAGTTAGATTTCTTAAAATGCATTGCTTCTTTATGATCATTTGATTTTGGTTTCATGCACCATTCTAAGTTACATGTCATGGTTTTCAAAATCATTTGATTATAATTTCATCATGTTTGGTATCAGAGCATTGATTTGTCTTTTGCACACATATGTCTTGCATTGCATTTCTTTACATGATCAATTGATTGTGATTTCAAAAGCTTTCATAGCTAGACTCTTCATGATCAATTGTTGAATCATTTGTGTATATGTCATAGTAAGATTATTTGAACAAATGATTTGAATCAATTCAAGTTTTCCATGGATTTATAAGTTATACTTTTATATGGAGAACATTGTTTTGAAAAATCAACTTGTATGTGTTTTAATGAAGTTATATCTTTTCAAATACAATGTTGATAATTGATCTTCAAAATCATTCCTTTATGCTCATTGTTGGATTTTGTTTTTCAAAATGATTTGAAGATTGTTTTGAATGGAAATGCTTTTTAATCTCATTAGTTATATTCATCTAAGCATGTTCCATTATTCTCATTTCCTTTTTCTTTTGGTTTCATTATCTTTAGAAATGGAAATGTATGTTGTTTGCATCTCTAGCTTATGTGTTTACATTCTTTTCATATGCAAATGACTATTGGTTCCATGTATGGTTGTGAACTTGTAACATTTGTAGAAACCATACTAGAACCTAAATCCATCATCTATGCTCACTAGTCATATCTTTATGGATGGTTATGATGTTGATTCATGTAGATTCTCTTGGAGTCATCCTTATACATGTTTCAACTTCATAGTAGTGTTCTTGATCATGTATCTATTTGAAATCCATTTCTTGTATTTCATAGGTATATCTCTTGTTTGATGGATTTCTTAGTGTTGAATTCATATGATCTAGACACTTTGGAAATTGCATGCATTACAAAGCTTTATCCTTTTGCATTGCAATTTGCCTCGTTCATCACTATGCTCTTTAGGAATATCATTAAAAGTGATGAATATGCATTTATGATGCTTGATGGAAGTGTATCACATCCTTGCTTTTACTCATGTTATCATATTCAATTGGTTTCATTTGGTATAACTTTCCATTGATTTCATATCCAATTGATATCTTATCTTGTGTATGTGATAGACCTTGTGTGCATTGGATTGAACTTGATAAGTAATATGATTGTTCCATGTCACACACCATAAGCATCATAATGTTCATGATTGCCTCCTCACTTGCTCATATAGGTAAATCTCATGACCACCATGTTTATGTGTTAATAATATTGGTTGGTTATTATTTGAGGTTGGCTTCATGATTGAATTTCATTTCACTCTTTCATGCACTTTAATAGTCATATTTATTGATTGAATGTAATGAGTTCAAAACTTACATAGCATATGATTTTCATAAGTAATATTGATTGATGCTATGTCTGAGTAAACCCCACATCATGGATAGCTCTAATTTGGATTTCTCATAATAGTTATACTTTTAAATCCATTTTAGAGTGATTGATTTTATAGTCACATCCTTTAATCTCAATTGATATGTTTATTTCAATTGGTATCCATGATCGTTTCTCTCACTAGACCTTGCTCTCTTTTGGTAATTTGATCATATGAGCCTCATAGTTAAATGAATCTAATTCTTTCCTTGAAGTTGACCCTCATTTGGTTAAACCATCTCCTTCTTGAATCTAATAGTTATATCTTGTCAAAAGCTTGACAAAAGAAGAGAATGGATTGAGGGGGAGTGTAAACCTTCATAGGAAGTATTAGTTGTGATCAAATTCACCCTTGGATTGCCTTTGAGCCCTTAGAGATAACTTCCATACATGATACCCTGTTATGAATTTCATTTTCGATTTCATTTGTTAACAGGTGCTACTAAAGGTATTTTCCTTGTTTCATGTGTGTAGGTACCTTTGCAATTTAATGTCAAAGGGGGAGAGAGTTCGAGAGTTCAAGTACTCGAAGATCTCCTATCCACTAAAGGGGGAGAGAGAGTTCAAGTGTGACTCAAAGATCTCCTACTCTTCAAAGGGGGAGAGAGTTCGAGAGTTCTAGTACTCGAAGAACTCCTATCCATCAAAGAGAAAGCCTTCAAGTTCTCAAGAGAAAGAGAGAGGCATGGTCAAAGGGGGAGAGCAAATAGAAGAAAGAAAGCTTGGAGCTAAAGAAGATGCTTGGCCAAAGAGAGGAAGATGAGAAGAAAGCTTGAAGAATGATCATGCACCAAGCATCAAGAAGATTGAAGAAAAGAGCCCAAGAGCCCAAGCTAAGAGAAGGAGCATCCAAGAAGAAGATTTCAAGACTTGTCCAGCTGAGGGGGAGCTGAAGACAGAGTGTGTAATTTCAATGATGAGTAAGTTGCCATCAAATTGCAAAGGGGGAGATTGTTAGGGATTTTGTATTTGCAATTTGATGGATGCATTTGCATATTGGCATCATTTGAATTCACACACATGCATTGATTTAAAATATCTTGAAATCTAGTGTTATACATGCATTGGTTTTTAGATTTGGAAAAGTTTGTGGTTTATGCATGTTTTGGTCATAAACTTGGATGCATTGGTTTTAGAACCCAAAACTCTTTTGAAAACCAAATTCCTTGTGCATTAGATTTGGAAAATCTTCTTGTGAATTTAGGTTTGAGCTTTGCATACATTCAGAACCTTTAGAATCAGTTTTGTATGCAATTTGAATTGAAAAGAGTTTTTACTTATCAAGCTTGCCTTTGGTTTTAAATCTTTGAATCTTTTTAGGCTTTGTGTATTTCATGTTTTTAAACATCTTAGAATGCCTTAAAACATGTTACCAAGCTTGGTTTACCAGCCCAAAAATCCCCCCAAAGAGTTGCCCTTAAAAGCCTCATGTTTCTCTCATTTATGAAAATCTGGGCTAACTTTCTGCAGGTTTCTCGGTCGACCGAGACCTGCATCTCGGTCGACCGAGATCACTGCAGGGCAAATGGACTGTTTTTTGAACTGAAGCCCCAACGGTCAGAAATCTGACCGTTGTGCCTTCTCGGTCGACCGAGACCTGTGTCTAGGTCGACCGAGAACTAGCCGTTGGCAACTTTTTGGCTATAAAGTCCATTCATTTCCAACCTTTTTCAAGGCTTGAACCATGAACCTTTGAGAGCATTTTGGAGCCATTGAAAGGGGATAAAGTTGGAAAGGCTAGAAGGTCATTAGGAGAGCTAAAGCTTGGATCAATGAGTTAAACAACCAAGTAAGCTCTACCTTTTGTTAATCATAGTTTTCATGTTTTGCTTAAGCTATTGGTAAATGGTTTTGTACATGATAACTATGATGTGTAGAATCCTTTCTTCTTCTAATCTTTGGTCTAATTAAGATTGGATTCTTCACATTAGGTTTCAATCCAAGTTGTTTTTAAAACTTACTTAATCATGCTTAGCCAAAGTCTTTGATTTCCTTTAATGCATGATTCTTTGTCTTGGTTGAAACTTGCTTGTTGTTTTCATTCATTTAAACATTAGTAAAATCTATTTGTTTTTGAAAACAACATTGCACATGCATCACATGTTCTAAGTTAGTCTTTTACTTACAACTTGTGATTCTTGATTTTCATATCATAAACAAGTTATTAAACATACATGTGATTTGCATTAGACTTCATTCAAATCTTTTATGAGCTTTAAACTTTGAATTGCTTTAAGCAATATATTGAGTGAGCCTTCTTTTTAAACTTGATTGGAGTCATCACACACACACATCATGAGCATATACTTTTGCATGCATAGAGTGTTTGTGTGAGTTTGTTTTAAACTTTCATATTAGCCTATTTAAGAGGCAACATCATTTGAGCTTTAATTTGTATCTCTTAGAGTGATCTTTTGGAAAGACACCTTCTTAGAGAAATCTACATTGTGTAAGGTTATTGCTTAGCCTTTGAAAAGCATCTTGTAAGGTTATTGCTTAGCCTAAGAAAAGCATCTTGTAAGGTTGTTGTTTAGCCTTTGAAAAGCAACATTGTAAGGTTATTGCTTAGCCTTGGAAAGCATATTGTAAAGGGTTATTGCTTAGCCTAGTTAAAAGCATAAATAGTGGAAATCCGGTGGGGTGTTGGATGCACAAGCCGGTAGTGGATGTAGGCACGTTGGCCGAACCACTATAAACATTGTGTTGTGGTGATTGCTATGTGGTGATTGTTTTGTTTAGCTTCCGCATATTGTATGGTTTATCATCACATGTGACTAGTTTGCTTTAAGAAGTTAAAATTGGTTTAAATTGGTCACAATTGTAGCTCACCCTATTCACCCCCCCCCCCCCCCCCCCCTCTAGGGTTAGGATCCATAGCGGACTTTCAGTTTTCATAGATGATTTTTCGGTCTTTGGCAATTCTTTTGAAGAGTGCTTACATCATTTGTCCCTTGTGCTTGAAAGATGCAAAGAAAATAATCTAGTATTAAATTGGGAGAAATGTCATTTTATGGTAAAAAGGGGCATAGTTCTGGGACACATTATTTCTGATAATGGAATTGAGGTGGACAAAGCAAAAATTGATTTGATCTCCAAATTGCCACCACCAAAATCAGTTAAGCAAATTCGATCATTCCTGGGCCATGCTGATTTTTATCGTCGATTCATCAAGGATTTTAGTAAAATTGCTAAACATTTGTGCCAATTACTGACAAAAGAGGCCCCCCCGTTTGAATTTGATGAGAAGTGTCTAAAGGCTTTTGAGAGATTGAAAAATGAACTAACTTCAGCCCCTATAATTCAGTCGCCTGACTGGACCATTCCATTTGAACTAATGTGTGATGCATCCTGTGAGGCCCCACCCCTTGTGGACCCTCACTTTTGAATTTGAATATTTTTAATTATATTATTTATTGTTAATTATGCTAATTAATAGGGATTAATAAGGGGTAGATAGATATTTTCCTAAGTTTTTAATTTGATTAGGCTTATTTTGTGTTTTATAGAATGGATAGGGTGTCATTTATAAATGTTATAGGGTTCTAGAAGTTTTGAGGCCTTATTAGTAAATAAGATTTTAATAGGGGGGTATTCTACTTGAGAACATTCTATAATTTCCACCAAATGACCTAAGTGCCCATGTCTTTATCCATATCTCTATACAACCTACAAGGCCCTGTTGGTAAATTCCCCCTAAACCCTAGCCTATATAAACTATACTATTGCATTGGGAAATGAACCCTAAATTCACTCTTAATTATCCCTCATTTACCTCTCATTTCACAAAACCCTAGCTAAAATCCTAATTCTCCAAAACCCTAATTTCAAGAAGAAGGGGGTCACCTCCTACCTATTATTGCTACAATCTCCTAAGGACTTTCTCTTGCCATTTTCATTTGCAATTCGGATTTGAGGCAAGTACCTTATAAAAGTTATCATAGAATGCATGTTTCTCCCATTTGATTCTTTAAATTTCAATTCAATTGATGTATGTATGTTTAGAGCTACCTTTTGAGCTTGTTTTATGGTTTTGGGCCATTGATGGATGAGTTTATCTCATTTGGAAGATTAATGGCCGGATGGATTGATGGATGGTTGGGATTGAAGTGTTTTTATAGTTTTATTTGTTTATTTGATGAATGGAGGTGAATGGAAATGATTTGGATACAATTCGGATGAAGAGGAGTGACTGTATCAGGTTTTTGCAAACGAATCAATGAGGGCTTAATCTCTTGCGTTGAGACCAAGATCCAGGTGGGCCACCTAATGGCCCATCTGATCCGTGGATCCGAAAGAGGACCCATGGGCGATCCTAGAGAAGGTGGTCCCATAGGGATTGGACACCTCTGGCCCACCATCCATTAGCTTGATCAGTAGAGGACGAGCTTTAAGGGGAAAACAATCAGTTTTGCAGCAGTCGGTTGTGGGGCCCACTGACTGATCCAATCGCTGATCTGGTCCAACCATCAGACTGGAAATGGTGGGGCGACGTTAGGGATGTGAACTCATGTGAGTTGGACCCCGTTTGGTCCAACATCCAAAGACCCAAAGGAGGTAGGACGATAATGAAGAAAAGGGAAGGGGTTTCCATTTTTTTTTAGACCGTGGGCCCATGTGGGTCACCAACATTGATCTGGACCCTACATCTTGTAGTAGGGCCCTAGGCGACCTTAATGGAGAGGTCTGATCTGAACCTCTATCAGTGGGGCCCACGATCGTTGCAGACCCCTTGATCCCAAGCGAGAGGCACAAAAACGTTCTGTTACAGAACAGTGTTCTGTGTTGAGTGAGGGAAGGGATGATGGTGATGACGTGTGTGGATAAGTGAGAAAGGAGAGTTGAGTGTGGTTCTGGTGGTCCGTGAGAGTTAGGAAAGTATGGCCCTCACCATATTACAAAATTATGAGAGTGATGCTGGACACATCATGGTTGGAGGTTTTCTTTTTAACCTAGGCACATTTTTTTTTAGAAGAGTTGGTGGTCTGGAGTATATGTGAATATGTGGCCATTACTTATGCTACTTGGAATAATTAAATAGTGTACACCTTGTTAGGAATTTTGTATTTGCAATTTGATGGATGCATTTGCACTTTAGCATCATTTGTATTCTCACACTTGCATTGTTTTAGAAAACCTTGAAATCTAGTTTTATACATGCATAGTTTTTTAGATTTGGAAAAGTTTTTGTTTTATGCATGTTTTGGTTCTAAACTTGGATGCATTGGTTTTAGAACCCAAAACTCTTTTGAAAACCTAATTCCTTGTGCATTATATTTGGAAAATCATCTTGTGAATTTAGGTTTGAGCTTTGCATACATTCTTCACAAAAAGAATCATTTTGTATGCATTTTCATTTGAAAAGAGTTTTATCAAATCAAGCTAGCCTTTGGTTTTAAACCTTTGAATCATTTTAGGCTTTGTATTTTTCATGTTTTTAAACATCTTAGAATGTCTTAAAACATGTATTCTAGCTTGGTTTAGTGGCCCAAAAATCCTCCCAAAGAAATACCTTCAAAAGAGCAAAAGTTGGATTTTTGGACCAACAGGTCACTCACCCGGCAGTGTCGCCGGTCGACCGAGACCTGTGTCTCGGTCGACCAAGGACACTGCAGGGTCCCTGTGACCTGAAGCTCCAACGGTCACTTTTTTTACCGTTGTGCCTTCTCGGTCGACCGAGACCTCTTTGCCGGTCGACCGAGGACTAGCCGTTGGCAACTTTTTGGCTATAAAGTCCATTCATTTCCAACCTTTTTCAAGGCTTGACACATGAACTTTTGAGAGCATTTTGGAGCCAAAGAAAGGGGAAAAAGTTGGAAAGGCTAGAGGGCCATTTGGAAATCAAATGCTTGAGATTTAAAAAGGTAGACCTTACTTATCATTTTGATTTCCATTAAAAGTAGAATCAATGCATGGTTAAATCTTTGTATTTTCATATTTGCATGATTTCTAGCTTTTAAAGAGTTGTGTTGCAAACTCTAAATCATCCTTGGTAAATTAGATTAGTTTGCAAACTCTCTTAACTAAATCACATGCTTTCTTAGACTTTTACATTCATACAACTTGTTTAGTTCATTTCTTAAAGTTGTTTGAATTTCTCATGTGATTAGTTTTCTCTTCAATCATCATTTTATAAGCTTTGATTTTAAAATGCATCATGCATTCATTTAAGAGCTTCTTTGTTGAGATTGATTGAAGAAACACATTCATACACTTGTGCACACACTTTAACTTATTTGAGTGTATGTTTGTTATTTGTTTTAAACTTTCATATTAGCCTATTCAAGAGGCAAATTCATTTGAGCTTAAATTGTATCTCTTAGAGTGATCTTTTGTAAAGACACCTTCTTAGAGAAAAGCTTTGTGTAAGGTTATTGCTTAGCCTAAGAAAAGCATCTTGTAAGGTTATTGCTTAGCCTAAGAAAAGCATTTTGTAAAGGTTATTGCTTAGCCTATAAAAGAACATTGAGAGGTTGTTGTTTAGCCTAGAAAAACAACATTGTAAGGGTTATTGCTTAGCCTAGTTAAAAAGCATACATAGTGGAAATCCGGTGGGGTGTTGGATTCACAAGCCGGTAGTGGATGTAGGCACGTTGGCCGAACCACTATAAATATTGTGTTGTGGTGCTTGCTTGTGTGGTGATTGTTTATTAGCTTCCGCATATTGATTGTTTAATCATCACATGTGACTAGTTTAGTTTAAGAAATTAAAATTGGTTTAAATTGGTCATAGTTGTAGCACACCCTATTCACCCCCCCCCCCCCTCTAGGGTTAGGATCCTCAAGGACTTTCACACCTTGCTCCATTTCTTTTAGTTTCTAGAAAATTAGGATAAATACCTTAGTTATATTATTAATTCGATTAGATCCTTGAATTATTTTGGAGAGGGAATAAACATGCTACCTTTAAAATAATTATTTGACCCCATTAGCTTTAGGAATTAGAATAAAACCCTATATTTTCTAATGAGCACAAATTAGACCCTTAAGCCTTTAATGAACCCCATTATATCTTTAAACTATTTTGAATGTAGAAAAAGTATTGGATAAGTCTTCAGGTTCTCTAGAATAATAAATTAAGATTTTTTTTATGTGTCATTAATTGTAAATTTATTTTTGAATGGTGTCTTTGATTATCAATGTGCTAAACTAAGGTTTGATTTCTCTATTATTATTATTATTCTTTAATTATCCTGAAATTTCCCTTAGTTCTTTCTTTATATGTTAAATTATATTGTTGTACCCTATTGATTGGTTAAATTATACCCATTGACCATACAAATGAACTTCCATCAATGTGCCAAGCACGAGTCAATGGTGTGGCTCGACCTTGACTCGTGGGGACCACCAAGTAGGGTTTAGCGATTGGAATTGTCAGTGATTCAACCCTTAAACGTAGTCAAAGATGCACATAACTTAAGGAGCACCAAATATAACATTTTGGCATCCGAGACTGCAGTTAGGGATCCAACTATCTGATGAGGCCCTGAACCTGAGAGTGGACCATTACCTAGGTTGGACCCTTGCTTTATTCCATTTGATTCTATTGCTTGGAGGTTATTATACATTGTACTTCTCTCATATCCTTGTTCTTGTTATAAACATGTTAATTAAATGAAAAATGAAGGACCTAAACTTAGGACTTCCTAGAGGTGACCTGGTGATATAGTTTGGAGGAATTTGACCCGTGTCTATGTCTAGGCGGGCCCTCATACGGCCTAAGTTGTATGTATGAACCCTAGGATGGAGAGGTTGTTGTGATTAGAGTTGTAACTCATTTTGGATGAGTATGGATTGTTTGATGTTGGATTGAGCTTGGTGATCTCTCCTGGTCTATTTAGACTAAGGTCATGCTTGGTGGGCCTTAGTATGGACCCAATGATTGATACTTGGACCTCTTAGGGACTTGTTAGAACCTTGCTAGCGCAAGGCATGCCTAGACAGACACAGACCTATACATTGGTTTCCTGAGTAGGCACGAACATTCACTCAGTTGTTATAAGCTCAGCCTGTTGACTGGTCATCACTGGTAGGAGATATTTATGAGTGTTGAGTGGGCTATCATGATGAGCTGTGTTTTAGACGGACGGTGTGATACCGGGTCCAGTCTCTTGAGTGATGAGTATTTGAGATTGATGAGTGATTTGCGCGGTTAGTTATCCCCATCACTAGTGAGATTTCCCCACTGCGACTGTATTCAGTATGGGAGGGTCGCGGCATAATATACCGCGGTATCCAGCTTGTGTGAATGTGCCACGTTGAATAGATAGATTGACTTATCTTAATTTCCTGATTCTAAATGTTTATCTTGCTTAATTGCCTAGTATTTGTACCTTGAATATTCTTATTGATCTTATTATTGTCTTTACTCTTTTGATGCATACATCCTATGTTATTTGCATATTGTGACTTGTCAGATCCTTGGATCTGACCCATTCTTGGTGCTTAGGTGTTGACCCCGATTATGAGGACGACGCGTTCGTCGAGGCGCCCATAGCCGGAGACTACGGATGGGGACCAGCCGACCAGGGGGTCGAGCTGGAGGATGGAGCGCCTGTACCGGGGGCTTGAGTATTATCCTTTTTTTTTTAGGTTTGAGTGTCTTTTTGTAGTGAGCAGGGAGTTAGTCTGATATGTTTATAAACATGTTCTTAATTATACTTTGAGATTTAGGCTGGACTTCCGCCCTGCCACATTTGATACATCTTTTATAATACCAAATCCTTCCACTTTATTATTTACGCTTCCGCAATTTTAACCATTGATTATATGTTGGTCAAAAGTTTTAAATTGGACCTCACTACGGAACTACAATCTTGGAAGTTCTTTGAAATTTTCGGTAAGTAGCGAGCCAACTTCGGGTACCTTGACGGTCTTCTCGGTATTCGAAATTGGGGCGTTACACATCCGATACTACTATTGGAATTGTTTTGAGTCAACGGGTTGGGAGGTTACCTCATGTGATTTAGTATGCAAGTAGGACCATCAATGATGCACAACTAAATTACACAACCACTGAAAAAGAATTGCTAGCTGTGATTTTTGCCTTGGAGAAATTTTAGTCCTACTTAATAGGGTCCAAAGTCATCATCTACACGGACCATGCAGCTCTAAGATACCTTCTGTCCAAAAAGGATGCAAAAGCCCAATTGATTCGGTGGATCCTTCTGCTACAGGAGTTTGATTTGGAAATAAGAGATAAAAAAGGATGTGAGAATATTGTAGCAAACCATCTTTCGAGGATACCTTTAGAGCCATCGGATGAGGTCTCACTGAATGAAAATTTTCCTGATGAACAATTGCTCAGTATTTCTCAATCCCTTGGTTTGCAGATATAATCAATTACCTTGTTATAGGGGAGATGCCCGCCCATTAGTCAAAACAGGATCGATCAAAATTTCTAGCTGAGGTCAAGTACTTTTTCTAGGATGACCTGTATCTTTTAAAATACTACTCAAATCAGATCATCAGAAGATGCATTCCTGATCATAACCAATACTCGGTCATTTCCTTCTGCCATGATCATTCCTATGGGGGCCACTTTAGTTCGAAAAAGACAGCTGCAAAAGTTTTGCAGTGTGGATTTTACTGGCCCACTATCTTTAAAGATTGCCACACTTTCTGTTTGAACTGTTAGAGGTGTCAAAAGCTTGGCAAGCTCAATCGAAGGAACATGATGCCCTTGAAACCCAGACTTGTGGTGGAAGTTTTTGATGTGTGGGGAATTAACTTCATGGGGACATTTCCAAATTCCTTTGGCAGTCTTTACATTTTGCTGGCAGTAGACTATGTTTCCAAGTGGGTAGAAGTCATACCAACAAAGAAGAATGACCAATATGTGGTGATTAAGTTCGTGAGAGATAATAACTTTTCTCGCTTTCGTACCCTTAGAGCGATCATTAGTGACAGAGGGACTCACTTTTGCAACCGTCCCTTTGAGCATTTGCTTAAAAAATATTATGTCACCCATAAGGTTGCTACACCTTATCACCCACAAACAAGTGGCCAAGAAGAAATTTCAAATAGGCAAATTAAACAAATTTTGGAAAATACGGTGTAAGGCCCAGGACCTTACTGGGTCAGTTGGGCCCAATAGTAGGCTCGTTGACCCGTTTATTTTGTTATTATTATAATTATTTGTATTTTAGATATTTAAGTAGGTTTAGATCATGAGCGAGTTTCTTCTGGTGTTAGAGTAGTGTCTGCGAAGTTTCGTGCGACTCCGAGTGCGTTTGACCCTAGCAGGGGGTAGTTTGCAATTTAGGGAAAATTGAATGTTTTTTCAAAAAATTCCAAACGCCGCGATTTTGGGTTCATTGGAAACGTCTCGTCACGCTGATCATTTTTGTCTCCTGGCTCGTCGCAATCCGACGATCAGAAACCCTTCAAGTGGTCCATTTTTTCATAGGACCCACTTAAGGGCAATTCAATCATTTCTCCCTCCCTTCTTCTTAAACAGGGATTAACCCTAACCTTGTATTCATCTCTACAACGAATGAGAGCTACAGAAACCCTTCTTCTCCCTCTTCATCTTCTCAGGCCTAGATCTCCCTTCGGAGGAGGTTATCTCGAAGATCCGAGCCGCACATCTTCTTCCTCTTGATCTTCTCATTCCATTGATCCTAGTTTGATAAGGTTTCCCTCACCTTCATCCTTTCAATCATTTTTCTCTTTTGGTTAGATTTAGGTTCTTCTTAATCTTTTTCTTTTCCTTCTCCTTCTTAGTGTTTTAGATTGCTTTTGAGCGGGGTAGATTGTGGTTTTCGCGATAGAAAGCTCATTCTCAAGCTTTTCCCAATTTCTAATCATCTTCTTGGTTAAGGCAAGTAGATATGCAATTTATAATTGTTCATTGTTTGTATTGTTTACTATTGATTGCAATGATATTCATGTTAGATTTCCCTAAATTCCAAGCTTGTTGTTGATATGGCATTGGGATTGACATTGTTAGGTTAGGTTTGGGGATTTGTGTTTAAATTCATTTGTAATTGGTAAACTTTAATGTTTAAATTGTTATAATGGATGTTAAATGATGAATGTGATGAAATGGGAGCATGGAGGCTCGTTTTCTGCAGAATAGTCATGGATTGGCCGGAGGAAAAATGAGAGAAAAACTCATTTTTCGGGGTTCAAGTCTATAGTGCCGATCGATTGGACCTGCAGACCAATTGATCGGACTGAAATTGGTCTCAGTTAACTGAGACGGATCTCAGACCGAAAGGTCCGATCGATCGGATGACATTTTTCTGACAACAATTAGAAACTTCGAACACTTGTAACTTTTAATCCGCCAGTTGGATTTTACATATTATATACCGTTGGAAAGCCCTTGAGACGTAGAATCCAATGGTTTTGGTTTCATCACGATCAAAGGTCGGGAAGTGATGTAAAAACTCAGATGATTGGTCCAGCCTATATTTTATTAGAAATGAGACCAGTAACTTAGGTTTGGGCCTTAGATGTTGGAAACCATAAACCTACTATCACTTGACCATTAATGGGGATTAAATCGTAGCGCTGGCTTGGTGTGCTTCGATTGGGTTGTCTAGGTATTCATGTATTACACATAGTTTAACCGAATGCGTATGGAATTATTTCAACAGATGCTTAATATAATAGTACACCAAGGAATTTCCTTAGAAGCATCGTTGATTCAATTTTCACATGTACTCCGCTAAGACATGTAGAGTACATGGATGACACCACTTGCCTAGGTTTGGATTGTAATTCCTCCTTGACTTGTGAATTGTATCCGTCGTTATAATTCCTTGTACATTCTCTCTTAGCATAAAATACTTAACTAATTATGAAACATAAATCCTTTTAGGACTAGGATATGGACCTGACTTAGAATGTATCGTAGGAACCTTGTATCATGTCTTTGATAAACATGACTGGCTAGTAAGGAAGGGGTTATCAAGTGTTTGACTTGTCTTGTATTTTTTTGAATGAGATAATCCATATGAATATGTATTGTACATTGATCTAGCCAGGCTTGCTTGTCTTGGTCTATTCTCGTGTCAACACCACTTTATTATTATTTACATGTCATAGCCATCTGCAATTTGGGGTTTTACTTGATGGGCCGGTTACTCGGACATTGGGGTGGGCAGTCGGCGTTGGACGGCGTCATGGCATTGAATAGCTGGGAGCGGGCTTGGATCGTGCTGCTATTCCCAGGACCGGGAGCTTGGATCCTACTGGAGCCGGACTTTGGTATCAGGAGTCTGGTCTGGATTGTTACTGGTACCCCGGGAGGTGGCTTGGACATCCTCGGAGTCTCCCTCTTGTTTCTTGCATTGCATTGTTTGGATAAGTGGTTATTGCTAGATGATGTTAAGATTTCTGTCTTTGTCTCTTACGATTATTATTCATGCTTTATGCCTAGTTTCGTTTTCCTTGTATTCACATGATATTATACTTGTCCTTATTCTATATTTGATGCATGCCATGACATTTATACGTTGCTTATTTATTCCTCAACATGTCGTTGACTCTGTTCCTTAGTGTGCAGACACCTCAGATGAATACTACTATGAGGAGCAGGCAGGTGAGAAGATCCCAGAGGATCTCCAACTGGCTGAGGAGGAACGAGAGTGACGTGTCGATGACGTATAGTAGCGTCATTGATCCTGGCACGAGAGAGACTCATTGGGACTTCCTTAGATTCTTCCATTCTTTAATATCTTTCGTTGAAACTTTCATTATTGACATCATTGTTGTTTTAAATGGCCTTGATTATTGGGATGGCCATTGTAATAAATTAACTTCTTGTTTAAGATTTATTTTATTCCTTATTCAACTTTAACATTTATTAAGATTCATTATTCCTTGTTGATATCCAACTATGCCTAGAATTGTATGAATTCCGTAAATTTTTATTATACTTGAGGTTTGAAATATTATATCCTCACAGCGGACTTACGATCCTTGGGCCTAAAGGACAAAAATTTTAGTTAGTCCTAAATTTCACTCTCCGGATCCGGTTTATTCTCTAATCGAGTTTGGGGGACGTGACAGACGGTCAATCGCACTATGGGCCTATCGAACCGCTTACAAGACTCCTATTGGGATGTCCCCATATAGGTTGGTCTATGGGAAGGCATGCCACTTGCCTGTTGAATTGGAGCATAGAGCTTTTTGGGCCATTAAAAAGTTTAATTTTGACTTACCCATTGCGGGTGCTCTGCTCAAATTGCAACTCAATGAGTTGGAAGAACTTAGAAATGATGCCTATGAGAATGCCAAGATCTACAAGGAAAGAATGAAGTTGAACCATGATAAGTCAATTTTAAGAAAATCCTTTGAATCGGGTATGAAAGTCCTTTTGTATAACTCCCGGTTACACCTATTTCTAGGGAAGTTACGAACCCGGTGGACTGGTCCATTCATTGTCAGGACTATTTACTTTCATGGTGCTGTGGAAATTGAAAATTCCAAGAATGGGGATGTTTTCAAGGTGAATGGTCAACGGTTGACACCGTTTTTGGAACTGAAGGATAAATACATGGAGGATATCCTTCCGGAAGACCCAATTTACCAAGACTAATAATTTTTTGTCACATCGAGCTGACGACATTAAACTTAGCGCTTTTTGGGAGGCAACCAATTTTGGAAGGTAATTGAGCTAGTTGATCACATTCTTTTGCAATCACCCACATGGTAAGATATTCCAATTTTCCTTATTGTTTATTTTTACATTACACATGCATTCATAACATTGAGGACAATGTTGAATTTAGGTTTGGGAGTGTGAGTTAGAATTTGACATGTGATCATTTGTTCAATTTTCATTCTACATTTTCTTTTTCGCTTTGCTTTGGTTTTTAGGAGACTTAAAATTTTTGCTATTGTTAGGTTAGAGGGAAACTTTCAAGAGAATTTTTATTGGCTGAAGATATTTATTTTGGGCAGAAGAAAACAATGGTTCACTATTTTATTTATGGAAAGGGTTTTTGGAGAAGTGCTAGATTTTGATCCCTCACTTTTACATAGGTGTATACGTTTTCAAGGTTTTGAATGTGAAGTTATGATTTCCGTTGTTTTTTTCTTTGATAAAAAAAATGGAAAATCGACCCTTAGTGTACAAAGCTTCCTGTTTCAATGGGTGGATACATGGAAAGGGCTGCCTATTGTTAGGGATCGCAAAAGAAAGACAAAGAAAAAAAATATAAAAAAAGGTATAAAGAATAAAAAGTTTTGTGACTAGTTTGGGTTCATAGCCTTTTTAACACGAGCCAGTAAGCCCGTAGGGGTATTTACATACCTAGTGCCCTAAAGACATCTGTTTTGGGAGTCACTGGCTTAATGCTCGTTACATGGATTAATTAGAAAGCTTAAGGAACCTAGACATTGCACAGTCACATGCGTGTGTTTGGAAAAAAATAAAATAAAATAAAATCGCGGCCTTTGAAAAAACAGTAGTGCGAAAGCAGTCATTATTGCCTTGAGAGGAAGACTATTTTTCTTTACTAAGTTTAGGTAGCCCAAAATTTAAAATATATATATTCACGAAAATTCTTAGTGGATCATTTTATGCTTATTACGTATACATACTTTTCACCGTACACGATCAATTAGCATGATTTCAAGAATTTCTAATCAAAAGATAGGATTGGTGAACCGAATTTAAGAGAATCGAGAACAGTCAATGTCTATAAATTTTCTCTTGAAAGAAGTTTCCCTGGATTTTGATAGGTTTTAAACATCTTTTGCAATAAAAATTAAAAAATTATGGGTATATTCACTGCAAACCCTCACAAGGCACAACTCGTCCACTAAGGGGAACCTAGGGGTTTTAGGGATTATTGCATACGCTAAATGCAACCGAGAACACCAGCGAAAGTAGTTTTGTTTTCATATTTACTTTCTTTTCTTCAATTAGGTCAAAGAACTTCAAACATTTTTTCTCGCAACTTTTGCTAAGAGACTAGCAAAATGCTGGTTGGGGGGTGTGTTGAGTTCATGAACTCGCACATTTACGCATCATTTTAGGATAAATTAGGGATTTAATTGGGTGAATTGCATCATTATTTATCTAATTCTATCATTTCATACATTTTGACCTAGGAACCTGAATTTTCATACTTTTCATACATTTTCTGCATTAACTTAGAATGTTTTGCAAATTTTCTCCGAAGAGTCCCAGTTGGAGTAGAACTCTGTCTGGATGGGTCCTGCTTCAATATGGGCTCTTCAGTATTTAATGTGTTGAATTAGAATGTGCAGAAAATTAGAATTGCAGACTTCTATCACGGGACCAACTTTAAAACACACAGTCATCCTGGCCCTGCATTGTTGAATTGAAGCTTGAAAATAAATAAATTGAAGAATTCACCTCGTAGACCCCACACCCAAGCCATATACAAATCAATCAAAGGAGGGGTCCACTCATCATGTCAGTTGAAGAATCCTGACTACAGTAGAAGACTTCTCATAGGGCCCACTGTACAAACAGATGAAATGTCCCACATGACAGGGTCCGCAGTAGTTACACATTTGAAATTATTAATGGATAATTCAAAGAGTATCATTCTGATTTGAACAAAAGAAGAAGAGTTTGAATCATCCACATCTGATGTCCTTTTAAAAATGAAAGTTGTGCAGAGATAGAATCCATTAAAAATCAAATTTTAAAAGTTAATCCCCTTTTTTTTCAGGACAACTCATCTTCAAATGGCCATAACTTTCAATAAAATTTACCTACCGTTGGAAAGCTAATTCAGAGTAGATACTTGTGGACCCCAAAATGTGCAAATCAGAGCTATATTGACAAAGTTATGGGTCCGAAGATTTTTCATATTCATTTTTAGACGGGATTGCAAATTAAATACACACCGTTGATAATCAATTGTTGCACATCCCTTGTGGGACCCTATTTGAAGATTAGACAAGCCACGCAGAGGTTTCCAGAAGCTTCCACCTCATTCAAATTCAAAAAGGATAATAGATATACCTTATCAATGAAAATAAATCAAATCTGCAGAGAAGGTGTAACATACGAGAGACATACTCCCTCCTTTGGACGTCCTTAATTATTTTCTCTCATTTTTCTCTTCTTTCCCTAATTAATAGAATTTAAGAGTTATTTTTTAGTATTTTGGGGCCCGGTTCCAGAACTAGATTAGAAAAGTGTGGGAGAAAATTGTAATTGCCGTGAAGTTCTCAATGAAAATCACATATTTTGCAATGGATGAGTAGATCCCTGGATCAGAATGTCAGATGAAGTTAAGTATTTCTCATCATTAATCTATGTGATATTTTTGCCTCTTACGTATTGATTATAATAATAAATTTGCCTTCTGTCACTGACAACCTATGTTATTCAATTTTCTTATTTGAACAATGCTTTAATTATGTATGTTTTCTTAATAGATTATTCTTAGATTGAAATTCTTTGATAATCTATCTTTGATTAATATGTGATATTTAGTTAAGTTCATAATGTCATTAGGTGAAGGAGATTTTTGCCTTAAATATATTGTGAAAAATTGTGTCCTTTGATAGACAAATTATCCGAATCAGAAACATTGATTTGTTTCTGATTTGAAGAATTTGGGGGACAAATTTATTTTATCTATTGCATAGAATGATGGAGGAACTACTTAATGGATTCATGATATTCTGATATGCATTTTCTCATATTTTATTGCTGCACTCTAGAACTATCATTTTCTCAATCATATTATTGTTTTTCTTTTCTTTATTATCTTGTCATTATCATTTGATAAAAAAGATTAGATTTTGAATTTTAACTTAGTAGTGCTATGTGTGGGATTCGACCTGTACTTGCCATTGTCTCAAAAGGATAGTTGTGCACTTGCAGTATTAAAAGATTGAATTTAAATTCACATCAGTACTTCATTTTAAAAACCCAATGAGATTTAATAACATTCATGATATCGAAAGTCTAAGAGAAAAGTAACCCTGCATCATTACGATACAAAGCAGCAAGTTCTTCTTTGAAAGCTTGCATCTTAAGAGGATGAGTGAGAGCCACTCTTTTTTTTTTTTTACATGGCTCTGATGTTTCAGGACCTTAAAGATGCATTAGCCCATGTGCGACAAACTTACTGTGAGTAACCATGGGATGAAGATTCTTTGATGAGTGAGGCGGTGAATGGCCGGTGCTGGTGGCGGCGAATTCGAATCACATTTGAAGGAATGGTTAAACAGAAGGATACGAACTTTCCATGCTTTGTGGAGAGAATGGAAGTAGTTAGATTGACCAAACTTGTCTTCTTCACTAATAGTTGTGCAAGGTGTTAATTTTAGAGGGGTTTCAAAATCGAAAAAGGATCGGTTCAGACCCTCACATACCATGCTAGGGTAGGTACTCTGGTTAAGCTCTAGAGAGTGACCATGACCTAATTGTGTCTAGACTGCTGGAAAAAGAAGTGAAGATGATCTAGGATTGGAAGATCGGTTGACATTTTATTTGGTAAATCGAAGAAAAAAGTTATTTTCAGAATAGTCTCTCAAATTCACTACACCAAAAATGGCAATTAGGAACGGCCTTGAACCGTTTCTAACGTGAATTGAAACAGTTTCAAACCGTTTAAAAAAAAGGTGTTCCTAAATATTGAAACGGACTATATCCGTTCTAAAATCCGTTCCAACATTCGAATTTTGGAACGTTTCTAAGCCGTTTCAATACTGTGCTACGACCGTTCCTGTTATTTATCTTGGAACAGTTCTAAAAACCGTTCCAAAAGCATTGTCAAACCGTTCCTATTCCAGAACTATTTAAAACTGTTCCAAATTTAGTGAGAACGGTTTATAACCGTTTCTAATGAGTAAAAAAATATTTTTTTTAAAAAAATGTAATTGAAAATTTTTAATATGCCACCAAAACAAATGCATTTTAAAAAAATTTCATAAACTGTAGCATTCAGACTTATACACATTCATAGAAAACAATCACCAAATGGTTCACAAAATCTAAAATTGAAATCAATAGACTAACTTGAACTCAAATATTAAATTTATAATATTTGAATATCCATACATCATACATCCACCTCATATAACCTTCTAACTGCTTTCATCCACTCCATTTTTGAAAAAAAAAATAACAACCAAAGAGTGTAAGGACCCATTCCTAGAAATACCCAGTGGGACCCAATTTGACGAAGTCGACCATAGGTTATCCTATTTAATAGGTGATTAGCATGAGTAGTTAGTCATTTCCTATTAATTAAGCCTAGTTTATAGGATTGAGGCTCTTGTGAGACTAATAGTGGTTTTCTTAGAACTAATTAACCAATTAGAGGCCTTAGTGGTAATCCTAATTATAGATGGGTTTCCCTTAGAGAGTTGTGCAATTGACCTTAGAATGACCCAACTACCTATGGCCCAACCCATTAGCCCATTTATCATATAGGGGTACTCTAGTCTTTGCTACTACACATTTTCCCTCCTTTTTAGAAATTTCAATACCATAAATGACCTTGGCTCCTTTATTCTCTACCAAGTAAACATGGGCACTTTTGTCATAATAAATAGCCTACCTTTATTGCCCTTAGGCTCCTTTATTCACAACCACTCATTTGAGGATACTTTAGTCATTATATGTGAATACCTAAATTACCCTAGTCCTTATCCTTTATTTCCATTGGCAACCAAGGACCCTTTGGTCATTCTATTTTAGCATTCCCCAAATACCCTCATCCTTATCCTAAACTTACTTTAGCAAGAGAGGGCATTTTGGACTATAATCCAACCAACCCATATAAAAGAAACCCCTCTTATATCTTCCTCTCATTTCACTACAATTCCCTCCCATCTCTCCCTCTCTTTCTAAGTTAGAGATTAGGGTCTCTCATCTCCAAGATCTCTCTTTCCTCTCCAAGTAAAGGTAATCCTCATTTACAATTTCCAATTTCCTTGTAGTATAGCTTTTTCCCTTAAATTTCCCTTTCTTATGCATTTCTCTCTTTGGGAATGGGTGTAGAGATTGTAGATTCAGCCATTGGGGTGATCTTAGAGCTATTGGAGTGGAGCCCAAGCTATTTGAGGAGATTTCTTTCTAATTAGGCAAGTAGACATGCTTAGATTCTTTAATTAAAGTGATTAATATGCTTAGATTGCTACTCACTGTCTTTTATGGTTATTTGGCATGATTTCTGTATTTAGATGGTTGATTAGATGATATTATGCATGGATAGTTGTTCTAAGTCTTTTTTTATGTGTTAATTGGCCATTGATGGATGGGAATCTCCCATTTGGAAGATCAATGGCTCATTTGTGATGAGATCATTATGAGGGAGGTGTGTTTGATGTTTGGGAGTGTTTGGTGAAGATCTGGAATGCATTTGATGTAGTTTTGATGGAAAATGGAAGAGCCTCTATGGATCCTAACCCTAGAGGGGGGGGTGAATAGGGTGAGCTACAAGTATGACCAATTTCGACCAATTTTAATTTCTTAAACTAAACTAGTCACATGTGATGATTAAACAAACAAGATGCGGAAGCTAATACAAAATCAATCACCACATAGCATGCACCACAACACCAATATTTATAGTGGTTCGGCCAACGTGCCTACATCCACTACCGGCTTGTGTCTCCAACACCCCACCGGATTCCACTAAGTATGCTTTTTACTAGGCTAAGCAATAACCCTTACAATGTTGCTTTTCAAGGCTAAACAACAACCTCTCTATGTGCTTTTATAGGCTAAGCAATAACCTTTACAAAATGCTTTTCTTAGGCTAAGCAATAACCTTACAATATGCTTTTCTTAGGCTAAGCAATAACCTTACAATATGCTTTTCTTAGGCTAAGCAATAACCTTACACAAATAAAACTTTCTCTAAGAAAGTGTCTTTACAAGATCACTCTAAGAGATTACAATTTAAGCTCAAATGAAATTGCCTCTTGAATAGGCTAATATGAAAGTTTAAAACAAACTCACACAAACACTCTATGAATGCAAAAGTGTATGCTCATGATGTGTGTGTGTGATGACTCCAATCAATTTTAAAAAGAAGGCTCACTCAATATATTGCTTAAAGCAATTCAAAGTTTAAAGCTCATAAAAGATTTGATTGAAGTCTTATGCAAATCACATGTAGAAATTCAACTTGTTTATGACATGAAAATCAAGGACTAACAAGTTGTATGAAAATGACTAATTTAGAACATGTGATGCAAGTGCATGTTGTTTTCAAAACCAAATTAATTTAACTAATGCTTAAATGAATGAAAACAACAAACAATGTTTCAACCAAGTAAAAGACTCATGCTATGAAAGAAAAACAAAGATTTTGTCTAAGCATGATTAATAAAGTTAACAACTTGGATTGAAAACAAAGGTGAAGAATCCAATCTTAATTAGACCAAAGATTAGAAGAAGAATGGGTTCAACACATCATAGTTATTATGCTAAATATCATATACCAATAGTTTAAACAAAGCACATAACTATGATTAATAAAGGTAGAGCTTACTTGGTGGTTTAACTTAATAATCCAAGCTTTAGCTCTCCTAATTGCCTCCTAGCCTTTCCAACTTCATCCCCTTTCAATGGCTCCAAAATGCTCTCAAAGGTTCAAGTTTCAAGCCTTGAAAAAGGTTGGAAATGAATGGACTTTATAGCCAAAAAGTTGCCAACGGCTAGTTCTCGGTCGACCTAGACACAGGTCTCGGTCGACCGAGAAAGCACAACGGTCATATTTCTGACCGTTGGCCTGAAACAGTTCAAAAACTGTCCATTTGCCCTGCAGTGTTGGGTCTCGGTCGACCGGCGACACTGCCGGGACACCCCCAAAAATTCCAACTTTTGCATTTTGAAGATTTTCTTTGTGGAATTTTGTGGGTCACTAAACCAAGCTTAAAAACATGTTTTAAAACATTTAAAAACATGAAACACACAAAGCCTAAAAAGATTCAAAGGTTTAAAACCAAAGGCAAGCTTGATTAGTAAAAACTCTTTTCAAATCAAATTGCATACAAAACTGATTCTAAAGGTGCTGAATGTATGCAAAGCTCAAACCTAAATTCACAAGAAGATTTTCCAAATCTAATGCACAAGGAATTTGGTTTTCAAAAGAGTTTTGGGTTCTAAAACCAATGCATCCAAGTTTATGACCAAAACATGCATAAACCACAAACTTTTCCAAATCTAAAAACCAATGCATGTATAACACTAGATTTCAAGATATTTTAAATCAATGCATGTGTGTGAATTCAAATGATGCCAATATGCAAATGCATCCACCAAATTGCAAAAACAAAATACCTAACAATCTCCCCCTTTGCAATTTGATGGCAACTTACTCATCATTGAAATTACACACTCTGTCTTCAGCTCCCCCTCAGCTGGACAAGTCTTGAAATCTTCTTCTTGGATGCTCCTTCTCTTAGCTTGGGCTCTTGGGCTCTTTTCTTCAATCTACTTGATGCTTGGTGCTTGATCATTCTTCAAGCTTTCTTATCATCTTCCTCTCTATGGCCAAGCATCTTCTTTAGCTCCAAGCTTTCTTTCTTCTATTTGCTCTCCCCCTTTGACCATGCTTCTTTCTCCTCTTGAGAACTTGAAAGCTTTCTCCCCCTTTGATGGATAGGAGATCTTCGAGTACTTGAACTCTCGAACTCTCTCCCCCTTTGAAGAGTAGGAGATCTTTGAGTCACACTTGAACTCTCTCTCCCCCTTTGACATTAAATTGCAAAGGTACCTACACACATGAGACAAGAAGAATACCTTTAGTAGCACCTGTTAACAAATGTAATCGAAAATGAAATACATAACAGGCTATCATGTATGTAAGTTAACTCTAAGGGCTCATTAGCATTCCAAGGGTGAATTTGATCAAAACTAATTCTTCCTATGAAGGTTTACACTCCCCCTCAATCCATTCTCTTCTTTTGTCAAGCTTTTGACAAGATATAACTATTAGATTCAAGAAGTAGATGGTTTAACCAAGTGAGGGTTAACTTCAAGGAAAGGATTAGATTCATTTAACTATTAAGCACAATATGATCAAATTACCAAAAGAGAGCTAGGTCTAATGGGAGAAGCAATCATGGATATCAATTGAAACAAACATATCAATTGAGATTAAAGGATGTGACTATAAAATCAATCACTCTAAAATGGATTTAAAAGTATAACTATTATGAGAAATCCAAATTAGAGCTATCCATGATGTGGGGTTTACTCAAACATAGCATCAATCAATATTACTTATGAAAATCATATGCTATGTAAGATTTTGAAAATCATTTCATTCAATCAATAAATATGACTTATTAAAGTGCATGAATGAGTGAAATGAAATTCAATCATGAAGCCAACCTCAACTAATAACCAACCAATATTATGAACACATAAACATGGTGGTCATGAGATATACCTATAAGAGCAAAGGAGGTGACAATCATGAACATTATGATGCTAATGGTGTGTGACATGGAAAGATCATATTACTTATCAAGTTTAGTCCAATGCACACAAGGTCTATCACATACACAAGATAAGATATCAATTGGATAAGAAATCAATGGAAAGTTATACCAAATGAAACCAATTGACTATGATAACATTAATCAAAGTAAGGATGTGACAAACTACCATCAAGCATCATAAATGCATATTCATCACTTTTAAAGATATTCCTAAAGAGCATAGTGATGAACAAGGCAAATTGCAATGCAAAAGGATAAAGCTTTGTAATGCATGCAATTTCCAAAGTGTCTAGATCATATGAATTCAACACTAAGAAATCCATCAAACAAGAGATATAACTATGAAATACAAGAAATGGATTTCAAATAGGTACATATGATCAAGAACACTACTATGAAGTTGAAACATGTATAAGGATGACTCCAAGAGAATCTACATGAATCAACATCATAACCATCCATAAAGATATGACTAGTGAGCATAGAGGATGGATTTAGGTTCTAGTATGGTTTCTACAAATGTTACAAGTTCACAACCATACATGGAACCAATAGTCATTTGCATATGAAAAGAATGTAAACACATAAGCTAGAGATGCAAACAACATACATTTCCATTTCTAAAGATAATGAAACCAAAAGAAAAAGGAAATGAGAATAATGGAACATGCTTAGATGAATATAACTAATGATGTTATAGGCATTTCCATTCAAACAATCTTCAAATCATTTTGAAAAACAAAATCCAACAATGAGCATAAAAAGTATGATTTTGAAGATCAATTTTCAACATTGTATTTTAAAAGATATAACTTAAATGAAACACATACAAGTTGATTTTTCAAAACAATGTTCTCCATATAAAAGTATAACTTAGAAATCTATGGAAAAACTTGAATTGATTCAAATCATTTGTTCAAAAAAATATTACTATGACATCTACACAAATGATTCAACAACAATTGATCATGAAAAAATTAGCTATGAAAGCTTTTAAAGACACAATCAATTAATCATGTAGAAATGCAATGCAAAACATATGAGTGCAACAAGCAAATCAAACATGATGAGATTATAACCAAATGATTTTGAAAACCATGATATGTAACTAGAATGGTGCATGAAAACAAAATCAAATGATCATAAATAGGCAATGCATCTTAAGAAATGTACCTAAAAGAAAACAAGATGCAAATGCAACTTACTTGACCAACAAAGTGATTTAACTATTAAAGAATAGGTTGGTCAAGGTGGTCAAGACCCTAAGGTTTGTCTAAGTATCTAACTTTAGGAATCCACCTAAGGTCTTGGGAGGGTTGAACTTTGAGGTCTATTTTGGACTTCTCACCAACTATAGGAGATTTAACTTGATAAATTTTCAATTTGAACTTATCACCATGATATTTAGATTTTACTAAATTTGGCTTAGAATGGTGATTAGTCTTTTGATGTTGGTGAGTTTTCTTCTTAGGGGATTGTTTCACTTTTCTTTTCTTCTTATTTTCTCCCTTTCTTTGACTTTTGAAATTTAGATTTAACTTAGTAAATTTCTTCAAAAGTTCTTTCATGTTTTGACTTAAGGGAGGTAGGTTGAGAAGCTTTTTGTTAATAGATTCTTTTAAACTTGGTTTGACTTGTTTAACCTTTTTAGAATCTATTTTTGGAGACTCCTTGTTAATTGGTTTAACTTGTTTAAGCTTTATGGAGTCTTCCTTTGTTTTTAGTGTCTTACCCTTCAAGTTTGATTTTACTTTCTTGAGTTCAAAGATGGGTTTAGACACATGGCTTCTTTTCCTTAGTTTGCACTCAAACCTAAAATGTCCTTCAATGCCACAAAAATTACATTTGGTTTTGGGCAAAGGAGAAAGAGTGCTAGAGAATGAGGACTCACCTTTCACAAAAGTGTTGGTGAATTTAGGGTCATATGTCATATTCCTATTAAAACCAAGACTCGTCCTATCTCCATGAGATTTACCCAATTTGAATAATTTTTCAAGTTTCTCTTCACTTTGGGTAAACTTGCACTCATACTTTTGTTTATTGTTTTCAAGTTGAGTGACTTTGGTTATAAGGATTGAATTTTCATTTTTAACTTTTGAAAGGTCATATTCAATTTCCTTATATTTGCTTAGCTCTTCATTGGCAAGTTTTAATTCATGTTTAAGTTCATTAACAATATTAGATCCAAGTTCTTGTGATTTTAACTTACTTTTAATCAACTTGGCTTCTAAGTTGTTAAAGTCTTTATCTTGTTTTTTAATTGTATCTCTTAGGTTCAAATTTTCATTTGTAAGCTCATCACAATTTATCTTAATCTCATTTAATTCATTTTGAGTATTAGATAAATTTTCCTTAGAGATAGTCAATTTAGATTCAAGATTGATAAAGTCTTTATCTTGCCTTTTTATTTGATCTCTTAGTTTTAGATTTTCCTTATTGACATTGTCATAATCCATCTTTAATTCTTTTAATTCATCTTGAATGTTAGATAGATTATTCAAAGAGATCATGAACTTAGAGTCTAGACATTTTATTACTTCTTCTTTCTCTCTAAGTTCATCTTTTGAAGATGCTAGCTCTTTGGTTAGATTCATAGATTCTTCTCTTAAGCTTTTGTTTCTTTTATCAAGCTTTTTAGATAATGTATATAATTCATTATAGGCTTGTTGAAGATCATCTTCATCATACTCATTTTCTTCCTCCTTTGAGTCAAATTGATATTCATTTAATTGATGGTTTGAATCTCTAATAGAAGGAAGAGTGAGGGGTCTAGAAGAATCTACAAAGTCTAGCATAGTGGAGTCCATTCTAATGATTTTCAAATAAGCACTACTCTAGGGTTTTAACTCTAGGTTTTTACACCTAATCAAGAGTTCCAAACACTTGATCCTAAGGGATAGAGCACTTGGCTCTGATACCAATTGAAAGTCCTCTATAGATCCTAACCCTAGAGGGGGGGGTGAATAGGGTGAGCTACAAGTATGACCAATTTCGACCAATTTTAATTTCTTAAACTAAACTAGTCACATGTGATGATTAAACAAACAAGATGCGGAAGCTAATACAAAATCAATCACCACATAGCATGCACCACAACACCAATATTTATAGTGGTTCGGCCAACGTGCCTACATCCACTACCGGCTTGTGTCTCCAACACCCCACCGGATTCCACTAAGTATGCTTTTTACTAGGCTAAGCAATAACCCTTACAATGTTGCTTTTCAAGGCTAAACAACAACCTCTCTATGTGCTTTTATAGGCTAAGCAATAACCTTTACAAAATGCTTTTCTTAGGCTAAGCAATAACCTTACAATATGCTTTTCTTAGGCTAAGCAATAACCTTACAATATGCTTTTCTTAGGCTAAGCAATAACCTTACACAAATAAAACTTTCTCTAAGAAAGTGTCTTTACAAGATCACTCTAAGAGATTACAATTTAAGCTCAAATGAAATTGCCTCTTGAATAGGCTAATATGAAAGTTTAAAACAAACTCACACAAACACTCTATGAATGCAAAAGTGTATGCTCATGATGTGTGTGTGTGATGACTCCAATCAATTTTAAAAAGAAGGCTCACTCAATATATTGCTTAAAGCAATTCAAAGTTTAAAGCTCATAAAAGATTTGATTGAAGTCTTATGCAAATCACATGTAGAAATTCAACTTGTTTATGACATGAAAATCAAGGACTAACAAGTTGTATGAAAATGACTAATTTAGAACATGTGATGCAAGTGCATGTTGTTTTCAAAACCAAATTAATTTAACTAATGCTTAAATGAATGAAAACAACAAACAATGTTTCAACCAAGTAAAAGACTCATGCTATGAAAGAAAAACAAAGATTTTGTCTAAGCATGATTAATAAAGTTAACAACTTGGATTGAAAACAAAGGTGAAGAATCCAATCTTAATTAGACCAAAGATTAGAAGAAGAATGGGTTCAACACATCATAGTTATTATGCTAAATATCATATACCAATAGTTTAAACAAAGCACATAACTATGATTAATAAAGGTAGAGCTTACTTGGTGGTTTAACTTAATAATCCAAGCTTTAGCTCTCCTAATTGCCTCCTAGCCTTTCCAACTTCATCCCCTTTCAATGGCTCCAAAATGCTCTCAAAGGTTCAAGTTTCAAGCCTTGAAAAAGGTTGGAAATGAATGGACTTTATAGCCAAAAAGTTGCCAACGGCTAGTTCTCGGTCGACCTAGACACAGGTCTCGGTCGACCGAGAAAGCACAACGGTCATATTTCTGACCGTTGGCCTGAAACAGTTCAAAAACTGTCCATTTGCCCTGCAGTGTTCTCGGTCGACCGAGACCCAGGTCTCGGTCGACCGGCGACACTGCCGGGACACCCCCAAAAATTCCAACTTTTGCATTTTGAAGATTTTCTTTGTGGAATTTTGTGGGTCACTAAACCAAGCTTAAAAACATGTTTTAAAACATTTAAAAACATGAAACACACAAAGCCTAAAAAGATTCAAAGGTTTAAAACCAAAGGCAAGCTTGATTAGTAAAAACTCTTTTCAAATCAAATTGCATACAAAACTGATTCTAAAGGTGCTGAATGTATGCAAAGCTCAAACCTAAATTCACAAGAAGATTTTCCAAATCTAATGCACAAGGAATTTGGTTTTCAAAAGAGTTTTGGGTTCTAAAACCAATGCATCCAAGTTTATGACCAAAACATGCATAAACCACAAACTTTTCCAAATCTAAAAACCAATGCATGTATAACACTAGATTTCAAGATATTTTAAATCAATGCATGTGTGTGAATTCAAATGATGCCAATATGCAAATGCATCCACCAAATTGCAAAAACAAAATACCTAACAATCTCCCCCTTTGCAATTTGATGGCAACTTACTCATCATTGAAATTACACACTCTGTCTTCAGCTCCCCCTCAGCTGGACAAGTCTTGAAATCTTCTTCTTGGATGCTCCTTCTCTTAGCTTGGGCTCTTGGGCTCTTTTCTTCAATCTACTTGATGCTTGGTGCTTGATCATTCTTCAAGCTTTCTTATCATCTTCCTCTCTATGGCCAAGCATCTTCTTTAGCTCCAAGCTTTCTTTCTTCTATTTGCTCTCCCCCTTTGACCATGCTTCTTTCTCCTCTTGAGAACTTGAAAGCTTTCTCCCCCTTTGATGGATAGGAGATCTTCGAGTACTTGAACTCTCGAACTCTCTCCCCCTTTGAAGAGTAGGAGATCTTTGAGTCACACTTGAACTCTCTCTCCCCCTTTGACATTAAATTGCAAAGGTACCTACACACATGAGACAAGAAGAATACCTTTAGTAGCACCTGTTAACAAATGTAATCGAAAATGAAATACATAACAGGCTATCATGTATGTAAGTTAACTCTAAGGGCTCATTAGCATTCCAAGGGTGAATTTGATCAAAACTAATTCTTCCTATGAAGGTTTACACTCCCCCTCAATCCATTCTCTTCTTTTGTCAAGCTTTTGACAAGATATAACTATTAGATTCAAGAAGTAGATGGTTTAACCAAGTGAGGGTTAACTTCAAGGAAAGGATTAGATTCATTTAACTATTAAGCACAATATGATCAAATTACCAAAAGAGAGCTAGGTCTAATGGGAGAAGCAATCATGGATATCAATTGAAACAAACATATCAATTGAGATTAAAGGATGTGACTATAAAATCAATCACTCTAAAATGGATTTAAAAGTATAACTATTATGAGAAATCCAAATTAGAGCTATCCATGATGTGGGGTTTACTCAAACATAGCATCAATCAATATTACTTATGAAAATCATATGCTATGTAAGATTTTGAAAATCATTTCATTCAATCAATAAATATGACTTATTAAAGTGCATGAATGAGTGAAATGAAATTAAATCATGAAGCCAACCTCAACTAATAACCAACCAATATTATGAACACATAAACATGGTGGTCATGAGATATACCTATAAGAGCAAAGGAGGTGACAATCATGAACATTATGATGCTAATGGTGTGTGACATGGAAAGATCATATTACTTATCAAGTTTAGTCCAATGCACACAAGGTCTATCACATACACAAGATAAGATATCAATTGGATAAGAAATCAATGGAAAGTTATACCAAATGAAACCAATTGACTATGATAACATTAATCAAAGTAAGGATGTGACAAACTACCATCAAGCATCATAAATGCATATTCATCACTTTTAAAGATATTCCTAAAGAGCATAGTGATGAACAAGGCAAATTGCAATGCAAAAGGATAAAGCTTTGTAATGCATGCAATTTCCAAAGTGTCTAGATCATATGAATTCAACACTAAGAAATCCATCAAACAAGAGATATAACTATGAAATACAAGAAATGGATTTCAAATAGGTACATATGATCAAGAACACTACTATGAAGTTGAAACATGTATAAGGATGACTCCAAGAGAATCTACATGAATCAACATCATAACCATCCATAAAGATATGACTAGTGAGCATAGAGGATGGATTTAGGTTCTAGTATGGTTTCTACAAATGTTACAAGTTCACAACCATACATGGAACCAATAGTCATTTGCATATGAAAAGAATGTAAACACATAAGCTAGAGATGCAAACAACATACATTTCCATTTCTAAAGATAATGAAACCAAAAGAAAAAGGAAATGAGAATAATGGAACATGCTTAGATGAATATAACTAATGATGTTATAGGCATTTCCATTCAAACAATCTTCAAATCATTTTGAAAAACAAAATCCAACAATGAGCATAAAAAGTATGATTTTGAAGATCAATTTTCAACATTGTATTTTAAAAGATATAACTTAAATGAAACACATACAAGTTGATTTTTCAAAACAATGTTCTCCATATAAAAGTATAACTTAGAAATCTATGGAAAAACTTGAATTGATTCAAATCATTTGTTCAAAAAAATATTACTATGACATCTACACAAATGATTCAACAACAATTGATCATGAAAAAATTAGCTATGAAAGCTTTTAAAGACACAATCAATTAATCATGTAGAAATGCAATGCAAAACATATGAGTGCAACAAGCAAATCAAACATGATGAGATTATAACCAAATGATTTTGAAAACCATGATATGTAACTAGAATGGTGCATGAAAACAAAATCAAATGATCATAAATAGGCAATGCATCTTAAGAAATGTACCTAAAAGAAAACAAGATGCAAATGCAACTTACTTGACCAACAAAGTGATTTAACTATTAAAGAATAGGTTGGTCAAGGTGGTCAAGACCCTAAGGTTTGTCTAAGTATCTAACTTTAGGAATCCACCTAAGGTCTTGGGAGGGTTGAACTTTGAGGTCTATTTTGGACTTCTCACCAACTATAGGAGATTTAACTTGATAAATTTTCAATTTGAACTTATCACCATGATATTTAGATTTTACTAAATTTGGCTTAGAATGGTGATTAGTCTTTTGATGTTGGTGAGTTTTCTTCTTAGGGGATTGTTTCACTTTTCTTTTCTTCTTATTTTCTCCCTTTCTTTGACTTTTGAAATTTAGATTTAACTTAGTAAATTTCTTCAAAAGTTCTTTCATGTTTTGACTTAAGGGAGGTAGGTTGAGAAGCTTTTTGTTAATAGATTCTTTTAAACTTGGTTTGACTTGTTTAACCTTTTTAGAATCTATTTTTGGAGACTCCTTGTTAATTGGTTTAACTTGTTTAAGCTTTATGGAGTCTTCCTTTGTTTTTAGTGTCTTACCCTTCAAGTTTGATTTTACTTTCTTGAGTTCAAAGATGGGTTTAGACACATGGCTTCTTTTCCTTAGTTTGCACTCAAACCTAAAATGTCCTTCAATGCCACAAAAATTACATTTGGTTTTGGGCAAAGGAGAAAGAGTGCTAGAGAATGAGGACTCACCTTTCACAAAAGTGTTGGTGAATTTAGGGTCATATGTCATATTCCTATTAAAACCAAGACTCGTCCTATCTCCATGAGATTTACCCAATTTGAATAATTTTTCAAGTTTCTCTTCACTTTGGGTAAACTTGCACTCATACTTTTGTTTATTGTTTTCAAGTTGAGTGACTTTGGTTATAAGGATTGAATTTTCATTTTTAACTTTTGAAAGGTCATATTCAATTTCCTTATATTTGCTTAGCTCTTCATTGGCAAGTTTTAATTCATGTTTAAGTTCATTAACAATATTAGATCCAAGTTCTTGTGATTTTAACTTACTTTTAATCAACTTGGCTTCTAAGTTGTTAAAGTCTTTATCTTGTTTTTTAATTGTATCTCTTAGGTTCAAATTTTCATTTGTAAGCTCATCACAATTTATCTTAATCTCATTTAATTCATTTTGAGTATTAGATAAATTTTCCTTAGAGATAGTCAATTTAGATTCAAGATTGATAAAGTCTTTATCTTGCCTTTTTATTTGATCTCTTAGTTTTAGATTTTCCTTATTGACATTGTCATAATCCATCTTTAATTCTTTTAATTCATCTTGAATGTTAGATAGATTATTCAAAGAGATCATGAACTTAGAGTCTAGACATTTTATTACTTCTTCTTTCTCTCTAAGTTCATCTTTTGAAGATGCTAGCTCTTTGGTTAGATTCATAGATTCTTCTCTTAAGCTTTTGTTTCTTTTATCAAGCTTTTTAGATAATGTATATAATTCATTATAGGCTTGTTGAAGATCATCTTCATCATACTCATTTTCTTCCTCCTTTGAGTCAAATTGATATTCATTTAATTGATGGTTTGAATCTCTAATAGAAGGAAGAGTGAGGGGTCTAGAAGAATCTACAAAGTCTAGCATAGTGGAGTCCATTCTAATGATTTTCAAATAAGCACTACTCTAGGGTTTTAACTCTAGGTTTTTACACCTAATCAAGAGTTCCAAACACTTGATCCTAAGGGATAGAGCACTTGGCTCTGATACCAATTGAAAGTCCTCTATAGATCCTAACCCTAGAGGGGGGGGTGAATAGGGTGAGCTACAAGTATGACCAATTTCGACCAATTTTAATTTCTTAAACTAAACTAGTCACATGTGATGATTAAACAAACAAGATGCGGAAGCTAATACAAAATCAATCACCACATAGCATGCACCACAACACCAATATTTATAGTGGTTCGGCCAACGTGCCTACATCCACTACCGGCTTGTGTCTCCAACACCCCACCGGATTCCACTAAGTATGCTTTTTACTAGGCTAAGCAATAACCCTTACAATGTTGCTTTTCAAGGCTAAACAACAACCTCTCTATGTGCTTTTATAGGCTAAGCAATAACCTTTACAAAATGCTTTTCTTAGGCTAAGCAATAACCTTACAATATGCTTTTCTTAGGCTAAGCAATAACCTTACAATATGCTTTTCTTAGGCTAAGCAATAACCTTACACAAATAAAACTTTCTCTAAGAAAGTGTCTTTACAAGATCACTCTAAGAGATTACAATTTAAGCTCAAATGAAATTGCCTCTTGAATAGGCTAATATGAAAGTTTAAAACAAACTCACACAAACACTCTATGAATGCAAAAGTGTATGCTCATGATGTGTGTGTGTGATGACTCCAATCAATTTTAAAAAGAAGGCTCACTCAATATATTGCTTAAAGCAATTCAAAGTTTAAAGCTCATAAAAGATTTGATTGAAGTCTTATGCAAATCACATGTAGAAATTCAACTTGTTTATGACATGAAAATCAAGGACTAACAAGTTGTATGAAAATGACTAATTTAGAACATGTGATGCAAGTGCATGTTGTTTTCAAAACCAAATTAATTTAACTAATGCTTAAATGAATGAAAACAACAAACAATGTTTCAACCAAGTAAAAGACTCATGCTATGAAAGAAAAACAAAGATTTTGTCTAAGCATGATTAATAAAGTTAACAACTTGGATTGAAAACAAAGGTGAAGAATCCAATCTTAATTAGACCAAAGATTAGAAGAAGAATGGGTTCAACACATCATAGTTATTATGCTAAATATCATATACCAATAGTTTAAACAAAGCACATAACTATGATTAATAAAGGTAGAGCTTACTTGGTGGTTTAACTTAATAATCCAAGCTTTAGCTCTCCTAATTGCCTCCTAGCCTTTCCAACTTCATCCCCTTTCAATGGCTCCAAAATGCTCTCAAAGGTTCAAGTTTCAAGCCTTGAAAAAGGTTGGAAATGAATGGACTTTATAGCCAAAAAGTTGCCAACGGCTAGTTCTCGGTCGACCTAGACACAGGTCTCGGTCGACCGAGAAAGCACAACGGTCATATTTCTGACCGTTGGCCTGAAACAGTTCAAAAACTGTCCATTTGCCCTGCAGTGTTCTCGGTCGACCGAGACCCAGGTCTCGGTCGACCGGCGACACTGCCGGGACACCCCCAAAAATTCCAACTTTTGCATTTTGAAGATTTTCTTTGTGGAATTTTGTGGGTCACTAAACCAAGCTTAAAAACATGTTTTAAAACATTTAAAAACATGAAACACACAAAGCCTAAAAAGATTCAAAGGTTTAAAACCAAAGGCAAGCTTGATTAGTAAAAACTCTTTTCAAATCAAATTGCATACAAAACTGATTCTAAAGGTGCTGAATGTATGCAAAGCTCAAACCTAAATTCACAAGAAGATTTTCCAAATCTAATGCACAAGGAATTTGGTTTTCAAAAGAGTTTTGGGTTCTAAAACCAATGCATCCAAGTTTATGACCAAAACATGCATAAACCACAAACTTTTCCAAATCTAAAAACCAATGCATGTATAACACTAGATTTCAAGATATTTTAAATCAATGCATGTGTGTGAATTCAAATGATGCCAATATGCAAATGCATCCACCAAATTGCAAAAACAAAATACCTAACAATCTCCCCCTTTGCAATTTGATGGCAACTTACTCATCATTGAAATTACACACTCTGTCTTCAGCTCCCCCTCAGCTGGACAAGTCTTGAAATCTTCTTCTTGGATGCTCCTTCTCTTAGCTTGGGCTCTTGGGCTCTTTTCTTCAATCTACTTGATGCTTGGTGCTTGATCATTCTTCAAGCTTTCTTATCATCTTCCTCTCTATGGCCAAGCATCTTCTTTAGCTCCAAGCTTTCTTTCTTCTATTTGCTCTCCCCCTTTGACCATGCTTCTTTCTCCTCTTGAGAACTTGAAAGCTTTCTCCCCCTTTGATGGATAGGAGATCTTCGAGTACTTGAACTCTCGAACTCTCTCCCCCTTTGAAGAGTAGGAGATCTTTGAGTCACACTTGAACTCTCTCTCCCCCTTTGACATTAAATTGCAAAGGTACCTACACACATGAGACAAGAAGAATACCTTTAGTAGCACCTGTTAACAAATGTAATCGAAAATGAAATACATAACAGGCTATCATGTATGTAAGTTAACTCTAAGGGCTCATTAGCATTCCAAGGGTGAATTTGATCAAAACTAATTCTTCCTATGAAGGTTTACACTCCCCCTCAATCCATTCTCTTCTTTTGTCAAGCTTTTGACAAGATATAACTATTAGATTCAAGAAGTAGATGGTTTAACCAAGTGAGGGTTAACTTCAAGGAAAGGATTAGATTCATTTAACTATTAAGCACAATATGATCAAATTACCAAAAGAGAGCTAGGTCTAATGGGAGAAGCAATCATGGATATCAATTGAAACAAACATATCAATTGAGATTAAAGGATGTGACTATAAAATCAATCACTCTAAAATGGATTTAAAAGTATAACTATTATGAGAAATCCAAATTAGAGCTATCCATGATGTGGGGTTTACTCAAACATAGCATCAATCAATATTACTTATGAAAATCATATGCTATGTAAGATTTTGAAAATCATTTCATTCAATCAATAAATATGACTTATTAAAGTGCATGAATGAGTGAAATGAAATTAAATCATGAAGCCAACCTCAACTAATAACCAACCAATATTATGAACACATAAACATGGTGGTCATGAGATATACCTATAAGAGCAAAGGAGGTGACAATCATGAACATTATGATGCTAATGGTGTGTGACATGGAAAGATCATATTACTTATCAAGTTTAGTCCAATGCACACAAGGTCTATCACATACACAAGATAAGATATCAATTGGATAAGAAATCAATGGAAAGTTATACCAAATGAAACCAATTGACTATGATAACATTAATCAAAGTAAGGATGTGACAAACTACCATCAAGCATCATAAATGCATATTCATCACTTTTAAAGATATTCCTAAAGAGCATAGTGATGAACAAGGCAAATTGCAATGCAAAAGGATAAAGCTTTGTAATGCATGCAATTTCCAAAGTGTCTAGATCATATGAATTCAACACTAAGAAATCCATCAAACAAGAGATATAACTATGAAATACAAGAAATGGATTTCAAATAGGTACATATGATCAAGAACACTACTATGAAGTTGAAACATGTATAAGGATGACTCCAAGAGAATCTACATGAATCAACATCATAACCATCCATAAAGATATGACTAGTGAGCATAGAGGATGGATTTAGGTTCTAGTATGGTTTCTACAAATGTTACAAGTTCACAACCATACATGGAACCAATAGTCATTTGCATATGAAAAGAATGTAAACACATAAGCTAGAGATGCAAACAACATACATTTCCATTTCTAAAGATAATGAAACCAAAAGAAAAAGGAAATGAGAATAATGGAACATGCTTAGATGAATATAACTAATGATGTTATAGGCATTTCCATTCAAACAATCTTCAAATCATTTTGAAAAACAAAATCCAACAATGAGCATAAAAAGTATGATTTTGAAGATCAATTTTCAACATTGTATTTTAAAAGATATAACTTAAATGAAACACATACAAGTTGATTTTTCAAAACAATGTTCTCCATATAAAAGTATAACTTAGAAATCTATGGAAAAACTTGAATTGATTCAAATCATTTGTTCAAAAAAATATTACTATGACATCTACACAAATGATTCAACAACAATTGATCATGAAAAAATTAGCTATGAAAGCTTTTAAAGACACAATCAATTAATCATGTAGAAATGCAATGCAAAACATATGAGTGCAACAAGCAAATCAAACATGATGAGATTATAACCAAATGATTTTGAAAACCATGATATGTAACTAGAATGGTGCATGAAAACAAAATCAAATGATCATAAATAGGCAATGCATCTTAAGAAATGTACCTAAAAGAAAACAAGATGCAAATGCAACTTACTTGACCAACAAAGTGATTTAACTATTAAAGAATAGGTTGGTCAAGGTGGTCAAGACCCTAAGGTTTGTCTAAGTATCTAACTTTAGGAATCCACCTAAGGTCTTGGGAGAGTTGAACTTTGAGGTCTATTTTGGACTTCTCACCAACTATAGGAGATTTAACTTGATAAATTTTCAATTTGAACTTATCACCATGATATTTAGATTTTACTAAATTTGGCTTAGAATGGTGATTAGTCTTTTGATGTTGGTGAGTTTTCTTCTTAGGGGATTGTTTCACTTTTCTTTTCTTCTTATTTTCTCCCTTTCTTTGACTTTTGAAATTTAGATTTAACTTAGTAAATTTCTTCAAAAGTTCTTTCATGTTTTGACTTAAGGGAGGTAGGTTGAGAAGCTTTTTGTTAATAGATTCTTTTAAACTTGGTTTGACTTGTTTAACCTTTTTAGAATCTATTTTTGGAGACTCCTTGTTAATTGGTTTAACTTGTTTAAGCTTTATGGAGTCTTCCTTTGTTTTTAGTGTCTTACCCTTCAAGTTTGATTTTACTTTCTTGAGTTCAAAGATGGGTTTAGACACATGGCTTCTTTTCCTTAGTTTGCACTCAAACCTAAAATGTCCTTCAATGCCACAAAAATTACATTTGGTTTTGGGCAAAGGAGAAAGAGTGCTAGAGAATGAGGACTCACCTTTCACAAAAGTGTTGGTGAATTTAGGGTCATATGTCATATTCCTATTAAAACCAAGACTCGTCCTATCTCCATGAGATTTACCCAATTTGAATAATTTTTCAAGTTTCTCTTCACTTTGGGTAAACTTGCACTCATACTTTTGTTTATTGTTTTCAAGTTGAGTGACTTTGGTTATAAGGATTGAATTTTCATTTTTAACTTTTGAAAGGTCATATTCAATTTCCTTATATTTGTTTAGCTCTTCATTGGCAAGTTTTAATTCATGTTTAAGTTCATTAACAATATTAGATCCAAGTTCTTGTGATTTTAACTTACTTTTAATCAACTTGGCTTCTAAGTTGTTAAAGTCTTTATCTTGTTTTTTAATTGTATCTCTTAGGTTCAAATTTTCATTTGTAAGCTCATCACAATTTATCTTAATCTCATTTAATTCATTTTGAGTATTAGATAAATTTTCCTTAGAGATAGTCAATTTAGATTCAAGATTGATAAAGTCTTTATCTTGCCTTTTTATTTGATCTCTTAGTTTTAGATTTTCCTTATTGACATTGTCATAATCCATCTTTAATTCTTTTAATTCATCTTGAATGTTAGATAGATTATTCAAAGAGATCATGAACTTAGAGTCTAGACATTTTATTACTTCTTCTTTCTCTCTAAGTTCATCTTTTGAAGATGCTAGCTCTTTGGTTAGATTCATAGATTCTTCTCTTAAGCTTTTGTTTCTTTTATCAAGCTTTTTAGATAATGTATATAATTCATTATAGGCTTGTTGAAGATCATCTTCATCATACTCATTTTCTTCCTCTTTTGAGTCAAATTGATATTCATTTAATTGATGGTTTGAATCTCTAATAGAAGGAAGAGTGAGGGGTCTAGAAGAATCTACAAAGTCTAGCATAGTGGAGTCCATTCTAATGATTTTCAAATAAGCACTACTCTAGGGTTTTAACTCTAGGTTTTTACACCTAATCAAGAGTTCCAAACACTTGATCCTAAGGGATAGAGCACTTGGCTCTGATACCAATTGAAAGTCCTCTATAGATCCTAACCCTAGAGGGGGGGGTGAATAGGGTGAGCTACAAGTATGACCAATTTCGACCAATTTTAATTTCTTAAACTAAACTAGTCACATGTGATGATTAAACAAACAAGATGCGGAAGCTAATACAAAATCAATCACCACATAGCATGCACCACAACACCAATATTTATAGTGGTTCGGCCAACGTGCCTACATCCACTACCGGCTTGTGTCTCCAACACCCCACCGGATTCCACTAAGTATGCTTTTTACTAGGCTAAGCAATAACCCTTACAATGTTGCTTTTCAAGGCTAAACAACAACCTCTCTATGTGCTTTTATAGGCTAAGCAATAACCTTTACAAAATGCTTTTCTTAGGCTAAGCAATAACCTTACAATATGCTTTTCTTAGGCTAAGCAATAACCTTACAATATGCTTTTCTTAGGCTAAGCAATAACCTTACACAAATAAAACTTTCTCTAAGAAAGTGTCTTTACAAGATCACTCTAAGAGATTACAATTTAAGCTCAAATGAAATTGCCTCTTGAATAGGCTAATATGAAAGTTTAAAACAAACTCACACAAACACTCTATGAATGCAAAAGTGTATGCTCATGATGTGTGTGTGTGATGACTCCAATCAATTTTAAAAAGAAGGCTCACTCAATATATTGCTTAAAGCAATTCAAAGTTTAAAGCTCATAAAAGATTTGATTGAAGTCTTATGCAAATCACATGTAGAAATTCAACTTGTTTATGACATGAAAATCAAGGACTAACAAGTTGTATGAAAATGACTAATTTAGAACATGTGATGCAAGTGCATGTTGTTTTCAAAACCAAATTAATTTAACTAATGCTTAAATGAATGAAAACAACAAACAATGTTTCAACCAAGTAAAAGACTCATGCTATGAAAGAAAAACAAAGATTTTGTCTAAGCATGATTAATAAAGTTAACAACTTGGATTGAAAACAAAGGTGAAGAATCCAATCTTAATTAGACCAAAGATTAGAAGAAGAATGGGTTCAACACATCATAGTTATTATGCTAAATATCATATACCAATAGTTTAAACAAAGCACATAACTATGATTAATAAAGGTAGAGCTTACTTGGTGGTTTAACTTAATAATCCAAGCTTTAGCTCTCCTAATTGCCTCCTAGCCTTTCCAACTTCATCCCCTTTCAATGGCTCCAAAATGCTCTCAAAGGTTCAAGTTTCAAGCCTTGAAAAAGGTTGGAAATGAATGGACTTTATAGCCAAAAAGTTGCCAACGGCTAGTTCTCGGTCGACCTAGACACAGGTCTCGGTCGACCGAGAAAGCACAACGGTCATATTTCTGACCGTTGGCCTGAAACAGTTCAAAAACTGTCCATTTGCCCTGCAGTGTTCTCGGTCGACCGAGACCCAGGTCTCGGTCGACCGGCGACACTGCCGGGACACCCCCAAAAATTCCAACTTTTGCATTTTGAAGATTTTCTTTGTGGAATTTTGTGGGTCACTAAACCAAGCTTAAAAACATGTTTTAAAACATTTAAAAACATGAAACACACAAAGCCTAAAAAGATTCAAAGGTTTAAAACCAAAGGCAAGCTTGATTAGTAAAAACTCTTTTCAAATCAAATTGCATACAAAACTGATTCTAAAGGTGCTGAATGTATGCAAAGCTCAAACCTAAATTCACAAGAAGATTTTCCAAATCTAATGCACAAGGAATTTGGTTTTCAAAAGAGTTTTGGGTTCTAAAACCAATGCATCCAAGTTTATGACCAAAACATGCATAAACCACAAACTTTTCCAAATCTAAAAACCAATGCATGTATAACACTAGATTTCAAGATATTTTAAATCAATGCATGTGTGTGAATTCAAATGATGCCAATATGCAAATGCATCCACCAAATTGCAAAAACAAAATACCTAACAGGCAGAACCTTCATTTTTAGGGTTTTGTGTGTACCCGATCGACCTAGTCACTCAGGCGATCGACCGGGCACACAGCAGACTGACCCTCAGCTGGGAGCTGATATTACCTACAGGGTACAGACCCAGTGTACCCAGTCGACCAGCCAAGAGGCCCGGTCGACCGGCCACGCTGCAGTACCCCCCACCTGCCAGATGTTTGTGGAAATTCCTGCAGTTCACCCGGTCGACCGGGGGACCCTCCAGGTCGACCGGGGACACTGCAGACTGTGTTTTCTGACTCCCAGTTAGCTGTTCACTTTCATTGAATGCCAGGTCGACCCGGGTACCCATGATGTCGACTCGGTACACTGTAAATGGTGATTTTCCATATTTAGTTTCCTTTTGTGATCTGATCATGTGTAGGACCCATTGACCTTCCATTTGGACTGTTTGGGATACACGAGACACGAGTCAAGGGCCGGGCTTAACCTTGACCCGTGTAGCCACCTAAGTAGGATCTTGGGTTGTAAACGGAACTCGATTCAATGGTTATGGATGTCTTATGATGCTAAACACCTACAGGAGCACCAAGGATACTTAATAGGCATCTGAGACTCCGTGATCATTGTCTTAGGTGAAGTGGGACCCTGGACCTGAAGAGAGGGGCAGCGAACACCGATGTAGTTGTGATATGTGGTACCTGGTAACGGACACTAAGGCTGGCTGGTAAGTCCGAACCTTGGATGTAGGCCTCGAGATATATTATAAATCAGGGCATTGCACTTAGGCTTTGATCCATGATCACGGTCCGTATTGGATGAAATGTCGGGGCATGGCACTTGAAGTCCTGACCTTTAATATTGGGAACTTAACGGTAGATACTAATAGATGGACTGTATAATGAGATAATACTAATTAAGCGTATAGAGAAGCGGGGTTTATAAGGGTATGCATTATTAGCTGTTGAGAATCACAAGGATTGATTAACTACACCCGAACTCCGTGCCTCGTACCCTTGACTACTATCATCTCATAATAAGGAAAATAAGGCTATCCAGTTCGGAGTACCCCCACCTAGTGATCCGTAGGATACATGGCTGTACGATTGGTCTGCCGAGGGTTATGATACCGGCATGGACATTGATATTGAGTATTGAGTGATTGAGATGTGGTTGAGTACAGTAGGGACCGATGAGTGATCGGGTACCGAGACCGCCGGCATTCGGACCGGGTACATATGGATGGATATTGAGTGTTGAGGTAGAGCTAGCACGTAAGACCAATGACTGGGACTTGGCCGTGGCTATGGATGAGTGTTGAAGTAGAGCTATCACGTAAGACCAATGGCTGAGACTTGGCAGTGGCTATGATTATTAATGGACTCTTGTATGCTCCTATTCGATGTGACGGTAGTGATGGGGGGCTATGACCCCCATGGCTAATGTCCATCGACAGTTGTTGGGACAACGACGATGAGCTGGCTCTGACCCCTCACGTCCCTTGTACTTCAACTGTGGACGTACCTTTATATGCTCTTGTGGATGTATATTGGATGTATGATTACTATGTATTATGGATACCATTGTTTATTATCTTTAACTGTCAACATTGTTATAATTGGATCTGGATAAGATGGTTACGTATATGGTAAGGTTACTTCCTCAGGTTATCTCGGCTACTTGTGACTCTGATGTGCTATATGATTTTATATGATGTCTTGATGATGATGGCTTCTCTTATCTACCTGATTATTGTATCAAACATCTGTTAAATAAATATTTCGATTATCGTTCATGCACTACACTCTACACCGTTTTCTGTTGCACTTTGATCTTCTATATCATTATCAAGATACTAATCACGCAGGTACAGCTAGGATCAGGTATGGTCTTCTTCCCTATCTATTAATATAATGTATTGCCATCTAAACATGCCTATTTGCCTGGCTCATTGAGCCTGACCCAATCCTTGGTGTTTTCAGGTATCTTCTCTTCCGCTTTCTTTGATTGGTAGAATTGCTTGGCGGCTAGTCCGTTGTCGCGGGGTTTAGAGGATGATGCAGATGGTGCATCGAGAGGCGTCTGACACTTAGATCTCTATTCTCTCTTTTTCTTGTAGCTGGCTGTATCGGCCTAGGATTGAGTAGTTAGTTTAATTACGGAAAGTACCTTGTAATCCCTTAAAGTGAATTAAAATTTTAGGGCTTTGTCCATTTACTTGCTCATACGAGATTCACACTTGATTATACTATTGGATTTTCCGCATCTCTTAGGTACTTTCATGTAGCATCCCGAGATTCGAGGCGCCCGGATCTTGGGGCGTTACAATGAGTCTATCCCATCACATTTGTTGTGGCTTTAACTTTCTCTAATGTTGTTTACTGCTAACTGAGTCCAATTGTTATGGTGGAAAAGGCCCTCCAATTAACTTGTAGCATTCTTTGCAACGAACTGCTTTTCTTGTACAAGTATATTCTCTTGAGCATCCTCCCGAAAAAAAGAATTCAAAAGAATGGAGGGTTAGTAATGAAATTAGTTTTAGTAGCCCTAGAAATCAAAAAACACAAGAAGTTTACATGGTTAGGCAAAAGGACTAAATTTACAAGTTATATCAATTTATATAATATTCTCTCTCCCCTTGGCACAAAGACCAAAATACCTCTTATCCTAAACCTGAATCCTGTCTGACCCAGATAAACGATCCTATTAACTCTCAATATATGAAGTAATCCATCATTTGAATTTTGAGTGAGTACAACCACCTTCAAGTCTTATTGGTATTTAAAATATACTAGTTGAGCTTGCTTGCACGTGCAAGGCATGTGCAATTCCAAACACAAAAAAAAAACACTGCTTTTTGGATATTTTCTTTGATGCTTACAGCTATTTCACACTTAGATCTTAAATTTTACTCCATTCAATATTTGAAATGACATTGGATTAAGGTAGTAAGCCAAAAAATTATTGCTTGTAGTTTAGTAACCATTTTGTCATAATAAGTTACATACTGAACAAGCAATCAAACATCTACACGCCCTTCTTACGCATCCAACCATCAAAGAAGTAGCTGCTTATATAGGACATGATAAATTGGTAGATCATGTTACATTCATATTGCCTATGAATTTCATATCCCTTGCAAACTACGTCTCCATAGATTCTTGCCGGAATTATCTTGTTGATAAAGAGAGCACAAAAGACATTTAAAACTTTAAATTTTGAAATTTGAAATTTGAAATGTAGCTTTGAGATTAGCTGATGGAAATTTTCAGCAATAGAGTGTTCTTAAAGAAAGGAAAAACTGTAAAATGAAAATAGACAATTTGAAATCACATAAGGGTGCACAGTTGTGACAAGAAGAGTCTGCAGTAAAGGGGAAAATTATCCTAAATTTCTTTGCAAATCCTTTTTCACTATTTGATGCTATACATCTTTCTTGTGAAAAAAAATATGAATTGAGATTTTTCTCAATAAAGAAATTTTGAATTCCTTTAGAGGGATAGCATATGGGACTCCTCTATCTTGGAGAAATGGAAATCCACATAGAGTGAAATTCTATCACTGCATAAATGCACCCTAAAAAGATTTTCAAACTCTTGTCATCAAATAGTGTTCATTTCATTTAATTGAATTACTAAGAATTCTAAGACATTGTAATTCTGTAAGTGGATAAAAACAAATAATCAATGATGAATATCTAAAAATTACCAATAAAAAAACCTCTCCTTAGGGTACATTTGGTAGCAGATGAGGAATCCATGAGTAATTTGTGGTCACTTCACACACCATTTCCGCGGAAAGAGGAAATTGCCACGTCAGCAAATTCCATATAAATGAAAACCTCGGAAAAGGATTTCCATAGAATTTAAAAATTCATGTTTGGTGTAAAAAGAGTTTCCTCATTGAATTGGTGCAGATGTTGTTTGGTGCGACTGTGGATTCCTTATAGAAAATCAAAATTTCTTATTTGGTGATATAATTTTTTGAAGAAAAATAACAAAACATGTATATTATTTATTTAACATTAAATAATAATTTATATAAAGAAATAAAAAATGAAAAAGTTGTAGGTTTTTGGGTTGAAATAGACAAGAGGGAGAAGTTTTCCGAGGAAAACCATTTCTCATACCCCCCATAGGAAACCCATTTCCACAATTATCAAGGAAAATGCTGACGAGGCAGAAAAGCATTTCCACGGAATTGTTCTGCACCAAATGCTGGAAAAATGGGTTTTCCGAGGAAAATCAACTTTTCCGCGGAAAAGTGTTACACAAACATGCCCTAAAGGAGTATCCACAAAAGAGACCTACTCTTTGGAGGTTCAACATGTACAAAGAAACGGGCTGCAACAATTAGATAACATAGGCAAGCATCAGCCCTTTCAAATAGTTTTCAGTACCTTCCTGCAACAACATAAGCAAGAATGACAGAACAAATAAGATGCTTGGAGAACTAAACTTCCGAAATTTCCACAAGAAAAGAAGGATTAGAAAAATGCCTGCAAAACAAGAACAAATAGATAAACCCAGCTTCTCATTCTTCCTGTTGAATATAGTGTGAAAAGGACTACTTGAGGTCTTGCAGCCATCACGACATCTCTATTTTTCCAAAAAACTCACCAAAACCGAACCCAACCTCCAAGCCAAACAACCTACAAGCCATCATGGCATCACAACCCCCAGACAAAGAAAAAAGCATTCTCTGTGGAATTACAAATCCACAAATTCTACATTAAAAATATAGAACATACAAACAAAATTACGATATATAATGTGAGAATCAAAGAACACCTGAATTCCCCAACCAGTTGTTTGATAGCAATAAATTTGGAAATTCAGGAATACTGGGATTTAAAGCACTGTAGAGGCTATTATATCTTTTGGGCTATCAAAAGAATTCAGGCATTTCCAAACACCCAGACAAACCAAATTCCACTTAGAAAAGAAAAAAAATCCTCTTAGCAAGTGAACCCTATATGCAATATCAAGGGTAGAATACGACAGATTGAGTGAAAATGTGATATGGGGTCTCTTTATAATCCCAACTCGATCTTCTTAACTAATCTAATCCACTACCAAACAAAATCCTAACACAATATTTAGAATTCAGACAAGCTAGCATTCATAATCCCAATTAAATTCAACATCCCATCAAGACATCTTTCATCAAAGAATTCAACCCCGAGAGAGAGAGAGAGAGTTACCAGAATCCGGGCGCGAAACATACAGAGTACCTTTAAATCTTTGCAATCTGGTTCATAATCCCAATTAAATTCAACATCCCATCAAGACATCTTTGCAAAAAAAATTTAAGACACTTCTAAAGGATAATCTTTTGAAAGTTTTTTATGCCCTTTCTTGAGAGTACTTGAGCATTGGCGTGTTATCTGCAGCTGGATAAGTTCCATTCTTGCTCAACACAGAAGGAATGCTAGAAAGCATCAGAACAATGTAAGTATGTGTATATCGTAGGTCGTAGCATATTAAAAAAAAATTAAACACTCAAGATGTTAGTCAACTTTTGATATCAAGCTCAAACAATATCTTAATGTATTCTTAAACATGATGAAACAGCAAACATATTAAGCTGATTTTCAGTCAGGCCCATTAAACACTACAACAAACTGCACTTTTAGCGACGAAATTTTTCGTCGCCTAAAGTCACAAAAACGTCGGTAAAATTTTTACCGACGAAAATATTTTCGTCGGCCAGACGTCGGTAACAAATGGTGGACAAAACCTTTTGCCGACAAAAATTGTTTTCGTCGGTAAAAATTTTCAATATTTACCGACGATTATTTGGATGTTACCGATGTTTTAAAAACGTCGTTAAAACTATTTTACGTTTCTAAATATTTAATAAATACTTTTACCGACGTTTTTTTTTTCGTTGGTAAAAAAAAATAAACCAAAAATAAAAAATAAAAACACTTTTTCCGACGTTTATTTTTGTCGGCAAAAGAAAACAGAAAAATTTATAAAAAAAAATAAAACACTTTTACCGACGTTTATTTTCATCGACAAAAGAAAACGGAAAAATTTATAAAAAATAAAAACACTTTTATCGACGTTATTTGTCGTCGGCAAAGGAAAAAAGAAAAAATTAAAATAAATAAAAACATTTTTACCGACGTTTAGTTTTCGTCGGCAAAAATAAACAAAAAATAAAAAATGATTTTACCGATGTTTACCGACTGTATTTTTAGTCGGCAAAAATCAAATTGAAAAATAAAAAAAATTACCGACATTTATTTTTCGTCAGCAAAAGTAAACAAAAAATAGAAAAACAATTTACCGATGTTTATAGACGGTTTTTTTTCTTCGGTAAAAATCAAATTAAAAATAAAAAACGTTTACCGATGAAAAAAAACGTCGGTAAAAGTTTTTTATTTTTTTTTAATAATTTTTTTTTCAATATAATTTTCTATTTTCCTTTAAACCTCTGTATCAACACCTGTGTCAAACCTATTCAATATAAAAATTGCATGCAACCAAAAGTCCATTTTTCATCAAACCATTCATCTCATTAAACAAATATTACAATTAATAATGATACAGTCCCATATATATGTCCAATATACATATACAAATAAACTAAAAAAATAAAACACATTTAGCTAGTCTGCAACCGACCCCAAAGCGTCCATCAATCTGCAATAACAAAAACAACATTAGAATCTTTTCAATGAATTAGATTATAAATGAAAGATAAACATGTATCTATATAAATCTTTTCCTAAATGGTCTCTATGTTAAACAGGAACCAAGCTTCTGTTTTTTTTTTTTTTTTCAGAGACAGGGAGAGTGAGATGGGAAAACAAAAGCTTCCAAAAAATTGACTACTTAATCAAGTGATTCACAAAACATCAGAAAGATGTTTAATCATTCAGTGATTTTAGTTATTCCATGCATCTGAACAATTCCAGCACTGACAAGCTTTTGAATCTTGTGGATCACCTGAAGGTTCTTGAGATGATCCTGTCTGGAAGTCCATACACCTGCCCATCATGAACATCAACTTAACCACAATACTTCATGATTTATATGCTTAGAAAGGAAATACCCACACTCAGAAAGGGACATATAGCATGACATTGACACCGCATGCATAGATCACCACATACCAGAACCAACATAGCACTAATACATTTACATTGGGCACGTGAGATCTAAATCCATACCTGTCCAAGTACAGGGTCAGACAGAATATTCTGAATTTCTGGATCCTGCATTGCCTCTGCCCGCAAACAAGTTTTAAAACCTTTACTCACAGAACACATGAAAGAAGGTATAGGCAAAAGACAAACACAGAGCACTGACCTGCCTTTCCTTTAGTTCATCTGGACTAATCTCACCCCTGTTAGCTTGTTAATCTGTTCAATGCATCCAAAAAATGGATTTGAAAAATAGAAGTCAGTTCCAGCTACTCCCATGATTTCAGTTCCAGCCACTCCCATGATTTCAGTTCCAGCCAAAGGTAGTATTGCAATCAAATGATTGCAATCCAGCAGTCTAAATAACTAATGCAGACTCCAGAATTGAATGTAAATCATTTCTCAAGTCTTCTCTTCTTCTTTCATTCACCACCCATGTTTCTGATTCGGGCACATGATGGGGCTCATTATATCAATAATCCGAATCACCCGACCATATAGATAAAGCACAAAAAAAAAAAAAAAAAAAAAAAAAAAAAAAAAAAAAGAATTTATGAACCAGAATCTGTGATACCCAGGTATGGGATGGATATGGTATGTACAAGACAAGTAACTGGTATGGCAGGGACACAAATTTTACCCATAATAATTGAAGTAAATGACACAATATGCTTCCCACTTTGAAGTATCCGGGTATCATAGGTCAGGAAACTGTAAACTTCCTGATGTATCAGGACCTACAATCTCCCCTAGCTGGGAAAACAATTTCCAACACAAACTGGAATCAAGTTACCATACAATCAAGAAGCAAGATCATCTCACCAGATTAGGAGTAGAGTTAGCTTGCTGATCACTTGTCATAGAAATATCAACATTGCTGCATGCGTTTTTAAGACCAGCCAAATGCTCTGTGGAAGGAAATAATAAATTAAACATGAATCTTGTAATGACCTAACAAGATAAAAGAAGTCATAACTGCTTTAGGAACTCCTGATTTACCTCGTTGGGAAGGACTCAGCTTAAACAATGTCAGCTTACCACATGATATCTATGTGGTAATAAATCCATACACAACTCACAGAACTACACACCTCCACTTATTCCTATTATTATGGTATCACAGAAGTATCCATTATTCTATTTAACAAGTTCCAGCTTACTTTCAAAATACACTAATTAGTTAGGACTCACCAGAGTCTTTACCTTGACAAGCACATGTTGGCACCACAAATAGTGCGCTCCATGAACTCTAAAACCAAGGCTATAGAAAATGAAGTGTGGTAGTCTAACTGCTTGCTCTCATTATTATGTTAAGCAGTTATATGTACAAGACCTTCAGATGAAAGAAGGTTTTGGGAACTTAAGTGCATTATTAATCTTTTAATAACAAAAAAAAGCATGCAGCATCAACCAATTACAATGGGCTAGTGGGTGGTTCTATGTATCCGTGGGTTTACCAATGATCCCCCAAAGGAGGGTCGGCGGGTTCCCATGTTATCAAAAAAAAAAAAAAAAATTACAATGACAAGTTAACAACATTGGGCTGTTCATGGGAAAAATAAAGAAAATGAGAACAGCATACACTGTTGCTACAGGTTCTTGAGTTTCAAAACCTAAAGGCATGTGTTTTACCAATGGGTCAAAAGTTGATATCAAAAGAACAAGCATTTAAGATTAGTTGGCTTCAAAAATCACCAAATCACCGATTGAGAGAGGCAACAAAATAACCAATTTACTAAACAGGAACAAACCAATTGAGAGAAGGTATCAAAATAAAAATAAAATAAGACTGCTAAAGAGGAGGTTTAGACCTGTACATGAGCAACTCCTACAAAGCCTTCACGGCTGGAAGAAAGAGGACCAGAAGCATGAATGGGTAAATTTGAACTTGTTGCTTGTGCAGTTCCCCGACCAGTTTTATTAGGAATGATCAGATTTTCTGGGACTCTCCCCTCTGGGAAAGGATTCTGAGGGCCCCACAGTGCCTCTAGAAACAGTAGTAAAGCCTCCAACTCTCTTCGATGTAGGATCCAGACGCTCCATCATTCGTGCAACACCAGCAATGCCTGCAGTTACCTCGCGTTGAACTTCTTTGCTCAGTTCCTTAACTGAAGTATTACGAGCCAATAGCTTCTCCTTGAAACCTCTAGTACTTTTTGAGATAGATTCCTTGTATCTGTTGCAAATAGTCCATTCATATCAAAATGGTGACTGATTGCCCCCCCCCCCCCCCCCCCCCCCCCCCCCAAAAAAAAGTTGCATTCATTTACCTGGAAGAGGCAGCAGATCATTTAGACTTTAGAGACTCTGAGAAAGAGAGTAACTCTGATGGTCGTGATGTTCGTGGGCTGACAGGTGGTGTTTGGCTAGCTGTAATTCTGAAGAATCAAGGAAACAAAGAGATATCAAACCATCCATTAAAAAATTGATTGCTAAAAATGGATAAAAGTTCTAAGCATAAATCACGTAAGTGGTAACTTGGCAGAAAAGAAAGAAATCAATAAAGAAACATAATATAATACACATAACATATGTTATATTGTAATAGTTATCATCACCAGAGTCGTACCCCATCTATCTAGGATCACCAAACAATGTCAGCTGCTGGAATGAGAGCCACACCTTATGAAAGCTGGCAATCCAGAGCCTAATACAAGTGCATTTTACCTCATACTAAAAACAGTCAAAACAACCTATCAAAAAAAAAAAAACAAAAAAGTAACATCTATCTAAGAAAAAGAAGGAATGCAAAAAATATAACACAGAGGAGAAGAGAACAAAATTCAACCTCACATGACTGCAATGTTGTGGTGCAAGATAAGGGCCATATTGCATTTCCAATCCCAATCCCAATCCCACCGATTGCCTCCCAAACCCATTACGTAAAATCTCAACCACACCCTGCTTGGACGTACCGTGCCATGCAAACTGTACATTAGCATCTCCTCGGCGCTCCTCCATGGTCTTTATCTGCTCCTCAAATTGCTGAATGCGTGTACCCCCTTGCAGGTCCCTCTGCACATATCCAAAGGCCAAAATTTGCTTTCTTCTAATGATCGCAGCCACATAATTCAAAGGCCATTTGACTCATCAAAAGCTCAAAATTCAAGTCCTCATTGTGCATCATATGAGCTCCAATGGTGGTGGGAACCATATATGTCGTAGTATTTCACTTCCACTTGCATACACGTGCGAATCGCTAATATCAAAAACAGCCGTTCTTCCAAGGAATGTAGATGTTGTTTCAACTCTCTTGGAAGGGTTTCTTCATGCCTAACAAAACTCTCTATCACTTTGCTGACTTCAAAGACAGACAGATGTACAAAAGTAACTTAATTGCAACAATCTTACTGAACCTTGTCTTTATACTTCTCATGGGGAACAGGAACCCCCCACTCATAAGAGATCCTCTCATGCTATACAGCCAACATACGGGGAGTCTAATCCAAAAAAAAAAAAAAAGAACCAAAGATCAATGAACTCATCTTCACATTTCCATCTCAAAATCTAAAAAAGAATCCACCCCAATTCCCAAAATCAAATCTTTATTCACATTTCCAAGGTGTTGAAAATGCTACATTTTTTGTGTTTATAAATTTTGACTAGTTATTATGTTAAAATTTCAATAGAATAATCTACTAACCAAAGGGTCGCATCGTGATCTCCAGTAGATGTGCCATCACCAGCAGAAGAGGTGCCTCTCGTGACGTCTTGAAAGCTGGTCAGATCTATCCCTGTCGCAGCTGCCAACTGTTGAACGAGGGCCTCAAGTGTTCGTTGCCTCCTATCCTACTCAGCTACCCTCCTATCCTGCTCAGCCACCTTCCTATCCTACTCAGCCACCCTCCGACCCTGCTCAGCTAGTTGCTCCCGCAAGACGATCACCTCAGGATGCGGTGACCGAGACTGTGTGGAAGATGCAGAGGTCCTCGTATATATGTCATACCCTTTTAAGTATCCCGACCTCTGCCCAAGCACATCAACAGCAATCTGCTCCTCAGTCATCGGAGCTGTGACAGAGGGCTGCGACTGCTCCTCAGTCCGCTGCACCAAGGCCTCCTGCCATTTAAATAAAAAAAGGATTTAGAATGCTTTTATGGCATTATTTATCAAAATTGATTTATTAGCAAACGTACATGTCTCTGCTGAACCACCTCATTTACCCACTCATTACTCTTTTATCTGTAGTGGGCGTCGCGGAAGAATTGAGTAATAGGAGGCGCTTGACCGGCATTCTATGCCGTCTGTCATTTGAAATAGCTTTGTATTAGATATGAACCTAGCTACGTATTGATAAATTAATAAACTTAATATAGTTTCTTCATATGAATATAATTAGTACCATCAGAGACAGTCTCGATGCAAATGACCTGGAGCCACTAGTATGATTATATGGCAGCTTGGCTCAACTCTCTTGAGCTTTTTTCAACTTCACCTACATAGAAAAACAATAATACAATAGCAGTCATTTATCAAATCATTACTAATAGAATTACGTTGGAATACATAAATAATTGTTGTAGATAACATCTCAAAGTTACCTTCCAGGCTGGCGATTCCCAACACTGCGAGACCATCAACTGCCAGTCAGCTGGATCACAACCCTCTGTCGAGTGGTCCTGGGGTCGGGGAACCCGCTGTTCCAACAGCTCCAGATAGTGACAATGCAGCTCGTACTTCCAACTCTTATACAAAACCCCGCATTGGCGGACTCGTAGTCCCCAATATCAAAAACTTGCTGCAATTAGGGGAGAGCCATATAAAGATTAGTAATAACAAAATATAATCATATTATGTAATGCGGAGCACAATTATAATCAATTTGGTTGATATTTCTCATTTCAGTTTACCTAAACTGTAGCAATGACGACAAGCTTGATCCCATTGTCAAGCTTCTTCCAGCCATGGGGCCTGACTGGGGCAACCTCTCTAATGGCTAACCCAAGATGGTTAACCAGTGATGGGGCATGTTCCCCTTCTGGCCTATGACTGGAGATGGGGATCGAGACTGGGATGTTATGACCCAGCTGTCTCCTCAGCTTTGTCACATTCTTCCCTCGCGTAACACCCCTTACACGGCTCGGAACCTCCGAGGCTGGGGCTGATGCTGTTAAGATGAAAGTGCTAAATGAGTTAGTGAACACAAATCATTAAATTGAGGTGAACCATTCTGAATAATAACAAAATATAATTTTCTCACCTACACTGCTCCCGGCTGTATGAGGACTCGTCGGAGGCTGGGACGGCTGAGGTTGGGTCGGCGAGGGCTGTGTGGTCGGAGGCTGAATCGGCAGAGGCTGGGGGGCTGCCAAATCAGGGGTGCTCCCTGATCCTCCAGACCGTGTAACTAGAAGAGCATCTGACGGAGGCTGTGTCGAGGCCTCAGGTGGGCTCTCTACACGAGCTAACCCGAGTGTAGCTGCAATCCTCCGAACGCGTTTCACCCTGTTATCTCGAGGCATCTCTGCAGTCTGACAAGGAAAATAACTAATTATTAGCAAAAAACGATAATATTAATAAAGTGAATGTCAACAATTTACATTAAATGGAAATGAAAATCATTTTAGCATGAGTGTCACCATAAAAACTAATATTATCAAGTACACGTCATAGACATTCACAAAAAGATTACCTCATATGATTGAGACCAAGATGTCTCGTCATTTACATCATCATCTTCGGGGGAAATGTAGTTCTCATCCTTATCATTTCCACTAACATTCCTCTTTCCCTTCTCGTTTGTCCCTTGAGCCGAACCAAATATAGTGCGTGCGGTCGGCGGGAGCCCTAGAGATGCAAGTTTTTCTGCATTCTGCTTAATTGTTTTTTTTCTCTTTAATAAATAATTGGATGATTGCACTTGACGGGACAACTCTCCTGGTTTGACCCATTTTCTTCCTCCGTTTGGCATCTTTTGCAACTATTATATATAGAAATAAGAATAAAATGTGAAATGTAGAAATGTCTTTTCTATATATGAACAAATCAGAAGAGAAAAAGAAATTGAACACAATGCCATTATGTAAGACAAGATCTTTATTAATTTACTTAATCGTTACATGTGCAAAAACTGAAAAAAACACAACATGTCATATTCCATGTCATCATCTTCTTGACTATGAACATCATCAGCTTCTTCATCTTCGTACTCCGCCAATGTTTCATCCTCATCTTGGCCATCCTTGTCTACTTACTCATCACTGAGCACGATCTCAGGATCTATATCATCCCTAGAGTATTGGACACTAGTACCATCGACAAGGACTAGGACAACAAACGTCGTTTCGTCTTGTTGAAATGCATCATTAGGCACATCGTCGTCGTCGTCGTCATCCCGCTTAGCGGGTACATCCCATACTCCCCGAGGCTTGACCAGTTCTACGACTCTCCAATTTTTTCCTCTGTTGGTGTCATTGACGTAGAAGACTTGTGTCACCTGACTTGGTAGGACAAATGGATCATCCGTACACCACCGACCCATGATATCAATGCTTGTAACATGGTCTTCGATGTTTATCTTGTGCTTGGTCCTAGTGTTGTACCATTCACATTCAAATAAGACCACCTTACCCCCATGCCGATAGGACAATTCCCAGACTTTGCAGATGTGGCCATAGTAGTCATGTTTCACCCCTTCGTATTCCCCTTCCACGACCAAGCCGCTACTCTGGCTCCTACGGCACTTCTCACGGTCTATAGTGTGGTATTGGACGCAATTGCAATCACACCCCTGGTAAAGATTCACTAGGGATCTAGGGTCATTTGCTAATGACCACATCTCATCAAAAGCTTCCGGTGACCCTAGAGTTCGCAATTGATTCATCTACATAAGAAGATTAAGACAAATGTATTAGACTAATGTTATTTGAAGTGTAATCCAATAATATCTAGAAATTAAAATGTTAATATTTTATGTCTTACACGTTGTTTAAACCATCCTGCAAATTCTTTTCGTTGTATCTGACCGACATCTCCACCTCTTTGATCTTGCATTGAATTCTTGTGTTCCCTACTCAAGATAGCTTCCAATGAATAAGAGTAGAGACTAAATAAAGGAATTAACAAGCAATGTATAAATATGGCTAGATTGAAGCACATACTGTAGATACGGTTCCACCTCGGGCCAATTATTTAGCACAAACCAATGAGCTATGTCACGCTCTCTTTGAGAAGGATCATGTGCCTTTGGCAGCAGTCCGATGGGACGGACAGTTTGTGTGAAGACCGACATCCCCGGGCCACGTTCGCCACCATCATCATAATGTTGTACTTGATCAGTCTGCCTTAAATACATTGAGCAAAAAGTGAGGCACTCTTTGACAATGTAAGCCTCGGCGATCGAACCTTCAGGCCGAGCTCGGTTGCGAACGTACCCTTTTAGGGTCTTCAGAAACCTTTAAACAACCAGTGATAACAATTACGGTTTTCAATGCATGGCAATTTCACTAATACATAAATAATTAATCAATGGTCAACAACTATTACCTTTCTATCGGGTACATCCATCGATATTGCACCGGTCCACCAAGTATGGCCTCGCATGGCAAGTGAATCAATAGATGAACCATCACATCAAAGAAAGCAGGAGTCCTCTCCAGCTTGTAAAATATTAAAACTATCTGCTTTAATTTTTTCAAATCTTCGTGTCTTTGTGTTTTCGAACAGATGTCTTGGAAAAAGCTGCCTAACTCAAATAATGTTGTACAGATATCCTTATTTAGAAAGCCGCACATGCCAATAGGAAGGATGTGGCAATCATGGCTCTTTAAACCAACTAATTTATCATTTTTCGAGGTTACACGCCTCGAGAGGTTCGCCGCATAGCCGTCTGGGTATTTGATCGACTTCAAAAATTCATAAAACCCATCTCTATGTTTTGGTTCCAGAGTGTAAGAGGCACGCGGCTTCAAGCTGGATCCATCGCCCCTCTCCACTAGATGCAACTCTGGCCTGATGCCCATATTTTTCAAATCCTTACGCGCTTTATCGGTGTCCTCGTTTTTGCCATTTATGCCCAAAATTGTTCCAACCAAAGATACACAGATGTTCTTCTCAATGTGCATAGAATCAAGGTTGTGTCAGAGTTTTTTGCACTTCCAGTAGGGCCATTCAAATAGGATGCTTTTCTTTGTCCAATTCAGTTCTCCAGAGTCACGAGGTCTTTTGTTATTCTTACCAAACTTGACCAGCGCTAGTTCTTCTAGCTGGTCTAGTACCTTTTGCCCCGGTAAATCCAAAGAATTCTTTTCACGCTCAGCCTGACCGTTGAAGGCCTTGCTTCTACGCCATTGGTGGTTCAGTTCCAAGTATTTTCGATGGCCAATGTACCCAATCTTATCTTTCAACTTCACCCCTAACGAGCCGTCGTTACACAAGGGGCAAGCATTATAACCTTTAGTGCTCCACCCAGACAAGTTACCATACGCAGGAAAGTCATTTATCGTCCACATCACAGCCGCATGCATTTGAAATGTCTGTTTAGTGGAGGCATCGTAAGTCGATACACCATGATCCCACAACTCCTTCAACTCATCAACCAAGGGCCTCAAATATACATCGATACCGTTTCCCGGTGAGTTTGGTCCTGGAATAAGTAATGACATCATCAAGAATGGCTCCTTCATGCACATCCATGGTGGCAAATTATAGGGCATAAGTATGACAGGCCACATGCTATAAGAGGTGCTCATGTTACCGAAAGGATTGAATCCATCGGTGGCTAACCCCAGCCTCACATTACGTGTCTCTTGGGCAAACTCTGGATATTTCTTATCAAATTCTTTCTATTCCACTGAATCAGCCGGATGCCGCGCTATCCCATCGTCAACGCACTTATCACTGTGCCATCTCATCTCTGTGGCTGTCTTCCTTGACATATACAATCTGCGTAACCTCGGTATCAATGGGAAGTAACGGAGCACCTTATGAGGGATTTTCTTTCGCTTGCCATCATTGACCTTGTACCTAGGCTCTTCACATTCTGGACATTTATCCAATTGAGCATTCTCCTTCCAATACAACACACAATTGTGTTTGCAAGCATCTATGTTCTTGTATCCCATGCCCAAGTCACGTAATAATTTCTTCACCTCGTAAACTGAGGTCGGCACCACGTGACCTTCGGGTAAGAAGTCCTTACAAATCTGCAGAACCTTGTCAAACGACTTGTTGCTACACCCACTTTCTACCTTCACATGCAATATCTTGATGACAAACAATAACAAAGTATCTGAGCTTTTGCATCCTAGGTACAGGCCATGCTGAGAAGCCTTCAACAAACTTTCAAAATCCTGCACATCATCCCTCTCTTGAGTATCTTCATCCAAGTTAGTTCCCCTACGATGGTCCTCTATCAACTCATCGTATTCATCCTGATTATCTTCTAATTCATTCTCGCTCTCATCCGAATCATCGGGTTGAACTATAGGTTCCCCGTGCAATATCCACCGTAGGTATGAGACCATCATTCCACGAATGTGCAAATGAGTTCTCACGGTTACATAGTCTTGCTTCCGATGGTTACAGCAATCGTTACACGGGCAGTTAATCAACACTGCCCTGGGGGAATTCGCCTCTGCAAAATCAATAAATGAGTTCACACCAGCTATGTACTCAGCACTAAATTGGTTCTGATAATGTAATATCCAACTCCTGTCCATATCCAAGTAATTAGAAATTATAAACAATGGGTCAGTCCTTGCATTCTTATTATTCATGCTATTATTCATGCATTTCTTACCTAATCTAACCAAAATGAAACAGTAGTAGAAAATGCATGTTTAGAGACCCAATGTTGAACATTGGTTAAGAATCTATGCATGAATGTCATAGCTATGTTCAATTGAAAATCTTTTCCTCTAAACTCAGTTTTTGCTTTTCTAGTTAACATGTTATACAAAATGAATTAACTTGCCTCTCTTTTGGATGGTGGTATTTGCAGGTTGATCCATATTGCATCTTTTTGCGACAAGTATCAAACATCAAAAGATGAATTGAATAAGACAATGGAGAAAGCTAACAATTTAATTGTTAAATTGTTAGCTGAGAATAGCGATTGCAAAGACAGTAGAATAGTAGATAGATAGTGAATTGCCAAAGATAAGACACAAGAAAAGAACTCCATCAATTCATTGCTATTCGATATTATTCCCCAATGATCTCTAAAAATAGTCCATTACTTACAATACATGTGTTGTTCATAAACAAATAAACAAGAAACAAAACGAACTCAACCTAAACCATTGGTCCTAGCCCCTTATGATGAATAAAAAGGAAGCATAAATAGAGCACAATTAGACTGAAAACCTCACACATCTTTCTGGATGTGTAAACCCATGGCTATACTCTCATTTTGGGCCATGGGCCTGGACCTGGGCCTCCAAGTTTGATTTGACTGTGCTTGGACCGGGGTCTGGGCCTGGACCCCCTTCAAGCCTACATCAAATGGTATCCGTTGATAGTGAAATTTCACTTATTTTTATAACCCCCTCCTGGGGCCTCCCACTTTTTTTCTGCATAGAAATCACTCCAACCAAAATTGTATTTGAAGAGAAGGAAAGATGATGACAGTCTGGAAAAGTGGGAATGCTGTAGTTTTTTTATTTTATATCCAGGACCAAGTTCACCAATGAATGGGGAATCCTTTGACCCCACAATGCTTTTTGTGTTTGATGATGCAACAGATTGTTTATAAAGTTCCATTGAATACCATCAACCTTTGAAAATATAAAAAGGGCTGCCCCCCGGAAAGTGATAAAAAGGAGTGGTTCTGATTCACATTCAATTCTGCAACATGATATCAAGGGCCAAATAATGGAGATATGGTTGGAATGTTTTAATCCCATCAAGTAGTCATTCATGTCCAAGTTGGATAGATAGCTGTCAAACCCATTCAAAAAAGTTAGCGGGGGGGTGGGGGGGAATGCATCATAAAGCCCATGACCTCTCTGATGGACTTTCTCACAGAATGTTTCCAATATGGCATCTTCTTTCTCAACAAGCCCATGACCGGAATGAGTCGGTTTCGGGTTGAGTATAGAGACTCTTGGGGGGTCTTCTGTCGTTTTTCATGTAAATCCAAATCCTCTTTTACCCTAATGAATGAACCACTTGGGCTTTAATAAGCATCCACGTCTCGTCGAGGAGAATCAAGTGGCAAATGGATGATGATATGTGGTTAGGTCTTGTCAGTAATTTTGTAGTTCTGGCAGCAATGATTGACTAGAGAACCTTTCTCTTTTCAATCTGAACGGGCCCAAGAGAAGAATCATCAATCTTTTTTAACTTCTGACACTTGAAAAAGGAAATAAATCTATCTACTCCCGTGATTGTTTCGACAGGTGGACTCCTTTCTCACTCCTTTTTTTATAGCTTTATTCAATGCTCTTTTGATCTAAAACGCACTCATTCATAGATTAACCCCTTTTCCTAACCTCGGAATGGTAGTAGTTTTTCCTTTTTCCAAGTTAGAGTTCACAGATAAACTGAGAAAGGTTTTCTAGGAGGAATTTAAATTCCTTACCATTTAAGGAAAAGAATGACCTAAGAAAATAAATCACTGGATTCTGCTTCCTTGCTTTCTGAAGAATTCAAGTGGTCAAGGATTTCAGGTTCCTAAATTTTTGAGGGAGATTTAATGGTAAATCTTCAATTTTTGAATCGCTAAAAACGCATTTTTTTGGAAAATATCGTCACTGAAAAAACAAAAATTAAAAAAAAAATGCAATGGAGAATTAGAAAAAGGTTAGAATTGAACCCTTAACATAAGAAATAAGCTCCTGCAAGGTTTTAATTCCACTGCATGTGTCCAACTGTCTGAGCAGCAGTACCACATACCAAGAGGATTCCATGACAGAGGAAACTGTCATGATTTTTCTTGCAGCAAACTATTCAGTTGTTTGATGCAAAAAGGAAAAAAAAATGAACTGATTTTGCAGGAAGCACATAATCCTCCAGCAGCATGAACAAGCACTACATGTTAGGAACCAGTAGCTGACCTAGGCAAGATGTCCTGCACTTGCATGCTCAGACTTCCCCCTCCTTCAATCACAAAGAAAATAAAACTAAAGAATTGCATAGCAATTTTGTCAGAGCTCTCTCATGCCTTGGAGAGATGCTGACAAATCAGAAATTTTAACAAAAAGTTCACTTTTCAGTTGACTGAAGGGCAGAACTATATATACAGGAGCATAGTCTTCTTTTTTTTTTTTTTTTTATCCCAAGTTTCCAACTAAGGAGGCTAAGTAACCCAAAATCTTCACTACAGAAAGCAAGGAAATATGAAAAACGTTTCTCACACCATCTAGACAACTCACGTACTCTGTCATACGTCATTCACTTTCCACCATTCAAATAGATGAATATGTCTAATTATTGTTTGAATATAAAACTGAGACAAATGTAACCTTTACCAAAAAAAAAAAAATCTTACAAATGTAACAATTTTAGTGCCATCTCATTACATAAACCTAACATTCAATTCATTCCATCTCATTATAACCACATCATAAAATTGTAACACATCGATATATTTTTGCAAAACAAAAAGCAAATAATTCAGATTTCAGTAAATAAATGAAAAGAAGAGAGAAGAGATGAGAAAGAGCGTTTACCTGCAGAGAGGGGAGAGATGCAGAGGCAGAAAACTCGTGCTGGCTTTGGAGAAGACGACCGGAGATGGGTTTGCGCCTGATAACAGAGATGGGTTTTTGGAGAACGACAGAGATGGATTTTCTTCAGTGGGATGGGTCTGCGCCTGATAACAGAGATGAGTTTTTGGAGAACGATAGAGATGGGTTTTTTGAGATCAACAGAGATGGAGAGGGTGGGAGGGATCTGTTTGCGTTGATGGAGAGGGTGAGGTCTGCGTGAGTGGCGATGGAGATGATGCCGATGAGGGAATGGAGATGGAGATGAGGGAAAGAGCAGCGAGAGAGAGAGAGAGAGAGAGAGAGAGAGAGAAGAACAGATTGAGAGAGAGGGTCGATCGAGAGAGAGAGAGCGCCAATCGAGAGATAGAGAGAGAGGTGAGCAGGTGAGAGTGAAAAGAGGGCTTTGAGCAGACGAGAGAGTGAAAAAAGGCAAAAGAGGGCTGGGCTTTCATTTGGCTGAAAAGAGGAAAAGAGGGCTTTTTCGGCGGGAGAGGGAAAAAAGAGGATTTACCGACGTTTAAATTTCGTCGCCCAAAACCAATTTTCGTCGGTAAAAATTATTATATTTTTTAATTAAAAAAACTGAAAAGTTAATCAACTTTTACCGACGTTTTAGAAAAAAACGTCGGTAATAACTCTTCCGACGCTAATTATCGTCGGTAAAAAAAATAATTCGTCGGTAAATGTCCACGATTTTAAATTTTCCTAAAAATAAAATTAATATTTACCGACGTTTTCTACAAAACGTCGCTAAACGTTCATTTTAATATTTATTTTTCACTTCATAATAAAATTGAACTTTCCCGACGCTTATTTTTCGTCGGCAAAAGTAAAAAAATAAAATACTTTACCGACGTTTTATTTTCGTCAGCAAATGAAAAAAGAAAATAAATAAAAAATAAAAAAGATTTTACCAACGTTTTTTTTTGTCGGCAAATGAAAAAAGGAAAAAAAATAAAAAATAAAACAGACTTTACCGACGTTTTGTTTTTTCGTCGGTAAAAATGAAATAGAAAAATAAATACATCATAAAATACTTTTGCCGACGTTTTGTTCCGTCGGTAAAACAAATAAAACGTCGCTAAAATGCGATTTTAGCGACGTTTTATTATTCGTCGGTAATAATCTCTCATTTTAACGGAAGGCAATTCCCTCATTGAACTTGCCGACGTTTTATAGTAAAACGTCGGTAAAAATTCACTTTTACCAACGTTTTTGTAAAAACGTCGCCAAAAAACATCCCTATAGGTGCAACTTGTTGTAGTGAAGATTGTTGGTTCTACAAAGTTTAACTGACAATTTGTACACCATGTTTATCATCATGCGTGATGTAAACCAAGAAGATGGAAAGAATCACGGATGTCGGAGGAGCGATCACAAACACCCAGAAAAGGTTCTTCCTTTTCTTACTCTGTTACATTGATCATGTAAGAAGAGGGGGGAAATTCCAAATGCATAAAGCCATAGCAATATATAGAGTAAAGGATAACTCTTACAATGTACTTAACAGAGAGAAGGAAAACTAAGAACGTTGACCCTATGAGAATCGTCTGCCAATTCCACTGCAAATGTGACAACAGAAACAGTCAATGACGACAAGTCATTGTAGAAACTGTTTCAAACTTGTCAGCTCTGTTTTGACTGAAACACTAAAAACCAACCAGTTCAATAGAAACTCCTTTTGACTCAATGAAGTCAATGCATTTTATTTCATTTAGTTCCATCAATGAGTTAGTATGGAAACACTTGCCACAATGCACGCATTAAAAATGATATTATTTCCTCACCCCATGATGTACGGAGCCCCAAACCGAATGCATGACTGAAACAATATATGTCTTCTTGGTAAAGTTCTGTATGCCAAGGAAACCTTTGAGCTGTTGCAAGGCAATTGTAATTGCTGTCCCACTCATAAACCCAACAATAGCAGCATGGGATAGGAAGTCTATCAAGAAGCCTAACCTGGAAGGTTAACCCAAATGGTTGGTTTGAAAACATATTAGATATTGATTGTGGTAAGGATCAATTAAAGGTGACAGAGAAGGTAAAAACAAGTGATTTCCAAAGGATACAAGTTTCACCTAGTCTCGGGAAAATAAATGAGTTTTTATTCTTCAACAAGAAGAGATGAGTCTTGTATACCTCAGAAACTCAAGTGCAGCTTGAGTGATTCCTGCAAAGAAATTTGCTGTGAATACAAGACTCCTATATTCCTCCATATTCTTAGTAGGATCCACCTGTCCCTGGGCCAAAGTTCCGATTAGTAGAGAGACAACTGCCACTGGTCCTATGGAAATATCTCTAGAACTTCCCATTAAGGCGTAAATCAGTGGTGGAACAATGCTAGAATCTGCAATGTTTAATACAAAGAAATGTCATGAAAAGCAGTATAACCTGCCCTGTGTTTGGAGTTGTGCTGAAGAGTTACATTAGTTGGATACTGCTTTTCTGGGTTTTTAACACTTTCAAATACTAATGAAGTAATGATGTGAGAACTGATGACTGGAAATTTCCAATTCCCTTGCCTCAACCTCATCAGAAACAGAATGACCCATCCTTGAACAACGTATGACTTAGAGGTCAAAAAACCGAGGATTCACCTGCATAACAGCATAGAGTACATGATAAGAGAATTCCAATGCAACTAGTAAACATTTATGCAATGCTACATTACAAAACCATTTCAAAGTCCAAAAACATTCATATTTAACAAACTAGTCTAACTAAACAGCAAAAGGAGCTAATTGTTTTGTATAATTGAATTCCTAGGAATTCTAGGACTTTGTATCTATAAATGGTTAAAAGTGAAGAATTAAAAGTGAAAATAAAAAAGCAGCCATCAAATTCCCATGCATTCTATGCAAACAAAGAGGCCCTGTGTTTTATCCATTGCCAATTACTACTATAGTAAAAAATGCCCAAATTTGTTTTACTTCTCTTTCTTGACCACAAAACAAGACATCCAACCTGGTGATCTCAAATTACTTTACTCAGAAATCAGAGTAAACCCGAAAAGGCATACTAGTACGTGCGAAAAAGTAGAGAGCATGCCCCGAGTGCTTCGATCGAGCAGTGTGCGAATTTCTTCAAGGGGTGGAAGCCGGGCTGCCGCTGCCTAAAAACATTATAAAAAAAATCAAAATCAAGAAGCCGAATACAGTAATCTGAGAAAAATAAATAGAGGAACATGTACTTGGTGAGCCTGAACTAATTGGTGGAAATCGGCGCTGCTATCAACATCTCCAGGTGCCATGCTCTGAATTGGGGAAGAAAAGAATATACCCATTTCAATTCATGTGATGAAATTGAGAAATCAACGGTCATATTCAATAATTAATCATACAGGGTGTAACCCTTTTGCTAAGAACCCAAATGGAAAACTCCTTTTTTTTTTTTTTTTTTTTGTTATCTGAGTTGATGAGAGCAGAAGAAGAGATGTGTATATATATACAAACAAAAGAGCTGTTGCATATGATAGATAGGATTAAAGGAAAAGGGAGAAAAGGATGCAGGAAGGGATTTAGAGAGTTGGGGTTGCCTGAAAAAGAAAGAAGTTCACCCGCCCCCCTACAAATTCATTATTAAGCATGGAATCTCTTTCTTTTTTTTCTCTCTTTTTCCTTTATTGATCTGTTCAGTGTTGGTTCAACTGAAGCCAATAATCTTTTCTTCTGCATCATTCCAGTATGCTTCTTTTGTACCAACCCACACATCATCATCTGCTTCCTCATGTATCTATCCACCTAAACAAACACTTTCACTTTCCATCATCTCAGGGCAATTACAGCCATCTCAGCCATTCATCATCATTCATCACCACCTTTATCCCTCCTCTCTCAAACAACACCCATCTCTCGCACATTTTCAAACCCAACTGCAAACACCCTCATAGAACCCAACACAAAACAAACCCACACTCTGCTCATACATATGCAACTCTCTCACTCCTTCACCCACATCACCTTCAAATCCAACACCCAACACCTTTTCTCCCTTCCCCTGCATCCAAACGACCCATTCGCCATCTTCACCCATTTGCAACAACATTGGGCAAAAAAAAAATAGAAACTAGCATTGTTTCTATTACTCAATAGAATATCATGTCTTTTGAAAGACACTAACGATAAAGCTAACAGAATCTAGTATTCCATAATCCTGCACTAACAAAGAACTCAAACTAATCTCAACAAGTGAAATGAATGACCATTCAATCTGCCAGTATATTCAAACTCACTGTAATCAGGGCAAATACAAACTTACACAGATGCCAGAAAATTTTCTTATGGTATATAAATAAAATTACCAAATGAGATTTAGAATATACAGAGAGAGAAACTCACTCATATAAACCCACAGGTGGACCCGAGCCTAACTTTCAGGCCCTTGGATGGAAAATGCCAAATCCCCAACAAAAAAAATGCACAAAATGAGCTCATCCCAACACCCCAAAACATAAATCTGGCATTTCCAAGAGAACAATAGCAAACACAAATCATAAAAATGGAGAGATCTAATCAAAAGAACCAAGAAACCCTAATAAATCCAAACAAGCACAAAGAAATCCCAAGATTGGGCCTTTAACAGATCAAAACACCCCAAATCTCAGATTGAAACACCATTTCCACAACCGATTTCTACATTTCCTCAAACACATTCAAAGCTCTAGTGATTAAAGAAAAAAAAAACACAGAGAAAAAAGAGCAGAGTACTTACCACAGAAACAGAAAGAGAGAGATAGTGATTGAGAAGAAGAGAGACAGGAAAATGGGACTCTCTGTAATGCAACAGTGGCAGCACCCATTTTCTATTCTCTACATTCAATGCCATCTTTCCTTCCACAGTGAACGGTCACAAACCCTTTAGTTTCTCTTCTTCCTCTCTCTCCAAAAACCAACGGTCCAGAGCCCAATTCAAAAGACTAACCCCCAATCCAACAGATCAGATCAAAGATCAGTAGTGGGGTACACCCAGACTCTATATTCATTTCCTCTTCTCGCCTCCCTTTTCCATTTATGCAATCTTATATAGCTTTAACAGGTAAGGAAGAAGAAGAAAAATCCTTTTTTTTTCTTCTCTCCATAACCAATGGTAAAGATTCAAGATGCATTTGCTTCATCAAACTGCAGCTCATCAAAAACCCATCTTCACAGTTCAAATCCATTACTGGAATCCCAAAATCCCCAAATCTTAATCCAGACCCCTACTCCTTCAGCTTGAGCACCAATCCCTCAAAAACAAAAAAGTTTAAAGAAGCGGCGAAGAAGAAGAAGAAGAGAGCAGAACACAAGTAGAGAAGGAGAAAGAGCAAGGAAAGCGTACCCTGTCCGATTTGTCTTTGCCAGAAGGATCTCTCCCCTCCGTCCACCTGCAAAATACCACCTTTCTGGGTTTTTTCTTCCTTCCGAGAGACTCTGTATCTCGTTTCAGCAGAACCCAATCAAACCCTGGGAGACAGAGACGAGGAAGAGGGGGTTCCAACCACAGCGACGAATCGAATTCATTAAACCCAAAAGATAAAGAGAAAGAGCAAGAGAAATGAGGGAGGGAAGAAATGGCTCCAACGAAAATGGGGTGGGAACGCTAATGTACCTTAGGGCACGTTTGTGTACATGTAATTTCCGTGGAAATTGGAAATTGCCACATCAGCAAAATCCATGGGTTTCAAATTCTTTGGAAAAGTTTTTCCGCGGCAGTCAAAATTTTATGTTTGGTGCAAAAAGGTTTTCCTCGATGAATTAGTGCTAATGTTGTTTGGTGCAGCTATGGATTTCTTTAGTGAAAACCATTTTTTAGTGAAAACTATTGGGTGGGTGGGTTGGTATGTGTGTGGGGTGGGTGGGGTTGGGAGGGGAAGAGGAAGAAAGAGGGTGGTTGGGTGGAGTGAGGGTGAGAGAGAGGAAATTGGGGGGTCGGTTTTCCGTGGAAATGGACTTCCCATACCCCCCCATAGGAAGTCCATTTCCATGGCTAGGAAGGAAAAAGATGACGTGGCGAAAAAGCATTTCCGCGGAAAACTGTCGCACCAAACACATGAAAAAGAAGTTTTCCACAGAAAACTACAACCTTTTCCGCGGAAATGGGCTACACAAACATGCCCTTAGAAAATGGGGACGAGGAATGTCTTTTATGTCAACACGGGCCCAAGAGTTTTTGTGTTGAAACGGCTTTTAAATTTGGGACGGCTCTAGACCTTATCTGGATAGACAGGGCTACTGACCGTTCCAACTTTCCGTTTCTAATTCATGTTTTTGGTGTAGTGAAATAAGAAAAGCATCTACAATCCAAAAGCCTTCGTAACTGAATAATTGGGCTGCTTCCCATGTAATCTAAGATATGGTGAGTCCTTATCAAGCACAATAGAAGGCAATCTGATGTTCAGAAATACAATTATTGTTAGTCTAAGTACATTCAGTATCTAGAAACTTGTTTACAGAAACATAACAACATGACTATAATTCGGAAAGTAAAATCCGACTTACAGTATGTAGGTAGAAAAAACAGAGAACAATTAATGTAGCTATGTAATCCGGAAATCTGCAGAAGTGAGGCGATTAGTTTGACACTATGTCCTTAAGATAAATTTCACCCCCACAATATTGCTTACGAGCTTCTGTGGCGTTTGTCTCAGAGGATGATCAGAACTGCGACAGACACTCTCTCTGGACTACGACCGATGACCCAGATGCAATGCGGTTCACTACAAGAATTTGCACTTTTGTCGGTGTTTTTTCCCGGCGCAATAATTAAACGCCGAAAAAAGTACAACTTATGCTGGCGCAAAAGCTTATTTCGCCAGGAAAAAGATATGTTTTCCCGGCGACATTGTTTCGCCGGCAATGGTTCCATTCCCACCCCCCCCCCCCCCGGCATTTTCTGTTTTCTCTTTTCTTTTCTCCTTTTCTTTTACTTTCTGCCAATGTTTCAGGTGGAGGCCGAGTGGGCTGAGATTGGAAGGAGTGGGAGTAGAGAGAGGGCGCTCGCCAGCTGGTGGCCCAGGTATGTGGGTCCCGCCCCTTCTCTTCTTCCATTTCTTATTTTCTTTCCTTTTTGTTAACTTCTCTGCCATGGTTTCAGGTGGAAACCGAGCAACACATCCCCTGCCATGGTTTTCAGGTGGATGTCGAGTGGGGAGCAGGGAGAGTGACAGCAGAGTGAGGGGAGGAGGAAGAAGGGAGCTCGCCAATTAGCCCAGGTATGTGGATCCCCACTCCCTGCCATCTTCCATTTTTTATTTTTTTTTTGTGTTACCCCTGCTGCTGCCGTTTCAGGTGGAGGCCAGGCGCGGTCAACAGAGAAGAAGAGGGAGGGGAGTGAGGGAGAACTCGCCAGGTATGTGGGTCCCGCCCCTTCTCTTCTTCCATTTCTTCTTGTCTTTTTTTTTTTCCTTGAAACATGGCTGCAGAATGAGGTTTGGGCATTTTATGCGTGGTGGATTTTGGAGAGGGAGGAGGGGGTGGAGTTTTCTCAGCTGTGAGGTTGGTGATCCCAGCCCCTTGATTCCGATTTGAAGGGTTGCACGGTGAGAATTTCATGTCAAAGTCAGTTTGGGTGGAAAATGGGCATTCACTGCGACTAGTTGGGTTTTTGGTGGGATAATGAAAATGGCTATGATTCTTTTGGTATTCTTTTATTGGTTTGAGCGCAAATTCTTGGATTCATGATGTGGCCATGGATCTTGTGGTGTATCTTGGCTATAGGGACGTTTGGGCTTCTCTCTCTTTGTTTTTTTTTTTTTTTTTGGTCGGTTGTTGTGCGTGTGTTACTTATGTGATTGAACGTGCTGTATATTGCTTGATGGATGGTGGTGGGGTGGAATGGAATGAAACAGTGAGGAGGTGGAATGTGGTAAAGGCGGAAATCGAATGGGTCTTGTGTTTGTGTGCTCATTTGATGCAGAATGGGCCATATGTACGGGTGAATGTAAAGGCTCAAGGGTCTTCTTGTTCTGTAAGCAGGGGCGGAGGGGGTGGTTGCTGCCCACCCAAGCTTTGAGCCAAAAAAAAAAAAAACTAGTTTTTCAATTTTGGGGTCCGGTCTCACAAGTCACAACTCAAGTCTCAAAAGTCAAAAGCATTTTCTTATTCTGTGTCTTTGTCTCTCTATTACCTCTCACTCTCTCAGTCTCACGGTTTCACCCATTTTAATATTGAGGCTGCCTCCGTCGCTCCAAGTAGCTGGTTTCAGTGGTTTGCTAATTCGTTGCTCGGTTGCTGGCGACTCTCTCCGGCGAGAACGACACTCTCCGGTGACTCTCTCGCTGCCTCCGAATCTCAGATACGAATTTGGGGTGTTTTTATTATATGAGTTTGTTCATTTTCTGTTTTTTTGTTCTTCTTTTATGGTTTTCTGAAATGGAGGTTTTGTAGTTTCTTTCTATTCTTCATCTTGATTCTTTGTGGTTGTTCCCTCCGGATCTCAGGTACGAATTTGGGGTGTTTTTATTACATGGGTTTGTTCATTTTATGGTTTTTTGTTCTTCTTTTATGGTTTTCTGAAATGGAGGGTTTGTAGTTTCTTTCTATTCTTCATCTTGATTCTTTGTAGTTGTGGAGAAAGATTTGCTCTTTGTGTTACTAGAAGCCGCCAGCCTACCACGTTATGGGATTGGGTTTCCCATTTACAGTACCTCTGTAACTCTGTTCATCACTTCATTGTGAGCTAAAAATGAAAAGAAAAAAAAAACTTAGGAAAAATAAAATAAAATCGGTCTTATGTATTGTATATTGATGATTATTTACTATCTTAGGTTATAATGTCGCATCATTAAGCGCCCATTGTTGCTATCTTTGGTGGGACATTGTTGCTATTTTTTATAGTTTTTGGTGAGACATTGTTGCTATTTTTTTAGTGTAACTTAAGTGCAGCCCCCCCAGATTAGAAGTCCTGGATCCGCCCCTGTCTGTAAGTGTTTTTTTTTTTTTTTGGTAGAATCTAATTTTGTAAGTTGTCATTCTACCTGAGCTAGCAAATTCACATTGTGATGATGTGTGTAAGCTAGAACTTTAACTACAATATCTACTGCGCCTCTATTCGTCAATGTATCTAAATCTGTATACCATGCATCAAAGCTTTTTGTGTCTTCAGATGGGCCTCTCTGAGCAGATATTTTTATTTTCTGAATCTTACATTCCTTCCATGAGATTCCTTTATAATCTTACGTGGAAAGCCCGTGGTTGTCAACACAAGGCTCCTAAAAATATATGGTTTTGCATGATTTCTATGAACTAATTGCTGCTACGGAGGTTGGCTTTCTATCCTTAGCAATATGAGAGAAGTTAATTGCGTGTGTATAGGTGTTATGAAATGATATCCAGTAATTAGATACAAAAAGTTTCACCCCAAGGTGTCATGAAATGATATCCAGTATTTTCTTTTCTCGGACGCTACTTTGTGATTAGGTTGTTGACATGTTTTCATTTTGTTACTATAAAATCCAAGAAAAAGGAAACCTTACTTGGATAGGAGCTTAGAACCCGATGCAAAGTATAAGAAAGTTGGGGAAAAATACAATACTCAAAACTAACATGTACCTACCTTTTTGTTGATGAGTTCAATTGTTGTACACTTGGGATTCTTGTATATGGCTGCACTTATCACGATCTATTCATTTTTAACAGGAGCAAGTTGTTGAGGTCAACGTCCACCCTCGCTCCTGAGCGGTCATAATTGTGGTCGAGCTCTCGCCCTCACCATAAAACTATTGTTGTGCCGTTTCCTATCACCAATTGGTTTTGGGATAAGTGGTAGCTCAATAGGGTGTAAGATCCTACAAGTGGTATCAGAGACTGGTAGGTCGGGTGTTCGAGTCACGGGATACGCGTTTTGCGAGTTCGCAGCAGGAGTCGCGGCGGGTGTGACGTTGAGGGAGGGATTGTTGAGGTCAACGTCCACCCTCGCTCCTGAGCGGTCATAATTGTGGTCGAGCTCTCGCCCTCACCATAAAACTATTGTTGTGCCGTTTCCTATCACCAATTGGTTTTGGGATAAGTGGTAGCTCAATAGGGTGTAAGATCCTACACAAGTGATCTTAGATTTGAGAGGACTAGAGGAGACACTTTCTTGGCTGGTTTTGTTCATTTCACATCTTTGTTTTGGTCTTTGTTTTGTCTGCTTGATGGTCCTAATTCATATGCTTTACTTAAGTAAACAAGATGTATTTTGCGTGTTTAGAGCAGGTACAAGTTTCAGAAAGTGAATCATTTGTCACATCTAAGAGATCAAAGACCAAAAAACAGGCGCCCATTGATATTGATTTCACAAAATCCCTGGATACAGAAATGTCAGATATTTTTTCCCTCCAAAAAAATCCAGTCATTACTTCTACCTGCAAATAGAATTCCTTGTAACACGATACTTTAGGAAGATTGTCACTACCAACCAGAGGATCTTGTCAAGTTGTTTCTTCTTCCCAATGTCTTGGTATGATCAGATGGTTGGTGCATTTTTAGACTGTTTGAATGTTTGGTACTCTCTTTAGTCTTTACTGACATCTTTCTTGTGGCTACATGATGTTGAACTGCTACCTCAAAACTCCCCTCTTTTTAAACCTATTTAAGGACACATGGAACTTTAATACTCGAAGAGTCATGCTTTATGCTATAGTTTCACTAAAAGTTGTGCATATGACATTCTTAATTATATGTTAATCTTGCTCTTTTTTTTATCCAGATTGAATGAAAATTGAAAAAAAAAATTTGTTGAAAGAGTCCGTGCAGCTAGGATGCAATCAAGATGAATGCCAAGTATGCAGAGTAACAAATTGCTATATGTTAAAATGGGATGCATGAAGTTTTTAAAAAAAAATGGTGCTAGTGTTGGAATGGTGCAACAATGAAATGATCATATATGAACATGTAAATTTTCATTAGCATTTGAATGTTGGTACAATGGCAAGAATGTTAGCATTTTTAATTTTGTAATGGTAATGGTAAAGGGCTTTCAATGTTGAAAGGATGTTTGAATATTAATATGAAGTGGAATGAATTTTCTTGTTTCATTTTTTGATGATTTTGGAATGGAAATGGATCTTGGGTGTGTATAGTAGTAGATTTGGTCTTGGATAATGGAATTAGCAATTTCAATTTATTCATGTGACACAGGTTGGAAGTTGTAATGAATTGATGTATATACAGGAAAAGAAAATTAAAAATCAAATAAATAAAAAGAATTTATTTAAAAAAATTGAAATTTTTTTTATTGTAATTTGTAAATCTTTTCCCAGCACAAAATAACGGCAGAAATTTTTTTCTAAATTTATTTTAAAAAAAATAAACCTCTTTTCCTAGGGAAAAATAACGCCGGTAATGTTTAAGTTTTTACCGGCGCTAACCTATTTTCGCTGGCAAAGGATATTGCTGGCGCACTTTTCCCGGTGCATTGCCAGAGCAAAGGAAATCGTCGGGAAAGTGTTTCACAGACGTTTTATAGAATTTTGTTGGCGCTTATTTAGAGCCGGCAAAAGTGCAATTTCTTGTAGTGGTTGCAGAATGAATGACCAAAAAAGATATCGATGAGATGGGTTTAAATAGCCTGTGTTGCATCTATTCGGTACAGTGATTGTTTAGTGGTTGTAAGTACTTTTGAGGTTGGCTAATTCATTGGGTGGACAAAACATGGGAGTCCATGTATTTTAAAATTCTTAGATGGACCACTTTGTGTTGAAGAAGGATTTCAAATTCGCAAGAGACAGGAGGGAATTCGCGAAAAATCAGGCACAAAGACAGACCGATCGATCGGCCTGCAGGACCGATCGATCGCCCTCAAAACGCTCTCAGTTAAAAGTCAGACCGATAGATCGGACCTGCAGGGCCGATCGATCGGACAGCGGCGAAGTCAGCTATTTTTTAGCCTGCTCTTTCTAAAACTCTGTTTTCCAATCCTATTCAAACCCAACTTCTCTCATACGAATCTAAGAGCCTATTTAAGAGATTAAACCTTGTACAAATCTCACCTCTCTCATTGATCTAAACCCTAGTCTATCCTAAGAGAGATCTTCTTCCTCCAGAGAGTTCTTGTGAGAGATACATGTGCTGAAGCATTGCTCTTTGGAGATTCATCATCCATCTTCCAGCCAATTCGTCTTGTCCAAGGCGTGAAGATTGAAGCACTGGAGAAGGTGAACGGCGTGGTCGTCGGCAAGATTCACGTGGTCCTTAGGTTGTGGTCAACTGTAAAGGAGAGTGAGTACATCTTGTAACCTTTGAATTCATAGTGCTTGATCTTTCTGGACCGGTGCTAGGTCCCGTGGTTTTTTTCCCTTTCAAGGGTTTTCCACGTAAAAATCTGGTGTCCACCTTATTGCTTGATTAACTTAGAATTTCTGCTTTCCATATTAGTATCTGTGCTGGGATTTGTTTTATTTTCTGTTAGGTTTGAGTTTGTCAACCCTCCAGGAATTTTCAATTGGTATCAGAGCTAATTCACACTAACTTGTTGTGTGAGATCTTCACAGATTTCTGATATGGATATTATTAGAGATGGATCATCAATTTCCAAACCTCCTCTCTTGGATGGTTCGAACTACCATTATTGGAAAGTTCGAATGACTGCGTTCCTTCAATCCATAGATCTGGAGGTCTGGAACTGTGTGGAATTTGGTTATACCAAGCCTACTGTTGTTACTGATGACAATAAGACCATTGAAAAATCCATGCCTCAATGGACCAAGGATGATAAACAAGCTTTCAATTATAACAGTAAAGCCTTGAATGCTATTTTTAATGGTGTTTCTCCTTCTGAATTTCGTCGAATTTCTATTTGCAAAACTGCTAAAGAAGCATGGGATATACTAGAAACTGTTCATGAAGGTACTCTCAAGGTTAAGCAAGCCAAACTTCAGAATTTGGCTACTGCCTTTGAAAATTTGAAAATGGATGAATCTGAAGTTTTTGATGATTTCAATGATAAGTTGTCTGCTATTGTTAACTCTACTTTCTATTTGGGTGAAGTAATTCCTGAACATAAAATTGTTAAAAAGATTCTTCGTTCTCTTCCTGAGAGATTTGACCCAAAAGTAGTGGCAATTGAGGAGTCCAACAATTTGGACTTAATCAAAGTTGATCAATTGGTTGGCAACATGCAAACATTCGAAGCTAATCTCAGGAAAACAAAGAAAGCTAAAGGGATGGCTTTGAAGTCTCATCTGGAGCATGAAAATGACTCTGAGCAAGAGACTGAAGACCCAGAACTTGATGCTCTCTTTGTTAAGAAGTTTAAAAAATTCTTGAAAAACGACAAGAAGGATTTTAAAAAGAATTTCAAAAATTCCTTTCAAAAAGGACAGAATAAACCTTCTTCTTCGTTTAAACCCAATGCTGGTCAAAATCCTGAGAAAAATGTGTCTAAAATTCCACCCAAGAGTACACATTGTTATGAATGCAAAGGGTTTGGTCACTATGCTTCTCAATGTGTCAATAGAACTTTCCGATCTCAAGGAAAGGTTTTGAACGTGACATGGGATGATGATTCAGACCAAGACTGCAATGACACTGAACCAGAATCGTCATCACCTGAACATGGAAAGTTTATGGCCTTTATGGCAAGATCTAATGACTCTGTTTTGCAGGAAGACGTTGAAAAATCTGATGAAGTTAGTTCAGAGGATCTTAATCCTTTGTCAGATAATGAACAGGATCTAGTGGAAGCATATAATAGTCTCCTAAAACACTCTAGGAGAATGACACATCTGAATGATATTCTAAAAAGAAAATGGAAGGCTGCTGAAAAAGAGAATCTGGATATTAAATCTGAACTCAGTGAAGCCCAAGGTAAAGTATCTCAACTTGAAACACAGCGTACCATTTTATCTGACAAGTTGATTTCTACAGGGAATGGACGTGATTCACTTCATGAGCTCTTTGTTCAAGCTGAACAAGAGATACTGAGTCTTAAGAAAGAACTGGATTTATGCAAAGCGGATAATACTAGCCTTTCGGACAAGTTAAAGAAGACTGTTGCTGAAATGGATTCTACCAAAGCTGACCTTAATCGGATGAATACAGGGTCAAAGAAGCTCGATGAAATTCTGGGTGCACAAATCATGTCAAGCAACAAGCATGGCCTTGGATTTGCACATGGTGCTTCTTCCTCAAATAACCAAGGTAAATTTGTGCGAGGTAATACACTATTTTCTATTGACCCTACTGTTCCTCAACCACAACATGTGAACCAAATTATCAAGAAGCACATGCCCCAACATAAATATGTCCCTACTTGTCATTTTTGTGGAATCCTTGGACATATTAGGCCTCATTGCAATAAATTACGTAAGAGACTCCGCAACAAAAGAAGAAACATTAATTTGAATCCTCATAATGTCAAACGAAAGTCCATTTGGATACGTAAATCTGATCTTTATTGCAATGTGGTACTCACTGCTCTTAAGGCTCAAAGTTCACTTGTCTGGTACTTAGACAGCGGGTGCTCTAGACATATGTCAGGGGATAAGTCTCTTTTCACATCCCTCGAAAGTCATCATGGTGGAAAAGTTCAATTTGGAGATGGAAGCAAATCAAAAGTCATTGGTAAAGGATCTACCAACCTACCAGGTATGTCCACTTTAAATAATGTATTTCTGGTTGATGGGCTTAAGGAAAACTTGCTAAGCATCAGTCAATTCTGTGAGTCAGGGAATGAGGTTCATTTTTCCCTAAACACTTGCACTATTGTTGACAGTCATGGAAAACATGTTCTCTCTGGTAAAAAGAATTCAGATAACTGCTATGTGGTTGCTAATGAAAAAGTCTTGAACTGCAATTCTGCTACCATTAATGCTGTTGACCTTTGGCATCAAAGACTAGGTCACATTAACCATTCTGATTTGGAAAAACTGTCTAAACAAGAATTGGTTCGAGGACTCCCCAAACTTCAAAAACCGGATAACCACGTCTGTGGCCCTTGCCAATTGGGGAAACAAATTAGAGCACCACATAAAAAATTGGATGTGCTTACTACCAAGAGACCACTGGAGCTACTACATATGGATCTCATGGGTCCCGCAAGATCTGAAAGTATTGGTGGTAAAAAGTACATTTTTCTTACTGTTGATGATTTCTCTAGATTTTCTTGGGTTCGATTTCTTAGAGATAAATCTGAAACTTTTGACGTATTCCATTGCTTATGGCTTCAACTTCTTGCAGATAAGGGTGCACAGTTTGGAGGAGTTGCAAGAATCCGATCTGATCATGGAACAGAGTTTCAAAACTCTTCTTTTGACTCTTTTTGCAATGAAAATGGCATTAAACATGAATTCTCTGCTCCGAAAACTCCACAACAGAATGGAGTTGTTGAAAGGAAAAATCGGGTTGTTCAAGAAATGGCTCGAGTCATGATCCATAGTAAAAATGTGCCACAGAGGTTTTGGGCAGAGGCAGTCAACACTGCTGTATATGTGATTAATCGTGTGTACATCAGGGCAGGCACGAAGAACACTCCTTATGAACTATGGACAGGACGCAAACCCACTGTGAAATACTTCAAAACCTTCGGGAGTAAATGTTATATCTTGAAAGATAGAGAACATTTGGGAAAATTTGACTCCCGAAGTGATGAAGGGATTTTTCTTGGTTATTCCTTAAATAGCAAAGCCTATAGGGTGTTTCACTTGCGTTCTTCAACGGTCATGGAATCTATCAACGTCACTGTAGATGATGCTGGACCTTCTTATTTTTCTGATGATGAAGATGAATTTCCACTAACTTCTTATTCTTCTCCGCAGGATGAGCAAGATGGGAATCAAAATACGGAAGGAAAAGATCCAGTGACACCGGATCAAGAAGCTGTTATTCCTGATACTGAATCTGAATCTGAAAGCGAATCGCCTGGACTGAAAGAGAAAGGTTCTACTCAAAGAACAACAAGTCATGAAGCCTCTGCAAGCAAGGAAGTACATCCTCGATCCCAAAAAGGTCAGGTAATCAGAGATCATTCACTTGACAAAGTTATTGGTGACATTCAAGCTCCTTTAAAAACTCGCCAGCAAATCCAAAGTGAGGTAAATTTCTTGTGTTATATTTCATCTCTTGAACCTAAAAATGTAAATGAAGCGCTTATTGACGACTCCTGGATCAACGCCATGCATGAGGAGTTAGGTCAATTTGAGCGTAACAATGTTTGGAAACTTGTCCCACGGCCCAAAAATACACATGTAATCGGGACAAAATGGATTTTTAAAAATAAAACAGATGAATTTGGTCAAGTCATTAGAAACAAAGCTCGGCTGGTTGCTCAGGGCTACACACAGGTGGAGGGAATCGATTTTGATGAGACATTTGCTCCGGTTGCTCGACTTGAGTCCATTCGAATTTTATTGGCTGTCGCTTGTTCCTTGCAAATCAAGTTATATCAAATGGACGTCAAGAGTGCCTTCTTGAATGGATTTCTGAATGAGGAGGTGTATGTAGAACAACCGAAAGGTTTCCAAGACCCTCATAGCCCTGATCATGTGTTCAAGTTGAATAAAGCTTTGTATGGTTTGAAGCAGGCCCCTCGAGCATGGTATGAGCGATTGACTATCTTCCTGTTAGAAAATTCTTTTGTACGGGGCAGCGTGGATAAAACTTTATTCATCAAGAGAGAAAGAAACAACATCCTTATTGCTCAAGTTTATGTGGATGATATTGTCTTCGGTTCCACATCTGAAAGTCTGGCTACCTCCTTTGCCACTTGTATGTCACAAGAGTTTGAGATGAGCATGGTAGGGGAATTATCCTTCTTCTTAGGTCTGCAAATCAAACAATGTGAGAATGGGATATTTCTCTCTCAATCCAAGTATGCTCACAACATCTTGAAGAAATTTGGAATGAATTCAGCCAAGCACTCCAGCACTCCGATGAGCACTACGGTCAAGTTGAGTTTAGACTCCTCTGGGAAAGATTTTGATGAAAGGATGTATCGAAGCATGATAGGAAGTTTGCTGTACTTGACTGCTAGTAGACCAGACATCTCGTTTAGTGTTTGTGTTTGTGCTAGGTATCAGTCAAAACCTAAGGAATCTCATGTCCAAGCTGTGAAGCGGATTTTAAAATATGTGAGAGGCACCACTGATTTTGGAATTTGGTTTTCCAGAGATACTAACATGAATGTTGTAGGCTACTCAGATGCCGACTGGGCAGGTTGCGTAGATGATCGGAAAAGCACGTCTGGCGGCTGTTTTCTGATTGGAAATAATTTGGTTGCTTGGCACAGTAAGAAACAAACATCCACTTCCCTGTCCACAGCTGAGTCAGAATACATTGCGGCTGGAAGCTGTTGCACACAATTGTTATGGATGAAACAGATGCTATCTGATTACGGAATAGCTCAAACCACAATGGTTGTGTATTGTGATAATAAAAGTGCCATTGACATCTCTAAAAACCCGGTACAACATTCCAGAACCAAACATATAGACATAAGGCACCACTTTATTAGAGATTTGGTGGAAGAGAAGATCATTTCCCTGGAGCATATCCCTACGGAAAATCAACTGGCTGACATTCTTACCAAACCATTGGACCCCACTCGGTTCGATTCTCTTCGTAAGTCCCTAGGTATCTGCTCTCACCCTTAATTTGTTTTTTTCACCTCAGTTTCCCTATCTTGTGATTCATTGAGTTTTGCTAAGTTTAAGTTTTTTTTTGTGCACTAAAATCTTTCTCACAGTCTGATGGTTATGGTTCATTACACATTCTCAGTACTCTTCAACAAAAAAAAAAAAAAAAAAAAAAACTTGCCGGAGGATCAGGACTACCTACGAGTATGTGTGATAGCTACTATATGATTGAAAATTTTCATTAGAGAAGGCTACCATACTTATTAGTGTGAAAGTCACCTATGATGGTATTTCATTAGTCATACTCAGTGACAAGTTTGGGTTTGAAGCCTTTTTAACCCGAGCTAGTAAGCCCGTAGAGGTATTGCCATGCTTAGTGCCCTAAAGCCATCTGGTTTGGGAGTCATTGGCTGAATGCTCGTTACACGGGTTATTTAGAAAGTTTAAGAAACCTAAACATTGCACCGTCACTCAAAAAAAAAAAAAAAAAAAAAAAACTGAGTTTGGTTTGTGTGATTTTGTCATTTATCCTAGAACGGACTATATTTTTTCAAAATTACACTTTTACACACTTGCTTGGGAGAATTTCAGTGTCTGATCAAAAGGGAATCACCTTGGCCCTTTTAAGCTTTCTCAGCCCCTTTTCACTATTTTGGTCCAGGACCGATCGATCGGCCTGAATTGACCGATCGATCGGCCATCGTGTCAGACGGTCTTAAAAACCAGTTCAGTTCGTTCTCTTCATTCCATTCCTTTTCTTTTCTTCCCTTCATCTTTCCATTCCTCTGCCCTAGACCAGTAGCCCATTCTCCACGGATTGTTCTGTTGCGATTCTCGCTTCAAAGGTGTTTGTGAAATTGCCACAAAGAAGATATGGCTCCAAAACCTTCACATTCGAGGAAGAAAACCTGCCATAGGGGGAGCTCCTCATCTGCCCCTAATTTTGATGCTGCTAGATTTCAAAGTGTGATTAAGGAGAATTCTTTTACAAGTGTTTTTTCCAAAAAACAAGTGATAGTGGACCATCCTGTACGACTGGATAAGATTGACATTGATTTTAGTGTCTGGCTACGTGAGAGGGAATGGGATTCCCTCTATGTCTTTGATCCCACATGCTATGGGTCACTGGTCCAAGAATTTTACAACAATTTTCATGCACTTGGTGATGAATCTTTCAAGTCGTTTGTTCGAGGAACAATTGTGGAAGTCACTCCAAACTTCTTGGCCCAATTTCTTCAAATTGATAGGAGTCTTGATGCCGAATACCCGACTCCTGAGCCGGATCCTGCTGATATGGAAGACCCTGTTGACAATACTGATTGGGATGAAGTTGCTACAACACTTACTGCCGGTCGGAAGACTACATGGCCTGGTGGCACGCTGAAGCAGAAGTTTCTCACTCCTTCCTACCGAATGCTGAATCTGTTTGTGTGCTTTAATCTTCACCCAAAGGGGAGATATTCAGAGGTGATTAGTGATACCGGCTATTTGTTATATTTGATTGGGACTGAGCGGTCCATCGATGTTCCCCTCACCATCTTCAAGCACATGATGGCTGCCCCCCGAGGTGCTACATCTACGTCACTGCCATATGGAGCACTGATTACTCGCCTTCTCTTATCTAGAGGAGTCGCACTAGGGCCCTCTAATTCATTAGTCAGAGGGAGAGGCCCCATTACATATCGCACCGTCAGTCTCTCTTCAGCTCATGTGGATGACAGTGGGGATGAGGCACCAGCTCAGGACGAAGATGACGCTGCTCAGGTTGATACACCCTTTGAGACTGCTATGCCTTCGTATCTGCAGGACTTTGAAAACCGACTTCTCGATCAGTCTCTACAGATGGAGCTACTTGAACATCGAATGGATTCTCAATTTCAAGATGTGTTTACACAAATGAGGCAACTACAGATTGGGACTAATCGGATTGAGGACAAGCTAGATACTCTTCTTACTCGATTTCCTCCTCCGCCTCAGTAGCCCTTCATATTTTCTTGTTGCCCTAGGCCTTTATTTTGCTAGTTCTTTTTGCTGACCCTTGCCAATTTATGGCCAAAAAGGGGGAGACTTGGATGATGGACTTACATTTTGTTTTTCTCTTATATCTGCATATCATTTCATTTGCTCTTTATTGCTCTTTATATATTTGTGATTTATGTGTGCTTGACTTGATCTTCTGTCAAAGATTGTCGTGACAGGTTTTGCACGTATCAGCAATGGACAATGGATATCGTTGTATAGTCTTTGTTTGGGTAATTTCAAGGTAGATTTATTGTATTAGTTGTTTTGTCCATGAATTGCCAAAGGGGGAGATTGTAAGTACTTTTGAGGTTGGCTAATTCATTGGGTGGACAAAACATGGGAGTCCATGTATTTTAAAATTCTTAGATGGACCACTTTGTGTTGAAGAAGGATTTCAAATTCGCAAGAGACAGGAGGGAATTCGCGAAAAATCAGGCACAAAGACAGACCGATCGATCGGCCTGCAGGACCGATCGATCGCCCTCAAAACGCTCTCAGTTAAAAGTCAGACCGATCGATCGGACCTGCAGGGCCGATCGATCGGACAGCGGCGAAGTCAGCTATTTTTTAGCCTGCTCTTTCTAAAACTCTGTTTTCCAATCCTATTCAAACCCAACTTCTCTCATACGAATCTAAGAGCCTATTTAAGAGATTAAACCTTGTACAAATCTCACCTCTCTCATTGATCTAAACCCTAGTCTATCCTAAGAGAGATCTTCTTCCTCCAGAGAGTTCTTGTGAGAGATACATGTACTGAACATTGCTCTTTGGAGATTCCTCATCCATCTTCCAGCCAATTCGTCTTGTCCAAGGCGTGAAGATTGAAGCACTGGAGAAGGTGAACGGCGTGGTCGTCGGCAAGATTCACGTGGTCCTTAGGTTGTGGTCAACTGTAAAGGAGAGCGAGTACATCTTGTAACCTTTGAATTCATAGTGCTTGATCTTTCTGGATCGGTGCTAGGTCCCGTGGTTTTTTTCCCTTTCCAGGGTTTTCCACGTAAAAATCTGGTGTCCACCTTATTGCTTGATTAACTTAGAATTTCTGCTTTCCATATTAGTATCTGTGCTGGGATTTGTTTTATTTTCTGTTAGGTTTGAGTTTGTCAACCCTCCAGGAATTTTCAGTGGTGAACAGACACAGAGAACAACAACATTTCTTTGGACACACCCTTTCAATTGCGTACAGACACACCCCATTTAGAAAAAGAATTTTTAAATAAAATTTCTCCAAAAATATAAATGAGAAGTGGGCCGAGCCAGACATGGCCCGAACGTGAAGCTCAATCCCAAGCCCAACCTGGTTTAGTGTGGGCTGCACGTGTGTGTTGGTAAGCCCACCTTGGTCTAGGTCCTCCCTCCTCACCATAAGTTGGGTGTCCCTTGGGGCTCAACCTTACTATCAAGGCAAACATATATATTTATATGGAAAGAATGTTTAGCTCCCAAACATTGTAAGATGCAAGTTTACCACTTCTTTGTGTTTCCATGTGTTACCATGCTCGAGTAGTGGGTGTTAAGAGTCAATTTATCATTCACTCTTCAATGGATTAGATCAATCCAATACATGTTCTTAATCTACTCATAGAGTAGACCTCATTCCCAAGCAGTCACACCTAAAAGGATAAGTCTGGCCCACTTTTATTTTGGCTCAAACTTGACCAAAAACATGAGTGTTCCATCTACTTTTCCAACAATTATAAGGAAAGCGTCAACCCAATATTTTTGTGGCGCCTTTGTATGAAACATCATTGTGATTCTTGTTTCAATGATATGTTTATGTTTTCTTTCAGTTATTTTATTCTGTTCAAAAACACCTAGGCATGACAACATTCAAGTCTTGAGATTTTGTCATGCCTAAATTATGTAGAGGGTTTCACTTGAATTATGTAGAGGGAGAAATTCAAGACTTGAATTTTGTCACATATTCCCGTGCTCTATCCACCATTTTTTTGTTGAAACCCTTTCAAGTCTTGAGATTTTCTCATGCCTAGGTTTCTAAGAACATGTAGAGGCAAAAAAAATATGTTTCAACAAAATTCAAATACCATCAAGTGCAATAATCCATAAGAGTAACACAATATAGTAAGAAATCCTAAACTGAAGTCACATGAACTTTACCCAGTAGTCACAATGAATCTTACATAAAGATCAACAATTGAGCGATGTGAATAGAGGGAGAGAGGCAGAAATTTAGTGTGTACGGGGGATAATTCATCATAGATCAAAGTTTGGATGATCCAAAATCTTCAAAATAAAAGAAGACAATATATGGATCGAACAGAGGGCCCATAGGTTTGTAGCCCACCGTATGTAGACACGACAAACTGGGTGCTGGCTGTTGCTCTGCTGTTCCCCTCAATGGCAGATCTGCAAATTAAACAAATTCACGGTCTAAAAAGGTAAGGGTACTAGTGTATTTTTATTTTTGTTGAGGAAATACGACTTTGGGTGAGGTAAGGGGCCCTCGGACAAGTGAAGGAACCCTGGGGTGACGGAAGGTGGCACGTATAGGCTTGAGACATTGGGCAACCAGGTGAGAGCCGGCGTCTATTACCACTTATATAAAAGGTCGTTCTTAGGGTCATTGTGTAGTAAAAATTAAAAGAGCTTTTCAATAATTTTTTATTTTTTATTTTTTTAAAAGGCAAAGGAGTAGCTGATGCTCTCAATCTTTTTTCTTTTTAAAGAATACAGCTATTGTGGGTTTAGGACAAACAACATCCTAAATAATAATCAAACTCTTCAAACTTTGGATCTTTTAAAGATTGGGCTTGAACATGATGCCCACCTTTTCATCCGGACTTGAGCCCTGCCTCATTATATATAAGAAGCCATTAGAAGCAAGATAAGGAACTAAGGTCCAAAATTAGCTAAGACTTTGAAAATATAAGTATGAATGTACCGTAGGCCAACCAAACTGCCCCACTCAAATGGCATGTCCAAAACACATTCAAGGAGGGGCCTACTCTATGGGTTCCTTATCCCTTCTTCTTCATCTTTTTTTGCCATACAATAGACTCAAGCTCAGGTACTCACCCACACCACCAAAGCAACAAGCCAACTTCCCAGGGCCGGCTCGAGACAATTTGAGGCCTAAAGCAACAATCATAAATGAGGCTTCAAATTATCTATTCTTTTCTCTCTCTCTCTCTCTCTTTTAAGTTTTGAGCATCTGGATTCGTATTTCCAAATAGATACATTTATCATTTATAAATTATAACTAATAATATTTATAAATAAAACGAATACTAATTATAATAAACATACAATATGAGCATGGAATTAAAAAAAAGCTTAAAATCATAAAACAATAGAACTTGATTTAGTGATTTATCATTGTTGGCCATAAAGATTGTAGATATAGATGAATTTCGAATAGATCCAGTTTTTTCATTATGAGAAAAATGAATTATATTTGAGTTAGTGGGTTATGATTAACATATATTATAAAAAAGACTCGCATGTATTATCAGAATATATCCACAAATATTATTAAAAAGAAGACAAAATCAGATCAATAAATCTTTAAAGATGATTGCTTTAGAAATTAAAAAGCATGTAATTACAGAAAAAGACAATCTATGAGAGAGATAGCGGGTGAGAGAGTAAAGAGTACGTAAGATGGAAAAACGTTTATTTGAAAAACCTCACTGGTGAGGTGGCAAGGAGGTTGGATTGAGATTTGTTGAGATTTAAAAAGACACTATGCAGAGAAAAAGAAGGATGACACTTGCTTTAATTTTGTTTAAATGTGAAAAGATGGCTTTAATGATATGTGATACTAATTACAATTATGGGCCTTTGGGAGAATAAAAACTAGAGATAATTAGCCAAAGGTCCCTAGAATTGAATGTTTCCAGCCTCTAGTCCAGACGAATTCTTTTTAAGGGCTCTGGTCCAAGCAGCTGACTGTTTGCTGCCAGAGGTCCCTAGATACCATTCTCATGACTGATTTACCCTTTCAACCATTTTAGGCATAAAATTTCAAAATTTCAAAATTACAAATCTTCTGTTTCCCCTCCTCATTTCTAGGTAAATTTCAAAATCACAGATCTGATCTCTGCGACCGATCACGCAGATACCCCCTTGCCACATTGCAATCCCACCACCGAGTCGAAAACACGATTTCTAGAAAGCCCTCACAAGCTACTGCCAGGCTGCAACCGCACCAATCCGAAGCAGAACAGTAACGTTTGCTCGATTTTACAGATTCTTAAGTCGGAAATCGAACTGGAACAAGCGTTTTCTTCTCGAGTTGCGTCAAATGCGAGAAGCGAAAACACGGTGTCTGCGGCTATAACGATTCAGATCCCGAAAAGCAATTCATCTGCTTTGAACCGGATGAATCGAGCCGTAATCATATCGCTCTGACGACTGTTCTCTTCGTGATCGCCTGCTTTTTGTTCGTTTCAGGCGTGGCCGTTACAATCTTCGGCTGCAGGGGATGGAGATCCAAAGGCCTCGAAGTTCCGCCCTCACCGTCGCTAATTGGCATCGCCGCCGCTGATGCTCGTCGTCGTTTACGCCGTGACGTGGCCTGAGGGGAAGAAGACTCCCGCACAAGAACTTGGGCGCAGGCTTGTTGGTTCTCGATTTTTGGTTACAGAAACCAGAACTCGAAGAAGATGATCGATGGGTTTTGTGGTCTGGGCCAAGCCAGGTTCTTTCCAGGTCCAGGTTGGGTTCGATCTGACCCGTGTTACAGTAGATCCTGACCCGTGTTTCATGGTAAGGGGACTTATTAGTGAAACAAAAGCGGTGAAGAACTTTTTTGTGAACAGTGAATTCAAACTTCTCACTTGTCTTGTCACGGGAATCGTGATTTGATCACCAGTGGGACCCTTCACCTGAAAAGGTTGCAGAAAAGGTGAATTTAATGGTGGAGGTACATCAAAGAAGCAGCATGAGGGGAAAATCACTTCATAACACATTTTTGGGGCATGAACAAAACAAGGAACGGCATCGCCGCCGCTGATGCTCGTCGTCGTTTACGCCGTGACGTGGCCTGAGGGGAAGAAGACTCCCACACAAGAACTTGGGCGCAGGCTTGTTGGTTCTCGATTTCTGGTTACAGAAACCAGAACTCGAAGAAGATGATCAATGGGTTTTGTGGTCTGGGCCAAGCCAGGTTCTTTCTAGGTCCAGGTTGGGTTCGATCTGACCCGTGTTACAGTAATTCCTGACCCGTGTTTCAAAGCCCAAAAGCAAATCTATCTGAGTTTTTGAGAAATTTATCTGTATTTTTGGCAAATAGATATGAGTTCCCGACAAATTTAACTGAGTTTTTGGAAAATTTATCTGAGTTTTTAACAAATTTATCTGAGTTTCTAACAAATTTATCTTCATTTTGGAAATTTATCTGAGTTCTGGACAAATTTAACTGAATTCTGAACAAATTTATCTGAGTTTTTTACAAATTTATCTGAGTTCTGAAATAAATTTCTTTACGTTCTAAACAAACATATCTGAGTTTTGGCTAATTTATCTGAGTTATTGGACAAATTTATCTGAGTTTGGACAAATTTATCCGAGTTTGTGGCAAATGTATTTGCGTTTTTCTAAATTTATTTACACTTTTTTGAAATTTATTTGGATCTTTTAAAATTGATTTTCATCTTTTGAAAATTATTTGCGTCTTTTTAAATTGATTTTCATCTTTTGAAAATTTTTAGATTTTTTGAAATTTATTTGCGTCTTTTTAAATTTCTCTATGTTCTTTTGATATTATAGCATTTTTTGAAATTTATTTGCGTTATTTCAAATTTATTTGTATTTTTTTAAATTAGTTTTTGTTTTTTTAGAGTTTAATTTTGTTTTTTTAATTTTATTTACATCTTTTGAAATTTATTTTCGACTTTTGAAATTTATTTACATTTTTTTAAATTTATTTTCGTCTTTTGAAATTTATTTGGATCTTTTGAAATTTATTTGCGTGTTTGAAATTTATTTCATTTTTAGAAACTTATTTGAAATTTGTTTCCTGTTTTTTTAACTTTATTTGAAAATCTCATTAGTGGAATTTTATTAATTGTAACTAATTTAATGGTAGTTGACCATTATTAATGGCTTATCCCACTAATCATGGGATATGATTTGAAGAGAGGGTAAATTAGACACTTTAGGTTTTCAAATTTGGAAAAAGGACCTTTCACACTATAAAAAAAGATTGTGGACCTAAGGCAATAAAATGAAATGTTCAGGGACCTCTCGCCGAATCCCCCTAAAAACTATATATGACAGTTGCTTGAATGATTTTTTAGAATTTGAAAAGATAATTTTTACGGGGCCTTATTTTTTGGGGGGCCTAAAGTAAGGGCTTTTCTTGCCCAATGGTCGAGCCGGCCCTACAATTTCCCTATCCCCTTCTTTAGTTTCCTTCAAAACTTTATTATTAGATGGATGTGATTAAGACTTAATTAAATGGTTGGAGGAAAGTGACACTTTTGTTCCAACTTGGTGCAGAATAATAGAGAACAACGTCCCCAATTTTGACGTTTTTCGCGTTTTTGGACTTCTATTGTTCAAGTGTGTGAAATCGTTAGTAAGGAGTATATCTTCATCTATAGGCTGCACATGGACGGTTCGGATCGGTTTAATACTAAAACTAACAACCAAACCGAACATGTCGATTTTTTAATTAACCGATCCGATCCGACCGATGGAGAGGGCTTAAATCGAACTGAACCGAATCAAACGGTTCGGTTCGGTTCGGTCGGTTAAACCGTTGTTTTTTTATTTTATTTTTATTTTTTTGATCTACTATCACCTCATGTGCCAATGAAGTTGTTTATGCCAAAACCTTGTTGAGCAATATATAAAGTGAAATCAAATGGGGCGGAATGGGTTGGCTGGGTTAACCCAAATCCCTTAGAACCTGATTTGGGTCAAAGTTTGGAAACCATCCCAACCTAACCCACCAACACAACATCAAACCTGTTGGAGATTATTACGAGCAGTTAAGAGGATTTGTTAGGATGTTAGAAATACTAGTGCAACAAGCCTATGCCCAACACAGGCCATGATAAAAAATAATTAGAATTTTAATTAAAAATATTTATACATATTTAAATAAATAATATATAAATATTAACATGTAATTCTTAATACAAACACAATCAGAATTGAACTTCAAAACTCAAGCTTTTAAAGAAAATACGTAAAATGATCCAATTTATCTAATACGTGATATTTAAAGAATAACTCAATTACATAAAATAAAGGGTCAAAGAAAATAAAAAAAAATTAAAGAGTAATTATGAATAATATAATATATGATGAAGAATAAAACATATAAAGAATAATTAGTTGGAATTGTTGATGGTATTCAGAGTGAATTAATTTTAAAAACTGTTCATGCTTGGATGACTCTATCTATTAATTGGTCCAATATCTTGATGTTTAGGATTTTTTAGTTTCTTTGATTCTGCATATATTTTGTTTAGTTAAATTAGTAAATGTAAATGATAATAAAAAAAAATGTGATAGAGATGGAAGCTCGTGAGAGAAATTTTAGGGAGCTGAGATATTTTAGAGGAACAGCAAGTAAATAGTAGATATTTTAGTTCCCAGATTTTTCTGTTTCTTTGATTCTGCATATATATTATTTAGTTAAATTAGTAAATATAAATAATAATAATAATAATAATAAAATCATTATAAAGATGAAAACTCGTGAGAGAAATTTTAGGGAGTTGAAAGATTTTAGGGGAAGATCATGTATATAGTAGAGACTTTAGGACCTTAATTTGATTATATTTGTACTTAGGCATAAATTGAGTCTCAATTTCAAAATTAAATGTAGATTTTGAAATCAATTCTCTTTCACATTGAGCCCAACAGATTAATCCTACAAAATATTGAAAGGAAAATAATGAGAAAAAAGTAGCAAAATAAAAGTGGCCCCCGTAAATTGTGAGTTGGAAAAACAAGAATTCTAATATGCTTGAAATCAAGCCGGCTTATGTGTTACAGTACTGGAGATCAGTTTAAACCGGCCGGTAACAACAAAATAAAAAACTAAAATCCCATTATGCGTTAAAAACATACATACAGATACACTGGTTGGAAAAGATGAACATCACTAGTCTGAAGGAGTAAGAAGGTATGAATTACAAGCCTCTTCGCGTCAGAAACCATTAGCCTCGAAGAAACGCTAGCTGTTTGATAACAATACATGGGAGAATCTTTCAGAAACCACGTCCTGATGCTGTGAATTGTGATTGGTTACCATCACAAACGAAAAAAAAAAAATTAAAGAAATAAAGATTAATTTGTGAATGGTTACCATAAAGGGCACGTAAAAGCTGCTTTTAGCTCAAACAAGACAGAGATGGGTCTTGGATTCTAAGTAATAAACCAGCCTCTAGAATCACTCCATGAATCACTCAAGCAATCTCTGCAATCCCTAGAGTCACTCAATTATATAAAATGCTGCAATCACTGCAAATCAAATCTCTGCAGAATCAATGCCGTCAATACTCTAGGATTTCTTTGACAAATCTGTAATTCATTAGTATTATTTGTATCCCTTGATAATGGGAAAATCTCCATTAATCAAGGGATATGTTTTGTAAAGAGTGTATTATAAATTTACACAAACAGAATACAATCAGTAAGGGATTATTGCATTATTTCATGGTATCAGAGCATCATAGTCTCACAACTTTGGCTAGAAAGTTGTTTTTTTTTTCTCTGTAATGGCTAGTGTACCTTCATCATACACTATTCCTAATATCTCCCATTTGGTTTCAATCAACCTTGATCGAACCAATTATGTTGTCTAGTTGGCTCAATTTCTTCCAGTACTTAAAAGCAATAATCTGCTTGGCTATGTCGATGGAACAAAGCCTTGCCCAAATCAATTTCATCTTGATAAAGATGGCGATCAGTCCAACACGGAGGGTCCAAGTTATCTTGAGTGGCAGCAACAAGATCAACTACTCCTTAGCTGGATAAATGCCACACTCACACCTGGTGTTCTCTCCACTGTTGCTCGATTCACCACGTCTCGAGATGTCTGGAAATCGCTCGAAAAATAGTATGCATCTCAGTCCAGAACTCGCATCATGCAATTAAAGAATCAGTTGCAGACAATAAAGAGAGGTAACCTGTTAATCAGTGATTATGTTGATAAAATGAGCAACATTGCTGACAATCTTGCACTTGCTGGAAAACCAGTTGAAGATGATGATCTTATCAATCTCATTCTCAATGGTGTTGGCCCTACATATGAGGCTACTGTCAATTCAGTTCAAGCCAGAGACACACCTATGTCTTTAGATGATCTTGTTGGTTTATTACTTAGTGCTGAAATGCGCTTTGAGAAAAATGTTTCGCAAGTTGATCAAACTGCAACTGCACTGTACATGGCCAAAAGTAAATCTTTTAACCAAAGAGGGAAAAATGTTGAATCTTCAAGCAAATATGGGAATTCTCGTTCTCAATCACAACAGGCAGTCAATTCCAAAGGACCCTCTCGGCCATCTTCTATTGGAACTCCTCCTATAAATCACTCTCGCCCCACATGTCAGATTTGTGGTCGAATGGGGCACTTTGTGATCAATTGTTACCATAGGATGGATGATTCCTATGAAGGGCGTGTACCTACAAAGAAATTGGCTGCAATGGTGGCAGCAACCAATGCTCGATCAAGTGACCAGACTTGGTTCACTGATAGTAGTGCTTCTACTCACACTACAATAGATCTTGCCAACTTGTCCTTGCCAAATGAATATCGTGGAACGGATCAGGTTGCAATTGGAAACGGTGCAGGTTTTCCCATTGCCCATGTTGGATCCTCTACATTCAGTCATAATCTTTCAATTTTCATCTTAAAAAGATTTTACATTGTCCCTCTGTTTTCACAAATTTACTTTCAGTACATCAGTTTTCTCATGATAATGACTGCTACTTTGTTTTTTATGCTGATGACTTCTTTGTGAAGGACACCAAAACGGGGAGGATGCTTTTCCAAGGGACGAGTGAAATTGGTATTTATCCACTCCAACTTTCTTGCAATCATTCTCGTTCATCGAAACAAAATAAGCCATTTGCGTTAATTGGGGAACGGGTTATTTCTTCAATCTGGCATCAATGTTTAGGACACCCCGCATTTCCAGTTTTGCAGCACTTGGCATCTCATTAGCTTTTATCTATGCATGGTCATGTTAAGGATATTTCTTTTTGTAACTCTTGTCCTTTAGGCAAGAGCACTCGTTTGCCATTTTCTTCATCTATTATATCTATTACTGTAAGTGCCTAAAAATTACGGACTTAGTTAATGGAGGATCAAGCTCCTGATTTGAGGGTTTAGCACTACGTCAAAAAGGCTGAAAAATGACTGTCGAAGACAGTCATTTTTCTTAAAAAACGACTGCTTTCGGCAGTCGGACGGGCAGTCGGCAAAATCACAGTCGTTTTAGCAAAACGACTGTCGTTGGCGGTCGAAAATTTTTCAAATTAACAACTGTCTACGACTGTCATTTTTTTAAAGACGGACTTCGTCAGTCGAAAATATTTTAAGTCATTTTCTAAAAACTATATAACAAAATTGACTTATCGTTCAATTAGCGACTGTTTAGAGCAGTCGTTTTATTAGAGGGTTTTTAAAAAGAATATTTCATTATTAATTATTAATTTTTATATTTTTTTAATAAAAATTCTATAATTTTCATAACTGTAAGTTAGCATCAACCATACAAACATCCATTATCCATCAAATAAATAACTCAAATAAGCTAATAAATCATCCATCCACTTAAAATTTAAACCATCAAAGTAGCTACAGTAAATGGTAAAAAATTAACAAAAACCACGTTCACGTTCGGTATTACTAATACCATGATCACACACATAAGAGTAAATACTACAAATAAAGTCATCTAACAGTAAATCATGTGGGCTTTGAAACTAGCCAAACACGGTTCTATATGTGGGCCATGAAATGATGTCACCCACGGTGAGATCCCCAAAAGTCTTTTCTCCACCCAATAACTCTACGTCAAACTTCAATATCTCATCTACAACGATCCTATAGCATCCTTCCTCCTCAATTGACAAACCGAGAACGCGTCCAAGGGCAACGGTAATATCTTTTCGCACGTAATGCAACAGCCTGCATGTACCCTGGCGTGTATTAGTATTCGGTTGATTTGTACACGCCACTTGACACGAAGAATTATCCTGAGCCTACAAACAATATTACAAATGCATTGTGTTAGTATTTCATCAATCAAGATAATTAATTAATTTATCGAATCAATCATGTAAGAAAAATAAACATTTGTACCTGAGATGAACTACCATGATAAGTTGAAGGTCTCACTTGTGTCCCACCTTGGGTAAGAGCTTGTTTCAGTTCATCCATTTCCCTCCGTATGCCCATCTAATTCTCCTTCAACCTTTTCACCTCACTTTCAAGATGTGAATTGCATTCATGCTCCTCCTCCAAGGCTCTTTTATAAGGAGCTGAATGTTTTATGGCTGTTTTTGAAATAGTGCCTAAGCCACGTACGCGTCCTCGGCTATCACGACCAAAGACCTATGAAAAAAAAAAAAAAACAAGTATACCATAAAACCCACAAAATTAAAGATTACTAACATTAAAAGATATTATGATCAACAAGCAATAAAAAGATACCTTTGTAATTGCATCATGGTCTAAATCACCTTGCGCAACCGAGCTGTCAGATTCATATGCAGTAATAACATCATACTGCAATAACAAAAAAGGATAAATAAAAAACATAAACACATTTTGGCAATCATTAACAGATACTTCATAAAAATGTTCCTTAGAAAAATTTCTAAAGTGAAAGATTTCTCGAAATTTCGGCAGAGTCTCCCCTGCACGTGTGACATTTAATTTTTTTTTTACAACCTGCTAAGCACCTGTACATGCCAAAAAAAAACACTTCATATAAACAACCCAATGCCCCAACACATTACAAAGTCATTCACGTCACTATGTCATCAGTCATACACCATTTGACCATAGCACTTCAATGCCCCAACACGCTAGAAAGATGCACCCAAAAAAAATTATGTCCATGCATATTTGCTGTTTGCATGAGCATTCTGAAGAAGTATAGCTGCAATGTAAAATTACCAGTCTCATTGGAACATGAAAACGAGGGTTTGCCTCGATTAGTTTCATATAAACTATATTCTCCAATCATCAGGTTATTATTGGTTAAAAAGCCATCTTACATAATTATTGGCTTAATAGAAATTACACTATCTCCCAGAACAGAGTGTGATATAATGTGAAAAGATGCAATATATGTGACTACACTATGTCTTTCTCTTTGTGCTACAGAGATGAACCAGTCTGTGCAACTGAGTTACTAAAACTCTATGCCTGTCAGGTCTTATGAGTTATATGAGAATCTGGACTTGAGAAACTATAAAATGGAAACCTGGTTTACTGTAGAGTAGGAAAATGAGTTTACTCATTACTGTGATATGGCAACATGGGGTGGCTTCTTTTTTTTTTTTATAATGCCTGCTCGTCCCTTATTAATTTAATTGCAACTATGATTAGAATAAGTAAAAAGAGATCCGGCAACTTGATTGGTGCTTTTAGGCACATTTTTGTATTTTAGTTCATTAATAGTTATTTCTTTTATACTTTTATGATGCTAGTTCTATTCCAACAAAGGGCACATTTGTGTTGCAGAGAACTGGTTGAGACAGGCAAGCAATCTCGCTACCAGAGGGACAATGACAATGAGGGCAAATATCATAAGAAAAGAGGCAGCAACAAGGACTACTCGGCTGATGGGGAGTTAGTTGTATATCGAATTCTTTGCCCAGATGGTGTTATTGGAAGTGTGATAGGCAAGAGTGGCAATGTGATAAATACCCTAAGGCAAGAGACACATGCAAGGATTAAGGTAAAAGTCTGGGAGCACTATCAAGAAACTGAGAACCAAGACAAATACTAATATTAAGGTCATTCCTAAAGATCCCAATTATCCTACTCACTCAAATGCCATGAGCTTTGACAACATTGTTCAGGTAAGTGCCTTCAAATAAGGCTGGTGTTTTCAAATATATATAATCTGGGTACCCAATAAGGCAAATTGTGATCAAGTGGCCAACCAAAAAGGGAGGAGAAGCATTGCGTAAATTCTAAAGGGAGATTTGGGAGCTCTCTTTGTCAATGACTGGTACTTTCTTACATGCAAATGAAAAGACCTTCAAGCTAAGCAAGAAGTTAATATTACATCTGTGGCTATTCCTCCCATTGTTAGATTCGTTATGCAATATGCATTACTAAGAAGGAATCTTTTGGGGAATTTTTGGTTTAGGGTCTTTGTATTTTAGTGGACTAGATGCAACTATACACAATATACTACTACAGTACTGTTTATTAATTCAGAGAATATGGTTCCAATAAATTCAATGTAGCTCATGAGAACACACCTCTAAATCTCAGTAAGTAATCTGATCAAAACTAAATAACTATGCCCAACTAACTGTCATGTTCAAAGCTGGAGCCAGATCCGAAGAGGCTTTGGCTTTCCTATCTGGTCACAGGACTTTGAAAATTATGTCTGAGGTCATATCTGAATTATGTCTACAACATTCACCACTCAACCATAGCACTTCAATGATTTACTTCACACAAACACCACGAATATTAAATAAAAGGATTCGCAAGTAACAATTCAAATGAATAACCTATTCACCAATTATAGTAAAATGGTTCTCACCACATGGGGGCTCGATGCTGATCCATCCTTCCTTTTATGGGTGGCCAAGAAGAGATCCGTGCGAGTTAATGGTTGATCCGGATTTTTTGCTTTCTGTAAAAAAAAATTGGGATATTTTAAAAATATACTAGCACAAATATCCATGCTGGGCACAACTATCCATACAAGATTCAATGTAAACTAATGTTCATTCAACGGCTAATATGTAAGTTGGCAGAGGGCCCCTGCCCCCACAGATAAGTCACTTTCCTATCTGATTCTGACCTCTTTTCTGCATGAGAGGTGGACACACTGTTTGGAATGGGGCAGGACTTTAAAGTGTATTCATTTTCACAAACAGACCTTGAGCATTACATACAAAATTAATATATATGGGGTCAGTACATACCACATAGGGTGTATTTTTTTTTCATTTTTTTGAAGGAAGGTCAGAACAGGGCATTGAATTTTCTCATACACCTTACAATTTTTTTTTTAACAAATACCCAACTGTTATAAAAAGTATCACTTATGCAAGTTGAATGGAGAGTATGAGACCATTGAAGATATCCTACCAACAGAAGCTGAAGCTAAAGAGACGATGGGAAGCATGGTTGCAATGTTCAAAGCAATTGAAGGCTATCTTGTTGCGAACCCTGATGCATATGCCTAATCTACCCAAGCTCCTTTAGATATATATAGTTATATAATCTCTCACATACTTCACTGGGGCCTGTTCTAGTTATCTTCTTTCAGTAATTTCTGTCTTTGAAATGTGGCACTGCCTAAATAAGAATTTCATAGTTTTCGAGTCTACTTTCTCATTGTCTTAATTGTAATGATCATTAAAGCCTTATCCCACCTGATATATATTGGCTTTGTGAGTGCCACTTTCTTTAATTAAGAGCTCATATTATGGTTCTGTCAATTTTGTTTATAGCCCTGCTGTTGTCAAAGTTAAGTTGATAGAGGGGCTTCAATAAATTTACAGTAAAAGGCATGGGTATTTCATAAATTTACAGTGGCAGCCATTTAATTGAAACAAATTCTAGTGCTTTTTTTGAATGCTTCGATATCAAGCAGAAAAGTCAGAGAATTGGGGAGAATGAGTTGATGGGAATTTGGAATTCCCAGAGAAGGTGATGTCATGTTTGCCAGTTTCCGTCGGTCTAGGGCTCTGGCTAAATGCACTCTAGTTATAGTAAACAAACAACGAACGAAAGTGATTGAGAGTGGAGAGAGATATGATCACTACTAGAGATACACATTATCAGTACCATTGAATCCTAATTCCTATCCATTAATGGCTGCCTCTGCTGAGTTATGCTTTTCTGCTTTACACTATTGAAGGCCATGTCTTCCATGACTCAATCATCTAAACACTAAATTGAAGTAAAGAGAATCTACCTAAGAACTGCAGACTGGAAAGTGAGGTTTCTGTGTTGCATTCTCAAGTCTGTCTGCATGCATGGGTATCAAAGAGAAAATCACTCATCCTAGAACATGATACATTATAGATGACGCCCTTCAACTATCTTGATTCAAATTCCTCAAATCTTATCCAACAGAAAAAAAAAAAAAAAAAAAAAACTAAATCTCAGAATTTTAGGGCATATATAATAAAAGAAACTTAGGGGCTAATAAATCAATCATAATCAAACTAGGAAACCAAATAATAATCCTATCAAAATTAGAAACTAATCCTAAATACAACTACTTAAATCAAAATTAGAAACTACTAACAATTAATAAAGAATTCCTAAACTTCCTTGGGTCCCACATGTGGACCATGCCTCTTTCTCCAAAGACTGAATAATGCTGCTGCATCACAATGGTCATAGAGTTTTCAAGTGGTTAATGCTCTTGACATATCTCAGACTTTGACAGAGTTCCAACAATATCCTAACTCATGTGTCCGAAGCAATATGAAGTTTTCAAGAGCCATGATAAGGAGTTAAATTTTGTAGATGCATCAACTCTGATAGCTAGTGTTTGTATGAACATCAATGGGTGACGAGTGCAAATCAAGACATTCACAAAATTTGTTTCATATTAGAGATGAAAGTGGACACAAAATGTGGTTGAGTCAGAATGATGCTGACTAAGCAAAATGATTTGTATCCAATTGCAACTTTCAAGTTATCTGTGTGATCCATGCTAACCCATCAGTTTTTCTAACCACGTCCATATTTGCTAAAGAGAGGAAAACAGATATTTTAAGAATTCTTGAATTTCCTATGCAATTTAATATTTTAAAAGCTTGTTCAAATGTTTTAATAGTTATCACTGAACTGCAGATGGCTATGTTGGGTGTTGCAAGAAGAAGAAATTTACTGAATGATGATGTTCTCATTGCACTGGCTGAAAAAAGCTGGGATATCCTAGATATATCTGGGTCCGAAGTGTCTGATTTTGGTTTGGCAAAAGTTGCAGAGTTATGTCGTCATCTGCGAGCTATTGATATAAGGTTCAACTACAATAATTTGCAATTTTTCATTCTATATCTTGAATCATTTTATATGGGGCTGGTTCCAGCTTCTGTTGGAGCACCATGCACTAAATGGAATCAAAATTGTAAGGCTAGTCTTGATGAATGCCTTGACCAATCCTACTGACACTAGAAGGCAAACTCATGGATTGATCAGTGGTAAAAGATTGCAATATGATCAGCTTTTTCCAACCATTCAATTCCTTTTTTCCTCGTGCGATGTTGGAGCAAGAGGAGCATCCCCCTGACCCAAATCCCAACCCTCCCAATCCCCAAGCCTTCCCCCTCCCGAGTCCACCCCCCCAAATCTCTCCAGTTCCAATTTCGCAGGATTTTCCTCTTGTCTCCCAACCATCCAGCATCGTTGCCAAATCCCTAAGGGGAACAGAGGCCTTTCTGTCTAACCCCCAGGATCCAGCCTCCATTTCCAAGCTTCCTTTTGTTAACCCCAGGGCTTCCCCAAACCCCCTTTCTCCCCAGTTCTCCAATCCCATTTCCTCCACAGCGGGCAAGCCTCTGCACTCCCCGCTGTCTTCATGGGACCCGGTGCAGCTCCAGTTGCTCCAGAACCACCTGGATAGCCTCCTCAAATCCCATAAAGGGCTTCCCCCCAGGCCTACTCCCCTGGCCAGTAATCCCCCCAAAACCTTTGCTAGCTGTCTCGCCCCCCTGGTCTTCCCTCCTCCCCCAGCGATTCCCCCAGCGGAATGGATCGAAGGAAAGCTAACAGTCAGGATTCCTCAGCAGATGGTCTCCTCCAGCAAAGAGTCATTTTCCTTCTCAGCCATTGGGAAATTTGTGGGCAGAAGACCTTCCCTGGAAGAGCTGGAGAAATGGGTTTCTTCTTCTTGGCATCTCTCCAGACCCTGCCTGGTGTCTCTCACAGAGAAAGGTAACTTTATCTTTAGATTTAATTCCCAGGAAGATAGGGATGGGCAGATCTGTCATAGTCCCCTCCAGATGGGTAGTAAGAAGCTTCTCCTTCGCCCCTGGTCCCCAGGTCAGGATGAAAGCTCGTGGCCTGCAATTACCCCTGTGTGGATTCGTCTTAAGGGTCTTCCTTATCACTGCTGGAGCAGTGACATCCTGCTCTCAATAGCAGCCTCTATAGGAAAGCCTCTGTGTTTAGATGACACTACAGCCAAGCAGAGAATGCTGAGTTTTGCCAGAGTTCAGGTCCTCTTGGATGCAGCTAAGCCTGGTCCTTCCCACCTGTCAGTAGATCTGGGTGGGGATGAGACAGTCGAAGTTGCAGTGCAGTATGAGCGGATTCCTTGCGCTGAATGTCTCTCAGCTGGTCACCTCTCCGAAAAGTGCCCCTTCAAAGAGAAGCCTGGTTTGCTGAAGACTCCCACCCAAGCAGCTCGATTGATCACCCCCCCTCCTGCAGCTATTCACCCTCCTTTAGCAGACAACCCACAAGACTCCCTCCCTCCTTTGGTTGATCCTATCTTGTTGGTCCCTGGCTCCTCAGTCCAGCCTAGTGAGTCTACTTCGCCCTCCACAACCCCCCCCCCTGAGTCCCTCCTTGAGTCCCTCCCTGACAGGCCTGGAGGGTCCTGACACTCTTTTGACTGGGCGTCCTGAGATTTTAGCCTCTGGAATAGGGGACAAACTCCCAGCTCCGGAATTAGAGTGTTCCAACCCTTTCTCTATCCTTGAGCAGGAATCTGTAGTCCCCTTAGCTGCTCCCTCCTCTCAGTCCTCCCAACCCAGGCAGGTTGCTCTTGCTCACAGGGATGGTCTGGAGACTGTTACAGTGAGTCCCAACCTTGAGCTCCATACTCCCAATACCCCCCAGTGAAACACTACCCAATCTGTTGCTTTGGTAGTTGACCTTTCCCCGTATAAAGTTAAACCCAAATCAAACAGAAAAGCAAAGCTCAGAAGAGCTGCTTCTTCTGGCCCAAAAACTAGGAGTTCTGCAGGCCCTCCCCTTCCCAAGTTTAATTATGTTTAAGGCCCTGTTTTGGAACTGTAGGGGGATCTGTAACACCCCTACAATTACAATTCTCCTCCATTTATTAGCCGTCCATTCTCCTGATCTTATTTTTCTCTCTGAACCTAAGGCCAACCTGGACTCCTTTCTAGCCAAAAGCTCCCTCTCTCCTGACCAGTTCCTTACTTTTTCAAATCCTGATAACTCCCTTTGGTGCCTCTGTAACCTTAACTCTAAATTCTCTTTCTCCTTTCTTGATTCTTCCTCTCAGCACATTTCTCTTTTAATTGCTGGCCTTTCCCTTCCCTCCTCCTGTATTATTACAGGGGTGTATGGGTCCACTGACTACAGGCTTAGGCGGAATCTCTGGACCTATTTAGTTAATTGCTCCTCTACAGCGCTTCCTTGGAGTGTGATAGGAGATTTTAATGCCATTCTCCTAGCCAAAGAAAAATTTAGTACCCGTCCCCCCTCTTCCACCTCAGTTAAAGACTTCCATGATATGGCTCTGGCTGCAGGCCTCCAAGACCTTGGTTTCAAAGGGAATAGATTTACCTGGGCAAATAATAGACAAGGGCAGGCTTTTGTTGCTGCCAGGCTGGACAGGGTTTTCTCTAATTCAAATTGGCTGGACTCTTTTGATGATCCTATAGTTCACCATCTCCTAAGACTAGCCTCCGATCATAGCCCCATTCTCCTGTCCCATAGGAAAAATCTTTCTTTCAAAAATATTCCTTTTAAGTTTGAAGAAAAATGGCTGTCTCATGATTCCTTTAGAGGATTGGTAGAATCCAGCTGGGCTACCCCCATTAGTGGGACCCCTCAATTTATTCTAGCTCAAAAGCTCAAGTATCTTAAGCTCAACCTCAAGGTCTGGAACAAGGAGGTCTTTGGTCAATTGAAGTCCAAGATCTTGGAAGCAGAGCAACTGGTCTTGGCAAGGCAATCAGCCTTTGAAGCTCAGCCCAGTGACTCCCTTCTCCAAGACTTGAACCTGGCAAAATCTGATCTTCATAATTGGCTTAATGCTGAAGCTGTCCACTGGAAGCAGAGGGCCAAAATGAATTGGCTTCAGGATGGAGACAGGAATACGAAGTTCTTTCACCTCTAGCGAAAGCCAAGGGCATCCGCAAAAGCATTGATAGGATCTTGGTGGATGGTAACTTAATAGAGGAAGAAGGGCAAATCAGAGCTCAAGCCTCCTCTTTCTTCTCAAATCTCTTCCAAGCTTCTCCAGTGTCCCCGAACGAAGCTCTCTTTGATCTGGAAGGCCCCTCTGTCTCGGAAGAGCAAAATAAGTTCCTAACTTCTATTCCCTCTCCTACTGAAATAAAAGAGGCAGTTTTCAAGCTCAAAAGGAGTAGCTCCCCCGGCCCTGATGGTTTCTCAGGGGCTTTCTTTACAAGTTGCTGGCAGATTGTGGGTAGGGAGGTTGTTGGGGCAGTCACCCACTTCTTCTCCTCTGGTCACATTTTGAGAGAGTCAAATGCCTTTTTCCTCTCCCTAATCCCAAAGAAGCCCTCCCCAGAGACTTTCTCCGACTTCCGCCCTATCAGTCTTCTAAATTTTGTCTACAAAATTATCTCTAAGATCCTAGCTACCAGACTCTCCACCATTCTTCCCTTTCTCATTTCCAATCATCAAGGAGCTTTTGTGAAAGGGAGGTCCATTCATCATCATGTGGCCCTAGCCCAAGAGTTAATTCAAAAGCTCAATTCGAAAACCAGAGGAGGGTCGGTTTGCCTGAAGATGGACATCTCCAAGGCTTTTGACAAGTTGCAGTGGAGCTTCCTTCTCAGGGCCCTGCAGTTTTTCAAATTCTCTCCTGCCTGGATAAACTGGATTAAAGATCTGATAAGCTCCACCAAAGGATCAGTCCTGATTAATGGCAGTCCTTGTGGCTTTTTCAGCTCTTCCTGTGGCCTTCGACAGGGAGATCCGCTATCCCCCTACCTTTTCATATTAGCTGAGGAGATTCTTAGTCTGCAGCTTGAAGGCCTTCATAAATCAGGAGCTATTGAACCTATTTCCTCGGTTCCCTCCACCCCCTGCCACCTCTTCTATGCGGACGATATCCTGGTCTTCATCAGAGCATACAAGCGCAGTCTGAGGAGTGTTAAAGAGCTCTTTGCCTCATACCAAGACTCTTCTGGTCAGTTTTTCAACCTTCAGAAGAGTCATCTTTTTGTGGGTAAGCGTCCTTCCAGGAGGGCCCATCTGGCATCAGATTATCTCAGCATTCCTAGGGCTTCTCTTCCCTCTACCTATCTGGGAGTTCCCATCTTCTTTGGAGCATCCAGGCACTCCTATTTTAATAAGACCCTGGATTCCATCAGGTCGAGGTTAGCTGGCTGGAATTCTAAATGTCTATCCTTTGCTGGTAGACTAATTCTAGTCAAGCACGTGCTTTCTGCAATCCCCCTCCATATCTCTCTTGCAGTTCCTTTCCCCAGTAAATCCTGTCTCCAGGTGGAGCGCCTAATGCGTAATTTTCTTTGGGCTGCCAGCTCAGAAAATCCCAGTAGCCAAGTGAATTGGGGGCAGGTCTGCTTACCGAAAGCTGAAGGTGGCCTTGGTCTGCGCAGAGTCAAGGACCTCAATGATGCTTGCTTGTTGAAGCTAGGCTGGTCAGCAGCTACCTCCTTCTCCCTGTGGGCTTCTTGGTTCAGAGTAAATTACTTTAAAAGCTACTCAATTTGGTCCCCTCGTTCCAAAAGAGGAGGTTCCTGTATTTGGAAGAGGATCAGGTCCCTGGCTTATCATCTTCAGAGTGGCAGCTCGTGGCAGGTTGGCAATGGGCATTCGATTAGTTTATGGTTTGATAATTGGTTGGGTAAGGGATCAGTTGCCTCTAATTTTCCTCATCTTCTCTTCTCAGACCTGGACCTTCTGGCAGACATCTTGCAAGACTCTTCCTGGAGAGTTCCTCCCCATCTTCCTACTGAGGTCTACAATTTTCTTCTTCATTCAACCAGTCATCTCCCTTTGAGTGGTTCAGAGGTTTCAGATTCTCTGCTCTGGAAAGGTGGGCCGGCTGGTAGTCTCTCTCTCAAAGAAGTCTGGAATCATATAAGGCCCAGTCATGCAGAGGTGCCCTGGGCCAGTCTAGTCTGGAATAAGAAGATGAATCCCAGGCTCGCTTGTTTCAGTTGGCGCCTCCTTCTTAGGAGAACTCCCACAGACAGTAGGGCCAAGCAAAGAGGTTGGGTAATGGCCTCAAGATGCTTTCTCTGCCTTAGTCATGAAGAAGATGACATCCACCTCTTCTTCCTCTGCCCGTTGGCTCGTCAGCTGTGGACTTGGATTCTCAGCCTCGGCGGTCTTTTCCTCCCCCTCCCTATGTCAGTGCCTGCTGTCTGGTTCTCCCTCTCCCAAGGTGTTGATGTTCAAGGTAGGAAAGAAGCTGCGGTTATTTTCTTCCAAGCTATCTCCTCCCTCTGGTCTCTCAGAAATGATGCAAAGCACAGCAACCTGAAGCCCTCTCTGACTAGAGCAAAACTCCTATTTATGGACCGGCTGAGAGGTCTCCCCAGCTCTGCCCCAGGTTCTGCTAGCTCTCCTCCTCATCCTGTTCTTAGAGGACTGGGTCAGTTCTGAATTCTGCTCTGTCCCGGTTTTCTCTTTGCTTTTAGCTGGGTTCCAGGGGTGCTCCTCTCTGTTTTGTTGCTGGAGTAGTCCTCTCTTTGTGGTTGCAGCTCTGCCTCAGGTTCCCTCAGTAAAAAAGGTCTCCTGCTGCTTCTTCTGGGTTGTGCAGGGTGCGCTGTGCTGCTGGCAGTCTTGCTCGTCTGCTCCTGCTGCTCTGCTGGTTGTCTTGTTTGTCTGGTTGGGTTAGCCTTGGTGGTCCTTGCTGGGCTGGTTGCTTCTGCTTTCCTGTTGTGGGTGGCAGGTGTTCTTCTCTGCTGCTGGTCAGAGCAGGTCTCGGCAGTCCTTTTGGCCGAGGGGCCTGTGCTTGAGCTGGCTGGGTTTCAGGGGAATTCCTCCTCCTTCGGCTGCTGCCTGCTTTCTGTGCAGTCCTCTCTTTGCTGCTGGTTGGTTCTGTCTTTGCTGTTGCCTTAGCTGTTGGGTGCTCTCTGTTTTGGTGCTCTGGGGTGATGTGCTTTGTCTCTCTTTTTGTTGGGTTGCCTTAGCTTCTCTTGCTTTGGTCTTTTTGTTTTGGTTTCCTTCCTGTTGCTGGGTTGTTTCTTCTCTGGCTGTTATTTTTTGGTTGTATTCTTATTCCTCCTGTCCCCGGGGCTTTGCCCGGCTTCTTTCGCTTAATTCCAATTTACCAATTAGCGAAAAAAAAATCTAAGGATCCTTGCTTGTGACTAGCATTAAACATTCAAACAGAGGTGAAGTGGATCCCTATTAAAATATGCTACTTATCCAATAATACTATTTGCAGCATGTATGTAACTTTATTTGCATTTGCATTTGCATGTGATAAGATCATCGTCATCCCAAGTAATATCCAATCTAAGCTTTGTGATTTGTACTCTGTTTTTCTATAATCTATGTTTCTTCTTCTTAAGTCTTACTTAAAGTGATGTTAAATCCTGCATTTCCCCTTTCTGCATTTCTCCTTTCTTTCTTTTGCTGGTGCTTTCAACTTTCAAGTAAAAATATAAAAAGAACATCACAGCCAGATCAAAATATCTTGGTAATAAAAAGACTTTATGAGAGTAATAAAACTACTTTAAGAGGATAATAAATGATCTTTTTTTTTTACCACAAAAGTTTTACTGTTCATTGTTCTGTACATCTTCTTTCAAAGACAGAACAAGAAGAAGAAAAAAGATTTCTCTATGGTTCCCTACAATACCTTTGGCCTTCTACCAGAAATTAATGATGAGATATGGCCATAGCAGCCCAGGAAAAAGACCACAAAACACAGATTCCAAACATCATCTCTCTCTTTCCCATCTTGGGTCTAAAGCATTAATATACCCAAATACAGATAGAAGAAAGTTCCACCAGAAAGACTCAGAAAAAAAAAAAAAGTTTCTTTTGGGGGAGAGAAACTAACCTTGCTGCTGAAATGGGTATTTTATCTTCCTTTTATCTTCTGAAAGTTGTGATTCGTTCTGCAGAGAAAACCAGATTCTATAAACATAATCGAATGTACTATTAAGGGCTACATTCATAAGGTCCAACGGAATAAGCCCCTTTTGAGACAAACAGAACAGAAAGGCAGTGAAAGAGAAGTTTCAGATTCACGGCTTAGAACACAACTCCGAGATCTGAATAAACCCTTTTGAGACAAACACAACAGAACAGGCAGTGAAAGAGAAGTTTTAGATTCACAGCTTAGAACAAAACTCCAAGATCTATAAACCCAACTTTTTCAATTAACAAAATCACCAGAACCAACTCAATAAACGAAACACATCTTGAGAATATATAGAAAATGAATGGATCAAAACCAAGAGAAGAAGAAAATACCTTCGTAGCTGTAATCGAAGTGCCACTGCCGATCGAGGTGGAGGAAACCTTCCGCCGAAGTCGAAGTGCTGCTGCCGATCGAGGGGGAGAGAGGGAGAGAGACCGAGTGGGAAAATATCAAAATGGGAGTAGGCGGTTGTGGGTGGGGTGGGGCGAGGGAGAAAGGGGGAAAATATGGATTGATAGGCATAGGTTTGGCGCGGGCGCGGGAGCGTCAAAAACATTTGGGCGGGATTTTCTTGCGGGGTTTTTCTTGCGCCAATACGACTGCCATGGGCCATCGATAACATTAGTAATCCGTTGAAAAAAAACAGACGGCCCACATCAGTCAGTAAAACCAAGCCGTTGGAGTCATTCATCGTCCGTTTTGACGTAGTGTAGGGAAGATGGAGGGAAAGGATCAAGCCTCCAGTGACCTGAAAGGAAGAAGACAACAGTCAAAGACCCTGGCTATGGGCAGCCGAAGGCCCTCCGACGCTTAAGTCAGTGTAAGAACTGAAAGAGAATGGAGAAAGAGAGTTCTGGGAGGGGAGGATTCTGCGTACCTCGCATGGTTTTTCTTCATGCAATATATAGACGTGAGAGTCATCATGACACTGTCCATATGAAGGGATGGGAGTCCCATCAGCGTGTACTCATACCTCTTGAGTGGGGGTAGGTAAAAAGGGAATGTCCCATCGGACCAGCACCCCCTGCGTATGAACATGACTTTAGATAAGGCGTGCTCCTTATCTAGGTCCGGCGCCTACTCTGTTGTCAGTTTGCCGATCCCGTCATGGCAGCGCATTTATGGCTGCATTAATGGCTGAGTGACAGGGGCCGAGATCGGGAAGAGGCTGAGACCGAGGTCGGGACTCGTGACGTAGTCACCGAGACTCACCCTATGATTCTTCCGAGATGGCGTTGCGGCCGACCTTGGGCGGTGCCGAGACCAATGGTGACCGAGACTAGAGGGTGACCCCTCCTAGATCCGTGAGCACAGAACGACCCCACACAATTGCCCCCTATCTCTCGACCCCTTGGGCTTAGTCCGAGGTCGGGAGATAAGATTTGGAAGTGATGGGGCCGTCTTTTCGTATCCTGCTTTTATGAGATTCTCATCATGACGCCCCTCCGTCTGCCCTAGGCAATAAATAGGGCATCATAATTGCTTCGCTTTGTCAAGCACGTGGGATGCCGTTCCGTATGCCCGATGTGATAAATATCGTACCAGAGGCGTGGTGGGAGGCGAATCGTTGCCGCCACGTGGAGTCTCCTGTCTGGTCGGTCGCCGGGATCGAAACGACGCGTGGCAGGATAATGAAGAGGGGAGTCCCTCTATAAAAATGGAAGCGCCCCCTTCCCTTTCCCTTTTACCTTGGCTGTTTGTCTGAGAAGGAGAGCTCTATTGAAGACGAAGTTCTGCCACAGATTTTGCTGAAACACGAACCAACCGATCTCGGGAACTTTTCTTTCTAGCCTTCTGCTTCTTCGTCCTCAGTAATCTTCAGCATCCTTTCTGTGAGTCTTCTCTCTCTGCTATTTCTTTGTGCCTCCTTTCTTCTCTTCGCTTTTAGAAGTTTTAGGTTCTTTAGGGTTTTTCCAGTTTTCATTCCTAGTCACCTGCTTCCTATCCTTCCAAGAAATGGAGATTTATAGCCACTGGTTAGAGGGTCCTGCAGCCTTGGAGGCCTTTAGGTCGTCGTTTAAGATCCCGGCCGACGTGTTGGTTAAACCTGACGACCTCGGGGACCTTCCTGGTCGCCTTTCCCGGTACAACAACTGGATGCCTTTCCCCCTGCTGTCGGTGTGTGAAGGCGGGGTCAGGTTCCCTATCCATCAGCTCCTCCGGTCCTGCCTCAATGCGTGGCACATCTGCCCCTTCCAGTTGATGCCGAATGGTTTCAAGATTATAATGGGCGTGGCGGAGCTAAACTGGATCCTCGACATCGATCTCGGAGTACATGACATAGAGGATGTCTATGACATCTGTAAAGCTGCAGGGGGTGAGGATCTCTACTATCTCCGGGTGAAGGTCAGGCGTCGGCCCTTGGTGAATGCCTTAGAGGATTCGAACAAATACGCCGGGTGTGAACGGATCTTGGTCTCGGGGAACTGGGAGTTCAAGGGTACCGAGACCGAAGTAGAGAGGAGAATCCAGGTCCCACGGAAACCTGGGACCCCTCCCAGTAAATACCTATCCTTCGTGCTGTTTTTACTCGTTGTTTATACCGAGCTGACGCCCTTACTGTTTTCCCACGCAGGTATTCAGAAAAGGAGGAGGGAGGCCAACTTCGACAAGTGGAAGAGGAACGACGCGTGGTTGGAGAAGATTAGCAGTTACCACAGTCACCACGACCGAGCTGCCTTCTCTCTTCTTGGGTACAAGCCGCGGTACCGGTCTTATACTAGTAAGACTGCCGAAGTCCCCCTTGAGCCAGGAGGGGAGGTCGTGCTCGCGCTTGCCGAGACCAGCGGCCAAGCCACGGAGCCTCAAGACCCGATTGTCATTACCGACAGCCCTCCCTCCCGAGGTCAAAGAGGAGAAGAAGAGGAAGAGATGGAAGGACAACGCCCCCCCTTGAAGAACTTGGGTGCTGCGATTTTTGCGGGCCGAGCTCCCCCCGCCCCCAATCGTACCCCCAGTGGGTCAGGCTTCTCCCAAGGCTCCGCAGCGGCTGCTTCCTTTGCCTTGTCGGGAGCAGCTTCGGGAGCGGCTGGGGCCACCCCCGCAAAAGCTAAGAAGGGGAGATCGGTGGAACCCCCCAAGGAGGTCCGGCTACCCAAGGAACCTCGTCCGCTCAAAGACAGCAGGCCGCGGGTGGTCGAGCCCGCGAAGGAGGCTTTCCCACCTCCACCGCAGCCGCAGAGGGAGACCCGGTCTCAGACTGTTGAGGCTAGAAAGGGAAGAGGCCTCGCCTGGCAGGCGTGGAGGGGAGGCTCCAGGGAGTAGAGACGCAGGCCGAGCCTTCAGTGCCGGCACCCTGGAGGCCCAACTTTGACCTCAACCCCAACGAGCCCATGACCATGGGGGAGCGGCTGGGCTCCAGTTGGGAGTCGGTCGTGGCCCTTGGCCAGGGATGTGCCCTCCCCCTGGACATGGAGAAGCATAAGAAGGTTGCGTCGTCGGGTCTGCTTCATCAGACGATGAGGGTGTCGCTTGAGGTAGCTTTCCTCCTTCTGGTTTCACTTTTCTGCCTCCGGGCTGCTTGAATCGATCCCCTTACTATTTTCATCCTTTTGCAGAATGTACAGAGGACTCAAGTGCTAATGGAGAGGCTGGCGGAAAGAACTGCCTATATCGCCGCCCTGGAGAAGGAGAAGAAGAAGATGGGGGCTGCACTGGAGGCGAGCGCATCGGAAATAAAGAAGTCGGAGGAGAAGCTTGCCCAGCACGCAACAGAGCAACAGGCGGCAAAGACCGAAATTATCAAGTTGCGGGGTGAGAATAAAAATTTGAGGGGCGCCGCTGACGATAAGGCGAGGAGGGTGGCCAGTCTGGAGGCCGAGCTCGCCGCAAAGGGGACCGAGCTCGCCAAGAGGGAGGCCGAGCTTGCTGGGAAGCAGAACGAGTTGGTCAGGAAGGAGACCGAGCTCGAGGCCTCCAGGAAAGAGAAGGCCGATGTCGAGTCCACCCAGAGGGCCCAAGCCGCGAAAGCTTATCAGGAGGGGGTGGACTGGGCGTCGGAGGAGTATACTGCTCAAATCATGGATCTGAGCCCGGTGCTGTTCGAGATGGGGTGCAAGGAGGCTCTCCGCAAGTATGGGGTTTTTGAGGACGATCCCATATTCGCGGACCTTCCCAGGTTCCAGCCTGCAGTGCCGGGTTCATAATCGGAGCCTGGCTCCAATCCTCCTAGGACCCCTATCGAAGTTCCAGACGTGCCCCCTCCTCCTCCGACCCCCACCGAGGCCGAAGCGACCCAGGCTCCTCCTCTGGCTCCTTCATCTGATGCTCCTGCCCCATCAGATCCTCCAGCTCCAGAAAATAAAGAAGCGGCGCCCGAGAAGCCATAGGATCTTTATCTCTTATGTAATTTTTTCTTTTCTTTCGGGTTGTATAGAAAGCTCTGTATCCATTCCTCCATTAATGAATTTTTCTTTTTGACTCATCGGATGTTTTCTTTTATCTCTTTCCTTCTGCTATGTGGATGTTTTGGCGCGAAAACTTGCTAGTCTTTGAGGTCGGTGAAGCGTCCATATTTTAACCCACCTTTCTGTCTTAGGATGGCGAACCCCTTTGGTGACCGAGCTCAAAGAGGCTGGCGCGAGGGCCGGAGCCTTAGGGAGTTGGTCCTGTGACCGAACTCAAAGAGGCTGGCGCGAGGGCCGGGGCCTTGGGGAGTTGGTCCTGTGACCGAACTCAAAGAGGGTGGCGCGAGGGCCGGGGCCTTAGGGAGTTGGTCCTGTGACCGAACTCAAAGAGGCTGGCGCGAGGGCCGGGGCCTTAGGGAGTTGGTCCTGTGACCGAACTCAAAGAGGCTGGCGCGAGGGCCGGGGCCTTAGGGAGTTGGTCCTGTGACCGAACTCAAAGAGGCTGGCGCGAGGGCCGGGGCCTTAGGGAGTTGGTCCTGTGACCGAACTCAAGGAGGCTGGCGCGAGGGCCGGAGCCTTGTTTACAACTGGAAAGACACAAGGCAGATCTTTGTGAAAGGGCTCTTCTTTATTGATCAATCATTTTGAATACAATTAGAAGTAGTATTTCTTGAGGTGTGCAGCATTCCATGGTCATGGCAAATCCTTGTCATCCATCCCTTCAAGTCTGTAGGCCGACCTTCCTGAGACTGAGACCACTTTGTAGGGGCCGAGCCAGTTTGGCGCAAGTTTACCTTCGTTAGGATCTTTATCAGCTGGGAGAGCTTTCTTCAAGACTAGTTCTCCAACCGAGAACCTTATTTCTCTAACCTTCTGATTATATCCTCGGGACAGCTGCTGCTGATAGGCGGCCAAACGCACGGACGCTGCTTCCCTTCGTTCCTCGGCCATGTCGAGCTCTCTGGCGAGGTTTATCTCGTTCTGCCCTTGATCGAAGAGATTTGTCCTTAAGGTCGGGAGGCCGACCTCGAGAGGGATTACAGCTTCCATCCCGTAGGCCAATGAAAAAGGGGTTGCCGAAGTGGACCGCCTCGGGGTGGTTCTGTATGCCCATAGGACATTCGGCAATTCTTCCATCCATCTGCCTTTAGCTTTGTCAAGCCTTTTCTTGAGTCCGTCCAGGACCACTTTGTTTGAGATTTCTGCTTGCCCATTGCTCTGTGGGTAGGCCGGGGTTGCATAGAGGTTCCTGATGCCGAGCCCCTGGCAGAAGTTTTTGAAGAATTTCGAGTCGAATTGGGTTCCGTTGTCCGAGACCAGGGTCCTGGGGATCCCGAATCGTGTGACGATGTTCTTCCATACGAAATTTTTTGTGTCGTGCTCGGTGATGGAGGATAAGGCCTCCGCCTCAATCCATTTTGTGAAGTAGTCGGTGCCCACCATCAGCCATCTCTTGTTTCCTGGAGTTCGGTGAAGAGGCCCCACAATGTCTAGTCCCCATTGAATGAAGGGCCAAGGACTAGAGATAGGGCTAAGGTCCCGAGCTGGCTGGTGAAGGGAATGGGAGAACTTCTGGCATTTTTCGCATTTCCTGGCGTAGATCTGGGCATCCTTTTGTATGTAGGGCCACCAGTAGCCCTGGCTGATAGCTCTGTAAGCCAGTGATCTTCCCCCGATGTGGCTTCCACAGATTCCCTCGTGAATTTCAAAGAGGAAGTCTTCCACTTTGTTCGGATGGACGCATTGGAGGTATGGTCCTGAATAGGATTTTCTGTAGAGCTTTTCATCCGGTGATAGCCAGAAGTGAGCTGCTTTTAGCCTGACCTTGTGAGCTTCAGTCTTGTCTTCAGGGAGCTTATCTTCTCTAAACAATGTCACGATTGGGTCCATCCAGCTTGGGCCGAGATCGGTGCGCAATACTTGCCGAACTGGAATGAGCTCTATGCTCGGTCTTTCCAGCGCCCCCACATCCACTGTCCTTCTCTTCCCAGCTTCTACGGCCGAGGCCAAGCTTGCCAGGGCGTCTGCATGGCGATTGGACTCCCTGCCGATTTGCCTGACTTCAGCTTTTTCAAACTGGCAGAGGAGCTGCCTGGTGTGGGCTAGGTAGGCCATCATTCTTTCGTCTCTGGCTTGGTAGTCTCCGCTCAACTGGCTCGTCACCAACTGGGAGTCACTGAAGACTACCACCCGACGTGCCCCCAGTACTATTGCACTACCGAGATCGGCGATCAGTGCTTCATATTCTGCTTCATTGTTTGATGCCTTGAAGTCTAAGGTCAGTGCTTGCTCAATGACTAGTCCTTCTGGAGATTGGAGGACAACGCCGGCGCCTGCTCTTTTGGTAGTTGACGATCCATCAACGAAGACTTTCCAGGCTGACTCAAGGAATTTTTTCCAAGACTGGTCTTCCTCGTTCTCGGTTTCAGCTTCATCATCGCTCTTGGGGTCCCCCAGTTCGGTATCGAGCGAGGTCGGTGCCGAACTAGGAGAGGTGAATTCGACGACGAAGTCTGGCAGGACCTGTGCCTTGATCGCCGTTCTGGGTTGATATTGGATATCGAACTGACCTAGTTCGACGGCCCACTTGGAGATGCGGCCAGAAAAGTCTGCCTTGCGGAATAGAGATTTGAGTGGGAATTCCGTGACCACCACCACCGTGTGTGTCTGGAAGTAATGGGAGAGCTTGCGAGAGGCGCTGATCAGTGCCAGTGCTAGCTTCTCAAGTGGCAGGTACCTGGTCTCAGCGTCGAGCAGGGTTTTACTGGTGTAATAGATGGGGTACTGCTGCTTGTTGCTTTCTCGAACCAGCACCGAGCTCACCGCATGGTCCGAGACTGCAAGGTAAAGATAGAGAAAATCGTCTTGCGACGGAGTGGACAAAAGTGGCGGTGAGGAGAGGTACCTTTTGAGCGTTTCTAGTGCCAAGTCGCATTCAAGAGTCCATTGGAACTTGAAACTTTTCTTCAGGAGCTGAAAGAAAGGGCGGCACTTGTCCGAGGCTCGGCTGATGAAGCGGTTGAGTGCAGCAGCCATTCCTGTGAGTCGCTGGACTTGCTTGGCCGAGGTGGGACGCTGGATTGACTGGATGGCTGCAATCTGTTCGGGATTAGCCTCGATCCCTCTTCTGGTCACCAAGCTGCCCAGGAATTTGCCCGAACCGACGCCAAACGCACACTTGGAAGCATTTAGTTTGAGCTGGAACTTTCGGAGGATGGCAAATGTTTGGCGTAGGTCTGTCAGGTGGCTCTTCGACTCCTTGGACTTGACTACCATGTCATCAATATAGACCTCCATCGTCTTCCCGAGCTGGTTCTGGAACATTCTCGTGACCATCCGCTGATACGTTGCCCCGACATTCTTCAATCCGAAGGGCATCACCTTGTAGCAGTAGATGCCTCGAGGTGTTATAAATGCAGTTTTTTCCTCATCAGATCCGTGCAGCGGGATCTGATGATAACCTCGGTAGGCGTCTAGGAAACTCATCATCTCATGTCCCGAGGTGGCGTCGATCATCTGATCGATCTTTGGGAGGGGAAAGCTGTCCTTAGGGCAAGCTTTGTTGAGGTCGGTGAAATCCACGCAGACCCTCCATTGGCCGCTCTTCTTTTTTACCACCACTGTGTTGGCGAGCCACTGGGGGTAGTGCACCTCGCGGATCGCCCCAGCTTCGAGGAGTTTATCCACCTCTTCGATTACTGCCTCTGTCTGCGGAATCCCCGTCCTGCGAGCCTTCTGCACTATGGGCTTGTGTCCGGGATCCACATTCAGCTTGTGACACATGACCTCGGGGTCGATTCCTGGCATCTCGTATGGAGTCCAGGCGAAGACATCCTTATTCAGAAGTAGGAAGTCTAGCAGCTCGGCCCTCTCAGTATCGGGGAGCTGACTACCTAGCATGAAGTAACGCTCGGGGTCTTCAGGATTGATCCTGACCTCGGTGAGGTCCTCTATGCTTTTCTGCCCTGCTGTCCGCCCAACATCCTCAATCTCGGCTTCGAGCTCGGCCATATGCACTTCTCTTGGCTCCGCCTCCCCAGGTGTTACGGCTATGAGGCATTCTCGTGCCATCTGCTGATTTCCGCACACAGTCACAATTTCGAACGCCTCGTCAGGCTTGGCTAATGGAAACTTGAGTTTTTGATGTAAGGTGGAGGGCACTGCTTCCATGGCATGCAGCCAACTTCGTCCCATGATCACATTGTAGGGGGACGGCACGTCTACTACCATAAAGTCTGCCATCTTCGTTGCGCCTCCGATCCGAACTTCGAGTGAGATCCTGCCTTTGGGGTACACTGGTTCGGCGCTGAACCCCACTAGAGGGACATGAGCCTCCCGCAAGTCGGATTCGGTTAGGCCGAGCTGCTTAAAACAGCTATAGTAGATGACTTCGGAGGAGCTCCCCGGATCCACAAGGACGCGCTTGGTAGTGTAATTGTTGAGCCGCAGGGTGAGGATGAGGGCGTCATTATGGGGGAGCTGGACTCCCTTCAGGTCCTCATCTGAGAACCAAATCCTGGGCCTTTCCCTCTTAGCCCTCTTTGGGGCGCTCTCTAATTCTGCCGACATCACCTGCTTGCCATGGGCAGCCCTCCTGGCCTCTGACCGAGTTCGGGCGCTTTCTTTGCTTGGGGCGGGGGCCAGGTGGATGACTTTGATGATACCCGTTGGTTCGTCGCCGTCCTGGTCATCACGGGGTGGAGCGCGCTGCTGAGTTTGGTTAACCCTTTCTTCCTTCTTGATGTACTCTGGGAGGTGCCCGTCTTTAACGAGCATTTCAAGGTGGGATTTTAGCGCAAAGCAGTCTTCGGTCATGTGCCCGTGCTGCTTGTGGTAGGAGCAGTTCTTCTGTTGGTCTCGGGTAGACGGGTCGCTCATCATCGACCGCGGCCACTGGAAGTACGGTTCTGCCTTAATCTTGTTCAGGATTCTGTAAATGGGCTCCCTGAACACAACACTGATGGCTCTGTAGGAATCGCCGGCAGGCTTGGGGGGCTGGAACCTTGGTCTCTTGCTGTTATCCGAGGAGATTGAGAAAGAGCGGGCGGGCTTCCTCTTATCCGACCTCGGCCTGGGGAATGTTCCTTCCCCTGTGGAGGCTTGGTGCTTCTTTGGGAAACCAAACCGCTCTGTGCCGTGGGCCTCGTCCTCCTCTTGCTCAATGTACTGGTTCACCCTTGCCATCAGCGCTTTCATCGTAGCTACGGGGTTCCGGACCAGGTCTCTGCGGAGTTCGTTTCCTGGGAGTAAGCCCTCTCTGAAGCACATGATAGCGACTTCGTCGTTGGCGTCGGTAATCTGGCTGTATATCGTCCAGAATCTCCTGGCGAAGGCAGTGATATTCTCACCGTCTTTCATCCGGATTGCCATGAGATTGCTACCTGTCTTTGGGATGACGCGGTGTGCTTGAAACTTTTCAAGGAAAGAGCTCCGGAGCTGCCGCCAGCTCGAGATCGATCCGGGGAGGAGCGCGCAGAACCACCGGAGGGGGAGGTCTCCCAGACTGGATGAGAAAACCCTGCAGTTCAAGAGACCGACGTCCCCCCAGACCGACATCCGCTGAGTGAAATGCCGCAGATACGCCTCTGGGTCCGAGGCTCCATCATAAAGAACGAACCTCGGGACGTTAAATCTCTCGGGGAGAGAGAAATTTTTGATTTCCTGCGAAAAGGGGGACATGCCCTGATCGTCCTCTTCACATTCATCGGTCTGGTCTCGGGCGAACCCGACCTCGGCCAAGCGGGCCTGGACCTCCTGTTTGACATAATGGTCCAGTAACTCCTTGAAGTCCGCCCGGTCATCTGGTCTCGGTGATTCCGGCTCGTGCCGCGATCCCCCGAGGCCACTAGGCAGATGACTGCTGCTCGAGCCCTCCTCCTCACAGTGGTATCTCCTTCTGCTGTTGAGGACTTGCCACAGGTCTTGGTTGTCCGGGTGGGCCGGCTGTCGCCGGGGAGGTGGATCACGAGACTTCCTATCATTCATTTCGAGTCGTTCCTCGAGGCGACGAATCACCTCGTCTTTATCTTGGAGGATCTGGTGCTGGGCATTGAGCTCTTTGAGCAGGTGGTTGTCATTTCTGGCTCCATTGGTTTGATGAAAGGACTGGCCGTCGTCGTGGACGCGCTGGTGGGACTGACGGGACCCCGCCATGACGGGGGTCTTGCCTCGTCGTCGAAGGTCCGTCGTGGAGGCGTTCTGCTGCGGTCCGCCGTGTGGCCGCTCACCAGTGTGGTGAGGAGCATCACGGCGGCTATCTTGGCGGAGGCGTGTGGTTATGGGTCGAGACGAAGAGGCCGATTGGACGATGCCCTCCACGTACGCGGCACTCGACTTTCTCCCTGACCTCCTCTGACGTGGGGTCCCTGATGGCTCCTGCCCAATGGGAGGAGCCCCGGTCGGTCCCAGAGGGGGAAGAAGAGCAGAATGAAGGCCAGGGCGTGGTTCCGGAACAACCGACTGGGCTGGTTGCAACTGCAAGAATGGTGGGAATACAAGTTGCTCCCGTAGCGGCAAGGACGATGCTTTTTGGGGCTTCGATGGTCCTCCGCCACCGTATCTGGTCTTTGGAGGCATTGCTTTTGCAGAGACTTTGGCACGGATCCTTTTCCCACAGACGGCGCCAACTGTAAGTGCCTAAAAATTACGGACTTAGTTAATGGAGGATCAAGCTCCTGATTTGAGGGTTTAGGGAAGATGGAGGGAAATGATCAAGCCTCTAGTGACCTGAAAGGAAGAAGACAACAGTCAAAGACCCTGGCTATGGGCAGCCGAAGGCCCTCCGACGCTTAAGTCAGTGTAAGAACTGAAAGAGAATGGAGAAAGAGAGTTCTGGGAGGGAAGGATTCTGCGTACCTCGCATGGTTTTTCTTCATGCAATATATAGACGTGAGAGTCATCATGGCACTGTCCATATGAAGGGATGGGAGTCCCATCAGCGTGTACTCATACCTCTTGAGTGGGGGTAGGTAAAAAGGGAATGTCCCATCGGACCAGCACCCCCTGCCTATGGACATGACTTTAGATAAGGGGTGCTCCTTATCTAGGTCCGGCGCCCACTCTGTTGTCAGTTTGCCGATCCCGTCATGGCAGCGCATTTATGGCTGCATTAATGGCTGAGTGACAGGGGCCGAGATCGGGAAGAGGCTGAGACCGAGGTCGGGACTCGTGACGTAGCCACCGAGACTCACCCTATGATTCTTCCGAGATGGCGTTGCGGCCGACCTTGGGCGGTGACCGAGACTGGAGGGTGACCCCTCCTAGATCCGTGAGCACAGAACGACCCCACACAATTACATATAGTCCTTTAGAGTTGGTTCACTCTGACATTTGGACTTCTCCATCTTATTCAATAAAAGGCTCCAAGTATTATATTGTTTTTGTAGATGATTATTCTCAACATACTTGGATTTTTCCTATGCGATTCAAACATGAAGCATTTGATTTTTTTATATTAAGTTTAAAGCTATGGTTGAAAAGCTTCTTTCTTGTTCTATTAAGAGTTTACAAACTGATGGTGGTGGGGAATATCAAAGCAATCGGTTTCAAACTTTTCTTTTTCAACATGGGATCTCTCACCGCTTATCTTGTCCACATACTCCAGAGCAAAACGGTGTTTCAGGACGAAAGCACCGTCACATAGTGGATATGGGCATCACATTATTAACTCAATCAGGCATGCCTCATCACTTTTGGGTTGATGCGCTTAATATAGCTGTTTACCTAATCAATCGTCTTCCAACAAAAGTGTTAAAAATTGTTTCTCTATATGAAAAACTATTTCAGAAAATCCCAAATTATTCAACACTTCGTGTGTTTGGCTACTCATGCTTTCCTTACCTTCGACCTTATAACAAAAATAAAATTGAGTTTTGCCACTACAAGAAATTTGGGGTTTAAGGACGACACAAATTTGTCCCAAAATGTACATATTTTGTCACCAAAACTAATTGAGACGAAAATTTTTCGTCACCCGTTTTGTTGCCAAAGCCTTGTCGCTAAAAGGTATTGGAGACGAAAAAAAAATTTGTCATTGAAAAAGATAAATTTGTGACGATTTTTTTTTTTGTCTCCAATACACTATGTTGGAAACAAGTAAAAATTTTTTCGTCTCTAATACACTATGTTGGAAACATACTTGTAAGTAATTAGTGACAAAATATTTTGTCATTAAAGGAAAAAATTAGAAACAAAAATATTTTGTCATAAATATGAAAAATAGAGACGAAAATTTTGTCACATTTACCCCACCCAACTCAAGGACTTCCAAGGAGGTCACCCATCCTAACACTGCTCCCGCACGAGCACGCTTAACTTCGAAATTCTTACGATTTTTGGAGCCACGTGATTTTAGAAGACTTCATGCTAAGTTAATACGGGGTTTGACTTATAAGCCATGCTCAAGACTTGGATATTTCCGATGCGGGCTAACGGAGACTCATCGTTTGAAGCCGGTGGTTGACACGCTACGCCCCGTGATTAAGAGTACCGCCCGGACCAAGATTTCACATTCTCCCCCACTAGAAATAGAGCCGTCTTCGGCTCTGATACCAACTGTCACAGCCCCGCCCAACTTAGCAGGAAATTGTCCGCTTTGGCCCACGTGTATGTGCGAGGACTTCCCAAGAGGTCACCCATCCTAGTACTGCTCCCGCCCGAGCACGCTTAAATTCAGAGTTCTTACGATTTCTAGGGCCGCACGGTTTTAAAAAGCCTCATGCTAAGTTAATACGGGGTTTAACTTATAAGCCCATGTTCAGGACTTGGATATTTCCGATGCGGGCTATCGTAGACTCGCCGTTTGACACGCTACGCCCAGTTGTTAAGGGTACCGCCCGGACCAAGATCTCACATTCTCTCCCACTAGAAATAGAGTCGTCCTCGGCTCTGATACCAACTGTCACAGCCCTGCCCAACTCAGCATGAAATTGTCCGCTTTGGCGCACGTGCACGCGCGAGGACTTCCCAGGAGGTCACCCATCCTAATACTACTCTCACCCGAGCACGCTTAACTTCGAAGTTCTTAAGATTTCCGGGGACGCATGGTTTTAAAAAGCCTCATGCTAAGTTAATACGGGGTTTGACTTATAAGCCCAAGGTCAGGACTTGGATATTTCTGATGCGTGCTAACGGAGACTCACCATTTGAAGCCCGTGGTTGACATGCTACGCCCCGTGGTTAAGGGTACCGCCCGGACCAAGTTCTCACAGTAGCAGAGACTGAGAGAGGTAGGTGTACTTGGCGGTGGCGGACTCCTAGATGGAGGATGATGGGCACAGATGATGGTGATTGGTGATGGTGGCTGCGTCTGGGAATTCTAGGAGAGAGAGACTGAGAGAAGTAGAGATGAGAGGGATCACTGATCAGGGATGGGTCTGCACTGCGTGTGCTAATGGAGGGTGATGATGATTGATGGGGGCCAATGGGCCATGGGGCTGCTGCTTGAGACGATGAGTGGGAGATGTTGGAAAAGGGTTTTGGAAAATGGGGAAAAGGGTTATTCTCTCCTCTTCTGGAAAATGGGGAAAAGGGTTTTGGAAAAGAGAGACAGGGATTGATGGAGGGACAAAAGGGGAAATGAGTTTTGGAAAAGGGGCGTTGGATTTGGGTGGGGGGGATGGGGATGGACGTTAGGGCCTTGGGGGGCCCATTTTAGTTATTTTAAAGGATTTTCCAAAGCAATACTTGTAAGAGAGGAATAGGCTCAAGTGCTAATGAAATTGGTGCCACCACAAATGAAATTGGCGCCTTATTTTGGTGACCAAATATTTTCGTCTTCCATAACTTATCCTTAATAGTGACGAATTATGTTCGTCACAAAAACAAATTATATTGTGACAAAAATTTTCGTCTCCAATGAGCTAAAATAATTCGCGCCAAAGCAAATGAAATTGGCGTCTTATTTTGGTGACGAAATATGTTCGTTGTCTATAACTTATCCTTATTGGTGATGAATTACGTTCGTCGCAAAAACAAATTATATTTTGTGACAAAAATTTTCGTCTCCAATGAGCTAAAATAATTCGCGCCCGCAAGTGAAATTGGCACCTTATTCTAGTGATGAAATATTTTCGTCTTCCATAACTTATCTTTATTAGTGACGAATTAAGTTCGTCACAAAAACAAATTATATTTTGTGACAAAAATTTTCGTCTCCAATGAGCTAAAATAATCCGCGCCAAAGCAAATGAAATTGGCGCCTTATTTTGGTGACGAAATATGTTCGTTTTCCATAACTTATCCTTATTGGTGACGAATTACGTTCGTCGCAAAAAAAAAAAAAAATTTTGTGACAACAATTTTCGTCTCTAATGAGCTAAAATAATTGGCGCCAACACAAAACAAGTTGGCACCATATTTTTGTAGACGAAATTTTGTTTTCGTCTCCTATACGTTTGAAAAAAATGAAAACAGACGACAAAATTTATATTTCGTCCCCTTTGGGTGTTCTTTTAAGACAAAAAAAAATTCGTCATCAGATTTCGTCGCAATAGCCTAAATTTCTTGTAGTGGTGCTCTAAACATTGTGTTTTCTTAGGATACTCTCTTCATCATCAAGGATACCGATGTTTAGATATGGATACTGGACGTGTTTATTTATCTTGTGATGTTATTTTTAATGAGTCTAATTTTCCTTTTAAAGTTGCACAGGCTCAAGTTCCTCCCATTTCACTTCCACCTATGAAAACAGTGACCTCTCTGGTGTTACTCATTCCCCCAAACTCAGCCCACTCTCATCCTCAACATGTTGGTCCAACTAACACTATCGCCCCATCAGCTGCATCATTGCCCGTTGCCCATCTTGGCCCAGTCACTGGAATTGATTCCTCTAGTGCCCCTGGCCATTGAGCCTTCTTCCTTTAGTCAGGCTATGAGAAATTCTGGGTGGCGGGCAGCCATGTGTTCTGAATTTAATGCTCTTCAAAGGCTGGAATATGGTCTCTTGTTCCCTCTACTTCGGCCATGCATGTGCTTCCAAATAAGTGGGTCTACAAAATTAAGCGAGCCTCCGATGGTTCAATTGAACGCTACAAAGCAAGGCTAGTTGGAAATGGTTTTCAACAACTAGAAGGGATTGATTACATGGAGACTTTTAGTCCTCTTGTAAAACATGCCACCATCAAAACGGTCCTTGCTCTTGCCATTCATCCCTTAAGACAACTTGATGTACAAAATGCATTTCTCCATGTTTTTTTAAAAGAGGAAGTTTATATGAAGCAACCAAAAGGGTTTGAAGACTCCAATTTTCCACATCATGTTTGCAAGCTACGAAAATCAATTTATGGATTGAAACAAGCACCCCAGGCTTGGTTTCAATGTTTCTCTGATTATCTAGAAGATCTTGGTTTTATTGCCTCAAATGCTGATCACTCACTTTTTGTCTATCACATTAATGGTGATCTTCTCATATTATTGATGATATGTTGATGATATCCTCATCACCGGCAATAGCAATGTTTGTCTTTCCCAGTTGATCTTAGATCTCAATAAACTTTTTGCTATGAAGGATTTGGGTCGCTTGCATTATTTTTTGGGCCTTGAAGCAACTTTCACCAAGGAGGGTCTTTATCTTACACAAACTATGTATGTGGTTGATCTCTTAAAGCGTCTTAAGATGGAACATGCTAAACCATATACTACTACAGCTATTACTAGCAAAAAGATGGAACCATCTGATGGAGATCCTCTTGAGGATCCAACTAAATATATCGTAGTGTGGTTGGCGCCCTTCAATATCTCACTCTAACACGGCCTGATTTATCATTTGCTGTAAATCAAGTGTGTCAATATATGCATCAACCAACTACTAAGCATTGGACTGCGGTCAAGCGAATTCTTCGCTATGTGAAAGGTTCAATAAATGAAGGATTGCTTTTTCAGCCCGAGCACTTAAGACTTGAAGCGTATTCAGACGCGGACTATGCCGGATGCCCTGCAGATCATAGATCAACTGGAGGGTATTGTGTCTACCTTGGGCATAATCTAATTTCATGGAGTTCTAAGAAACAATCTACCGTCTCTTGATCGAGCATAGAATCTGAATATCGCTAGTTAGCTCTCACCATTGCCGAGATTTCATGGTTACGTTTACTATTACGAGAATTACATAAATATCTCACTTCGGCTCCTTTGATTTGGTGTGATAATATTAGCTCCATTTCTCTTGCTTCCAATCCGGTGTTCCATGCTCGAACAAAACATTTGGAAGTAGACTATCATTATGTGAGAGAGAAGGTAGTTCACAATGAAGTTGAGGTTTGCTACATTACTACAATTGATCAAGTTGCTGACATATTCACCAAAGGTTTATCACCGGCTCGTTTCCAAGTTTTGAAATCCAAACTTATGATCCGCTCTTGGCCCATCAGTTTGCGGGGGTGTAATAAACCAGTCTCTAGAATCACTCCATGAATCACTCAAGCAATCTCTGTAATCCTTAGAGTCACTCAATTATATTAAATGCTACAATCACTACAAATCAAATCTCTGCATAATCAATGCCATCAATGCTCTTGGATTTCTTTGACAAATCTATAATTCATTAGTATTATTTGTTTTTCCGTTGATAATGGGAAAATCTTCATTAATCAAGGGATATGTTTTGTAAAGAGTGTATTATAAAGGGGGATTCGGCGAGAGGTCCCTGAACATTTCACTTTATTGCCTTAGGTCTACAATCTTTTTTTATAGTGTGAAAGGTCCTTTTTCCAAATTTGAAAACCTAAAGTATCTAATTTACCCTTTCTTCAAATCATATCCCATGATTAGTGGGATAAGCCATTAATAATGGTCAACTACCATTAATTTAGTCACGATTAATAAAATTCCACTAATGAGATTTTCAAATAAAGTTCAAAAAATAGGAAACAAATTTCAAATAAATTTCTAAAAATGAAATAAATTTCAAACACGCAAAATTTTTTCAAAAGATCCAAATAAATTTCAAAAGACGAAAATAAATTTAAAAAAATGTAAATAAATTTCAAAAGACGAAAATAAATTTCAAAAGATGTAAATAAAATTAAAGAAAACAAAATTAAACTCTAAAAAAAAAAACTAATTTCAAAAAATACAAGTAAATTTGAAATAACGCAAATAAATTTCAAAAATGCTATAATATCCAAAGAACATAGAGAAATTTAAAAAGACGCAAATAAATTTCAAAAAATCTAAAAATTTTCAAACGATGAAAATCAATTTAAAAAGACGCAAATAATTTTCAAAAGATGAAAATCAATTTTAAAAGATCCAAATAAATTTTAATAAAGTGTAAATAAATTTAGAAAAACGCAAATACATTTGCCACAAACTCGGATAAATTTGTCCAAACTCAGATAAATTTGTCCCAGAACTCAGATAAATTAGCCAAAACTCAGATAGATTTGTCTAGAACGTAAAGAAATTTATTTCAGAACTCAGATAAATTTGTAAAAAAACTCAGATAAATTTGTTCAAAATTCAGTTAAATTTGTCCAGAACTCAGATAAATTTGTCCCAGAACTCAGATAAATTTCCAAAATGAAGATAAATTTGTTAAAAACTCAGATAAATTTTCCAAAAACTCAGTTAAATTTGTCGGGAACTCATATATATTTGCAAAAAACACAGATAAATTTCTCAAAAACTCAGATAGATTTGCTTTTAGGCTTTGAAACCAGGTCAAACTTGACCCGACCTCACCTGGACTGGAACCAACCCTCTAGGTCATCTTCTTCCTCCTCTGCGAGATCCGGACTCTACGAGCTCTGCGAGCTCCGGACTCTGCGAGATCTGGACTCTGAGAGATCCAGACTCTACGAGCTCCGCCTTTGCGAGATCCGGACTCTGCCCTCTGCGGGACTCCGGCAATTCCTGCGATTCCCAGGCCCACCTATTCTTTTTCTTCGTTCTTCTGTTCTGATTCAGAACCAGAATCTGCAACTCAATAAAGACAGCCAGCTTTTGATCTTGATCTCGGCCACCTTGCTTCCATCTGTCTCTCGGCCTTTGTTCTACAACAGAACCGAGACCCATACCCTTTGCCAAAAAAACAACAAACAAAAGCTATCTCTACAAAACCACTCAGATGGTATGAAAATTTATCTGAGTTTGGACAAATTTATCCGAGATTGTGGCAAATGTATTTGCGTTTTTCTAAATTTATTTACACTTTTTTGAAATTTATTTGGATCTTTTAAAATTGATTTTCATCTTTTGAAAATTATTTGCGTATTTTAAATTGATTTTCATCTTTTGAAAATTTTTAGATTTTTTGAAATTTATTTGTGTCTTTTTAAATTAGCATTTTTTAAAATTTATTTGCGTTATTTCAAATTTATTTGTATTTTTTGAAATTGGTTTTTGTTTTTTTAGAGTTTAATTTTGTTTTTTTTTAATTTTATTTACATTTTTATTTTCGTCTTTTGAAATTTATTTACATTTTTTAAATTTATTTTCTTCTTTTGAAATTTATTTGCGTGTTTGAAATTTATTTCATTTTTAGAAATTTATTTGAGATTTGTTTCCTGTTTTTTTAACTTTATTTGAAAATCTCATTAGTGGAATTTTATTAATCATGACTAATTTAATGGTAGTTGACCATTATTAATAGCTTATCCTACTAATCATGGGATATGATTTGAAGAAAGGGTAAATTAGACATGAGAATTATATCCAGGGACTTCTCGCCAAAATATGTCCACTTGCATGGACTACAGGCCTTAAAAGAAAAGTTGATGGACTAGAGGCCTTACAAGTACTATATGAGGGACCTTTCGCTAATTATCTCTATTATAAATTTACACAAACAGAATACAATCAGTAAGGGATTATTGCATCATTTCACTAAGTTGTCTGGATTCTTGGTATAAAGACGTGAAATAGAAAGTCCCTTCCTTCATGTGCGCAACAAATGCTCTAGCAAGTGTTAGCAAAGGAGAGTTATAAGGCTTCCATCCTTTCTTCGTGTCCTTTTCCGAACACGTACATATTCCCATGTTTGCATGGGATGGCTATTGGAGGTCCATGAAATAGAAAGTGAGTTCATATCCTCGTACGTAGGGAATTAGAGAAGCTTATGACGAGGGACATGATCAACAGTAAAGCCAACCTCAATTGAATAGAAGTTGGACTCACCTTCATATCTGTCTTGTGCAATTCTTCACATGTGATAACAAATACTAGCATGGGCTTTCTACCTATTAGAATTTGACAGAAAGCAGACACATGGAATTTTGGTTTTTAAGGATTTGAATTTTAGAGCTAATGGTCTGCACTCAAATTTATATACAAGCACCAGTATTACATGACACAATCTACCATTAATGAAGAGGAAGAGGATCCACTGCAATCTCCACTTACAAACCAACGATTATTAGGCGCCACACTCGAAAAGAATGTGAATTATTCAAGTTTGCATTACTAATTACAAGGACAAGCCTATAAAAGATTTGGACCCATTACGGAGAATGTTCAAAGTAGTGATGCTAGGGCAACCCAGGCCTGATCTGGGCCCAGCCTGCTTTGTGCTGGGGTTGGATGTATAATATGGGCCATTTAATATTTCGGTCAAACATGGATTAAGTGATAGAAAGTCTTAAACCCTGCCTGGAAACAATGGCTAGTAATAGTTTAGTGATGATTTGTCTAAACCATTGTTAGAAACCTTATAACGAAAAAAAAAACCGATTGGGCCCAGCCTACCTCCACCCTATTGAATAACTAGGTGGGCTTGGGCCTAGGATTTCCAGCCCAAGTCATGCTTGGGACGAATATGGGTCTATATTTCTGAAGTCAAGCCAAGCCCAAATATCTCTTAGCTCAGCCTAACTCACCCTGTGTACACCCCACTCTTACGAGCAGGCAACATGCTCATATGCAATCTACCTCATGGGGTCCACTAAGAAGGATGCTAACAAATGGAAGGATGATAGACGGGAAGGTCTCCTTATGGGCAATGGGAAGCCAAAAATTCAGCTCCACCAAATTATCTTAGCCTTTAATTTAACATCATTTAAGTTTAATGGCGTCTTAATTTGATTTTTTTTTAACTTAGTCTAATGGTGAGTGAAGGTTGAATGAGTATAAAAAAGGGCCTAATGGAGATAATAGGATGACAAGAGTATCAAATGGGCTGCAGTAATCAAAGGTGGGCCAAGTGTGGGCCCTATAGGGCCCTGCTCTCATAGGAGAACATTTTCCCCCATTATATATAACAAGAGAGTGATTTGAAATTTTAATTTTGACTGACCTCAATTAACTTTAACAAAATGGCAGAAGGTCAAATCAGATTTGTGTTTAGGCCGATTTGAACTAACCAGAATGACAGTTTCCATGCGCATATCCGAGCTGCCCCGTGAGTGATTTGGGTCAGGTCAAGTTCCCGAATTGATGATTTTCTATTCATTTATAAAAATACTCATGGGGTGGGCGCGCACCTATATATCTTCCATTTCAGCTGGGCTTGGGCTATTTTTCAGGTCCATAGAATTCACCATGGCTGAATATTAGATGCGGGCATGGGACAACCGAATGGCCCAGGCTTGGATAAGCTTTAGCTAGATTTGCGTGCCAGCCAATGAACAGCAACCTGAAAACTCAAACCAGGGCAAAACGCTCTGTATCTCAAGTTCATCTGAAGGGGAGCCTCAACATGGTCATTTCCAATTCCCACAGGACCCTAATCATATATATATAAAAAAAAAATTTCATACAGCAGGCAATCCTTTCTTCACTTGAGCCATCTAGGTTTTTTCTCTTTTTTTTTTTTTACTTAAAGGGTAATTTGTATTAAGAAGAAAAAGAAAACTTACAAAGGCTCAAAGGAGCCCCCAGGTTGCACACTCAGAGTCATCTAGGTTAGTAAGTCACAATCGGGCAAGTTGAATGTTTCTGGTGCAGTCTTACAGAGTATCCAATATCTGGACTCGCCCAATTTATTATGGTGAGCGACTTTCAATGCAAGTTTAGGTTCCAAGTTTTTTTTTTTTAACTATTTTGCCTTCTTTCCAGTTAATTTCCATATTTCATATTTGACTGTCCACTTAGGGCCGCTGATCAAAAAGTATGGACTGTCCACTCTCGAGTAGTATTATATGCTAACTTACAGGAAACCCATTGTAGGGTCGACATAATTATAATCCAAACCGTTCAAAATGAATATCATCCCTTCTAATGATATGGCAAAAAATATCATATCAATAGGAGTGGGGCCCACCGTCCAATTGAATGCATGATTGGTTGCACCCTTATGATATCGTGCAAAAAATATACTTTTATAGAAAAAAAAAAGGTTACAAAAAATAAAAAAATGTCATTAGTTATAAATCATAATTGACAAACATTGATGGTAGTGATGAAAATGGGACCGTGATGAAAATGCGTCGAGGACAATTGTAAAAAAAGATCTTATATTATGAAATCGAATGGCTAATAGATATATAGGTGTTTATGTTAATATAATTTGTTACTTTTATAAAAAAAAATTATTTATTGAAGGTTTTAATTCTTCTTTGCCCACTATGTGAGAAATTTCCAGATCTGTCACATTGGTTGGGCCATAAGATCTAAGACCTTCTGTCATCAATCGCAAGTGGGATACACACAACCACCTCCCGTGAATGCTATCTATTTACGGTAATCCAAATGAGACTAGTTCTAGTTTAAAATAAATATATAAATAAGATGATGCATTCTAAACTCATTAAACTTAAGTCCTACAAATCAAAACTCATGATAATCGGATGCATTTGGACTCACATACTCAACACGCCCATGTCCTTCAACAAGATGATGAGTTACAGCTATTGGACATTTGGTCTTCTGGTGAGCATCAATTCTGTATGGTCCCAACCAAAAATACATAGGCCTCCGACAGGATCCTCTCTGATCTTTTCAAAACTGATAGATATGACATGTTGAAAGGTGTGCAGTGTGGCCAAGGTAAAAGAAAAGCAGCCTGGCAAGAACATGCATGTCCAATTTATTTATTTATTGATTGCTTTGCATTTTGTGCTATCTCCCAACAATTTCAAACTTAGGTCCATTGTAATATTCCAGCCACAGTTGAAAAAGAGAAAACGACGATAAGACAGGAATAATTACATTCTTGCGCACACCGAGACGCCCAATACATGGAGCTCAGTAGTCAAATACAAACCCAAAAAAAAAAAACATCACATCATAAAACAAAGCATCAACCCACGTAGATGGAATACATCTTGAATGGTGCATATTAACGTTATGTGGGCCCCACAGTGGAGGTCTAAAGTTCTGGCTCACGGGAAAAAAAAATTTAAGGGCATGTTTCTTAACTAAGACTCTTGAAAAGGATTTAGTATATTGGTCTTTTTGGACATGATATGACATTTCGTCCCTGACATTTGGATTCTTATGTTTCTTTCACAAGAACTTTAAATTTCAGCCACCTAAAATATCTCAAATGACCTTTTAAAATTTTTAGAATTTCATCCTCAATACATTTTGTTAGAATTTCAGATGTTCCACCAAAAGGAGGGATTTAGATTTCCACCTCAAGGGTATTGAGAGTGCTGGAGATTCTTTTATCTTGTGTTGGGCAGAATTACAATGGAGTGCAGTTGCATTATATTATGGTGAAGCGTTTGAATTGACTGTATATAGAACGCATGATGAGCCTACTTTTTCATTTCTCTTGGTTGGGATAGTGATGGATGGAGTCCCTCTCATGTGATCAATACAACGGTTGTCCTGCTGAAAACTAACTCTGAAGGTTTAGATCCACTGACAACAATGGGTGTCAGGGCACATAAATCTCAGATTTTGAAATGCCAGGCCGCACCAAGTTTTAAAAGAACAGCGCAGCGCAATACTTCTATATTTAGTAAACGTCGCTCTCCATTTATTCTAATCTCCCCAGTCATTGAACTGGCCGGACACCATTAGTGACATCACATTTTATACAAGTGGCGCTCCATAATTAGATGAAACAGTTTTTCCTATTTCAAGGAAACAGAAAATCCGGACTCATTCAATTAAAGCCAAATGGAAAGCTTTATTCCATGTCAAATGAGGTGCTCTTAACACAGCTAATGTGGTAAAGTCGCGCTGGTAAGAATAGATGATCACAGCATCCAAGATCCCATTACATCACTAAATATTCCATGCAAGACATCTCGATGACTATAACATAATGCTTCATAATGCCACCTCAGCTTTCATACTGCTAATTTATCATCCTTTATTAAAGGTACAGCTGATTTATTTAAATGATGTAACTTAATAAAATATTGATAACAACCTGACTTTAGCACTCTTTATGGCTATAAAATAGTTTCGTAACGTTATATCAACGGCATTCTTCCAAGGTGGCACAAAGGGTCCATTATTGACGATGGTGGTAGTGGAAAGCTCCATAGATCGAAGTCGTTATTGCAGTCGTGAGTGTGGAGGTCTTGTTGATCAAGGGAGAGATTGCTGTTGTTGAAGAAATCAAGTTGGTTGAATGAATCTGATTGGCCATTGAGGAGGGAGGCCACGAGTCGATCGACGGTGGTCCAGTCAGTGAGGGCTGGTTCTTTATGATTGACTTGGTTTGGGCTGCTGCTGTCCCCCCTTTGAGTACTGACAGATTGAACGACTCGACCTTCGTCCGAAAGTGCAGGAAGACATGTCATGTAGTCGGTATTATTGTTGTTGTTGGGCTCAGTTTCCATCATGCAAGACCTTTTCATGTACTGAAGAATCTGGTCCAGCGCTCCATCCCTAGTTGAATGGAGCATTTGGGTGTGATCGTCGTCGGCCATTGACGACTCCTTCATGTTATCTAGTGTCCTGAGAAAGCTTTTCTTCTTGAAAACGCGACAAACCACCCACCCATCTTCCTCTTGTGTCACTCCGGCCGAGGTATAAGAGGCCTGGATTTATGCCAGAGGAACATCAGTAAATTTCAATCTCTAATTTAAGTATAAATAAAGAACTAAAACTAACATATTTTTTTTGTCCCTAAAAGCTCTTCAAATAGTAACTGTTTCATCAATCAACTCGCTTCATTAGCAAATAAGATAATACATGTATCTGTATGTTACATTGGATTCGGAGTCGGTGTCATTGTTCTCCACGAGCCTATACTCGTGCATAATCCAATCGGATTTCTCCCCGCGGGGTGCTCTTCCCAGGTAAAAGACAAGGGTTTTTCTCCTTCCAATCCGTTTGGAACTGCTGCAGATGACCTTGTCGCGACCCGTGGCTTTCCAGAACCCAGCAGTAGTGGCTCGATTGGTTCGATTGCCCGTCGGGTATTTCTTGTCTTTATGGCCAAAGAAGTACCATTCGTCTTGGTGGGTGGATCCGATTTTGCACTTCTCTGCATAATTCATCGACATAATAATAATAATAAGAACAAGAACAAGAAGACATATGTATGAGCTAGAGAAAGGTAGATTTTTGTACTAGTGTGTGAAGAATGGTTTTATGGAGGCATCACCTTCTATATCCCATGGTTCGAGTTTGTTGAGATCGATTTCAAGGATCACGTCCATGTCAATCTTCTCGTTTGCCACCTTCTTTCTTAAGTAATAGTGCAAAAGCTCCTCCTCCGTGGGATGAAACCGGAAACCCGGTGGAATACGAGCCGGACGGCATTTTGACAGACTCATCTTTTCTTCAGCTTTTGGGAGGACACTATCATAGCTTCTAATTACCAGCAAAAAAAAAAAAAAAAATCATAGCTTCTAATTAAGAAAATGAAGAGAGAGAGAGAGAGAGAGAGAGAGAGAGAGGCTACTTTAGAAAGAGAGAATATGTTGGGCATAGCTAAGGAGGTGATGTATTTATATGTGCTTGACATGAAGGATGGGAGACGTGAGAAAAAGGTCGCATTTCAATTGATGGTTTTGAGGTGGGTTCAGTGTTCTACTGAGAAGGGCCATCCACCTTTGGAATCAAGTGAGATAATGAAACGTGATTGGGTCAACACATTCATGGATAAGTAGTGTTGGCACCTTAGTCACACACACATCCTAGGATCAGCGGCACAGGACCTTAAATTCTTGTGGAAAAGCGACATCCAAACTACCACACACCAAAAAGAAGCAGCCTAGCCTAGACCCGCCCAGCCCAGGATTCATTTATCTTATGCAACAACCGGTACATGGGGGACTTTGGAGACATTGTGCTTGCATTGTCCCCATAACCAAAAATAGTGCATCATGGAGAGTGGAAGAATGAAAAGAAATACCTACAAAGAGATCATTAAAATTAAGCCTAAACGGGGCTTATATCAATTCCCATTTTACTACTATGTGCATTAATTGGTTATGATTATGAATATGATTTAATGGACCACATGGATTAATTTGCATTGGACCGTTAGGACCAAGCTAAGAAACTAAAGGCCAAAATTTGCCAAGACTTCGATTAAACAGGTATGAATGGACCACAAGACTAGCACAACTGGCTTGGAGCAAACAGGCTCATATGAGGCCAATTTCATCAAAAACAGTTTGTGGGCCACCGCCCCTAACTAGTTGAGCAACAGCCGACTGCACTATTTCCTTATTTTGATTAGTTTCCTTCTTAAAACATTATTATTTAGATGGAAGGCTTAAGACTTAATTAACTCGTGGGAGGAAAGAGACACTTCTTGTTCAACTAAGATTTTTTTTTTTTTTTGGTTTTGGAAAAGTTCAACTTGGTCTTGAATAATGGAGAACAGCGTCCCCACTTTGGACATCTTGGGCGTTTCTGGACTATATTATTTTAGCGTGTTAAATGTGTGGTGAGAAATTTTTTGCATGTGATTTTATGTTGGCAGTTGATCTATATCAGCCAATTTCATATCAGGCCAAAAGTTTTCAATGATCTCTATGCTGTATTTTTTTCTACCGTCCGCAATGCCCAGGTTGAGATCAAGGCCAAGGTAGAAGAATGAAAGAAGAGGAGTACTTTACTAAACTCGTGGTAGAGCAAATCAAGATGATGGAAAGTAACTTCAGATTGTAACCCAAAAGCTCTGCTAATCTGGCCGTGAGTAATGACTTGTAAAGTCAAAGCAATGAAGATTGGTCCGATGGGAATCAAATTAATCACTCAAAAGTCAAAACACTAATGTCTACTTTCACGGATGTCATGACCCATACCCGAGATCAGAGTCATTAGGACTAAACCCCGGGTCGCGATGACAATCATATTTACTCCCGTAAACCCCAAATTAATCGAAGTTAAGACGAAGTCCACAAGGGATCTTGCATACGTACCTGTCAATGTACAATTGTGCGGAAATATACAGACATCTATACATTGACAACCTTTTAAAAACTAATCAAGTCCTTTACTTAAAAGTAAAGTTCAATACACACGATCTCATTCCTAATTAAGTCAACCACTGCATATTCAAAATACAATGCAGGGGACATCATTTACAATATCTAAAACGAATATATAAAACATTTCTAAAAAGTTTCCAAAATATTCCAATGTATCAGCTCTCAGATCATGTCCATTTGATTAAACCTCCTGGAGGTATCGGATGAGCCTCCTCCGCTGGCGGTACGGTCTCTACGGGACCGGCACGGGCAATTGGGCCTGTAATATCATCAGTAATACTGTGAACACAACGGTTCAACAATATATATACAGATCTATGGCATGTAGGACAATTCATCGATTTAACAGTTCTAAACAATCAATAGTATACAGTCTTTGTGCAATAGTAAACACAGGTGATAATGACAATGACATTGGCAACTACAATAGTATTGGTTTCAACTCAAGTCGGTTCTTCCTAAATGAAGCATTTCATATTCGTTCATTTCAATATTCACATTAATTACATTAAGTATTTATTAATGACTTATCAATAGGACTCGTCAGTCCAATATATGACCTTTCAGTCTACGACCTTTCGGTCCAATAAGGTGGGATCTCCCAGTGTCTGGATCAGAGATCACTGGTATCACCACGGAGCTCCAGAATGCCCCCAAATCCATCTACTGCAGTAGGATTGTTCGTTACATTGTTATTCTCAGTAATTGTCCAATCATAAATTCATTTCATTTAATTCCATAATGAATTTAGGATACCACTATGTAGTGCCAGACTCATACTTCTGATCAATCAACGATTCTAGTTAACCTTATTCCAATTCTAAAAAAATTTATCTAAACCAAGCAATTGAGTGAAACGTTCGTTATCAATACACGAATTACTATGGATAACATTATGTAGTTAAATTTGTGCATTCGGATAACCTTAGCTAACACTTATGAAGGTTTATATATCACTAATATTAGCCTCAACGACTAGGCTTTCAATTGAGATTAGTCACAATTTACTTCACGACTCGTCTTAACTAAATGAGGAGTATCTATGACCACATAAGCGACCTTAGTCCACGCAAAATCCAAAAATCACTGGACTTCACTCACTATGAATAATTTGGTCAGGTTCGGTTACCTCGACGGCTACCTGGCGGTTAGCCGAAACTGCACCAGCGGTTAGCCGAAACATTGTTGGCGGCTAGCCGAACCAGGTTCGGTTAGCTCACGGTCAGCTTTCCAGAAACTCGTTTTCTGATGCATTTCTGACTCAATTTCGGTCAACTCAGCGGTTACCTTTCGGCTAGCCGAAATTGAAATTTCGGCTAGCTGGCGGTCAGCTTTCCAGAGATTGACCAAACTGGGGATTTCTGACGGTTAGCCCCGCGGTTAGCCTTGCGGCTAGCCGAAATTCACCAAGAAACTCATTTTCAAGCTTCAAAAGTTCTGAACAAAATCCATATTTTTGAACTCGTTGAGTTCATACAAGTTCTATAAAATCATAAATCACTAGAAATGTATATACTTGCCTTTGATTTGAAGGTTAATGCACAAAACCTCTTTGTTTAGCTTGGCTTTGAGATGGAATCCCCAACTCAAACCTTGTAGCTCTAAGAAGACCTCAAGGAGAAGGTGAAGGAGATGGAATCTCTTCACTTGGATCTCTCCTAGCTTATAACTTGATGCTCGATGAAGATGAAATGGAAGAAAGAAGAGAAAAAGGATGAAGAATGAGCCTAGGGTTTACAATGAGATGAATGAAGCTCATTTAGGTTATATAAGATCCCATTTTGCGTTTAAGTCATTTAATCTCTCTAATTTACGATTTGAGTAAAATGAAGATCCATTTGATCCGATATTCGTTGAATAACTTCAAGTCTTCTATGAAAATCAACGTACTCGTCGAGATACAAGCGTTGGTATCAAGAGCTTCCGTATTCAACAAAATACGTATAAATTCGTATTTATGAAACAGTCCTTAGCTTGCTTGTTTGAGTCTAAACTCTACTCAATTCGCTTAATAACCCTGATTATCAATTCATTAAGCCTAATTTATTCATCTTAAGCTAACTCAATTCCCTTTGGCTATAAATCACCATTAGTGAATTTAAATATGATTATTTAGCAATAATCTCAATTAATTAGAGTTAATCTTGATTAACTCGGGACGGAGCCTAACAACGGAGCCCTCTACATGTTGTCAAAGAGTGAAAATTTTCGACAAAGCGGACTCCCTCTCTATCGCGTTTCGCTATTTTAGATCTCAACCATCCACAAAAGTGGGACTCCTCTATTGTGAAGGCTTGGATTGAATTTTTGCCCCACACCTCTGCGGGAGCCCACCAGGTTTGTAAAAGTCACACTTTCTTGTCAACGACTGCAACTTTAATCATTAAGACATTAAGACGTAAGAATTTTCAGTGCACTGCCTTTGGTTGAGGGGATATCTCTTTCATGAGGAGATCATTGCATATCCGACCGTTCTTTTCGGGATGGAATGGCATCCTGTTTTTTGGAGCTGAAGTTTGGGACTGTGAAACATGCTTCATGTTTAGATTCCTTGCCCTTGGGACCCACTTCCTCTCACCATCCAACATACATTGATTAAGGTTGATGTGAGAAGGGAAAAGAAAAATCTCTCTTTATTTCCACGCACGAGAGCAATACGCAGCGCCAAATTCGGTTAGGGCCCTTTGTGGCAGCTAATCTTGTTCGTTTCTCAAAGAAACCTCTAAAATAAAGTAATAATGAACTTGACTGAGCAACTACTTTTAGCGCGTAGTTGACAGAGAAAGAGAGAGAGATTCTCTAACCATTGGTGGCCCACTTGCTTCTTTATCGGATTATGGACTGACGTCTTTATATCATGACTAGCCAAAGAGGCCCGTACAAGAAAAAGATAAAAGATAAGAGTAAATTAGCAAAAGTTTTCCCAAAACAGTATTATAAGACCTCCAAATACAATTTTCCCTCTATCGGCTATACGCCATATAGCCGATTTCATCGCTGGGTTGACCATTATTAACGAAAATGGAGTAGAGAGTACGATTTCATCGCTGGATTACTGCTCTCCTCGCCCGAAGACGCCAGTCGCCACCGCCGCCCCATCTTTGCTGAGGAAGAAAAAGAAAGAGGAGAAGAGAAGGAAGACTACTGGGTTCCTAGACTTGCTGTCGACGGAGACCCGCGCTACCACGACGCCTCCCGTCGCCAGCCTTACTTGATCGGAGAGGGAGAAGACAAAGGGTCTCGTCTCCCTTGTTAAAGAACCAGAAGAACCAGAGAGAGGAAGGCCCCTGTTAGGGTCACGTTTCAGGTCGAGTTCTGGTCGGGTCAGGTTGACCTAGTTCTAGGCTACGTTAGTGTACAAGAGGTTGGTTCCAGGTTGGTTCGACTTAAGCTGGAATTGACTAGGAAGAGAATTTATCAGAGTTTTTGTCAAATTTATCTGAGTTTTTGTCAAATTTATTTAAATTTTTTAAAATTTGTCTAAGTATTTATCAAATTTATCTGACTTTTTGTCAAATTTTTTAGAGTTTTTTCTAAAATCTATTTGAGTTTTTGGCAAATTTATCTAATCTTTTGGCAAATATATCTGATTTTCTAACAAATTTATCTCCATTTTAAAATTTTTAACTAAATTTTTTAATAGATCTTTATGTGTTTATTGCAAATTTATCTTAGTTCTTTGGTAAATTTATTCACGTGTTTTCAAATTTATTTGGGTTTTTTAAAATAAATTTAACTGGGTTTTGGCAAAGGTACTTGGATTTTTGGAAAATTTTTCTGAAATAGGAAAAATTGGTTTATCTTAGTTTTCGCAAATGTATTTACATTTTTTAAAATTCATTTTCGGATAAGAATTTTATTTATGGCTTTTGAAATTTATTTACATTTTTTTTATTTTACTTGGATCTTTTGAAATTTATTTGCTTCTTCTAAAATTTATTTATATATTTGTAATTTATTTGGGTCTTTTGAAATTTATTTATGTCTTTTTATTTACGTCTTTTAAAAAAAATTATATTTTTTTAATTTAATTTGAATCTTTTGAAATTTATTTGCGTCTTTTTAAATTTCTCTGCGTTATTTTGATATTTATTGCATTTTTTTTAATTTTATTTGAGTTCTTTTGATATTTATTTGTGTTTTTTAAATTTATTTGTATTTTCTTAGAATTTATTTGAAAATCTCATCAATGAGATGTCATTAATCGTGACCTATTAAACGATAGTTGACCATTATTAATGGCATATCCCACTTATTATGGGATATGATTTTTTTTTGTTATAAGGGTAAAGAAAGTGTAAATTAGACATTTTAGGTCTTTAAATTTGAAAAAATACACACTATGAAAAAAGATTGCGGATCGAAGGCTATAAAGTGACATGTTCAGGGAGTACCTGTGGTTGAATGCCCCCCTAAAAGATAAAAGGTAAATTAAGAAAAGAGGCAGTAAGAATATCAAAGTATAATGAACATATATTTGAGATATATAAAGATATTGTAAATAATAGTAAAAACTAAGTTATAAAACTTATTGAACATGTAAAGCCATTAATGAGTTAAGCCAATCTCTCTAAAATGTTTACATCCGATTACAAAAGAAAGTAACGTTTAGTTGGTTATTAAGGATGTGATTAATTTGCTAAGCTTGATTCAATATATTAGATGTTACTTTATAAATAGTCCTCGACTAGTCTAAAGAAAACAACGACACATAATTTATTAAAAAGTAGTCCCTAATTTTCTTTCTTAATTAATTTAGACCACTGTCTCACGTTGTTCCATCATCTTAAGAGTTATGATTTCCATATGATTGTTTCTAAAAGACGTAATTAGAACAAGAAAAGGAGAATCGAATCATATGTCATGGATATTATAAATCAAATGATGCCATAACTATATTATTAGGATAATAATAATAATAATAATAATAATAATGATAATTGAGTTAAATTATGATTTTATACATGGCGGTAGTTTCAACTCTATGAGGAAATCTGAGACAATATTAGAATAAGAGATGATGAGTCACAACAATTTCAGTTTCGATACTTTTTTTTTTCCTTTACACAAGTAAATACTCACGTACCCACACAGCGCCCAAGTTCGTAACCAACGGGGCTATGACCCAAGGATGATCTCGGGTTGTTTCACCACCCAAGTTCTTAACCCGAGACGGGTACAACCCCTGGAATGGATTGATCTCGACTTGTTTATGGAAAAAGAAAATGCCCCACTACAGAGCTGTGAAGTGGAACCTAATGATCAAATTATAGAGATGATTCAAGGGATTTGTAGTGACAAATGACAAACAAATGAATAATCGAAAGTGTTTTATTTATAAAATAGATTTGCACATGTTTTGTACGTTGTTGTTTGCATGTAAAGCAAACGGCGCTTTCTGCATTTGGTACCCCCACGGCCCCACGACATTAGATGAAACGCCCTTCGCTTGTATGATAAATATTCTACAAAGGTAAGGGGTTTATTAAGGAGCCAACGGACTGCATGGAATATTTGTGACATTTCATGTGGAGCACAGACGGAGCCATGCCAATCATAAGGAAGGATGAAATGGAAGATGTCAATGTGTAAAATACCCTATTTGATCATCCTAATATCATGATTTATGGCAATCAAATTTTTATGATCTTGAAAAAAAAAATCATTTTTAGTAACTTCAATTTAATGGTGAACAGCCTTTCATCGGTCAGACTCTCCCACTCATTCATCATCATTTTTTGTGAGCTTATGTTACTTTGTAATTACTTTTCATTTGGCTTTTGCTCCAGCCTGTTGAGCTGAGTTCTTTTGTTTTCTTTGTTGTTCTCCTTTTTGCTGTAATATACCATTTGTACTTTAGCAAAAAGAAAAATTTAATGGAGAATAACTATTGGATGAGAATCGAAGTATAGATTATGGCAGTACAACGAAGTAGACGATGTGATCTGGATAACTTGATCATATTTAGGCCAAGTGTCCCAACAAAAAAGGTGGGTCATGATTCTTCTGCGCGAATGGTTTTCACATAAATATTTCATTATATATATGGGTCGTGCTCTTATTCATATATCTAAGCATAAAAGTCCATGTGAGACAGTCTGTGGGCCCGCTGGGGTACCCCCAATCATGGCTGATTTGGGGGATCAAAAGATTCAGGTTGGACCGCCTTAGATATTAAATCTCAAGTCAATATAATTATGATCATAACCCTTGATCCCACAAATTTAACAGTTAAAAAAAAATTAACAAATTCGATTCTGCGGTCTAGTCTTTTCAGATTGTTTTTTTTTATAGAAAAAGAAATTCATTAAAAAGAGGTACATGAACAGCAGGGCAAACAACAAGAAAAAAAAAAAGGGACAACCTCCAACCCAGAATATCAAGACCTCCTTCCTCCCACTAGAAACCCTTACGCATGAGAGCTCATGGTGAGATTACGATCATCAGATCCATGAAACATAAGATGCATTTGGATTATAGGTTTAGAATATTGATTATGTGGGTCCTACGGCCATCAAGTGGCCCCACGTTTCTCCTGTGCGAGACGTATGCATTTTTCAGTGGCGTCCACATATGGGATATTAAAGATTATAGTTCCCTTATCCCTGTGGAATTTTATTTTATATATAAAAATGAGCTCATTTTTATATAGAATTTATGAAGTAACGTTTCAAATTGTTTTCTCCCCTTTTTTATTTTTTTGGTAAGACTCAGTGTCCCAGTGAGGCCTCAGCTCCATCTCTGACTGTAGCCTTCTAGCCTGGGGCCTTTTGCCCATGTTTCTTCCCTCTTTTTTATTAATACATTTTACAATTAAGCAAAAAAAAAAAAAAAAGACCCTACACATAAAATAGATAGATAATTGAACAAGAAATTGATCGAACCAGGTGCTTTTCTGTTCAAATGGGCCACCTAGTGGGGAAAACACATATTAAACAAAGGAGAGTCAGCTGCCCTAGATTTCATATACACTTTGTGACCCACTTAAGTGCATGCATTTAGAGTCCAGAATTGTTTCCAAAGGAAAACTTTTGGCTGTTTCTCTTTTCCCTTATTAATTCAATTTTGCAACTTAGCAAAAAAAAAAAAAAAAAAAAAAAAAAATAATTGGTGGCCAACCCCAGGTGTCCCCATCTCGCTTGTTTGGGTTCCTCTTTCCACTTGTTAAGTGCTCAGAGATCGATCCCTGAGATACTACTCTTCCCAGTTATTTGGCCTGGTCTCCCCTTTCTACGTGTGGGCTGCTTTGGATCCCAACCCTTTAGCCTAGCGTGAAAAGAAAAGAAAAGAAAAACATGACCAAGGAACACACCGATGGGTGTTTCCAAAGGAAATTTTCCCACCAAAAGAGGGCAATATGGGGAGGAAGGTTGGATACTGGAATTATCCATCTACAAATTGGACTCCAGGTAGAGCCAAACTTCACTGTATTTAATTGTTATCCATCGTGGGGTGTACATGATTAAAACAAGTTCTTCAATCCTAAACTTGATGTTTGAATCATTTATAGTAAAAGTAATGTAAAGTAAACATTATTTTTGCGTAGAGAAGTATAAAGAAATCAGTTTACTTCTATTTTATGGAGTAAAGTCTTTCAGCTGAAAAAAAAATATAAGTAAAGTGTTTAGATGACTTCATTATTCATTTATTTTACTTTCTTATTCATTTACTTCACCTTTCAAAAAGAATTGAGATTAACTTCTAACAATTTTAACTTTACCTTAGAGGAAGTAGGGCATGGTCAGTGGAGTAAATAGGTTTTTTTTTTTTTTTTTTTTTTACTTCAGAGATCGAAATCATGTACTCAACTAACACTGATGTCTCTAATCAACTGACATATAGCTCAAGGATGAGTATGAGTAGTTTTGAGACTAGATACATTGATTTTCTTTTACCCTGTCGGAAGGTTAATGGTAGTCTAATCGGTTGGAAATTGGGTGAGTGATGGGACAGGAAGAGTTGAAGGAAATATTAAGGAGAAAGCATCATAGATATCTATAAGCATCATAGATAAGCCTCTACCATAAACCATCACTAGTGTGCCTCAGGTTGGTTACTATTCAGGGGCCTCTTTTTTTTTAATAGTATTCCTAACAACGGTTGGGGTTTTTGGGACATGATGGTCCCTTTGTTATTTTTAAATCCCTTATTTTTTTATAAGAATTTATGAATCTCAGTTCTAATTGGCATTTAAGATTCAGGAATTTCACCCTTTTTGTATTTTGGTGAAATTCCTGAATTTTGAATATTAAGGAATTCCACATATAAAAATTCCTAAAATTCAAATAAATGAACATTCCCTAAAGTTGTTCCACTTTCAAATTCACCCTTAGAAGGGGGTGTCTCTCACTTGGGCGCCAAGGTGATGCTCTTATAACTGGTGATAGCCCAAAGCGGCCGGCAAAGTGGTGCTGTTATAACGGGTGCATCGGTAAAATTCTTGTGCAAATACGTACAAACAAAATCAGCATCATCTGTCCCAACTCACTTGGATGGATGCGGCGGTAGGGGGGCATATTAGTTCAACTTTCAACTCCATCCATCAATTTTTTTTTTTTTTTTGGCTATGATCTGGGAAATTGAAACATTACTTCTCATGTAGACCCAATTCATAGCCCTAGAATGTCCGTCTTGCGTAAAATTGTGCCAGCTACCCCCACATTTTACCTACGCATCCCATCAGTACTCATCTGAGTGGGCCTACATACTCCATCTCACTTAGTCATTGTTGAATTTCTTTAATACTGCGTAACCCCATTTCAAATTATAAGCCGTCTTGCCGACACAAGAATAGCGAACAGATATATAGAAAATAAGGAATCTTTACGGATTAAAACCTCTTAAAATTAATTTTCACAAATTAATGACAAAAGACATTAAAGTATCGTCAGAGTATCTTCTACGTATTGAGGGTGGAGCCCACTCCTCAACAAAGATGTTGTAAAACAGAATCATACATGAATTATAACAAGTTTGGATAAATTAGCAAATGATCCATTAACTTTGTCCTTTGAAGGCTTTAGTGCACAAGAATTTCGTTTAAGGCCAGTAGTCCACGCAGCTAGACATATTTTAGCCAGATGTCCCTAAATACGTCAGATCACACATTATCGTGACTAATTTGCCCTTGTAACTGCTTCAATACGTCATGCATAACCGTTTGAACATGTCATGTAATCTAAGCCCTTAATTTAAGCTCATATACATAATCATTTATGACTGATTTGCCATGTAATTTCTTGTAGATCACATTCTGAATTTGAAATGGTAATGACAATCGATAGTCAGATTCTTAGATAATATACTCTCTAAAAGAAATTCATATGCACTCAATCTAGGCGTGAGGGACAAATGTTGTGACCTTCAATATTTCAAAGTAGACTTTTGTGAGGCATATATTCTACGACCTTGCTAGTTTAATATAGCATCTGCATTCCAAACAAAAAAAAAAAAAAGAGTTAAATGATTTAGATTTCGATCAATATCCAACAATTTTCTTTCTTCATGTTTTTTCAATTTTACACAAATTTGTCTAAGTCCGGCAAATGATCACAGTTGGAGTAGATGTTTCGTTGTCTGATTTGTGATGTTCCAGTTCTCTTCTCTTCTAAATAAAATCCTTCTCTTTAGAAAAGAATCAAATCAACTCCAAAGTGATGAATGGCAATGGACGACGTGCACGTACAGGATGATTTAAATTTTAGTGCTCGCCTTCGTAAGGGTCCAAATTGGAAAGATTTCGTATTGGTTGGGTGCCGGTCCTAAGAGGTGTCAAAAGTCCCTAAATAATTCAGAATAGTAGAGAGAGAAAAAAAATAAACTCGCAAGAATATAAAGGCTAATATATTTAAGTAGTATTCTATTTCAAATATAGCGATATTTATTGTTGCTACCTGCTGAGTAGTTGACAAGGATAATTTTCTCCTGATATGATGGGTGAGGGCGTGAGGCCTTGAGGGTTCCCATAGGAAAATATTTTAGCTGATGGGCTGCAGAGAGACAACAATAATAGCATTGACCATATTATGAACTAGAAAAGCATGCCCGCGCTAAGCTCGGCCCAGAAATAAAAATACGTCTAATTTATGACTATTTTATGAGATATTAATTAATGAGAAAATAAATATAAAACAAATAAATATACCATTTATTACTGTTCGAAGCATGGTCCAGCCCGACATTTATACAAAATAAATATTACTTTTTATAGAAACCAATATGAAACTTCAAGTCCTATGTAAATTAACATTTACAAAATTGCATGTGGCCCCGTCTTTAGGAATTAGAATTTGAGGTCCACTTTAAAAAAGTTTATTGTATGTGGAGCCCATATGTATAATATGGGTGGATAGAGTTATTGAGAAAGGTGGATTTTTTTATTTGTACTCTTTAAACACCTATCCATAATAGATATATATTAAAATTTAAATTCACATAAAAAAACTTAACAAAAATGGACTCTGAATTGATTGATAAAACTTATTTCTTGAAATTAATTTGAGATTTAATTTCTCAAATTAATTTAAGATTAGAGTCTCATTTTACAATCGATTAGCAAATCGAACTCCAATTTTAAAATTGAATCTTACGTATATAATACATATTAATTGTCGGCTGATGCAGCGAACAAGATAACATTGATTAAACAATCGCGTGGAAAAAATCCACGTGAGAGATTAACCGTCAACAGCCTTTTAAGAAAAGGTGAAAAGACTTGTTGTCCCATTCCAAGCATCGCTATTAAATGTCATAGTCTACTATTAACTGATGGGCTGTAGATTGTGACTCGCAATACCGCAAAAGAAAGTCAAATAATGTGAGCTTTAGTTTGCATTTACTAATTTCAGCTACAAATATAAACATATAAAAAAAAAAAAACATTTGGACACATATTGTTGGAATTGTTATTTTTAATATTTCACTACGAAAACCAACAACACGAGGGTTAATAGGGGGGGCTCCACTTTTGGAAATTATAAATTTATCTTAAGTGGGCTTTGGCCAGGCTTGGATTTAAAGGGATATTGGGGGTTCGGGTTAGAATGAGGTAGAAGGAAAATATTAGGGAAATTGGGACGCGTACTCAACGATATCACAATCTCAAAAATTTGAAATTATGAGAAAGTCATTTTAACTTTTCTGAAATCACAACACACTATCCTACTGTTCCAAACTCACTCGAATCTCAACCCAACTTCACACATGAGCTCCTAACAATTAACCGGACTTGTTTGGCTTAAATGAGCTTAATTAGCTAAAAATACAATTAACTAGGTTATTTCCATCCTTGGAAATCCGGGACCTTACAAAATTACACCATCTAATTTTTACATGAGGTCGACCTATATAACTGATTTGGTTCTAGACCTCTACAACCTCTAATATCTTTATTAATACAAATAATTAAATGCAACTTTTATAGGGGATATTTTCATAAAAAAATATACGACATCCTTTGCCGTTACTTTTATATTTTTCTTTACTTATCCATTTAATTAGACTATCTTACTAATTTTTTGTAAAAAAACTTATTCAAATGTTTTAATTAGAGTTAACCACACTATACATGCGCCTACACAATTCTAGCATGGAGCTTCAACTATTGCGCCTACACAATTCTAGCATGGAGCTTCAACTATTTTTGAAAATGTCATGAGAATAGAAAATGAGTGCAACGAGCGAACCAAGTAGAGCCAAGGGTATGTCTAATGTCCAACTTCTAGAGTTAGTTGAGACAGAGAAAACTAGAGCTGAGGTTTATCATTGGGCTATGAAAAATAAAACAAAGGACCACAATGGGATGAGTGACTTGGGAAAGGAACCAACCACTGAAAATATTGGCTTAACACCCTCGAGTATGTCAATTGGCAATGGCTCAGAAGTTCAAATCCAAATCGGGCAGGCAAGAGACGGAAAAACTCTACTGATATGAATTGACTGCATAACTCCTTTTTCGTGCCAAACTTTTCAAAAGAGAATACATCTGTATATGACATTTTAAAGCTTTCTATTTTCGCGGTCGGATAGAGCCATCAGTGTAGCGATTCGTACTGAGGAATCTTGTAAGAGGATTTGACATATTAATTACCTTTAAACCCTGCTTCTCCAATTTCATGACTGAAGTTGAACTAATGCCACCAGAGTCAAATGACTTTGGTCAACATTTTTTATTTACTTTTCTATCCTGAATTACATGGGGATTCAAATGTAAGAAGTTGAAAAGCCCATACAATAAAAAAAATCTAGACCGTCTTCTTATCTAGACCTGGATCGCATGATATCATGGAATCCATGGCAGAAAAGTAAAAATAAAATAAAATAAAAAATTGAGAACTAGAGTCTTAGTAAATTTTGAGGTATGAAATTGAAAAATAATGTCTAAGAGAAATTAATATGTCAAATCCCCAACTTTTAAACAGAGCCCACCCACTTAGCAGCTCATCACAGTTTCACACCCCTGCCCAAAGCAGAACTAGACCTTTCTCATCGTGCCCACCTAAACTGAAGCAGTAAGATAGAATACGCACGGGCCTTCATTATTATACTTTCTTCCTCCAAATAAGAAACATGAAGCATGCATCCAAAGAGGTTCAGTTATCTACAGTGGCGGATGGAGTATATTAGCATTGGGGGCCACGCCCCAGTAGATTTCTAAGTTTTAGTTCTAATTTTGGTGGGGCCCACTAATTTTTTCCGTAAGGCCCCCAATGAATTTTTTGGGCCCCCAATGGATTTTTGTAGCTCAATATTAACTTTAAGTATTTCATATTCTTGTCCTCTCCAATTTTGATTGTTTTAATCACTTTCTTGTAGTATCACCGCGTTTTCAGTCTCCTGCAAGGGCTAATGCCAAGGAAAATTAACAGCAGTCATCGCTGAGTCGCAGCTCTTCTAGGAAAGCGGAGCAATCTCCTTACAGGAGAAACCCATTGAGCTAAAATAGTTAGAAGAGTTGACTTGTGTATGAATTTTCTTGAGCTTAATTAATTATTTCTTTGCGAGTGACTGTCACAAACTATACATCTATTTTCTAGTTTCTGTTGTATGTTATATGTTCGGTTGCTCCTTGTGTGTTTAAATATGTCCAACTGCTATTATAGGTTCTAAAAAAAATTGTCACTGATTGCTCCTTGTGCATTTAGAAATAACCAAAAAGTTTTTTCGGGGGGACAGCCCCCACATTCTTTCTGTGCCTCCAATGACTTTGAATCCTAAATTCGGCACCAGTTATCTAGCCGGTGTGATTTTTTAAGCCGAAAAGTTTGACAGTATCTTTCAAAGAAATAAGACAACATTAAGGTGAAGAGATTGGGATCCAACGGCCTGGCTGGGAGACCGGGCCATGGGTCGGTCTCCCAGTCAGGACAGCTAGCAGGGCTGCAAGGTGAAATGTGCGTTGAAAATATCTTGAAGTCATCTATTTTTTTATTTTTATTTTTTAAGGTGTCCATTTCTTTCCACTTTGCATTCTAAAGTAGAATGTACGTCATCATAAGTATGTACCAACGCATAACTCAGTGATGTATGATTTAAAAAACAGAGGAAAAGAAAAACACAAAATTATTAGTATGACTATGTATTAAATATTCGTATTTAAAGCTACAAATAATGTTGAGTGGCTATGGTTAGTAATTATTTAGTAGCTTAAATAATGTCTACTAACTAAAGATGTTGAGTGGATGTGTAAGTAGCTTTAATTATTGTCACCAAAACCATAGCTTAGTTTAAATAGTTCCATACCAAATACGACTCTTAGCTCATTTGCCAAGAGTGTCAAAGTAGTGACGAGTGAATTATATAAGATTAAGACGTTGATGAGACATTTCTCGTTTGATAGAAATTAGAAATGCACTCGTAAAGATTCCCATGAACTTCAATTTAAGTAACCCCATCTTGATGATGGGATAATTTTTCCTACTAGAATCTTGCCAAAAACCTATGCAAGATTTTAAATGAGATGACAGTTTCAACTTCCATCAATCATCACATATTAGGCTCTTTGTCCAGGTTGCAACAAACAAACAGATGAGAGTATCCAATGAGATTACTGTTTGTTTTATACCTCTACTGTGGTTAAGAGGTGACAACAGACCCGGCTTTGAGTCATGTCTCAAGATGGGGACCCTTTTGTTCCTTTGTACACAAGTCTACTAGATACTCAGTAGACAGGCCTGGTTCGCCCAATTCTTAAGTCAGACCCCGAAACAACTCTGAAGAACTTGTGGACTTTGGTCATCCCACAGACCGACTGAAACAGATTAACTAGCCTTTTGACAAATGTTTACAATTTTTATGACAGGAGCCTGTAGCACGGCAAAAAGGTGCTCAGGGTGCTGATAACACCAAAAACTACAGTTCTAGGTTCAAGCCTGGTGATCATTTAAGATGATGAGCCCCAAAGGACAAAAAGAAATACAATCAATTAGAAAATTTACTTAATAGATTGAAATGGAGAAATAGTATTTACATAAATGAGTTGAGATAAAGCTTTTTTTCATCTTTTTATAATGATGATGATGATGATGAAGAGAACTACAACAAAAAGCAAGATAGTCTGATTAATGGACAGCTCTCAAGTACGGTATTAGAAAAGTTACATTAACTATTTGTGTCATGCAACCCAGAAAGGTACGTTCTCACTCTAATAGGACTAGTGATTTACACTATTGAATTCATTTATGTATATACTTGAGAATTTGTCTCAATAATTAATCTCATTTTTCATGAGTTTAAAAGGTGTATATTGCCGCCGTTTGAGTGATCCAGGACATTGTGCCATGGTCTCCAATAAAAATACACTCATCCAGTTTCACTTTCATATTAATTAAGTAATTTACACCATTTGAGTTTGTTCATGTCCAAAAATGGGAACTTGACTCAATCATTAATTTCATTTTTAAACCTTGATAAATTTATTGGTGTATAGCATTCGCATGTGAAACTTAGATTGGAACTTATTACTGTTGTTGAGGGCGGAAGTTTGTAGGATTAGAAAACTATTACTGCCCAACCGGAGAGGGAAAATATGACTGCTTTAAAATAGGACACCCAGAATTGTCGATGGGGCTCCTGGCCCTCTCCAGCAGTAGCGGAACTAGGAAACTTGCATATGAAGGGATAGTGGGTGGTCCATTATCTAGGAAAAAGTATTCTTAGTGACGGTGAAGGGATAAAACTGTTCTCTTAATTTACCGATCCTCTATTTTCTTAAATCAGATGGTCTTAAACATCTAGCTAATGATTATTTTTTTCCTTTTCCCCCTAAACATAATTAAAACCTCAAGCCTGCCAACACACTCACAGTTAAGTGGTGCTGGAATCCTAATTTTACACACATGCATTTATGGACCTAACAAATAAGCCAAAAGCCCCAAGAGTACTGATAGATCACGTCAAGGCGGGTCTCACTTTAGTGGTAGGTAGCCATTTTCTCTATTTTTTTAGAGGGTTCTCACTCTACTCCAAGTAGCTCTTTCTGTTACTCAAAACTGGTTAAAATCGATCCATGAGTCATCTAAACCATTGTCCTAATTTAGTGGGAAAAAAATCTCGATCCTATAATTTTCATGAACTACGCCCCCCAGAAATTATTTTAGAAACTCTTGCAAATGAATTAAGCCTGAACTCTAATCAATCAAATTAGTTTAAAAAAAATGAAAACAACGGCAGAGGGAGTGCACTTTTTTAACGAAAATACTCCATGATGATATCGTCGTTCTTTTCCCATTTATGTCAAAATCTACAACTACGAGGCACTGTTCATCCCAACTCCAAGGGTTCAGATTGGCTATGCAACTCATGCTTGTGTTATGTTGCAGAGAAGAACAATAGGGAATAGGAACGTCTAATTGGGCCTATGTAATCTCCATATACATAGAGGGAGAGAGACAGAGATTCAGATCCGAGATGAACACAACACAAACTCTCTGTTAGGTCTGCTACATATAAGGGAGAAATTTTTTGAGTCCTACGTACTAAACTGAAAGGAGTTCCCAAAAGCTACTTCATCATATGCATCTTCCTTGTTGTGCTGAAAATTTCAACGGAAATGAAAAATGGGCGAGTTATCGTTAATTGGAAGATGATGTTTTCAATAAAGTCATTTTTTTCGTAAAAAAATTAAATTATACGACGCCCTCTGCTGGTATTTTATATTTATCTCCTTGGTATATATTCTTTAAAATTTTAAGCATAATTTCTTTCATAAAATTAAAGGACATCTCAGTAATTAGAGTAGTTAAGATAATCCGGATGACATGTATGATCTTTATAAAATTAAGTTCACACACAAATACTCCCATGGAGTAATCATTAGATCAATTAAAAATTTATACTGCAGATGTCATTCAGAGTGAAGGGGAAAGGATAAGGTTTTGTTTGACAAATGATAACATTTTGTAGACCTGTTGTTTTCGTGTTGTTCCCTGAGAAAAGACGGCTCAGCCACCTGATAAGAGGAGTCCGGATGGATCCAATGAGGCTTGGACTCAAGAAATACTGAGAGCTCAAGGAGTTGAGCCGAGCCCATCGACTCAAAATAAAGTTACTCAAACATGACAATTAGCTAGCAAAAACATATAAATACAATCTTATTCATTAATTACATATTTTTAATGAAATGGTCAGTCCTATGCAACATAGGGCAATACAACATGAACGCAAATCATACGTGTAGAGCATGTCTTCTACAGCCCAAGTTTTATCCAGTATAGTACTTTTGTTGCATGATATGAAAGTATAGGATAATTTTCTCCTGATATGATTGATGGGTGAGGCCTTGAGGGTTCCCATAGGAAAATATTCAGTTGATGGGATGTAGAGAGACAACAATAATAGCATTGACCGTATAATGAATTGTTGGGTGATGCGGCCAACAAGATAACATTGATTAAACTATATGTGAGTGATTAACCGTCAATAGCCTTTTACACTATTGGGTGGGGGTGGGGGTCGGGGTGGGGTGGGAAAATTAATTTTATCTCTTTTTATTATGATAGTCAAAAAGTAGGGGGAAAAAAAGTAAAAAAATATAATTTTATTTTTTTGTGAGGTAGAGAGACAATTATCATTTATCCTTATTTTTGCAAACCAAACCAAACCAAGCATTTTCCCACTAGGTGGGGTCGGCTATATGGATTTGCGACACCAATCAAATCTGTTTAGGGCCATGTCCTCCGTTAGATCCATATAGGCAAGGTCATGTTTAATAGTTTCTTTCCAACTTCTCTTGGGTCTCCCTTTCCTACTCCAGGTAATCTCTATGCTTTCACACCTTTTAATATGTGCCTCCGTTGGGCGCCTTCTAACATAGCCGAACATCTCAGTCGATTTATCCTTACTTTTGCAAAAGTTTCAATTTGAAAAAAGGGCAGTTTAGTAATTTTCTAAAAAAAATCCCCTCTTTGCCTCATAATTTCCCTCAGTTTTGAAGGAAAAATTTTGGAGTGTGTCTCACACTAATTTTACCCCCAAATTCCCCTCCCCCGCTTTCTAAACACCCTCAATTTCAAAATTCCCTCTATTTTTTTTTTTTTTCCTTCTCCTCATTTTACGGTTTTACCTCATTACCATACGATGGGTTAAGAAGAGGTGAAAAGACTTGTTGTCCCATTCCAAGCATCACTATTAAATGTCATAATCTTCCATATATGGAGAGGATCCACTGACCATCACCGATTGTGACTTGCAACACCACAAATGAAAGTCAAATAATGTGAACTTCAGTTTGCATTTATTAATTACAGCTACAAGTATAAACATATAAAAAAACATTTGGACACATATTGTTGAAATTGTTATTTTTATTATTTCACTAAGAAAACCAACAAATTTTGCAGCGAGACTAGCTTCTTTTTTACCCTCCGTTTGGAAAGGGTGGAAAATGGGGGGAGGAAAAAAAAGCGGGGAAAGTGAGGGAAAAAGTTTTTTGGAGGGTGTTTGGGAAAGGGGGGGAGGGAAAATGGGGGAAAGGGTGGAAAATGGGGGGGAGGAAAAAAAAGCGGGGAAAGTGAGGGGAAAAGTTTTTTGGAGGGTGTTTCGGAAGGGGGGGGGGGGAATGGGTGCAAAAGTTTTCCCCCCAAAACAGGGGGGAAAATGGGGGCAAAGGAGGGGAAAATGGACAAAATTACCAAATTCCCCTTTATATGTAAAAGATAATTTTGAACTTTTTACAAAAGTAAGTACAAAGTGGTAATTTTCTCTCTATCTCACAAACAAACAAAAACCTACTTTTTCACTTTTCTTCTCCCTACTTTTTGACTTCCCAAACAAGAGGAGGTAAAATTAATCTCCCCTCCCCTCCCCTCCATTTTCCTTCCCCCTCAAATTTTCCCTCCCCTCCCCTCCCCTCTCCCCTTCCCAAACGGAGGGTTAGTAAACTAGCATCCTACAGTAGGTCTAAAACTACCATCTTATAAAAGAGAGAGTGAGGAGGGGGTACGGGGGCTTCATTCACGTGGGTTATAAAAGGTGGGGGCAGGGTTACTTTTGGAGATTATAAATTTATCTTAAGTGGGCTTTGGGTCACGCTTGGATTTAAAAGGATATTGTGGGTTCGATTCAGAATGAGGTAGAAGGGAAATATTCAGGAAATTGGGATGCGTATTCAACGGTATCAAAATCTCGAAAATTTGAAATGATGAGAAAGACGTTTATAGTTTTCTGAAATCGCAAGACACTCTTCGACTGTACCCAAACAAACTCGAATCTCAACCCAACTTCACACATGAGCTCCTAACAATTAACCAGACTTGTTTGAATTAGATGAGCTTAATTAGCTAAAAATATAATTAACTAGGTTAATTACATCCTTGATTATCCGGGGCCTTACAAAATTAGACCATCTAATTTTTACATGAGGTTGACCTATATAACTGGTTTGGTTCTAGACCTCTACAACCTCTAATATCTTTATTATTACAAATAATTAAATGCAACTTTTATAGGGGATATTTTCATAAAAAAATATACGACATCCTTTGCCGTTACTTATCTAGACCTTTGCCGTTACTTTTCCATGAGGATGTCGTATATTTTTATGGGGCAATCGGCGACGGGTCCCTGAACATTTCGCTTTATTGTCTTAGATCCACAATATTTTTTCATAGTGTGATAGGTCATTTTTTCAAATTTGAAGACCTAAAATGTCTAATTTACCCTTTCTTCAAAATCATATCCCACAATTAGTGGGATACGCCAATTAATAATGGTCAACTACCATTTAATTGGCCAAATAAATTTCAAAAGATCCAAATAAATTTCAAAAAATGTAAATAAATTTCAAAAGATGAAAATCAATTTCAAAAGATCAAAATAAATTTCAAAAAGACGAAAACAAATTTTAAAAAATGTAAATAAATTTCAGAAGACGAAAATAAATTTCAAAAGATTTAAATAAAATAAAAAAATAAAATAAACTCCAAAAAAACAAAAACAAATTTCAAAAAATACAAATAAATTTGAAATAATGCAAATAAATTTTAAAAAATGCTATAATATCAAAAGAACATAGAGAAATTTAAAAAGACGCAAATAAACTTCAAAAAATATAAATAAATTTCAAAATATGAAAATCAATTTAAAAAGATGCAAATAAATTTCCAAAGAACCAAATAAATTCCAAAAGTTGAAAATCAATTTCAAAAGATACAAATAAATTTCAAAAGATCCAAATAAATTCCAAAAAATGTAAAAAAATCTCAAAAGACGCAAATAAATTCCAAATGATGTAAATAAAATTAAAAAACGCAAATACATTTGCCACAAACTCGGATAAATTTGTCCAGACACAGATAAATTTGTCTCATAACTCAGATAAATTAGGCAAAACTCAGATAGATTTGTCCAGAACTTAGAGAAATTTATTTCAGAACTCAAATAAATTTGTATAAAACTCAAATAAATTTGATAAAAAATGAAAAACTCAGATAAATTTGGTAGAAACTCATATAAATTTGTTAAAATTCAGATAAACTTGAAAAAATCTTAGATAAATTTTACTAACACTCAGATAAATTTCATTAAAACTCATATAGATTTGTCAAAAGATTCAGATAAATTTTTCATAAGTTCGATCAACCTGGGCTTGACCCAAATTGGACTGGTTGGCTACTAGGCTTTTTCTGCAAACGGGTCGGGCTTGATCCGACCTGACCTGCGCTGGAACCAACCCAAAAGGTTGTTCTTCCTCATTTGTTTCTCTGCAATAGGAACGAGAATCGATCCTCTTCCGGTCTTCTTCTCCTTTGACGGTAACGGCGCAACATCGCTTCTTCTCCGGCGACAGGGGCGGCACGCAGCGGCGGCAGCGAAGACGCCGGAGGTGGGGCCCAGCGAAAAACGTTCTGCGGTCGATCCCCACTCTCTGTTTTCCTCTTCCGGTGACAAGTAGTCCTCTTCTCCGGCAGCGATAGTAACATAAAACCCTTGCGGTTTTCTTGCCTACACTGGTTCTGCTCCGATCTTCTGTGACCAAAACAGAGAGCTCTGAAACCAGTCTCTGTTCCGCGACCGTGACCCACCAATCGATTTATCGATCTTCGCACGATCAACGGCACTTTCGAAGTCCGATTCAATGGTTCTCCTCCGATCACACCAAACAACAACCCTGTTCTTCGTTGGCATTGGCAAAAACGGGTTCCTCTGTTCTGGGCGATCAGTTAGGATTAGGTGTTTTTGCAGAGACGCAGAGATTAGATCTGTGACGAAGACGATCTTTGGTTCAGACTTTACCTATGAATGAGGAGGAAAAATGGAAGATTTGAAATTTTGAAATTTCAAAATTTTATGCCTAGAATGGTTGGAAGGGTAAATCAGTAATGAGAATTGTATTTAGGGACATCTGGCTGCAAACAGTCTAACTGCTTGGATCAGAGCCCTTAAAAAGAATTCATCTGGACTGGAGGCTGGAAACATTCAATTTTAGGGACCTTTGGCTAATTATCTCTATTTTTATTAAATGCAAAAAGTACTTTGCCGTTATCAAATGTACTTTTATCAAATGTCACTTTGGCGTTATATTTTTATCAAATGTACTTTGCCGTTACTTTTTCATGAGGGATTCAAATGTAAAAAGTTAAAAATTTTAGAGCATCTTTTTATCTAGACCTCTCTTTTTTTCTTGAGGATTTTACCAAAACAAATACTTTATATAACCAGTGGGCCAAAACAAACATTTTTAACCGACCATGCACCAGATCAATTAGTTTGCCTGAAACGGTGTTTTTTTTTTTAACTTTCAACTAGCGTCCCTAGGGACCTTAGTTTTATTAAGCTAAGCGTCCCTAAGGACCCTTCGGTGAACACAAATTAGAATAAAAGAAGCGTTTTGGTCGTGTTTCGCTGTCAGGGCTTCCATTTGCACATACAGGTTCCTTTGCGCCCATTTCTCCCTCGAAAAACTGTGGTCCCTTCCAACATCTGCTTCGGCTGCTGCTCCTGCTAATTTCCCTCCTACCAACTGTGGTCCCCTCCCACAATCTTTGTTGAAGGTTTGTCGAAGGTATGATGCTCCCGTTTGGCCTTTTCTGACTGGATTGTCATCTAGGACAAACCTAAATTGCGTCTCCATGTCTTTTCATTTGGTTATTGTTTCCTCGTGGCAGACATCTACTCTCCACTCTAAAATCGCTTTCTAAAAGGGTCTTCGTCGTCCTTGTGTAACAATACCCCTCATAGCTTGAAAAATGCCCTAAAAATGGCGTTTGCCTTTTTTTTGAAAGACAATGGGGTAGAGACAAATGCATGATCTACTTTCTATTGTTTTAGGTTCTTAATCGCTTTCCAAAGGAAAATGCATGATCTGGTTTATATTGTTTCCGGTTCTAAATCACTTACTAAATACAAATGCACGATCTGGTTTATATTGTTTCTGGTTCTGAATCACTTCCTAAATATAAATGCATGATCTGGTTGTCAAAGACAAATGCCCATGTAAATTAGGAATCACATGTGTAGAAATTGTTGGACAAAAAAGTGTTTGATGGGGATGATTAAAAGAAGAGTGTGTCATGGGTGTACTGAGTTGGCTTTTGTTTTTTTTACCTTTGAAATTCTTGAACCATACAATTCCAAATGCTCATGAGAGATTAATTAAGCTATCAACATTTGCCAATTTGAAAAATCTCTGAACTAGAATTTTACAGACTCTTCCAATCAAACACAATCAAACACACACTTATAAGACATTCCTTGGTTACCTAAACCTGAGGTAGGATCAAACACATAGGACATGAAGTAGATTTGGGAATACTGCTTTGTGGTAGGGAGAGGTCAAGGAAGGGGCAATGTGAAAAGGGAGGTATAGTAGTAGCAGTGGCAGGTAGTGTTGAAGGAACATGGCCTAAAATAGAGGTGGGTGTGGAATTTCAATGTGAAGTGGAAATAGGTCTAAGAACAGAGGAAAGTGGGCAAACAAAAGAGAACCTTTGAGAAGCTTAAAAAGTACTGTGAGTTGAAGTGGGTGAAACAGAGGAAGAAGAAGATTGAGAGGCCTGTTGAAAGGGGAAAAAATCCTCATTGAAAACAACTTGGCGAGACAAATAAACTCCACCAGTAATCCATTTATGGTTGAGACTGTATCTAAGAAAGATACACCATTTGGATCATGGGTATAGTTTGTGTGGTGTGTATGGTCTTAACCAGGGATAACGGGCACCGTTAAAGACCCTTAAAAATGTAGAGAGTAATATGAGTGTGATGGAAAAGTTCTGCTCAGGGGATGAGACCTGCAACTGTTTCATTGAGAGCCTGTTGATAAGATAGGTAGCTATGGCAAAGACATTAGACCAATATTTGAGAGGCATACTGGCATTCAACAATAGTGTGAGGCATGTGTCAAGGTGCCTATATTTTCGTTCCGCACAACCATTTTGTTGAGGAGTGTATGGCAAGAAATTTGACCCCAACATTTATTTCCCGCCGGTGATATCCCAAAAAGTAATATTTGCTAAATTGGGTGCAATGACTATGAGCACCATACTATCCGATGCAAATGATCATCTCTCTTTTTTGTGTATGAAGGCTTGGCTCTTCTGGATCATTGCTTGTTTTTCCGAAAGTAAAATGAAAACTGTGGGACTGTAATTTGAACGGTTGATTTTTATTTTTTACTTTACAATATGCTTGATTGATCACAAGAAGTAAAAAAAGTATAGTCTAATCTACCTTAAAACTATGTTTTACTTTTTCAGCTGCCCTTACTTGAGAAAACATAAGTAATTGCTCACTTTACTGGTTGCCGTTGCCAATTCACTAGCAGCTCAAGGATGATTATATTTTTCAGAGGAAAAAAAAAGATTAAAAAAGATAAGAAAAGAACATTAATGGTAGTTAACTTCTCATCTAACTTCAAATTACTTTACCATATAAAAAAATGCAAATACATTTTACATAAAAATAGACTTTTCTATGCAACTATCTCCTTTCCCACCTATTTGACATTTACTTTCCGACACTTTTTTGATAAATTATTAAAATATCACGTATGTTTTATAAGATTTAGAATTGATTACTTTAAAAATTGTACAACTTTGAGGTTATCAAAATATTATATTCATGTCATCGGATGGATCTCGTTTTTGCACGCAGTGTCACCAAAAGACTTTCAAGCCCATTGATGTTATCAACAAATTTGAAAAAGTTTTACAAAAAATAAAAAGAAAACGAAAAGAAAACTAAATAAATTTAAGCCACAACTTATTGCCCACATTGAGTGAAAGAAATCTAATCCCATTAACTTAAAAAAAGAAAAGAAGCTACATAATGCATAATAGAAGGAAACAAATGGCTAGACAAATTAAGAAAACAAAAGAAAGAGAATGAGCAGATGCAGACCCAACGAAACCCAACTGGAACAAAAGACAGACGACATCACATCACCATTATCATCATACAACTAACATCATAGAATAATTTCTATTGGGGTATAGGGCTCACTGAAAGAAATGCCATCAATTTCATCTTTTATTACGAAGGTTCAGGTTGAAATTTCTTCTTGAGGTGGAGGCCACATGCAAAGGGATCTCCAGATTCTTTTAGGATGTGTTTTGGCGGATCCACTGGTCCCAATTGGCATTGCCTATATTTTATTCCAATATCTATTTAGATATGCATGTGGACTATTGAGTCCTGGGCCCATCATTCCTCATTTGTGATCTTGGCATAGTTCAGTGTCTTTTTGCCTTAGTGAGTAGCTCCAAAGTAGTTAGCAGTGTATTCCTCAAACTTGATCTTTCTATAGACTGTCTTTCCATCCTTCTCTGGCAGGCCCAGTTGAGGTAATATTATTATGAGTTAATATTGTTGCTTCTGATTGTAACTGGCAGATGTCTGAAGCAGAGAGCAACAATGCAAACGAAAATGCCACAATTAATCTTCTCTCTGAGCAGGAAACACATATTAGTTCAGCCATATATAATGGGATTGTATGTTGCTATACCACTTACCATTTCCAATTGAATATCAATGTATGGTTTTTGACGTGCTCTCTTTTACATATTGACAGGAGCTTGGTACTTATAGATGCATTCCGACTAACCCTGATTACGGGACATGGCATCTAAAAGAAAGGCAGCTAGAATATGTTCGTATGTCCAGACTATACCACCTTGCACAGATGAGGTGGATTAGAATAGATCACGCATTGATTACCGGTTTGGTGGAGCGGTGGCGCTCGAAAACAAACACATTTCACCTTCCCATCGGCGAGGCGACAGTGACACTAGAGGATGTTGCATATATCTACGGACTACCGATCAATGGACCGGCTGTCACCGATACAACATTTCCTAGTGCAAACGTCGCAGATGTGTGTGAAAAACTGCTAGGCCTTCAACCCCAGATGGGTGTAGATTTCAATGGAATATCTATTAAGTACACATGGTTGGAATAACACTTGCGGATCCAGGCCGATCAAGGACATAATAAGAAGAAGAAGAAGAAGAAACTTAGTACAGAGCAAGAGGTTTACAATACTAGAGCCTATCTCTTTTTTTTGGTTTCGGGACAGATCAATTCAAACGCTTCTTCTTCTAGGGGGCCCACATATGCGCTTGAATTATTTAGGGATTTCAAACCCTATGCCTGGGCCCTCGCTTGTCTGGCCAACCTATACAGAAGGTTGAACAAGGGAGTGAGGTGGGCTGGGTTAAAGAAAACCGATGTTGGTTCGGATGGCAAACCAGTTCGTATTGACCCAACGGATGAGAGTGATGCGTTCGAACATACATTCAAGAGTTTGTCAGACCCTCTCCAGCTGCTTCAGGTTTGTATTAATCATAGTGTTTTGCTGAATGCATTAGTCTTTTACAAAGTTGGTACGCACTAACAACAATATATTTTTGACAATTTTACAGATATGGGCCTACTCGAGGATGGCAATCGGCCGATCGATAAAGCCTTGGGCATGACCTAATAATGACATTCAGTTCCCCTTAACAATCACATGGCACAACAGGCTAGGAGGAATCCACCACGTTACAAGGCTGAGAACCGTAGGCAAATAACTCAACAACCTTACAGCCGAGCATGTGATCAAGTTAATTATTAATTTGTTCTATTTTTGAGATTTTTATGCACCGCTTTTATACTCTATCTAATACATTCTGTATCACGTTTCCACAGTTTGATTGGCAACCGTATAAGAGGCTTGGCAAGGTGTTCGTAAAACGAGTACCCAAGGAAGACCGATATTTATTCACATGTTCCGCACCTCTGATATTCTTTTGGGTGCTAGAAAGGCACAACACTGGTCGGGTCATAAAACAGTTCGGTCTAAGGCAGGTTGTTGCTCCACCCTCTGTAGCGGCATTACCAAGGGCGGAGTGCATAGAAAAAGTCTTGACAAATTACAGTATTGTACACTCAGCAGAGATAGAGCTATGGGAGAAGAGGTATAACAGTGTATTGCATGGGAAGAAGTCATCCAAAGTGGAGCACACCGGGGAATATATGGCATGATATTCTCTAAATACTATAATGCACATAGGCCGACCAAGGCAAGATGATGCACCCAAGGCAGCAGTAGCAGAACAAACTGGGGAACATGAGCCCATTGTTAGTCAAAAAAGAGTGAGTAGGACATTTATTTTGACTTTCAAAGTTTAATATTGGGACCTATTTTTTAAATGACAAGTGTTACGTGTGTGTATTAGCTGTTTGAATTATTTGATCATATTGAGCAGTCGTGCGGTCGAGCAATGGATAAGAACCCCGCATCGTCCATGGATAGATTTATCACTTCATTGCGTGGCAAGATAAGAAAATTCAAATCCGCTGTTGAGGCTACGTTTGATCAATACACGGAGACTTGCAGCAGTTCCCAATCGGATGAGAAAAAGTAGTTGGTACGCACACTAAACAAAGAGAGAGCCTTGATTTGATCAAATTTGTGTCATGCTCATTGCTTTTATCTAGATCTGATCAAGCCTAGAATTATCATTGTTTGAATGGATCCAAAAGCGTTTTTTTTTCTGCCATTTATATCTTTTTGAAACTCAAGTCTTCCCATTCCTATCTTGTTTGAATTATCATTGCTCGAACGGATCATAACCGAACTTGAGAAGAAAGATTTGTTCAAACCTAATCTCTTATCTACGATGAAAGAAATGGGAGGTGTTGAGTGGCCACTTTCATTAATATAAAATATTAGTCTCATAGTTGTTGGTTAGGGTGTCAAGAACCGAATTAATTTAAGTTTTATTAAAGTCCTTATGAAACTACTTATTGTGTTACACAGGTCCTCACGCCCAAACATGCCGTATCCAAGAAGCCTGCTTCGAAGAGTCCGGGGAAGAAGAAAAAGCAAGGACGGATGCCATAGCCACAACCACTGAACATTGATGATTCTCCTTTGAATGCATCACCCCCCAAGAACCATGTTGAAGAACCGAAGTTGCATTATGAGTTTGTTTACGTTACCCCACCAGATGAAGATGTCAGCAATGTACCAATCGAGGATCTGTTTTCCACTTTGCCTTCTCTTAAAGTGTTAACAACTCCACCACCGGTCCAGCTGTGTGCTATTGTGGTTGCCCGTTCGCTTGCAACCATTGAGTCGCTTGTGTGGAGGCTTAAACATTTACCAAGGACGCGAAAAGTTCCAGTCAAGTTAATGGGATTTCAGCATTCCATAACTCAGTCTTAATATGTCCTCTCGGAGCTGGACAAGGAGATACTAGATGGTTTCTCTACAAGTACTACAATTCAAGGTAGATATACACGCTTTAACAGTTATAGGAAAGTACTACGATTCTATAAGTACCTTAATGATATTCCAATTTGGATTAAAGGAAGACAAAACTTGATGCTATATGCTCGATGGTCAAGAGCGACACACTATATGCATTATTGGAGGAGGACACGTTGCTGGACACGAACGTCATTTATTTTTACTTCGATTGTATTAGAGGAGCAGCTGCAAAGATGCATATTTGACTGACCCAAGCATATGTGTAAGTGACATCATCACATGTTAAAATATAAAAGTCTTTCAGCAGGCTGGATGGCTTATGCAGCTGGTTGATGGTTGGGCTGTTGTAAAGTAGAGAAATTGGACTGTGGAAAAATGTTGTGAAGTGGAGGAATTGGATTGTGATGCGGACTGTTGTGAAGTAGAGGAATTGGACTGTGGTGTGGACTGTGGAAAAATGGATTGTGGACTGTGATATTTGGGTGGCTTGTTTATTTTGAAATTTTCCCATTAACTGTTATAGTGTATAATACATCTATCATTTTCCTTTACAGAGTTGGTGGCAAGGAAAGCAGAGAAAATCGGAGATGATGCTACGTTTGGCTCAGATGGATCCAGAGTTTGGGATGCAAAAGAGTGTAAAACCCTCGTTTACATCCTACACTCGCACAATCATTTCATTCTTCTCGTTGGTTACACGGACGAAAATCGCTGAGAATTCTATAATAGCTCGAAAAGTGACCATTATCATCAGAATATTTGTGATGGTTTCGTGAGTATAAAACCCATCAGTTTCTTGTTATTCATGGATTGCCCTTTTGCATGCTATTATTTATTTACTCTTTCTCCTACCTAATTTGTAAACAGAGAATGTGGTTAACTCAGCAATTTGGAGATTACAAATGGGGTGAGCCATGGGTGTGGACGAACATCACAAATACTGATATCCCTTATCAGCAGAATGGGACGGATTGTGGTTTCTTTGCTATTGGATACGCAGAGCACTGCATACACCGTCGCCCGATAAGGTTCACCTAAGCTGACATTCCCTACTATCAACGAAAGATTTTGGTTGAGATATTCAAGAGAAGCTGGCTTATGAATGCTGACAGGCTTCAACTCTTGAACTTCCCAACTTTATAGACTTCTGTTTTATTATATGCCAAGGACGTATGAAATTCTTTTGGTGAACCTGATGTAATGAACTGGTATTCTTTTGGATGAAAATGATGTAAAGAATGCGTAGTTTGGATGGAAGTTATTTGGATGTAATTTTTTTGTTGAATTTAAAGTTGATGTATGATGTGTAATGAACTTGTTATTTTATGTGAAAATGATGTAATGAAATTGTTGTTTGGGTTGAGATTTATTTGTTAAGTTGAAGTTGATTTTTGATGTAATGAGGCAACAATTGTAAAGTTGTTGTTAATCCACCGTGATTTAACACACAAGCTTCCCAGCGTCCCTAACGACTCATAAAACAACCCAGATTTCCTTCCCAGCGTCCCTAGTGACCTATTTTAGTTGTAGGTCAGAGTCGTTAGGGACTCATTGAACAACATATGTTTCCTTCCCAGCATCCCTAGCGACATATATTAGTTATAGGTAAGAGTTGCTAGGGACCCATTTAACAATATCTATTTCTTTCCTTGCATCCTTTACGACCTATATTAGTTATATATAAGGGTCGCTAGGGACCTATTGATAAGCATCTGTTTTCTTACCAGCGTCCCTAGCGACCTATATTAGTTATAGGTAAGAGTTGCTAGGGACCCATTTAACAGTATCTATTTCTTTCTTTGCATCCTTTACAACCTATATTAGTTATAGATAAGGGTTGCTAGGGACCCATTGATGAGCATCTGTTTTCTTACCATCGTCTCTAGCGACCTATATTAGTTATAGATAGGGGTCGCTAGAAACCCATTGATCAGAATCTGTTTTATTACTAGCGTCCCTAGCGACCTATATTACTTATAAATAAGGTTCCTTGGCGACCCTTACATAGTAAGACAAAGTGCATAGCAGAAGTAGTTTTTATGGGCAGGTAAGGTCCATTCCAACATAACTATATGCTGAGGGAAATCCAACTTGAATTGGATTTATTCAAGGGAGAAAATAAAATGAAATGAGGGAAATTATTCATTAACAACCAAGAAGAAGCCAGATGGATCATTACATCTGGAAAAACACAAAATGTCATTGACATGTCATTAAATTTCTTCTAATTACATTGTTGTTTGTATGCATAAAGAAGAAGTCATAAAAAAACATGTGAAACAAAATATCATTAAATGTGATGACATTTGTTGTTAATATGCATAAACAAAACCCATCAAATTACATGTGACATAAGACATAAAAAACTGGTTCCTTTACTAAACAGAAGGAGGATTACGGCAGGTCCTCCGATTGTGTCCCCTCTCTTTACAGTTGGAGCAGGTTACAACCCTTCTGACGCGGTTGCGGTCTTTCACCCGGTCCCTATTCTTCTTTGGCCGACTTGGCTGCTTACTTGCTAATTGGGGAAGAACGCGTTCGCAAGAGCACGAATCCCACTGCTTTCTATCACGGGTTGCATGTAAAACCTCGCTGTAAGTCATCTGATACATGGGCATATGGTACCAGTGCTCACAGTAATCATATGGATCAATATTCTGAACTTTCATTGCAACCATAGCATGTGAGCATGAGATTCCCATTGCTTCCCATCTGCGACACGAGCATGATCTACACTCGAGATTGACGACATCGATGTACTCACTTGATTGCATCCGAAACTCCACCAAACCTGCGACACGAACGTGCAGTCTGCGAGATTCTTCCATTTCATTGCTTAAGTACTTCACTGCATAAGTAGTCAGACGCGATGTAATCTTCTACGTTTGCGCATGCCGTCTTTCAAAAAATTTCATTAGTTTTGCACGTATTTCTTCAACCTGTTTTGTAATTGGTAGAACCGTTGTGTCCTTAAGAAGGCTATTTGTACACTCCGCTGCGTTGCTAGTTAGCATGTTCGTAAAGACGTCCATGTGCAAAAGCCGTCGCCCAATTTTGACGTCCGATTGCGTCGATGTAATTATAAGCACGATTACAACCGACAATATGTCATTCATGTACACATCGTACTCATAAGGTCTATAAGCCCGAGCGGCTTTCCAAAATTTTCTCAAAATACCAATATCATTAAAGGCTGCCTTAATATTTTCCGCTATATGATGACAACAGAAACAATGGTGTGCACTAGGAATTATGGCTTGAAGTGCGGGGATTAGGCCCTTCTGACGGTCCGAAATAATTGTGAGGTTATTCAGTTCACCCAATGACATATACAAGTTTGCAATGAACCACTCCCAGCTGTCACGACGCTCTGATTCGGTGAAGGCGAAAGCAATTGGAAATAGCTGATGATTTGCATCATCTGTCACAACTACTAGTAGAACTTAAGGATATTTGCCACGAAGATGTGACCCATCTACTGCTATCAATGGTTGCAGAGAGTTTTGAAAAGCTCGAATGCAGGGACCAAAGGCCCAGAAGAAACGTCTAAAACAGTCATTAGATGTGATGTCGATGTTGGTCACTGTGCCCGGGTTTGTTCTTTTAAGCTCATTACAATACAGTGGTAGAATCTGAAACGGCTCTTCGTACGACCCTCGAACCTTGCGCAAAGAAACTTCCTTAGCCATGTGTGCCTTCTTGTAGCTGATTAGGGTACCAAACTCCATTTGATATTCACTGATTATCTCTTTGGTCTTATATCATTATTGCACCGTACTCTCTCATCAATGAAATCTGCTATAAGCCTCGTAGATGCCTGTGGATGAGCTGTCCCCATCATAGGCTTCGAACAAGAATGAATTGCTATATACTTCCGCACCTTGAAATGTGGTCCCGATTCAACCATGGAAGCATGTATTCTCCAAGGACAATTTGCATCTTTGCAGCGCGCAGTTACTTGCTTCATGTTGGTGCGCACATGCTCCAAAGTGAAGTTACTGTAAATTGAAAACTTTGCAATACATCTTCTGAAAGCTTCACGATCGCTAAACTCACGACCCCCCAACCACATCTCCCTTGCTGAATCAACTCCCTCCTCATATATGATTGCCTCAGGCACTATCGTGTCCACTGTTGTGAAATTCTGCTTGGTGGTTGCATCGTTTAACCCTCTAGTAATCCACTCGTCCGGACCATGAAATTGTTGCTCCTTGTTTGAACTATGTTCTTCTGTGTGTCTTGAAATTGTGGCTATACTCACAGAGTAATGATCATCCTTAGAACGATCCGTACTTGCATCATTGTCCAAAGCCCGAATGATTGGTTCCTCCTATCCTATCATACCATTCGACGCTGATGGAAAATTGAAATCGCAATCCTCATTCAAGTCGATAGTGGGAAATTCTTTCGTGTATGCCCCGATCACCAACTCTTTTGCTTTGGTTAACTTAATTTCATTGATCAAGGCTTCTCGTTGATGTTTATTTCTTTACTCTTATGGTTTCTGCAAAAAAAAAAAAAAAAAAAACACATGGATCAATAAACTTTGGATTTATATAAACACAATTATGGATTAAAAATAAATTTCACTACGTACGAACCTGGTTTCTAGGGTTTCTTTGGTAGTATATGTGTCTCCTTCCCTTCTTGCAACGAACAACAATATATTGTTTCTTAAATAAGTCCCCGAAGCTCTGAACAATCCCTTTACATCATTGTCATCATCAATGTCTATCAATGAAAAAAAAACTTCCATTGTGAAGAAGGTGCTTTATACATAAGGCTTCCACACTTACTTCCCAGTTTTATGCTTCGAGTGCAACGTTTACCAGCTCACAATATGTTATGGTTTTACGGAGATGCCTCATTTTCTGTCTTCCCCTGATATATTGAGGACGCTTGAGATCAGATTGAAAATGACCATCATAATGTAATATTGTTAGGACATCAACATTCGAAGGAATACTGCAACATTAAAAAATTTCATATTAGTTGGTTAAATCAGTAATAACAATCATGCTTCATTGAACATATCCAATTTGCAAGAGGAACATTTGTTCAATACCACAAGTCCATTTGGAAGTTGACTGGTAAGTAAGGCTATTCGTTGGCAGTGGTAATATTATTTCTGATAATATTGATTCAATTGATCTTGCTTCTTTTGTTTTTTTTTACAACCACCCCAAGTGGTAATCATAAAGAAATTTTTTTTATCATATATGATTCTCTACGTTCTTTTTAATCACATAACTCATTTCAAAAAATTTTCTTTATGTTATTTACTAGTTTCTTTAAAACTAAAAATTCCAATGTATGCTGACATTTCTTTTGGTCCATATTATTCTCACATCAATGTCAGTGAAAAGTAAAAACATAAAAAATCCTATCAAAGATGTTTGCACGCCAATCTCTATCTTAGCTTGAAACATTTGGTTCAAGTCATTAGCTGCTGGGTTTGAGATCTACAAATATCAGTCACCTTCAAAATCTTAGAACAATCACATGGTTGTCAGCAATCTAATTTGTTATTTCCCTTGAAAGGGCCCAATGGGTTTTTGATCAATGGACGTGATAAAAAAACAACATTTCTTCTTCTTAGCATTTATATTGGAAAGGAAAAGGAAAAAACAAACACTTTGATTTCAAATATCTATCTGTCTATCTTTTTATGATGGGATGCTGTGAGAAAGAAGACAATGAGATGTATGCAGAAATAGTCACATGCAACTAGGAATTATGAAAAGGGTTTATCAAAAGTACAAAATCAAGTTTTAGGGCAAAGTACAAACTTCATATTTCCATTGCTCTGCCCCAAACGGAGTATCATATGCACTTTAATGTTCTCCACCAAACAAAAGCATGTGACTTTAATGGTCTTCAAGAGGTGCAAATGGTCTTCAAGAAATGGGTGTAGACGAACCTGGTATGTGCAAATAGATTTGTTGACAACGAAACACGAGAAAATGCCTCTTTTGTTCTAATTCGTGTCCACCGCAGGGTCCCTAGGGACCCTTAGCTTCATAAAACTAAGGTCCCTAGGGATGCTAGTTGAAAGTCCTAAAAAAAAAACACCTTGTGGGCAAAATGACTGATATGGTGCAAGGTCGGTTAAAGTGTTCTTTTAGGCCCACTGGTAATTTAAAGTGTTTTTTTTAGTAAAATCCTCTTTTTTCTTTAAGGGTAATTGAATTGCAAAAGGTGGTATTCAAAAAACAGAGGAAAAGAAAAACACAAAAATAAGACAACTCACTGTAGTTTAGGAACATTTGCACATTAAAGTACATTATCTTTCATCAATTTGACTAATTCACACAAGGTTTCAACAAAATATCCAAAAATAAAAAATTATAAAAATACCAGAAAAATTAGAAAATATTTAAATGTGCTACACGCCATCGGCATCAAAATATGGTCCAGTTTTCTTGGGAGCCCCCATCGATCAAGCCCCAGAACAGGGTTAACGGATAGGTCCCATCCCATCGTTGATGAGGGTTGGCACCAAAGATTAAGAATATAATCTATGTTCTTCAGTAAGAACAATAATGACAACCAGCGCTCAAAATACATGAAATTTAGACCATGATACCACGAGGGGAAGGAATGTAAAATGGTTGGATTTACAATAAATTAATATGGCCCCACAATGCTTGGCCGTGTTAGTTGGCTTTTACTCATCATGTTCTTTCAACTTATGTATATAGATTTAGGTTCACAAAGTTAAAAAAAAAGAGGTAATTATCAGAAAAAGGTACAAAAAAAAACAAATAAAAGATATTACTATTAAGAATTAAAAAAAAAAAATCCCAAAAATATATATTTCGTTTCAATGATACAAGATTTCATGCAACTCAAAAGAAGCTAAATCCAAAGAAGTAGCAAACCACCACCACCAAACAGCAAAATAAAAAAACCGCTAAGCTAAAACGTTAAAATAAGACTGGACAAGCGTGAGGACGTATAAAGAGAGGCAGAAAGGAGGATTAATTGCTAAGTGAATGCATCACAGTTACTTAGAATGCTCACTTTTCTAATAAAGATGTAAGTTTTCCATGCAGCGAAACATCGGAGAGCACACTTGGAACTAAAGACAACCGCTGTATCCAAGGAATCACTCTGGCCGTAAGTTGAAACAACAAAATAAGACTTTCTCAATGAAAAATGACACTCCAGTAATCATCTGTGCAAACGGGCACTGGAAGTAAAAGAAACTTCCAAAAACAATTCTACAATGAAGTCAAAGGATCCCCACATATGGACATAATATGTGTTAATGCAAAGGACTCAGTTGTGTTTACAATGGATTGTGGCCTTCAACCTCAAATAAACCTTGGCCCAGGTGGAGTGTTGATGTGATGAGCCTAAGGCACAATGGGTAGGGATGTAATGGGTCGCTGATTCTCCGATTACCCAGAAGTTTCGGTCCGTTAAAAATCGGTTCTGAGTCCTTATTTAGGCCTCACTAAGTAAATAGGTCCGGGTCCTTTTTTTGGATCCGGGACCTAAATGGGTTTGGTTCCGGATCTACATTGGTTCGGCCCCGTGGACCCGCGACCTGACACATTACTCAATCTTCGAGAATCTCTCCTTAAGATTAGATTTTTCCCCGCACCATTCTCTACCTAGACCCTGACCCGCTTCATATATGGTTTTGGTTCCGGGTCTAGTTCTACCTTCTCCTTAACGTTTTTCGGTCTGGTTTCACCGTGGACCCAGCCCAGAACCGACACGTTTACATCCCTAACAATGGGCTATAAATTGGCCCAATAATGATGTGGGCCTTGCCACCATCACTTGAAAGTTAATACATTCGGGTTTTCTATCATTTCCAAAGTGAGAGAGAATAAGAAACAGATAAAAATGTGGAAGAGAAAGGAAAGGAGGGAGATGAAAGGGAAAAAAAATCAAGGCCTATGCCTATGCCCGACCCAAGAAGCTTAACTCAAACTGGATTTTTATGTGGACTGGGACATACAGGCCAATGCACAAAATTGGATTTCTCAAGATCTTATAAAAGGGGTTTATCGAATCTCACAGGTGCAACTGCACCCGCGTCCTAACACCTGGATCCGCCCCAGATAGGATTCAGTTTATTATACCGAATTCGTCCCATGATGATCAGTAAGTTTCAGGTCAGATTTGTTAGTGGTTGAATTTTTTTATTATTTCTTATAAGATGTAAGACTGTAAGAGTATGATTTAAACTTGCAACCTATACGGGAATATCGCCGCCTACCAACACCTCACGTGCTAACTACCAATGAAGTTCTTTATGCAAAAACCTTTATTGAGTAATATATAAAGCAAAATCAAACCGGGAAGAGGGACTTGGATCAAAGTATCGAAAACCATACCCGACCTAACCCACGAATACAATAAAAACCAGCCCCTAACAAGAGCAACTCGAGGTGGGTGCCTTTTAGTCTCAACGTATTGCCATCCCTATTAAATGGCTCCGTTGACCTTATCAATAGCATCATCGATATCAAAGCCTTGTCACCATTATATTGGGTCAATAATAAAAGTTTTAATTTATCATTTTAGTATATCCTACATCAAATCCTCGGAGACAACGTACTAGCCCAATCATCATTAATAATACCATCTTACTCTAAATTTTCCCATACTTATGGGCTTAATTCATTATAAGCATTTCTTCCATGATTTCGCTTTGTATAGAATTTCTGACAATAGTGCAGGTGTTGTCTTCCTACAATTCCAAATATCTTGTTGGATTAGAAGAGTTCTTTAGATTGCCATTTCAAATGGCTTTCACCACGTAGAATTCTCCTTTATCCACTAGGATTTTTTAATGCTAATAAGTTTTGAACATTCTATCTTTTTAAAAAGATAATATTTAAAATTTTCAAATACTCTAAAATAAAAAAATTCCAAAATGCTTGCAACCAAATGGGCTTGCATGTATAGCGGAGATCTGTTTTCATCAGCATGTAACATAACAAAATAAATATTCCATTATGCGTTAAAAATGTACGTACGGATACACTAGTTGGAAAAAGATGACCAATACTAATCTGAAGTAGTTAGAAGGTATCAATTACGAGTCTCTTCAGGTCAGTAACCGTTAGTGTCACGCCCCCAAAAGTGAAACCGGGGTTATACGTGAGATTATGGCCAATTAAAACTTTTTCCAACATTAATCAAATGTAACTTGCCCTAATCATGTCCCCTAGGATCGTAAGTCCGCGGTGAGGTATAAATATTTCATCGGTAACCATAAAACACAGCGGAACATCATAATTAAACAGATGATACAATATAACATTTCTGAGTATGCACATCTTTCTTTTCTATAGTTTCAGTTTAGCAAAAGATAACAAAAGTATATTAATTAATGGCCTCTAACAATACCTAAGCCAAAAGCGAATAAATACGAACTAACCAAAGTATGAAGGCACTCGTGTGCTGGTCATGACGACAATACCGTCGACACACAACTCGTACTCACCATCAGGCTAAACTGCCTGAAGCGACGCCTCCACTTTCCCAAAAGTAGATGTACCCGGTACCTATGCACCAAGAGTAGCATCATCAACACAATGACTGGCAATAAGATAGATATATAAATCACCATAAATATGCAGTACTAAAGAGAGTAAACGATAAACATGATTATAAGATATGCATAGCACTCTGATCGTAAGAGATGCAGTGCATTCGAATCATAAACAAACTATCAAAGTAGGCGGTCCACATATGCTAATAACTCGTAGCTCCAGTAGCTCAGTCTCTGTGAGATCTGGCACTGTCTCACTGCGAACTTGTAGCTCCAGTAGCTCAAGCTACAAAAGCTCTGGCACTGTCTCACTGCGAGAAACAATCCACGCGTAGTTCCAGTAGCTCAGGCTACAAAAGCTCTGGCACTGTCTCGCTCGAGGAACATCTCGTAGCTCCAGTAGCTCAGGCTACAAAAGCTCTAGCACTGTCTCGCTCGAGGAACAAACAATGCAATAATAGTAAAAGTGCTCTCACAGATGGTGCCCCACTGTGTTGAACGTTAACAGCTGAGTGGTGCCTGACACAAAGAATCCTAACAATATCGGTGAAGGGCTAGGCTTTTTGTACGAACAATATTCAATATCAATAGAGAACTACTTTATTCCAAATCAAATCAAATCCCAAATAAATACCAATAGTAGTCCTCTTAAAGCCTGACAATCAAAGCTCCCTAGCCTCAACACTTCAAACGAACATCGAAACAAACGAAATAGCAAAGGGGATCCTAAATCCAACATCTAAGTTCTCAAAGTGATCCTCCAATAAAGTAAAGCAAACAGAACTAATGAACATGCTCATCACATGTAGAAGATAGTACCCGAAGGTACCATTCGAAATCAAAGCGAATAAACAATCCAATCCTAAGTAAAGTGTCAACCCTGAAGCATCGTACAACCTATTCAGTCAACGAAGGGGTTAGGGTTCGTGATACTCGGACAAACAATCTTCGTGCATAGATTTAAAGAAGAGTATCCCGTTGTCCCGTACCATTCAAGATTGAACTAGGTTGACTCTCGATACAACCGAATCAACAGTGATGAACGCCGGCTTAAGACGTCCTCACAATAAGTCAAATGAGTCCTCAAAGGGGTATCCAAAGTTCCACCAAAGTCCACCCAACACAGGGTTAAAATCCCTTCACAGAAGGAAATCAGTAGAAAACTGCAGAAGGCCCGGTCGACCTGCCCCTGCTTGCCCGGTCGACCGGGCTGAAATGGAACTCTTTCCATTTCTTTCTTCTTGGACCTGATAAGCAGTATATGTAGGAAGAAAAACAACTTAATTACAATCTATAAAACTACTAATCAAGCCATTAATCTCTAAATCCATTCCATTCAATCTATAACCCATTTTATCATGTTTTCAATCTATTAAAGTATCAATTGAGCCAAGATGATCTAACACATGATTTAAGCATCCAAATCAAGGTAAAGAAACATATCAAGCAATAATATAACTATTCACTTGCCTTTGTGATGTGCTAGACTCAATTCAAGGAGAAACTTAGAGAAAACCACTCTAAAAAGCTCCAAATGAGGTGAACACTTCTCCAAACCCAACAAGCTCCTATAAATGCATGCCAAGGGTCAAGGTAAGCCTATCTACTCCATTTCTAACCAAGAAAGAAGATGATGAGATGTTTTCCAAGCTTTAAAAGCTTACCTTTAAATGGGTTGTGATTGAAACAAAAAGAAAAGTGTATGGTTGTGATCTTGAGGACTTGAGGAAGATGATGGTTGGCTTGGTTTCCTTCGCCGGAGCTCCGATGCTCGTCGACGGAGAAGAAGAAGATGAAGGAAAGGAAGAAGAAGAAGGTCGGTTGCTACTGTTGGTTGTAGTTGAGTGGAGTGAATGAAATTGAATGAAAGAGATATATGAAGTGGGTTGATGACCTAGCTTAAGTAAATGGGTTTTGGGCTTGGGCTTTGGGCTTGGGTTGATGGGTCAAGTTCTGGGTCGGCCTATGTAACCATTTGATGATGTTTGTGTCCCTTCGACGCGTCGAATCGAAACGCGACAGAAAGCTAAGGTTCATGAAACGACGAAACCTACCCAATGCACGCAACTCACCAAAACTCATAATCTCTTGTATTCCCTGAAACCCTACCCAATTAGCAAAACGACTCTCTATCTTACCCAAACGCGCTCTGAATCGTGCGAAATTTCGTACACGCGATTCGTCGTTAACCCTGACTACTTAGATGCTAATTAAGCTTACTAACTAATCACACAATTAATTGTAATTAATAGGCCATTAGGGGGCGGGGTGTTACATCCTCCCCCACTTAGGCTATTTGGTCCTCCAAATTCCTATCACATCTCTGGCAATAACTCTGGATACTTCTCCTGAACCTGATCCCTGAGCTCCCAAGTTGCTTCCCTAGGACTGTGATGCTCCCACTGTACTTTGACCCAGTGAATGGTCCTTGTTCTCAACACTTGCTCTTTTGTGTCTATGATCTTCTTCGGTCTCTCGACGAATGTAACATCTGGCGGAACATCCAAAGGCTCGTGATGTAGCACGTGTGAAGGGTCTGGAATGTACTTCCTCAGCATCGAAATGTGGAAAACTCTGTGAACTCCTGCTAACTCTGCTGGTAATACCAATCTATAAGCCACTTCGCCGACGCGCATATCAATCTCAAACGGTCCAATGTATCTCCGAGCCAGTTTCCCTTTCTGACCGAATCTCATAGTTCCTCTAGTCGGTGAGACTTTGAGAAACACTTTGTCTCCAACCTGAAACTCCAAATCCCTCCTCCTCAGGTCTGCGTAGCTCTTCTGACGATCTTTTGTAATCTTCAGCCTATCAATGATCTGCTTCACTTTCTCGCTGGTATCACTGATGATCGACGGTCCATGAAAGCTCCGAATACGAATCTCTTCCCAACAAATCGGGGTCTTACACTTCCGTCCGTACAATGCCTCGAACGGTGCCATCCTGATACTGGAGTGATAGCTGTTGTTGTAGGCAAATTCACACAAAGGAAGACTCTTCTCCCAGTCTTTCCCGAAATCTAAAACACATGCTTGCAACATATCCTCCATGATCTGATTGGTCCTCTCTGTCTGTCCATCGGTTTGAGGGTGATACGCAGTGCTGAAGTTCAATGTGGTACCCAAGGCTGCTTGCAAACCTCCCTAAAATCTGCCCACAAACCTCATATCTCTGTCTGAAACAATGGAATCTGGAATCCTGTGCAATTTGACAACATTGTCAATATACTTGTGTGCCAATACATCCATGGATCCTCTCATCTTCATCGGAATGAAGTGTGCTGACTTCGTAAGTCTGTCAACAATCACCCAAATGCTGTCATTATCCCTCATGGATGGCAGTCCTGCAACGAAGTCCATGGTGATGTGCTCCCACTTCCACTCCGGAACCTTCAATGGTTGGAGTAATCCTGGAGGTTTCTGATGTTCAATCTTCACTTTTTGACACACGAGACATCTCGAGACAAACCCTGCAATGTCCTTCTTCATGTTGCTCCACCAGTAAAAGCTCTTCAAGCTCTGATACCATCTGTAACGCTCCACCCTTCACACATACATGATATTGTCCGCTTTGGCCCACGTGCACGCGCGAGGACTTCCCAGGAGGTCATCCATCATAGTACTGCTCTCGCCCGAGCACGCTTAACTTCGGAGTTCTTACGTTTTTCGGGGCCGCACGCTTTTAAAAGGCCTCATGCAAGGTAAGGGTGTAAACTTTACATATAACCCCATTCACTTTCCTCTCTATAGTCGATGTGGGACTCCGGGGCATCACATTCCACCCCCCTAAGGGCTGCACGTCCCTGTGCAGTAGCCTGTCAGTCCCTGTAGCCTGCCAGCCCTCTTGGCCCGCCCATATGGAGACCCGCCCACTTGCACCAGACCACGGCAGGGGACCCACACTCAAACTAGTCGAGAGTCGGCTCTGATACCATCTGTAACGCCCCACCCTTCACAGATATATGATATTGTCCGCTTTGGCCCGCGTGCACGCGCGAGGACTTCCCAGGAGGTCACTCATCCTAGTACTGCTCTCGTCCGAGCACGCTTAACTTCGGAGTTCTTACGTTTTCCGGGGCCGCACGGTTTTAAAAGGCCTCATGCAAGGTAAGGGTGTAAACTTTACATATAATCCCATTCACTTTCCTCTCTATAGTCGATGTGGACCTCCGGGGCATCACAATTAGCCAAGGAGAAATGCTGTTTGATAACAATACATGGGACTAGGAGAATGTTTTAGAAACCACGTCCTGATGCTGTGAGTTGTGATTGATTACCATCACAAACGAAAACAAAATTTACAAAAAAAAAAAAAGGGTAAGAAAAAAGGTTTTTTATTGATTCCCATAAAGGGCACGTGAAAGCTGCTTTTAGCTCAAACAAGACAGAAATGGAAGAGATGCTTTTAAAAGGGTGAGACAGAGGTCACCGGCCTATAACGAGGAGTCAGGAAAGGAAAAGAAAGCTGGTGGGTCTTGGATTTTGAGTTGTCTGGATTCTTGTCATAAATACGTGAAATAGAAAAGTCCCTTCCTTCATGTGCTTAACAAATGCTCTAGCAAGTGTTAGCAAAGGAGAGTTAGAAGGCTTCCATCCTTCTTCCTGTCCTTTTCCGAACACGTAGATATTCCCATCTTTGCAAGGGATGGCTATTCAATGTCCATGAAATAAAAAATGAGTTCATATCCTCGTACGTAGGGAATTAGAGAATCTTATGACGAGGCCGATGATCAACAGGAAAGCCACCCTAAAGTGGCTGAATTTTAATTTAATAGAAGTTGGGCTCATCTTTATATCTCACTACAATAATTTACATTTTTCCCGGCGCTAAAAAAAACGCCGGCAAAGGTCAAAAAACGCCGGCGAAAACATTTACCGGCGTTTTTTATTGCGCCGGCAAAGCGCCGGGAAAAGTACGCCAGTAAAACCTTTTGCCGGCGAAATAAGGAAGCGCCGGCAAAAGTTTACACATTACCGGCGAAAAATAACGCCGGGAAAAGTGCATATTTCGCCGCAAAAAAGTGTTATGTTTAAATAAAAAAATTTTAAAAAAGATTTGCCGGCATTATTTTCGCCGGTAAAGGGTTATATTTTGAATAATAAATTTTTTAAAAACTTTTGCCGGCGTAAATTTTCGCCGGGAAAAGTGTTACGTTTTAAATAATAAATTTGTAAAAAATCTTTGCCGGCGTTACTTTCGCCGGTAAAGGGTGATATTTTAAATAATAAATTTTTTAAAAACTTTTGCCGGCGTTAATTTTCGCCGGGAAAAGTGTTATGTTTAAAATAATAATTTTTTAAAAAACATTTGCTGGCGTTATTTTCGCCGGTAAAAAGTTTATATTTTAAATAATATATTTTTATAAATCTTTGCCGGCGTTATTTTTCGCCGGGAAAACATATTTATTTTTCATAAACTTTTTTTAGAAAATTTTTTGCCGGCGCTTTTTTGCGCCGGGAAAACATGAATATAATTTTTTTTAAAAATTTTGCCGCACTTCTTTTAGGTCGGCAAAATATTTATATTTTAATCAAATTTTTTTCCTATATATAAATCATTACACTGAAGGTCTCCAATTAAAAAAACATTAATCTAATTAATAAAAATCTATCAACACAAAAATATACAATAATTGAAAAGGGCAACATCCAACCAAAATGAAAATTAATATTATCCAATTCGTGTAGAGTTGAGTCGACTGTTAGAGAGGAACAACATTTTGGCTGCAAAAAATCCTGGACATCATTCATGCGTGCACTCTCAACTTCCATGTCCGGCTTTTGGGTGTTCTTCTGGTTGGCTTTTTCCTGTAATTGATTCAGAGTATGAATCTTCTATTATGAATGGTTTTCCTTACAGCAAATAAGTTACCATTTAGAGACAGAGAGAGAGCGCTCCCTCATACATCCTCTGTCCTGATGATAAGTTATTGCCCCTGTTGTGCGTGCGTGAGAGAGAGTCCTCCTAGTCAGGCATTGCCCTACAAACAAGGAGCATTATAGGAGTAACTTTCTCTAGGATGACTACCATCTGAAAATGGAATACAGTAAGTAAATGAGACATATATAACATGAGTCAATAAAAATGTTGGCATCATAGACTACCAAGATACAGCACCGAAAAAACAATTGTCAAAGATATGAAAAGATTCGTTGGACATGCAAGGCATTGATAGACAAGGCTTGTTTTTTAGTTCCTCCTTGTAGCTTGACCGCATGCTCGTAAATCATGATGTTTGTTAAGTTGGACAGCACTTTGACAAGGGTTTCTAGTGGCTGTGGCCCCCATACTAATCATATGAAAAATGTCACAACTAAGAGATTCAATTTTTTTGGAGTTGCTCAGCACTCATACGTCTCTTCAAATGCGTGAATTTTCATATAAAAATGACCTGATTTACACATAATTTTTCCATCTCATTTATATAAAGTGTATACGTGTGTGTGAATTTTCTCATGTGCGTGCGTGCGTGGGTGGTGGGGGTTCACTAACCATGTACAATGAATGTGCATCATTTACATGCGTAAAATAGTTCAATTATAAACGACCCCTGGATGCTATTAAAATCCTCTAGCCTGGTACTGTAAGCTGTAAAATGGTATCCTACAAGTATCCTTGGAAGCATCAGATACCAGTATCAGAATCGTATCCTGGGGCCAGGGACTACAACAGAGGCAAGAATTCATGTTTCAGGGACAATATTTCATCATCAGGAAGAACAGATCTCAGAAGAAAAGATTACACATAAAAGAATATAAGAAAGAAGCAAAAACAAACCTCAGATTGAACATCAGTAATCAAAGGAACAACAGCTCCTGCAGCCCCCAGTCTGCTCATGCTCAGAACCTGCAGCACATATGTCAAAGACAGGTCATACAACAAGAACAAAAGGCTTAAAATATTTATATTGAGAGAGTTTGAGACAGATTCAAAGTGGATGCTTATTACACTGACCTTGACTTGCAGCTGCAGGAATTTGACATATTCAATGATCTCATCAAGCATTGACGCCTTGTCCGTCTGCAGCAGGGGGAAAAAAGAAGGGTTCATTCTACAATAAATAACAAGGTGCTAAGTCATATTTACACTTTCATTGCTTTGCAATGTACTGTGAAAAGGATTAATAGCAAGTTAGGTTCAGTGGGTTTTCATCAAGCTCTGGGAACTCAAAACTTTATTGCAATACTAAGGACTGTGGAAGGTTCTGGACAAGGTATAATAATACTTGGCCTTTCAATTTAACAGGTCAATAGTATCATAACCAATGATCCATACAAGCAAGGCTCTAAATCAAAAGCATATTTTTTCAAATCTATCAAACAGTACTGCATTACAGTGCCTGTGTGGAATATACATGACATGCACATGGCATTTGTTCTGAGAATGGCTCAAAGGTACCTAAGTATCTTGAACCAAAATTATCTGAAAAGTACCAAAAAGATTTGAAAGAACTATAAATTTGATTAAAAAAACTGAAAATTAAGTCAGGTTGTCGATTTCAGAACTCCTGACATTACTATGAATTTCAAGGAAAAAATACAAAGGAAAATTGTAGGAGATCATGTGCATTGTGGCACAATGATACCACATTTATACTTGAGTTTGGATACATATCTTGTAAATTCAGAAAATAATTATACTAGTGAATGTTTACCACCTATGATTAGGTCTATCTACAACAATTGAGCATACCTACAAGATTACAAGGCTTATCTAGTATATTACAATATTATTACAGCAGTCTGAGGGATTATGGAACAAAGTGTTCCAACTTCATGTTTTGCTTCTTTAAAAAAAAATTATCAAAAAAATCTTTACACATGCTATTTGGTATTTCTGATTGATATACTTCATTCAGATGAGTCACCTGGTCTTGGTGTCAGCAAGCATACAATTTGCTAAGCTGCCTAATTTGTACATGTGGGGGCTCTGTAACAAACCCTAATCATTGGCAGGATTAGCTCCATCATGGATGGCCAGCGTCCCAAGAATCTTGTAGAATGGGTACCTTCTTTGATCCATGGTCTGCAGATAGGCATACTAGAAGAGAATAGTAATGACCCAGGCCAAAATGTGATGTATAGGGATATCTTCCACTCTGAGAGATTTCTTTTTTCTTTTTATTTATTTATTTTTTGGTTTCTTTTTTTTTAATAGGTAAAATGACTTGAGCCCACAAAGAAAGAAAGGAGGTACTCTGTACACACAATATTCGTTCATATGACTAGCACCAAAAAATCTACATGAGACGCAAAAAGGTCTCTCAGATGATCCTAGCATCTATTTTTTACCACATTAAATGTGGTGCACCGCATGCTATTCAGAAATTGCAAGTAAGCGACAGAGAAGCACATGTTCATCGGCATGAAAATATTAAAGCATGTCCTGTACCATGAAACAGAATATTATACTGACATTACTGATACATACTCAGGTACATAATCTATAAACCCATGTCCAATTGGTTTTGAAGGGACTCTTTTCCAAGCACAAATCAAATGACAATTATAGAAGACCTGAATTAGATCAATCTGTCACAAATTCCATGCCTTGAACACTTTTTGTGCACTCTATATGTATAGCTCCCTATATTCTTATCTACATTTATCCTTAATTAGAGATAGTAATGAACGTGCCCGTAAATACCATTTTGAAAAGAGTAATCATATACAAAACCTGGAGAAGTCGCATCTTGAGCTCCACTAGAGGTGCCATCCCCACCCACAAGGGAACTTGGGTCTATGCCTACGCGCTCAGCTAGGGAGAGGACTAAGCCCTCAAGGAGTCCTACCTGCTGCCGCAATTAAACAATCTCAGGATCAGGGCATATCCGATTCTGGGTTGAGGCTAAAGTGGACTTCGTGCGAATTCCAAAACCCTTAAGGTATCCCGATCTCTGTCCAAGCACCCTGACGGATATTTGCTCATCAGTCATCGGAGATGTGATGGAGGGTTGGGATTGTTCGGCTGTCACTCGCACTAATTCCTCCTGTCATTTTTAAATATGTAAAAATCAAATAAAGTGAGTTTAACATATGCATATAAAAATCGATCACTATATAGATATATATATAACATGACTTAGGCATACGTACATGTGTCTTTTGAGCCTCTTCATTTATCCATTTTTTCTTCCCGTGCATGTAGTGAGTGTCGTGGTAGAAATCGGGAAAAGGCTGTGCATGTCCATCATTTTGTGCTCTCTGTTATGACATTAGATACTTCGTTAATAGAAGAATTTAGTTTCATAACTTAGTCAAACAACCAAATTTTCGTAAATCCGCACTTACGATTACTGAACTACGTGCTAGGAACGATCTAGAGCCGCTCGTATGATTCCACGGCATTTTCGATCGGCTTTCTCTCGCTTTCTTTGACTTCTCCTACACAAAAAGATAAAAAAAACAATATATTAGTCAAATAATATTTAACTAATACACTGATCTTGATCAATAATTGAGGCAGAGATATATACAAAACCATTAAAAGTTACCTTCCATGCCATAGTCTCCCACAAATTGTCGATCATCCAGGCCCAGTCATCTGCCTTACAAGGCTTTAGTGGGTGGCTCTTTGGATCGGGCACCCCCTCCTCCAAAAGAGACAAATAGTGGGTATGTAATTCAGACTTCCAGTCCCTGTACAGCTTCTGGCACTTCACATCAATGGCAGCCTTGATGATCGGATCGTTCACATAGTCCCCGAACTCAAAAAATTGCTAAGCAAGTGCAAACATAAACATGTAATGTGAGACAACAATTTCACATTAATGAGTCTAATTGAGAATGCATTAAGTTATCTCAGATGAAATTACCTGAACTCGGCAAACCACCAACTTCTTGATCCCCTCAGGAACAGACTTCCAGCCTTCTTTCCGAACAGGAGCCTCATCTCGAATTGCTTCCCCAAGAAGGTTTGAAAAACTAGTGGCAAATTCACCCTCTGGCGTAAGGCTCGAAGCAGGGATCGGAATTGGGATGGCATGGCCAAGCTGCCTCCTCAGTTTTTCCACCTTTAACCCCCTTGTCTTGCCTCGTATACGGCGAGGGCCCTCTCCTGAGGCTGATGCTGTCACGACCACAATATTAATTAGAGTTACTAAGCATATAACATTAGAAGATCGTACATTTTAAACGTAAATAATTCTATAATTCTCACCAACACTGCTGCCATCAGTACGCGGAGTCAAAACTTGGTTAGGCTGGCCAGAAGAACTGGCAATCTGTGCAGGACTACGCTCTCTAGCAATGGTCGCCACCTCTGGCATCCTACCCATATGAGAAGACTGTGTGACTCGAGTAGGTGCCGGTGCAGCTTGGCCCGCAACCTCGGGCGTGTTCTCTACATGAGAAGAACGTGTGACTGGAGGTTGCGCCGATGCAGTTTGGGCCAGTGCAGCAGCTACAGCGCAAGCATGTCTACTTCGCTTCCCTTGATTCATATGGGTAACCTATCACAACACAACAAGAAATTATTAGTACATGAATACATAAATAAAGCCAATGAAATAAAATTTACAACTAGAATGGCATGTCATAAATACAAATAAACAAATTACCATATTTGTCGGAGACCCAGAAGTCTCATCATCCCCATCATCACCCGTATTTTCATCCGAAGAAACCAATGAAGGGTCACGTAAATAATGTGGTAGATATTCGTCGTTGTCATCATCTTCACCCGGTTTTCTTTTTCCCTCACCATTTTTCCTTCTGCTCGTTTGACCCAATCCAAGAATGGTGTTGGATATGTGCTTTACCCCAAAGCACGACATCTCTCGTCTATTTCCATGATGTTCTTACTTCTCACTTTCTCATATTCTGTCAACTTGGCCTGTTTGGCCACCCACCAGGCTTGACATATGTTTTACTTCCCTTGGGCATTTTTGACAACTATATATGACATACAAGAGAATGAAGGCATATAAAATGAAATAAAATGGGACATAAATAATGAGCCATGAAATGTAAATTAAGCAACAACGTCATTAAGTTAGAACAATTGTCCATACACAAATCAGAAAACAAACACTACACATTATACTCTATATCAGGATCTATATCAGAATCGGACTGGCTACATAGATCGCCTTCATCATCATCATCTAAATATTCCGCCATAGTATCATCCTCGTCATCGCTACGCCCCGCCATTGGCTCATCACCATTAACTTTCTCCGGAGGAATATCATCCCTACAATAGTGAACATCCCTATCTTCGACACAGACTGGGACAACATCGGTGGTTTCATGCTGCTGGAAGGCCTCACTAGGCACATCATCCAGTTCTGGTACATCCCACACTCCCCGATGCTTAACTCGTTCTACGATTCTCCAGTTGTTGCCTTTGCAGGTATCACTGACATAGAAAACTTGCTTTGCTTGACTTGGTAGGACAAATGGATCATCTTTATACCACCGACTTGTAACATCAATGCTTGTTATGTGTTGATCGGTATGTATTTTGTTTCTGGTACCGGTGTTGTACCATTCACATTGGAACAAAACCACCCTACCCCCATGCATATATGTCAGCTCCCATACTTTGCACAAGTACCCGTAGAAGTCAATTGTCTTCCCAATATGCTCCCCTTGCACCACCAAACCACTATTCTGGCACTTTCGCCTATTCTCGCGATCTCTGGTGTGGAATCGGACACCATTGAATATGCACCCTGAATATAGATAAACTATCGAACCAGGACCATTTGCTAATGACCACATTTCATCGGTTGCTTCTGGCGACCCTTGGTTTCGCAAATCATTCATCTACATGAGCAACATGCAGTAAGTTTGTTAATCCGGCATTTGAGGCCCAATAGATAATGTTTACTGTGTCAATTGTGCATCATATATCTTACACGTTGCTTAAACCATTTTGGAAATGTGTCTCGTTGTATTTGACTGATGTCATGCGCTCCTGGATTTTGTAATGTATTCATGTGTTCCCTACTTAAGCCAAAGCAATTCATAAGCAAGTAAAAGTAGATGAAGAATCAACAAGAGAACAATCTATACACACATGTATTTAAGCCGAAGCACTTACTCGAGATATGGCTCTAACTCGGGACTGTTATGCAATACAAACCAGTGAGCCATGTTGCGTTCATTCTGAGAAGGATCTGGTGCCCTTGTGATTGGTGCAAAGGGACAAACATTTTGCCTGAAGATATCCATCCCGGGACCACGCACGCCACCATCATCATTTCGTTCGTCTCGATCAGTCCCTTTTAGGTACATTGAGCAGAAAGTCAAACACTCTTTGACAATGTAAGCCTCGGCGATCGAACCTTCGGGTCGTGCTCGGTTAGTAACATAACCTTTTAAAGTCCCGAGAAACCTTCAAACAAAGATCCATTAGTATTAAGGTTACTTATGCAAGACAAACACACAACTACTTGTGAATAACACTTCATCGGATGGTAACAGTTACCTTTCAATAGGGTACATCCACCGATATTGCACCGGTCCAGCAAGCATAGCCTCACTGGCAAGTGAACGGCCAAATGGACCATTACATCAAAGAATGCTGGAGGAAAGATCTTCTCGAGCTTGCAAAGTATGAGCACTCCCCGTTCCTCTAATTTCTTTAACTCGCTCTGTTTCAATGTTTTTTAGCAGAGGTCCTGGAAGAAACTGCCCAACTCAAATAGAGTTGTACTTAACTCCTTATCAACATAACCAAGTAGGCCAATCGGAAATAGACGTTGTAGGAGAACATGATAATCGTGACTTTTCATACCCGATAATTTGCCATTTTTTGAGGTCACACACCTTGACAAGTTTGCAGCATAGCCATCCGGGTACTTGATTGATTTCAAGAATTCAAAAAAACCCTCCCTTTGTTTCGGGTCCAATGTGTAGGATGCACGGGGTTTCATAATGGATCCTTCTTCATTCCTCTGCAGAAGCAATTGTGGCCTGATGCCCATATCTCTTAAATCGTCACGCGCCTTGTCCGTGTCCTTATTCTTCTTATCTATGCCCACCACAGTACCAACAATATTTTCACAGATGTTTTTCTCTACGTGCATGACATCAAGGTTATGCCTAAGGTTTAGTTTCTTCCAGTACGGTAGCTCATACAAGATGCTTTTCTTTGTCCAATTCAACAGTGCAGGCTCACGAGGTCTTTTCCTGATGTTGGGGCCCTTCCCGAACTTAACTTCTGGTAGTTGATCCAACTGATCGAGTACCTTTTGCACCGGTAAATGCAAGGATTTCACTTTATGTTCTAGCTGACCGTTGAACTTTCTGCTCCTCCTCCAAGAGTGATCCTTAGGCAAGTAAGCTCGATGTCCAACCCACCCAATCTTACTTCTCAACTTACATGATAATGAATCTTCGTTGCAAGGGGGACAAGCCAAATAACCTTTTGTGCTCCAACCAGACAAGTTACCATACGCGGGAAAGTCATTTATGGTCCACATCACAGCCGCATGCATTCGGAAGGTCTGTTCACTATGGGCATCATAAGTCATGACACCAATCTCCCACAACTCCTTCAACTCGTCAACCAAGGGCCTCAGGTACACATCGATCTCCTTCCCAGGTGCCTGTGGCCCGGGAATAAGTAAGGACATCATGAAAAATGGATCCTTCATGCACATCCAGGGTGGAAGGTTGTAAGGCATAAGTATGACAGGCCACATGCTGTAAGAAGTGCTCATATTGCCGAAGGGGTTGAACCCATCGGTGGCCAGTCCTAACCTCACATTGCGGATCTCCTGGGCAAACTCTGGAAATTTCAAATCAAATTCCTTCCATTCCTTATAGTCGGCCGGATGCCTACCCAGATCGCCATCCATGCCATTCTCATGATGCCATCTCATCTCTTTGGCTGTCATCCTGGACATGTATAATCTCCGCAACCTAGGTATCAATGGGAAGTAACGCAGTATCTTATGAGCAATCTGCTTACCCTTGCCATTATTGACCTTGTACCTAAGCTCCCCACATTCGGGACACTTCTCCAAGTGAGCATTCTCTTTCCAAAAAAGTATGCAATCATTCTTACAGGAGTCAATGTGCTCATACCCCAAGCCCAAGTCACGTAGTAGCTTCTTGGCCTCATAAACGGACGCGGGAACCACATTACCTTCTGGTAGGGTGTCCCTAAATATCTCCAAAACCTTGTCGAACGACTTGTTGCTCCACCTATACTGTACCTTCACATGTAGCATCCTAATGACAAACGCTAACAGGGTTTCTGAATCTTTACAGCCCGGGTACAAACCACACTGGGAAGCCTCTAGCATAATTTCAAAGTTTCGCACATCATCCATCCCTAGGGTATCATCCATCATGTAAGTCCCCCGGCCATGGTCCTCTAATAACTCATCATATCCATCCCGGTCCTCATCCGATTCATCTTCACTATCATCCGATTCATCGGATTGTGGAAGTTCCCCATGCTGTAACCAAGTTTCGTAGGATACCATCATCCCACGCCGGAGCATATGGTCTCTCACAATCTCATAATCATGCTTAAAACCATTACAGCAGTAGTTACACGGGCATTTAATCACTCTACTCCCACCCGAAGTCGTCTTTGCGAATTCAATAAAAGAATTCACCCCGTCTATATATGGCTGACTAAATCTATTACGATACTGTAACATCCAACTCTTGTCCATATCTGTTTACATATATAAAATGGTGGTTAACTCAAATTCAACCAATAGATGGTACAAAATAAATGCAAAAGGAGAAAAAAAACAAAGAAAAAAGAAGAACTCAAATATAAGAAAAACAAATCAACACTTAAGGCCTTAAATGAAAAAAAAAGTAAGAAAAATAAAAAATAAAAATTAACTTTAGAATTTAGACAGATCAAGCTCATATAATGGACATTATTAGTATTAGACAAGAATATAAAGTTCCGCATCTTGAAATTAGAAAGGTAGCAAGAAAGAAGAAATCTATATTCAAACAAAATTGGATTGGAGTGAAAAATTGGATTAAAGGGTTAGAAAAACTCATTTCAGAATCTATTTTGGCTTGGCCTCTCTAAATCGATATGTTTTCATAATGCATTGCTTAGAAATGGTATATTATAGGAAGTGAACCCTTCTCCAAAGATTCGTCAAAAAAATTTGATGGTATAGAATGTATTTCTATTTGATAAGGAATTTCAGGTTTTTCATTGTTTCATGCTAAGAATCTGATTTGGTGGTTTGGTAGGATGGTTTAATGGAGTTTACAATTCATCCAAAAGTCATAAAACTCCAAATAAGATAAGTTGAATGTAAAGTAAAAAACTTTACAATTCATCCAAAAGTCATAAACTCCACACAAAGATTTCCATTGTCTTCAACAAACACAGGACTCAAAAGTAGGAGGGACTTTCTAAGAACAAGACTCCATTATCTAACATTGTCAGGCAATTTCATTATTGCAAACAAAGTCAGTCAGTCAATTGCATATGAAAATGAAAAACAACATGTATGCATTAATCAAACACCCACCACATCCAAATTCAAATGCCAGAAAAGAATAAAGTCACAACAATAATAGAAAACCATCCCCTGCCTCCCCTCTTCTCCGCATTTGGAAACAAATAAAAATAATCAAGCAATAAAGTAAAGACAGATTAACTAAGGGTTTTTCTTTCTTATTGATTTTCACCGAGATTTCTAAATCTCCAACAATAATTCTTGAATGGGGTCTTAAGAAAGCGTTCGCCAATCACCAACAGGCCTTATAAAAATGCCGTTTGCTAGTCAGAATTCAAAATCCCACTTTATACAAAAGTGGTGTTGGTTTCCAAACCAACCAGTCTTTCCCCCAAAAAAAAAAAATAATTTAGTATTCAATTCGTATTTCGTACAAGAGACAAAAGCTTCAAACCAAACGCACCAAAACAACCACTGACGAAAACTGTAAAACAAGAAACCAAACGCAGAACATGGATGGGTCTCACAGGTTAATCATGGGTCTGAGATAGCATCTGCATATATAGGCCCTGATGTTACTCTCTGTGTTTATATTGGAATTTTCACATTCTCTGAGATGCAAGTGTTGTTCCATAATCAAGGTGAATTCTAATCCAGGTGCATTAGTTAATGAAGGGATTAGTAAGTCATCTTTGTGTAGCAGTGATTCACATCCATTACAATTAGTTAATGAAGGATTAGATGTCATCCTTGTATATTGCATTGGTTATTTCAAAACTAATATTCTTGCATGAAATATGTTGACCGTTACATGTTTTATTTTAGATATTTATATGTTTTTAAATGGTCGACCATTTAAGCACTAGTGCTGAAGAGTATTCAGAACCCTTTCTAACAGATGTAAATTGCTATTTTTTGAGATTTTGGCCAATCATAGAAACTGTTCTGGAAAGTTTTTAAACACATAAGTCCATCAGTTACAGAATTCTCAACTTTCCTCTTGGATGGCTATATATACCCCTCACCTCCTTTGGTTTTCACAAAACAAAATGTCCTCTTCAATGCAATTCTTCTCTACATCTTACATAAAATTTTCTTTTCCAACATGTTGGTAATTGGTTTCCACTGCCAATGTAGATCATATGTGTCCTACAATCTCCTTAATAGCATCTCGCTTGTACACCATTCTTAACAATCTATTTTTCCTTTTCTGCAAAGTGTTTTTAATTATCTCTCAGAAAAAAAGTGTTTCTACTCACAATGCAGCAAAGAACAATCACAGAAAAGCAAACAAAATTGATACTTTTTTATGCCTTCTCCACACCCACTTATTTTCAATGATGAACAACAATAATGATTTTGAGTGACAACTGAGAAAAAACATATTCACCAAACACAATAACTGATTTCCTTCCCACCCCAAATACAGAGTAGAATGAATAGCAAATGTAAATTGGATTACATAAAAGACACTCTAAAAACCGTAAATTGTTTCCTACCAAACCACCATGGTGGGCCACCATGGTGACTTTTGGGATCTGGTTCCCGCAACAATTATCCAACTTTTGGATCCGTTTCAATTAGATTAAATCAAAGAGAAAGTGCCCACTTCTCGATCTGTAACCGGAAAAATGGGGTGATAATGTGATATAGACAAGTAGTGCAAGCAATAATACACAATTGACATGTAAAATAAAAGTAACCAGAGATGAGGTTGGTGGGGTTTTGTTCATGTAAAGGTTTCCTTCTATCTTGATCGGTAGAATTACTTCATCCAAATCAAGATTCATTGATAATGTCCTCTACTCTAACTGTGATTCAAGAAAAACTATAAGATTAGAATAATTGGTATGGAGGATTGGAATCCAAAACTGCCATCTGCTCTGATAGTTTAAGCCAGACCTACCAAACTCCAAAGAGTTTCTTTCTAGGAAATAAATGTCCCACCAAACCCAATTGCAAGAGTCAAACACATTTTTCCATTTAAAAAGGAGAAGGGGAGGGAGGGGCTTTGTATTGAAGCAGTCAAAACACATTCTCCTCTTCTTTCCATTGACACACCACCATGGCTCTTCTGTCCAGCATCAAGGCTACTAAGCAGATATCAAGTGTACAAGAGCTTGCAAGAAAACTGTTGGATGTTGTCCCACAAAACTACGTAGCAGACGATCCAGTCTCCGATTGTTGCAACCCTTCTCTCCAAGTTCCCTCAGTCAACATGGCCAATCTAGTTCACGGAGGAAAATCTCAAGAGGAAGAGTTGCACAAGCTTTACTCAGCATGCAGGGACTGGGGGGCATTCCAGGTACTTAATTCAACCTTAGCTTTATTCGAAGCTAGAAACTTTGGATTTTCGGATTATTCGATGTCCATTTACAGCCCCTAGCCCTACTGGGTTGTATCTAATCTCAGTCAACTATTACTTATTATTTGTAGAATTAAATGTGATATCTTCTTCCCTTTTTTTATTTTAAACAACAAACGAATAAAATTTTCAACATTTCAATGCAATCACCAGCTTCTCAAAAACCTTACAAGAACTATCATAAAAAGTTAAGAAAAAAAAAAAAAAAAAACCTTCTACAAGAAACAGAGCTCATCCGCCACCACCAAATTATCTTCTCTGTTTTTTTTTTCTAGGGTACTAAAAAGTGCTTGGGTTTTTTATTTTAATGGCTTGAGGAAAATTTATTTAAAAGTAGAAAAAAATAAGAAAAATAAATAAAAAGGAAAAGAGAACAAAAGGCTCAGATTTGCAGACAGATGGAGAAGAAAACGACGCCGACGAGACGGAGAGCACATTACCTGCAACCGACGCCGAGCTTGGGCGAGACGGAGAGGGGCGCTGCGAGCTTGGGCGCTGGACGAGGGAGATGGGCGCTGCGAGACGGAGAGGGAGCTTGGGCGCTGGACGAGGGAGATGGGCGGTGGACGAGGTGAGAGGGGCCAGGGACCGAGAGGGAGATGCAGAGAGATGAGGGAGATGGACCGAGAGGGAGATGGGCGATTTCTTGTGTGCTTTGGGGAAATGCAGAGATGAGGGAGAAGGACCGAGAGGGAGAAGCAGATGAGGGAGATGGACCGAGAGGGAGAAGCAGAGAAGCAGAGAAGCAGAGAGATGCAGAGATGGACCGAGAGGGGGCGCTGCGAGACGGAGAGGGAGAAGCAGAGAGATGGGCGCAGAGAGAGGGTTTGAAGCAGAGAGAGATGATCGAAGCAGAGAGAGGGTTTGAAGCAGAGAGAGAGGGTTTATGTTTCGATAAACATATGATGGCTAGAATGCAGGATAGGATGAAGGGATTTAGTGAATTACAATCAATCCCGGCGCAAATAGTGCGCCGGCAAAACCACTTTGGGGGAAACACAACGCGGGATGTCCCAAATGAAGTTGCGCGCGGGAATTGCGCGTGACATTTGCCGGCGAAATATAAATACGCCGGGAAAAACCACTTTTGCCGGCGAAAACTCGCGCCGGGAAAAGTTTTTAACAACTTTTTTATTAACACAGTTACCTTTACCGGCGAAAAAAAAAACGCCGGGAAAAAGTGACCTATACCGGCGTAAAAATTATTTTCGCCGGGAAAAGGTATACTTTCCCCGGCGTTTAATATTTACGCCGGGAAAAAATGCCGGGAAAAATGTAAATTGTTGTAGTGTCTATCTTGTGTAATTCTTCACGTGTGATAACAAATACTAGCATATTGGGCTTCACTGCAATCCAAGCACCACGATTAAATGTTACAATCTACCATTAGTGAAGAGGATCTACTGCAATCTCCGCCTACGAACCAAAGATTATGAGGCGCCACACTTGAAAAAGAATGTGAATTCAAGTTTGCATTACTAATTACGAGGACAAGCCTATAAAAGATTTGGACCCATAACGGAGAATGTTCAATGTAGTGATGCTGGGGCAACCCAGGCCTGATCTGGGCCCGGCCTGCTTTGTGCTGGGGTTGGATGTATAATATGGGCCATTCAATATTTCGGTCAAACTTGGATTAAGTGATAGAAAGTCTTAACCCCAACCTGGAAACAATGGCTAGTAATAATTTAGTGATAATTTGTCTAAACCATTGTTAGAAACCTTATAACCTATAAAAGAAAAAACCCGATTGGGCCCAGCCTACCTCCACCCGATTTAATAAATAGGCGGGCTAGCGCCTGGCATTTTCGGCCCAAGTCATGCTTGGGATGAAGATGGGCCAGTATTTCTAAAGTCAATCCAAGCTCAGATATCTCTTAGCTCAGCCTAACTTAACCCATGTACACCCCCGCTCGTATGAGCAAACTACATGCTCATATGCAGTATAGCTCATGGGACCCACTTAGAAGGATGTTAATAAATGGGAGGAATATAGAAGTAAAGGCCGTCTTATAGACAATAGGGAGCTAAAGAATCAGCTCCACCATATTATCCTAGCCCTTAACTTAACATGGTTTAATTTTAATGGCGTCTTAACTAGAGATTTTTCTTTTAACTCGGTCCAATGGTGAGTGAAGGTTCAATGAGTATAGAAAAGGGCCTAATGGAAATCATGGGATGATAAGAGTATCAAAGGGGCTAGACTAATTAAAGGTGGGCCAGGCAGGCCCTAGGGCTTCGCTCATAGGAGAACATTTTCCCCCATTATATATAATAAGAGAGTGATTTGAAATTTAAATTTTGACTGACCTCAACTAACTTTAACAGAATGGTATAAGGTCGAATCAGATTTGTGTTTAGGCCGATTTGAACTAATCCCGCATGGCAGTTTCTACGTGCATATCCGACCTGCCCCATGACAGTATGCATTGACTAGTACCACTTGTGCTACTATAACTTAGCATTGAAAGATTTACTAATTAATATATAGCCTTAGATGGAGAGACTCTCCTGATGGTCAGTTAACCTTGCAAGCAGCATGAAATCTAGTCAGGCACAGAGCAATGATCCTTCCCTGGCCCAAGTTGATATGGAATAGCATCTCCCTCCCTAAAATAAAGTGTTTCGGTTGGCGCTTGATGCATAATAAAACCCCAACTGAATCTCTCTTGAAACGTCTGGGTTTTACCCTTGCACCCAGATGTAGCGTTTGCGATCAAGATGAAGATACAGTTCCTCACCTTTTCTTCTCCTGTGCTCAAGCTAGATCTATATGGTTATGACTCTTTTGTACTGCAGATCTGAGGCCTCCCACGTCCTTCTCTGCAACTGCAATTTGACAAGCACTCTCCTTGGGGAATGACTCAACAGGCACCAAGTTTATGGCTGCAATTTTCTTAAATGTTATTTATGCCCTCTGGAAGGTGAGAAATAAGTCCATTTTTGAAGATCAATTTACTCCCCTCAACCTCATCATTTCGCAGCTGCAAGAAAAAATCTCCTTCTCTCTCTCGAAAATTAGAAAATCCTTTTGCAGTTCCAGCTTGATGCAATTTGCCATTTTTTGAGGGCTTAAGCTGCTCTGCTGTTTCCATCTTTTTGTCTTTTTGTCTTGTGTTTTTGTGGGGGTCCTCTTTGACCCATGTATATTCTTTCCCTCTTTTCTCCTTTTTAATTCAATTACCCTTAAATAAAAAAAAATCCTGTTGTTTTAGGAAACACAGAACAACATGATGGAATGTCGATCACTTGCAACATAAGGAAACACAGAAAAACATGACGGAATCTTAATCATTTATAAGATATGTGATTAATGAATCCTATGGTTGTACAAGCATAATAAGACAAACTCCATACCAAAAGCATCACCCACCGGAACCCTATTATTTTTTAGCAGAAATGGGCACCTGATGGGGACATTAATATCTCCATCCAAACTGTTCATTCCTAACCTTTCTCTATAAAAAGAGAGCACTGGGCTCTCAGAAGGGACAGTCTTTCAATTTCGAAACCTCTTTCTCTCCTGTATTAGCAACTCTCTTTGCAAAGTCATTCCTCCTTTATTTCTAGTTTATACCCTCCGCATCCCTTTACCCTTCTCTTTTGTTAGTTTCCATTTTTTTTTTTGTCTGCAATTGAATTCTAAGGAATTAATTATTCATAAACTTAGTTATATATATTTTTTCTTTTTGTTATTAGCCAAGGTGGGTGGACCCTTGAAAGAACTTATAGTCACATGTTTGAACATCAGCACAGATAAAGGGAGAGGACCAGTGATTGAATACTTGCCAGCTGGCGGAAGAATCGAAGGTGAAGATCAATAAGTGGCCATCAATTTTTTTTTTCCTTTAATGGAAAATGAATTGAGGATAAATGGAAAATCAATGTATAGCGATCACACTTGTAAATCAAATTCTAAAAAACTCAAGTTCTCATCTACATCTCCACTTTATATAATACAAACAAAAAGGCATTTTATAAGTGTCTTTTATTTGTATCATAATTGGACACGGAGCGGAGTGTCAACGCTGAAATAATAGCCATAGAAACATTCGCTTCCTTTGTGTCATTTCCTATGGCAATTCTTTGTTGAATGATGAAAGCTCTTCTTATTCGTTACGCCGTGGAATGCTACATCTTTTGAAGCGTGAAATGGGCTTTTGCTCTTTTCATACATAGATACAAGGTATAGGTTCCCTTCCCTTCACAGAGACACCAGGCCATGTTTGTGTGATTGGTACGCACTTCTTTTTTATCCAAACAATCTGTAGGTGTTTTCTTTTCTTCCTATACGTTTAATTATCACATCGCATGAGATAGCAGTAAGCCCATCCTTAAAAAAGGAGTAAAAGAGGACTAAATTCATGAAACTTTATTGTAAAAACTGCCTCATCTGTCTTACTTTTATATGTTTTTTTAGTAATTTATATTATATAAAATTGTAATAGCACAGTTAAATTTTGAGGGTTTGATACAAGTGTTTGGGTTCATCCCTATCCACATTAAAATCAGTCTCTCTTTGAAGTTACTCATTTAGTTGTTTTCCTCACTACGTCAAAAAGGCTGAAGAACGACTCCTACACTTTGGTCTTACCGACTGATGCGGGCCGCCCTCGTGTTTCGACGGATAATCTACTGTTACCGATTGTCGATGGCAGTCGTTAATGTGAAAAAAAAAAAAAAAAAGATCCCGGGCATATTTGGGCATTCTCGACACCCTCGCGCCCTTTCACTCTCTTTCCCTCTCTCCCGCCATTCACTATCTTTCCCTCTCTCCCGCCCCTTACCCTATCTATTTTCCCCCTTTCTCCCTCTCTCCCCCCTACGCACATATTTGATCGGCAGCGGCACCTCGACTTCGATCTGCAGCGGCACCTCTCCCTCTCTCCCACTCGGTCTCTCTCCCTCTCCTCAACACCTGCAGGGGATGAATGAATGCCCCTGCAACACTTGCTTTTGAAAAACGACGCCATTTACCAACCTGTTTCCTCGGCCGGCCCCCCTCTCTCATCTTTTTTCAAGACTCTCCTCCCCTCCTCCTCCTCCCCTTTCTCTCCCTAACGTTCTCACGTGTCACGTAATGAAGCGGCAGATGGTTTCTACTTTCTACTTTCCAGTGCTATCAAGATGATTTCCTTTCGTTTGCTTCGACTCAGTCTCAGGGCGTTTGCTGCAACTATTCCTACTTGCATTTAAATACAGTTTTACCTTCGCTTCTCCATCTGGGTTGCAGGGTCCGTGTCTTTGCTTGCGTCAAAACATCACTTGTAAGTCTCCTCTCTCTCTCTCTCTCTCAAACTGACACACGCCCACACACCAACCCACCCACTGATTTCTCTTTTTATGCTTTGTTGGTGTTTCCTAGCTGCATTACATGTGTTGGGTTCTATCCTTGTTTTAATTTCAGATATTTTCTCTAAATCCCCACAACGATTGAATATATTGAAAAAAAAATAGTGATATCCTCATCTTTCTGCAAAACAGATTTCCTAATATTGATTTGGTTGCTTCACATATTCGCATCAGTGCTGAAATAAATCAACTGAAATTCTCCATTCATCTCATACAGATAAATCCCCTGTTTTTCACAATCAAATGCGAACTATAGACAACCAACCTTTTTAGCCATAGCGACAAAGCACCAGTAGTGTTGCATTTTTAAGATTTAAGTTAATTAACCCACAAAATTGTCAACCAGCCTGGAAATCAGAAGAACTGATTGGTCTTCATATGGCCTATAGGCCATAACATATTCTAGTTCTGTGTTATCTTCTATTTCTTATATCTTCAAGAGAGAGGAAAATGCCCTCATATTTATCAACCTTGTCACAACCATGTAGAAATATTACATATATTTTGATTTCTTTTCTAGGGTCTATGTGTACCCCCCTTTCTTGAATGTGTTTGACTTTATGCTTGAATGAACTGATTTTGCAATTTCTTTCATATATAAAAGAAGGTATCATTTTGGAGAAGATGGGTTGAAGTTGTTGTGTGGGCTATCCGTGTGTAGTTCTGAAATGAGGGATTTTGAGTGTTTTTTCTAGACTTGGTTTGGGACTTTTGTGCAATACTAAAATGTTACTCTCTCATCCTGAAGCACAATAAGACTTCATTATTATCATCATCATGTTCCGCCAACGAACAAAGCTTACCCCTACCCAATTGATCTGGGTAAGGTCTTGGTGAGGTTTCAATCTCTCAAAGAAAATATACTATGTACCACTTTGATGAGAAGGATGTTGGGGTTGAATCGTTGAAACCCACGTTTGCGAAAAGAGAGACCCTGTGAGATGTAGGTAGGTTTCGAAGGCTGGTTGGCAGATTGATATATCTGACCATTATTGGACCAGTAATCACTTGCAGAATAGAAGTTAGTTTACTTGCTGTCTTTCATTTTCCACACTTTGTAACAATATGTCAGTATGCTCTCTCCTCATGCTCTAAATTTTGCAATCTCTACAATGGGAGAGCAACCAAATCAGTGCTGTTAGCAAAGAGTAAATAAAAAAAAAAAGCCCACGAGATGGGCCAGCTAACTATGCTTTTTATAGTTAGAAGAGAGAATTTATATACATTTGGCATTTGCATTTAAATTTTGAAAGGGGAGGAATAGGTTCAATTTTTTAGGTAAGAGTTGATCTTTAAGATCACTATAGCTGGTAGAATAACATCATGACTTTTTCAATGTGGGTTACAAAGCAATAGAAGTCCAGTTGTGTGTCTTTTTTGGACTTCAAAAGGGAGTTCAAGGTTCTGATTAACGCTCAGCTTCAAGGGTGGGGAAAACTGCAAGTTGAGCTTCACTTGTTCCTGGGCAATGTAAAATCTACACCAGCGGAAGCTTTCTTGTTAAGCTCTGTCCACTTGTAACTGATGGATGTAACTATAAAAAATTAATAAAGGAGAATTACTTTTTGCTTCTTTTTTTTACCCATTGGTTGAGTAGATGTAAATAGATATATGGAGATGACCCTATTATGTGTGGTAGTTCATGACAATATTGTAGCTACAATTGCTCAATCGAATTTGACCCAACACCTATCTCATCATGCCTCCAACCATTGATGGTGGTATGCAGGCAACACCACCGTTTCTCCTCTCCATGTTTGCTTGCCAACCTTCACGTGAAAAATTAATTGTGTTAGTGATGGATTTGAAAGGAGTGTTTTTTTTATTGCCAATTTATATTAGAAAAACTGGACACGATTTAGAGTTACCAATGATAAATGTTAGCTTTAGTCAAGTCATTAGTTTACTAAAGATTTTCACTGAACGCAAATATGCTAGATAAGAGATGTATCATTGTTGTATTGTATCTGAAATTTGACTTTATGTGAAATCAGCACCATGATATATAGTTGTCACTGTATAAAACCATGAAGATAAATAATTTTCACTGTATCAAACCATTTACTGCGAGGCAATTTATCTTGTGGTTTAGATTATTTGATGAAACTAATATTGGGAATACCCCTTATTCACATCATAAGCTATCCATCCCCACATTTCCTTGATTTTCAAGAAACCAGATTGTCTCCAAATGAGGTGGGAGTTTTTTGAGAAAACAATATTCTGGCATCTTCAGTTGGTCCACGTGGATATTTATTGATGCTATACATACATACATATATACGCATAAATGTATATCTGTGGTTGACTACAAAAATCCTTTCAGTGGGGCCCACCTATGTACTCTCAATGTGGCCCACCTTGTATTTTATTGCATAAACACTCCTATTTGGGTCATGTTCAGCAGTTTAGGTGTTCTGCTCCTCCACTTGACCCTATCATTCATGCTTTGTATAACTCCACACATAGACATGTCTTTCCTCACCATTTCACCCATAATACACTCACTGTGATTCTATATATCATTCTTTCATGTGCAAGGCCTTATATTTAATGTGGCACATGACAATCACATAAAACAGGTTGGCAAATGAGGCTTTGCAGCACCCTTGTTTGTTTTAGTGGGCAGCTGCCCCTACTTGTATTGTTGCAGATTTGGCAAGGGACAAGTTCATGAAAACTCATTATTCAAACTTTACATTTGTGGTTTGCAGGCAGTATGGCAGATGATGGATCATCAGGACATTGTTCTTCGGTGCCAGCATCTACCCCATCGGTTTGCAATTCCCGCGATAGTACGTATTTTGAAGCAACCATTTTAAAGATATTTCTTTTGTATCTTCTTAATAAACTAATGCTTAAATTGGACAATTTGAAATAGGTGTGCTTATCCCTATTACTTTTGGCGAGAACGGCCAGCCTATCGGACAAGAGGCTGCCCAATTGAGTTCTTTAATAGGGCGTCTGGTGAAGACCTATGTGCCCCCCGTTTATGTTGTATGGACGGATGTACCCAATGAGCTCAAAGAGAAAATCTCGAAAGAAGTTAGTGTGAGTACTTGTGCAACTTTTAATTTAAAGTAGTTTCATAATTTGATTATTTCATTAAACTCATAACTCCCATTACATAATCTTTGCAGGGCACCTACATACTTGTGCAACTTTTAACTTAAAGTAGTTTCATAATTTAATTATTTCATTAAACTCATAACTCCCATTACATAATCTTTGCAGGGCACCTACACCATAGGTCTGATCCATAGACATCATATCATGCAAAGAGCGAATAAATTATGGAAGGATTGGAAGTTCGTTCTCCGTCGTGATCACATATACAAATATCTCACGGATGCGGAGAGGAAGAGTGATGTCCCCAAGTATGTTAAGACAGAAGACTGGCTTAGATTTGTAGACATATCCTCAATTGAGGCAGCCCTAGCTGCCAGTAAGGTTGGTAGGACTGCTAGGTCGAAGATGAAGAGCCCACACACAACGGGCCTGAAGGGCTGTGCTAGGGTGGCCGCCGAGTTGGTAAGTGTTATTTGTTTTGCATAAGACATCTTCATTTCACATTATCTTACCAAATATACCAATTGTTACTTTCTTTTTATTTATAGAAAGCACAGAGGCCGAATGAGCCCGTCACTCGCACGGATGTCTTCCTGGCAACACACAAAAGGAAGGATGGGCCATCATCGAGCCCCGAAGTGGTGAGAACCTTTCACTTTTAATCTTTATGGCACCTTTGAAGCTACTATAAACCAATATTCCTTTGGGTGGTTTGAAAACTTATTTTTAGTTTTCTATTGTTAAACCAACAATCTTGCTAGCAATGTGGGTAACTTACTGTTATCTGATATTTTGATGTGGATGTTGTCTGATATTTGGGTGTGAACGTTGTCTGATATTTGGGTCATCATTTTCTTCTCAGTAACTCTGCCACCCATCATTCTATAAACCATATTGGTGGGACTAGTATCTTGGGTTAGTGGGTTAGGATGCTAAGTTTGGTTGTTTGATGGTTTATTACAAATGGTGGAATGATATGTTAATTTGTTGGGAAATCTGAACTTAGGAAGTTAAGTCTTCCCACCTTGCCCTTTGGTTTAAAGACCAAGATCTTGTTGCACTGGCTGGGATCTAATTTCAGGTGAATTGGGCTTTTTCTTCTCTGGCACTTCTTTTTTTGTATTTCTTGCTAATTAGGACTCTCTCCACTTGTTCAATGCCTGCTATATAAGATGATTATAATTAATCATCAGCATTACATGGCAGTGTCAGCAACCATGGAATCAACTTCTATTTGTTTTGGTGAAAAGCTTCTTGAGTAAAGCCTTTTTTATTGGTTAATATCATATTCCAACATAGTATCTGCAACTCTGCATCCAAAATACCATAAAGCATTCAAGGAAACATTAAAAAAAAAAATAGGTTTTTAGTAAGATCTGTACCAGTAAGAAAATGTACTCTGTTTCTTGAACAAAAATTGATGCAGATATGACCATAGTGATAGCAGTGTAGGAAATTAAAGGTGGGCTCGGGCGCGACAATACATCACACAAGTGAGAGAGCATTCATCAAGTTTTGATCTTGTCACTAACACAACTTATATAAAGACACAAACTTAATACAAGAGAACACCCGCACAGGAATGTCAGTGAGTGGAGCTGGCGGCATGCTTGGAATATCATCTGGAGGTTGCATAGGATGTTGTGAGCTTTGAGAGGAATGACCTGTCATTGGAGTGGCCCATTCTATGAGTGGAGAAATCATCGGCAACCTGTTTTTGTGCAAATAAATCAGCAGGTTGTTTAAAGGGATATAAGGTCTCATCAAAGACCACATGACGTTAGATGTATACCCTTCCTGAGGGAGGATAAAAACATCTATATCCTTTATGCTTGTCACTGTATCTTTTAGATGGAAGAGAGAAATATTTGTGGTAAAAGAACATATTCTTTTACCTTATAATTGTAGTATCTTTTAATGTCGGTAATATTTTTTGTGTTATTGTTGACATTATATTTTTGTTTTTTATTTTTTTAATAGGTCTTTGGTCGTGATGGCAAAGGACGTGTATTCGGCTGAGGCATGGGTGTGTCGAAGACAGCCATACAACATTCGGCTCCTTATAAGAGAGCCTTGGAGGAGGAACATGAAGCCAATACACACCTTCAGACTCAAGTGAAACGGTTGAAAGAGGAAATTGATGAGATCAAACAAGTTCTTTCCCAAGGTGGGATGGAACATTCTTCCACTTGTTATGAGAGTTCATCTCAGGTATAAAGTAATTTCTTTTACATAATTGATTCAGTAATTTAATGAATTATTTAAATTGATGAGATAAATTGATGAGATTTTTTATAATAAAGATTTATGTGGGAAGGGAAAAGGAAATAGGACGAGGAGTTGGGGCTTGGAATCATTGAATTCACAGAGCTTGGGGCTTGCATAATGCTCATCTGAGATTGGGAAGAGTTCTTTATTGGATAGAAATGAGAAGTAGTAGTCCGCTTCCTGCATGGCTTCTGTCATAACTATGTAGGTGGTGATACTCCCCATGGTTTTGTTATTTAAAGTATGTATTTTGTAGAAATGTCTATTTTTATGTGATGGTTTCTTTTCTAATTTTATGAGCTAAATATTTCTTTCTTTGAGTAGGCCCAGGATCGTTCCCCACGTGAGGAGGTACGCACGGGCACAAACCAAAATAACACCTCACATACAAGAGAGGGTTCGTGTAGGCTGCTTTCATATTTGAGGAAGGAGATTACTGTTGCGGTTGGCTGTGTGATGGGCTTGTCGATCGATGAGGGGGGCTGCTATAGGATTGTTATAGATGGGATCTTGAAGGCTGATGAATTGTTGTTGGGCGGAGACACGACTTTTGGGGATTTGACTTTTGGCGATATTATTTCATGGCCAATTTTTAGAACTGTGGCCGACTAATTTTACTACAAACAATGACATATGTAAATGATTTTGGCTTTTTGTATTTACTTTCATATGTATTAGGGATTTTGTATTTGCAATTTGATGGATGCATTAACATATTCACATCATTTGAATTTACACTCTTGCATTGTTTTAGAAAACCTTGAAATCTGGCTTTATACATGCATTGCTTTTAAGATTTGAAAAAGTTTTTTTTTATGCATGTTTTGTTTCTAAACTTGGATGCATTGGTTTTAGAATTCAAACTCTTTTGAAAACCTAATTCTTTGTGCATTATATTTGGAAAATCATATTGAGAATTTAGGTTTGTGCCTTGTATACATTCATCTCTTTCAGAATCATCTTTGTATGCATTTTCATTTGAAAATAGTTTTTAGAAATCAAGTTAGCCTTTGGATTTAAAGTTTCGATTCGTTTTAGGCTTCGTGTGTTTCATGTTTTTTTAAACATCTTCGTTTGATTTAAAACATGTTATTCAAGCTTGATTTAGTGGCCAAAAGTTCCCCCAAGAAATACTTTGAAAAGTTGCATTTTTGGGAATTTTGGTCCAGGGGAGTCGACCAGCAGTGTCGCCGGTCGACCGGCCCAGGGGTCCCGGTCGACCGGGAACACTGCAGGCCGTCTGGTCCCCTGGAGCCCCAACGGTCAGAAATATGACCGTTGTGTGATCCCGGTCGACCGAGACCTGTTTGCAGGTCGACCGAGGACTAGCCGTTGGACTGTTTTTTGGTATAAAGTCCATTCATTTTCCAACTTTCAAGGGGCTTGAACCATGAACCTTTGAGACTATATTGGAGCCAAAGAAAGGGGAAGAAGTTGGAAAGGCTACAGGGCTATTTGGAAATCAATTGCTTGAGTTTTCAAAAGGTACATCTTTACTTGTATTTTTGATTTCCATTAAAATGAAATCCATGCATGCTTAAATCTTTGTATTTTCACTTATGCATGATTTCTAGAGTTGTGTTGCAAACTCAATATCTTCTTTGGTAAATTAGTTTAGTTTGCTAACTCTCTTATTCTAATCACATGTGTTCTTAGACTTTAACATTCATACAACTTGTTTGTTTTATTTCTTCAAAGTTGTTTGAATCTTTTATGTGATTAGTTTTATCTTCAATCATCATTTTATAAGCTTTGATTTTAAAATGCATCATGCATTCATTTAGGAGCTTCATTGTTGAAATTGATTGAAGAAAAGCATTCATACACTTGTGCACACACTTTAGCTTGTTTTAGTGTATGTTTGTAAGTTGAATTAAACTTTCATATTAGCCTATGTAGAGGCAATTCAATTGAGCTTATATTGTATCTCTTAGAGTGATCTTTTGTGAAGACACTTTCTTAGAGAAATCTTTATTTGTAAAGGTTATTGCTTAGCCTAAGAAAAGCATCTTGTAAGGTTATTGCTTAGCCTAAGAAAAGCATCTTGTAAGGTTATTGCTTAGCCTAAGAAAAGCATCTTGTAAAGATTATTGCTTAGGCTAGAAAAGCACATTGAGAGGTTGTTGTTTAGCCTAGAAAAACAACATTGTAAGGGTTATTGCTTAGCCTAGTAAAAAGCATAAATAGTGGAAATCCGGTGGGGTGATTGGATCACAAGCCGGTAGTGGACGTAGGCATTGAGGCCGAATCACTATAAACTTTGGTGTTGTGGTGCATGCTTGTGGTGATTCATTTATTAGCTTCCGCATTTTGTTTGATTAAAATCATCACATGTGACTAGTTTTTGTTAAGAAATTAAATTTGATTTAAATTGGTCATATTTGGAGCACACCCTATTCACCCCCCCCCCCCCCCCCCCCCCTCTAGGGTTAGGATCCCCCGGGACTTTCAATATGTGGAACCGTGGTAGTGGTCATATGAAATATGTTTTTTTTTTTGTTAAGTTTGTTGTTTCTCATAACTATTTTGATAATGTAAGTTTACATATTAAATGATTGGATCATTGGATCAACTTTTAACTACTGGTGTTTTTAGCTCACTTGAGCCCTTTTAATGGATGGAAAATGGATGGTTCTATAATTGGTATTCTATTCGATTTTTTAAAATTAATTGTAGGTTTTTTAAAATAATTAAAAAATTCTTTTTTTAAAAAAAATCTTATTAAAACTATCGACTGTCATGGACCGTCGTTTTTTTTTTTCGCCATTAATTTAGGAAAAATATATGCCGACGAAGAATGACCGTCGTAAATTGGGACTGTCCAGATCCGTCGGTAATTTTTAAATTTACCGACGGTTATGGACCGTCGTTTTTATTGACGACTCCATTTTTTTCGACGGTCACCTCGACGGCATTTGCCGTCGTTTTCTCTATAAAACGACGGGCTTGGGCCGTTGTTAAACTGACTTTTTGACGTAGTGCCTATTTCATAATGTAAAGAATGATATTGGCCTATCATCCATGGATTGGGCCACTTATGTCCTCAACAACGATAACTAAATCATGAGGAAATCTTTTGCTAGTAGGTCCTTGCATAGTTGAAATAAAGGCATTTTTAGAACTCTAGTTTTTCTTTAAGATAAGATAAAAACTCTATTGCCTTCGGCTATAGCTCAGCTGGTTACGAACATCAAATGCCTTAAAATTCTAGCATTTCTTAAATTGTAACCAAGGATATACTATTGCGCCCTGTTATTTCCTTTTATACCTTTTATGTTTCCCATAAAACTTGTGGGGTTTCCACAATTTTTGTTATCGTGTAGTTGCTTATGGAAGTTCAAGGGAATTAGTGATGACCAATCCCAAATTTGCAATGATTCCTATAAATGTTGCTATGTATTTTCTCTAAAATTAGGTTGAATGAGATTTGAGTGAGAATTTGAAGTTCCGTAATCATATTACCTATTAGCCTCTATAGTTGATTTTTGAGATGAAGATGATAAATATCTTCTCTTGAATCTACAGTCGATCTCTTTCTCCTATGCTAGAAGGATTCCCTCACCAGTTAGTGGGCAAAAGTGTGGGAGTTCAGTCATCTGTTAGGATCAAAATAGTCACAAAGTACTTGTTACCTTCTCTCAATTGCATTTGTATAGTTGATTTGTAAGGATTTTAGTTGGCTAATTCATAGGAGTTTGGACAAAACTTGGTTCCTTGATAATCTGTATTGAGTCTAGAAAGGACTGCAATAGTTCTACAAAGTTTGAACTGGTCGCTCGAGCGAACATACAACCGCTCGAGCGAACCAAACAGGAGATCAAACGCTCGACCTTTCATTTCGTGCGCTCGAACGAACAAGGTTCTGGAATGAAGACTCAAAGTTCGCACGACAGTCGCTCGAGCGAACCTCTCACAGAGAGTTGTTCGCTCGAATGCATTTTAATAATCGCTCGACCAACGAACAAGTGCGCGTTCCGTTTGTTACCAGAGAGTTGGTCGCTCGAGCCAACCCCATGACCGCTCGAGCGAACCTGGGATTTCTATTTCAAGAAGAACTCCCATTTCTATTCTCAATGAAAGAAGTTTCCTGTTTTGAAGAAGCCTAAGTTGCACGAAATTCATTCTATATATAGGCTATTCATCTCTCCTCTCCACAGAACTCTGAATAGAAGAAATCTATGAGTGTGAGAGTTTAAGAGATCCATCTTTCTGCCCCAAGGCTGCCATTACTGAAGCTATGCTGAAGATTCAAGTCTTGGTTTGATTCCACCACTTCTCTTGAAGACTCCGTTGTTCAAGCGCGGTGAAGGTGCACGGCGAGTAGTCGGCAAGTACTTTGCAGTCCTTAGGTTGAGTCAGCAACTGGGAAAGGGTTGTGAGTTTTCTTGTAACTTTCAATTACATAGTGCTTGGTTGTCTGTTGGCCTAGACGATAAGGCCCGTGGTTTTTTCCCGAATAGGGTTTTCCACGTAAAAATCCTGTGTCCTTATCTGTCTTGTGGTGTGATTGTTTAGGGTTAACTATTAGTTTAATCACTTGGCATTGATATTCATCTGAGATCGTATAAGTGGGACCTCTGCCTGTGTAAAGGCAAGTTAAGTGGTTTTTCAATTGGTATCAGAGCAGGTTACACTAAGTTATTGTGTGATCAAGTTACTGATCTCTCATGGATATCATCAGAGAAGGAATTTCGACCAATAAGCCCCCTTTGCTAGATGGATCAAATTATGCTTATTGGAAAGGAAGGATGATAGCCTTCTTTAAGGCAATCGATGACCAGGTTTGGGACATTGTGGCTGATGGATACACTGAACCCACTGTGACGGTTGAAGGTCAAACTAGACTAAAACCCAAAGCACAGTGGTCTGCTGATGAAAATGCAAAATCAAACTGCAATAATAAGGCCATTCATGCTATCTACAATGGTGTCACTCAAACTGAGTTTCATAGGATTTCTGCTTGCACCACTGCTAAAGCTGCATGGGATTTGCTTCAAACTGTTCATGAAGGAACTGAAATTGTCAGGCAAACGAAACTCCAAAATCTGACAACGGCTTTTGAAACGATTCGGATGAAAGAATCTGAATCCTTTGATGATCTTAATACGAAATTGTCAAAAATCGTAAATTCCTGCCATACCTTGGGAGAGCCAGTCCCTCCATCAAAGGTTGTTAAAAAGATTTTAAGGTCTCTCCCTGAAAGGTTTCGTCCAAAAGTTGTTGCCATTGAGGAGCACCAGGATCTGAGCTCAATATCTGTTGAAGAATTGGTTGGAAATTTACAAACATTTGAGGCAAATCACTGCCACTAATGTCTTCTAAGTCAGTTGAGGATCCTGAATTAAGTGATCAAGGCAGTGATACTGATGATGAAAAGTTCGAAGCATATCTTGCTCGAAAACTGAATAAAATATGGAAGAACAGGAAGAACTTCAACAAGAAAGAACCATCGAACCCGAAAGCAACTTTTAAAGGTAAATTTGTACCCAAACCAAAAGTTATCAAATCAAAGGGTACAAAGAAGCAAATTAAATGCTTTGAGTGTCAAGGATATGGGCACACAGCTGCTAAATGTGCCAATCGTAGGGAAAAGTTTAAAAGTAAGGTACTGAATGTTGCATGGGATGAAGATTTTGATGTGGATGAATCTGAACCTGAATCACCTTCAAGTGAGTCAGGAAAATATGTTGCTTTTCTTGCCATGTCTAATGTCTCATCTTTGCAGGAACCTAAATCCGAAGATGATTTAGAACTTAACGATCTTTCTGATGAGGATCTGGAAGGCGACGATAACTATCATAAGTTATTGCAAGAATCCCTTCGAATGTCGAAAATCAGTGAAAAAAGGGCTTTAAAAATCAAAGCTTTGGAAGAAAAGAATTTGTCTCTACAGACAACCTGTTAGGCCCTTGGCTGTTGCAATTGTTGATGGATGCACACACTTTCACTTTGACATGATCACACACATGAGCTCTTAAGTTTAGACCTTTTGGATCTTGGTTTCTTTCATGCATTTTCACATGATTTTGAAATGAATTTAATTCTTGCATGTTTTAGAATCCAACTCTTTTGAAAACCTATTTCATTGTGCATTATATTTGGAAAATCATCTTGACGATTTAGGTTTGAGCTTTGCATACATTCATCTCTTTAGAATCATTTTTGTATGCATTGTTTTTGAAAAGAGTTTTTAGAAATCAAGCTAGCCTTTGGTTTTAAAGTTTCAAATCATTTTAGGCTCCTTATGTTTCATGTTTTTAAACTTCTTAGAATGACTTAAAACATGTTATTCAAGCTTGATTTAGTGGCCAAAAAGTTCCCTAAAGAAATACCTTCAAATATGTAAAAATTGGATTTTTGGTCAACAGGGCAGTCACCGGCAGTGTCGCCGGTCGACCGAGACCTGTATCTCGGTCGACCGAGGACACTGCAGCTTGACTGCACCTGAAGCTCCAACGGTCACTTTTTTTACCGTTGTGTGGTCTAGGTCGACCGAGGCCTGTTTCTAGGTCGACCGAGAGACTAGCCGTTGGACTGTTTTTTTGCTATAAAGTCCATTCATTTCCAACCTTTTTCAAGGCTGAAGATATGAACTTTTGAGACAATATTGGAGCCAAAGAAAGGGGAATTAAGTGAAAAGGCTAGAGAGCTTTTTGGAAATCAAATACATGAGTTTTTAAAAGGTACACATTACTAATCTTTTTGATTTCCATTCAAATTAGAATCAATGCATGTTTAAATCTTTGTATTTCCATTTATGCATGATTTCTAGTTCTTAGAGAGTTGTTTTGCAAACTTATTATCATCTTTGGTATATTAACAATGGCTTGCAAACTCTCATGCCTAAATCACATGTTTTCTTAGACTTTAACATTCATACAACTTGTTTATCTCATTTCTTCAAAGTTGTTTGAATCCTTTATGTGATTTGTATTATCTTCAATCATCTCTTTCCAAGCTTTGATTTTAAATTGCATCAAGCATACAATTAAGAACTTCATTGTAGAAATTGGTTGAAGAAAAGCATACACACACTTGTACACTCACTTTAGCATATTTAAGTGTATTTTTGTAATTTGTATTACACCTTCATATCAGCCTATGTAGAGGCATTTTAATTGAGCTAATATTGTATCTCTTAGAGTGTTCTTGAAGAAACACCTTCTTAGAGAAAATCCATCTTTGTAAAGGTTATTGCTTAGCCTTAGAAAAGCACTTTGTAAAGGTTATTGCTTAGCCTTAGAAAAGCACATTGTATAGGTTATTGCTTAGCCTTGAAAAGCATCTTGTAAAGGTTGTTGTTGAGCCTTAGAAAAACAACTTTGTAAAGGTTATTGCTTAGCCTAGTAAAAAGCATAGTTAGTGGAAATCCGGTGGGGTGATTGGATCACAAGCCGGTAGTGGACGTAGGCATTGAGGCCGAACCACTATAAACCTTGGTGTTTGATTGTGGTGCTTGTCTTCTTATCTTCCGCATCTTGTCTGGTAAATCATCTTATGTGACTAGTTTACTTTATATAATCAAAATTGATTTTTAATTGGTCACATTTGTAGAGCACCCTATTCACCCCCCCCCTCTAGGGTTAGGATCCCAAGGACTTTCAATTGGTATCAGAACCTCGTGCTCTATCTTTTAGGATCAAGTAGTTGGAACTCTTGATTAGGTGTAAAAACCTAGAGTTTATAACCCTAGATTTGTGTTTGTTTGAATTCTCTTGGTATGGACTCCACTAAGCTAGATTGTTTAGACTTTTGTGTAGATTCTCCTAGACCTCTCACTCTTCCATCTATTGGAGATTCTAATATTCAATTAAAAGAATCTCAATGTGATTTAAATGAAGAAGAAAATGAGTATGATGAAGATGATCTTCAACAAGCATATAATGAATTATATACATTATCTTCAAAGCTTGATAAAAGAAACAAAAGTTTAAGAGAAGAATCTATGAATCTAACCAAAGAGCTAAACTCTTCAAAAGATGAGCTTAGAGAGAAAGAAGAAGTGATAAAATGCCTAGACTCTAAGTTCATGATCTCTTTAAATAACTTATCCAATATCAAAGATGAACTAAAGGAAATTAAGATAAGTTATAATGATCTTGAAAAAGAAAATTTAAATTTAAAAGATCATATAAAAAGGCAAGACAAAGATTTTAACAATTTAGAATCCAAGTTGATTAAAAGTAAGTTAAAAACCCAAGGGCTTGAATCTAATGTTGTTAATGAACTAAAGCTTGAATTAAAACTTGCCAATGAAGAGCTAATAAAATATAAGGAAATTGAAAATGAACTTTCAAAAGTAAAAAATGAAAATTCAATCCTTATAACCAAAGTCACTTAACTTGAAGGATATAAACAAAAGTATGAGTGCAAGTTTACCCAAAGTGAAGAGAGACTTGAAAAGTTATTTAAATTGGGTAAACCTCATGGAGATAGGACGGGTCTTGGTTTTAATAAACATATTTCACATGACCCTAAATTCACCAACACCTTTGTGAAAGGTGAGTCCTCTTTCTCTAGCACTCTCTCTCATATGTCCAAAACAAAATGTCATTATTGTGGAAAAGAAGGACATTTCAAATTTGAGTGCAAATTGAGGAAAAATCATATGTCTAAACCCATCCTTGAACCAAAGAAAGGTAAAACAAATACTATGAAGGGTAAGACTTTGAATTCCAAGAAAGACTCTAAGAATTTCAAACAAGGAAAATCTATTCAAAAAGAGTCATCAAAGATAGATGTTAAAAAGAAATCTATCAAAAAGAATCTTCACTCATTCCCTCCTTTAATCTTAGAAATGAAAGAATTATTGAAAAAAATTGAAAAGTTGAAATTAAAATTCAAAAGACAAAAAGAAGGAGGAAAAGCTAAAAGAAATGAAAAGAATAAAAAGAAAATGGAACACCAACTTACTAAGACTAATCATCAATCTAAAATAGTTAAATCTCAAAGATTTGATGACAAGTCTAAAAGAATTATTTTCTCATCTCCATTAGTTGGTGGAATTTTCAAAATTGTCTCAAAAGCCCAAGACCTTAGATGGATACCTAAGGTTAGACCTTTAGAAAATTACTAAGGTTTCTTAGATAGATGAGACCAACCCTTTTCTCAGTCATATGCTTAGTTGGTCTTGGTTCTACTCTCTTAGTATTTCTTTAGGATTTTAGACTCATTTTATTGAGTTCTGTTTGTTGATTGTGCATTGTGGATTTATAATGGATTTATTTAATTATATGCATGATTTATGGTCAATTGAGTTGAAAAAGCCTTGAAATGTTGTATCTTCTAATTCAATTGATTTGTTTTTCAAATTGTTTATTTTTGAGTGGTTTCAAAGTTAAACTTTTGGTTTTTGTCAAATTTAAATGGTTTTGAAAAATGATTTTTATCACACAAGCCTTATTTTCTTCAAAAGGTATAATGTTAGAATTGATTTGTTTTTAAAAAAAAATCTCTTTTCTAATAAGTTTTTAAACTTGTGTGATTGGTGGGGATCAGGGGTTAATGCTTTCCTTTAGTATTTTTTTTTCTCTCCTGTTTTTCCCCTGTTTTGGTCAGATTTGTCTCTGACTCAGTGTTCCCAGTCGACCAGGATTAGTGTCCAAGTCGACCGAGACCACAGCGTCCAGCTTCTTATTTCAACTGGGTGCTGTTTAGTTCTGTTTCATCAGAACGTTTCCTTTTCCCTTCTTCCTTCTGCCAGTCGACCGAGACCAAGCTGCCTGCTGCTCCTCTGTTTCTGCTCCTTCCTTCTTCCTCGTTCTTCCTTCCTCTCTTCTCTGGTTTCTCTCTCTCTCTCTCTCTCTCTCTCTCTCTCTCTCTCGTGATCAGCTTCTCCATCCTCGTCAGTACAGTCGTCCTCTCTCTGGGATTTCGTCACTGCACCTGTGCTCCCAACCCTGCTGCCATTTCCATTCCGTGGCTCTCTAGTTTCTGGTTGATTGTTTTTACTTGTTTCTCTTTGTTTTCTGGTTTCTTTTCTTCAAAGTGTATCAGCTGTAGCCTCTTGGGCAATCTCCCTTCTTCTCTTATCTGTGATTGCAGCCAGCCCTCTCTCCTGCACACCATCTGTTTGAAAAATTTCCTGAACCAGTTTTCAGTCACAGTTTGGCTCTTGCTTTGGAAATTTTGTATGCTAGGTGTGATCCCCTCTTCTAACAGTTTCCTTTCACTCATCCAGCCTTCCTCTCTCTTCCTCTTTTGACTGATTTAAGTGTGTTTTCACACTGTTTTTAGGCTGTTTTTAGTGGGCTGTTTAGCCTTCCTTCTTTGGTGACTTTTTCCTGCTGTCTTGTGCTTTTCTCTTCAAATTTCAAATGGCCAGGACTAAGCAAACTGCTAGGAGGCCTCCCAAGAAATCTAAAACCTCTGAAGCCTCCTCATCCCATAGGTCCTACTCTACCTCTCCGGAGATCAGTACTCCTCCAGAGGTTGTTTTTATCCCTGCTCCTTCTCCCTCTCCATCAGTTAAATCCTTTAGGAGTAAGGATGTTATAGTGGAGAAATTCTGTATTGTCAAAGATATTGCTCCCTATAGAGTGCCTACTATCCTAGAAGCTATAGGATGGGGTAATGTCCTAACTTGGAGTGGCAAAACTTACTCCTCATCTGTCTACAATTTTTATGAGTCCTTCTACAACCCCACTTTGAATACCTTTTGTGTCAAAACTTCTGAGGGCGAAGAACTCATTACCCCTGATAGGATATCCTCCCTGATAGGAATTCCTAGATCAAATGGCCCCAGGTTTATTGCTGAGGTCATTCTTGATGAGGATAGAGAGTCTATCACCACAGCTATATGTGGCAAAAATGTTGAATGGTTGGCAAATAACTCTCTTCAAGCATCCTCCTTGATTCCTCCCTTGCGGATTATTCATATCATTTTCACTCATTCAGTTTATCCGCGTAAAGGGAATAGGACTGAGGTTACCCCATACATGGCGAACATCCTATATAATGTCATCAATAGAGTTCCCATGTGTTTGCCCTCATTAATCATCCATCACATCATCAGGGTGGCCACTGGCTCTCAGCCATGTGCAGCCCCCTTTGGGTACCTAGTCTCTCGGCTCTCCAGTTCCTTTGGAGTGGCTGTGCCTTCATCAGAAAGACCTGTAGCCACTACAGTCTTCAACAAAAAGAATTTACAACTGATGAAGCTTCCTCCTCCTCCACCTCCTGAAGGTGATGACTTTCTCGAGGCTGCAGACGTAGCAATGGCAGATCAGCGTCAGCCTCCCCCTCCCCAGTCATCTCAGCCTCAGTCTGGCCAGTCTTCTCAGCAGCGACAGCCTCGACAGCCTCGTCAGCCTCAGCCTCCTCCTCGACGTTCTGTAGATGAGCGCTTGACATCTTTGGAGCAGGAGGTTGTTTCCTTGAGGACTGAGTTTCATGAGTATCGTCAAGAGACCTCAGGGACATTGAAAAAGGTCCTGAAGTATATGTCGAGCATCGCCAAGAGCTGTAGGCGACATGATGACGTCATGACTCCTTCTCCTCCAGATTCTGTTTAGATCTTTTAGGAGTGGTGTCTTGTCTCTTTTGGGGTTATTTTTGGGTAGTGATAGAGTGATCTTTATTTGTTGTATTCCTTTTCTATCATCTAACTCACTGTTTTGCGTACTGACCATCATTTCTTGTTATTTTGTAAATGGTCAAGTACTTAATGATCTTGTACTGATCTTTTCAAGTTAAATCAATGAAAGTACAATTTTATTTAATCTTGGTTTTCTCCATGATGCTTCTCCTTGATGGATGTTTTATGTTGTTTTGGAACTTTAATATGATCAAATCAAGTTATATTTGTCTTCATAGCTTCATTCAAACATGCTTGCACAAATCTATATACATGATAGCCTGTTTCGCATTTCCATTGTATTCTTATTTAACAGGTGCTACTAAAAGGTATATGTTTTCTCATGTATACAGGTTCCTTTGCAAATTAGATGGCAAAGGGGGAGAAAAAGTATATATCTCTCAAGACTCAGGGGGAGAAAGAGATCAAGATCTACTGCGAAAGGGAGAAAGAAAGTCAGATCTATCTGAGGGGGAGATCTGCTTCAAGAACTGTAGAAGAGCACTTGGTTTCAAGAGCAAAGGAGAGCTCTAACCAAGGGGGAGAAATCAACTTGAATATTGTCAAAAGCTTTCGTCAAAACAGCTTCATTCAAGAGATTTCAAAGTCTGAGACTTCTAGAAGATCCAAAGTCCATTGAGTGTAAGATCATAGGAGTTGCCATCAAATTGCAAAGGGGGAGATTGTTAGGCCCTTGGCTGTTGCAATTGTTGATGGATGCACACACTTTCACTTTGACATGATCACACACATGAGCTCTTAAGTTTAGACCTTTTGGATCTTGGTTTCTTTCATGCATTTTCACATGATTTTGAAATGAATTTAATTCTTGCATGTTTTAGAATCCAACTCTTTTGAAAACCTATTTCATTGTGCATTATATTTGGAAAATCATCTTGACGATTTAGGTTTGAGCTTTGCATACATTCATCTCTTTAGAATCATTTTTGTATGCATTGTTTTTGAAAAGAGTTTTTAGAAATCAAGCTAGCCTTTGGTTTTAAAGTTTCAAATCATTTTAGGCTCCTTATGTTTCATGTTTTTAAACTTCTTAGAATGACTTAAAACATGTTATTCAAGCTTGATTTAGTGGCCAAAAAGTTCCCTAAAGAAATACCTTCAAATATGTAAAAATTGGATTTTTGGTCAACAGGGCAGTCACCGGCAGTGTCGCCGGTCGACCGAGACCTGTATCTCGGTCGACCGAGGACACTGCAGCTTGACTGCACCTGAAGCTCCAACGGTCACTTTTTTTACCGTTGTGTGGTCTAGGTCGACCGAGGCCTGTTTCTAGGTCGACCGAGAGACTAGCCGTTGGACTGTTTTTTTGCTATAAAGTCCATTCATTTCCAACCTTTTTCAAGGCTGAAGATATGAACTTTTGAGACAATATTGGAGCCAAAGAAAGGGGAATTAAGTGAAAAGGCTAGAGAGCTTTTTGGAAATCAAATACATGAGTTTTTAAAAGGTACACATTACTAATCTTTTTGATTTCCATTCAAATTAGAATCAATGCATGTTTAAATCTTTGTATTTCCATTTATGCATGATTTCTAGTTCTTAGAGAGTTGTTTTGCAAACTTATTATCATCTTTGGTATATTAACAATGGCTTGCAAACTCTCATGCCTAAATCACATGTTTTCTTAGACTTTAACATTCATACAACTTGTTTATCTCATTTCTTCAAAGTTGTTTGAATCCTTTATGTGATTTGTATTATCTTCAATCATCTCTTTCCAAGCTTTGATTTTAAATTGCATCAAGCATACAATTAAGAACTTCATTGTAGAAATTGGTTGAAGAAAAGCATACACACACTTGTACACTCACTTTAGCATATTTAAGTGTATTTTTGTAATTTGTATTACACCTTCATATCAGCCTATGTAGAGGCATTTTAATTGAGCTAATATTGTATCTCTTAGAGTGTTCTTGAAGAAACACCTTCTTAGAGAAAATCCATCTTTGTAAAGGTTATTGCTTAGCCTTAGAAAAGCACTTTGTAAAGGTTATTGCTTAGCCTTAGAAAAGCACATTGTATAGGTTATTGCTTAGCCTTGAAAAGCATCTTGTAAAGGTTGTTGTTGAGCCTTAGAAAAACAACTTTGTAAAGGTTATTGCTTAGCCTAGTAAAAAGCATAGTTAGTGGAAATCCGGTGGGGTGATTGGATCACAAGCCGGTAGTGGACGTAGGCATTGAGGCCGAACCACTATAAACCTTGGTGTTTGATTGTGGTGCTTGTCTTCTTATCTTCCGCATCTTGTCTGGTAAATCATCTTATGTGACTAGTTTACTTTATATAATCAAAATTGATTTTTAATTGGTCACATTTGTAGAGCACCCTATTCACCCCCCCCTCTAGGGTTAGGATCCCAAGGACTTTCAATTGGTATCAGAACCTCGTGCTCTATCTTTTAGGATCAAGTAGTTGGAACTCTTGATTAGGTGTAAAAACCTAGAGTTTATAACCCTAGATTTGTGTTTGTTTGAATTCTCTTGGTATGGACTCCACTAAGCTAGATTGTTTAGACTTTTGTGTAGATTCTCCTAGACCTCTCACTCTTCCATCTATTGGAGATTCTAATATTCAATTAAAAGAATCTCAATGTGATTTAAATGAAGAAGAAAATGAGTATGATGAAGATGATCTTCAACAAGCATATAATGAATTATATACATTATCTTCAAAGCTTGATAAAAGAAACAAAAGTTTAAGAGAAGAATCTATGAATCTAACCAAAGAGCTAAACTCTTCAAAAGATGAGCTTAGAGAGAAAGAAGAAGTGATAAAATGCCTAGACTCTAAGTTCATGATCTCTTTAAATAACTTATCCAATATCAAAGATGAACTAAAGGAAATTAAGATAAGTTATAATGATCTTGAAAAAGAAAATTTAAATTTAAAAGATCATATAAAAAGGCAAGACAAAGATTTTAACAATTTAGAATCCAAGTTGATTAAAAGTAAGTTAAAAACCCAAGGGCTTGAATCTAATGTTGTTAATGAACTAAAGCTTGAATTAAAACTTGCCAATGAAGAGCTAATAAAATATAAGGAAATTGAAAATGAACTTTCAAAAGTAAAAAATGAAAATTCAATCCTTATAACCAAAGTCACTTAACTTGAAGGATATAAACAAAAGTATGAGTGCAAGTTTACCCAAAGTGAAGAGAGACTTGAAAAGTTATTTAAATTGGGTAAACCTCATGGAGATAGGACGGGTCTTGGTTTTAATAAACATATTTCACATGACCCTAAATTCACCAACACCTTTGTGAAAGGTGAGTCCTCTTTCTCTAGCACTCTCTCTCATATGTCCAAAACAAAATGTCATTATTGTGGAAAAGAAGGACATTTCAAATTTGAGTGCAAATTGAGGAAAAATCATATGTCTAAACCCATCCTTGAACCAAAGAAAGGTAAAACAAATACTATGAAGGGTAAGACTTTGAATTCCAAGAAAGACTCTAAGAATTTCAAACAAGGAAAATCTATTCAAAAAGAGTCATCAAAGATAGATGTTAAAAAGAAATCTATCAAAAAGAATCTTCACTCATTCCCTCCTTTAATCTTAGAAATGAAAGAATTATTGAAAAAAATTGAAAAGTTGAAATTAAAATTCAAAAGACAAAAAGAAGGAGGAAAAGCTAAAAGAAATGAAAAGAATAAAAAGAAAATGGAACACCAACTTACTAAGACTAATCATCAATCTAAAATAGTTAAATCTCAAAGATTTGATGACAAGTCTAAAAGAATTATTTTCTCATCTCCATTAGTTGGTGGAATTTTCAAAATTGTCTCAAAAGCCCAAGACCTTAGATGGATACCTAAGGTTAGACCTTTAGAAAATTACTAAGGTTTCTTAGATAGATGAGACCAACCCTTTTCTCAGTCATATGCTTAGTTGGTCTTGGTTCTACTCTCTTAGTATTTCTTTAGGATTTTAGACTCATTTTATTGAGTTCTGTTTGTTGATTGTGCATTGTGGATTTATAATGGATTTATTTAATTATATGCATGATTTATGGTCAATTGAGTTGAAAAAGCCTTGAAATGTTGTATCTTCTAATTCAATTGATTTGTTTTTCAAATTGTTTATTTTTGAGTGGTTTCAAAGTTAAACTTTTGGTTTTTGTCAAATTTAAATGGTTTTGAAAAATGATTTTTATCACACAAGCCTTATTTTCTTCAAAAGGTATAATGTTAGAATTGATTTGTTTTTAAAAAAAAATCTCTTTTCTAATAAGTTTTTAAACTTGTGTGATTGGTGGGGATCAGGGGTTAATGCTTTCCTTTAGTATTTTTTTTTCTCTCCTGTTTTTCCCCTGTTTTGGTCAGATTTGTCTCTGACTCAGTGTTCCCAGTCGACCAGGATTAGTGTCCAAGTCGACCGAGACCACAGCGTCCAGCTTCTTATTTCAACTGGGTGCTGTTTAGTTCTGTTTCATCAGAACGTTTCCTTTTCCCTTCTTCCTTCTGCCAGTCGACCGAGACCAAGCTGCCTGCTGCTCCTCTGTTTCTGCTCCTTCCTTCTTCCTCGTTCTTCCTTCCTCTCTTCTCTGGTTTCTCTCTCTCTCTCTCTCTCTCTCTCTCTCTCTCTCGTGATCAGCTTCTCCATCCTCGTCAGTACAGTCGTCCTCTCTCTGGGATTTCGTCACTGCACCTGTGCTCCCAACCCTGCTGCCATTTCCATTCCGTGGCTCTCTAGTTTCTGGTTGATTGTTTTTACTTGTTTCTCTTTGTTTTCTGGTTTCTTTTCTTCAAAGTGTATCAGCTGTAGCCTCTTGGGCAATCTCCCTTCTTCTCTTATCTGTGATTGCAGCCAGCCCTCTCTCCTGCACACCATCTGTTTGAAAAATTTCCTGAACCAGTTTTCAGTCACAGTTTGGCTCTTGCTTTGGAAATTTTGTATGCTAGGTGTGATCCCCTCTTCTAACAGTTTCCTTTCACTCATCCAGCCTTCCTCTCTCTTCCTCTTTTGACTGATTTAAGTGTGTTTTCACACTGTTTTTAGGCTGTTTTTAGTGGGCTGTTTAGCCTTCCTTCTTTGGTGACTTTTTCCTGCTGTCTTGTGCTTTTCTCTTCAAATTTCAAATGGCCAGGACTAAGCAAACTGCTAGGAGGCCTCCCAAGAAATCTAAAACCTCTGAAGCCTCCTCATCCCATAGGTCCTACTCTACCTCTCCGGAGATCAGTACTCCTCCAGAGGTTGTTTTTATCCCTGCTCCTTCTCCCTCTCCATCAGTTAAATCCTTTAGGAGTAAGGATGTTATAGTGGAGAAATTCTGTATTGTCAAAGATATTGCTCCCTATAGAGTGCCTACTATCCTAGAAGCTATAGGATGGGGTAATGTCCTAACTTGGAGTGGCAAAACTTACTCCTCATCTGTCTACAATTTTTATGAGTCCTTCTACAACCCCACTTTGAATACCTTTTGTGTCAAAACTTCTGAGGGCGAAGAACTCATTACCCCTGATAGGATATCCTCCCTGATAGGAATTCCTAGATCAAATGGCCCCAGGTTTATTGCTGAGGTCATTCTTGATGAGGATAGAGAGTCTATCACCACAGCTATATGTGGCAAAAATGTTGAATGGTTGGCAAATAACTCTCTTCAAGCATCCTCCTTGATTCCTCCCTTGCGGATTATTCATATCATTTTCACTCATTCAGTTTATCCGCGTAAAGGGAATAGGACTGAGGTTACCCCATACATGGCGAACATCCTATATAATGTCATCAATAGAGTTCCCATGTGTTTGCCCTCATTAATCATCCATCACATCATCAGGGTGGCCACTGGCTCTCAGCCATGTGCAGCCCCCTTTGGGTACCTAGTCTCTCGGCTCTCCAGTTCCTTTGGAGTGGCTGTGCCTTCATCAGAAAGACCTGTAGCCACTACAGTCTTCAACAAAAAGAATTTACAACTGATGAAGCTTCCTCCTCCTCCACCTCCTGAAGGTGATGACTTTCTCGAGGCTGCAGACGTAGCAATGGCAGATCAGCGTCAGCCTCCCCCTCCCCAGTCATCTCAGCCTCAGTCTGGCCAGTCTTCTCAGCAGCGACAGCCTCGACAGCCTCGTCAGCCTCAGCCTCCTCCTCGACGTTCTGTAGATGAGCGCTTGACATCTTTGGAGCAGGAGGTTGTTTCCTTGAGGACTGAGTTTCATGAGTATCGTCAAGAGACCTCAGGGACATTGAAAAAGGTCCTGAAGTATATGTCGAGCATCGCCAAGAGCTGTAGGCGACATGATGACGTCATGATTCCTTCTCCTCCAGATTCTGTTTAGATCTTTTAGGAGTGGTGTCTTGTCTCTTTTGGGGTTATTTTTGGGTAGTGATAGAGTGATCTTTATTTGTTGTATTCCTTTTCTATCATCTAACTCACTGTTTTGCGTACTGACCATCATTTCTTGTTATTTTGTAAATGGTCAAGTACTTAATGATCTTGTACTGATCTTTTCAAGTTAAATCAATGAAAGTACAATTTTATTTAATCTTGGTTTTCTCCATGATGCTTCTCCTTGATGGATGTTTTATGTTGTTTTGGAACTTTAATATGATCAAATCAAGTTATATTTGTCTTCATAGCTTCATTCAAACATGCTTGCACAAATCTATATACATGATAGCCTGTTTCGCATTTCCATTGTATTCTTATTTAACAGGTGCTACTAAAAGGTATATGTTTTCTCATGTATACAGGTTCCTTTGCAAATTAGATGGCAAAGGGGGAGAAAAAGTATATATCTCTCAAGACTCAGGGGGAGAAAGAGATCAAGATCTACTGCGAAAGGGAGAAAGAAAGTCAGATCTATCTGAGGGGGAGATCTGCTTCAAGAACTGTAGAAGAGCACTTGGTTTCAAGAGCAAAGGAGAGCTCTAACCAAGGGGGAGAAATCAACTTGAATATTGTCAAAAGCTTTCGTCAAAACAGCTTCATTCAAGAGATTTCAAAGTCTGAGACTTCTAGAAGATCCAAAGTCCATTGAGTGTAAGATCATAGGAGTTGCCATCAAATTGCAAAGGGGGAGATTGTTAGGCCCTTGGCTGTTGCAATTGTTGATGGATGCACACACTTTCACTTTGACATGATCACACACATGAGCTCTTAAGTTTAGACCTTTTGGATCTTGGTTTCTTTCATGCATTTTCACATGATTTTGAAATGAATTTAATTCTTGCATGTTTTAGAATCCAACTCTTTTGAAAACCTATTTCATTGTGCATTATATTTGGAAAATCATCTTGACGATTTAGGTTTGAGCTTTGCATACATTCATCTCTTTAGAATCATTTTTGTATGCATTGTTTTTGAAAAGAGTTTTTAGAAATCAAGCTAGCCTTTGGTTTTAAAGTTTCAAATCATTTTAGGCTCCTTATGTTTCATGTTTTTAAACTTCTTAGAATGACTTAAAACATGTTATTCAAGCTTGATTTAGTGGCCAAAAAGTTCCCTAAAGAAATACCTTCAAATATGTAAAAATTGGATTTTTGGTCAACAGGGCAGTCACCGGCAGTGTCGCCGGTCGACCGAGACCTGTATCTCGGTCGACCGAGGACACTGCAGCTTGACTGCACCTGAAGCTCCAACGGTCACTTTTTTTACCGTTGTGTGGTCTAGGTCGACCGAGGCCTGTTTCTAGGTCGACCGAGAGACTAGCCGTTGGACTGTTTTTTTGCTATAAAGTCCATTCATTTCCAACCTTTTTCAAGGCTGAAGATATGAACTTTTGAGACAATATTGGAGCCAAAGAAAGGGGAATTAAGTGAAAAGGCTAGAGAGCTTTTTGGAAATCAAATACATGAGTTTTTAAAAGGTACACATTACTAATCTTTTTGATTTCCATTCAAATTAGAATCAATGCATGTTTAAATCTTTGTATTTCCATTTATGCATGATTTCTAGTTCTTAGAGAGTTGTTTTGCAAACTTATTATCATCTTTGGTATATTAACAATGGCTTGCAAACTCTCATGCCTAAATCACATGTTTTCTTAGACTTTAACATTCATACAACTTGTTTATCTCATTTCTTCAAAGTTGTTTGAATCCTTTATGTGATTTGTATTATCTTCAATCATCTCTTTCCAAGCTTTGATTTTAAATTGCATCAAGCATACAATTAAGAACTTCATTGTAGAAATTGGTTGAAGAAAAGCATACACACACTTGTACACTCACTTTAGCATATTTAAGTGTATGTTTGTAATTTGTATTACACCTTCATATCAGCCTATGTAGAGGCATTTTAATTGAGCTAATATTGTATCTCTTAGAGTGTTCTTGAAGAAACACCTTCTTAGAGAAAATCCATCTTTGTAAAGGTTATTGCTTAGCCTTAGAAAAGCACTTTGTAAAGGTTATTGCTTAGCCTTAGAAAAGCACATTGTATAGGTTATTGCTTAGCCTTGAAAAGCATCTTGTAAAGGTTGTTGTTGAGCCTTAGAAAAACAACTTTGTAAAGGTTATTGCTTAGCCTAGTAAAAAGCATAGTTAGTGGAAATCCGGTGGGGTGATTGGATCACAAGCCGGTAGTGGACGTAGGCATTGAGGCCGAACCACTATAAACCTTGGTGTTTGATTGTGGTGCTTGTCTTCTTATCTTCCGCATCTTGTCTGGTAAATCATCTTATGTGACTAGTTTACTTTATATAATCAAAATTGATTTTTAATTGGTCACATTTGTAGAGCACCCTATTCACCCCCCCTCTAGGGTTAGGATCCCAAGGACTTTCACAACCTTGACAGACTTTCAGTCAAAGGTAATTCAGTTAGAAGAACAGCGAGCAATTTTTTCTAACAAAGTAATTCTTGCAGGTGGAGAAAAAGCTCAACTCCAACAGCGCTGTCTAAAAGCTGAGTCTGAGATGGAGAAACTGCGAAAAGAACTAAGTGCCTGCAAAGCTGAAAGAGATAACTCTGCTGGAAAGTTGAGGATGGTGCTAGTTGAGTTAGAATCGGCTAAAGCCTCAATCAATAGGATGAACACCGGATCCGCAAAGCTGAATCAAATTCTGGAAAGCCAATTACCTCCAAATTCGAAAACTGGTCTTGGATATGTTAATGGAGCATCCACATCTAAAGACAAAGGTAAGACTGTTTTTGTTCAAGGACAGACCATGACGTCTATACCTCTCGTCTACTCGAATACCTCATCCTCAAAAATTCACAAGTCAAACAATGTGTATCGATCAAAATTTATCCTCATCTGTCATTTTTGTGGGATCACTGGACACATAAGACCACATTGCAACAAATTGAGAAATTTCCTTAGAAATCAGCGTAGAAGGTCAAGAACCTATTCTGCACAGATTCGGACCAAACCATTCTGGGTCCGCAAATCTGATCTGCGCTGTAATGTGGTTCTTACAGCATTGAGTGCTACCGACTCAGATGTATGGTATCTAGACAGTGGATGTTCGAGGCACATGACAGGAAATGAAGCCTTGTTTACTTCACTTGAGGACTATAATGGTGGTTTTGTTCGATTCGGAGATGGAGGTAAGGCTAAAGTTGTTGGAAAAGGTACTGTCTCCATACCAGGTATGTCTAAGCTAAAGGATGTATATTTGGTTGATGGTTTAAAAACAAGCCTTTTGAGCATAAGTCAACTGTGCGACAATTATCATGAAGTGCATTTCTCTGCACAAGAATGCACAATTGTGGATAAGAAAGGTAAAACAGTGATTCATGGCATGAGGAATTCAGGAAACTGTTATGTTGTCTCCTCAGACAAATCTTTTACTTGCAATTCAGCAATCGTAAGTGACATAGAGCTTTGGTACCAAAGGCTTGGACATGTGAATTACAAAGATCCTGAAAAGTTGTCTATGCATGAGTTGGTTCGTGGCCTCCCTAAACTCAAAAAGGCTCCAAATACTGTGTGTGGCCCCTGCCAACTTGGTAAACAAATCAAAGCTCCACACAAAAAGATTGATTCCCTTACAACAAAGAGGCCATTGGAATTACTCCACATGGATCTGATGGGACCCACAAAGGTTGAAAGCATAGGCAGTAAAAAATATATATTTTTAACAGTTGATGATTTCTCTCGTCTAACTTGGGTTCGGTTTTTACGTGACAAATCAGAAACATTTCCTGTGTTTAATGACTTGTGGTCTCTTCTTATTGCAGATAAAGGTCAAGAATTTGGAGGAGTCTCTAGAATAAGATCAGATCATGGCACCGAATTTCAAAATTCAGATTTTTCTACCTTTTGCTCAACACATGGAATCAAACATGAGTTCTCTGCACGCAAAACACCTCAGCAGAATGGAGTTGTTGAAAGAAAAAATAGAGTGGTCCAAGAAATGGCTCGAGTGATGTTACACAGCAAAAACATCCCTCAAAGATTTTGGGCTGAGGCTATCAACACAGCAGTTTATGTGATAAATCGTGTTTATCTCCGCCCAACGACTAAGTCAACTCCATATGAATTGTGGACTGGAGTCAAGCCAAACATTAAATATTTTCGAACTTTTGGCAGCAAGTGTTATATCCTCCGTGATAGAGAACACTTGACCAAATTTGACTCCAGGAGTGATGAAGGAATCTTTCTCGGTTACTCCACAACCAGTAAAGCTTATAGGGTTTTTCATCTGAAGAATTCTACTGTCATGAAGTCTATTAATGTTATTGTTGATGATGCAGGTATGTTTGATCATTTATCTGACGACGATGAGGGACTAACTTTTTCCCCATACCCTGCACAGGTTGAAAACTTGATTGAAAGTCATGATGAACATAATTCCGCTGAGAAACCCGGTGCCCTTGAATCTGCTGAACCAGAGAGTCTAAGCAAAACACTGCTGAAAGCACTGTTCCAAACATCATTAAGCATTTTGAAGAGAAGAGCACATCTCCTTTACCTGTACATCCGCGATCGCAAAAAGGACAAGTCATCAAGGATCATCCCCTTGATACAGTTATTGGTGATGTTTCAGCGCCAATGAAAACACGGAAACAGGTACGTGATGAGGTAAGTCATGTGTGTTATGTCTCTACTTTTGAACCGAAAACTGTCAAAGCTGCTCTTAATGATGATTCTTGGATTAATGCTATGCATGATGAACTGGCCCAATTTGAAAGAAACTGTGTTTGGGAGCTTGTTCCTCGACCTACTGATTTAAATGTCATCAGTACGAAATGGATCTGCAAAAACAAGACCGATGAATCTGGTCAGGTTATCAGGAACAAAGCTCGTCTAGTAGCCCAGGGTTACACCCAAGTAGAGGGGATCGACTTTGATGAAACTTTTGCCCCGGTTGCTAGATTAGAATTTGTGAGATTATTACTTGCTATTGCTTGCTTTTTGAATATAAAATTGTTCCAAATGGATGTGAAGAGTGCCTTCCTGAATGGGTTTTTGAATGAGGTAGTGTATGTTGAATAGCCAAAAGAATTTGAAGATCCTCATTACCCTGATCACGTCTTTAAACTGAAAAAGGCACTGTATGGTTTGAAACAAGCACCTCGAGCTTGGTATGAGAGACTTACAGTGTTTCTCATTGAGCATGGATTTACTAGAGGTAGCGTTGATAAAACATTGTTCATCAGACATGACAAGGGTCAAATTATCATTGCACAAGTCTACGTTGATGACATCATCTTTGGATCTACCTCTGAGTTAATGGCTGAGAAATTTGCTGAAAAGATGGCTAGTGAATTCGAAATGAGCATGGTGGGAGAACTGTATTTCTTTTTGGGACTTCAAATCAAACAAACTCCGTTTGGTATTTTTATTTCCCAACCAAAATATGCCAGAGAATTACTAAAGAAATTTGGAATGCAAACCGCGAAGCATGCAAGGACACCAATGAGTACAACCGCAAAAATGAGTCTTGATGTGTGAGGCCCCACCCTTAGTGGGCTCTCTAATTGCTATTTTATAGGCTAGTTAATACTAATTTATACTAATTACTAGTTAATTGTGCTAATTATTGCTAATTATTAGTTAATTGGGCTAATTAGGGGTTAATTAGGGTGATTAGTTAGATTTTCCTAAGTTATAGTTAGACTAGCTTAGTTGGGTTAGTAGTTTAGTTAGTGGGGTGTTTTGGTTAATTCTAAGCTAATGAGTGTAGGGTAGGCCCTAGCTAGTGGTTTTAATTAACTAGGAGGGGGTTTTTTTATAAAAGAGTGCTCCTCTAGAAGATTCCAGCCCAATGTCTAAAATAACCCTAACCCTAACCCTAATTATGTGTTAATCTAAAGGGTATTACAGCCATTAACCAACCCTTCTTAAGCTATAAATCAGCTCTAATCCCAAGAAAACCCTAAGCTACTGTTCCTTCCCATTTCCTTCTTCCTCTCTCAATTCTTCCCTACGTTTTGAGCTGAGATTGCTACTGTTTGTGCTGGGATTTTTCCCTAAGAACAACACCTGCTACTTCATCTTCTTCCTCTCTCATTTCTTCACCTGGGAGCTACTGTTATGCTGGGGGATATGCATTAGGAGCTGCTACTGCTACTGCTGTATTCTTCTCCTTCTTCTTCTCTGCTGAACTGGGTTCTCTCTTCTATTGCTCTCTCTCTCTACCAAAACCATCTCTCATTTACTAAAGGCAAGTGCACTTACTCCTAGCTTAGAAAATGTGTTTCATTTCTTGATTTCTATAGTTTCAATTCATGAATGTTATTGATTAAGTCTTAGAAAAATTACTTGAGCTCAGTTGTGTTGTGTTGGATGGATTGGCCATTGATGAATGGGGGTTTCACCCCCCATTTGGAAGATCAATGGGTCCATATGGTGATGGATTGATGGGCATTGGAGTTATTTGATGTTTGGAGATGATTTGGTGAAGTTTGGGACTGATTGGAAGTGATTTGGTGGAAAAACGGGTTGAAATGGAGAACCTGAAAACTGGTCTCAGTGTATGGCCGAGATCAGTGCATGGCCGAGCTCACTGCAGGACCGAGCTCAGTGCATGGCCGAGACCAGTGCATGGCCGAGATCAGTGCATGGCCGAGACCAGTGCATGGCTGAGCTCAGTGCAGGATCGAGCTCAGTGCATGGCTGAGACCAGTGCATGGCCGAGACCAGTGCATGGCCGAGCTCAGTGCAGGACCGAGCTCAGTGTATGGCCGAGACCAGTGCAGGACCGAGCTCAGTGCAGGACCGAGCTCAGTGCATGGCCGAGACCAGTGCATGGCCGAGACCAGTGTTGGCCGAGCTCAGTGCTGGACCTAGCTCAGTGCAGGACCGAACTCAGTGCATGGCCGAGACCAGTGTTGGCCGAGCTCAGTGCTGGACCGAGCTCAGTGACTGGAATTTCATGGAAAAAGATGACCTGATACTTAGGATTTACAGTAGAAAATGTTTAAAGCTGGGAAATCCATCTTTCTAGGGTTTTTGGTGTATGCGGTCAATCACCCAGGCCAGGAGGTTGACCGGACACGCTGGGAACCTTTAGAAACGAAACAAACTTTCCAGGAGGCCTGATTCAATTTATCTAGTGCACTCAGTTGACCCACCAGGCCAGGAGGTCAACCGAGCACACTACACCTCAGGTCCACCTGGGAAACCCTGATTTTCCAGTGTTCAACATTTAGGAGTTGTGATCAGTTGTGGGGCCCATTGACCATCCAAATGAACGTTTATCAATGTTCTAAGCCCGAGTCAACGGTTTGGCTCAACCTTGACTCGCGGGGTCCACTGTTTAGGGTTTTGGTTGTTAATCTAAGATGATTCGACCTCTAAGAGTTGTCAATGATGCCCGTAACCACCTAAGCACCAAACACAGTATTATATGGCATCAATGGCTTCGTTTAGAGATCAAATTACCAGAGATAGACCTGAACCTAACGTGGCCCATTACCTAGGATTGGACCGTTGTATTTCCCTATTGATTCTTATATTGAAGTTCACACTTCACCTTGTTTAATGTTGTCATTCTTAGATCTTTAGAATAGCCGTTAACTGTTAATTAATGGTAATTGGAGGACCTAAACCTAGGATATCTTAGAGGTGACCTATGAGTATGATTTGGAGATCACTGACCCGTGTCTGTGTCTAGGCGGGCCCTTATTGGGCCTAAGTATGGGATGTGTACCTTTAGTTGAAAGAGGTAGTTTATATTTGGGTTTTTAGTCATGATGGATTGAATGGACTGGTTATCAATAGTAAATGGATGTGTTGCCTCGTTTGGACGGTTTTAGACCAGGCTATGTATTGATGGGCCTTGGTATGGATCCAACGAGTGGGCTTGGGCCTTGAATATAATCCATAGACTGAATTGATGTGTACAGACCTCTTAGAGACATTGTTAGGACCTTGTTCACGCAAGGCGAAGCCTAGACAGACACAGACCCTTAGAGTATTCTCGAGTCGGCATGAACATTCACTCGGTTGATTTAAGCCCAGCCTGTGGACTGATCATCCCCGGTAGGAGCTATTTGAGAGTTGAGAAGCTATCATGATGAGCTGTGTGGTTAAGACGGACGGTGTGATACCATGTCCGGTCTGGAGTGATGAGATGATGAGTGATTTGCGGGATTAGTAATTTCCAGCACTGGTGAGATTTTCCCGCCGCAACTGTGTTCAGTATGGGAGGGCCGCGGCATAATATCCCGCAGTATTCCAGCTCGTGTGAATGTGCCATTTTGTTGTAGTAGTTTAGATGTTTTATATTTAAACTGATTCCTTATGATTTTACTGCACAACTGCCTAGTTCACTTCCTTGCTATTCATTTAATTTATTTACTTGTCTCTATTCCCTTGATATATATGTTCTATGTTAGTAGTATGTTGTAATTTGCCAGATCTTTTAGATCTGACCCTTCATTGGTGCTTAGGCCTTGACCCAGAGATCCCAGAGGACGCACTAGCGATGGTAGAGGCGCCGATCGCTGGAGAGTTTGCATGGGGCCCGGCCGACACGGACGTCGAGCCGGAGGGCGGAGATTACATACCAGGGTTTTGAGAGCTCATCTTATTTTGGGTTTGAGCGAAATTTTGTAGTGAGTTGGGTAGAATTAAATATGTATTAACTTCGATTAACAACTGAACCTTTTTAATTAGACTGTAGTTCTACTCACACTTTACTTATTTATCGATACCTATTGCTTCCGCTTTATTCTTATGCTTCCGCAATTTAACTGTTATTACTATATGGTTCAAAAAGTTTTAAATTGGACCACAGCGGCCTACGATCTTGGAAGTTCTCGGATTTTCCGGGAAGTAGCGCGCCAACTTCGGGTATTCGAACGATTATATCGGTATCCGGAATTGGGGCGTTACATGATGTTAGTGGACAGGACTCTGATGAAAAAGCCTATAGAAGTATGATAGGCAGTCTTCTTTATCTCACTGCGAGTCGACCAGATATTTCGTATAGTGTTGGAGTTTGTGTAAGATTTCAATCCAAACCGAAACTATCACATGTTCAAGCTGTGAAACGCATTTTGAAATACATCTGTGGCACAACTGAATTTGGAATTTGGATGTCTAAAGATACCAACACGACTGTGGTTGGTTTTTCGGATGCTGATTGGGCTGGCTGTGTCGATGACCGAAAAAGCACTTCTGGTGGATGTTTCTTTCTGGGAAATAATCTCGTGGCTTGGCATAGTTAGAAGCAGACTTCGACTTCTCTGTCGACTGCTGAGGCTGAATATATTGATGCTGGTAGTTGTTGCACACAACTTCTTTGGATGAAACAAATGCTACAAGATTATGGAATTGAGCAAGAAACCATGACTGTTTTTTGCGATAATCAAAGTGCAATAGACATTTCCAAGAATCCAGTCCAACACTCTCGCACCAAGCATATAGATATTAGGCATCATTTCATCCGTGATTTGGTTGAGGAAGGAACAATTTCACTTCATCACATCTCCACCGACGCTCAACTTGCGGATATCTTCACCAAACCCTTGGATGCGGCACGGTTTGAATCTTTGCGTAAATTGTTAGGGATTTAGCTAATTCCCTACACTCCATAATTGTTTCTATGCGTCTAAGTACACACTTCACTTTCACATTTTTTTTTGCATGAAGTTATTCTCTCACTTCTACTTTATGTTTAGTCTTTGAGAGATGTTGCATTTCGGCTAAACCAGAGGAAGAGGGCTATCTTCGATTGTGTGTGAAAGCTGCCAATTGTCTGGTAATTTTCATTTGGAGAAGGCTACCATGGTCGTAAGAGTGAAAGTCACCAATGAAGGTTTAGCCCGTCCCCGTTGCTATTTACAAAAAAAAAAAAAAAAAAAAATTTGTGGCAGATTTTCCCTTACAGTTTACTTTACAGACTTTACAAAAAAAAAAAAAATAAATAAATAAAAAGAGGAAACTTATATGCTCCACTGTTGATAGTTGGGTGTGCTCCCTATGCTAGAAATAAGTGCATCTTTAGGAGATTTTCATGGAGTAGGATACACAGTTTTTATTTTCATTATCACTGTTCACATTCAAACTGTGTGCTTAGCCATGTAAACTTTACAACAGTAACATCTTGTCATTGTTCATGGAGAGTTTTGACCTAAATAGAGACGTTGAAGAATTTTTGCCGCGCTGCATTCAAAGAGTTGGACTCTTGGCAGTTCGTTCGAGCGACCATGACTGACCGCTCGAGCGAACCCTCGCATTAAAAGCGCGCACGATCTTCCTTCTTCCCCATTTCCGGTTCCTTCCTCACTGTTTTCCATTGCGGTTTTCTTTCGTTTTCTTGTGTTTCTTCTACACCTTCGTGAGATCCATCCACAAAAAGGTATTCTTCTAATCTTTTCTATTTAAACTTGTTTATTTTTCAGTGTTTCTCATCTCTTTGATGTTTTTTTCCATTTTTTTTCCTCTATGCATTTGATGTTGTTAGGGCTTTGGTTTTCTTCATACTTTGTCTGTCTCTTCTCTTTCCATTGTCATTTTTTTTCTCTCTTTCCCTCTTGCATACTTGTTCTTGTTCATTTTGCATCTCACATCATGCATTTTTTTCCAATTGGATTGGTTTAATGGAAATGCCCTTTCTCTTTAAGTCTATCGTTCTCTTGCAAAATGATATATTCCTTGTACATGAAATTGCTGATACTGATTCCACCTGAGTATGGATTTTTTTTTGTACATGAACATCTATGAATGTGATGGGGAGTTTCTGTGACTGATGGAAGTGATGGGGGTTTGAAAATTTTTTTTTTTGCTGTTGTGGCTGGAAATTATGAAGTGACTGTTTTGACCAGTGGAGGTATATGCTGGAGAATGAATGCATATAGATTTGTTTCTCTTGATGGCTAGCACTTTTGTTGGAGTTTACTGTTGTGTTCCATTAGACATTGGCTGATCAGTGGTGGGTGTTGTTGTTTTTGTTGGAATGATTGGTGATTGATGGAGATTACTGTTGTGTTGGTTTGGAGATTGCCTGGATGTTAATGTGGTTGATTGTGGGTGCCTAAATGGCACATCTGGTGTTGGGTGGCAATACCACATTTTTTTTTACAGGATGTGATCAATATCGAATGAGAGTGGCAGTAGTTCTATCTATGGTTGATGATTGGGTGGGGATACCCATATTTATCTTTTGTGCAGGGATTTTGTCCTAATTGGTCTCTATGTTTTTCACTGTCAGTTATGGCTCCTAAAAAGCAACCTCATGCTGAGGCTTCGTCTTCCTCATCTTTTGATCACTCTCGTTTTCCCAGCCTTGCAAAGTCCACCTTGTTTGATGAACAGTTTGCACATCGTAACATTGAATCAGAGAGAGAAGTGGCAGAGGAATTACATGCCAAGGCTGTTTGTCGGAGTCTGGCAAATAGAGAATGGTACCCCTTGATGAAATTTGACTCCAAGAAAATTCATGTTGACTTGGTCAGGGAGTTCTATTGCAATCTGGAAGTGTTGGAGAATGGTTCTGTCAAGACCTATGTGAGAGGAAGATGGATCACCATCTCAGTAGCAGATATTGCTGACTTTATCAATATTCTGGTGGAAGAGGAGGTTGATTACCCAATACTGGATGAAATGCCAGCCCCTATTGACTATGATGCCATTGCCACCATTCTTTGTGTTGTGCCCACTCAGTGGCCTGGGGGAATAATTCTTCATGGAAATCTCACAGCTGAGTATCGGTTTCTAAACCGATTTGTGTGTCACAACCTTGAACCCCGTGGTCACACATCTGATGTAGCTCAGAAGAATGGCTACCTACTCTATTGCATCGGCACTGGAAGGCGTGTAAACATCCCTCTTGTCTATCTGCATGTCCTCGTTCGAACACTGACAGCTAAGCGAAATTCCCTGCTACCGTTTGGAGTCTTTATCACTAAATTTCTAGCTTATAAAGAGATACAAGTCAGGCAGAATGAACCTTTTGTCAAAGTCAAAAATCCTATCAATGCCCGAACAATTGCACAATCATCTGCTCATGTTAATCCAGCACAGGGAGCTGAGGAAGGACATCATGGAGAAGAGGCTACTGCACCACCAGTTCAGGGGGAGCAACCAGGCCTCCATCACAGATTTGATCAGCTGGCACTACAGTATCAGGATCTCTCAGCTCGGGTTGACTTGGGTTTCACTCAAGTTCAGGATCTCTCGAACAGGGTTGACTTGGGTTTTACTCAAGTTAATGCAGCCCTAGCAGATATTCTTGCACGGATGGGACAAGGCCCGCAATGATTTTAATATTTGCTGTTTCATTGCTATTTTGCTCTTGGTTCTTTGCTACCTTGTCTATTTTGGTGGATACTTGCTACTTTCTTGAAACTTTCTCTCTCTCATTCTCCTTAGATACTTATGTTGGTGGTGAACCATAGATTTCACATTATGCTTGGGTTTATCTTATGCACTTATTAGATTTACTGTTGCTTATTCTCTATGTTTTCTTCTTCTATCTTTTGCTTGGTTCTAATTGACAATTTATGAACAAAAAGGGGGAATGGTGGGTTCATTTTCTGTGATACCTTTCATTTGATCTTATTGTGAAAGTCATTGCAGGTACTTCATATGCAATACTGAAGTCTCTTTGTGTGTTGGTCTTGATTTTAGTTTAAGTTGGTTTTTGGGTAGAATTTTTATGTAATAGGGGTTTTGTCCATGAATTGCCAAAGGGGGAGATTGTAAGGATTTTAGTTGGCTAATTCATAGGAGTTTGGACAAAACTGGGTTCCTTGATAATCTGTATTGAGTCTAGAAAGGACTGCAATAGTTCTACAAAGTTTGAACTGGCCGCTCGAGCGAACATACAACCGCTCGAGCGAACCAAACAGGAGATCAAACGCTCGACCTTTCATTTCGTGCGCTCGAACGAACAAGGTTCTGGAATGAAGACTCAAAGTTTGCACGACAGTCGCTCGAGCGAACCTCTCACAGAGAGTTGTTCGCTCGAACGCATTTTAATAGTCGCTCGACCAACGAACAAGTGCGCGTTCCGTCTGTTACCAGAGAGCTGGTCGCTCGAGCGAACCCCATGACCGCTCGAGCGAACCTGGGATTTCTATTTCAAGAAGAACTCCCATTTCTATTCTCAATGAAAGAAGTTTCCTGTTTTGAAGAAGCCTAAGTTGCACGAAATTCATTCTATATATAGGCTATTCATCTCTCCTCTCCACAGAACTCTGAATAGAAGAAATCTATGAGTGTGAGAGTTTGAGAGATCCATTTTTCTGCTCCAAGGCTGCCATTACTGAAGCTATGCTGAAGATTCAAGTCTTGGTTTGATTCCACCACTTCTCTTGAAGACTCCGTTGTTCAAGCGCGGTGAAGGTGCACGGCGAGTAGTCGGCAAGTACTTTGCAATCCTTAGGTTGAGTCAGCAACTGGGAAAGGGTTGTGAGTTTTCTTGTAACTTTCAATTACATAGTGCTTGGTTGTCTGTTGGCCTAGACGATAAGGCCCGTGGTTTTTTCCCGAGTAGGGTTTTCCACGTAAAAATCCTGTGTCCTTATCTCTCTTGTGGTGTGATTGTTTAGGGTTAACTATTAGTTTAATCACTTGGCATTGATATTCATCTGAGATCGTATAAGTGGGACCTCTGCCTGTGTTAAGGCAAGTTAAGTGGTTTTTCATGATTAAAAGTAATTTTTTCCATATTAAAGTGATAAGGCTAACAAGGAAAAATTAATCAAAGCTTTTGCCAACGTCTGCAGAAGAACAAAAAATCAACCATCTTAACATTTATCATAATGGATGTATATATCTCTGGTGGGCCAACAAACGGTCTAGCGTTTAATTGGTTGCCTAGGTTAGGCACAACCATAGGGCCTATTTTTCTTTACTTGATTTCATGATAGGAATTTACTAAGTTGGAGTTTTTTGTACATGATGTAATACATTGTCCTCTGAGATAATGCCATGTTTATTTTTCAGCATTTTAAATTTCAGCACTTAAAATGTCTCAAATATCCTTTGAGAAATCAAAATTTTCAGCATCCTTATTTTATTTTATTTTTAATTTCTGAATGCACAAGTTAAAAAAAACCATACGGGACATAAATTCCTTCAATTCCACAAAAAGGTTAAAAAAAACAAAAACACAGGCCCTCTTTTCTTCTCTCCCCATCGATTTGTCTTTATTGCCTGAAGAAGGAAACACCCCCAACAACTACTCATAGTCGCTGTCCACCTGCCAACATTTCTTTTCATTCAATGGAGAAAAGACAGGGCCACAAGAAACACCTCTTCAACTCGTTTATTAGACTTTTTCAAAACAGAAACTGTTGACAATGGCATCAACCATGAACCTGCTGCCCATGTCGGTTCTTATTGGACCGATCCATTTGATGTGACGTTGGAATAACATGTGCAAAACAGTTCTAGATCCTGTAGGTTGACAGATCAAGCTTCCTATCATCTAAAGAGCGATCAAAAAGTCTATACACCCCGACGTTGTATCCCGAAAGGTACCCCGATCGAACATGGAGATCCACGTGGTGCTGAGGTGGACCGCACCGTTCAACTTTTCATTTGGGCGGGGAGAAAGAAAAAAAAGATGAAAAATGGAAATCGGTCTTTATTCAGGAACTAACGTCTCTGCTTCTTCTCCCTCCTCCTACCCAGCTGAATAATGTTTTTCTGTACCAACAAAAACAGACATCCATGATCCACTCAAAACTTTCACAAAACCAACAAAACCCACATCCTAAAATTTTTCTTTCCAATGCTTGAATGCTCCGAAGCCTGCACAATTTGTGGACATTTTACCTTCACAACCTGGAGAAGCCAGAAAAGTCAAAAGTTAGAAAATTAAAATCTCTCACAAATACAATAGTGAAATCCAGATTGTCAAATACAGCTTACCTTTACCATTTTTTTATTCAAGCATTTCAAAATCAGAGCATTGAGAACTTGAATATGCACTGTGTAGCAATAAGATTGGTCCACATAATCTACAAAAAAAAAAAAAAAAAAAAAAATAGGACAACCTCATGACATAAGTTATACTGTTGTACTGATCTTTACTTTCAATCTCAAATTACGTTGTGGGACTCTAGATAAATATATGTTTTTCTCTGTAAAACTGAATGAAAGAGAGAGGGACAGAGAGAACTGATGGTTGTCTTCTATAGTCATGCAGCCATTGCAAGAAATTGCAGAGATGAGAAACCCATATTCACCCAAGAGATAGTAGATGCTTGATGGAAACAGTTAAAAAAAAATCAATATGCTAGAAAATCCCCAAAATCCCTGCCGAGATTATGAACCAGAGCAATTCCCTGAGAAACCCATTTTCACCCAAGAGATAGTAGATGCTTCTTGGGAACAGTTCAAAAAAAAATGCTAGAAAACCCCCAAAATCCCTTCCAAATGAGTAGAAACCCAAAATCTCCAAAATCCCTTCCAGATTTCAGAACCCTAAAAACCACGAAACTGGAAAAACAAATCCAAAAATAAAATACAAACATGAAATCTTACCTTTAGTAAAGAGCAGAGAGAGCAGCGAACACAGAGGAGGGTCTTTTAACCATTGACGAGAGAGGTTGGTTTAAGAGAGGAGAGAAGGGTTTGATAGAGGAGAGGTCGGTTTGAGAGATGAGAGTTTTGTTGAAATGGGTTTTGAGGGAGGAGATAGAAAGGAACTGTGTTTTGACCGATTTCCCTTCGTTTGTCTCCGAATGAGAGAGAGAGAGATGAGATCCCTGGAGATGGGCTGAGCACATTTGGGAGGAGGGAGAAGAAGCAGAGACGTTAGTTCCTGGATAAAGACCGATTTCCGTTTTTTATCTTTTCTTTCTTTCTCCCCGCTCAAATGAAAAGTTGAACTGTGCGGTCCACCTCAGCACCACGTGGAACTCCACGTTGGATCGGGGTGCCTTTCGGGATTCAACGTCAGGGTGGATAGACTTTTTGAAAGAGAGATACATTTTTGCTGGATGCAGATATACAATTTTTTAAGTCTGTCAGTTAAATTGTTTTGATTTGACTTTATGGAATCATTCATAGAATCATGGCACAGTAAATTTGACTTTGCAGTACTTTACTGTCAAACCTTGTATGTGAAAGTCCACGAGGATCCTAACCCTAGAGGGGGGGGTGAATAGGGTGAGCTACAACTATGACTAATTATGACCAATTTTAACTTCTTAGCATAAACTAGTCACATGTGATGATTAACAAACAAAATGCGGAAGCTAATACAAAGACAATCACCACATAGCATGCACCACAACACCAATGTTTATAGTGGTTCGGCCTCAATGCCTACATCCACTACCGGCTTGTGAATCCAATCACCCCACCGGATTTCCACTATGTATGCTTTTTCAAAGGCTAAGCAATAACCCTTACAATGTTGCTTTTCAAAGGCTAAACAACAACCTTAACAAGATGCTTTTCAAGGCTAAGCAATAACCTATCAATGTGCTTTTAGAGGCTAAGCAATAACCTTACACAAATCAAGATTTCTCAAAGAAAGTGTTTACTCAACACTCTAAGAGATTACAATTTTAGCTCAATGTAATTGCCTCTTGAATAGGCTAATATGAAAGTTTAAAACAACTCACACAAACACTCTATGAATGCAAAAGTGTATGCTCATGATGTGTGTGTGTGTGTGATGACTTCAATCAAGTTTAAAAAGAAAGCTTAATCAAATATATGCTTAAGGCATTTGAAAGTTTAAGACACACAAAAGTTTTGATTGAAGTTTGATGCAAATCACATGAATAATAAACAACTTGTTAAAGACATGAAATTCAAAGAATCACAAGTTGTATGAAAAATAACGTTTAAGAAAGCATGTGATTTGATAAGAGTGATTGCAAACTAATCTAATTTACCAAGAAAGATATTGAGCTTGCAAATCAACTCTTTAAGGACTTGAAATCATGCATAAATGAAAATACAAAGGATTTGAACATGCATGAATTTCATTTGTATGGAAATCAAAATAACTTAGAAGATGTACCTTTTAAAAACTCATAAGTTTGATTTCCAAATAGCCCTCTAGCCTTTCCAACTTCTTCCCCTTTCTTTGGCTCCAAAATGCTCTCAAAAGTTCATGTGTCAAGCCTTGAAAAAGGTTGGAAATGAATGGACTTTATAGCCAAAAAGTTGCCAACGGCTAGTCCTCGGTCGACCGGCAAAGAGGTCTCGGTCGACCGGGAACACACAACGGTCAGAAAAATGACCGTTTGAAAAACTGCTTTTAGCGGCGGACACAAAAACCGCCGCTAAAAGTGGTTTTTCCGCCGCTAAAGGTCCTGTTTTCCCAAAAATGTAATTTTCTAAAGTAATTTTGGTTGGGAATTTTTTGGGCCATTAAATCAAGCTTGAAAACATGTTTTAAATCATTCTAAGGGTTTTTAAAACATGAACCATAAAAAGCCTAAAAGATTCGAAACTTTAAAACCAAAGGCTAGCTTGATTTGTAAAAACTCTTTTCAAATGAAATTGCATACAAAACTGATTCTAAAAGTGCTGAATGTTTGCAATGCTCAAACCTAAATTCACAAGATGATTTTCCAAATATAATGCACAAGGAATTAGGTTTTCAAAAGAGTTTGGGTTTCAAAACTAATGCATCCAAGTTTAAAACCAAAACATGCATAAAACAAAAGCTTTTCCAAATCTTAAAAGCTATGCATGTATAAAACTAGATTTCAAGGTTTTCTAAAACAATGCAAGTGTGAAATATCAAATGATGCTAAAGTGCAAATGCATCCATCAAATTGCAATTACAAAATCCTTAACAATCTCCCCCTTTGCAATTTGATGGCAACTTACTCATCATTGAAATTACACACCAAGGTCTTCAGCTCCCCCTCAGCTGGACAAGTCTTGAAATCTTCTTGGATGCGTCTTCTCTTAGCTTGGGCTCTTGAGCTCTTTTCTTCAATCTTCTTGATGCTTGGAGCTTGATCATTCTTCAAGCTTTCTTGCTTCTTTCTTTCTTTATCCAAGCATCTCCTTTTGCTCCAAGCTTTCTTTCTTCTATTTGCTCTCCCCCTTTGACCATGCCTCTCTCTCCCTTTGGCAAGGTATGCATTCTCTCCCTTTGTAGAAGATCATACACAACTCTCCTTAGGAAGCTTGGACATTCTCTTCACCCTTTGAGAACTTGAGTTCTTTCTCCCCCTTTTATGGATAGGAGATCTTCGAGTACTTGAACTCTCGAACTCTCTCCCCCTTTGAAGAGTAGGAGATCTTTGAGTCACACTTGAACTCTCTCTCCCCCTTTGACATTAAATTGCAAAGGTACCTACACACATGAGACAAGAAGAATACCTTTAGTAGCACCTGTTAACAAATGAAATCGAAAATGAAATTCATAACAGGCTATCATGTATGTAAGTTATCTCTAAGGGCTCAAAGGCAATCCAAGGGTGAATTTGATCAAAACTAATACTTCCTATGAAGGTTTACACTCCCCCTCAATCCATTCTCTTCTTTTGTCAAACTTTGACAAGATATAACTATTAAATGCAAGAAGTAGATGGTTTAACCAAGTGAGGGTCAACTTCAAGGAAAGGATTAGATTCATTTAACTATAAAGCTCATATGATCAAATTACCAAAAGAGAGCAAGGTCATTAACGATCATGGATACCAATTGAAATAAACATATCAATTGAGATTAAAGGATGTGACTATAAACTCAATCACTCTAAAATGGATTTAAGAGAATATAACTATTAAGATAAATCCAAATTAGAGCTATCCATGATGCAATGGGGTTTACTCAAACATAGCATCAAACAATATAACTTATGAAAATCATATGCTATGAAAGTTTTGAAATCATTTCACTCAAACTATAAATATGACTATTAATGTGCAAGAAAGAGTGAAATGAAATTCAATCATGAAGCCAACCTCAAATAATAACCAACCAATATTATTAACACATAAACATGGTGGTCATGAGATATACCTATAAGAGCAAGTGAGGAGGCAATCATGAACATTACGATGCTAATGGTGTGTGACATGGAACAATCATATATTACTATCAAGTTTAATCCAATGCACACAAGGTCTATCACATACACAAGATAAGATATCAATTGGATATGAAAACAATGGAAACTTATACCAAATGAAACCAATTGAATATGACAACATGATAAAGAGCAAGAATGTGACAAAAATTCCATCAAGCATCATAAATGCATATTCATCACTTTTAAAGATATGACTATTGAGCATAGTGATGAACAAGGCAAATTGCAATGCAAAAGAATATGACTTGGTAAAGCATGCAATTTCCAAAGTGTCAAAATCATATGAATTCAACATCTAAGATATCCATCAAACATATAGAAATATGAGAAATGAGTTTCAAAGAGTTTCATATGATTAAGAACACTACTTATGAAGTTGAAACATGTATAAGGATGATACCAAGAGAATCTACATGAGTCAACATCATAACCATCCAAAAAGATATGACTATAAGGCATAGAGGATGGATTTGGGTTCTAGTATGGTTTTTACAAATAAAACTAAGATCACAACCATACATGGAACCAAAAGTCATTTGCATATAAAAAGAATAACTAAATAATCAAAGATGCAAACAACACACATTTCCATTTCTAAGATAATGAAACCAAAAGAAAAGGAAATGAGAACATGGAACATGCTTAGATGATTATAACTAATGAGGTTATAGAGCATTTCCATTCAAACAATCTTCAAATCATTTTGATAAACAAAATCCAACAATGAGCATAAAAAGTATGATTTTGAAGATCAATTATCAACAATGTATTTTAAAAGATATAACTTAATTGAAACACATACAAGTTGATTTTTCAAAACAATGTTCTCCATATAAAAGTTTAACTTAGAAATCCATGGAAAAACTTGAATTGATTCAAATCATTTGTTAAAAAAAAATCTTACTATGACATCTACACAAATGATTCAACAACAATTGATCATGAAAAATCTAGCTATGAAAGCTTTTGAAATCACAATCAATTGATCATGTAGAAATGCAATGCAAAACTTATGTGTGCAAGAAGCAAATCAAACATGATGAACTTATAATCAAAAGATTTTGAAAACCATGACATGTAACTTAGAAAGGTGCATGAAAACAAAATCAAATGATCATAAAGCAACAATGCATTTTTAAAAGATGTGACTTAAAAGAAACAAAATGCAAATGCAATCATGACCAACAAAAGGTTTAACTTATAAATCATAGGTTGGTCAATGAGGTCCAAGGCCTTAAGGTTTGTCTAAGTATAAAACTTTGGGAATCCACCTAAGGTCTTGGGAGGGTTGAACTTTGAGATCTATTTTGAAATTCTCACCAACTATAGGAGATTTAACTTGATAAATTTTCAATTTAAACTTATCACCAAGATATTTAGATTTTACTAAATTTGGCTTAGAATGGTGATTAGTCTTTTGATGTTGGTGAGTTTGTTTCTTTGGGGATTGTTTCACTTTTCTTTTCTTCTTACTTTCTCCCTTTACTTGACTTTTGAATTTTAGATTTAACTTTGTTACTTTATTCAAAAGTTCTTTCATGGGTTTATATAAGGGAGATAGGTTGAGAAGCTTTTTGTTTATAGATTCTTTTAAGCTAGGTTTGACTTGTTTAACCTTTTTAGAATCTATCTTAGGAGACTCCTTGTTAATTGGTTTAACTTGTTTAAGCTTTATGGAGTCTTCCTTGGTTTTTAGTGTCTTACCCTTCAAGTTTGATTTTACTTTCTTGAGTTCAAAGATGGGTTTAGACACATGGCTTCTTTTCCTTAGTTTGCACTCAAACATGAAATGCCCTTCAATGCCACAAAAATTACATTTGGTTTTGGGCAAAGGAGAAGGAGTGCTAGAGAAGGAGGACTCACCTTTCACAAATGTGTTGGTGAACTTAGGGTCATATGACATATTCCTATTAAATCCAAGACCCGTCCTATCTCCATGTGGTTTACCCAATTTAAATAATTTTTCAAGTCTATCTTCACTTTGGGTAAACTTGCACTCATACTTTTGTTTATAGCTTTCAAGTTGAGTGACTTTGGTTATAAGGATTGAATTTTCATGTTTAACTTTTGAAAGTTCATTTTCAATTTCCTTATATTTGCTTAGCTCTTCATTGGCAAGTTTTAATTCAAGTTTTAGTTCATCAACAACATTAGATCCAAGTTCTTGAGATTTTAACTTACTTTTAATCAACTTGGCTTCTAAATTGATAAAGTCTTTGTCTTGCCTTTTTATTTGATCTCTTAGATTTAAATTTTCCTTATTGACATTATCATAATCCATCTTTAATTCTCTTAGTTCATCTTGAATGTTAGATAGATTATTTAAAGAGATCATGAACTTAGATTCTACACAATTTATGAATTCATCTTTTTCTCTAAGTTCATTTTTAGAAGAGACTAATTCTTGGTTTAGCCTTTTAGATTCTTCTTTTAATCTTTTATTTTTCTTGGAAACCTCTAAGGACCATGTGTACAATTCCTCATAGGCTTCATGTTCATCAAATTCTTCTTCTTTTAATTCAAGTTGAGATTCTTTAATTTTAATGTTTGAATCTCCATAAGATGGAAGAATGAGGGGTCTAGAAGAATCTACAATGTTTAGCATAGTGGAGTCCATTTTAATGATTTTCAAGCAAGGACAACTCTAGGGTTTTGACTCTAGGTTTTTACACCTAATCAAGAGTTCCAAACACTTGATCCTAAGGGATAGAGCACGAGGCTCTGATACCAATTGAAAGTCCACGAGGATCCTAACCCTAGAGGGGGGGGTGAATAGGGTGAGCTACAACTATGACTAATTATGACCAATTTTAACTTCTTAGCATAAACTAGTCACATGTGATGATTAACAAACAAAATGCGGAAGCTAATACAAAGACAATCACCACATAGCATGCACCACAACACCAATGTTTATAGTGGTTCGGCCTCAATGCCTACATCCACTACCGGCTTGTGAATCCAATCACCCCACCGGATTTCCACTATGTATGCTTTTTCAAAGGCTAAGCAATAACCCTTACAATGTTGCTTTTCAAAGGCTAAACAACAACCTTAACAAGATGCTTTTCAAGGCTAAGCAATAACCTATCAATGTGCTTTTAGAGGCTAAGCAATAACCTTACACAAATCAAGATTTCTCAAAGAAAGTGTTTACTCAACACTCTAAGAGATTACAATTTTAGCTCAATGTAATTGCCTCTTGAATAGGCTAATATGAAAGTTTAAAACAACTCACACAAACACTCTATGAATGCAAAAGTGTATGCTCATGATGTGTGTGTGTGTGTGATGACTTCAATCAAGTTTAAAAAGAAAGCTTAATCAAATATATGCTTAAGGCATTTGAAAGTTTAAGACACACAAAAGTTTTGATTGAAGTTTGATGCAAATCACATGAATAATAAACAACTTGTTAAAGACATGAAATTCAAAGAATCACAAGTTGTATGAAAAATAAAGTTTAAGAAAGCATGTGATTTGATAAGAGTGATTGCAAACTAATCTAATTTACCAAGAAAGATATTGAGCTTGCAAATCAACTCTTTAAGGACTTGAAATCATGCATAAATGAAAATACAAAGGATTTGAACATGCATGAATTTCATTTGTATGGAAATCAAAATAACTTAGAAGATGTACCTTTTAAAAACTCATAAGTTTGATTTCCAAATAGCCCTCTAGCCTTTCCAACTTCTTCCCCTTTCTTTGGCTCCAAAATGCTCTCAAAAGTTCATGTGTCAAGCCTTGAAAAAGGTTGGAAATGAATGGACTTTATAGCCAAAAAGTTGCCAACGGCTAGTCCTCGGTCGACCGGCAAAGAGGTCTCGGTCGACCGGGAACACACAACGGTCAGAAAAATGACCGTTTGAAAAACTGCTTTTAGCGGCGGACACAAAAACCGCCGCTAAAAGTGGTTTTTCCGCCGCTAAAGGTCCTGTTTTCCCAAAAATGTAATTTTCTAAAGTAATTTTGGTTGGGAATTTTTTGGGCCATTAAATCAAGCTTGAAAACATGTTTTAAATCATTCTAAGGGTTTTTAAAACATGAACCATAAAAAGCCTAAAAGATTCGAAACTTTAAAACCAAAGGCTAGCTTGATTTGTAAAAACTCTTTTCAAATGAAATTGCATACAAAACTGATTCTAAAAGTGCTGAATGTTTGCAATGCTCAAACCTAAATTCACAAGATGATTTTCCAAATATAATGCACAAGGAATTAGGTTTTCAAAAGAGTTTGGGTTTCAAAACTAATGCATCCAAGTTTAAAACCAAAACATGCATAAAACAAAAGCTTTTCCAAATCTTAAAAGCTATGCATGTATAAAACTAGATTTCAAGGTTTTCTAAAACAATGCAAGTGTGAAATATCAAATGATGCTAAAGTGCAAATGCATCCATCAAATTGCAATTACAAAATCCTTAACAATCTCCCCCTTTGCAATTTGATGGCAACTTACTCATCATTGAAATTACACACCAAGGTCTTCAGCTCCCCCTCAGCTGGACAAGTCTTGAAATCTTCTTGGATGCGTCTTCTCTTAGCTTGGGCTCTTGAGCTCTTTTCTTCAATCTTCTTGATGCTTGGAGCTTGATCATTCTTCAAGCTTTCTTGCTTCTTTCTTTCTTTATCCAAGCATCTCCTTTTGCTCCAAGCTTTCTTTCTTCTATTTGCTCTCCCCCTTTGACCATGCCTCTCTCTCCCTTTGGCAAGGTATGCATTCTCTCCCTTTGTAGAAGATCATACACAACTCTCCTTAGGAAGCTTGGACATTCTCTTCACCCTTTGAGAACTTGAGTTCTTTCTCCCCCTTTTATGGATAGGAGATCTTCGAGTACTTGAACTCTCGAACTCTCTCCCCCTTTGAAGAGTAGGAGATCTTTGAGTCACACTTGAACTCTCTCTCCCCCTTTGACATTAAATTGCAAAGGTACCTACACACATGAGACAAGAAGAATACCTTTAGTAGCACCTGTTAACAAATGAAATCGAAAATGAAATTCATAACAGGCTATCATGTATGTAAGTTATCTCTAAGGGCTCAAAGGCAATCCAAGGGTGAATTTGATCAAAACTAATACTTCCTATGAAGGTTTACACTCCCCCTCAATCCATTCTCTTCTTTTGTCAAACTTTGACAAGATATAACTATTAAATGCAAGAAGTAGATGGTTTAACCAAGTGAGGGTCAACTTCAAGGAAAGGATTAGATTCATTTAACTATAAAGCTCATATGATCAAATTACCAAAAGAGAGCAAGGTCATTAACGATCATGGATACCAATTGAAATAAACATATCAATTGAGATTAAAGGATGTGACTATAAACTCAATCACTCTAAAATGGATTTAAGAGAATATAACTATTAAGATAAATCCAAATTAGAGCTATCCATGATGCAATGGGGTTTACTCAAACATAGCATCAAACAATATAACTTATGAAAATCATATGCTATGAAAGTTTTGAAATCATTTCACTCAAACTATAAATATGACTATTAATGTGCAAGAAAGAGTGAAATGAAATTCAATCATGAAGCCAACCTCAAATAATAACCAACCAATATTATTAACACATAAACATGGTGGTCATGAGATATACCTATAAGAGCAAGTGAGGAGGCAATCATGAACATTACGATGCTAATGGTGTGTGACATGGAACAATCATATATTACTATCAAGTTTAATCCAATGCACACAAGGTCTATCACATACACAAGATAAGATATCAATTGGATATGAAAACAATGGAAACTTATACCAAATGAAACCAATTGAATATGACAACATGATAAAGAGCAAGAATGTGACAAAAATTCCATCAAGCATCATAAATGCATATTCATCACTTTTAAAGATATGACTATTGAGCATAGTGATGAACAAGGCAAATTGCAATGCAAAAGAATATGACTTGGTAAAGCATGCAATTTCCAAAGTGTCAAAATCATATGAATTCAACATCTAAGATATCCATCAAACATATAGAAATATGAGAAATGAGTTTCAAAGAGTTTCATATGATTAAGAACACTACTTATGAAGTTGAAACATGTATAAGGATGATACCAAGAGAATCTACATGAGTCAACATCATAACCATCCAAAAAGATATGACTATAAGGCATAGAGGATGGATTTGGGTTCTAGTATGGTTTTTACAAATAAAACTAAGATCACAACCATACATGGAACCAAAAGTCATTTGCATATAAAAAGAATAACTAAATAATCAAAGATGCAAACAACACACATTTCCATTTCTAAGATAATGAAACCAAAAGAAAAGGAAATGAGAACATGGAACATGCTTAGATGATTATAACTAATGAGGTTATAGAGCATTTCCATTCAAACAATCTTCAAATCATTTTGATAAACAAAATCCAACAATGAGCATAAAAAGTATGATTTTGAAGATCAATTATCAACAATGTATTTTAAAAGATATAACTTAATTGAAACACATACAAGTTGATTTTTCAAAACAATGTTCTCCATATAAAAGTTTAACTTAGAAATCCATGGAAAAACTTGAATTGATTCAAATCATTTGTTAAAAAAAAATCTTACTATGACATCTACACAAATGATTCAACAACAATTGATCATGAAAAATCTAGCTATGAAAGCTTTTGAAATCACAATCAATTGATCATGTAGAAATGCAATGCAAAACTTATGTGTGCAAGAAGCAAATCAAACATGATGAACTTATAATCAAAAGATTTTGAAAACCATGACATGTAACTTAGAAAGGTGCATGAAAACAAAATCAAATGATCATAAAGCAACAATGCATTTTTAAAAGATGTGACTTAAAAGAAACAAAATGCAAATGCAATCATGACCAACAAAAGGTTTAACTTATAAATCATAGGTTGGTCAATGAGGTCCAAGGCCTTAAGGTTTGTCTAAGTATAAAACTTTGGGAATCCACCTAAGGTCTTGGGAGGGTTGAACTTTGAGATCTATTTTGAAATTCTCACCAACTATAGGAGATTTAACTTGATAAATTTTCAATTTAAACTTATCACCAAGATATTTAGATTTTACTAAATTTGGCTTAGAATGGTGATTAGTCTTTTGATGTTGGTGAGTTTGTTTCTTTGGGGATTGTTTCACTTTTCTTTTCTTCTTACTTTCTCCCTTTACTTGACTTTTGAATTTTAGATTTAACTTTGTTACTTTATTCAAAAGTTCTTTCATGGGTTTATATAAGGGAGATAGGTTGAGAAGCTTTTTGTTTATAGATTCTTTTAAGCTAGGTTTGACTTGTTTAACCTTTTTAGAATCTATCTTAGGAGACTCCTTGTTAATTGGTTTAACTTGTTTAAGCTTTATGGAGTCTTCCTTGGTTTTTAGTGTCTTACCCTTCAAGTTTGATTTTACTTTCTTGAGTTCAAAGATGGGTTTAGACACATGGCTTCTTTTCCTTAGTTTGCACTCAAACATGAAATGCCCTTCAATGCCACAAAAATTACATTTGGTTTTGGGCAAAGGAGAAGGAGTGCTAGAGAAGGAGGACTCACCTTTCACAAATGTGTTGGTGAACTTAGGGTCATATGACATATTCCTATTAAATCCAAGACCCGTCCTATCTCCATGTGGTTTACCCAATTTAAATAATTTTTCAAGTCTATCTTCACTTTGGGTAAACTTGCACTCATACTTTTGTTTATAGCTTTCAAGTTGAGTGACTTTGGTTATAAGGATTGAATTTTCATGTTTAACTTTTGAAAGTTCATTTTCAATTTCCTTATATTTGCTTAGCTCTTCATTGGCAAGTTTTAATTCAAGTTTTAGTTCATCAACAACATTAGATCCAAGTTCTTGAGATTTTAACTTACTTTTAATCAACTTGGCTTCTAAATTGATAAAGTCTTTGTCTTGCCTTTTTATTTGATCTCTTAGATTTAAATTTTCCTTATTGACATTATCATAATCCATCTTTAATTCTCTTAGTTCATCTTGAATGTTAGATAGATTATTTAAAGAGATCATGAACTTAGATTCTACACAATTTATGAATTCATCTTTTTCTCTAAGTTCATTTTTAGAAGAGACTAATTCTTGGTTTAGCCTTTTAGATTCTTCTTTTAATCTTTTATTTTTCTTGGAAACCTCTAAGGACCATGTGTACAATTCCTCATAGGCTTCATGTTCATCAAATTCTTCTTCTTTTAATTCAAGTTGAGATTCTTTAATTTTAATGTTTGAATCTCCATAAGATGGAAGAATGAGGGGTCTAGAAGAATCTACAATGTTTAGCATAGTGGAGTCCATTTTAATGATTTTCAAGCAAGGACAACTCTAGGGTTTTGACTCTAGGTTTTTACACCTAATCAAGAGTTCCAAACACTTGATCCTAAGGGATAGAGCACGAGGCTCTGATACCAATTGAAAGTCCACGAGGATCCTAACCCTAGAGGGGGGGGTGAATAGGGTGAGCTACAACTATGACTAATTATGACCAATTTTAACTTCTTAGCATAAACTAGTCACATGTGATGATTAACAAACAAAATGCGGAAGCTAATACAAAGACAATCACCACATAGCATGCACCACAACACCAATGTTTATAGTGGTTCGGCCTCAATGCCTACATCCACTACCGGCTTGTGAATCCAATCACCCCACCGGATTTCCACTATGTATGCTTTTTCAAAGGCTAAGCAATAACCCTTACAATGTTGCTTTTCAAAGGCTAAACAACAACCTTAACAAGATGCTTTTCAAGGCTAAGCAATAACCTATCAATGTGCTTTTAGAGGCTAAGCAATAACCTTACACAAATCAAGATTTCTCAAAGAAAGTGTTTACTCAACACTCTAAGAGATTACAATTTTAGCTCAATGTAATTGCCTCTTGAATAGGCTAATATGAAAGTTTAAAACAACTCACACAAACACTCTATGAATGCAAAAGTGTATGCTCATGATGTGTGTGTGTGTGTGATGACTTCAATCAAGTTTAAAAAGAAAGCTTAATCAAATATATGCTTAAGGCATTTGAAAGTTTAAGACACACAAAAGTTTTGATTGAAGTTTGATGCAAATCACATGAATAATAAACAACTTGTTAAAGACATGAAATTCAAAGAATCACAAGTTGTATGAAAAATAAAGTTTAAGAAAGCATGTGATTTGATAAGAGTGATTGCAAACTAATCTAATTTACCAAGAAAGATATTGAGCTTGCAAATCAACTCTTTAAGGACTTGAAATCATGCATAAATGAAAATACAAAGGATTTGAACATGCATGAATTTCATTTGTATGGAAATCAAAATAACTTAGAAGATGTACCTTTTAAAAACTCATAAGTTTGATTTCCAAATAGCCCTCTAGCCTTTCCAACTTCTTCCCCTTTCTTTGGCTCCAAAATGCTCTCAAAAGTTCATGTGTCAAGCCTTGAAAAAGGTTGGAAATGAATGGACTTTATAGCCAAAAAGTTGCCAACGGCTAGTCCTCGGTCGACCGGCAAAGAGGTCTCGGTCGACCGGGAACACACAACGGTCAGAAAAATGACCGTTTGAAAAACTGCTTTTAGCGGCGGACACAAAAACCGCCGCTAAAAGTGGTTTTTCCGCCGCTAAAGGTCCTGTTTTCCCAAAAATGTAATTTTCTAAAGTAATTTTGGTTGGGAATTTTTTGGGCCATTAAATCAAGCTTGAAAACATGTTTTAAATCATTCTAAGGGTTTTTAAAACATGAACCATAAAAAGCCTAAAAGATTCGAAACTTTAAAACCAAAGGCTAGCTTGATTTGTAAAAACTCTTTTCAAATGAAATTGCATACAAAACTGATTCTAAAAGTGCTGAATGTTTGCAATGCTCAAACCTAAATTCACAAGATGATTTTCCAAATATAATGCACAAGGAATTAGGTTTTCAAAAGAGTTTGGGTTTCAAAACTAATGCATCCAAGTTTAAAACCAAAACATGCATAAAACAAAAGCTTTTCCAAATCTTAAAAGCTATGCATGTATAAAACTAGATTTCAAGGTTTTCTAAAACAATGCAAGTGTGAAATATCAAATGATGCTAAAGTGCAAATGCATCCATCAAATTGCAATTACAAAATCCTTAACAATCTCCCCCTTTGCAATTTGATGGCAACTTACTCATCATTGAAATTACACACCAAGGTCTTCAGCTCCCCCTCAGCTGGACAAGTCTTGAAATCTTCTTGGATGCGTCTTCTCTTAGCTTGGGCTCTTGAGCTCTTTTCTTCAATCTTCTTGATGCTTGGAGCTTGATCATTCTTCAAGCTTTCTTGCTTCTTTCTTTCTTTATCCAAGCATCTCCTTTTGCTCCAAGCTTTCTTTCTTCTATTTGCTCTCCCCCTTTGACCATGCCTCTCTCTCCCTTTGGCAAGGTATGCATTCTCTCCCTTTGTAGAAGATCATACACAACTCTCCTTAGGAAGCTTGGACATTCTCTTCACCCTTTGAGAACTTGAGTTCTTTCTCCCCCTTTTATGGATAGGAGATCTTCGAGTACTTGAACTCTCGAACTCTCTCCCCCTTTGAAGAGTAGGAGATCTTTGAGTCACACTTGAACTCTCTCTCCCCCTTTGACATTAAATTGCAAAGGTACCTACACACATGAGACAAGAAGAATACCTTTAGTAGCACCTGTTAACAAATGAAATCGAAAATGAAATTCATAACAGGCTATCATGTATGTAAGTTATCTCTAAGGGCTCAAAGGCAATCCAAGGGTGAATTTGATCAAAACTAATACTTCCTATGAAGGTTTACACTCCCCCTCAATCCATTCTCTTCTTTTGTCAAACTTTGACAAGATATAACTATTAAATGCAAGAAGTAGATGGTTTAACCAAGTGAGGGTCAACTTCAAGGAAAGGATTAGATTCATTTAACTATAAAGCTCATATGATCAAATTACCAAAAGAGAGCAAGGTCATTAACGATCATGGATACCAATTGAAATAAACATATCAATTGAGATTAAAGGATGTGACTATAAACTCAATCACTCTAAAATGGATTTAAGAGAATATAACTATTAAGATAAATCCAAATTAGAGCTATCCATGATGCAATGGGGTTTACTCAAACATAGCATCAAACAATATAACTTATGAAAATCATATGCTATGAAAGTTTTGAAATCATTTCACTCAAACTATAAATATGACTATTAATGTGCAAGAAAGAGTGAAATGAAATTCAATCATGAAGCCAACCTCAAATAATAACCAACCAATATTATTAACACATAAACATGGTGGTCATGAGATATACCTATAAGAGCAAGTGAGGAGGCAATCATGAACATTACGATGCTAATGGTGTGTGACATGGAACAATCATATATTACTATCAAGTTTAATCCAATGCACACAAGGTCTATCACATACACAAGATAAGATATCAATTGGATATGAAAACAATGGAAACTTATACCAAATGAAACCAATTGAATATGACAACATGATAAAGAGCAAGAATGTGACAAAAATTCCATCAAGCATCATAAATGCATATTCATCACTTTTAAAGATATGACTATTGAGCATAGTGATGAACAAGGCAAATTGCAATGCAAAAGAATATGACTTGGTAAAGCATGCAATTTCCAAAGTGTCAAAATCATATGAATTCAACATCTAAGATATCCATCAAACATATAGAAATATGAGAAATGAGTTTCAAAGAGTTTCATATGATTAAGAACACTACTTATGAAGTTGAAACATGTATAAGGATGATACCAAGAGAATCTACATGAGTCAACATCATAACCATCCAAAAAGATATGACTATAAGGCATAGAGGATGGATTTGGGTTCTAGTATGGTTTTTACAAATAAAACTAAGATCACAACCATACATGGAACCAAAAGTCATTTGCATATAAAAAGAATAACTAAATAATCAAAGATGCAAACAACACACATTTCCATTTCTAAGATAATGAAACCAAAAGAAAAGGAAATGAGAACATGGAACATGCTTAGATGATTATAACTAATGAGGTTATAGAGCATTTCCATTCAAACAATCTTCAAATCATTTTGATAAACAAAATCCAACAATGAGCATAAAAAGTATGATTTTGAAGATCAATTATCAACAATGTATTTTAAAAGATATAACTTAATTGAAACACATACAAGTTGATTTTTCAAAACAATGTTCTCCATATAAAAGTTTAACTTAGAAATCCATGGAAAAACTTGAATTGATTCAAATCATTTGTTAAAAAAAAATCTTACTATGACATCTACACAAATGATTCAACAACAATTGATCATGAAAAATCTAGCTATGAAAGCTTTTGAAATCACAATCAATTGATCATGTAGAAATGCAATGCAAAACTTATGTGTGCAAGAAGCAAATCAAACATGATGAACTTATAATCAAAAGATTTTGAAAACCATGACATGTAACTTAGAAAGGTGCATGAAAACAAAATCAAATGATCATAAAGCAACAATGCATTTTTAAAAGATGTGACTTAAAAGAAACAAAATGCAAATGCAATCATGACCAACAAAAGGTTTAACTTATAAATCATAGGTTGGTCAATGAGGTCCAAGGCCTTAAGGTTTGTCTAAGTATAAAACTTTGGGAATCCACCTAAGGTCTTGGGAGGGTTGAACTTTGAGATCTATTTTGAAATTCTCACCAACTATAGGAGATTTAACTTGATAAATTTTCAATTTAAACTTATCACCAAGATATTTAGATTTTACTAAATTTGGCTTAGAATGGTGATTAGTCTTTTGATGTTGGTGAGTTTGTTTCTTTGGGGATTGTTTCACTTTTCTTTTCTTCTTACTTTCTCCCTTTACTTGACTTTTGAATTTTAGATTTAACTTTGTTACTTTATTCAAAAGTTCTTTCATGGGTTTATATAAGGGAGATAGGTTGAGAAGCTTTTTGTTTATAGATTCTTTTAAGCTAGGTTTGACTTGTTTAACCTTTTTAGAATCTATCTTAGGAGACTCCTTGTTAATTGGTTTAACTTGTTTAAGCTTTATGGAGTCTTCCTTGGTTTTTAGTGTCTTACCCTTCAAGTTTGATTTTACTTTCTTGAGTTCAAAGATGGGTTTAGACACATGGCTTCTTTTCCTTAGTTTGCACTCAAACATGAAATGCCCTTCAATGCCACAAAAATTACATTTGGTTTTGGGCAAAGGAGAAGGAGTGCTAGAGAAGGAGGACTCACCTTTCACAAATGTGTTGGTGAACTTAGGGTCATATGACATATTCCTATTAAATCCAAGACCCGTCCTATCTCCATGTGGTTTACCCAATTTAAATAATTTTTCAAGTCTATCTTCACTTTGGGTAAACTTGCACTCATACTTTTGTTTATAGCTTTCAAGTTGAGTGACTTTGGTTATAAGGATTGAATTTTCATGTTTAACTTTTGAAAGTTCATTTTCAATTTCCTTATATTTGCTTAGCTCTTCATTGGCAAGTTTTAATTCAAGTTTTAGTTCATCAACAACATTAGATCCAAGTTCTTGAGATTTTAACTTACTTTTAATCAACTTGGCTTCTAAATTGATAAAGTCTTTGTCTTGCCTTTTTATTTGATCTCTTAGATTTAAATTTTCCTTATTGACATTATCATAATCCATCTTTAATTCTCTTAGTTCATCTTGAATGTTAGATAGATTATTTAAAGAGATCATGAACTTAGATTCTACACAATTTATGAATTCATCTTTTTCTCTAAGTTCATTTTTAGAAGAGACTAATTCTTGGTTTAGCCTTTTAGATTCTTCTTTTAATCTTTTATTTTTCTTGGAAACCTCTAAGGACCATGTGTACAATTCCTCATAGGCTTCATGTTCATCAAATTCTTCTTCTTTTAATTCAAGTTGAGATTCTTTAATTTTAATGTTTGAATCTCCATAAGATGGAAGAATGAGGGGTCTAGAAGAATCTACAATGTTTAGCATAGTGGAGTCCATTTTAATGATTTTCAAGCAAGGACAACTCTAGGGTTTTGACTCTAGGTTTTTACACCTAATCAAGAGTTCCAAACACTTGATCCTAAGGGATAGAGCACGAGGCTCTGATACCAATTGAAAGTCCACGAGGATCCTAACCCTAGAGGGGGGGGTGAATAGGGTGAGCTACAACTATGACTAATTATGACCAATTTTAACTTCTTAGCATAAACTAGTCACATGTGATGATTAACAAACAAAATGCGGAAGCTAATACAAAGACAATCACCACATAGCATGCACCACAACACCAATGTTTATAGTGGTTCGGCCTCAATGCCTACATCCACTACCGGCTTGTGAATCCAATCACCCCACCGGATTTCCACTATGTATGCTTTTTCAAAGGCTAAGCAATAACCCTTACAATGTTGCTTTTCAAAGGCTAAACAACAACCTTAACAAGATGCTTTTCAAGGCTAAGCAATAACCTATCAATGTGCTTTTAGAGGCTAAGCAATAACCTTACACAAATCAAGATTTCTCAAAGAAAGTGTTTACTCAACACTCTAAGAGATTACAATTTTAGCTCAATGTAATTGCCTCTTGAATAGGCTAATATGAAAGTTTAAAACAACTCACACAAACACTCTATGAATGCAAAAGTGTATGCTCATGATGTGTGTGTGTGTGTGATGACTTCAATCAAGTTTAAAAAGAAAGCTTAATCAAATATATGCTTAAGGCATTTGAAAGTTTAAGACACACAAAAGTTTTGATTGAAGTTTGATGCAAATCACATGAATAATAAACAACTTGTTAAAGACATGAAATTCAAAGAATCACAAGTTGTATGAAAAATAAAGTTTAAGAAAGCATGTGATTTGATAAGAGTGATTGCAAACTAATCTAATTTACCAAGAAAGATATTGAGCTTGCAAATCAACTCTTTAAGGACTTGAAATCATGCATAAATGAAAATACAAAGGATTTGAACATGCATGAATTTCATTTGTATGGAAATCAAAATAACTTAGAAGATGTACCTTTTAAAAACTCATAAGTTTGATTTCCAAATAGCCCTCTAGCCTTTCCAACTTCTTCCCCTTTCTTTGGCTCCAAAATGCTCTCAAAAGTTCATGTGTCAAGCCTTGAAAAAGGTTGGAAATGAATGGACTTTATAGCCAAAAAGTTGCCAACGGCTAGTCCTCGGTCGACCGGCAAAGAGGTCTCGGTCGACCGGGAACACACAACGGTCAGAAAAATGACCGTTTGAAAAACTGCTTTTAGCGGCGGACACAAAAACCGCCGCTAAAAGTGGTTTTTCCGCCGCTAAAGGTCCTGTTTTCCCAAAAATGTAATTTTCTAAAGTAATTTTGGTTGGGAATTTTTTGGGCCATTAAATCAAGCTTGAAAACATGTTTTAAATCATTCTAAGGGTTTTTAAAACATGAACCATAAAAAGCCTAAAAGATTCGAAACTTTAAAACCAAAGGCTAGCTTGATTTGTAAAAACTCTTTTCAAATGAAATTGCATACAAAACTGATTCTAAAAGTGCTGAATGTTTGCAATGCTCAAACCTAAATTCACAAGATGATTTTCCAAATATAATGCACAAGGAATTAGGTTTTCAAAAGAGTTTGGGTTTCAAAACTAATGCATCCAAGTTTAAAACCAAAACATGCATAAAACAAAAGCTTTTCCAAATCTTAAAAGCTATGCATGTATAAAACTAGATTTCAAGGTTTTCTAAAACAATGCAAGTGTGAAATATCAAATGATGCTAAAGTGCAAATGCATCCATCAAATTGCAATTACAAAATCCTTAACAATCTCCCCCTTTGCAATTTGATGGCAACTTACTCATCATTGAAATTACACACCAAGGTCTTCAGCTCCCCCTCAGCTGGACAAGTCTTGAAATCTTCTTGGATGCGTCTTCTCTTAGCTTGGGCTCTTGAGCTCTTTTCTTCAATCTTCTTGATGCTTGGAGCTTGATCATTCTTCAAGCTTTCTTGCTTCTTTCTTTCTTTATCCAAGCATCTCCTTTTGCTCCAAGCTTTCTTTCTTCTATTTGCTCTCCCCCTTTGACCATGCCTCTCTCTCCCTTTGGCAAGGTATGCATTCTCTCCCTTTGTAGAAGATCATACACAACTCTCCTTAGGAAGCTTGGACATTCTCTTCACCCTTTGAGAACTTGAGTTCTTTCTCCCCCTTTTATGGATAGGAGATCTTCGAGTACTTGAACTCTCGAACTCTCTCCCCCTTTGAAGAGTAGGAGATCTTTGAGTCACACTTGAACTCTCTCTCCCCCTTTGACATTAAATTGCAAAGGTACCTACACACATGAGACAAGAAGAATACCTTTAGTAGCACCTGTTAACAAATGAAATCGAAAATGAAATTCATAACAGGCTATCATGTATGTAAGTTATCTCTAAGGGCTCAAAGGCAATCCAAGGGTGAATTTGATCAAAACTAATACTTCCTATGAAGGTTTACACTCCCCCTCAATCCATTCTCTTCTTTTGTCAAACTTTGACAAGATATAACTATTAAATGCAAGAAGTAGATGGTTTAACCAAGTGAGGGTCAACTTCAAGGAAAGGATTAGATTCATTTAACTATAAAGCTCATATGATCAAATTACCAAAAGAGAGCAAGGTCATTAACGATCATGGATACCAATTGAAATAAACATATCAATTGAGATTAAAGGATGTGACTATAAACTCAATCACTCTAAAATGGATTTAAGAGAATATAACTATTAAGATAAATCCAAATTAGAGCTATCCATGATGCAATGGGGTTTACTCAAACATAGCATCAAACAATATAACTTATGAAAATCATATGCTATGAAAGTTTTGAAATCATTTCACTCAAACTATAAATATGACTATTAATGTGCAAGAAAGAGTGAAATGAAATTCAATCATGAAGCCAACCTCAAATAATAACCAACCAATATTATTAACACATAAACATGGTGGTCATGAGATATACCTATAAGAGCAAGTGAGGAGGCAATCATGAACATTACGATGCTAATGGTGTGTGACATGGAACAATCATATATTACTATCAAGTTTAATCCAATGCACACAAGGTCTATCACATACACAAGATAAGATATCAATTGGATATGAAAACAATGGAAACTTATACCAAATGAAACCAATTGAATATGATAACATGATAAAGAGCAAGAATGTGACAAAAATTCCATCAAGCATCATAAATGCATATTCATCACTTTTAAAGATATGACTATTGAGCATAGTGATGAACAAGGCAAATTGCAATGCAAAAGAATATGACTTGGTAAAGCATGCAATTTCCAAAGTGTCAAAATCATATGAATTCAACATCTAAGATATCCATCAAACATATAGAAATATGAGAAATGAGTTTCAAAGAGTTTCATATGATTAAGAACACTACTTATGAAGTTGAAACATGTATAAGGATGATACCAAGAGAATCTACATGAGTCAACATCATAACCATCCAAAAAGATATGACTATAAGGCATAGAGGATGGATTTGGGTTCTAGTATGGTTTTTACAAATAAAACTAAGATCACAACCATACATGGAACCAAAAGTCATTTGCATATAAAAAGAATAACTAAATAATCAAAGATGCAAACAACACACATTTCCATTTCTAAGATAATGAAACCAAAAGAAAAGGAAATGAGAACATGGAACATGCTTAGATGATTATAACTAATGAGGTTATAGAGCATTTCCATTCAAACAATCTTCAAATCATTTTGATAAACAAAATCCAACAATGAGCATAAAAAGTATGATTTTGAAGATCAATTATCAACAATGTATTTTAAAAGATATAACTTAATTGAAACACATACAAGTTGATTTTTCAAAACAATGTTCTCCATATAAAAGTTTAACTTAGAAATCCATGGAAAAACTTGAATTGATTCAAATCATTTGTTAAAAAAAAATCTTACTATGACATCTACACAAATGATTCAACAACAATTGATCATGAAAAATCTAGCTATGAAAGCTTTTGAAATCACAATCAATTGATCATGTAGAAATGCAATGCAAAACTTATGTGTGCAAGAAGCAAATCAAACATGATGAACTTATAATCAAAAGATTTTGAAAACCATGACATGTAACTTAGAAAGGTGCATGAAAACAAAATCAAATGATCATAAAGCAACAATGCATTTTTAAAAGATGTGACTTAAAAGAAACAAAATGCAAATGCAATCATGACCAACAAAAGGTTTAACTTATAAATCATAGGTTGGTCAATGAGGTCCAAGGCCTTAAGGTTTGTCTAAGTATAAAACTTTGGGAATCCACCTAAGGTCTTGGGAGGGTTGAACTTTGAGATCTATTTTGAAATTCTCACCAACTATAGGAGATTTAACTTGATAAATTTTCAATTTAAACTTATCACCAAGATATTTAGATTTTACTAAATTTGGCTTAGAATGGTGATTAGTCTTTTGATGTTGGTGAGTTTGTTTCTTTGGGGATTGTTTCACTTTTCTTTTCTTCTTACTTTCTCCCTTTACTTGACTTTTGAATTTTAGATTTAACTTTGTTACTTTATTCAAAAGTTCTTTCATGGGTTTATATAAGGGAGATAGGTTGAGAAGCTTTTTGTTTATAGATTCTTTTAAGCTAGGTTTGACTTGTTTAACCTTTTTAGAATCTATCTTAGGAGACTCCTTGTTAATTGGTTTAACTTGTTTAAGCTTTATGGAGTCTTCCTTGGTTTTTAGTGTCTTACCCTTCAAGTTTGATTTTACTTTCTTGAGTTCAAAGATGGGTTTAGACACATGGCTTCTTTTCCTTAGTTTGCACTCAAACATGAAATGCCCTTCAATGCCACAAAAATTACATTTGGTTTTGGGCAAAGGAGAAGGAGTGCTAGAGAAGGAGGACTCACCTTTCACAAATGTGTTGGTGAACTTAGGGTCATATGACATATTCCTATTAAATCCAAGACCCGTCCTATCTCCATGTGGTTTACCCAATTTAAATAATTTTTCAAGTCTATCTTCACTTTGGGTAAACTTGCACTCATACTTTTGTTTATAGCTTTCAAGTTGAGTGACTTTGGTTATAAGGATTGAATTTTCATGTTTAACTTTTGAAAGTTCATTTTCAATTTCCTTATATTTGCTTAGCTCTTCATTGGCAAGTTTTAATTCAAGTTTTAGTTCATCAACAACATTAGATCCAAGTTCTTGAGATTTTAACTTACTTTTAATCAACTTGGCTTCTAAATTGATAAAGTCTTTGTCTTGCCTTTTTATTTGATCTCTTAGATTTAAATTTTCCTTATTGACATTATCATAATCCATCTTTAATTCTCTTAGTTCATCTTGAATGTTAGATAGATTATTTAAAGAGATCATGAACTTAGATTCTACACAATTTATGAATTCATCTTTTTCTCTAAGTTCATTTTTAGAAGAGACTAATTCTTGGTTTAGCCTTTTAGATTCTTCTTTTAATCTTTTATTTTTCTTGGAAACCTCTAAGGACCATGTGTACAATTCCTCATAGGCTTCATGTTCATCAAATTCTTCTTCTTTTAATTCAAGTTGAGATTCTTTAATTTTAATGTTTGAATCTCCATAAGATGGAAGAATGAGGGGTCTAGAAGAATCTACAATGTTTAGCATAGTGGAGTCCATTTTAATGATTTTCAAGCAAGGACAACTCTAGGGTTTTGACTCTAGGTTTTTACACCTAATCAAGAGTTCCAAACACTTGATCCTAAGGGATAGAGCACGAGGCTCTGATACCAATTGAAAGTCCACGAGGATCCTAACCCTAGAGGGGGGGTGAATAGGGTGAGCTACAACTATGACTAATTATGACCAATTTTAACTTCTTAGCATAAACTAGTCACATGTGATGATTAACAAACAAAATGCGGAAGCTAATACAAAGACAATCACCACATAGCATGCACCACAACACCAATGTTTATAGTGGTTCGGCCTCAATGCCTACATCCACTACCGGCTTGTGAATCCAATCACCCCACCGGATTTCCACTATGTATGCTTTTTCAAAGGCTAAGCAATAACCCTTACAATGTTGCTTTTCAAAGGCTAAACAACTACCTTAACAAGATGCTTTTCAAGGCTAAGCAATAACCTATCAATGTGCTTTTAGAGGCTAAGCAATAACCTTACACAAATCAAGATTTCTCAAAGAAAGTGTTTACTCAACACTCTAAGAGATTACAATTTTAGCTCAATGTAATTGCCTCTTGAATAGGCTAATATGAAAGTTTAAAACAACTCACACAAACACTCTATGAATGCAAAAGTGTATGCTCATGATGTGTGTGTGTGTGATGACTTCAATCAAGTTTAAAAAGAAAGCTTAATCAAATATATGCTTAAGGCATTTGAAAGTTTAAGACACACAAAAGTTTTGATTGAAGTTTGATGCAAATCACATGAATAATAAACAACTTGTTAAAGACATGAAATTCAAAGAATCACAAGTTGTATGAAAAATAAAGTTTAAGAAAGCATGTGATTTGATAAGAGTGATTGCAAACTAATCTAATTTACCAAGAAAGATATTGAGCTTGCAAATCAACTCTTTAAGGACTTGAAATCATGCATAAATGAAAATACAAAGGATTTGAACATGCATGAATTTCATTTGTATGGAAATCAAAATAACTTAGAAGATGTACCTTTTAAAAACTCATAAGTTTGATTTCCAAATAGCCCTCTAGCCTTTCCAACTTCTTCCCCTTTCTTTGGCTCCAAAATGCTCTCAAAAGTTCATGTGTCAAGCCTTGAAAAAGGTTGGAAATGAATGGACTTTATAGCCAAAAAGTTGCCAACGGCTAGTCCTCGGTCGACCGGCAAAGAGGTCTCGGTCGACCGGGAACACACAACGGTCAGAAAAATGACCGTTTGAAAAACTGCTTTTAGCGGCGGACACAAAAACCGCCGCTAAAAGTGGTTTTTCCGCCGCTAAAGGTCCTGTTTTCCCAAAAATGTAATTTTCTAAAGTAATTTTGGTTGGGAATTTTTTGGGCCATTAAATCAAGCTTGAAAACATGTTTTAAATCATTCTAAGGGTTTTTAAAACATGAACCATAAAAAGCCTAAAAGATTCGAAACTTTAAAACCAAAGGCTAGCTTGATTTGTAAAAACTCTTTTCAAATGAAATTGCATACAAAACTGATTCTAAAAGTGCTGAATGTTTGCAATGCTCAAACCTAAATTCACAAGATGATTTTCCAAATATAATGCACAAGGAATTAGGTTTTCAAAAGAGTTTGGGTTTCAAAACTAATGCATCCAAGTTTAAAACCAAAACATGCATAAAACAAAAGCTTTTCCAAATCTTAAAAGCTATGCATGTATAAAACTAGATTTCAAGGTTTTCTAAAACAATGCAAGTGTGAAATATCAAATGATGCTAAAGTGCAAATGCATCCATCAAATTGCAATTACAAAATCCTTAACAGTATGTTACCGTCATGATGACATAGCAGGTCAGGAAATAAATAAATAAATATAAGAAATAACATATGGAAGGAGATATAAAAAAATGTGGCGGAACGTGGCTTTTTGTGAGGCTTCTACAGCTCTATAAATAGCTGTCAACGTTGAAAGAGAAAGGAAATGAAGATTATGAAATCTGAGTTGTTGGGAGTTGGGACTTTAGCCATGTTTGTGTGGCCTTTTTATATTTTTCGTCGGCTGGACTGGATTTAGGTGCGTTTGGACTCTGGCCCATAGACCCAAAACACTAAGGTGAGAGACTCTAACAAAGAAAAGAGAAAAAAAGAGAGTTTTATTAAGATAATTTGTCAATACTATTTCATCATCTTTCTCCTCCAATGGTCTTCTTCTGAGAACTGAAAAGACGTGGTTTGCATGCATGATTATCATTTGAATGCAGATGCACGTTTTTTTAAGTTTGTCAGTTGAAAATTTTTTATTTGACTTTTCAAACACATTTTTTCTCTTTATTCCGTACAAATGATTATGAGGGATTTGACTTTTTCATTTGAAAGGGACAAGTGAGTAAATGTCTTATCTAATGGGAGGCTTGTCAAATATTTTTTAATTAATCTTTTTTACTTTATTTTTGTATTATCATGGTCCGATTAAATTTGTGTACTTTATATTTTTTGATTTTTTTGTTTAAATCTTTGTTTAAATATTTTTTTATGTACTTTATATTTTTTTGATTTTTTTTGTGTACTTCATTGATTCAATGAAATAATAAATAGATTCCTGGCCTTTGTAATTATTCATAGAAATCTTTGGACGAAGTTTCCAAAAAAAATTATTCCTGACACATGTAAGACCATTTTCAAGTTAATAATAATCATTGTATTCCTGACATTTGCAACACCATTTTTCATAGAAATAATTAGGAGATTCCTGACCTTTGAATTTTTCATACAAATAATGAGTACATTCTTGACACTTTGAACTTTTTGTTTGAACTAGTTAGTGGATTACTGACATTTGCAATTTCTCAATGAAATAATAAGTAGATTCCTTTTTAATGTTTTAATTTTTTTATTAAATGTTTTTTTACTTTATATTTTTTTATTATCATGGTCCGATTAAATTTTTGTACTTTATATATTTTTATTTTTTTGTTTAAATCTTTGTTTAAATATTTTTTTGTGTAATTTATATTTTTTTATTTTTTTATGTACTTCATTGATTCAATGAAATAATAAGGCCTCTTATACCCTACATAGGCCTCCCATGCCCTATGTAGGCAACTCATTATACCCTATATAGGCATCCAATATGATTTTTTTGTGTACTTTATATTTTTTAATTGTAAGGAGAAGAGATAAGGCCTCCCATGCCCTATGTAGGTAACTCACACCCTACATAGGCCTTCCATACCCTACATAGGTCTCCCATGCCCTATGTAAGCAACTCATGCCCTACATAGGTCTCTCATACCCTACATAGGCCTTCCATGCCCTATGTAGGCAACTCATACCCTATGTAGGCATTCCATGCTCTATATAAACATCACATGGGATGGTCTCCTCTTCTCATGTAAAGCAACTCTCTAGTCTCTCTTCACTCCATCCTCTCCATTCTCCTTCTCCTCATTATGTTCCTCAAGGAGGCTTAGTCCTAAAGCCACACTACTCTCTTGGGATTTCTCATCTAGAAGAGGTTTTCCCATCCTAACATGTATTTCTCTATCATTTTTATTTTTCATCTTATGTAAATGAATCTACATGTTAGTTAAAGTTATTTTTTTAATATTCTTCTTCTTATGGTTTATGCTTGATGGTTTATTTATGTTGCTTATGTTTATGCTTGGATTGACAACCCAAGTTTATGATGGCATTAACCTTTTTTGTAGTAGCCTATCTTGAGCACATACTCTATAAATACTACTTCTTTAGACGATATTTTCCCAAAAATTATTTATTCTCTTCTCAACTTCTCTAATCTACATTTCTGGTTTTCTCAGTTCTCTTATCCCTTCGGATACTATTCGGTATTATGGACGAACGTATTAAGTTATGGGGCAAAGATTTACGCTTGTCAAGTTATTCGACTGAGGTAAATTTTTGTTTAATATAATACTAACTAATTGTTGACTAAATACGCACTAATTATGCTACTTAATATGAAACAGGATGATAAATGCGAAGTGATTGCAGTAGCATCAGAAAATATTCAAGTTCGAACTGATTATACGGAGCAGTTTACAACTAATATGGTATAATTAAATTTTTTATTTCTTAGTCATTTAAATCTGAATAAATACTAATTACTTTTTTCATTCTTAGGTATTTAAATGTCGCGAAGAATTAATTCAATGGGCACGGGCAGTTGAATTTGTTTTGACGATTGCAAGTTCGAATCAAGGTGAATTTGGTCAGAAGCCTTACTTGCTTATGCAATGTGAGCGAAGTGGACATTACCGGTCGATAAAGATATCGTCGAAGAAGACTAGTACTAGAAAATGCAATTGTCCATTTCGTTTGAAAGGCATTAAATTGGAAGTCGGGAATGATTTGGTATCAATGGTCGTTTGCGGGATCCATAATCACCCTGCTGCGTATTACATGGAAGGTCATTCGTACGCTGGCAGATTATCAGAGGATGAAACATGCATTATGATTGATTTGTCCAAAAATTTAGTGAAGCCACGTGACATACTATCTACATTGAAGGCGAGAGATCCACTCAATATGTCAACCATTAAAACCATTTACAATGCTCGTCAAAAACATCGAGTGGCAGAAACTACAGGGAGGTCTCAGATGCGACAATTAATGTTTAATCTCAGTAAGCATGATTACATTTCGTGGCATAGAAGTCATGGTGAGTCAAACGAGCTTCAAGATTTATTTTTTGCTCATCCTTGTTCACTTGATTTGTTACGTGCTTTTCCTCACATACTTCTTATGGACACAACATACAAGACTAACAGGTTCAACATGCCACTTTTTGAAATAGCCGGTGTTACGTCAACTCTTGACTGACAGAAATTTAGCATTAATGAATGCTGTGGATCGCGTTTTCCCCGAGTCAACCGCTTTGCTGTGCAAATGGCATATTGGGAGGAATGTATTAACAAATTGTAAGAAGCCATTCGAAGAAAAGCATGCATTGGAGAGTTTCTACTCAAAGTGGTTTTATCTAGTGGACTCTGATACCACTGAAGAGTATTCCAAGAGGTTGCTGACTATTGAGCAATCATTTCGGAGATATCCTAAAGCACTCAATTACATCAAAACGATATGGCTGAATAAATATAAGGAGAAATTTGTGCAAGCCCGGACCAACAGATCAATGCATTGCGGTAACAGAACGATGAATCGAGCTGAAAGTCAACATGCAAGGTTGAAAAGGCACTTATGTAATTCAATGGGCAATTTTGAGTCCGTATGGTCACATGCTCATAATCTGTTGGAGGCGCAATTCACATCCATTAAAGCATCGTTGGAACGAAGTGTCAATCTTATGCGCCATGATTTCAGGCACTCATTGTACAACGAACTGAGAGGTTTTGCTTCTTGTGCTGCAATGTATCACATTTTAGAAGAAACAAAACGTTCCCATATTGTTAGGGATGATCTTGAAACTTGTGGTTGTCAAATCCGATTAAGTTACGGTTTGCCATGTGCACATTAAATCTATACATATATCTTGGAGGGTCGTCCAATTCCACTATCTTCTATTGATTTGTTCTGGAGGAAGCTGGACTTCATGCCTACCACTAGAGTAGAGAATGATAATTTAAGCTACAATGTAGAGTTAGAATTGTTCGCCGACCAATTCAAAAAAAAACCTCAGTCAGGTAAACTTCGGTGGTTGCAAAAATTACGTGAAATTATTAATCCTTCAAGCACTTTACTTGCAGAGCCAGAGGTGAAGAAGCATACTCGTGGACGACCTACTTCAAAGAAAAAAGATAATACATCGAATCGAAGAGATCCATCAGGATTTGAATATGCTGAGGCAAATCATTCATTTTTTGTACCGGACAGGCATAGTTTTGCATCATCTTATGTTCCCCCAGCACCACAACCTCGAAGATTTTATACTTATATGCAGCTGGAGTTTGGTCAACATAAGAGCACTGACCAGTTTCCTACTATTGTGCATCCTAACTTTGACCAGCATAGTTACGTGGACCAGTTGCATATGGATTTGCATCCAGAGTTTGGCTCATGTAGTTACGTTGAACAATTTTCTGTTGAATTGTACCCGTGTTTTGGCTCACATAGTTACATTGACCAATTTTCTACTGATTTCTATTCAGAGTATGGCTCACATAGTTACGTCCACTAGTTTCCACCTCATTTGCATCCGTATATTACATCTGTGACCGATGTCATTGCTGATGGGAATTGTGGGCTTCGTAGCATCGCTATGGCTTTACGTATGGATGGAGGTCAAAATGCATGGGCTATTGTAAGGTATGGTATGCTAACTGAGCTGAACAACAATGTTGATGAGTATGCATCCTTGTATGGAAGTTACAAAAGGCTTTGGCACATAAGAGAAGCGCTGACATTTTTTGAGACAGATAAGCCTGCACCATTGCTTCATTGGATGAATATGCCGGACATGGGTCACTTGATTGCATCATGGTATAATGTGGTTTTCATTTTGTTTAGTGAATCACAGAGCATGACGTTTCTTCCTCTACGGTCTGCACCACCACCACCACCACATGAACAACATGTAATTTGCATTGGACATGTCAATCAGAACCACTTTGTGGAGGTATCATTGGTTCCCAATCCTCCAATGCCCCCTATCATGATCCAATGGGGTGCATACAAACACCAATGTGCAGCACAATAGGCTTTAATTTATGAACAAAACTTGGAAGACCACAAGCCGATATGGAATCCATCTACTGTAACCCAACCTACTGTGCATTTGGATTCTGATTAGTATTGTTTGAAGACTATTTTGTTGTTGATTCAAATTAATATTGTTCGAAGTCAATCTAGACCATCCATTCTATGTTTTTCTGTTCTCTGTTTTCTTTTATTTAGTAATTTTGGCTGTGTTTGATTTAGTAATTTTTCTTTTTTCGTTATAATTTCTTGTTATCTTAACATTATCTATTTAATAGTTTTTTAAATCTTTCTTAATCAAAAGATAACCACAAATTATAAGATATAATCCTAAACCAAGTAATAATAATAAAACAAAAAAAAATACGACTTAGACAAAAAAATAAAAAAATAAAAGTAATAATAATAAAACAAAAAAATACGATTTGGACAAAAAAAATATAAAAATTATAAGTAATAATTTTATAGGCATGCGTCCCGAGACAAGAGAAAACGTGTTGGCTGGCAGCGTTCGTGCCCCGGGACAAGAAGAAGGAAGAACAAAAGCAGCAGTCATTGCTTGTAACATGCGCAGGCTTTGGTCGGCTTTGATAGGCCCGCGTCCCGAGACAAGAGAAAATTGCCTTACTTGATGTTAGCTTAAAAAATTATGCATATGCAGTGACCCATTCTGCGTCTAGAATTAGTCTATAAAAAATTTTGAACTGACAAACATGAAAAACTGTGCATCTGCATAAAGTAGAATTCCAGCTGTGTTTAGAATTAGTCATAGACTATTCTTTTCTCGAGCAATGAAAGAGAAAGGTAGATGCAGACCGCTTGAAATTTCAATATATGGGCAAAACCAACACACAGACCCCATTATTTTAGAAATTGTGTAATAGGGGACGATATATAAATGGATAATATTTAAGTGAGGAATTCCCTTATCATGTGTAGTGAGGGATTCTCCTTTTTTTTTTTTGGAGGTTTTAAGTACAAAAGGACTTTTGTACTTGAAGGGAGTTACCCTTTTGTACTTGAAACCTCCTAAAAAAGGGAGTCCCTCACTACACACGTAAGGGAATTCCTCACTTGAATGCCCCCTATATATATATATATATATATATATTTCAGGTGAGCAAGTGCCCATTAACCTTAGATATTTAGAACGGTTCGGCAGGACCGATGCACATAAGGGTGAGGAGGGGCACTCAAAGGAGATAAGGTGTTTTAAAATTTATTTATGGACATTTTTATCTTTTAACTAATGTTGCCCATCACGTTTTGCTACAAGTAATAAAATTATAAGAGGAGTTGGGACAAAACCTTTTTGTTTCTTCAAAAACATGTCATTCCGCACAAGATAATAACCCTCCCTATATCGCAAGTTTATCTTTTCCCTTTCTTCCTCTCTTCTTGTTTGCCTTATTTCTCTCTTAGTTTCCAAATACAATTACGTACCTATTAGTTAGTCTTTTTTTTTTTTTTTTTTTTTTATGTCTCCTCCATTCTTCAACGCGTAACTCTTGTGCAATGGTTCCCAAATACACCTATACAAGTAATTCAGAAAACATTGCCTTTTGTTTCTTTAGTAGCTATTTTTTTTCTTTTTTAATTGCTTGAGTTCATTAATGAACGCCTCTTTAATGAGTATCTTTAAATGCATATGCTAAGTTTTTTTAATGTCTTATGTATTTTTGTTATATACAGTCACTTTTTTTATGTTTTTTATTGTTCTTTATTTTATGTTGTGAGAATGTGTTTTTGATGCCATGCTATTTTAAAATTTACCTAGAATACTGATTTTGATTAGATTGGGTTGAAATTCTAAGGCTATCGGGTTATGTAAATGGAGAGATTAGATTGGCAATAATTATGGCCCGCCCTCTTTTTATAAGTTAGAAATATCAAAAAATTATTTTTATATGCTAACTTATAGATCTCCCGAAACTCATTGTAGGGTCAACATAATTATAATTCAAACCGTTCAAAACGAACATGATCCCCTCTAATGATATGGTCAAAAATCTCATATCAATAGGAGTGGGGCGCACCGTCTGATTGAGTACATGATTGATTTTGTCCTTATGATATTGTGCAAAAAAAATATAGTTTTATAGAAAAAAAAAGGTTGCAAAAAATAAAAAAGGTCACTAATTATCAATCCTAAGTGACAAACATTGATGGTAGTGATGAAAATAGGACCGTGATGAAAACGCATTGAGGACAATTTAAAGAAAAAAAAAGGATCTCATTTTATGAAATCGAATGGCTGATTGATATATAGGTGTTTGTGTTATTATAATTTGTTATTTTTTTTAAAAAATTATTTATTGAATGTTTTAATTCTTCTTTGCCCACTCTGGGAGAAATTTACAGATCCGTCACTGTGGTTGGGCTATAAGATCTAAGACCTTCTATGATCAATCATAAGTGGGATACACACAACCACCTCCCTTGAATGCCATCTATCTACGCTAGTCCAAATGAGACTAGTTCTAATTTGAAATAAATATATAAATAAGATGATGCATTCTAAAGTCATTAAATTTGAGAGCTACGAATCAAATCTTCAGAATAATCTGATGTAGTGAAGAATCCCTGATATGATGGACATAGGATTTTGCTCACGAGTCACATCCATATCTTCCCCCACCTTCCTATGAAGTAGCCCTAGGCCACACAAGGGACACAAGGGTAGGCATGTCAAACGGGCCAGGCCAGGTGGGCCGAGCCGGGAAAAACCCTGGCACTGCACGACCCTCGATGGGCTGGGCTGGGCGTGCCTCCTTCATATTTTTTTTCTTTTTAGTATTAAAATTAAAAATTAGAATACAACCACGGAGAATGACAAAGATATTTAGTGGTTTAGTCAAACTCGACCTACTCATGTTCAAATAATTAATATTAATGCAACAAAAAATCTTTTTACAAAGCCTTATTCTCTCACCTAAATTTATATTTATTATGGCTAGGGCTGTATATATATGGGTTGGTTGAGACCAAATATATAATTGGACACATTCCAAAGAGACACCTGTGAGTCCAAGACGAGATCCATGGTCTAAAGCACGGGTGAAGAGACCAAACTATACTTAGAGCCGATTATGTTTTAATGAGATAATATAATCATAATAAAAGTAAAAGTAACATTATATATATATTTTGGATTACTATTATAAATTTATAACTATTGACCAGGCCAAAGAAAAATATTAGGAAGGGTTGTAATTTCGGTCAATAAATTTAGGTTTGCTTTCAATTAGACTCAAGTTCCCAACATATTTTCAAGCTTACTTGGCCAAACAAAGCCATCTAGTGATGTTTTGTAGGTGCGAAAATAAAAAATGCACAGTAGAAGTTTGTGGTCTATTTGGGCCCAATTTCCACAGTAATTTTGTCAGAATGGGCCCACCTGTTATATAATGATTGACATCCTTTCACTACAAGAAATTTAGGTTGTTGTGACGAAATCTGATGACGATTTTTTTTGTCTTAAAAGAACACCCAAAGGGGACGAAATATAAATTTTGTCGTCTATTTTCATTTTTTTCAAAAGTATTGGAGACGAAAACCAAATTTCGTCTACAAAAATATGGCGCCAACTTGTTTTGTGTTGGCCCCAATTATTTTAGCTCATTAGAGACAAAAATTATTGTCACAAAATATAATTTTTTTTTGCGACGAACGTAATTCGTCACCAATAAGGATAAGTTATGGAAGACGAACATATTTCGTCACCAAAATAAGGCGCCAATTTCATTTTCTTTTGGCGCGGATTATTTTAGCTCATTGGAGACGAATATTTTTGTCACAAAATATAATTTGTTTTTGTGACGAACTTAATTCGTCACTAATAAGGATAAGTTATGGAAGACGAAAATATTTCGTCACTAGAATAAGGTGCCAATTTCATTTGCGGGCTCGAATTATTTTAGCTCATTGGAGACGAAAATTTTTGTCACAAAATATAATTTGTTTTGTGACGAACGTAATTCGTCACCAATAAAGATAAGTTATAGACAACAACCATATTTCGTCACCAAAATAAGACGCCAATTTCATTTGCTTTGGCGCGAATGATTTTAGCTCATTGGAGACGAAAATTTTTGTCACAAAATATAATTTGTTTTTGTGACGAACATAATTCGTCACTATTAAGGATAAGTTATGGAAGACGAAAATATTTGGTCACCAAAATAAGGCGCCAATTTCATTTGCGGTGGCACCAATTTCGTTCGCACTTGAGCCTATTAATCTCTTATAAGTATTGCTTTGGAAAAGCCTTTAAAATGACTAAAATGGGCCCCCAATGCCCTAACGTCCATCCCCCCCACCCCCACCCCAATCCAACGCCTCTTTTCCAAAACCCATTTCCCCCTTTGTCCCTCCATCTATCCCGATCTCTCTTTTCCAAAACCCTTTTCCAGAAGAGGAGAGAAGAACCCTTTTCCCCATTTTTCAAAATCCTTTTCCAACATCTCCCACCCATCGTTTCAAGCAGTAGCCCCATGGCTCATTGGCCCCCATCAATCATCATCACCCTCCATCAACACACGCAGTGCAGACCCATCCCCGATCAGTGATCCCTCTCATCTCTACTTTTCTCAGTCTCTCGCCTAGAATTCCCAGATGCAGCCACCATCACCAATCACCATCATTTGTGCCCATCATCCTCCATCCAGGAGTCCGCCACCGCCAGGTACACCTACCTCTCTCAGTCTCTGCTACTGTGAGAACTTGGTCCGGACGGTACCCTTAACCACGAGGCGTAGCGTGTCAACAACGAGCTTCAAACGGTGAGTCTCCGTTAGCCCACATCAGAAATATCCAAGTCCTGACCTTGGACTTATAAGTTAAACCCCGTATTAACTTAGCATGAGGCTTTTTAAAACCATGCGTCCTCAGAAATCGTAAGAACTCTGAAGTTAAGCGTGATCGGGCGGGAGCAGTATTTGGATGGGTGACCTCCTGGGAAGTCCTCGCGCGTGCACGTGGGCCAAAGCGGACAATTTCTTGCTCAGTTGGGCAGGGCTGTGACAGTTGGTATCAAAGCCGAGGACGACTCTATTTCTAGTGGGGGAGAATGTGAAATCTTGGTCCGGGCGGTACCCTTAACAACTGGGCGTAGCGTGTCAATCACGGGCTTCAAACGGCGAGTCTACGATAGCCCGCATCGGAAATATCCAAGTCCTGACCATGGGGTTATAAGTTAAACCCCGTATTAACTTAGCATGAGGCTTTTTAAAACCATGCGGCCCCGGAAATAGTAAGAACTCCGAAGTTAAGCGTGTTCTGGCTGGAGCAGTACTAGGATGGTTGACCTCCTGGGAAGTCCTCGCACGTACACGTGGGCCAAAGCGGACAATTTCATGCTAAGTTGGGCGGGGCTCTGACAGTTGGTATCAGAGACGAGGACGACTCTATTTCTAGTGGGGGAGAATGTGAGATCCTGGTCCGGGCGGTACTCTTAACCACGGGGCGTAGCGTGTCAACCACGGGCTTAACCATGGCGTGTCAACCACGGGGCGTAGCGTGTCAACCATGAGTCTCCGTTAGCCTGCATCGGAAATATCCAAGTCTTAACCATGGCCTATAAGTTAAACCCCGTATTAACTTAGCATGAAGTCTTCTACAATTGTGTGGCTCCAAAAATCGTAAGAACTCCAAAGTTAAGCGTGCTCAGGCGAGAGCAGTACTAAAATGGGTGACCTCCTGGGAAGCCCTTCAGTTGGGCGGGGTAAATGCGACAAAATTTTTTCGTCTTTATTTCTTATATTTATGACAAAATATTTTTGTCTCTAATTTCTTCCTTTAATGACAAAATATTTTGTCACTAATTACTTACAAGTATGTTTCCAACATAGTGTATTGGAGACGAAAAAAAATTACTTGTTTCTAACAGTGTATTGGAGACAAAAAAAAAATCATCACCAATTTATCTTTTTCAGTGACGAATTTTTTTTCCGTCTCCAATACCTTTTAGCGACAAGGCTTTGGCAACGAAACGGGTGACGAAAAATTTTCGTCTCAATTAGTTTTGGTGACGAAATATGTACATTTTGGGACAAATTTGTGTCGTCCTTAAACCCTAAATTTCTTGTAGTGTTTGTATTTTTTATTTTGGTAAATAAAACTTTCATTAAAAAAAAGAATGGGAGGGTTAGAGCATTTATAGACTTCGTAAAATTGAAAATGACACAAAATACCCCTTATATGACTATTTTACGGTTGTCGGAGAGTTGAAATGATTTTTTTTTCAAAAAATAGCTATTTTTGGACGGGCCAAGCCTGTCGTGCCTGGCGGGCCACAGGGGGCAGCCCACGTGCCAGGCGGGCCGGGCCAAACGGGCCTAGGCAAGACATGGGCCGTGCCGTTGACTGGCGGGCCGAGCCGTGCCGAATCGGGCCAACTCGGATCATTTGACATGCCTACACAAGGGTGTGCGGAAAAGCTTATATGAGCATGTGTGCATTTAAAAAACCCATCTATATTACTAAGAGAATGTAGTCTCCCTTCGTTCAGCCACAGGCCTCCAAGTGCCATCCCTTAATTTATTGCATACATGAAGATAGGTGTCATGATCTTCCGTATAACTTCCTAAAAAAAGGACAAGTCAGGCTTGATTTTGATACTAGGACCCACGTGGGCCACCCGATGACCCATCTAATCCGTGGATCCGAAGGAGGACCACCGGGCGACTTAGTAGGTGGTGGACCAGTGCGAGGTGGGCCTAGTTTGGCCCACCATCCAGCGAGACGTATTTTAGATGTCTTAGAAATCCAAACAGTACATTGATTCCCAAAAGACTTGATTTTCATGTGTAGAAACCGGGACCCACATGAGCCACCCGATGAATCATCTGATCCGTGAATCCGAAGGATAACCCACGGGCGACCCAATAGGTGGTGGACCCGTGCGAGGTGGACACTGTTTGACCCGCCATCAAGCGTCTAATCAGAGAAAGGGAGATGACGTGTTTTAGATGCCGTAGAAATCCAAAGGGTACAGTGATTCCCAAAGGCTTGATTTTCTTACGTTGAAACCAGGACCCAGGTGGGCCACCCGATAACGCATCTAATCCGTGGATTCGAAGGAGGACCAATGGGCGACCTGTGCAAGGTGTTTTAGATGTCTTAAAAATCCAAACAATACAGTGATTCTCAAAGGCTTGATTTTCTTGTGTTAATACCGGGACCCATGTGGGCCACCCAATGACCTATTTGATTCGTGGATCCGAAGGACGACCCACGGGGGATCCAGTAGGTGGTGGACCCATGCGAGGTGGGCCCTGTTCGGCCGACCATCCAGGGTCTGATCAGAGAGAGGGAGAGGACGTGCTTTAGATGTCTTAGACTTTCAAACAATACAGTGACTCCCAAAGGGTTGATTTTCTTGCGTTGATACCGGGACCTAGATGGTTCACCCGATGATCCATCTGATCCGTGGATTTGAAGGAGGACCCACAGGGGACTCAGTAGGTGGTGGACCCGTGCGATGTGGGCCCTGTTTGGCCCACCATCCAGCATCTGATTAGAGAAAGGGAGAGGACGTGTTTTTAAAGTCTTAGACATCCAAACAGTACAGTGATTCCCAAAGGCTTGATTTTCTTGCGTTGATACCGGGACCTAGGTGGGCCACCCGATGACCCATCTAATTCGTGGATCCGAAGGAGGACCCACGGGGGACCCAGTAGGTGGTGGACCTGTGCCTGGTGGGCCCTGTTTGGCCCACCATCCGGCGCCTGATCAGAGAGATGAGAGAGGGAGAGGAGGTGTTTTAGAAGTCTTAGACATCTAAACAATACAGTGATTCCCAAAGGCTTGATTTTCTTGCGTTGATACCGGGACCCAGGTGGGCCACCTGATCACCCATCTAATTCGTGGATCCGAAGGAGAACCCACGAGAGACCCAGTAGGTGGTGGACCCGTGCATGGTGAGCCCTCCAGCGTCTCATCGGAGGGAGGGAAAGGACGTGTTTCAGATGTCTTAGATATCCAAACAGTATAGTGATTTCCAAAGGCTTGATTTTCTTGCATTGATAGCGAGACTCATGTGGGCCACCCGATGACCCATCTGATCCGTGGATCTAAAGGAGGACCATCGTGCGACCCAGTAGGTGGTGGACCCGTGCGAGGTGGGCCTTTTTTGGCCTACCATCCAGCGTCTGATCTGAAAGAAGTGGAGGACGTGTTTTAAATGTCTTAGAAATCCAAAAGATACAGTGATTCCCAAAGGCTTAATTTTCTTGCGTTGATACCGGGTCCCAAGTTGGCCTCCCAATGATCCATCTGAACCGTGGATCCAAAGGAGGACCCAGTCTCGAAATCAAATTATCAACAAAAAATGACTCAACTGTTTACTAATTAAATTATTTAATAAAAATATACGTATGAGTATGTGCATTTAGTTCTTCCGTGGTCCGTGCATAGCACGGGGTGTCGCTAGTAATATGTTATAAAAATATTTTTATATATATTCTTAGAATAGCTATTAGGTGCACACATTGCGTACTCGAAGTGCATGGGCACCTGGCTATGGAGCCCACCTAGGGCTGAGACCGGGTAGAGGGGGAGATTTCAAGATTTAGGTGGGCCTTATCTACCTGTGGAGTTTTGGGCTCATTTGATCAAGAATCTTATCATCTTCATCCTTAACGGCTTCACGGTCTACCAGGATTCGTAATTGGTTTGGGTCCACGGTGGATCTAAGACCCACGTGCATCCCAATCCTCATTACATAAACAGGACTAGTAAACATGGAGTTCTTGTGGTGAGGCTTTTCCCCCATCCTTTTTGTCTACGTGGTGCATTTGACCTCACATACTCTACACACCCATGTCCTTCACCAAGATGATGAGTTACAGCTATTGGACTTCTGATGGTGACCCACAAGTTTTTTTTTTTAAAAGGTGGTTGATGTGTTTGATCTCATGACTAATCACATAATTGTACCAATGCCTTTATGCAAGTGGGAGATGAAAGTAAGTTTCAAATCATGTCGGTGTGAAAATCTTCATAAGAAAATGGTGTTATTTACACATGATTTTCATTATAAACAAACATGCACTACACCAAAAATCGGAAATTGGAACGGAAAAGCGTTCCTAATCCTTCCGTTCCTAATCCGTTAAAGTGTTCCAATTTCCGTTCCAATTTGGATTAGGAACGGTTGGTACCAAATTGGAACGGAAATTGGAACACTTTAACGGATTAGGAACGGAAGGATTAGGAACGCTTTACCGTTCCAATTTCCGATTTTTGGTGTAGTGATGATAATGCAAAATTATTACACATACGAATAATTTAGATATGTAAGTAACTGCAACCAAGTAACTCTTAAGTTAATGACATGTAAGTACCAACAAACAAGTTTTGGGGCTCACAAAACTTCAGAACAATGAATGGTGGCTGATGGGATTTTATCTCATCACCAATTGCAAGCAAAAATCAAGAGGGGTTTTGTAATGGCGCTCTTTTATATGGGAGGTGCGTGATGTTTGCCACCTCAACGGCAGTGTAAATTTGAGGCTGAGCATCGCTCTATTTACTGAACTAGAGTACAAAAATGCCGCCGTGCATAAATGATAAGCACATACTATAGGTAAATCAGTGGAAACAAATGACCCGTTACTTTGCATTATTTTTCTTTTCATGACTATCGATCGACACCATCTACTTTTTATTTGTTGAGCTCGATGCCTACAAATATAGAAGTTTTTCATTGATTCCTCCTTTGATGATTAAAAACTACAATATGCCACTAGATCTGTACTCATATCGAGTGCCTTGTTTTAATCTTGGTGGAAGTGAGTCAACACCCAGTTCAGTATTTCTCACTACACAACTCAGATCTGCCCCTTTTACATTGGGGTTGGTAGTTAATGATATTATTTATAATTGAGAGGCTTGTATGGGATGTAGCCCTATTAAGGTAAAGAATTTTTTTTTTTTTTTTTTTGTCTTCTCTCCCATTTGAGTGTTTAAGTTCAATGTTGATGGATCACCAAGAGGAAAGCCAGGCGGGTGGGAATTGAAGGTGTTCTTCGCATAATAGTAATGGTGAGATTTCAATTTTTTTTTTTTTTTTTTTGATAACATGGGAACCCGCCGACCCCCCTTTGGGAGATCATTGGTAAACCCACGGATACATAAAACTACCCACAAGCCCTATGTATCGGGTAAGGCCTTAAGGATTCGAAGGCAGGACCTCCAGGTTAAAACTGGACTTCCTAACCATACGAATATTTTAAGTGTGGGTCAATTTTTATTCAATGAAATCCAGTCTTTATCAATATATTGTACTATTGTTTTTCATCATGTCGCTAGATCAGCTAATTCTATGACTGATGTTTTAGCTAAGCAGGTAGTAGTCGAGAGGACTACTTCTTGAGAGGCTATGATCATGTAACTTTTGGGTGGTGTCTTTTGTATATATTTGGTGCGTGATGGTACAATACTATTGTACATTTTCTTCCCTCGTTCTAATTTCTTTATTTAATATTTAATGAACGATTGTTTTAGTTACCGATTATTTATAAAAAAAAAAAATCGTCGGTATCGGTATTTATGTGCACGTCCACCAAACAGAAACCGAAAGAAGAAAGGCTAATTGGTCAAAACTCAAAACAAAACATCAAACATCATTGGTGTTTCATTGAAGTTGCTCCATATGTCTGCATACATTGAACTAGATGTGAATCCCACTCGAAAAGACTTGAAAAGACCTTGTTCATTGTTCACATGCAGTCGTGTTATGTAGGCAAGGGAAAAAGATGCTTGAGGTTACGTGCATCGTCTATTTGGGCCAGCCCTGTCATTTTTTTCTTCTTAAAGGTAAGATTGTATTAAAGAGAAGAAGAATAGGAATGGGTTAAGAGCCCCCAGATTGGGAGAAATAAAGAGGAACAGGCTTTGTCTGAAACAGAGGAACGAAACGAAAGCATGTGGGATGCATGTGGGAACTTTTGGTTTCCTTATTATCTTATCTTATTCGCTTCTTTATCGTATTTGTCTTTGATCGTTGTATGTTTATGTATACTATACCCCCTTTCTTCAGGTGGCACTGGACGTTGGTTTGTGTTGGTTATTTGTTATATTATTTTGTTTTCATATTTTTCTGGCCATATCATTAAGATGCTGGGCGGAACGAGAGGGAGGCTGGCATGGGACATGGTCCTCTCAAAATCTCAAGAAACCCCCTTATCTTTTCAAAAAATTTATATTTTTTTACATATGGCCCCTCCCAAATTTTAAGAAAAGACCTTAGATATTTTAAAAACTACATTAGTTTTTTTATATGCGGCCCTCCCAAAATATATTTCCAACATAGTGGCCCCCATAATGAAGGATTTCTGGGTCCGCCCTCCAACCATGGTGACCACAGTGACTACCATCTGTATGATAGCCGGCAAGGGCGGATCCAGAAAACTCAACCTTAGGGGCTCTATGTAGAAGAAATATTGGAGAAAGGACAAATATAAAAGAAAGATTATTTTTTTAGAATTAGTTTGCATGGTTGATTTTAAAAGTTTTAAACTTCTCACATATGTGGGTGAGCGCTTCAACTCCCTGCAGATGTACATGGGTCCACCCCTAATAGTCAGATGTTAGTCATGTATGTCTAGTGTCACAGTGTCTGAATAATACACTCATATTTGAAGGATACAAGTTTAGCATAACCCAATTTATTAAGTCCATTAATTATTTCGTGAAAGTTCTACGGTTATTTTTTTTTTTTTAGATTTTTAATGATAAAATTGTTGCAAAGGTATGTAAAGAATCATAATTTCATAATTCAGAGATGGAAGAACTTCAAGATGGTATAAAAAGCTTTTAGCTCTTTTGAAAAAACCTACATGAGGATTTGAATATTTCAAAGAAGTATACAAGTTTTCCACAATTCTTCAATCACATCCTCCTCATAAAATACTTTTGAGAAATGACAAAAATACCCTTCTCCTATGAGAGATTTTTTTCTTTTTCTTAACCTCTTTCCTTCATAAAATTGGCCATTTTGATTTTGATAATCAAAACCAATTAACGAAGCTAGTTTTTCTAATCATTTAGAATCCCCTTTTTAACCATCCATGCACGAAGGTAGTTGAAGTGGGCCCCACAAGGCCATTTGGGTTAGATTTAATCGTTTCTCTTAAATGATTTTTCGGAGAAAAAAAATTTGGAAAATGACATAAGGGTGTTTTTTTCATTCCTCGGAGTTTTTTTTTTATTTTTATGAAGGGGACTTAATTGAAACCACTTAGGTCATTTGAGTTAGACATAATTGTTTCTCTTAAATGATTTGTCAAAGAACGGTTTTGAAAAATGGCAAAAGGGAGTTTTTGTCATTCCCCGGAATTTTTTTATGAAGAGAACTTAATTGAAAGAATTGTGGAAAACTTTTATATATTTTTTAAAATTATTGAATCTTCGTATCTTTTTTTTATTTTTAAATGAGCCAAAAGTTTTATGCCTTTTTAAAAGTTTTCCCTAAAAAAAAAATAGTCTAAAGAAAATATAAGGACATCTAAGTTCGTATTCCGTCCTATGTTCCTAAAAGTTCGAAAATCCATGAAATCATTTCATGGATCCCTATATCCTTTTATGGGCAGATGACGACATAGCAACAGTCGTGGTGCATATGGCAAACATGATCCTTTTGGGGGGAAAATTTTGGAGTGGGCCCCACACTCTTTTTCCCTCCATTTTCACTTCCCCCGCTTTCCCTCCCGCCTGTCCCAACACCCTCATTTTTCATTTTCCCTCCTTTTTCTCTCTTTTTTTTCCTCTCCCTCATTTTGCCCCCTTCCCAAACGGACCATAACATTATAGAAAACAGATGTGGGTGATCCCAATATCAATAGGGCGGAAAGAAAGTACATGGCTATCAAAGAGCCCCAACAAAACTAGCTCACTCTAGCAATCAACATAGTAGGACAAAACAACAGGAAAGATAAATAGTAGAATCCCTGTGTGAACGAATTAGAGGATCCGGTTCCAAAATAGAAACATCAAAAAAAGGTTCTGCACAGGATAAGTAGTCTCATAAGGTGGTCCCATGGTGTTAATTCAGCTCGTAAGGAACATCAAAGTTCATCAAAGAAACTTAGGATAGCTACTGTGTGAGGTCGTCCCCGAATAATGGAGAGGTCTAGCCCGATCTCGGCAGGAGCATCCGCCAGGATCTCGGCCACTGCCACGAACCGGCCTACCCGCTTGCTCCTACACCACTTCGGCTTCGGCAACTCTATCGTTGGTCTCGGCTATAATCAGTCGATCTCGCTTCGGCTATACTACTGCCACGTCCAGTTCGGTCTCGGCAGTGCGCCAATAGGGGCGCCATAAGCCACCCAACCAAGGCAGGGCCTGACAGCCACGTCCCATGCAGGACACGTGGCGGGATGTAAGCACGCGCTGACGGGACAGTCACATCATCTCAGCCGTCCATCCTCACCAAATCCCTGGCACAGCCACATCCAACGGCTGCAGCCATATTTGGGCAGGGCCCGAGACAGGATCCGATAGGATCTCAGCCGCCAACAAATCAGGGGGGGATCAGGCCCAATGTGACTAGCATTCAATGCCGTATGGACTGATCGGACCTTCATTAAATGCAATGTGGGCTATGATGGATCCTCATTAATGACTCTATGGGCTGATAGGACCTCAGCAGTCAGATCACTGGGCCCATTCACACAGGCACGAAGGAATTTTCTCATATAAGGTAAGGAACCACCGAAAAAATAGGTATGCACACTTACATGAAAAATACTCCCTGAACGTTCCTCTACTCTTCTCCAATCTGCACTCACTTAGGCATCGGAGAGCCCTGCGCTGCCCACAGCCAGGGTCCTTTGACGTCTTCTTCTTCTTCCTCTCCCCTTTCAGGTTCCCAGATCAAGTAGTTCTACCTCAGGTCTTTTGGATAAGTCCCTTGATGCAACCCTCTATAAACTTGTGAGTATATTTTTTGCACTTACAGCTACATTTGTGATCCAATTCAAGCCCTAGTTGGGATGGACAATATCGTCTATTTTCGGTAGAAGCATGGAAGATATGGTCCAAGTAACACGAAAGTATATGGGCTCTCATGTGTGCAGGAAGAAACAAGTCAGAGCGATAGTGGGTGGCCTCTACATTCTTTCACCTAATCGACATAGTCTGCAATACAGGATTGATGCAGATTTTAACAACAAATCAGTGACCCAATCCTGGGCCATCAAACGTCCGTCTATACACCTTACATACTCCATTAGGAGCTTGCCTAGAGATGTTCAGAGGCCGTCTAATGATGCTCATCTTTCTTTTTTTTTGGGAGACACCTCTCCATTTACGTTTTGATATCCTAATTGTTGTTTATGTTGGCTCTTCTTCGTTGTTTATTGGGAGGCATCTCTTCAATTTCCTTTTGACAGCTTCGTTGATTATGTTGGCTCTTCATATCATGTAGAAATCCTGTAATATCTTCCATGGAGCCTACCTGCCTTTGTCTTTTCCTTTTTCCTATACAGTTTTACATTACAATAAAAAAAAAGGTAAACAAAAATAGGAAAGATGGCATGGGCTAGTTCAAAAGGATAAATTATGAATAAATAAATAAATAATGTGGGTTTCTCACAATGTTCTCATGGCTCCAATCCAAGTACCATGGAGTTCCACACAAGGCAGTGTTTGTAAGGACCATTGGTGCTGCCAAATACAAGCTACATTAGGGCCTATCGATAGGTTAAATTAGTGGATTCACTGGACAATATTTCCACGTGATTAATCCAAGTACGAAAGCGAACTATATATTTTGACCCTCATTTCTTTTGTAGTTAGTTAGATCACAAAACCCCTTATATTTTGTAGAATTATTGTGCTTCCCAAACTTTGCCACAAGCACCATTTTAAAAGGAAATACTCTGGAAGCATGGAGAATTCGTTTAGTACATTAGGCCCCATCTATGATCAACACAAACCTTAATACACCTATCCCTACCTTGTAAAAATCGTCAACAACTCAAATTTGACAATTTGCCATTTACCATCGTTTTTATTTTTATTTGGTAAAAAGATATTTCATTAAAAAAAATGCACAAGAACAACGGGAGGGAAAATGGAAAAAATAGACAACAGTTAACCCCCAATCAAAAGGATACTTGAGGTTCATTTCCGGTCTACATCCTATCTACTAGAAAAGCAAAATTTAGCAAGCCCATGAGCTTATTCATTTAGAGCCTTAGGGATAAATTCAAAGTCTACAGAAAGAAATAAGGAAGCCAAATATTTAATGTCTAGAATAATTGAGTTAATGGACCAACTAAAGCCTCCCTTCAAAGCAAAAACTACTTCTTGAGCATCCGTCAAAACACGAAGCCTATCAAAATCATTCTTCCAAGCCTTTTGTAATGCAGCTAAGACCGCCCTCGCTTCTGCCTCCTTTGAAGAGACAACTTTGGACCTTTGAATAGCACTTGCATCCACAATGACATCATTTAACATCAAAACGAAGCCAAACGAAGTATAACCTTCCTTAGCCTTAAAGGCAGCATCCGAAAAGACTATAATATCATCATTGCTCAAGATCCCTAAAATATCTAATGAGAGTTTTCAAATATTTTTTTAAGGGAATGTCCCTATAGTGGCATGTGGGATCCTCAAGCATCTTATGGACTGATCCAATGATCCAATGAATAAAGTCATTTCTAGCTTTCCATATAGTCCACCACATGGAAATGATCCATAATTTTTATTGAACATCCCCAAGAGGAGGCATTTACCATCGTTAGAATCAATTATTGTCTGAAATATCTTTCTTAAGAAATTATCTTCTCAAACCAAAATGTCAACATAGTTTCAGATTTGGGGTTTTTCCTGGATTTCGAGGAAAGAATTAAGCAAAAGATACCTTGGACTTTTAAAAAAATTAAAAAATAAAATAAAATTTAGGACTATTAAACATAATTATATGGTTTTTTTTTCAAATTTCTCACATTTTCTCAAAATTTTCTTCTTTTCTCATTATACTGTAACTTTTTTGCTATGTCTCGAAAATATCAATATATTAGTAGGAAGGCTCAGTCCCACACTCTGTCTTCCATGGTGGGAACAACCTCCGCACTCCGGCGAAAATATTATTTCACTTATAGATTATAATAATAGTGCAATATAATGTTTGTGACATTAGATTTAATTAACTCTAAAATCATTTTTGTACATATAAAACCAGTAAATTCGTGTTCCTAAAATAAGACAAAGGTGATTTTAATGCGGCAATGCTCTATCAAATGCATGCCAAATTAAAAAGGGTAACAATTAATCGTTCCGTTATTTTTCCAATAAAGAAGATTCTACCTTCTGCCACCAAACAGACAAGAAACTCAAATAGAAATGTCTTGTCATTGATTACGGTGAGTACTTAACCACACCAAAGCTAAGGCCTTTTCGAAGGGTATGTTGTTCATTTAGTATGAATAGAAGTAGCTAAAACCGATGATGAGACAATTTCACTCTAAGAATGTTTGGAATTGTGTGGGGACATTCCCATAATGCTGAAGTGTTTAGCTTGATTTCGGCAAAAGCACCAACTAGGTTACGGCCACATAGATCCAGATCGACCGATGTGCTCATTCCTGCGCCACATCGGCTTCGGCATCCCTTTTTGCCGGTGTCGATAAGAACCAGCTAGTCTCACTTCGGGTACATTGGCTTGGCGCTACATTACCCAAGAGGATGATCAGATCCAAGCTCAGGAAAGCTTTGGGGTCACGCAGAGAGACCGAGATGGCAAACCCTCGAAGAAGGACAAGGGGTCGTTCCGAAGGGAGGAGTCAGACAGACGCTGGACACCATCCAGTTCGGCGAAGGCTCTAGGGTCCACCTCGGGAGGAAGAAAACTAGGCTGTCCGAAGACCCATACCGAGCAGTCAACACTATTTTCAAGGAGCCCATTCATAAGATCAAGTCAAAGTCGTTCTTCAGTTGGCCGCAACCCATGAGGGGAGACTCATCCTCCCGGGATCAGAGCAGATTCTGTGCATATCATAAGCAGAGTGGGCATAAGACAGAAGAATGTAGAATACTGAGGTCACACTTGGAGAAGCGAAGCTCAACCAAGACGAACACCTGCAGGAATATATCAAGGCGAGCGCCAGAGATGATAACCAGGCTCCGCGCAGAACGAGAGTGGCCAAGACAGCGATGAGTCTGAGAAACTCATAAATGTCATCCATCTAGCTCCCCCTCCCAAGGTGAGTAACCGAGCTCGCGCCGAGTCCAGGCTAGCCTCCCACGGTGAGCAGGTGATGGCGGCCGAACTCGGCTCAACTCCTAAGAGGGCGCGGAAAGAGCGGCCCAAGATCTGGTTCTCAGATGCAGACTTGGAAGGGGTCCAGCTCCCCAACAACGACCCGCTCGTCGTCACTCTGAAACTGAAGAACTGCACTGTACAAAGGATCCTCGTCGACCCGGCAGTTCATCCGAGGTCCTCTACTTCGATTGTTTCAAAAGGATGGGCTGACGGAGAAGGACCTGCAGGAAGCCCGAACTCCCCTCATAGGCTTCAGTGCCAAGCCGGTGTACCCTAAGGGAAGGGTGACCCTCAGAGTCCAAGTCGGCGGAGCATCCGTGATGACAGAATTCCTGGTGGTTGACGCGCCATCGCCTTACAACGCCATAATGGGCAGGACCTGGCTCCACAGTATGGAAGCAATCCCCTCTACTCACCACCAGAAGGTGAAGTTTCCATTAGAAAGTAGGAATGGCAGGGTAGAGATAATTACAGTCCGAGGAGACCAACAGACGGCCAAGCAGTGTCTGATGGCCGTGGTGTCCGGGGAACGAGAGCCCAAATAGGTCAACATGGCTGAGATGGAGAAAAAGCTGGACGAGGTCGGCCAGGGCCCGGAGAAGAGGAGCATGGAGGACCTGACCGAAATCAGGATTGACCCAAACGATCATGAACGTTTCCTCCTGCTCGGAAGCCAACTCGAGGAGCTAGAGAAGTCAGAGTTGGTCCAATTTTTAGTGCAGAACAAAGAAGTCTTCGCTTGGACACCACACGAGATGCCGGGCATTGACCCCGAGGTAATGTGCCACAATTTGAATGTGAACTCTCACTACAACAAAAATCATTTTTCGCGGCGAATATTTCGCGACATTTTGAGAATTTGTCGCTAAATAGTGGTTTTCGCGACGAAAAATTAATTTCGTCGCCTAAAATGAAAATATAAATAAATTAACGACGATAATTTTTAATCGACGCTAAATGTTGTCGCGGAAAATTTGGCGCCAAAAGATGGGGCTGGCGCCATGAAGAGGTACAAATTTGGCGACGAAATTATTTATTTTGCGACGAGTTTATTTCATCGCTAAATCATCTACAATGTATATTATTAAAGAGATTTTGCAAAATACCTTTATAATATTCCGCAGCGAATTTATTTCATCGCGGAATGCATAAAATTTGGGCGCGCACACTCTCTTCGCGGTTTATTTTTGGAGAGGAATTGGCGACGAAATGAAACTATAGTAAAATGAGGTAACGGAGGACGCAGAGCTCTTCCATTTCTCTCACAGCCGCACCATCACCTCCTCTCCCTCTCGATCTTGACCCCCCCCTCTCTCTCTCTGCATCTCACAACCCCCTGCGCGACCCATCTCAGAGGCAGCCCCCCTCTCCGGTCTCTCTGCTCTTCATCTCTCTCACGCCCACGACCAGCGCTTTTTCCCTCATTTCGTTCTCTCTCCTCTCGAAATTCCTATTTCCCTCTTTTCCTTCTTTCTCCTCTCTCATTTATTTCTCTCTCGCCTCCATCCTCCCTCTGCTCACTCATTTCGTTCTCTCTCCTCACTCACCTCACTCATTTTTTCCTCTCCTGCCTCCATCGCCCTCTCCAGAGCCCATCTCCTCTATCTCTCCCTCCCTCTCCACTGCACGACGACTACAGCAGCACTGCCAAGAGCGCGCAGCAGCCCCCGGACGCCTTCATCTTCCTCCTCGCGCCGCGGACCCCTCCCCTGCACCAGGTACACCCCTCCCTCTTCCTGCATTCACGCACCATTCCCCCTCTCCTCTCTCTTTCTTTTCTGTTCTCTCTCTCCCTCGTTCCCCATCACTCTGTTTCCTCTCTGTCATACTAGTTGGAGAGCTTGGTATAATCAAAGGGGGACCTGAGGATACATGGATTGTGGTGTATCTGCATTGGCTTAACAGCACAAGCACTGGTCTTGCAGTGCAGGCATTCAAATTTGGGTGCAAGAGTCTATCACAAAAAGGAAACGAGCCTCAAAGTATAAATTTTTATTCATCTTTGTCTCTGATTTACTGCTTTATATATCCATGTATTTATTGGAATAAAAAAAAACCTAAAACTAAGAGTATTCAAAAGAGGAAACTTCATCTAGCCTAATTGAATTCTAAATAACAGTCTGAATCTGATTACAATCATTTAATATATTCCTATTAAAGTTTGATGGAAAGAATATCCTTTTTGCATTGGACGAGTTGTCACAAATTCTCATCCTTTGGGCCTGAAATTTGGTGTATGGGTTTTGCTGGGTTGGTAGTTAGGTTGGCTCACTGATCTTGCATCAGAATGTCTGCTAATGAAAGAGGGTTTTGATTCGTTGTTGTTTGATCTTTCTTGTTTTGCAATGAGGCTTGGAGTTGTAGGTCTTGGTGTTTGTAGGGCGTTGTGGTTTTATTGCCCCTCTTTTGCAAGTCATTGTGCTCTTGAATTTTTTTACCTTTTTTTCTGGGGGATTGAAGACATGAGTAATTTCGTTGATGGTTGTGTGATTTGTATTTTATTACCATTAGGTTTGTTTTGGTCTTCTGAATTACATTAAAGAGTAGTCTCTGCTGCGATGGAGAGAGGCATTCATGCTGCCGTGTGGTTGGAGATTTGAGATGTTGGGGTATTTGAGGGTTAAGATGGTTTCAAATTTCGCAGAGGAAGAAGGATGTTGTTAACTGAGAAGAGGGTTAAGAGTTTTTTCTTCGGTAGAGGCTGATGTACAAGGAGTGCTATGTTGGGTTTCATTAATATGCAATTTTTGTCTTATCCCCCTTGAATGTTGGGGCAGAACTGTAGAAGAAACAATATCTGAGTTTGGGTACTCTCAGAATTTCTTGATTTCTTTGATCTGGGATAGTAGGTCTCTTCTTATCACTGTTAATTGATTTTCAGTTATTTTTCAAGTTTTGTAATGTTTCAATATTGCCTTTTATCATTGGACACTCGCTTGGATCTGGCAAGGGTTATGAAAATTCTGGGTTCTAGTCTACTTGGCCCCCTTCTAGTTGGGTATCTCTAGTATGGGCTCAGTGACTTGTTTGGGTGGTTTAATGCCTCTTCGCTTAATTGCTTTTATGTGTGTTGGGGGTGCTAGCTTCCTAATTTTAATCCAGAATGATAGTATATGCTTGTTCACTTAGTTAATGTGCAAAATTGCCCCGACCGATGGGATTGAGTCCCAAAATATCCAAGCTAGCCAGATCTTTGGATGGAATGGGCTGAGGGCTCACAGGATTTTAGGGATTAACAAGGAGTAGTCTATCAACTCATCATGTGAGTTTCTTCAATTTGGGAGCTCTTTCTTGCATGTTTGAAAGAATTTTGCTAGAGTTTATCACCTGGGTCTTCCACATTTATTTCCCATTTAACTAATTTTGTAATGAGGATGTTTGCTCCCTTTTTTTTAGAGGCAACAAAATCCTGGAGTTGAGATCACTCGGACACAAACGTGGCTTGCAACTCATACTCCAAAGAATGGTTCTGCTAGATGTGAATATGTGGTGAGAAGTAGTTTTTTCTTCTGAAATGCAAAACCTTATGATGAGTTATTAACTTTTTTGGTTCACTGTGGTTGTAGTCTTTTTTATTACTACATTTTTTAATTCAATGATAGATGGATGGGATCTGTTTATAAACGTAATTTCAATGCGTGTGTTATCAGGACAACTTGTTAGATGGGTTCAAATAAGACTCTTGATTGCAGAGTGTTATCCAATATAGGCACCCTAGAGCTTGATTGAATACCATTGTATAAAATACAGATGATTCATGCCCCACATTGCTACCCCATCTCCTTCACCCCTCCTTGTATTCTTCACCTCTTAAATAATCTTAAAGAAGTTCCTTTTAAGAAGAATTCCTATGAATTATATGAAAACAAACAACTACGAAAATTCATCCTGTATGTAGTTTCATTTGTAATTCATCCTGTGCACAGGCTTAATCACAGCACACAAGCTTATTCTCCCACTATGTGATTTTTTTTAATGGTTACTATGTGTCATTCTTGTAGGTATAACCCCATTAGAATTTATAGCCCTTGTTGTATAGTTCTGCTTAAAATATTTGTATAAGCAGGAGTTTAGATCCCTTTCAGATTGGTGACCTTCAAACACATTAACAAAATATTATAATAAACTCAAGTGTTCAATTGTATTGTAGGGAGATTTTTATGATAACTCAGAGAAAAGTGCAGTTCTTTTTAACGAGTTAGATTTATCTTTAGTTAGCCTGACAAATTTCTCCTGAGTGGGGAGCCTCAGAGGATCCAGACTCATTATCCAGGATCTGTTATTGGATCATGGTGTAATAACAGCCTATGGATAATATTGGTATGCTGTGATACCTAATTCACATGTATCCCTGATGTCTATATGGGCCAGTTTGCTGTGATACAGGCTACTCTGTTCTACTTTTCTATTGAAAATTAAATCATACCAATACAGCTGATATGTATTGGTTATTCTCCCATCTAATAAAGGGTTCCAAATCTGACAGTTTAAACCATGCATTGGATATAAGTGTTGCACATCTTCCTTTGGTCTTAGATTGTTAATCTGACGGGCGTCACTGTGGATAATTAAGTAAGACATAAATTTTGTGAACATTACTGGAACTGATGTGAGGATTATAGCACGAGGAGAAAGGTTGTCCTGCCGACTTTGTACTACGAAGAAGCTCGAAGGGAGTGAAGAAAGAAGGAAAGATACTGATGTGAGGATCCAACTGGGTCTGCATAAGAATCTTAAGATGGATACCAACTTGATCCTGTAAGATTATAGAACTTCCATATCAATAAGAGTAACATTTTCATTTGTCTCAAATTTCACATCACTGTAATGTATAAGGACAGTAGCAACCATATCCATACTTGAATCAACTCCTTAAGGACCACTTCTATGGGCAAGACTGTGGCCTAACCATCTAAAGTCAGAATGGATGAATCTCCCGTGACAACCAAAGAACATAAGGGTTCAAATTTAAGTACATATATTTTTCAATTGGAGTGAAGGTAGTTTAAATTTTAGTATGATTTTTTTTTTTTTTTTCAATTGTAGTGAAGGTAGGGCCAACCAAGATGGGAATGGCCAGTAGAGTGTCGGGAGATTCTAATGAGGTCCATCTGAAAATTTTACAATGATAAAAAAGAAAGGTGAAACTTTTACAATAGAAATGGTTAGAATCAAAAGTAGCCATAATAGCAATCGACTGTAAACTCATCCAATCACCAAAAGCATCCATCCAGGTCAACTACTTGGGGTCATTTTCATCATATATATCCCAAAAACTTTTAGCTTATATCATGAATACATAATGGTCTCAGTCAAATCACCTAAAGAGGGGTGTTTTCAAGGTTAAATTCATAAAGCAGGAGTTGCATTAAAACGATGAGAAAGGTTTCTGTTAAGAAATTTCTAAACTAGAAGTTGGAACTAAGAAAGGCAGGGGGGAACAGAAAGAAAGACTAAGAAATTCTTCCAGGTTTTTTCTTTGTAAAATTATGTCTTCTTCTTTGAAAACAGACATGGATTTCTCAGTTTTCACATGTGTACTTGTTCATCTCTGTTCCTTTATATCCTGCATACACAGCTCATTATACTATTATAGTTAAATTTTTGGAGGACCAAGTGCATTTGTGTGTCTTTTAAAGGCATGATTATGTTATATACAATGTATTATTTTTCCCATTAGCATCATACTGACCCAGATAGGGAATAGAGATGATAATTACAATGTTTTTATAAAAAAAATTAAATATAGGAGTAATTTGATGTTTTCAGGAAATTCGTGGGACGAGCCTCTTTTGACTTTTTTTTTTTATTGATTGTTGTGAGATTTTTAATGGCTGCCAAATCATTGTTATTGTACTTAGATTAAATCTACGGACTTTCAGGAAAATTTTGAAGAAGAGCTCCAAAAGCATAAAGATGAGGCTGCTTCCAAAGTTGAAGTTGTTTTGAAGAGGTTGGAAGAATAGGGATGCATGATAGAGTCACTTCACAGCTCTGTAGGTCCTATTGTGGGATTGACTTTCTTTTGCAATCCGTAGCATTTTTAAATATCTGACCATCTGTTTTTACATTTGTGATGATACCATTGGTAGTATAATGGTGCCTTCATAACAGTACTAACTTTGTTTCACAGGTTGCTATGTACAAGAGATTGTATGAAGATCAAGTTAAAATTCCTCCATCTCTTCCTCACTCTGCAGAACTCGGTTCAGGTTTTATGCTGGGCCTTTCTTCTATTTTTAATCAAGTTTATGTAACCGTAACGTGACGAGGGCATTGTTTTTGTGCCCCCTCCATTGCCTTGCTGAATCAAGAATTTTGATAGAAGAACAGCTAGAAGGCCAAGGCATTTGGGAGACCAAGACCTCCACCACCTCTCCTGCGGAAGGTATCAAGACTATACCGCTTAGTCATTCATATTACAAATCCCAAACTTCCAAACATACCAAAAGCAAAAGACAACCCAAAAAAAAAACCAATTACATAACTAGATCCCGTCCCAGGTACAACATTTGGGTAGAATGGGGAAAAACAAAAAAGGATGAAATATCTATACCAACCCAAGTCAGAGACTCCATGTGCCAATCAATGGTAATAGTTGTTAGGATACCCAGTTTCTTTTACATCAAAATGTCATCTAGTTAAATGCTAATTTTTCCCACTGGGGTTCTTTGTTTCATTGTATTACACCTTCCTTTTTTTTTTTATTATTATAGATGGTTCTGCCTTGATAAGTTGTCTGATTTACATAGAGTTTGGAATATTAATGCTCAGGTCTCTTTCTTTGCTTTATAATTGCATTTGGGTTATTGGATATAGCTATGAAATATGATGAATGCTTTGTCTGATAGCCACCATCAAGTTTGATGAAAATGTTTGCTTTGTGCAGAACAAGGGAAAGATTTAGATGAGTTCTTCCAGTCAACCGCAGGTATATGTTTTTCCTTATTTTGGCGGTTGGTTTGATTGGAGAAGTGGTCATTACCAGGGGAATTCAGAATGATGATGTTTGTGCATGTGGAAAGGTTTCTAGGATTTTGAATTTTCTTTTCTTTATTTCTGACCTGGTTCTTCTTTTGAACTTTTTAATCATAATGTTGTGTAATTTATGTCCTGTGTAAAGGTTTACAGTGGTTTGAATGTTAGTTTTTTCATGAACGCTGTTTGAAAAAAAAATTTTATGCAATGTTGAAATTCTGTATATGATGAATTCTTGGGCTTTGGGTTTTTTTTTTAGTTTAGATAGGAAGGCATTGCAGCTTCCTGTAAAGTTTGGGACATTGTTACTGGATTTGGAATTTGATGGTGTTCATTTTACTTGTGAAGATAATGCCTTTTTCCTTTGCTTCTTTCTTTCCCCTGTAGTTGTTGTTATTGTGTTTACTAAAGTTTTTCTTTCTTTAGACTTATGATTTGGTGTGGCAATTAATGTAGAAAATATGGGATGAAATTGGAGAGAGTGGCAATGAAAGAGACAAGATGCTACTGCAATTGGAACAAGAATGCCTTGATGTGTAATGTATCTAAGCATGCTTTTGAAAGTATTAGATATTACTATTGCCATTCAATAGTGGTCATGGAGTCCACCCCCCTGGTTATCACCTGTGCAATTTTTGTCTGATCACAAAACTGATGATCTTTGGAAGGCCCCTGCAAGGGCCGTGTTACTGTGAACCTGGAGAAGTTGGCATATAACCCCCTTCAATACTCAACACTCTGAAATCTGAATGTGCTTCATTGAAATTGCTTATTACTGTTTATTAGCTCTGTTTTATCTGTATTGTGCACAAATGATGTAGTGACTTCTTTGTTTGTTTTGGGGAAGTGCCATTGCCTGATTACGAAAGTTGATGGATTGGTTTCTCTTTCTCTGAAGTTTCATAGATTCTGGACTGATAATTAAGTGCTTAGCTACGATACATTTTGACAGCAAATAGGCTTCATACTCTGATAGAAAGTCATAAGCCAGGGCTCTTTTCATGCTTCTTACACATTGGATTGTAATTTTACCCATGACTTGTTGCCCGTCTCTTGTCCTTTTAGCACATTGTGCTCTACAGGCAAAAAAAAAAAAAAAAAAAAAAGGTATTGTGTTCAGGGCGGAGTAAACAGCCCACCAATTGCACTTTGGTGCAGAGTAAACGACCACCAATTGAACAAATTAATTGTGTTGCTAGTTAATGAATTAGCAGAACTGTCTTGTTAGCTTAAATGAGACATGTATAAAAGTTGTGGTTAAGTAATGCAAATTGTAAGGGTAAAGGAAAAAAAAAACTTGAAGATGGTGCTCATCTTTAAATTATTTTTCTGCAGTGTTATGCTGCTTGGTTTGCTTCCTGCCCGGGTTTGAAGGTTTTGTCCCCATATTCTTCAGAAGATGCTAGAGGATTACTAAAAGCTGCTATTAGAGACCCTGATCCTGTAGTTTTCCTTGAAAATGAGTTGCTGTAAGTTCTGTTTGAAGTCTTTTTTGGTTCAAGACCGAATGTTTACGTGATTAATGTTCAATTTTTGACATGTTCTTTGCATGGCGTCCAGATATGGTGAGTCTTTCCCTGTTTCAGCAGAAGCTCTTGATTCAAGTTTCTGCCTTCCAATAGGAAAGGCTAAGGTATGCTTTTTACAAGTGTACAAACATTTATCTACATCGTTAGAGTTATCTACATCATCATCTTCATGAATTCACAGTAATTATTCTTGTGTTTGATGTCCTCTATTTTCAGATTGAACGAGAAGGAAAGCATGTTACTATTACAGCTTTCTCGAAGATGGTTGGTTATGCTCTCCAGGTGTGTGGTGTTGTTTATTCTAACCTTGGGCATGATCAGTTAATATTTATGATCAGTTGGTTATCTCAGCAAGGATTGTATATTGTTCTGCACTTGCTGTTTGCTTTATAAATCTACTTGAATTGGAGTCAAATTTTCATGATGTTGTGATGATAGGATGATATGGAAAATAGAAAATGTGCCTATTTTGGTTTCTGCTTTCTGTGTCACTTAAGCATGTTGCAGTGAAGCAGTAATTTAAAATACCACCAGAGGATAGTAATAGAAAATTAGAAATTTTGGGTTTACAAATGGACCATGGCTTAGAGGTGATTTGGGTCCCAATCATAGTTGGTAGAAGAATGCCTGAGGAGGTAAAAATTCAAGCAAAAGGGCCCGAGTGTCATGGGATTATTTTTCTTCAACAAAGTGGGCACTGTGATATACAAGTTTCCTGGGCAATAGGCATTGAAAGTTGAAATCCTGACATTTTTAATCCCATTATTTTATTTTATTTTTGGTTCTGTTTGGATGTAATAGAAGTTAAACATCAGCTGAATCTTTGAGTGGTAGGACAAGTCTGAAACATCAGTTGAAAATTTGAGAAGACGTCAATCAACTCTTGCCAAAATGGCAAAAGTTGAATTTTCTCATACGGGTGTCCATGAGCAACTGTTTTCAAAAGTTGCAGGGACTAGGGACTCATCTTTCTCCAAGTTAAAGGATTTAAAAAGTGGTTATCAAAAAAAGGATTTAAAAAGTGGCTTTAGATTTGAGAGAACCTGAGGTTTCTCCTTTTTTATGCACCTGCTAGAATCTATATTAAGGGCAGACATGTACTGGGGTCTCCAATTAATTCAGCAAACTTGCCTTCTTTTTAATTATTATAATGGGATGGCGATTAATTCAGCAAACATGCACTTACACAATGCTTCCTTTGATATCTTTTTTTTATTTTTTATTTTTTTTATTTTTATGGTAAATAATGCTCCCTTCGATTGATATATTGAATCAGACCATTCCTGTATGTGTATCATATGTTATCCCTACCAAACCAAAGAATCCTACTGTTGTGAATTTATATCCTTGGTGTACCCTTATCTGCACTTGCTTTGGTTTGCAATTTGTATATGAAGGCACCTTTTAACCCAGTGAACGCGAGGTTCTTAAGCAATTGCTAATTGATATTTAATAGAACTCAATGTGCTAGCAACAATTTTTTTTTGTGTTTTATTCTTGCCCATGTTTGAATAGGTAGTAACTCGATATTTTCTTGACCATCTATTGAATATCTTGCTTGCTCTTGCTTTTCTTGTCACTGGACCTAATTTTACTCAGTTCTATTCTTTCTGCTTGTTTAAAGATTTTAAAGTGTATATTTCAATGCCCAAGTATTTATTATGAGTATGTAATCTGACCTGAGGTTATGTGGCTACCGCACCAGGTTGACAAAGGTGAGCCTGCAAGTTTTTCCACTAGTTTTGATATTTTATTCACTTTTTCTTATCCTTTTTATTGACTAAAATTTTTATTGTTACCAATACCCAAAAAAAAAAAAAATCAACAAAACCTACTATGTATTTGATCAGTTTTAGTTTCAGTTTCATTAACAATTCATGATTCTGGGTTACATGAGCATGGCTATTAGTATCGATAAATAAATGGTATTTTAGGATCTATTTATTCTTGTCCTCTTTTGATTATCATGCTGGTTCTTTTAAAGTTACATTTTGTTTAATCCTCATGTGTTTTTTGTTTATTTATGCATCTCTGCTCTGTTTATTCAGCTACCTTTTATATTTTAATGCTGTTTACCTTGCTTAACTATGTTTAAAAGATCGATAGTTTCTCTAAAGTTTGTGGCTGCATATTCTTGTATGTGTTTTCTGATTGCACATCTAAGGCTGCAACATGGTTGGAACTTAATGAAAAGTTGATGACCCATGGGCGTATAATGGTGAATTGTGGCGGGACCCATGCCGAAGCGGCCAAAGCTGGGGGAGTAGCCTATTCAAATGTTAGCTCCTGGATACAGAATTCTACCATTAAGGCATTGTGCAAAGCATTTCCAAAAAATGTAAGTTACTCCTTACAGTCAATTAAATCTTAACTCCTTTGATACATGACCCTAGTTTGTGATCTTGAATCAACGGTTTGTGATCTTGAATCAACTGTTTAGGCTCAAGTGCACTTTTATTTTTTAATTTTCTCAGGATTTTATTTTGTTTCACTTACTTTGCTTTTGATTCCAATGTTTAATTCCTAACAAATTTTTTTTTTTACCACAGGTTGGGACTGAAGATCAATGTAATAGAGGCCAATTGCTTGAACATCTTTTTGTTTTTCATAAGAATATTGTACTTACACTATTTTGGATGCTACATTTTTACTTGAATTAGTAACGACAATGTGGCTAAGCTTGTGGGTCGTATTTAATAGTTATATGTTTCCTAATATGTTGAAGGAGCATGTTTTGTACATTTTCATTAGTTAAATGAAGATACTTTACTTTACATTTTGTTTGAGTTGAATGACCATGTTTTATTATACATTTTATTTTTGTTGAATGTGAAGGTTTTATTATACATTTTATTTTAGTTGAATGAGCAGGTTTTATTACATTCAGCGTAAAAGAGGTTTTTGAGGTAGCATGTGGTAATTTAAAAAAAAATATATTATTTTTAGCGACGAATTTTATTTGTCTCCTAAAAGGAATAAATATATCCTCGACGTATATAATTTGTCGCCTAAGAGAAATTGTGGCAAAGTTAAATATTGGGCGAAATGTCTACAAACTATGCGCGGCAAAACTAATTCGTCACCTATTATAATTTATGGCAATTCATGCACTATTTGGCGACAATAAAGTTTTGTCGGTAAAAAACTATAATTCAGCGACGACTCCATTTTGTCGCCAAATTCCCTTTTCACCATTTTTTATCCATTTTCTCGTAATGAATTATGGACATTTGGCGACAAAAAATATCATTTTTGCCGACATAATGCGTTGTTGTAGAAAATTGATATTTGGCGACGATAATGTGTTGTCACAGAAAATTGATATTTAGCGACGATACGGAGTTGTCGCAAAAAATGTATATTTAGCGACGATTAATTCTGATCGTCGGCAAAAACAATCACCGACACGTAATGGGCGACGAAACCATTTTCGTCGCAGAATATATTCTACGACGATTTTGTGATTTTCTGCGACAAATATTTACGTCGCGAAAAATGATTTTTGTTGTAGTGTCTAACCACAAGCTGGTGATGCAGAGAGCTCGCAGGACCGGGGTGCCACAGACAAAGGCCGTGATCGAAGAAGTGGACAAGCTACTTGAAGCTGGAGTGATCAGAGAAGTCCAGTACCCGGACTGATTGGTCAACACGGTGGTCGTCAAGAAGAAAACGGGCAAGTGGAGAGTTTGTGTCGACTTTACTGACCTCAACAAGGCTTACCCCAAGGACAACTTTCCTCTCCCAAAGATTGACCAGATGATCGATGCCACCGCCGGACATGACAGGATGAGCTTCCTCGACGCGTATCGCGGTTATCATCAGATACCAATGTATGGGCCGGAAGAAGAGAAGACAGCCTTCATAACACCCAGGGGCACCTACTGTTATAAGGACAGCCTTCATAACACCCAAGGACAGCCTTTGTAACAGTAGATGCCTCTGGGTGTTATGAAGGCGGTCTTCTCTTCATCTGGTCTGTACAACGGTATTTGATGATAGTCCTGATACGCGTCGAGGAAACTCATCCTGTCATGGCCAGTGGTGGAATCGATCATCTGATCAATTTTGGGGAGAGGGAGACTATCCTTGGGGCAGGCTTTGTTGGGGTCGGTGAAGTCGACGCACACTCTCCACTTGCCTGTTTTCTTTTTGACCACCACTGTATTGACCAGCCAGACTGGGTACTGGACTTCTCTGATCACTTCGGCTTCAAGCAACTTGTGCACTTCCTCGATCTCAGCCTCTGTTTGCGGTACCCCAGCTCTTCGAGGTTTTTGCATCACTGGCTTGTGGTTAGGATTCACATTCAACTCATGGCACATGACCTCGGGGTCGAAGCCAGGTATCTCATAGGGTGTCCAGGCGAAGACTTCTCTTTTCAGCATCAAGAACTCAATCAGCTCAGACCTTTCTGGCTCGGTAAACTGGCTCCCGAGTAGGAAGAATCTCTCCAGGTGATGCGGGTCGATCCTGACCTCGGTCAGATCTTCTACGCTCTTCTTTTCTAGGTCCTGACCGATCTCGTTCAGCTTTTTCTCCACTTCAGCCATGTTGACCTGCTTGGGCTCTTGTTCGCCTGGCACCACGGCCATCAAGCACTGCTTGGCCATCTGTTGGTCTCCTTTGACTGTGACTATCTCCACTCTGCCATTTCTATCTTCCAATGGGAACTTCAGCCTTTGGTGGTGAGTTGAGGGGACGACGCATCAACCACCAGAAAGTCTGCCATCACGGACGCTCCGCCGACTTAGACTCTGAGGGTCGTCCTCCCCTTCGGGTACATTGGCTTGGCGCTAAAACCTATTAGAAGAGTTCGGGCCTCTTGCAAGTCTTTTTCTGATAGACCCATCCTCTTGAAGCAATAGAAGTAGAGGACCTTGGACGAACTGCCGGGGTCGACGAGGATCCTCTGTACCTTACAGTTTCTTAGCTTCAGGGTGACAACGAGCGGGTCATTGTGGGGGAGCTGGACCCCTCCTAAATCTTCATCTGAGAACTAGATCTAGGGTCGTTCTCTCCGAGCTCTTTTGGCAGCTGATTCGAGCTCGGCCGTCATCACCTATCTACTATGGGAGGCATGCCTAGACTTGGCACGAGCTCGGTTACTCCCCTTAGGAAGGGGAGCTAGGTAAATGACGTTTATGAGCCTTTTGGACTCATCACTGTCTTGGCCTTTTTCTTCTTGGCGTGGAGCTCAGTTGTCATCTTTGGTACCGGCCTTAATGTAGTCCTTCAGATATCCATCTTGGACGAGCTACTCTAGGTGCGACCTCAGTATTCTACACTCTTCGGTCTTGTGTCCGCTCTGCTTATGATAAGCGCAGAATCTGCTATGATCACGTGCAGATGAGTCTCCCCTCATAGGCTGAGGCTAAAGTACAGCTTTGACTTGATTTTATTCATAATCTTATGGATAGGCTCTTTGAAGATTGTATTGATGGCTTTGTAAGGGTTGACGAATTGCCTGGGCTTCTTGCTGCCTCCTGAGGTTGATGCTGGGGCCTTCGCCGAGATGGCGGGCGCCCAGCGTCTGTCCGGCTCCTTTCTCCGAAACGATCCCTCTTGATTCCTCCTTTATTTCTAGTTTATACCTCCTTTATTTCTAGTTTATACCCTCCCCATCCCTTTACCCTTTTCTTTTGTTAGTTCCCATTTTTTTTTTCTCTGCATATGAATTCTAAGGAATTATTTATTCATAAACTTAGCTATATTTTTTTTCTTTTTGGTATTAGCCAAGGTGGATGGACTCTTGAAAGACCTGATAGTCGCAGGCATGAACATCAGCACAGATAAGGGAGAGGACCCGCGATTGAATACTTGGCAGCTAGTGGAAGAACCAAAGGTGAAGATCAATAAGTGGCCTTCAAATAAATTTTTCCTTTAATGAAAAATGAATTAAGGATAGATGGAAAATCAATATTTAGCAAACATACTTGTAAATCAAATCCTAGAAAAGTCAAGTTCTCATCTGCATCTCCACCTTATATACTTCACCTCTTACGCCTTTAAACGTCTTATGTTGGAATACATTTTATCATGAATTAATAATGTGATATTAAAAAAATATAGGAAATTTTACAAAAAGATTCTCTTAGAACTGTGCACGACGATTGTAGACCCAAACTCTTTATGGACGGTAGAGGACCTCCCGCCTATTTTTGTCTTCACTTTGCTGCCCCCGTTCACTCATATCAGTTAATATTGTACCTTCTTTACTTGATTCTTGAGATTAAGAGAATAAAATTCTTCTCTTGAATCTACTATTTGTTTCTCCTATGATAGAAATACTCATTCCATCACTTGTTAGGGGGCGAAAGTGTGCGAGTTCAGTAAGCTGTTAGGGTCAAAATAGTGACTGATTACTTGCTCCAGATTAGGGGCATAAGATTGAAAAGGAATAGTTAACCAAAACGTTTGACCAGCATTTGCAAAAGAACCAAAAATTGGCTATCTTACCATTTACCACAGTGGATGTATCGCAGGTGGGCCAACAGACAATTTGTCGTTTGATTGACTACCCAAGTCAAGCACGGCAGACATGCTTCTTTATCTCGGTTTCTTCTTTCCCTACTGAATTGTCTTCATTGCCTGGAGAAGGCAACACCCCAACAACTCATTGTCGCTCTCCAAGTAATATTTTATAACCTGCCGACATTTCTTTCATTCAAGAGAAAAGCCAGGGCAACAAGAAACATTACCTCCACTCCCACTCCAACTCATTTATTAAGCTTTTCCAAAACCTACTCATTTCTGTTCTTATTGGTCAATACGTAGTGCAGTCCCGTTGACGCAGGGTCTTGGATGGGTCTAAACCGGAGAGAGACGTAACCTTTAATAATTTTGTATAAAGTCGCTACTCACATGTTTTAAACTTAAATTTTAATGCATGACACCTGAGACTTTTACCACAAAACCAAAGCCATGACCTGGCATGGTTTAAACCCGTCGAAGCACTGTCCTAGATTCTATAGGCTGACAGATCAAGCTTAGCATCTAATTTTTGTCTTCATATATATATATATATATAAATGATGCTCGTATGAGAGATGCTCTCACCTTACTATGAGAGATAAGGTAGGGGCCCTCACATCCATATCCAATTCCTACAACTTAAATGTGAGGGCCCCACCTTATCTCTCATATAAGGTGAGAGATATCTCTCATAGGAGCATGCTTATGGGGCTCATCTTTGATCCATCCAAATGAACCAAACACATAACTCTCCTAAATTACACATGTCCACGAACTTTCAGTTTGATCCGAATTTAGTGGATCATCGGATTGATTATGTATCGATCCGAATGGACTGTTGACCATTAAACTTTTGGACTCATATGGAAATGATAGAAATCATGTCAGGGGCTGATCTTTTGCAAAGAGGAGGATCCAATGGAGTTCTTAAATCGTCCCCCCCCTCCCCCCGACTTGAGCTTACCTTATCATAAGCTTGAGCTTATGAGAGTTGGCCCCTATATATAAATATATATATATATATAAAATTCTTCTCTCGAGTAATGAAAGAGAGAAACGTAGATGTTGACCAATTGAAATGTCAATTTATGGGCGCACACACCCCACCAAACCAACACCCACCCCCACCGAGCCACCCTATCCAGAGTAAGTAAAAGATGTAGAATTTTTTTTTTTTTTTGGGAATAAGAGAAATATACAGAAATTAAGCCTCTTTTGGATATCATGACCGGGTTTAGGTCAAATTGAGACAAAATGATGATATATATATATATGTACATAATGTATTTTTTTTTAGGTGAGCAAGTGCCCATCTACCTTAGATATGCATAAAGGTTGGGGCATAAGATCTGAGACCTTTTGTGATCAATCCCAAGTGCGATGCACACAACCACCTCCGGTGAATGTTATCTATTTACGCTAATCCAAATGAGACTGATACTAGATTGAAATAAATAAATAAGATGATGCATTCTAAAATTATTAGACTTTGAGGGCCATAAATTAAAAATCCAGAATAATCTGATACGGTTGCATATCTAAGATTTTCATTTAAGCGGGGTCGACCGAAATAGATGGATTTTGGATGCAATCCTTACATTTGGGTTTTAGGGTATACCCATAATTTCCATGTGGGTTTGAAAGAAGAATTGGATACAGCCGGGCGACTGCCCCCAAATCTTTGGATGTTATGTGGGTCAGCGCTGATAAGATGGACTTAATATTTTGCTCACGAGTCACATCCATATCTTTCCCGACTTCCTATGAAGTGGCCCTGGGCCGCACACCTTTGTAAAAAAGCTTATATGAGCATGTGTACACTTGAAAAGCCATATATATATATGGGACGTTTCAAGTGCATCCATCCTTAACCATAGGGTGAGGGATGCTTCTATAAATGGAAATTTTCAAGTACATAGGGTGAGGTACACTTCCTTGTCTTCATGTGCAAAAAGGAAAAGTGCCCTCACCCTATGGTGAGGGATAGATGCACTTGAACATTCCCCATATATATATATATATTTGTTATAATATATATATATATATATATTCTTAGAGTAGTTAGTAGGTGCACACACTGCGTACTCAAAGTGCATGGGCACCTTGCTATGGGGCCCATCCAGGGGAGGGGGAGATTTTAAGATCTAAGTGAGTCCTATCTACCTGCGGAGTTTTGGGCTCATTTGATCATTTTATAATCTTCATCCGAGCCCTGAAAATCTAACGGCTTCACGGTCTATTAGGATCTCCAATTGGCTTGGGTCCACCGTGGACCTAAGACCCATTTGTGGTGAATTTCTTTTCCCCTTCCTTTTCTGTCTTTTTTTCTCTAAATGGTAAATTTGTATTAAGAAGAAAAAGAAGGGCAAAGCCCGGAGGACAGGGAGAAAAAAGAATACAACCAAATGAAGACAGCCAAAAAGCCAACCCAGAAGCAGGAGGGACAAAAAGAACAAGAAACAGAGCTCCAAAAGCAACAATAACAAAAGGCTATCCCAACAAAGGGAAGAGGCAAACTCCACATCCCCACAAAGCACTCGAACAGCAGAACACTGCTCAAGCCAGCAACAAAGAGAGGAACTCCCCTGCAAACTCCCTTCCTTTTCTGTCCGTATGTGGGATTTGAACTCACATACTCTACACACCCACGTCCTTGACCAAGATGACTTACAGCTGTTGGACTTCTAGTGAGCATCATTTTGATATGGCCCAACCAACAATACATTAAAGCTACCAGAGCCCCACAAAGCGTAGCTGTGGTGGTGGATTTTCCTCGTTAGCGATCAACCCCTAGTGGGAACTTAACTTGCAAAAAAAAAATAAAAAAAAATAGTAATTATACATAGCCACACGCTTAATTGTAGTTCGGGGGATATTCACCTTGGGAATGCATCAAATTAGGAATTCTACAACAAGAGCACGTTACACAGTGAAAGATGCTCACTGTTGCAAGATAGAGGTGGTTGGTCAGTTGGCCTAGGACCACGGTTTGCACTATCACACTGGGGCTACAAGGGAGTTTACCAGACTTTCCTCTGGACCTAGAGGGATTAGTCCAGCTGAAAGGATTGGGAACCTTCCGATAGTAAAAAAAAAGGTTTAATGTTTTTTTTTAAACCCCAGCCAAAGGGATAGGAATTCAAGAGAGAAGAAAACCTATATAAGTGGGAAAGGAGCCCGCACAAACAGAAAGCGGGCGGTAGGTTGAAGTTCACCCTTAACAAAATGTTAAGATATCAGAATTCTTAAACAGATGGTGACCCTCGATAGGTCCCTTGTTTTTTTCGGGCCCACTCATAATCATGAGAAGTAGGTTGATAATTGATATTAAAGATTTAGATACAAGATAGGTGCGCCACAGAAAATTCCTCTACAGTCAGCTACACTACATGAAAGTCCTCCGAGTTTCCATGGATCCACTCTGGAGTCTGGCCTTTTCAAAACTGATAGATATGTTTTACCAAAAATTTTTTTTTGATAGATATGACATTTTGAAACGCCCGCGGTGTGGCCAAGGGAAAAGAAAAGCAGCCTGGCAAGAAACATGCATGTTATTGATCGCTCAGCATTTTGTGCTATCTCAATCTCACAACAATTATTTCAAAATGGGGTCCATTAATATTCCAGCCACAGTTGAAAAGAGAAAACGACAATAAGACAGGAATAATTACATTCTTGTTCACATAGAGACGCCCAATACAAGGAGCTTAGTACTGAAATACAAACCAAAAAAAGAAAAACATCATATTACACTTTTACAAGAAAAAAAACTTACATTACATCGACTGTAATTGAGGCTCCCTAGCTTGTTATTTCTTTTTTTTTTTTTTTTTCTTCCCATGTGGAGGCTCCCTAGATTTGTAATTACCCTGCAAATTACTTGTGTCGGTCTGGATCCTTGAGTGATTGCCCACATGCTTTTTGTGAGTAGAAGTAGTGAAGCTACAATGGGGCTCGTTTCATGAAAATTTGTGTCTGCTCTTGGATATGTTTAATCTTTTGGTGGGACTAACTCACTTTAAAGTAAATTTTGATAACATCCAATAAAAAGAGTGGGCATACAATTTAAATGGAATGGATTCTCATTAATTAGGCCCCACTTTAGCTTCCATTCCTTCCACTAATTGGAAATGTGTGGGTGATCACTCAAGAGATCTAGACTCAAATGATGCTGATATTTTAAAATTATTGCAACATCTTCATGTCTAGGAAACATTAATCAAGGACATTGTTTTCAATACATTTGGATGATAATTCTTTTGCTCCAAGCTATATAGATTTTATAATAATTGATTGTATTTTTTTAATAATGTTAAGATTATCGTGATAATATCTCAAAGTAATTCAAAACATCAAAAGTTCCTAACCCCTTCTCGACTAAGCATTTTTAGGTACCACACTTTTAGTTTTTTCCACGAACGGTTGACTTAAATATCATCTTAAATTTATTTAACTAATAATTTCTACCAAAACTACGAGGCATAAACACAATTCAAACCCGTACACGTGGAAAGACCGTTCAAACCCTAGACAGCCAACTGGGTAACGTGGTTGCTAACAAACCAAGCAACTCCACGTTCTCCCATCAGATTTTATTTGATTTCGCATTTGTCAAAAACATTAAACTTTCATTGACCATGCACTATAATTTATACAAGTCCAGAGATATTTGTCTCTTGAGTTTTTTGGTAAAAAGATATTTCATTAAAAAAAAAAAGCAAAAGAACAATAGGAGGGAAAAAAGAAAAAAAAGAAAAAAGAAAAAACAATTAACCCCTAGAAAAAAGGATACTTAAGGCTCATTTTCAGTCTGCATCATGTCTATTAGAAAAGCAAAACTTAGCAAGCCTATGAGCTTGCTCATTTAGAGCCCTAGGGATAAATTCAGAGTCTACAAAAAAAAAAAAAAAAAAAGGAAGCCAAATATTTAATGTCGAGAATAATTGAGTTAATGGACCAATCAAGGCCTCCATTCAAAGAAAAAATCACTTCTCAAGCGTCCGTCAAAACACGAAGCCTATCAAAACCATACTTCCAATCCTTTTCTAATGCAGCTAAGACCGCCCTCGCTTCGGCTTCCTTTGAAGAGACGACTTTGGGCCCTTAGATAGCACATGCATCCACAATAACATCATTTAACATCATAAGGAAGTCAAACGAAGCATAACCTTCCTTAGCTTTAAAGGCAGCATCTGACTTTGGGTCTCTTGAGTTGAACTGTAGTATGTTAATATGTAGCTGGCCCTCCCTAGTCCCTACCTTCCTGGCACGACTAGTTCAAAAAATTTTAATGTAAATTATCCTAATGCAACTACTAATCATATAGAATCTCTTTTCTAAAAGAGACTAGCTAGTGGGCCCGCCTTTGATTAGGTTGGCCACTAAACAAGAGTGGGGTACACAATATGAGTGGGAATGCGTTCAATCCAGATGAGTTCAGCACCAAGGTAACAAGTATAGATTCAACCAGACTGGAGGACTCCGACCCATTTATTATATCAACCCAAAGCATTAAGGGCCTATTTAGTTGCAAGAATTCTCTTGTTTGTGAGAATTTTAGATTTTCCAAATCATATACCCCAAATAGAATCTCAAATGCTCAACTCCACTCAAGCAATCCGAACACTGGACTTCTAAGATTTATAAGGCTAAAAGTGGCCTTTTATGTGGCCTAAAACTCAGAATTCTTAAAATTCTATTAATCAGGTAGAACATTCGGAATGCTAAGAGGACATGGTTCGAAACACTCTCAGAAACTTCTAACATAGTCAATTTTCAATCAGAAATACCACTAACCAAATATGCCTTAGTCAATTCCAATGCAATAGTCAAATCAGATTGGTGTCTAAGAAAGCATAGACACGACCATTTGGGTCGTGATTTGGGGGTCCACAAAAGTGAAAAATAATAAATCTATAGGTTGAAAATTTTTAAATGATTTTCTAAAATTTCTCAAAAAATTTGAATGGCTAAGATAATATACTTAAAATTCTTGGGGTTATTAGTTCAATAAACAAGTTGAACTGAATGGATTACAAATTTATGCTCCACAAGAATTTTTTTTAAAAAAAGAAGTGTTCGATGGGTTTGATCTCACGACTAATTACATATATGCTTGTACCAATGCCTTTATGCAAATGGGAGATATGAAAGTGAGTTTTTCAAATCATGTAGGTGTGAAAATTTTCATGCGAAAATAATCTTATTTGCACATGATTTTCACAATAAACAAACACGATAATACATAATTATTACGCATGCAAATCATTTAGATATGTAAGTGACTACAAACAAGCAACTCTTAAGCCAAAGACAATGTAAAAGCAAATAGAGAAATAAAAGAGTCTTGGGACAGACCTGAGTTTACCTTTTAGGGCTATTTGTTCGCATCCATTTATATGTAAATGATGCGCATTAATAACATTTATGCATGGTCAAATCCCTTTGCACTTATTTCCGTATCATATGTGAAGTGTTAAGATATTGTATAAATGATGCCATTTTTGGCTATTCATTTACATACTTGAGGAGGTAAAAATGATTAAATATATAAATGAAGAAAAGGCTTCAGTATCCTTGCAATGGCTTCTGTTTGATACAAGTTGCAGAATCGAGTCCTTCATCCATTTTTTTTTTCTTTTTTTTTTTTTGGCACTTTTTAAGCCCTAAATTGTTAATCCAAGGTGTACATCTTTTTATTGGCCTAAAAGATCATAATATATTTATTTTCATATCTTAAATATTGATATATTTAAACTTTTTGGAAAAACAACTAAAGTTCCCAATCTATAGGTTTTTACACCTTTTAGGCCCCCAATTCATAATCCGAACCATTCAATATTCTCATACTAATGATAAGTATGAGCATTTAGTCTCATATAAAAAGTCTTCGTAAATTTTGATAAAAATATGAAAATTTTTAACACGTCTAAACTCATAAATCGTTAATGGTATTCATTTACTAATGTGAAAATGATGCTACGAAATGAAAATGGTAATGTGTTCACATATGTAACATTTGCATATGAAATGGTTAGATATGACCCCTTTACATATGTAAAACTCAGTTTTATATCCTAGGAATAAGAGCGTTGCTCATCGCTGCAAGTTGTGTGAGGGCGCACCACTTTAACAACCATTGGGTGTGGGGATGTAAATGGGTACCCGATTCTCCGATTACCCGGAAGTTCCGACCTGTTAAAAATCGGGTTTGGGTCCTTATTTAGGCCCCGATAAGTAAATGGGTCCGGGTCCAGTTCCACCTTGGTTTGGACCTGTGGACTCGAGACCCGTTATATTAGTTTAATTTTCGAAAATCTCTCCTAAAAATCATATTTTTTTAATATCATTCTTTACCTAAACCCGGACCCGGATACAAACCCGTCCCATATATGGTTCTGGTTCCGGTTCTAGAGCCAAGAAATTGGTTAAAGAAACTATTCCGGACCCAGATCCGGTTCCACCTTCTCCTTAACGGTTCCGGTTTCGGGTCCAATATGGACCCGGACCAAAACCGACACTACTAGAAAAAAGGGCTTTTATATCGGTTGCAAAAAGTGCCCTATATCGGTTTTTCATATAACCGATATAATATCTTCAGTCAAGGTATTTTATATCGGTTAATATTTTTTTATATCGGTCAATTTTTTTTTATATCGGTTACACTGGAACCGACATAATAATCTCTATATATAATATCGGTTAGGAAAATATGTGATATTAATTTCAATAAAACCGATATTATAGACAAATATTTTATATCGGTTGTATACATATATTTTATATCGGTTGTATAGACATATTTTATATCGGTTATTATGGAACCGATATTATATATACATATTTTATATCGGTTATTTCCCCCCTTTTTATTTTTCCTTCTTCCCTCCCTTTTCAGGACGTCCTGCGGCTAACCGCTTTTGCACATGCGGCTAACCGCAAGTGCACATGCGGCTAACCGCCAGTGCACCTGCGGCTAGCCGCCAGTTATATATAATATTTTATATCGGTTATTATGAAACCGATATTATATACCTCAAATCCCTTAATCCCCCGCGCGGGCTCAGTCCTTCTTTCCCTCTTTTTTTTTTCTTTCCCTCTTTTTATTTCCTTCCCTCCCTTCTCTTTCTTTCTCCATCATTCCTTCTTTCCTCTCACTCTCGCTCTCTTCTCTCCTCACTCTCGCCTCTCTTCCCAGCGCTTCTCTCCCTCCAAAAACCCATTTCCTCTCACTCTCGCTCTCTCTGCTCTTCTCTCACTCTCGCTTTCTCTACTCTCTCTCTGCTCTCCCTGTCTCTCTCGCTCACTCTCGTTCTCCGGAGAAGAAGAAGACGACGACGACGACGACGAAGAGGAAGAAGCTGCTCTTCCGGCGCTGTGCAGGTGCCAGGTACATCACGTTCTTTCCTTTCTTTTTGTTTCGTTTCTTTCTTTCCCTTTTCTTCTGCTGCTACTGTTTTCTGTTCTCTCTCTCTCTCTGTTTTTTTTTTTGTTCTGTTTTCTCACGATCTCTGCTGCTGTTTTTCTTGCTGCTGTTATGTATTTTTTTTCTCTGTTGTTTTTCTTTCCCTGCTGTGTTTCTGCTGTTTTTTTTCCCTGCTGCGTTTCTTCACGATTTTTTTTTCCCTGCTGTTTCGGCTAGCCGCCTCCAAGTTGACGGCTAGCCTCCAACTTGGTTCGGCTAGCCGCCTCCAAGTTGGAGGCTAGCCGCCAGAAGTTGAAGGTGATTTTACACTACTTTCCATTCAATCTGGGTTAAATCTCAAAACATGAAAGTTGTAGCCCTCTGAAAAATATTTCATTTGGATCAAGAATCATGTTGTTTGGAGTTCAGAAGAGGAAGTTATGAATTTTCTACTGGAGACAACTCTGCTTCACTCGGGTTGCTGTTTTTCTGTGACCAGTCCGCTTCAAGGTGAGTTTACACTACTTTCCATTCAATCTGGGTTAAATCTCAAAACATGAAAGTTGTAGCCCTCTGATAAATATTTCATTTGGATCAAGAATCATGTTGTTTGGAGTTCAGAAGAGGAAGTTATGAATTTTCTACTGGAGACAACTCTGCTTCACTCAGGTTGCTGTTTTTCTGTGACCAGTCAGCTTCAAGGTGATTTTACACTACTTTCCATTCAATCTGGGTTAAATCTCAAAACATGAAAGTTGTAGCCCTCTGATAAATATTTCATTTGGATCAAGAATTATGTTGTTTGGAGTTCAGAAGAGGAAGTTATGAATTTTCTACTGGAGACAACTCTGCTTCACTCGGGTTGCTGTTTTTCTGTGACCAGTCCGCTTCAAGGTGAGTTTACACTACTTTCCATTTAATCTGGGTTAAATCTCAAAACATGGAAGTTGTAGCCCTCTGATAAATCTTTCATTTGGATCAAGAATCATGTTGTTTCGAGTTCAGAAGAGGAAGTTATGAATTTTCTACTGGAGACAAATTCTGCCATTCAAATCAGGATGGCTCACGGCTAGCCGCAGGAAAAGTTGGGGGCTAGCCGCAGGTGCACTGGCGGTTAGCCGCAGGAAGCACAGACAATCATCCTGAAAAAAAAAATGCTTACTGGAAAGCTGACCGTGGGTCTGGCGGCTAGCCCCCTTGCAATGGCGGCTAGCCGCCAGGTGACCGTAAGGTCACCTGACCCTTTCTAGAAGGACTATTTATAAAAAAAAAAAATACATATATAATATTAAATCGGTTACAGAACAAACGATATAATACAATCCCAAAAAACTGATATTATAAATATTTTTTATATCGGTTTCACTTTTTTTATATCGGTTTTACAGCAATATGTGTTATAATTTCAGATTTAAAAGACATCAGTTGTCCAAAAACCGATATGAAATAATACACATATTATATCGGTTATAGTTATCTATTATATCGGGGGTACTTATATCGGTTTGAAGTTTACTGAAAAACCGATATAATAGGTCTTTTATATCGGTTTTTAGCCGATATAAAAACCTTTTTTTCTAGTAGTGCGACCCATTTGCCACCCTAATTGGGTGTAGGCTTATCTTCACCAAGAGGTTAACTTTGTTTATACCTCCACAGTCGTTTATTGTTTTACATGTGGGATATGATATGCTATTTATGTTTGGTAAAGAAAATGAAATCTATATATGTAATTTATATATATATATATATATCTCATATATATATATGAGAAATATTCATGTGCATCCATCCTTCACCATGTTATGGTGAGGGACAACATAGTAGGGTTGACTTTATAATACATCTGAACCATCCACACACATAAAACACCCTTAAGTACACTAGACCCATTAAATTTTCACATATCCAAATGGAATGGACCATTAGATCAAGTGTCAAATTTTTTCCATTAATATAAAGTCATTAAATTTGTGGGCCATGGATGAAGGGGTTAGATGCATGAGATTGACCTTAAAATATAATATATGGTCTCATCTAAGATGTCTCTTCCCATCCCCCACAAATCCCATGATCAGTGGGTCCCTAGGTGGGCCCCATTAAGTTTGTCCCTTACCATATGGTGAGAAAAGGATGCATAGGAATATCCCCATATATATATATATATATATATATATTTGTGTGTGTGTGAAACATAAAATCATATACACAAGACTAAATGAGAATATTAAACAGTTTAGATGTGTTTGTGTTTTTCACATGTTCATCAAAACCTGTGAAGATTTATGATATGAAAATAAAGTCACAATGTTTGTCAATTATAGTAGAATATTGAACGACTTAGATCATGAATTGGGAACTCACAAAATGATAGAAAATCAGATTTATAGTTAAAGTATTTTCAGCAAAATCTATAAAAATTTAAGATATTAAATTAAACATCTTGGGTTCAATAATTTAATAAAAAAAGATTAAGGATTCGGATCAGGAGTTTGAGGCCCACAAAACTTCCAAACAATGTATGACGCCAACTCTCCTAAGCTCAAGCATAGGATAAAGTAAGCTCAAGTGTTTGGTAGGGCCCACCTAGGGACCCACATAGGGATGGAGGTGGGGGGGATTTCAAGGACTCCCTGAGATCTTCCTCTCTGCAAAAAATCAGCCTCAACCATGATTTCTATAATCTCCATATGGGCCTAAAAGTTTAATGGTAAATAATCCATTCGGATCGATACATAGTTAATCCAACGGTCCAGTAAATTCGGATCTGACCGAAAGTTGGTGGACATGTGCAATTTAGAGGGGTCATGTTTTTGGTCCATTTGGATGGAACAAATGTTGGCCCTACAAGCATGTGCTTACGAGATTTTATCCTAAGCTTAAGCTTAGGAGAGCCTTGTTATATATATTATATATATATGGGAGATACTCCTATGAGAGCATCTCTCACCTTACTATGAGAGATAAGGTGTGCGCCCTCACATCCATATTCAATATCAATAACTTAAATGTGAGGGCCCCCACCTTTATCTCTCATAGTAAGGTGAGAAATGCTCTAATAGGAGCATCTCCCATGTATATATATATAGGAGATTATTCATGTGCATCCATCCCTCATCATAGGGTGAGAGACACTTATATAATTGAAAATATTCATGTGCAAAAGAGGAAAATCCATATATGGTCATATCCAGAAAAAGAATGTTCATGTGCAAAGAGGAAAAGTCATGTAAGTGTCCCTCACCCTACAGTGAGAGATGGATGCACATAAATGTCCCCTATATATATATGTATATATGTATGTATGTATGTATGTATGTATATGTATGTGTATGTGTATATATATGTGTATGGGAAATATTCATACGCATTCATCCTTCACCATGTTATGGTGAAGGACAATAGAGTAGGATTGACTTTATAATACATTCGAACCATCCACACACATGGAACCCCCTTAAGTACACTAGACTCTTTGAGTTTTCAACTACCCAAATGGATTAGATCGTTGGATCAAGGGTTAAATTTTTTTCCTTTAATATAAATCATTAAATTTGCGGGCCACAGATGAAGAGGTTAGAGGCATGGAATTGACTCCAAATTTGATATATGAGCTCATCCAAGATGTTTCATTCCATCCCCTACAAGTTCCATGATCAGTGGGTCCATAGGTAGGCCCATTAAGTTTGTCTCTCACTATATGGTGATAGAATGATGCACAGGAATATCTCCCATCTCCATAAATATATGAGTTAAGCTACAAAACTCTCTTGTCCATTTTCACAAAAAAAAATGAAAAAGAAAAAGAAAAAAAAGCGCCCCTCTTTTGCCCAATATGAAACTGTGACACATGTCAACAATGATACACTTATCCATTCTCTCTCCTAAACATAATCCTACAAAGGTAGATCTTTTATAGATTCTCTCAAAATACTAACAAACCAATGACTATTTGATGGAGGCAGAAATTCTCCTTTTGAGATAGGAGAATTTTTGAAAATTTGGATTGTAAGGTGTTCGGTGAAATGCTGAAATGAGGATTTTCTCTCGATTTAGTCGGTGTCTTTGATTGAGGTTGGAGGAGATGGATTTGGGTATACTTTGTGGAAATTTGGGGTCTTAGATCCAATTGTTTGGGGGAGTCTCAAGGGTTTTGATGTTTGAAAGCAACGTGTGGGTAGCTATATTGGGTAATCTCTGAGCAGTAAAGGTATTATCAACTATTATGAAAATCATTGTATTTTATGGGAAAGATTGAATTTTGTTTCACCCCTTAGTTGATTCTTTGTCATCTTGCTTAAGTTCTTTTTGTATTTATAGTGAAAGGAGATTGGGGTTTTTTTCGTGTAAGGGACATTGACGATACCATCAACATCATCAATTGGTGTAATTTCGCTTGGGAAAAAATGTATGAGTAACTTACTCAGCATTTTATGCTTTTTCTTTTCTATAAAAACATTTCAATAAAATTTAAGCTTATTTTTTTCATAAAAACCCCTAACTACAGTAGGGGTGAAAGTGGGCCGGGCCATCCTAGGGCCGCCCGCGGACGGCCCGTTATAGGCCCGGCCCGAGCTCGGGTCAAAAGACAAAAGAGCCGAGCTAGGGCCTAGTAGGAGGCCCGTTTGATTAAAAGGGCTGAGCTAGGGCTTGATGAAGTTCGGCTCGTAAGCCCTAGGGCCTACATATATATTATATATAAGGATTTATTCAGGTCAAGTGGGAAGTTTTCCATTCATTTAAGGGGCCCGTTTTGAAATATCGAAACTAGGCACTGGGAAGTTTTCGATTCATTTAGAAACCTCAAGGGTTTATTTAAAAACCACTCAAGACTTAAAAAAATGGAAACCCTAGCCTCCGTTTTGTATTTGTCACTTGGGCCTTCGTTCTTCCTCTCTTCGTCTGCTGCTTTTGAGGTACTCCCTCTCTCTCAATCGATCTTATTCTTCTTGTTTAAGCTTTTAGGGTTTACAGAAAACAATCGATAGAAAGGATTTCTCTCCTTCTCTCGATCTCTCTGGACTCCATTCTTGTGTAAGTTCACGGACGATAATTGACAATACATTAGTGAGAAATGCTGCTGTGTTGTGTGGCTTTTATTATTCATACTTCTAAGGTTTGTTCGGCCTCTTCTTGGGCTTTTCAATTATCTTATTTCTACTGATGCTAAGTACAAAACCCTTGTATTTTGAGGAAATCGAAATGGTACCTAGGGTTTTTTTAATCCATGTTACGTCATTCGTATTAGACCTTTTTTTTTTGGATCTGCATTTTCTTTGGGGTGATTCGAATCTCTGGTTGTGGTTTTGTTGTGACTGCTCAATGAGTTTTTTTTTTTTTTTTTTTTTGTGATTTCCTGTTTTGGGTTTTGATGGATGCTTGTCCTGATTATTATTCGGTGAAATAGGAGTTTGATTTTTATTGTTGTTAGTTGCTCAAACCCAAAGCTTAAAAAAATGAAATTTTGGGTTTTCCGATTTGGGGCATATGTTGTGAAGTGGGGTCGGGGTGGATCTGATTTGTGTTAGGCTGTTCTGTGTCATATGTTTGTCCTGGGTGCACTTTGCGGTGCCATGTTCTGTGTCTATGATGCTTGACATTCTATAAACATTAATATTTCAGGAATTAAGTGTCAAATTTTGTGATGGAAGTTGCTGGTGTGATTTCCCCAGCAGTTAATCCTATGGCTATGGATGTGGATCAAGAGCAAGAGAAACAGCAAGAGGAAGAAAAAGAGGAAAATGAAGATGAGGAGAGAGATGAGGAGAAAGATGAAGGTGGAGTAGATGAAGAAAATGAAGAAAGTCTACAGTTGGATAAGAAAAGGAAGAGAAGAACATCCGCGGTATGGAATGAGTTTGAAGAGATTAAAGGAACAAATAAAGTGAAGTGTATACATTGCAAGGCACAACTTCAAATCAGTGGTGACACTACTTCTCACTTCAGGAGACATTTAAATGGGTGTGTAAGAAGAAAGGTAAGTCAAAGGTCTCAAAAGACATTGAACTTTAAATCAGGTAAAATCACTACTGAGCCATCTTCTCTTGCTTTTAAGTATGATTATGAGAAGGTCAGAGTTAGTATTGCGCATTTTATTCTTATGCATGAGCATCCATTCTCTATAGTAGAGCAAGAGGGATTCAATCTTATCATGAAGAATTGTAATCCAGAGTATAAACCATATTCTCGTATCACTACACAAGATGATTGCATGAAAGAATACGAGAAAGAAAAAAAGAAGTTGAAGTCATTGCTTAAAAATGTTAGCAAAATCAGTTTGACAACTGACATGTGGAAGTCTTGTCAAAAAATAGAATACATGGTTGTTACAGGGCACTTTGTTGATGCTAATTGGAAATTGCAGAAAAGGGTACTTAACTTTGTGAGTATTCCACCTCCACGAGGTGGTGTTGATATTGCTGATGCTCTCTTCAAATGCATGACTGAGTGGGGGATTGAAAGCAAAGTTTATTCTTTGTCTGTTGATAATGCTTCTTACAATGATGTGGCTATTAGAACATTGAAGAACACATTTTTAAGAAATAAGAAATTGGTACTTGATGGGAAATTATTTCATGTTCGTTGTTGTGCACACATTCTGAATCTTTTAGTGCAAGATGGAATTGGTGCTATTGATGATGTGATTTACAATATAAGAGAGAGTGTCAAATTTCTGAAAAATTCTGAAGCACGATTTATAAAGTTTAGTGAAATAGTTAAACAGTTGCAATTACCTGTTAGGAAGCTAATTTTGGATGTTCCAACACGTTGGAACTCAACTTTTGAGATGTTGTCACTTGCGTTGAAGTTTAAGGATGCATTTTTCATTTTTAAAGAGAGGGAACCTCTTTATCATAATTTACCAACAGAGGAAGAATGGTCTAGAGTTGAGAATGTGTGTCAAATATTATCTGTGTTCAATACAATCACTAATCTCATATCGGGAAGTGAATACCCAACTTCGAATTTATTTCTTTCTGAGATGTATCGAGTGAAAGAAATTTTGACGAAGAGAGTAATGGAGAACAACATATACATCAAGGCTATGGTTGGGAAAATGAATTTGAAATTTGAAAAGTATTAGGGTGAGTGCAATTTATTGATATCAATTGCTGTTGTCTTAGATCCACGCTGCAAAATGAAGTTGATTGAATTCTGTTTTCCATTGATTTATGAAAAGTCCGAAGTGATATACAATATTGAGAAGGTCCGTGGAGCTTTATATGAGATCTATGCAGAGTATGCAGCTAGTTTTGCTTCAACCAATGAGGGAGGTAGTGGTCAAAGGACTTCAAATTTCCAGAGAGAGGATGTTGGTTCTAGTTCTACCATTGATATGAATTCTGGATGGTCCAAATTTGATGAGTTTGTAGACATGACTGAAAATGTTCCTCCTGTAAAATCTGATTTGGATGTTTACCTAGGAGAAGCTGTTTACAGATGTTCTCAAGAAGAAAAAGGGAACTGGAGTGCTTTAGGTTGGTGGAGGTTGAATTGCCAAAAGTTTTGTATTTTGTCAAAAATGGCTTCAGATATTCTAGCTATTCCCATCACAACAGTAGCTTCAGAGGCTACATTCAGTGCAGGTAGTAGAGTCATTGACACCTATCGTGCTAATTTAGCTCCGCGTACCGTTCAAGCTCTAATGTGTGGAGGTGATTGGGTAAAAAATCTACATGGCGTAAAGAAGAAATCACGCAAGGTGAATATTAAATTTCATTGACTATATCTAATAAATTCTTATTTAGTTTCAAAATCCCATAAGCTAAATTTTATGGATATTTCTTTTATTCATGTGTAGAAAGAAGAAAGGGACGAAGAATTTGTTCTAAAATTGCCATGAGGATGCAGGTATATTAATGGTGTGGAAGACTTTTTTTTAAGTCTTGTAACTCTGGAACAATCTTTCCTTTGTTGTTATTATTATTTATTAACAAGGCTCTATTCTTGTTGTTATAGGTGATGCTGGTGATGATGGAAACTTTATTTTATGAGGTTAGCAGAATACTTTATTTTTTTCTATGATGCTATTGGAGTTTAATTTGATTTGTATTATTGTTGGAGTTTAATGATGCTCATCTACATTAACATTGAACTATTATGGAGTGTTGGAACTATGCTCCCTTTGCTTTTATGGAGTCTTTCTTATTTTAGTTAATTTTTGTGCTACAATTCAAATTATGAGAATGAGAATATGGGATGACTGCATGCATTTGACCATTTTTTTGTTCTGGTTTGCATATAAGGATTTCTTTGAATTCCTACAGGAATTTTTTTTTTCCTGAAAATATTTTCTTTCAGCCAGTACTATATCATTATAAAACGAGTCGAGCCTAGGGCCTCAATCGAGCCAAGCTCAAAGGGCCGGCCCTAGGGCCTCATAACTTAATTAGGGCCGAGCCCGAGCCAGGGTTTTTGAGGCCCTCTAGGGCTAGGGCCGAGCTAGGGCCTACTGAAAAATAGTAGGGCCGAGCCTAGGGCCTGTCAAAGCCCGGCTCGGCCCGGCCCACTTTCATCCCTAAACTACAGTATGCTCCTCGATCTGTACTCATATCGAGTGCCTTGCTTTAATCACGGCGGAACAGTTCAGTATTTCTCACCACACCGCTATGATCTGCCCCTTTCACATTGGGATTCGTATTATAAATGTACGTCCACCAAACCGAAAGTTGGAAGGGCTAAGTCGTCATCATAACTCAAAACAAAACATCAAACATCATGGGTGTTTCATTGAAGTTGGTCCATGCAGAGTAGTTGCAGACTATGTCTGCATCCTTCAGAGTAGATGTGGCTCCCACTTGAAAAGACTTTTTTCATTGTTCACATGCAGTCGCGTTATGTTGGCAAGGGAAAAACACGTGCATCACCATCCATTTGGGCCAGCCCTCGTGGATATAGCCCATGCATGTGGGATCTTTTTGTTTTCTTATTTGCGTCTTTATCATGTTTGTCTTTCATCGTTGTATCTATTCCCCCTTTCTTCTGGTGCCTGGTGGCACTGGGGGTTGGTTTGTGCTGGTTATTTGTTATATTATTTTGTTTTCATATTTTTCTTATTTTTATTGTGTCTGAACTCTCAGGCACTTGTGACTTGTCAGTTCAGAATCCAGTCGGCCGTATCGTTAAGTTGCTTCCAAAGTTCCAACCATGGTGGGCACAGTGACTACCATCTATGATAACCGGATGTCTGTATATGTCCAGTGTCACAGTCTCAGAAAAATACACTCATGTTTGAAGGATACAAGTTTAGCATAATCCGATTTATGATGTCCATTATTTCACTAAGTTCTATCATTTTTTTAATGATAAGATTGTTACAAAGGTATGTAAAGAATCATAATTTCATAATTCAAAGATGGGAAGATTTCAAGAAATCAAAAAAAGTTGCGACTCATTTTTAAAAAAGAATTCATAAAAATTTGAATATTTTAAAAAAATATACAAGTTTTCCACAATCCTTCCATCAAGTCCTCCATATAAAATGTCTTTGATAAATGACAAAAATACCCTTCTCTTATGAGAGATTTTTATCTTTCTCAACCTATTTCTGTTCCAAAACTGGCCATTTTGATTTTGATAATCATAACCTTTAAATGATGTTAGTTTTTTTAATCATTTGAAATCCCCATTTTACCCATCCATCTATAAAAGTAATTGAAGTGTGCATGCCCCACTAGGTTATTTGGTTTAGACTTAATCGTTTCTCTTAAATGATATTTTAAAGATTTTTTTGAAAAATGACATAAGAGTGCATTTCATATCTTAGAATTTTTTTTTTATGAAGTACACTTAATTTTAAGAATTGTGAAAAAATTTTATATTATTTTTTTAAAATATTTAAAACTTCATTTACCGTTTTTAAGATGAGTCACAAGTTTATACCTTTTTGAAAAAAAATCTTTAAAAATAAAGTAGTCAAAAGAAAACACTAGGACAGCTACCTCCGCATTCCGTCCTACATTCCTAAAAGTTAGAAAGTCATTTCATGGATCCCCATATCCATGCAATGTACCCATCCATAGCTGGGCAGATGGCGAAACAGAGACTTTATTGGTGCATGTGGGCATGTGGCAAACGTGATCTCTGAACTTTCTAGAAATCAATGATGGGTGATCCCAATATTAATAGGCCGGGAAGAAACTACGTGGCTAACAAAGAGGCCTAACAAATCCAGCTCATTCTAGGAGTCAATAAGCCTCGAGGAGCCAAAGAATAATTACAGGGAGAGAACCTCAAACAGAGTACAAAACTACAAGAAAGAAAAATAGAAACATTAAAAAAGGTTCTACACAGGAGAGGCAGAGAGCCTCCTAAGGTGGTCCCATGGTGATAATTCAGCTTATAAGGGACATCAAAGTTCATCTAAGGAATGCAAATAGGGATGTAAATGGATTTTTGATTTCCCGATAACATGAAGATTTCACTCCGTTAAAAATCGGATCTGGATATTTATTTAGACTCCAATAAGTAAATGGGTCCGGGTCCGGTTCCACCTTAGTTCGGACCCGAGACTAGACATATTATTTTAATTTTCGAAAATTTCTCTTAAAAATCATATTTTTTAATATCATCATCTACCTAAATTTGGAATCATATCCAGACTCGTCCCATATATGGTTTTGGTTCCGGTTCCAAAACAAAAAAATCAGTTCTGAAATAGTTATAGGTCCGGATCTGGTACCACCTTATCCTTAACGGTTTCGGTTCCAAATCCACTATGGACCCGAACCAGAACCGACTCGTTTACTATTCTAAATGCAAAGTAGCTACATGCCTACATTTCATATCCAATTCGTGCCTAGTAGGAATGGACAATATTGTCTATTTTCGGTAGAAGAATGGAAAATATTGCCAAGTAACACGAAAATAGGTAAGATGGCATCGGATAGCTCAAAAGGGTAAATTAGGATTACTAAATAAATAAGGGGTGTTAGTATTTTTATTGGCTAATTCATGAGTTGGACAAAACTCTAGGTCCATTGAGTTGTATTTTCTAATTTATTTTAGAATGGACTGTGGATGTGTCGCCAGAAGAGCTGAAGTGGAGAATAGAAGAAAAGAGCAGACCAGGCGAAATCCCCCAGGCCCGATCGATCGGAGCCTCGGACCGATCGATCGGTCAGAAAAAGCATCCAGTAATTTAGATGGTCTGATCAATCGGATGCACAGTCCGATCGATCGGACAAGGTGCGCAGACTTCAGGAAAGTCTCCAGTTTCTATACGAATTTGTTTCCTTTTGAGACATTGTTTCCCAGTTTGAGTCCTACTTGTGCACTAAGTCTAAGGCACGAATTTGGGGCCATTTATAGGGTATTACTCTCAACCCTAAAGGTAGGTGTGTATATTGAAGAACACACACGAAATTCTCATTGATCTGATTCAGAGATATCTTAGAGAGAGTTTATTCTCTAGAGCCATTGAAAGACTATTCTGAAGGGCTGCTCTAAAAGGTTGTTGTTGCTTCTACTTTTCTTGTAGAAGATTGATCATCTTGGTTGACAAGGTGCGAGGAGATCAAGTAAGGAGAATGATGCGCGGTGTATGTCGTGTTAGTGGATTCTTTGCAAGAATAACTACAGTCCTTAGGTCGAGGTACAAACTGAGGTAAATGAGCTTGTGAGTATACCTTGTAACTGTTCGTGAACTCTTGATTTCTGGTTTGTGGTTTTTCGCCCTGGATAGGGTTTCCATGCTAAATAGTGTGTCTGCCTTTTTGTGGTGTGTGATTGGTAGATAGCTAGTTCTAAATTGTCTGATTAGTTTATTTCCGCTGTATTGATTGGTTAAATTAGAACTAGTAATCCATTCCGGTAGCCCCTCATAAAATTTCAAGGTGGGTTGCTCAAATTGTTCTCATGGCTCAAATCCAAGTACCATGGAGCTCCACACTTGGCAGCATTTGTAAGGACAATTGGTGTTGCCAAATACAAGCTACATTAGGACCTATCCATAGGCTAAATTAGCAGATTCACTAGACATTGCCGCGTGATTAATCTAATTATGAAAGCAAACTATCTATTTTGACCATCATTCCATAGCCTAAAATCAGATAAGAGAAACATTTAATGAACATAATTTCTTTTGTAGTCCGTTAGATCAAAACCCCTTATATTTTGTAGAATTATTGTGCTTCACAAACTCTGCCACAAGCACCATTTTTAAAAGAAATGTAGAGGTATTAAACTCTGGACGCATGGAGAATTCGCTTAGTACATTAGGCCCCATCTATGATCGATACAAGCCTTAATACACCTATCCCTACATTGTAAAAATCGTCAACAACTCAAATTCGACAATGTGGCATTTACCATCGTTAGAATGAATTAACGTCTGAAATTTCTTTCTTCAAAAATTATCTTCTGAAACCAAAATATCAACATAGTTTCATATTTGGAGTTTTCCTTGGATTTCTAGGGAAAAATGAAGTAAAATATACAATAAACTTTTAAGAAATTAAAAATAATAAAAAAATTTAAGACTATTAAAAATAATTATATTGATTTTTTCAAATTCCTCACATTTTCTCGATATTCTCTTCTTTTTCTCAGTATATTGTCAATTTTTTGCTATATCTAGAAAATATCAATATATTATTAGGTATTGTAATGCTATATGAAAATAATATTTATCTTATGTATTATGACATTTGTGCAATATAATGTTTGTGACATTGGATTTAATTAACTCTAAAAGCATTTTGTACATATAAAACCCATAAAGTCGGCTTCCTAAAATAAGACACGTGGTTTTAATACAATAATGCACTATCAAATGCATGCCAAATTAAAAAGGGTAACAATTAATCATACCATTATTTTCCAATAAAGAATAATCTACGTTCTGCCACCAAACCGATTAAGAAATTCAAATAGAAGAGTACTTGACCACACCAAGCCAAGGCCTTCTTGTTTGGCATGAGAAGAGTTAAAATATATATATATAATAATAAAAATTAAAATAAAAAAAACAAACAAAAAAACATGTTGTGACTGTCGGCTTACCCTATGTTGTTCATTTAGAACTAACGAAAGGAGATAAGCCGATGACGTGACAATTTCATTCTACCCATATTTGGATTGAATTGGGATAGTAGAGTTAAAATAAGAAGATAGAGTAAAATGGTATGACTTCACTCTCCCCCAATTTTACCGTACCCATATTTTTACCCTTCACCCCTCCTCTTACATTATTCTTGTTGTGGTCATTTATTTCCTTTTTACTCTCCACCAAGCAAAACCAATGGGCTCTAATGATCCCGTCGAAGAAACAAATCCTCAAGGACAAACTCTCCACTAAAAAAAAAATAAAAAGACGAAGTAAGGACTGACAATTTTCATTGGGAGGTTCAGGTTTAGGTTCAAACCTAGCATCTTCTCTCATTGTATATGTGAGTTGTTATTACTTCATTCATACGTGTGAGTTGTATCTCCCCACATGTGAGTTCCCTTCACCTCGTATGTACAAGCCTCCCAAAGTCCTAATCCCAAGGTGGGATATAAAAAAACACTTTACTTTCTTCCTTTTTCTTTGCTCTAATGTTGGCTTTAAAGTCGAGACATTCCAATAGGAATCTCAAGATATATTTTAAAATGTTATATGAGCATTATAGTGACGTTGTGGGGTAATGACCATTTCCATAAATAATGGGCGCTGAATAGGTCCACAGACCATGCAATGGGGGAGACGGTCCAAAGCCTATATATTCCTTTGGTTTAGATCGGACGCAGAGACATATTTCTTTTGAGTCCAGATCCCCGCATGTGTCTCTTATATGCTCCTTGTGAGTAGGATGTAGTGAACTCCACCATGGGGTCCACATAATGATTCTCATGTCTTTGGGTTGCATCCACAAATTCCACTTCACTTGGACTTCATTGTAAGATTCAGCACATAACTACTAACGTGATTAGCACAATCTTAATGTATCATTAATCATATGCCTTTATTCCATTATTACTCATACGCTCAATAATACAGTGAGATGTACTTCATTGTAGTGAAATTAGAGGATGTAACTGATGGGGATGGAATACATCTTGAAAGTCTCATATTATTGCTATGTGGGCCCATAGTGGACTTCCAAAATTCCCTCTCACGGGAAGAAATAAATATTAAGAGACAATGCAGGGGATTTCTACTCACCTTCTCTATTTGCTCTTTTTGAGTTTGCCTGTTATTTGTCACACTAACAGGGTTTTTTTTTTGTGTCTATTTGTTACATGACTCCAGTGACGCAACAGTGGGTTGGTCATAAGATTTTAAGCCACGAACGGGACTACGAACAACACTACATGCGTCTGTACTGCATATATATATATTTTAATATATATACTTCAATCCCCTCTTTCTTACTATATATAGCCTCAAAACAGAAATGGAGAGGAAGGACCGAAGATGATTACATGCATTATAACAGTTCGACGCTAATCCGCATCGGTATAATCAATCACTCTCACATTTGGATCAAATCATGTAGAATACGATTCTCCCACGTACGAGAATGAGATGGGGGATCTCAAGGCCTACTGCACTATAGCAAGTCAATATGACGACTTCCGAGTCATTATTCCTTCCGTCTCCCTGGAGATTCTTTTATTGTGTGTTGGGCAGAATCACAATGGAGTGCGGCTGATTGAATAGATGATCACTATGATTGAATTAAATGAGGTGCTATTAACACTGCTAATGTGGTAAAGTCGCGCTGGTAAGAATAGATGATCACAGCATCCAAGATCCAATTACATCACTAATTCCATACAGGACATCTAAGACATCCCGAGGACTATAGCATAAAGCTTCATAATGCCACCCCAGCTTTCATACTGCTAATTTATCATCCCTTGTTAAAGGTACTGCTAATTTATTTAAATGATGTAACTTAATAAAATATTGATAACAACCTGACTTTAGCACTCTTTTATGGCTATAAAATAGCTTCGTGAGGTTATATAAATGGCAGTCTTCAAAGGTGGCACAAAGGGTCCATTATCGACGATGGTGGTGGTGGAAAGCTCCATAGATCGAAGTCGTTATTGCAGTCGTGAGTGTGAAGGCCTTGCTGATCGAGGAAGTGATTGCTGTTGTTGAAGAAATCAAGTTGGTTGAATGAATCTGATTGGCCATTGAGGTGGGAGGCCACGAGTCGATCGACCGTGGTCCAGTCACTGAGGGCTGGTTCTTTATGATTGGCTTGGTTTGGGCTGCTGCTGTCCCCCCTTTGCGTACTGATAGATTGAACGACTCGACCTTCGTCCGAAAGTGCAGGAAGACGTGTCATGTAGTCGGTATTATTGTTGTTGTTGGGATCAGTTTTCATCATGCAAGACCTTTTCATGTACTGAAGAACCTGGTCCAGGGCTCCATCCCTAGTTGAATGGAGCATTTGGGTGTGATCGTCGTCGGCCATTGACAACTCCTTCATGTTATCTACTGTCTTGATCAGAAAGCTTTTCTTCTTGAAAACGCGACAAACCACCCACCCATCTTCCTCTTGTGTCACTCCGGCCGAGGTATAAGAGGCCTGGATTTATCCCAGAGGAACATCAGTAAATTTCAACCTCTACTATAAGTATAAATAAAGAGCTAAAACTAACATATTTTTTCTCCCTAAAAAGCTCTTCAAATAGTGACTGTTTCATCAATCAACTCGCTTCATTAGTAAATAAGATAATTTATGTATCTGTATGTTACATTGGATTCGGAGTCGGTGTCAGTGTTCTCCACGAGCCTGTACTCGTGCATAATCCAATCGGATTTCTCCCCGCGGGGTGCTCTACCCATGTAAAAGACAAGGGTTTTTCTCCTTCCAATCCGTTTGGAACTGCTGCAGATGACCTTGTCGCGACCAGTGGCTTTCCAGAACCCAGCTGTAGTGGCTCGATTGGCACGATTGCCGGTCGGGTACTTCCTGTCTTTATGGCCAAAGAAGTACCATTCATCTTGGGGGGTGGATCCGATTTTGCACTTCTCTGCATAATTCATCGACATAATAATAATAAGAAGAACAAGAACAAGAAGACATATGTATGAGAGAAAGGTAGATTTTTGTACTAGTGTGTGAAGAATGGTTTTATGGAGGCATCACCTTCTATATCCCATGGTTCGAGTTTGTTGAGATCGATTTCAAGGATCACGTCCATGTCAATCTTCTCGTTTGCCACCTTCTTTCTTAAGTAATAGTGCAAAAGCTCCTCCTCCGTGGGATGAAACCGGAAACCCGGTGGAATACGAGTCGGGCCGCTTTTTGACAGACTCATCTTTTCTTCAGCTTTTGGGTGACACAATCACAGCTTCTAATAAAAAAAAATGGAGAGAGAGAGAGAGAGAGAGAGAGAGAGAGAGAGAGAGAGAGAGAGAGAGAGAGAGAGAGAGAGAGAGAGAGAGAGAGAGAGAACGGGTGAAACTAATGCAACACAAGCTTTGGAGTTCCAAAATGATTTGCAAGCATCTGAAGGGTTAAAAAAAAAAAAAAAGAACTCAATGAGAGAGAGAGAGAGAGAGAGAGAGAGAGAGAGAGAGAGAGAGAGAGAGAGAGAGAGAGAGCCTACTTTAGGAAAGAGAGAATATGTTGGGCATAGGTAAGGAGGTGATGTATTTATATATGCTTGACATGAAGTAGAGAGAGAGAGAGAGAGCCTACTTTAGAAAGAGAGAATATGTTGGGCATAGGTAAGGAGGTGATGTATTTATATATGCTTGACATGAAGTATGGGAGACGTGAGAGAATGGTAGCATTTCAATTCATTGTTTTGAGGTGGGGTTAATTTTCTACTATTAGCTTCGTGACGGGCCATCCACATTTGGAATCAAGTGAGATAAGGAGACGTGATAAGGCTCAACACACTCGTGGATGAGTAGCAGTGGCACCTTAGTCACACACATGCCAGAGATCAGCGACACTGGACCTTAAATTCTTGTGGAAAAGCGCCATCCAACTACCCCACAGCCAAAAGCTGACGCCCAGCCCAGCCGAGCCCATCATCCGTTTATCTTGTGCAACAACCTTCTACATCAGGGAGTTAGGAGGCATTGCGCTTTCATTGTACCCGTCACCAAAAGTAGTGCATCATGGAGAGTGGAAGAATGAAAAGAAATATTTACGAAGAGATCATTAAAATAAGCCTAAAAGGGTTTACATCAATATCCATTTTACCACTAATGTGCATTAATTCATTATGATTATGAATATTATTTAATGGACCACGTGGATTAATTTGCATTGGAATGCTAGGACCAAGCTTAAAAACTAAGGGCCAAAATTACCCATGACTTCCATTAAACAAGTATGAAGGGACAGTACGAATAGCCCGCAAACAGGGTCATATGAGGGTGAGGCTAAATTCATCAAAAACAGTTTGTGGGGCCAACATCCCTAACCAGCTGAGTAGCAGTGGTCTGCACTATTCCCTTATTTTTGTTTAGTTTCCTTCTTAGGGCTTGTTTGGGAGGTCTAGTCTATTTTTTAAAGACCATTCAAAATAGATCCATACAAAAAAAGTGTCATAGAAAAAAGAGGCTAAAATAAAATGAGGTGTTTGGCAATGTAAGGGTCTATTCTAAATAGACATTTTTATATCATTGGTTGATAGTTTTTTACATATTTCTTGATATTCACAAAGTATTAGGCCATGCAAATTGACCACATGAACGTGCACTGCCTTCCAAAGAGATCTCAAGGTTTAGATCTTGTGTTTGGGGCCCACATAGTCCACAAAATTATACCTAATGGCTCACTTTTTTGCACATATCTAGAGATTGGTGATGATCCAACGGGTGAAATTTGGTCTTATGGTCATGTTTGATATTGTGAACATTACTAATGGTTTAGATCTTATCTTACACTCCTTTAAATAATAAAAATAATTAAAACAGTTTACTGCTCATGGACAAATGCAATATTGAGCATAATATATCAATGGTTATTTTTGTTTTGCACATATATCGAGATTGACAAGGTATAATGTGATTAAAATTGGCCACATATCCATTTTCTGTCTCCCAAATATATCCAACAGTTTTGATCTTGTATTTAGAGCCCACATACAGTGGCAGACTTACATGCTTTGGGCTGGGGGCTGAAGCCCCCACCTAATTGGAAAAAAGCCCATAAGGGCCCTTAAGCCCAGCCCCCACTTAGAAATGGCCCAAGTCCCCACGATCCTTTATTTCCCTTACCACTTTAAGTCTTTAACCTAGAAAAAGTAAACCCTTTCTCTTTCTCTGTTTCTCCTTTCTTTCCCTCCCCCTCTCAAAAATCCCAATCTCAGTTCTCAGACTCAGGCTACTGGGCGTCTGGGCCCTGGCTGGTGGCTACCGGCATCCGGCCCATCTTTCAATCCAACAGGTTGCACTCCTGCAGGCCAGCCCCACCCACCAGGCCGTACTCATCTCTCTCTCTCTCTCTCTCTCTCTCTCTCTCTCAGACAAGTGCTAGTACCAGACCATTATCAGGGTCACCCCCATCACTAACTTGGGCATGCTTCTCAGTTCTCATCTCTGCTTCTGTCTTCTCTCTTTCTGCTACTTGCTTGAGCTGCTCTTCTCAGTGGGTGGAAGTGCTTGAAACTGGGGTTAAAGCATCCACTCATTTATTGAGGAATGAAGCACCCATCTTTTGGCGGGAAACATTCATAGAAATCCAATGTACATGCACCTTTTTTGGTTTGTTTATGATTTTTTCAGGAATAGTAGTAATGGGCCACGTATCAGCCCATTAGAGCAGGCATGTTTAATTATTTGACCTAAAAATGAAGCCTAGCATCAGTCCGGGCCTCCCAGGCAAAGACTTGGTCCGTGACAGTCTCACAGTAATAGCCACAAATAGAATCTCAAGACCCGGTTAGATAAGGCCTATTGGTAAGCTTGGGTAGACAGAGCTGGGGTACCAAAGTTATTTTAAGGTCACATGTAACAATGAAAAGGAGTCCTGTCTTTTTGTAAAGGGTCTGTGCCCTTGAATTGGAAGAAAGCTGGTTTAGGGCAGAAAAGGCATAGCAAGCTTTCTGCAGCTTGGGTCCTAATTCATTTACAATTTTGTGATTGATCAATGAACTTCATAGAAAAGCACATATTGCACTGGCCTCGAACAAAACAAACACTCAAATTCATTTGCTGGGGGGTTATGTACAGTGTAAGCTGCTGAGATCAAGCAAAGCAAAGCAAAGTTACAAATTTATACAAGTACGGCCATCAAACTACTAGATGTTTGCAAGGAATGAAAGCTGAATCAATTGAAGTGAGGAACCCTGGAAAATGCAAAGGAATACAAGGCTTCTATTAAAATTGGAGCTTCTATTAATAGTATAGTGTACTTCCCATAATATCATACAATATATAGAAGAGAAGATGTACTTTATTTATAAGTCAAGTACCCATGTTGAATCTGGGATTCTGGGTTCAAAACTTTACCCATACTCCATGTGCGTCTGTGAACCTTGCCAGACCTAACAAACCTAACCTTAGGTTAGCCCATGTGGGTTTAGGCTTGACCCACCCAAATTGCATCCCTACATAGTACCACTTCAGAGTGTCAAGAAGGTTCCTTAACACTCCACTTGAATGGGATCCCTCATAAATTGACACAAATCCTTTAAATCCTGAGTACATTTCTATCTGAAGTCATAGTCCCTACACTTCCTTCATATTAATCTTAATTTTATTATGTAACCACAATTGAAAAACTACATCTTATTAAATAACACTTTCAATCACATGTTTCTTAGGTAGGTTGTTTTCCGTTGTTATTTTCCTTCTCTAATAGGCTTGGCAACTGACAAGATAATCTCGGAGACCTTCCTTTCCCAAATTCATATCTGGTTAAGGTGTGTGCTTATTTTCCTTTCAAATTCTTGTAGTTGTATGACATTAGTTTAGAATGGAAGAAAATAAGTTAAATGTTTGGTTGAGGTGTCAGGTCTGTGCTAATTGCTATATTAAGTTAGTGTGCTTTCTAAAATTTGTGAGCCTCTTTATTAGATTTGATACAAAATAATGATTTATTTATTTTAATTATGATTTGTTTGAGGTTGTTTTGAGTGAGAATATTGGTTTTGATTTATTGAAAGTATGACATTTTCAAATCTAATGACAAGCAATTGGATTAAAACTCCTAAAAGTTAGATAAAATAGTTTGTTTCAGTCCACTTGGTGAGATTGACAAATTTTATCATTTAGAAATATGTCACAATTGACTTGTTGGCATATTGCTTTAACTAAGGTCTTGATTGGTTATGCTCTTCATCAATTTGAACCAGATATGGAAAATTATTTCAAAAGAAAATCAATTGATGATCTAGTGCCTTCAACTCTAGAGAGTGGTAAAAATGATCAAGCACCATCAACCTTGAAGAAAAGTCGTATAGCAGTTGATTTTGAAAATCTTCCCACAGACCCTAGATTACGTTGTTCAATCTCAAGTTATCATCCTATGGACCGGGATGAAATAAGAAGAATGTATCTGCAAAAGGGCCCTTGTCAGCCTCATGACCATAAATTCCCTTATACGCAGTTTGGACAGCAGAAGAGGCGGTTTAATGCTACTTGGTTTAAGAATTATGGAAGTTGGATGGAGTACAGCATAGAAAAAGATGCAGTGTTTTGCCTATGTTGTTACCTTTTTGGAGGTCAAGCACAAAGCGAGGCTTTTGTGACTGAAGGATACAGGAATTGGAAGAAAAAAGAAAGATTTGCAGATCATGTGGGAGGGCCTAATAGTGCTCATAATCAATCATACGAGAAGTGTCAAAATTTGTTAAATCAGAAGCAACACATTGAGATAGTTATTGAAAAGCAATCGGATCAAGCTCGAAGAGAGTATCGAATCCGCTTGAAGGCAACGCTTAGTTCCATTCGCTTTCTTTTACGCCAAGGGTTACCTTTTCGTGGCCATAATGAATCTGAGGATTCAAAAAACATGGGTAACTTTCTTGAGTGTTTGAAATTGCTTGCTGATCATAATAAGACTATTAAAGGAGTTGTATTGGAAAATGCCCCAGAAAACTTGAAATTGACCTCGCCTAAAATTCAAAAAGACATTGTGAATGCAGCTGCCGTAGAAACTGCTCAAGCTATCATTTATGAGCTTGGAGATGCACCATTTGCACTTTTGGTGGATGAATCACGTGATATCTCTATGAAGGAGCAAATGGCTGTTGTTTTACGCTATGTGGATAAGCGCGGATGCGTGATTGAGCGTTTTTTAGCCATAGAACATGTCACAAACACTACTGCTCAATCACTTAAGGTGGCCATTGAAGCAATATTTTCCAAGCATGGACTGAGCATAACAAGTTTGCGAGGACAAGGTTACGATGGGGCTAGTAATATGCAGGGAAAGCTTAACGGCCTCAAAAAGCTCATTCAAAATGAGAATCCCGCTGCATTCTACGTCCATTGCTTCGCACATCAACTTCAATTGACACTCGTTGCGGTTGCTAAGATACATGAACCAATCTGCATATTCTTTGAGTTGGTTTCTAATTTGTTGAATTGCATTGGATCCTCTTGCAAACGCCATGACATGATCCAAAATATACAGGCTGCAAAAGTTGTTGATGCACTCGACAGTGGTGAACTTGAAAGTGGACAAGGCTTGAATCAAGAGACTAGACTCAAACGGCCAGGAGATACACGTTGGGGTTCGCATTATGGCTCATTGGTTAACTTAATTCATATGTTCTCCTCTGTGGTTGACGTACTTGAAATTCTTTTAAAAGATCATTCAAGTGAACAAAGGGGTTGTGCGGGTTACTTGCTAACTCAATTGGAGTCTTTTGATTTTGCATTTAAAATGCATATGATGAAAAATATATTGGCGATTACGAGTGAATTATCAAAGGCATTGCAGCGAAAAGATTAAGATATTGTCAATGCCATGGAATTGGTAAAAATAGCGAAGCAGCAGTTTCAAATGATGAGAGATGATGGGTGGGATTCTCTCCTCTCTCAAGTTCATTCGTTTTGTAACAAACATGAAATTAACATTCTCAATATGGATGATTTGTTTGTTGAGCGACAGAGATCGCGGCGTAAAGGTGAATTGACAAATCTACATTATTACCGTTTTGACATATTCTACACTGTTATTGACCTGCAGCTTCGAGAGCTTAACTCCCGCTTTGATGAGGTGAACACTGAGTTGCTTCTTTGTGTGGCATGCTTGGATCCAAATAATTCATTCTCTGCTTTCAAGAAGGAGAAATTGATCCGCCTTTCTCAATTTTATCCAGATAATTTTTCAGATTCAGATCGGATGATACTTGATAAGCAGCTGGATACTTACATTATTGATATGCGCAAAAATAGTAAGTTCTTGGAAGTGAAAGGAATGAGAGGGCTTGCACAGAAGATGATTGAAACAAAAAAGGACATTGTATATCCTTTGGTTTATTTGCTTTTGAAATTGGCGTTGACCCTGCCAATTGCCACCGCTACCGTTGAAAGAGTATTTTCTGCTATGAAAATTGTGAAGAATCGGCTGCGCAATCGAATGGAAGATGAGTGGATGAATGATTGTTTGCTTGTCTATATTGAAAAAGATATATTTAATAGCATTGATGATGAGACAATCATGCAAAGGTTTCAAAACATGAAGAATCGTCGAGGGCAATTGTAAAAGCCTTGTTTGAGGGTTTTTTGTTTTTTTGCTAAAGAAAATCTTTTGTAATTAGGTGATCAACTGATCATGACTTTTGATGATAGAATGTTAGTTGATCATGTAATTCGATATTTTGTAAATGCAAGACATTTTCTCTTTTGCAAAAGTTGATGTTAAGAAATACCAACAAAATATCATTTGACTTTTTCAAGTGACTATCTTAAGCCCCCACCAAGTCAAAATCCTGGGTCCGCCACTGATAATGATTGACATCCTTTCGCTACAAGAAATTTAGGCTGTTGTGACGAAATCTGATGACGATTTTTTTTTTGTCTTAAAAGAACACCCAAAGGGGACGAAATATAAATTTTGTCGTCTATTTTCAATTTTTTCAAAAGTATTGGAGACGAAAACAAAATTTCGTCTACAAAAATATGGCACCAACTTGTTTTGTGTTGGCGCCAATTATTTTAGCTCATTAGAGACGAAAATTATTGTCACAAAATATAATTTTTTTTTGCGACGAACGTAATTCGTCACCAATAAGGATAAGTTATGGAAGATGAACATATTTCGTCACCAAAATAAGGCGTCAATTTCATTTTCTTTTGGCGCGGATTATTTTAGCTCATTGGAGACGAATACTTTTGTCACAAAATATAATTTTTTTTTGTGACGAACTTAATTCGTCACTAATAAGGATAAGTTATGGAAGACGAAAATATTTCGTCACTAGAATAAGGTGCCAATTTCATTTGCGGGCTCGAATTATTTTAGCTCATTGGAGACGAAAATTTTTGTCACAAAATATAATTTTTTTTGCGACGAACGTAATTCGTCACCAATAAGGATAAGTTATAGACAACGATAGATGGAGGGACAACCGTAAAATAGTCATATAAGGGGTATTTTGTGTCATTTTTAATTTTACGAAGTCTATAAATACTCTAACCCTCCCATTCTTTTTTTTAATGAAAGTTTTATTTACCAAAATAAAAAATACAAACACTACAAGAAATTTAGGGTTTAAGGACGACACAAATTTGTCCCAAAATGTACATATTTCGTCACCAAAACTAATTGAGACGAAAAATTTTCGTCACCCGTTTCGTTGCCAAAGCCTTGTCGCTAAAAGGTATTGGAGACGGAAAAAAAATTCGTCACTGAAAAAGATAAATTGGTGACGATTTTTTTTTGTCTCCAATACACTGTTGGAAACAAGTAATTGTTTTTCGTCTCCAATACACTATGTTGGAAACATACTTGTAAGTAATTAGTGACAAAATAAAATTTTGTCGCATTTACCCCGCCCAACTCAAGGGCTTCCCAGGAGGTCACCCATTTTAGTACTGCTCTCGCCTGAGCACGCTTAACTTTGGAGTTCTTACGATTTTTGGAGCCACACAATTGTAGAAGACTTCATGCTAAGTTAATACGGGGTTTGACTTATAAGCTATGGTAAGACTTGAATATTTTTGATGCGGGCTAACGGAGACTCATCGTTTGAAGCCCGTGGTTGACACGCTACGCCCCGTGGTTAAGAGTACCGCCCGGACCAGGATCTCACATTCTCCCCCACTAGAAATAGAGTCGTCCCCGTCTCTGATACCAACTGTCACAGCCCCGCCCAACTTAGCATGAAATTGTCCGCTTTGGCCCACGTGTACGTGCGAGGACTTCCCAGGAGGTCAACCATCCTAGTACTGCTCCAGCCCGAACACGCTTAACTTCGGAGTTCTTACGATTTCCGGGGCCGCATGGTTTTAAAAAGCCTCATGCTAAGTTAATACGGGGTTTAACTTATAAGCCCATGGTCAGGACTTGGATATTTCCGATGCGGGCTATCGTAGACTCGCCGTTTGAAGCCCGTGATTGACACGCTACGCCCAGTTGTTAAGGGTACTGCCCGGACCAAGATCTCACATTCTCCCCCACTAGAAATAGAGTCGTCCTCGGCTCTGATACCAACTGTCACAGCCCCGCCCAACTGAGCAAGAAATTATCCGCTTTGGCCCACGTGCACGCGCGAGGACTTCCCAGGAGGTCACCCATCCTAATACTGCTCCCGCCCGAGCACGCTTAATTTCGGAGTTCTTACGATTTCTGAGGACGCATGGTTTTAAAAAAGCCTCATGCTAAGTTAATACTGGGTTTGACTTATAAGCCCAAGGTCAGGACTTGGATATTTCTGATGTGGGCTAACGGAGACTCACCGTTTGAAGCTCGTGGTTGACACGCTACGCCCCGTGGTTAAGGGTACCGTCCGGACCAAGTTCTCACAGTAGCAGAGACTGAGAGAGGTAGGTGTACCTGGCGGTGGCGGACTCCTGGATGGAGGATGATGGGCACAAATGATGGTGATTGGTGATGGTGGCTGCGTCTAGGAGTTCTAGGCGAGAGACTGAGAGAAGTAGAGATGAGAGGGATCACTGATCAGGGATGGGTCTGCACTGCGTGTGTTGATGGAGGGTGATGATGATTGATGGGGGCCAATGAGCCATGGGGCTGCTGCTTGAAACGATGGGTGGGAGATGTTGGAAAAGGATTTTGTAAAATGGGGAAAAGGGTTCTTCTCTCCTCTTCTGGAAAAGGGTTTTGGAAAAGGGGGAAAAGGGTTTTGGAAAAGAGAGACCGGGATAGATGGAGGGACAAAGGGGGAAATGAGTTTTGGAAAAGAGGCATTGGATTGGGGTGGGGGTGGGGGGGATGGACGTTAGGGCCTTGGGGGCCCATTTTAGTCATTTTAAAGGCTTTTCCAAAGCAATACTTATAAGAGATGAATAGGCTCAAGTGCGAACGAAATTGGTGCCACCGCAAATGAAATTGGCGCCTTATTTTGGTGACCAAATATTTTCGTCTTCCATAACTTATCCTTAATAGTGACGAATTATGTTCGTCACAAAAACAAATTATATTTTGTGACAAAAATTTTCGTCTCCAATGAGCTAAAATAATTCCTCCAAAGCAAATGAAATTGGCGTCTTATTTTGGTGACGAAATATTGTCGTTGTCTATAACTTATCCTTATTGGTGACGAATTACGTTCGTCGCAAAACAAATTATATTTTGTGTCAAAAATTTTCGTCTCCAATGAGCTAAAATAATTCGAGCCCGCAAATGAAATTGGCACCTTATTCTAGTGACGAAATATTTTCGTCTTCCATAACTTATCCTTATTAGTGACGAATTAAGTTCATCACAAAAACAAATTATATTTTGTGACAAAAGTATTCGTCTCCAATGAGCTAAAATAATCCGCGCCAAAAGAAAATGAAATTGGCGCCTTATTTTGGTGACGAAATATGTTCATCTTCCATAACTTATCCTTATTGGTGACGAATTACGTTCGTCGCAAAAAAAAATTATATTTTGTGACAATAATTTTCGTCTCTAATGAGCTAAAATAATTGGCGCCAACACAAAACAAGTTGGTGCCATATTTTTGTAGACGAAATTTTGTTTTCGTCTCCAATACTTTTGAAAAAAATGAAAATAGACGACAAAATTTATATTTCGTCCCCTTTGGGTGTTCTTTTAAGACAAAAAAAAAATCGTCATCAGATTTCGTCACAACAGCCTAAATTTCTTGTAGTGAAAGGATGTCAATCATTAATTTTCCCCCATCCTTTTTGTCTACGTGGTGCATTTGACCTCACATACTCTACACACCCATGTCCTTCACCAAGATGATGAGTTACAGCTATTGGACTTCTGATGGTGACCCACAAGTTTTTTTTTTTAAAAGGTGGTTGATGTGTTTGATCTCATGACTAATCACATAATTGTACCAATGCCTTTATGCAAGTGGGAGATGAAAGTAAGTTTCAAATCATGTCGGTGTGAAAATCTTCATAAGAAAATGGTGTTATTTACACATGATTTTCATTATAAACAAACATGATAATGCAAAATTATTACACATGCGAATAATTTAGATATGTAAGTAACTGCAACCAAGTAACTCTTAAGTTAATGACATGTAAGTACCAACAAACAAGTTTTGGGGCTCACAAAACTTCAGAACAATGAATGGTGGCTGATGGGATTTTATCTCATCACCAATTGCAAGCAAAAATCAAGAGGGGTTTTGTAATGGCGCTCTTTTATATGGGAGGTGCGTGATGTTTGCCACCTCAACGGCAGTGTAAATTTGAGGCTGAGCATCGCTCTATTTACTGAACTAGAGTACAAAAATGCCGCCGTGCATAAATGATAAGCACATACTATAGGTAAATCAGTGGAAACAAATGACCCGTTACTTTGCATTATTTTTCTTTTCATGACTATCGATCGACACCATCTACTTTTTATTTGTTGAGCTCGATGCCTACAAATATAGAAGTTTTTCATTGATGCCACTAGATCTGTACTCATATCGAGTGCCTTGTTTTAATCTTGGTGGAAGTGAGTCAACACCCAGTTCAGTATTTCTCACTACACAACTCAGATCTGCCCCTTTTACATTGGGGTAGGTAGTTAATGATATTATTTATAATTGAGAGGCTTGTATGGGATGTAGCCCTATTAAGGGAAAGAATTTTTTTTTTTTTTTTTTCTTCTCTCCCATTTGAGTGTTTAAGTTCAATGTTGATGGATCACCAAGAGGAAAGCCAGGCAGGTGGGAATTGAAGGTGTTCTTCGCATAATAGTAATGGTGATATTTCAATTCTTATTCAATGAAATCCAGTCTTTATCTATATATTGTAATATTGTCTTTCATCATGTCGCTAGATCAGCTAACTCTATGACTGATGTTTTAGCTAAGCAGGTAGTAGTCGAGAGGCACTACGTCAAATGGACCAAAAAACGACAGCTCAAGACTGTCGTTTTCTAAAAAAAACGACACATCTATCCGTCGTTGGGTCTGTCGTTTATTTCGTAGTCGTTTTTCTAAATTGATAGTTTAAAACTGTCGATAATCGTAAAATAAACGACAGTTTTCGTATGTCGCTAAATTTGAAATAAACGACAAATCAAAACTGTTGTTAAAAGGGAAGTTGGGCTGGGTAAGTAGTCATATAAAACGACAGTTTTAAGCTGTCGTTGTTTTATTTTCGGAAAAAAAAAATAATGATAGAATATGAGAATGAAAATTTTTTTTAACCTGTTAAAGTCATATAATGATCACTCCATTCATGTACAACATCCATTCATTTTCATTCAAATACTAATCTACAAACATTAATGTTTCAAACATCCATTAATCATTCAAATTAACACCCATCTAAAAACATATCCATTGAAAGACTCAACATTCATTTATAACAACACTAGAATAGAATATCCATCCAAAACCCAAAATTCAAAACGTCAGACAAGAAACAAAAGTCCATACAACTATCTGTCCATCTAATAACATTCAAATAAATACTAGAGTTGAGCAAAACTAGCTCGGAAAGGTCCTAAATGTAGGCCAAACAAACATATCTCCAGGCACGAGATCTTCCATCTTTCTCACTCCATCCATTAACTCGATGTCACCGTCCACAATCTCATCTAGAACAATTTTATAGTAATCTGAATTATCCGGTGACACCCCCATCAAACTCCCATAGGCAACAATTGTGTTCTTCCTATAATGCATCAACTTGTAAATTCTGGTTCTCGAGTTTGACTGTGACTCTTGATGTGTGGATGGCGGCCTCACCTACATTATAATTAAAAAGCACTTGATGTGAGTAATCTATATGATTCAATAATTTAAATAAGTTTAGAAAATCTATATCTTATATGTAATGATGTGTTTTACTTGAGAAGAACTTCCTTGATCGGTCGAAGACCGCATTTGCGTCCCACTATGAGAAAGGGAAGCAACAATCTTCTCCATGTCCGCCATCCGTGATTTCAACCCATCCACCTCAGTCTCGAGGGCCACATGCAATTTATGCTCTTCTTCATAGGCTCTCTTATAAGGATTTGAATGATGCACGATAGATCTTGAGACACCCAACCCTAAGCCCCTGACACGTCGACGATCATCTTGACCAAACACCTATGGGAAAAATATAAAAGGTCAATATCTGCTCATGACATATATTCATTGCTAAATATGAAAATCAGATTGATATCTAAATGTAAGCATAAGATGATCCACATACCATTGCAACCCCGTCACTGTCGATATCTTGACCTGCAATAGAGGGGTCCCTTCCACACATTCTACGAATCGTTTCCTATAAAATAAGTTGTTAAATAAAACATGTTAGGAAATTACAATATCATAATTAGCATGACAAATGGATGGCATGTAGTCAGGATTTAAATGATCTTGTTCTATGTTCATTGTGGATGAGTCCCTACAAAGTCATGTGAATAGTAGAATAAAAAGATCCTATGCTTCAGCAAATGAATAGACTGCAGTATGAAAATCAGATTGATATCTAAATGTAAGCATAAGCTGATCCACATACCATTGCAACCCCGTCACTGTCGATATCTTGACCTGCAATAGAGGGGTCCCTTTCACACATTCTACGAATCGTTTCCTATAAAATAAGTTGTTAAATAAAACATGTTAGGAAATTACAATATCATAATTAGCATGACAAATGGATGGCATGCAGTCAGGATTTAAATGATCTTGTTCTATGTTCATTGTGGATGAGTCCCTACAAAGTCATGTGAATAGTAGAATAAAAAGATCCTATGCTTCAGCAAATGAATAGACTGCAGTTGACTTATGGGCCTATTTCCACATGAGTCTGTTATCATTCAGTGACCCATACTGCTCATCTGATGAGTTGCATTATAAATGGCAGGCACCTCAAATTACAAGAGTGGCAAGCAAGGTGGTCCCCTAAGGGAAAAAAACTCTGGTATCCACCATTCCTCAAATAAATCTTCTGGTATATGCCTTTGAACAAAGAGATGGTTGGTAAAAGAATACACTCGGTCAGTAAAGAAAGAGGTAGAATCATCTTCCAATCTGGGCAAATTTCAGGCATCTTTCATCACAGTGACATCATCAGCCTGATCACTAAATCATGGCCCCGCATTTATATAATTGGGCACCTTAGCAAAATATACATTTGCCAACATGATCCATACTTCCTCACCCAAATAAAATCCAACTATCCATCAACTGGAAAATTAAAACATAGTCTCCACTTGACACTGCTGAATTAAGTTCTCCAGATTTTCCAAAACATATAAATAGTAATGATACATAGGAAAGAGGTCCCTAACTACATAGTTTTCTAACAAAGTACATGGGTTCCACTGTTTGATGTTACACTGCACATTTCTGTGGGAAAATAAAATCGAAAAGAAGACAAATAGAAGTACATCATGCAACAGAAAGCTCTAGCTAGATAAACATAAAAGACATTTGCACCACAACTTTTTTTGAACTTTTTCAATGTGTAACATGACTTGAATCTGCAACTCATGATTGCAATTCTAGTCTCAGAATTGTTAAAATGGTAAGTAATATTTCTTTCCTGTCTTCTGACAAGCAAAGGGCAACCACTTTGTTTAGAGGCAGTAGTGTTGATTAGAGGAGTACATGGGTTTTACTGAGGGCTCAGATGAAATGAAAAATGCCCTAAAGTTGTTTAGAGGCAGTAGTGTTGAATTGCAGGAGAGATTTGATTGTCTTGTGAGAGCAGGGCTGAAACCAACTGATGTCTCTAACATGATCAAAGCTGCTCCACACGTTCTAAATCAATCCAGAGATATGCTGCAGAAGAAGATTGATGTTTTTGTAAATAGCCTTGGCTTTCCCTTGGAGTCACTACTGGAATTTCCTAGCTATATGTCATATACCATTGAAAGAGTTAAGCAGAGGTTTTTAATGTATGAGTGGCTCAAGGATCAGGAAAAGGTGATCCCTACATTGGCTTTGAGCACTATCCTTGAATATTATTGTAAGGTGTCTGCAGGTAATTTACAGTAGCATTTTCCTTATAGATGTAAACATTTTATCTTAGCAAGGACGTCCCAGCATAGTGAATCAAGATCAGCAACCGCTATTAGCAATGGTACTAGAGAAGTGAAAGTTGAGCATAGATCAACAAGCCCTATGCATATTGATGAAAAACTTCCTCGGACACAAGCCCAATCCAAACCTCAGCTAGCTTAACGGAAATATGTGCAAATGTTGTAAGTCTTGTAGATTTTAAAGGTGAGGCTCTCTGTTCTTTTTTATTTTTTAAATAGGATGTTTCTATTGGTGTCAAATTAAATTAGTTTCTTTCGATCTCCCTGAAGAGTCCATCATCATTCTTCCCCATGTGTGCTTAATCAATATATAATGGTCCTAGGCTTAGATAAAGGAGGGTTATATGAAATAAGAAGTTGCATATTAGGATTTGCTACACTTCACTATGAGTTCTATTCATATTTAAATAAAAATTTGGACTCCAGCAACTCCCATTCATATTCACAACATATTGGGTAGATTTTCACGACTTATAATGGTTAATGTAATCAGGAGCATATTGCTTCATTTTTTTAAGTGTTATTGGCCTTAACTACATAGTAGATAGTTTTATGATGAAGAAGAGTGTGAAGATTAAAGAAATTTAGTGTTATAAAAGAATTCAGAGGCATAATCTTGTTTTTATCTTCCGATAGGATTGTTAATATCTAGCTTGCTTTCATTTTATTCAAGTACTAGGTTCTAATATGTTCTTATTAGTTAATGACATGCTCTTATTTCCTAAATTCCATTTTGGCCATTTTGGGACTCCGAATAATATGAAATTTAAAGGTATAGAGAGATTAATTTATTTAAGCAAGTGATAAGCAGTCTTTAAGAAAAATAACATTGGTTATGTTGAAAGGTTCGCTTTATATTACATCTTATACCCTTATTTTCTATTATATGGTGTTTGATTGTAGGTATTCAGATTGTTTTTATTTCATTTCTGGGCAGTTTGGATGTGAATTTTAATCATCGCATACATTATCTTTCATATTTACTACTCCATGAAGCATAAAAAATAGCTGCACTCTAATATTCTACGACATTCAGAAAAGAATTCAAATGAGGAAAATGCCATTTTTGGAGCCCTGCTATATTGAAATCGATACAAGAGGTAATAAACAGCCTCTTATCAGAAGCTACATATTAACATGTTAATCTAACATCAAAAGTACAATACTATCAGCCACTTAGATTGGTAATACTACATTATTTAGGTCCCTGTAGATGTGGTATTTACTGGCAGCCACTTAGATTGGCGATCCTATCTAATCTAATTGATGACAATACCTTCTATCAGACATTTGGTGGGGTCGAACTGTGCCATTCGGTGGATGATGGTCTCCTGCTGCACTCTATGGCCATTAGTGGATGTTACATTTGAGCATCTAATGACATGCACCATCCCAATCAAAACACTTAGGGTGAGGCCTATCTATTTAGTGGGTCATATTTTGTATTGTTTAACCTTAGAACTAAGAATATTGTCTAAAGATGGAATATGACATTTATATATTCTAATAGATGTATTGTTCAAAATTATAGCTGATACCGTATTTGTTTATTCATTCATTCAAAATGCATAGGATTTGTAATTTCCTGGTCAACATTCTAATAGGTTGTCTTCTTTGTCATGAACTCATAATTCTTCAGTGATGTAGAGGGAAATAAGAAAAGGCTTGCCTTTTTAGCCCAACCCTTATTTTTAGTTTTTGAAACCAGACATATTTGAAGAAGTTCAGATACTCTTTATTTTGATTATTCGACCCAAATTCTGTTACATTGATTAGATCGGCCCAACTTAAGATCCTGCAAACAAATGATGGGAAAAAACATTCACTTTCTACACTATATATGGACAGAAAAGTTTGTTCATGGTGATGATAGGATCAACTTGTTCAATGTGTTCTCAGATTTCTTAAAACATAAACATTCACTTTCTACACTATATATGGACAGAAAAGTTTGTTCATGGTGATGATAGGATCAACTTGTTCAATGTGTTCTCAGATTTCTTAAAACATATGAACCCATTTTGATTCTAGAGGGCAATGAACCCCAATTTTTTATTTAGATGATTTTCCCCAACCTAAAAGGCCTCCAGTTTGTAAGCTAAGTTGAAGATTGTTTTGAGCAACAAAATCACAATTCAGTAATCAGAAATATGAATCTCAAATAAATGACTTGACTTCTTACCGCATGGTGACTTGAAGGAGTGCCATCCTTCTTATAATGTGTCTTGATAAAGATCTCGCACCGGGTAACCTCCCTTTCAGGATGTTGTTTCCGCTGAAAATGTTAGAAGGAAACATTGGCATTACATAATAAATTAAGTAGGGAACTAAAATGGCTTGCAAGAATCATACTTACCAACTCGTCCGCAACTCTTGCTTGCCCTTTTCTACCAGAAGTATGTGGACTCTTCAATGATGCCCTCGCTGCCTTTCCTTTCTTCCTCCTTAATTGTGCCTCATATGTTCCTTCTGCATCCACAAAAGCCTCCCAATCCTCTTTTTTCATGTATTCGGGTAACACATTCTTTCTCTCCACATTAGTGTTATATTTATCATATACTTCGCATCGGAGGTGGCACTTCCAATCCCTCCACACCGCATTCGCCCTCTTAAGGACGCATGGACGATGGCATTGAGGAACATCATAAAGTGTCTGCACAGGACATCATTTACATGATAAAAAAGTCATATATAATATGTAGATGAACAAATCCAAAATACATTAAAAATTACCAACTAAAAATGCACAAGCACTTACAAGGACATGCTGCCATACATTCTCCTTAAGCTGATTAGGCACAGCTTTCCAACTGTTGTAAGTCGGTGGCACATGGGTCCTCACAATTCGACCTATGGAATTGGAAAAGGACGCAGCATTTGGCCCTATAGGCTGGCCAGCTGGTGTGAATGTCAACTTGGTGCGACCCACTATTACAAATATCATTAATGAATATAAGGAATATTAAGGTTCATGGGTAAAGATGATTCCACTCATGATACGTACTCTCAATTGAAGATCCACGAATAGTCGACGTGGATGCCGATGCCGACGATGCCATTTCATTTGACATAGTACCTACAACAAAAGGTATTAGATTTAAAATTTTCCATAAGCATTATAAGAGAATCATTTGTGTTAAAAAAGGAATGAGTGAAAGAAAAAAAAAACAAAGAATGAATATGCATATTAAAAGCCATACATGGTTAATCATTATCACTAATGACATCATCTCGTAAATCTTCTGTTAGGACATTTTCATTCATTCTTGGCTTAAATACTAAGGGATCTTCAAAAGAATCCACATCTTCAGTTAACCTCTTTGGAACATCTAAGACAACATGTCATTCGTCCGCAGGTCTACTATGATCTTTGCAATAGAAGACTTGAGTTGCTTGAGAAGCAAGAATAAATGGCTCATCATCTTCTTTTATTTTTCTTTTTAACCTCCTCAGATTGACATATATCAAGTTTGTTTCCGGATCAACTCTACATCCGTCTTCTATACGCACCCAATCACAATAGAATACTACATGTTTGAAGTCATAATAGTTCAATTCTAGAATTTGTTTGATGATGCCGTAGTAAGTGGCTTCTTCATGCACAAGATTTTTGTCCTTGGAACTTGACCTGAAACCAGTCAATGCCTTCAGCGAAACTCCGCTATTCTGCGTTGTTTTATTCATTTCCGCATCCGCTGTATAAAAAACATAACCATTTATCGCATATGCAGTATATGAGATGGCTTCAAAGCTTGGTCCATCAACAAGTCTTTTGATGATACAGTTTTCTTCATTTTCTAACTGTTTTCTAAGCCAAGGAATGTAATCCAACGCCTTTTCAGTTTGCATATTCCCTCTGCGATGTCCTGCATTAGAACTATGGCTTTGAAGGTATACAGCATAATTCCTGTATTCATTTTGTACAATGTGATTTCACTATTGGACAAAAAAAGGAGTACATAGGATATGATCCAAATTATGCTTACCTCTCCCATTCGGCATTCTCAATAGAATGAAACAATACCCACTTGCGTGCTTGTTCGTACTGTACATTTTGAAGATTATAGACCTTTCCCTTCTTATCGACAGGGTAGGCAGATGTACCATGCTCATCCATCCATATCCCCCGTCCTTGCTTATGGCTTTTATTTTCCCCGCCAGGCATGTAATTCATGGCGTATAACATAGACTCCTCCATAAGGTAGCATTCTGCAATAGAACCCTCCGGATATGTCTGATTGACCACATACCGTTTAAATGTCTTCATCTTCCTAACACAAGATATCTAAATTAGATTTCAACACAAAGTAGGGATTAAAAAGAACATACTAAAATTAACTAGAGCATTCTCATACCGTTCAAAAGGATACATCCATCGATATCTAACAGGTCCGCAAAGTTGCGCCTCCTCCGCCAAATGAACAACAAGGTGTGTCATGGAAACAAAAAATGAAGGTGGGAAGTACCTTTCAAAGACACATAGAGTTTCTACAATGCTCTCTTTCATCTTCGAAAGTTCTTCACGATTGATAACCTTTGAACATAAGACATTAAAGAATATTGATAGATTTCGAATAGCAGCACGTAATGGCTTATGTAACTCAAATGCGTGCATTAATAGCACCGGTAGTAATTGCTGCATGAGAATGTGATAATCATGTGATTTGAGGTTTTTGAGCTCTCTGCCCTCCAAGCTCACCTTGTGCTTCCAGCAATCACTATACCCGATGGGAACCTTCAAATGAAATAAGGTTTTACATATCAAGTCTTTCTCATGTCGGGATAAAGTGTACGGAGCGTCCGGGTAAGTCAATTTTCTGTTATTTTCCACAGGCCATAGCTTTTTCTTAATTTGCATATCCTTCAGGTCTTTGCGGGCTTTAAGATCATCCTTTGTCTTATCCTTTATGTTCATGATTGTTGCAATTAGATTTTCTGCCACGTTTTTCTCTACATGCATCACATCCAGATTATGGCGAATGGGCAAATCCTACAAAATTATATATTAATGTTAGCATGAAAGTTCATTATATAGTATCACTTAAATAGTTAAAATATATTATAACACACCTGCCAATAAGGCAACTCAAAAAGAATTGATCTCTTTGACCACGCGGTGAGCTCATTCTCATCTGTACTTCTCTTCCTTTTCTTTCCTACTATCTTTCCGAAAGTAGTATTAATAGTTTCCATTTTTCTTAATACCTCGCTTCCACTCAAACGCTTGGGGGGCTTTTCATATTCTTCTTTCCCATTAAATTGTGATTTTTGGCTCCTAAATGGATGCTTCATATCTTTTAGGTGTTTTCTGTGCCCCATGTAAGCAAACTTCTTTCCATATTTTAGCCGCACTGAATCAGTCCCCTCGCCACACACAGGACAAGCATACTTTCCCGCAGTCCTACACCCCGATAAATGGCCATATGCCGGAAAATCATGTATAGCCCATAACAAAATTGCTTTCATTGAGAACCTACTTTTATTAAAAGAGTCATATGTTACAACTCCAGTGGACCATAATTCATTCAACTCATCCACCAAGGGCTGCAAGTATACATCAATGTCATGTCCTGGACCCTTCTTCCTGGGAATCAATAATGTCAACATAATAAATTCTTTACGCATGCACAGGGATGGAGGAAGATTGTACGGAACAATAATAACAGGCCAGCAACTATATGAGTTATTATTGTTCCCAAAAGGATTGAATCCATCCGTTGCAAGTCCCAAACGAACATTACGCGCTTCTAATGCGAAGTTAGTCCATTTACGATTTACTTGTTTCCAACATGAGGAATCAATTGGATGACGCATAATTGATTCGTTCGGTACTAAGCTTGCATTTGCATGCCATGTCATACTCTCAGCAATCCAGGGTACACTGTACATTCTTTGCAATCGTGGTGCTAATGGAAAATATCTTAACTTCTTCCACGGCTTAGGTTTACTTCTTGGCTTTGATATATTCTCCGGTTTCCACCTGCTTGCACCACAAGTAGGACAATCATCCCTATTTTCATTCTCTTTCCAATAAAGTATGCAATCATTTTTGCATGCATGGATAATTTTACACTCCATACGTAAAGAATTGATCATCTTCTTCGCAGTGTAGGTGTTATCAGGTAGGGTGTTCTCACAAGGTAAAACATTTTTGAACAGTTGCAACAACTCAGTAAAACTCTCATTAGACCACTTATGTCTAGCCTTCATGCTCAACAAATCAACCATCACCGACAACTTTGTATGTTCAATGTGACATGAGGGATATAATGGTTTTATCGCATCATCCATCAACTTCTTGTATCGAATATTCTCTGGTGAATCATTTTGAAATTGAGAAAATTCTTCATCATTAGCTTCATCACAATCTGTAGATGTATTACCCCCCACTTGAGCTTCAACCCTGTCATTGTCTTGCACATGCCCAAATACGTCATTCACCATATCAACCATTCTTGGCAACACAACTTCATTACCGCTACTATTTCCTTCATTTACAAGACTATAAGGATTCATTTCTCCATGGTGGAACCATGTCGTGTAAGTCGTATCGATACCGTTACATATTAAATGTGTACGTATATCTCTTAAAGTCTTTTTCCCTCCTATCAGATTTCGGCATTTGACACAGGGACAACAGTACCAATCAGCACCTCCTAATTTGTGTTTATTAGCTCTTACAAACTCAAAGAATGACTCAATGCCTTCTAAGTATTCAACAGAAAGCCTTGGTGCTGTCATCCATTCTTTACTTGGGGCCATGTTCTGAAAAGTTAAATACATGGAGCAAGGCACATAAAATGGTTAAATATGAATATATGACTCAATCCCCACATGACCACTAAGTGATTCGGTCTTGGTAAGGGAAATCAAGTTTAAGTCATTTAGAACAATGACCTCAATGTCCTCTCAAAACAAAAAAATAAAAATTACAATGGATATAATCAGCAAATTATACCTAAATGTAGAGTTCATATATAATTCTAAAAGGCAATCTCATTATAGTAGTGAAACAAATCTCCAAGTTTTGACAGTAAATGCACAAAATAGCTTCATCACCAAGTGATAGAAAGCCATTTTACAGCCTAAATAATAGTAACAGTAGTACTTAATAAAGTTACTCAAATGCAACCCACTTGATAATTTTTCTCAAATTAGCATTAAAATATTACATTTGTGGTTTATAGACAGGATATGCAAAATTGGATGTAAAAACCACCAAGCATTGATTGACCCCTTAAATCTGGCTTAGAACAGAAGAAATGCCTAGATTGACCCCTTAAATTTTTCTCTCCTATACAATTTACTGAGGTTACCAATGCATCTAGTAATCCATTCTTAAAAGATTGAAAAAAATAAATGAATAAATCAAAGCTACCATGAATATCATGTTCTACACAGAGTAAGCAAATTCAAATAGATTCAGATTCTTTAAAATCAATTCAGCCCAACCAAGCCTAACCCAGAAAGAGAAAAAAAATGTTAACAACCAAAGCATCATCACTATCATCAAAGACATATCCAATCCATCTAGGGCTGGCTCTCAAAGATCTAAACCATTCAAGAAGGACAGACAAACATAAACTCACATAGAAGGAGGAGGCCCAAACCCTCTTCAACGAGGTTCTCTTTGCTCATATAGATATGATCACATGAACCCATTAGTCTTCCATTCAAACCCCAAAAAGAGATTGAAAAAAAAACATCAAATATAAACATGAGGTATTGAGTGGGCTGAGTCAAATGGATACATGTTGTAATTAAGTCCACCTTCCAAAGATCTGAACCATTCAAGGCGGATGAACAATTATATGAATTTTGATTGTTAAGTATTTTTTTCATCATGAAATGGCTAGCTGTCAATCAGACAATAAGACCATCCATTCAATGTGAATGCTATTTATAAAAATAAAAAAAAAACCTTGTGGATTGTAATTCAATCACATCTAAACCTTATGCACAAACCCTAAAAATAGCAGTTTATTTACCTTATGCACAACGAAGAAGATAAGAGGTGGTTGGATACCTGATCAGGGTGAGAATCGAGAGGTCTTTGGAAGACTATGACCTTTGGAGGAGCAACATTTCCATTTTAACCAATAACCCCAGCAAGCCCATAAGAGACACACAACTGCATATGGGCTCCACTTGATTCATAACATTAATATTATACTATTTTTGCAGACCTCAACCAAAAGGACTCGCTGCATCTCATGGGCCATCTCGACACATTCAGTCATAATGAAGGGAAAACAGACCCTTATGATATGGTGGAATTCTACTCCACATCCATAACAAGGGGGTGATAAAATTCAGAACCGAGAACAGGCCATCAAGCGGACCCTACCCTGAATTGATAAGCTGCAGTGACCAAGTGCAGAACTCTGTGTGTGTGTGTTGCATACAGTGCGAGCTGGACAGCATAGATTCTTCTTAATGAAAGCACTTAGAAAGGAAAGACAGCAATTTAGAAAAGATAACATGGATAAAACAAGTATGTGATGTAGAGTAAGATGTAGAGGATCTCATTGATGGGTAGATGAAACGCATGGCTCACCATGAAAACAAGTGTGGATTCATGGTTCTAATGCAAAACATCATTTTCTTCCAAAAAAGCATAGCTATGAGGCATCAAATTGCCACTCCTACAAACAAAATCTAGCCCTTGAGAGCTAGTGTCAGTAGCTTTTGTTATTGTGGAAAAGTGCAAAGGCTAGTCACTTGCAATTGTAGCTATAGCCAATAGGGGGGATCCGGTCACCAAAAGGAAAGAAAAGAATTGGGACTGAAGAAGGTAGAAGAAAGCCTTTATTTAGCAGATTTGAAGCATTTTAATCATGTGGAGATCCAGCAATGAGCAATGCCTAGTATCCAATAGATTATTTTGTTTCTGAGATTAAAAATTTTCATTTCTCTTTAGCAGATTTGAAGCATTTTAATCATGTGAAGATCCAGCAATGAACAATGCCTAGTATCCAATAGATTATTTTGTTTCTAAGATCAAAAATTTTATTTTCTGAGAATTTCTCCCAATGAAATTCAGAAAATGCAAAATTAAAAAATATCTCAATATTTTTGTGAGAAGGTAAATACCCAAAACAAATATTTGTGGCAATAACCGTCAAAGGTTAAAGCAGCAAACTTGTGTTTGGATAACTATTAGCACTACAAATGGAACCAAGAACCAAAGAGATGTCCCTTTGAAGGCACTTCCAGTAACGGAAAAAGGGTGGACACATACACACACAAAGGGGAACATAGATACCACAACAGAAACTGCTCCCAAAGTTCTTGAGAACATAGATACCACAACAGAAATTGCTCCCAAAGTTCCTCTTCTTAAAAGTTCCGTTGTAATGACTAGACATTCATTTCCATCTTCCCTTCATCCAATTTCCATTGCTGATGAGGTTATTCGGTGGTCATTTTGGATGTTCACCTTCCATTTTTCATTTTTAACCACTTACAGAAATTCTAAATCTTAGAATTCGAAGGAATTGAATTCAACAAACAGGCCCTAAGAGTAAAAAAAGAGAAAAAAAAAAGGAAAAAATAAATAAAGAAAAAAAAACCGTTCATCAAAGACAAAAAAAAAAAAAAAAATGGCCAACTCTTTAGAGGAATACATTTATTTTTCCCTCTACAAAACCAAGAGTTTTGCACTACTTGAGCACCCTCTATACAAGTAGATGCATGTGCCACACATTTGAGATCAAAGCCACATCAGGCCTTCACCCCAAAACAGAGGATAATGTAGCCAGCAAGTGCTACACATACATGTTGAACGTGGATAATTGGCCTCTCCTTTTTTGCTATGTCCTAGTATTCATTCACACAAAGCCCTTTACATGAGTGACAGCATGATTATTGGATCAGGGTATCTAAAAAAATATATATTATACTATTTTTGATTTCCTTGTTTGAGAAAATCTGAATATAAGTTGAGTTCATTCTCAATCTAAAGCAAGTTTTGGTAACCTTGATGGATCACAGGACATTAATGTTTAATTATAAATATGAACAGCCGGACCCTTCTGCCATTCTCAACTAAGCAAATAAGAAGCCACTATACCTGGTACAAGGGGCGGTGCCTTGAAGAAAATTATTATTAAAGATTATACCACCCCCAAATCTTGCTTGCTGCAACTACAAAAAAAAAAAAAATAGTATAAGAAAACCCAATTTAATTATATACTATAGGTATAGAAAAACAGAAATCTAAAAACCCTATTTGAAGGGGGCAAAGGATCGATCGAACCTGCAATTTTTAAAACAGCTGGTTGTACATGGGTCCGGTAGCACACAAGGAGGGGACTAGATCCACAAAATGACACAGGTGGATCCTAGTTTAAACCGATGGGGAGGGCCATGTCTCGTAGTTGCAGACACATCAAACCTGGACACCATAGTGCAGTAAGAGAAAAGAAAAATCAAATAAAGAATGGTTAATGAAGATGAACAAAACCCAAAAGTTCTGATACTAAAAAGAAATCTATTCAATAATCAGAGCATTCCTTTGAATGGGTCTTTTCTTATGCTTCCCATTTACTCTGATCCAACACAGAGCAAAAACAAAGCCAAAACAGGGGAAAAACTTACCACCCAATTCCCAGGAAGGAGAAAAAAAAATCATATAAATAATTAGGACTCCTCCAAAGACATACAGTAACATGCAAATGCATTTACTCCTTCTATCCATCATTTCTCTTAAACAAAAAGAAATGACCGATCATTTATTTGCCCTAGAAATACATTGAAGATATATATATATAAAAAAATAGAAACAACAACAACAATCGTGAGACCCTAAAATCCAAAAAGAAGAAGAGAAAACAAATCAAGAATGAAAAGGCCATGATTTAGGAAAAGAAAAGTGAAAAGAGGACAACGGAACATACCTAGGCAGTGTCGAAGGCTGTGAAGGAGATGGTCGATGGAGTTGTGAGATGCCGGGCAAAAGAGATGTTAAGGGCGCGAAAGACCTTGGGTGCAGTAGATATTAAGGGCGCGAAAGTCCTAGCGCGCGAAAATGAAATGGAATGGGTTTTTGGGTAGTGTCGATCGGGTTTATATTTAAAAACGACGGTACATGTATGTCGATTTTTAAAATGGTACATCCACACTAATTAGACTGTCGCTCTTTTAGAAACGGCAGAGGGTAAACGTCGTTATGAACGACAGTTTTTAGGTGTTGTTAAATCCAAAAAAAACTGCCGTTTTTAACCCATTTTGAGGTAGTGAGGACTACTTCTTGAGAGGCTATACTCATGTAACTTTTGGGTGGTGTCTTTTGTATATATTTGGTGCGTGATGGTACAATACTATTGTACATTTTCTTCCCTCGTTCTAATTTCTTTATTTAATATTTAATGAACGATTGTTTTAGTTACCAATTATTTTTAAAAAAAAAGAAAATCGTCGGTATCGGTATTTATGTGTACGTCCACCAAACAGAAACCGAAAGAAGAAAGGCTAATTGGTCAAAAAACTCAAAACAAAACATCAAACATCATTGGTGTTTCATTGAAGTTGCTCCATATGTCTGCATACATTGAAGTAGATGTGAATCCCACTTGAAAAGACTTGAAAAGACCTTGTTCATTGTTCACATGCAGTCGTGTTATGTAGGCAAGGGAAAAAGATGCTTTAGGTTACGTGCATCGTCTATTTGGGCCAGCCCTGTCGTTTTTTTCTTCTTAAAGGTAAGATTGTATTAAAGAGAAGAAGAATAGGAATGGGTTAAGAGCCCCCAGATTGGGAGAAATAAAGAGGAACAGGCTTTGTCTGAAACAGAGGAACGAAACGAAAGCATGTGGGATGCATGTGGGAACTTTTGGTTTCCTTATTATCTTATCTTATTCGCTTCTTTATCGTATTTGTCTTTGATCGTTGTATGTTTATGTATACTATACCCCCTTTCTTCAGGTGGCACTGGACGTTGGTTTGTTTTGGTTATTTGTTATATTATTTTGTTTTCATATTTTTCTGGCCATATCATTAAGATGCTGGGCGGAACAAGAGGGAGGCTGGCATGGGACATGGTCCTCTCAAAATCTCAAGAAACCCCCTTATCTTTTCAAAAATTTTATATTTTTTTACATATGGCCCCTCCCAAATTTTAAGAAAAGACCTTAGATATTTTAAAAACTACATTAGTTTTTTTATATGTGGCCCTCCCAAAATATATTTCCAACATAGTGGCCCCCATAATGAAGGATTTCTGGGTCCGCCCTCCAACCATGGTGACCACAGTGACTACCATCTGTATGATAGCCGGCAAGGGCGGATCCAGAAAACTCAACCTTAGGGGCTCTATGTAGAAGAAATATTGGAGAAAGGACAAATATAAAAGAAAGATTAATTTTTTAGAATTAGTTTGCAGGGTTGATTTTAAAAGTTTTAAACTTCTCACATATGTGGGTGAGCGCTTCAACTCCCTGCAGATGTACATGGGTCCACCCCTAATAGTCAGATGTTAGTCATGTATGTCTAGTGTCACAGTGTCTGAATAATACACTCATATTTGAAGGATACAAGTTTAGCATAACCCAATTTATTAAGTCCATTATTTCGTGAAAGTTCTACGGTTATTTTTTTTTTTTTTAGATTTTTAATGATAAAATTGTTGCAAAGGTATGTAAAGAATCATAATTTCATAATTCAGAGATGGAAGAACTTCAAGATGGTATAAAAAGCTTTTAGCTCTTTTGAAAAAACCTACATGAGGATTTGAATATTTCAAAGAAGTATACAAGTTTTCCACAATTCTTCAATCACATCCTCCTCATAAAATATTTTTGAGAGATGACAAAAATACCCTTCTCCTATGAGAGATTTTTTTCTTTTTCTTAACCTCTTTCCTTCATAAAATTGGCCATTTTGATTTTGATAATCAAAACCAATTAATGAAGCTAGTTTTTCTAATCATTTAGAATCCCCTTTTTAACCATCCATGCACGAAGGTAGTTGAAGTGGGCCCCACAAGGCCATTTGGGTTAGATTTAATCGTTTCTCTTAAATGATTTTTCGGAGAAAAAAAATTTAGAAAATGACATAAGGGTGTTTTTTTCATTCCTCGGAGTTTTTTTTTATTTTTATGAAGGGGACTTAATTGAAACCACTTAGGTCATTTGAGTTAGACATAATTGTTTCTCTTAAATGATTTGTCAAAGAACGGTTTTGAAAAATGGCAAAAGGGAGTTTTTGTCATTCCTCGGAATTTTTTTATGAAGAGAACTTAATTGAAAGAATTGTGGAAAACTTTTATATATTTTTTAAAATTATTGAATCTTCGTATCTTTTTTTTATTTTTAAATGAGCCAAAAGTTTTATGCCTTTTTAAAAGTTTTCCCTAAAAAAAAAAATAGTCTAAAGAAAATATAAGGACATCTAAGTTCGTATTCCATCCTATGTTCCTAAAAGTTCGAAAATCCATGAAATCATTTCATGGATCCCTATATCCTTTTATGGGCAGATGACGATATAGCAACAGTCGTGGTGCATATGGCAAACATGATCCTTTTGGGGGGGGAAATTTTGGAGTGGGCCCCACACTCTTTTTCCCTCCACTTTCACTTCCCCCGCTTTCCCTCCCGCCTGTCCCAACACCCTCATTTTTCATTTTCCCTCCTCTTTCTCTCTTTTTTTTCCTCTCCCTCATTTTGCCCCCTTCCGAAACGGACCATAACATTATAGAAAACAGATGTGGGTGATCCCAATATCAATAGGGCGGAAAGAAAGTACATGGCTATCAAAGAGCCCCAACAAAACTAGCTCACTCTAGCAATCAACATAGTAGGACAAAACAACAGGAAAGATAAATAGTAGAATCCCTGTGTGAACGAATTAGAGGATCCGGTTCCAAAATAGAAACATCAAAAAAAGGTTCTGCACAGGATAAGCAGTCTCATAAGGTGGTCCCATGGTGTTAATTCAGCTCGTAAGGAACATCAAAGTTCATTAAAGAAACTTAGGATAGCTACTGTGTGGGGTCGTCCCCGAATAATAGAGAGGTCTAGCCCGATCTCGGCAGAAGCATCCGCCAGGATCTCGGCCACTGCCACGAACCGGCCTACCCGCTTGCTCCTACACCACTTCGGCTTCGGCAACTCTATCGTTGGTCTCGGCTATAATCAGTCGATCTCGCTTCGGCTATACTATTGCCACGTCCAGTTCGGTCTCGGCAGTGCGCCAATAGGGGCGCCATAAGCCACCCAACCAAGGCAGGGCCTGACAGCCACGTCCCATGCAGGACACGTGGCGGGATGCAAGCACGCGCTGACGGGACAGTCACATCATCTCAGCCGTCCATCCTCACTAAATCCCTGGCACAGCCACGTCCAACGGCTGCAGCCATATTTGGGCAGGGCCCGAGACAGGATCCGATAGGATCTCAGCCGCCAACAAATCAGGGGGGGATCAGGCCCAATGTGACTAGCATTCAATGCCGTATGGACTGATCGGACCTTCATTAAATGCAATGTGGGCTATGATGGATCCTCATTAATGACTCTATGGGCTGATAGGACCTCAGCAGTCAGATCACTGGGCCCATTCACACAGGCACAAAGGAATTTTCTCATATAAGGTAAGGAACCACCGAAAAAAGAGGTATGCACACTTACATGCAAAATACTCCCTGAACGTTCCTCTACTCTTCTCCAATCTGCACTCACTCAGGCATCGGAGAGCCCTGCGCTGCCCACAGCCAGGGTCCTTTGACGTCTTCTTCTTCTTCCTCTCCCCTTTCAGGTTCCCAGATCAAGTAGTTCTACCTCAGGTCTTTTGGATAAGTCCCTTGAGGCAACCCTCTATAAACTTGTGAGTATATTTTTTGCACTTACAGCTACATTTGTGATCCAATTCAAGCCCTAGTTGGGATGGACAATATCGTCTATTTTCGGTATAAGCATGGAAGATATGGTCCAAGTAACACGAAAGTATATGGGCTCTCATGTGTGCAGGAAGAAACAAGTCAGAGCGATAGTGGGTGGCCTCTACATTCTTTCACCTAATCGACATAGTCTGCAATACAGGATTGATGCAGATTTTAACAACAAATCAGTGACCCAATCCTGGGCCATCAAACGTCCGTCTATACACCTTACATACTCCATTAGGAGCTTGCCTAGAGATGTTCAGAGGCCGTCTAATGATGCTCATCTTTCTTTTTTTTGGGAGACACCTCTCCATTTACGTTTTGATATCCTAATTGTTGTTTATGTTGGCTCTTCTTCGTTGTTTATTGGGAGGCATCTCTTCAATTTCCTTTTGACAGCTTCGTTGATTATGTTGGCTCTTCATATCATGTAGAAATCCTGTAATATCTTCCATGGAGCCTACCTGCCTTTGTCTTTTCCTTTTTCCTATACAGTTTTACATCACAATAAAAAAAAAGGTAAACAAAAATAGGAAAGATGGCATGGGCTAGTTCAAAAGGATAAATTATGAATAAATAAATAAATAAATAATGTGGGTTGCTCACAATGTTCTCATGGCTCCAATCCAAGTACCATGGAGTTCCACACAAGGCAGTGTTTGTAAGGACCATTGGTGCTGCCAAATACAAGCTACATTAGGGCCTATCGATAGGTTAAATTAGTGGATTCACTGGACAATATTTCCGCGTGATTAATCCAAGTACGAAAGCGAACTATATATTTTGACCCTCATTTCTTTTGTAGTTAGTTAGATCACAAAACCCCTTATATTTTGTAGAATTATTGTGCTTCCCAAACTTTGCCACAAGCACCATTTTAAAAAAGAAATACTCTGGAAGCATGGAGAATTCGTTTAGTACATTAGGCCCCATCTATGATCAACACAAACCTTAATACACCTATCCCTACCTTGTAAAAATCGTCAACAACTCAAATTTGACAATTTGGCATTTACCATCGTTTTTATTTTTATTTGGTAAAAAGATATTTCATTAAAAAAAAAAGCACAAGAACAACGGGAGGGAAAATGGGAAAAATAGACAACAGTTAACCCCCAATCAAAAGGATACTTGAGGCCCATTTCCGGTCTACATCCTATCTACTAGAAAAGCAAAATTTAGCAAGCCCATGAGCTTATTCATTTAGAGCCTTAGGGATAAATTCAAAGTCTACAGAAAGAAATAAGGAAGCCAAATATTTAATGTCTAGAATAATTGAGTTAATGGACCAACTAAAGCCTCCCTTCAAAGCAAAAACTACTTCTTGAGCATCCGTCAAAACACGAAGCCTATCAAAATCATTCTTCCAAGCCTTTTGTAATGCAGCTAAGACCGCCCTCGCTTCTGCCTCCTTTGAAGAGACAACTTTGGACCTTTGAATAGCACTTGCATCCACAATGACATCATTTAACATCAAAACGAAGCCAAACGAAGTATAACCTTCCTTAGCCTTAAAGGCAGCATCCGAAAAGACTATAATATCATCATTGCTCAAGATCCCTAAAATATCTAATGAGAGTTTTCAAATATTTTTTTAAGGGAATGTCCCTATAGTGGCATGTGGGATCCTCAAGCATCTTATGGACTGATCCAATGATCCAATGAATAAAGTCATTTCACTACACCAAAAATCGGAAATTGGAACGGAAAAGCGTTCCTAATCCTTCCGTTCCTAATCCGTTAAAGTGTTCCAATTTCCGTTCCAATTTGGTACCAACCGTTCCTAATCCAAATTGGAACGGAAATTGGAACACTTTAACGGATTAGGAACGGAAGGATTAGGAACGCTTTTCCGTTCCAATTTCCGATTTTTGGTGTAGTGTTTCTAGTTTTCCATATAGTCCACCACATGGAAATGATCCATAATTTTTATTGAACATCCCCAAGAGGAGGCATTTACCATCGTTAGAATCAATTATTGTCTAAAATATCTTTCTTAAGAAATTATCTTCTCAAACCAAAATGTCAACATAGTTTCAGATTTGGGGTTTTTCCTGGATTTCGAGGAAAGAATTAAGCAAAAGATACCTTGGACTTTTAAAAAAATTAAAAAATAAAATAAAAATTAGGACTATTAAACATAATTATATGGGTTTTTTTTTTCAAATTTCTCACATTTTCTCAAAATTTTCTTCTTTTCTCATTATACTGTAACTTTTTTGCTATGTCTCGAAAATATCAATATATTAGTAGGAAGGCTTAGTCCCACACTCTGTCTTCCATGGTGGGAACAACCTCCGCACTCCGGCGAAAATATTATTTCACTTATAAATTATAATAATAGTGCAATATAATGTTTGTGACATTAGATTGAATTAACTCTAAAATCATTTTTGTACATATAAAACCAGTAAATTCGTGTTCCTAAAATAAGACAAAGGTGATTTTAATGCGGCAATGCTCTATCAAATGCATGCCAAATTAAAAAGGGTAACAATTAATCGTTCCGTTATTTTTCCAATAAAGAAGATTCTACCTTCTGCCACTAAACAGACAAGAAACTCAAATAGAAATGTCTTGTCATTGATTACGGTGAGTACTTAACCACACCAAAGCTAAGGCCTTTTCGAAGGGTATGTTGTTCATTTAGTATGAATAGAAGTAGCTAAAACCGATAATGAGACAATTTCGCTCTAAGAATGTTTGGAATTGTGTGGGGACATTCCCATAATGCTGAAGTGTTTAGCTTGATTTCGGCAAAAGCACCAACTAGGTTACGGCCACATAGATCCAGATCGACCGATGTGCTCATTCCTGCGCCACATCGGCTTCGGCATCCCTTTTTGCCGGTGTCGATAAGAACCAGCTAGTCTCACTTCGGCTCTACTGTTGGCGTGCCCATTTCGGTCTCGGCTGTGCGCCTCCGCCTTACACCTTTTACTATGGCTGCGTGACGAACAACCAACCAAGACAGGGCCTGACAGCCACGCTTGACATTTGGGCATGTGACAGGGTACGGGCACACGCTGATGGGACAGATACACCATCCAAGCCGTCCACCGTCATCAACTCTCTAACATACCCACATCCAATGGCTGCAGCCATTTCAGGACAGGGCCTGAGAAAGGATCCGATGGGACCCCAGCCGCCAACGGGTCAAGGCAAGATCAGGCCCAATGTGACTCGCATTTAATGCAGCATGTGCTGATCGAACCCTCATTTAATGCAATGTCGGCTATAATGGACCCTCATCGATTGCTATATGGGCCTAATATGGTCCTGATCCTAGCAGTCAAATCATGAGGCCCACTAACAGGCATCCAAGATTTTTCTCATATAAGGTGATCCACCACCCAATACCAGGTACGCATACATGCATGCAACTCTCTGAACGTTCATCTGCCTTTCTTCTCCAGTCAGCACCCTTGCACTAACTTAGGCATCGGAGAGCCTTGTGCTGCCCACAGCCAGGGTCCTTTGAAAGCTTCTTCTTCTTCCTTTTCAGGTCCCTGAAGCGGTTAGCTCTCTCCGGTCACTTGGATAAGTCCTCAAAGGCTCCCCCTGATCTTGTGAGTTAGTATTTTCAGCACTTACAATTGGCGCCGTCTGTGGGGAACGATTTGCAGAGTCTTCCCTAACATCATGACTAAGAGAGCTGCGAAAGGTGGAGAAACATTCAAAACACGACGAACAGGACCAACCTCTGTCATCCTTCCTGCCAAGAAGAGGGGTGAGAAGAGAACTGTTGTAGACACTGTTGCAGACGATTGTGATGAACGTTGTTTTGTCCCAATCGATTTCCAGGAGCATAACCTTCGCTCGGAGTCACTTTCGAGGGGAGTAACAACGTCCCTCCGGCGAGGAGACCCTCGGCAGCAGTCTAGAGAGGGTCCTCATCCGGGTCAGGCCCCTTTGCTGGAACGAGCCCCACTGGGTAAGTCTCCGGTAGTGAACATACCAGTTCTCTCCGACCATCATGATAACGACGGAGATGACACTGACGAAGACTTTGACCCTACCCTTGAGGAGATTCAAGCACAAAATGCCACCATTAGAGAAAAAGACGCTCTGATCTGCCAGCTCTAGCAGCAGTTGGAAAGAGTGACAGGCTCGACCAGGCAGCAGCAGTCGCAGCGACATGACGAGGGGAGAGCTTCTTGTAGCAGATGCACCTCTCCCCCCGAGAGAGACTTGAGGATTCAATTGAGCAAGAAGAGGCGTGATCGAGCTCACGATGAATGCTCGAGCGCCAGTCACAACCATTCAAAAAGAGTGTCGCAAACCATTCTAGAGGATAGATACGGCGATCAGGAGTGGCTCAACGAGCGCATCAGGAGGACAGTCAAACGCAGCCTGGAGGTGGCCGGTCTCACCTGAGACCAACGGGACGCCTGCGAGTCCATCAATCTCGGCACGTCTCCCTTTTCTCGCGACATAAGGAATTATCCCCTTCCAAGGAAGTTCACTGTTCCAAGGTTCGTCACTTATGACGGGACTTCGGATCCGACAGCATACCTTCGACACTTCTCCCAGAGGATGTCTGTTTGGGGGGATGAGGGCCACCTGAACTGTCGAGTCTTCTCCTCCAGTTTGGGTGACCTCCTCTTGAAATGGTTATGTGCGTGTCGCGACCCCGGAACGGATCCCGGGCCCGCGATGTGTGTCTATGTTTTCCCACAGGTTCCCGCGGTGAGGATTCCCAAAGACACGTGAAAATCTAACTCACATGATCGAGTATGCTGAAGCGTGTAGCAAATCACATCCAGATAAGCATCAATAATTCTTTAAGTGCTATGACGACATAATAACATGACATAGTATCCAAAGAAAGGAGTTAACATGTCATTCCCATTATAATTCACGTTATGAGACTAACACGAAAGTAAGTTAAGTTTTAGTTACATCCCATAAGAGGCCAATACAGGCCAATACAAATTCTCAAAATGATAAAAGAACCCCATGACAAAAATGGTGAAACTCACGAACTCGCCCGACGTCTAATTGACATCGTCGGACTGCCACTATTTAACTGGGGTTGGCTCAAAAGCCTCCTCCGGGCGCTCCTCCTCAAAGGCAACGCCTCTTGCACCTGGGCACCAATAACAAGAGTCAAACATAACGGTTTGGCAGGTAATCAATTTAGGTATGAACATAAAATAGTAAACCTTTAAAGAACATATAAAGACATTTTGCTGGATTGTAAACAGTTACAAGACTAAGATACATTTCAAAATACTAATAAAGCTAACATGCATACTTATAATATCATGAATAGTTACATTCCACAAAGAGCACATCATTTCTCTATCATATATATAATGAAAAGAGCAAGCACGCACGACAAGCACGATATACATAATATAATCACGACACGTTCTCACATATACGGGCAGTCCAAGCTCAGTAGTGTTCACTTAATTCATGAATGCACAAAACACGCGAAACACTATCAAAACATGTCGAGATAAAAAAGGGGGAAAATCACTTATCAAACACAACAAACACGACTAGCAAAAGGCATAATTAAAATGCATAACACGCTTAGGAAGGTGATCTCCTTTTTCTTGAAACAAACCTTCAAAACGAGCTTATACTTGAAATTCAAAACGAGTGCACGACGATACTTATCGTACCAAGACGGAAATTCAAAATACGAAATCTGACAAGCATGTGTTAAGGCTACTAATTGACCTTTGTGTAATTGGGACCCCAAATGTCGGAATATACAAGAATTGGTGTCCCCGAAGTTGGGTTGCATTTTGAAGTTTCATTTACACGATGTCAAGTCAAAACCCTTAACATAGACTAGTTTTTCAACCCTCAAGAAAAATACCCACATAAAACAATTCTTCTTCCTGAATCTGGCAAGTTCGCTCGAGCGGAACTTGTAAGGTATTGACACTTCGCTCGAGCGAGACAGTTCGCTCGAGCGGACAATAAGGTCGCTCGGGCGGACAACTCTCTGTCTTGCTCCAGATTAGACAGTGGGTAGTTCGCTCGAGCGGACATAAGGTCGCTCGAGCGGACAGCTCTCTGTCTGCACTCGGACCAAGCAGTGGCTTGGTCGCTCGAGCGAACAAGCTTCTGCCTGTGCTCGCAGAGAGCAGAAAAAGCCTTTCTCTTGTACAACTTCCCACACATTTCTCCCCTTCTTCTCCTCCTTGAATCACATACAATCCCTTGAGCCTTCATGCTCACCAAGGGTTCATTTTCACCATTTCAAACATTCAATCCAATGAAAACAAGATCATGAAGTTTATAAACAAATTCATATGCACAATTTCTAGAACAACTATGAAATAAAAAATACCCATGCAACATTGCCTATAGAGATTACTTGCCTTAGTCCAAGATGTCTCACACTTCTCCAAGCACTTCACTCACTAATCCAAAGAACTACAAAAACCCATGAAAACCACACAAAGCTCACTCAATCTTGAAAAAAAGAACCCATTTTACCAAAGGGGTTTGTATTATGAAAAATAAGATTTTTGAAGAACCAAAAAGATTTCATGAAAAGTATGGATTGAAGCTCTTACATAGAAATGCTCAACCAAGAAGGAATGAAGAAAATGGAGAGCTTTCCCAACTTTAGCTTTCAAGAAGGAGACATCCATAGGAAGCTTGAGATGAGAGGAAGAAGATGATGGCCTTGGAATTTTATTTGGAGATCTCTAGTTAGATCATGCAAGGTGAGGAAGATGGAAAGGAAAGAGGGATTTTCAGCTCTAGGTTGAGAAAGTTGCAGGAATTGGGGGAAATGAATGAAAGAAATGAGGGTTATGCTTAAGTGATGACAATGGGGCCCAATGAACTTTGAACCTTGAAATGACAAAAACATGATTTTGTAGGCCTCGAATGACTTTGACGAAGAAGGATAAAAAGATCCTCGAAATATCTAGTTTCCAAAAAGTATATTTTTGACATGGTTTTGAGATTTCAAAAATTGTGTCCAGATTTGTGTAAAAAGACCACTTTACCCTTTGGGCCAGAACTTGGGTTTTTGGGCTTCAAACATGAATGGGCCGAGTACGAAAGTTGTAACACATAGTAAAATCATTCACATGAAATCAAAATCACGATTACACGGAAACTAATACGATCCTCCCAAGCTATGTCCAAGACTAAAACTAATTACTTCTAACCAAACGACAACTAAACCCACTTAGGACTAAACACACACACTAATCGGACACTAATCGAATTGGTCTGGGTCGGGGTCTAACATTGCGCTTCCAGAGGAGTCCATCTCGAGTTTGGCAGCAACTCCAGCAGTCCTTCATGAAGAAGTTCCAGGCCTACAGGGTCATGCCGAAGACGGATGCAAATATTATGGCCTTGAAGATGAAGCGAGAGGAGAACATCACCAGGTTTGTCAAGCGATTTTGGACAGTCTACAGCCAGATCGAGAACTCCAAGGATGAAGTGGCGATCTTCGCATTCCAGAATGCCCTGCTGCCAGACAGTGATCTCCGCAAGGATCTGGCCCGGAACCTTGTGTCATCCATAGCAGCATTAATGGCCATGGTGAACCGCTACATTACCCAAGAGGATGATCAGATCCAAGCTCGGGAAAGCTTTGGGGTCACGCAGAGAGACCGAGATGGCAAACCCTCGAAGAAGGACAAGGGGTCGTTCCGAAGGGAGGAGTCAGACAGACGCTGGACACCATCCAGTTCGGCGAAGGCTCCAGCGTCCACCTCGGGAGGAAGTAAGCTACTTGTGCACTTCCTCGATCTCAGCCTCTGTTTGCGGTACCCCAGCTCTTCGAGGTTTTTGCATCACTGGCTTGTGGTTAGGATTCACATTCAACTCATGGCACATGACCTCGGGGTCGAAGCCAGGTATCTCATAGGGTGTCCAGGTGAAGACTTCTCTTTTCAGCATCAAGAACTCAACGTGCTCAGACCTTTCTGGCTCGGTAAGCTGGCTCCGGAGTAGGAAGAATCTCTCCAGGTCATGCGGGTCGATCCTGACCTCGGTCAGATCTTCTACGCTCTTCTTTTCTAGGTCCTGACCGATCTCGTTCAGCTTTTTCTCCACTTCAGCCATGTTGACCTGCTTGGGCTCTCGTTCGCCTGGCACCACGGCCATCAAGCACTGCTTGGCCATCTGTTGGTCTCCTTTGACTGTGACTATCTCCACTCTGCCATTTCTATCTTCCAATGGGAACTTCAGCCTTTGGTGGTGAGTTGAGGGGACGACGCATCAACCACCAGAAAGTCTGCCATCACGGACGCTCCGCCGACTTAGACTCTGAGGGTCGTCCTCCCCTTCGGGTACATTGGCTTGGCACTAAAACCTATTAGAAGAGTTCGGGCCTCTTGCAAGTCTTTTTCTGATAGACCCATCCTCTTGAAGCAATAGAAGTAGAGGACCTTGGACGAACTACCGGGGTCAACGAGGATCCTCTGTACCTTACAGTTTCTTAGCTTCAGGGTGACAACGAGCGGGTCATTGTGGGGGAGCTGGACCCCTCCTAAATCTTCATCTGAGAACTAGATCTAGGGTCGTTCTCTCCGAGCTCTTTTGGCAGCTGATTCGAGCTCGGCCGTCATCACCTATCTACTATGGGAGGCATGCCTAGACTTGGCACGAGCTCGGTTACTCCCCTTAGGAAGGGGAGCTAGGTAAATGACGTTTATGAGCCTTTTGGACTCATCACTGTCTTGGCCTTTTTCTTCTTGGCGTGGAGCTCGGTTGTCATCTTTGGTACCCGCCTTAATGCAGTCCTTCAGATATCCATCTTGGACGAGCTACTCTAGGTGCGACCTCAGTATTCTACACTCTTCGGTCTTGTGTCCGCTCTGCTTATGATAAGCGCAGAATCTGCTATGATCACATGCAGATGAGTCTCCCCTCATAGGCTGCGGCCAGCTGAAGTACAGCTTTGACTTGATTTTATTCATAATCTTATGGATAGGCTCTTTGAAGATTATATTGATGGCTTTGTAAGGGTCGACGAATTGCCTGGGCTTCTTGCTGCCTCCTGAGGTTGATGCTGGGGCCTTCGCCGAGATGGCGGGCGCCCAGCGTCTGTCCGGCTCCTCTCTCCGAAACGATCCCTTATCCTTCTTCGACGGTCTACCATCTTGGTCCCTCTGTCCAATACCAAAGCTTTCTCGAGCTCGGATTTGGTCGTCCTCTTGAGCAATGAAGCGGTTCACTCTGGCCATTAATGCCGTTATAGATGTCATAGGGATTCTGGCCAGATCTTTGCGAAGATCGTTGTCTGGCAGTAGAGCATTTTGGAAGGCAAAGATATTTACTTCGTCTTTGGAGTTCTCAATCTGGCTGTATACCGTCCAGAATCGCTTTACAAACCGGGTAATATTCTCTCCTCGCTTCATCTTCAAGGCCATTATATTCGCATCTGTCTTTGGCATGACTATGTAGGTCTGAAATTTCTTCATAGAGTGCTGGAGCTGTTGCCAACTCGAGACAGATCCCCATGGGAGTGCGCAGAACCATTTCAGGGGGAGGTCACCCAAGCTGGAGGAAAAGACTCTACAGTTCAAGTGACCCTAGTCTCCCCAGACGGACATCCACTGAGAGAAGTGTCGAAGATGTGCAGTCGGGTCCGAAGTCCCGTCGTAAGTGACAAACCTCGGGACGGTGAATTTCCTCGGGAGGGGAAAACTCGTGATGTCGCGAGTGAAAGGGAATGTGCCGAGATCAATGGACTCACAAACATCCCGTTGGTCTCGGGTGAGACTGGCCACCTCTAGATTATGCTGGACTGTCTGCCTGATGCGCTCGTCGAGCCCACTGCTCTCTCCTTCAGTTGTTGCTGGAGCTGATAATTCAAAGCGTCTTTTGCCCGGATAGTGGCATTCTGTGCTCGAATCTCCTCAAGAGTGGAATCAAAGTCTTCATCAGAATTATAATCTTCATCATCGTCAACCTCATGATGGTCGGATAGAACCGGCCTGTCTACTACTGGAGACTCACTCCGTCGAGCTCGATCCGGCAGAGGATCCTCTCTAAGATGTTGTCGAGAGTCTCCTCGCCAGAGAGACGTTACTCCTCTTGAGATTGACTCCGAACGAAGGTTGTGCTCCTGGACGTTGATTGGGAATAAATGACGTTCGTCGAAGTCGTCTGCAATGGTCTTCATCCTAGACCTTTTCTTGGCAGGAAGGATGATCGAGGACGGTCCTGCACGTCGTGTTTTGGATGTTTCTCCGCCTTTCGCAGCTCTCTTAGTCATGGTATCAGGGAAGACTTTACAATTGATATCCCCACAGACGGCGCCAATTGTAAGTGCAAAAAATATAACTCACAAGATTAGAGGTTGCCTTAAAGGACTTATCCAATCGACCGTGGAGAACTAGCTGCTTCAGGGACCTGAAATGGGAGAGAAAACAGTCAGAGGACCCTGGCTATGGACAGCGCAGGGCTCTCCGATGGCTGAGTTCGTGCAGGGATTGAACTAAAAAGAGAGGCAGAGTAACAAGTAGGAGATCGCAGAGTAACAGTCAGAGGACCTGGTTTTGGATGATATTCTCTTTATAGGAGAAAAGTCATAGATAATTGATAGTGGGCTTAATGATTTGACTGCTATGGTCTCATTAGCCCATAGAGTAATTAATGAGGATCCATCATAACCCACATTGTATTAAATGATGGTCCGATCAGCCCATATTACATTAAATGCTAGTCACATTGGGTCTGATCTTGTTTTGACCTGTTGGCGGCAAAGTTCTTATCGGACCCTTTCTTGGGCCCTGTCCTGATATCGCTGCAGCCACCGGATGCTGCTCGGTCAGGGATTTGATGAGGATTCTGGACGGTTGGGATGATGTATCTGTCCCATCAGCACGCACCCGCATCCTGCCACGTGTCCTAAGGTGGGACATGGCTGTCAGTGCCTGTCTCGGTTAATATCCTGTCATCCGGCTGCAGCCGAGATGCGTGACTCAAGACGAGGCATATGGCCGAGATCATGGCGATTAGTGCTGGTCTTGACAAGCGCATCAGCGTTCGAGCCAAAACGCGCATGGCCGAAATGGAGTATAAGATCTGGCGTCATTGCTGGACTTAGCATAATTTGCGTATTAAGAATTTCCCCACACGGTCATGTTAGAATAAAATGAGATTTCGAAATCAATCAATGCAGGTCCATTGTTAAATCCGTTATTTGTCTTACATGTAGTGAATTCAATGCGGTTGTTTTAGGAAACACACAACAACTTGATGGAATGTCGATCACTTGCAATACAAGGAAACACAGAAACACAGAAAAACGTGATGGAATCTTAATCATTTGTAATATATGTGATTAATTAATCCTATGGTTGTACATGCTTTTTTTTTTTTTGCTGTAAGGGTAATTCAATGCATTATGGTTGTACATGCTCAATAAGACAAACTCCATAACAAAAGCATCACCCACCGGAACCCTATTATTTTTTGGCAGATATGGGCAAATGATGGGGACATTAATATTACCAACCAAACTGTTCATTCCTAGCCTTTCTCAATAAAAGAGAGCATTGGGCTCTCAGAAGGGACAGTCTTTCAATTTGAAAACTTCTTTCTCTTCTGTATCAGCAACTCTCTTTGGAAAGTCATTCCTCCTTTATTTCTAGTTTATACCCTCCCCATCCCTTTACCCTTTTCTTTTGTTAGTTCCCATTTTTTTTTCTCTGCATATGAATTCTAAGGAATTATTTATTCATAAACTTAGCTATATTTTTTTTTCTTTTTGGTATTAGCCAAGGTGGATGGACTCTTGAAAGACCTGATAGCCGCAGGCATGAACATCAACACAGATAAGGGAGAGGACCCGCGATTGAATACTTGGCAGCTAGTGGAAGAACCAAAGGTGAAGATCAATAAGTGGCCTTCAAATAAATTTTTCCTTTAATGAAAAATGAATTAAGGATAGATGGAAAATCAATATATAGCAAACATACTTGTAAATCAAATCCTAGAAAAGTCAAGTTCTCATCTGCATCTCCACCTTATATACTTCATCTCTTATGCCTTTAAACGTCTTATGTTGGAATACATTTTATCATGAATTAATAATGTGATATTAAAAAAATATAGGAAATTTTACAAAAAGATTCTCTTAGAATTGTGCACGACGATTGTAGACCCAAACTCTTTATGGACGGTAGAGGACCTCCCGCCTATTTTTGTCTTCACTTTGCTGCCCCCGTTCACTCATATCAGTTAATATTGTACCTTCTTTACTTGATTCTTGAGATTAAGAGAATAAAATTCTTCTCTTGAATCTACTGTTTGTTTCTCCTATGATAGAAATACTCATTCCATCACTTGTTAGGGGGCGAAAGTGTGCGAGTTCAGTAAGCTGTTAGGGTCAAAATAGTGACTGATTACTTGCTCCAGATTAGGGGCATAAGATTATAGGCTGACAGATCAAGCTTAGCATCTAATTTTTGTCTTTATATATATATATATATAAATGATGCTCGTATGAGAGATGCTCTCACCTTACTATGAGAGATAAGGTATGGGCCCTTACATCCATATCCAATTCCTACAACTTAAATGTGAGGGCCCCACCTTATCTCTCATATAAGGTGAGAGATCTCTCTCATATGAGCATGCTTATGGGGCTCATCTTTGGTCCATCCAAATGAACCAAACACATAACTCTCCTAAATTACACATGTCCACGAACTTTCAGTTTGATCCGAATTTAGTGGATCATCGGATTGATTATGTATCGATCCGAATGGACTGTTGACCATTAAACTTTTGGACTCATATGGAAATGATAGAAATCATGTCAGGGGCTGATCTTTTGCAAAGAGGAGGATCCGATGGAGTTCTTAAATCGTCCCCCCCCCCCCCCCTCCCCCCGACTTGAGCTTACCTTATCATAAGCTTGAGCTTATGAGAGTTGACCCCTATATATAAATATATATATATATATAATTCTTCTCTCGAGCAATGAAAGAGAGAAACGTAGATGTTGACCAATTGAAATGTCAATTTATGGGTGCACACACCCCACCAAACCAACACCCACCCCCACCGAGCCACCCTATCCAGAGTAAGTAAAAGATGTAGAATTTTTTTTTTTTTTTGGGAATAAGAGAAATATACAGAAATTAAGCCTCTTTTGGATATCATGACCGGGTTTAGGTCAAATTGAGACAAAATGATGATATATATATATGTACATAATGTATTTTTTTTTAGGTGAGCAAGTGCCCATCTACCTTAGATATGCATAAAGGTTGGGGCATAAGATCTGAGACCTTCTGTGATCAATCCCAAGTGCGATGCACACAACCACCTCCGGTGAATGTTATCTATTTACGCTAATCCAAATGAGACTGATACTAGATTGAAATAAATAAATAAGATGATGCATTCTAAAATTATTAGACTTTGAGGGCCATAAATTAAAAATCCAGAATAATCTGATACGGTTGCATATCTAAGATTTTCATTTAAGCGGGGTCGACCGAAATAGATGGATTTTGGATGCAATCCTTACATTTGGGTTTTAGGGTATACCCATAATTTCCATGTGGGTTTGAAAGAAGAATTGGATACAGCCAGGCGACTGCCCCCAAATCTTTGGATGTTATGTGGGTCTGCGCTGATAAGATGGACTTAATATTTTGCTCACGAGTCACATCCATATCTTTCCCGACTTCCTATGAAGTGGCCCTGGGCCGCACACCTTAATTTGTAAAAAAGCTTATATGAGCATGTGTGCACTTGAAAAGCCATATATATATATATATATATATATGGGAAGTTTCAAGTGCATCCATCATTAACCATAGGGTGAGGGATGCTTCTATAAATGGAAATTTTCAAGTACATAGGGTGAGGTACACTTCCTTGTCTTCATGTGCAAAAAGGAAAAGTGTCATCACCCTATGGTGAGGGATAGATGCACTTGAACATTCCTCATATATATATATATATTTGTTATAATATATATATATATATATATATTCTTAGAGTAGTTAGTAGGTGCACACACTACGTACTCAAAGTGCATGGGCACCTTGCTATGGGGCCCATCCAGGGGAGGGGGAGATTTTAAGATCTAAGTGAGTCATATCTACCTGCGGAGTTTTGGGCTCATTTGATCATTTTATAATCTTCATCCGAGCCCTGAAAATCTAACGGCTTCACGGTCTATTAGGATCTGCAATTGGCTTGGGTCCATCGTGGACCTAAGACCCATTTGTGGTGAATTTCTTTTCCCCTTCCTTTTCTGTCTTTTTTTCTCTAAATGGTAAATTTGTATTAAGAAGAAAAAGAAGGGCAAAGCCCGAAGGACAGGGAGAAAAAAGAATACAACCAAATGAAGACAGCCAAAAAGCCAACCCAGAAGCAGGAGGGACAAAAAGAACAAGAAACAGAGCTCCAAAAGCAACAATAACAAAAGGCTATCCCAACAAAGGGAAGAGGCAAACTCCACATCCCCACAAAGCACTCGAACAGCAGAACACTGCTCAAGCCAGCAACAAAGAGAGGAACTCCCCTGCAAACTCCCTTCCTTTTCTGTCCGTATGTGGGATTTGAACTCACATACTCTACACACCCACGTCCTTGACCAAGATGACTTACAGCTGTTGGACTTCTAGTGAGCATCATTTTGATATGGCCCAACCAACAATACATTAAAGCTACCAGAGCCCCACAAAGCGTAGCTGTGGTGGTGGATTTTCCTCGTTAGCGATCAACCCCTAGTGGGAACTTAACTTGCAAAAAAAAAATAAAAAAAAATAGTAATTATACATAGCCACACGCTTAATTGTAGTTCGGGGGATATTCACCTTGGGAATGCATCAAATTAGGAATTCTACAACAAGAGCACGTTACACAGTGAAAGATGCTCACTGTTGCAAGATAGAGGTGGTTGGTCAGTTGGCCTAGGACCACGGTTTGCACTATCACAGTGGGGCTACAAGAGAGTTTACCAGACTTTCCTCTGGACCTAGAGGGATTAGTCCAGCTGAAATGATTGGGAACCTTCCGATAGTAAAAAAAAAAGGTTTAATGTTTTTTTTTAAACACCAGCCAAAGGGATAGGAATTCAAGAGAGAAGAAAACCTATATAAGTGGGAAAGGAGCCCGCACAAACAGAAAGCGAGCGGTAGGTTGAAGTTCACCCTTAACAAAATGTTAAGATATCAGAATTCTTAAACAGATGGTGACCCTCGATAGGTCCCTTGTTTTTTTCGGGCCCACTCATAATCATGAGAAGTAGGTTGATAATTGATATTAAAGATTTAGGATACAAGATAGGTGCGCCACAGAAAATTCCTCTACAGTCAGCTACACTACATGAAAGTCCTCCGAGTTTCCATGGATCCACTCTGGAGTCTGGCCTTTTCAAAACTGATAGATATGTTTTACCAAAAAAAAAAATTGATAGATATGACATTTTGAAACGCCCGCGGTGTGGCCAAGGGAAAAGAAAAGCAGCCTGGCAAGAAACATGCATGTTATTGATCGCTCTGCATTTTGTGCTATCTCAATCTCACAACAATTATTTCAAAATGGGGTCCATTAATATTCCAGCCACAGTTGAAAAGAGAAAACGACATTAAGACAGGAATAATTACATTCTTGTTCACATAGAGACGCCCAATACAAGGAGCTTAGTACTGAAATACAAACCAAAAAAAAATAAAAACATCATATTACACTTTTACAAGAAAAAAAACTTACATTACATCGACTGTAATTGAGGCTCCCTAGCTTGTTATTTCTTTTTTTTTTTCTTTTTTTCTTCCCATGTGGAGGCTCCCTAGATTTGTAATTACCCTGCAAATTACTTGTGTCGGTCTGGATCCTTGAGTGATTGCCCACATGCTTTTTGTGAGTAGAAGTAGTGAAGCTACAATGGGGCTCGTTTCATGAAAATTTGTGTCTGCTCTTGGATATGTTTAATCTTTTGGTGGGACTAACTCACTTTAAAGTAAATTTTGATAACATCCAATAAAAAGAGTGGGCATACAATTTAAATGGAATGGATTCTCATTAAATAGGCCCCACTTTAGCTTCCATTCCTTCCACTAATTGGAAATGTGTGGGTGATCACTCAAGAGATCTAGACTCAAATGATGCTGATATTTTAAAATTATTGCAACATCTTCATGTCTAGGAAACATTAATCAAGGACATTGTTTTCAATACATTTGGATGATAATTCTTTTGCTCCAAGCTATATAGATTTTATAATAATTGATTGTATTTTTTTAATAATGTTAAGATTATCGTGATAATATCTCAAAGTAATTCAAAACATCAAAAGTTCCTAACCCCTTCTCGACTAAGCATTTTTAGGTACCACACTATTAGTTTTTTCCACGAACGGTTGACTTTAATACCATCTTAAATTTATTTAACTAATAATTTCTACCAAAACTACGAGGCATAAACACAATTCAAACCCGTACACGTGGAAAGACCGTTCAAACCCTAGACAGCCAACTGGGTAACGTGGTTGCTAACAAACCAAGCAACTCCACGTTCTCCCATCAGTTTTTATTTGATTTCGCATTTGTCAAAAACATTAAACTTTCATTGACCATGCACTATAATTTATACAAGTCCAGAGATATTTGTCTCTTGAGTTTTTTGGTAAAAAGATATTTCATTAAAAAAAAAAAGCAAAAGAACAATAGGAGGGAAAAAAGAAAAAAGAAAAAACAATTAACCCCTAGAAAAAAGGATACTTAAGGCTCATTTTCAGTCTGCATCCTGTCTATTAGAAAAGCAAAACTTAGCAAGCCTATGAGCTTGCTCATTTAGAGCCCTAGGGATAAATTCAGAGTCTACAAAAAAAAAAAAAAAAAAAAAGGAAGCCAAATATTTAATGTCGAGAATAATTGAGTTAATGGACCAATCAAGGCCTCCATTCAAAGAAAAATTCACTTCTCAAGCGTCCGTCAAAACACGAAGCCTATCAAAACCATACTTCCAATCCTTTTCTAATGCAGCTAAGACCGCCCTCGCTTCGGCTTCCTTTGAAGAGACGACTTTGGGCCCTTAGATAGCACATGCATCCACAATAACATCATTTAACATCATAAGGAAGTCAAACGAAGCATAACCTTCCTTAGCTTTAAAGGCAGCATCCGACTTTGGGTCTCTTGAGTTGAACTGTAGTATGTTAATATGTAGTTGGCCCTCCCTAGTCCCTACCTTCCTGGCACGACTAGTTCAAAAAATTTTAATGTAAATTATCCTAATGCAACTACTAATCATATAGAATCTCTTTTCTAAAAGAGACTAGCTAGTGGGCCCGCCTTTGATTAGGTTGGCCACTAAACAAGAGTGGGGTACACAATATGAGTGGGAATGCGTTCAATCCAGATGAGTTCAGCACCAAGGTAACAAGTATAGATTCAACCAGACTGGCGGACTCCGACCCATTTATTATATCAACCCAAAGCATTAAGGGCCTATTTAGTTGCAAGAATTCTCTTGTTTGTGAGAATTTTAGATTTTCCAAATCATATACCCCAAATAGAATCTCAAATGCTCAACTCCACTCAAGCAATCCGAACACTGGACTTCTAAGATTTATAAGGCTAAAAGTGGCCTTTTATGTGGCCTAAAACTCAGAATTCTTAAAATTCTATTAATCAGGTAGAACATTCGGAATGCTAAGAGGACATGGTTCGAAACACTCTCCGAAACTTCTAACATACTCAATTTTCAATCAGAAATACCACTAACCAAATATGCCTTAGTCAATTCCAATGCAATAGTCAAATCAGATTGGTGTCTAAGAAAGCATAGACACGACCATTTGGGTCGTGATTTGGGGGTCCACAAAAGTGAAAAATAATAAATCTATAGGTTGAAATTTTTTAAATGATTTTCTAAAATTTCTCAAAAAATTTGAATGGCTAAGATAATATACTTAAAATTCTTGGGGTTATTAGTTCAATAAACAAGTTTTTTTTTTGCTGAATAGTATTGTATTAAGAGAAAAAAAGAAAGGAAACAGAGGCAAAAGCCCTACAGGAGCTCAGAGAGCAAAACAAGAGAGAGAGCCCAGCAGCCAAAGCTCAAAGAGCAACAACAGGGGAAGCAGCAAAAGGACAGAGAGGCCAACATCCAAACCACAGAACAAAATTAAGAACTGGAAAATAAAAGATTACAAAAAGTCTTCAAAGGTCTTCCAGAGTAAGGTTTGGAAATCCGCCTGAGAGAGACAGAGAGGAGATCCTTCAGGGAGAGGATGACCTTCACCTGGGATGCACTACTGTTGGTAAAAATGGCTTCATTCCTGCAAATCCATATGGCAAAAGCAGAGGAGAAGAAAATAGCAGCAACACCTTTTAATGCTAAATTGTCACTGCCATTGGAAAGGGCCTGCCAGATCTTGGAGGGGAGGAGAGGCCCGGCAACGACAGCTCCTGCAGAGGAGAGGACCCAGTTCCAGATGCCAGAGGAAAAAGAACAGAGAAAAAGAAGATGGAGAGTGGACTCCTGCTCTTGGGAGCAAAGGCTGCATCTGGAGGCCAAACTGATACCATGCTGTTGGAGCCAAAGTTGAGAGGGAGTTTTATCATGAAGGAGTCTCCAAGCAAAGAAAGAGACTCTTGGCTGGTGAATGAAGTTCCAAACCAGAGGGGCCCAGCTCGACCAGTAGACTGAAGAATTTCTTGATCTGACAAGATGCCAAGCTTCCTGGATGGAGAGGACGTGATCTTCATGGGAGCTCCAAAGCAGAGAGTCTTTGGAGAGAGGATCTAGGGAGAGGAGCTGGACTCCTTCCTGCAGGGAGGCAGCCACGGCACTAGGGATATCCGGGGGAACCAGCCAGTGATCTTCAACCCAGAGAGAGTGAAGCTTCTGATGCAGGGGGAACTGAATGGAAGGAAATTGAGAAGCCAGACTGCCAGCTTGCATCCAGGAATCATGCCAGAGGTCAACCAATCTGCCATTCCCAATTTTTCAAGAACTGCCAGATTGAATTAGGTGACCAAAGGATCTGATTCTTCTCCAGATACATGAACCAACTTTGGAAGAGGAGGAATGCCAGAGAGAGGAACGAGGAAAATATCTGCCTACCATCCAATTTGCCCACAAGGAATTTGACGTGCAGGCAGTCCAGGCCAACTTGATGAAGGAAGCAGCACTATGCTCTTGGATGCGTCTAATCCCCAGACCACCTTCATAGGAAGGGAGAGTGACAGTATCCCAATTTACCTGGCTTCTTCTCTGCCTGAGGATCCCCCCGGACCAGAGAAAGTTTCTCATGATGGATTCCATGTTGGAGGAGATCGACTTGGGGATGGGCAGAATCATGGCAATGTGGATAGGCAGACTGCTGAGCACATGCCTAACCAGAATTCTACGGCCAGCAATGGAAAGCAGCTTAGCTTTCCATCCCGAGAGCTTTCCAAGAAATCTGTCCAGAAGAGGGGTGAAGTGCTGTCTTCTTGGGACTCCAATAATGAGAGGGGCTCCGAGGTAGGAAGATTGGAGAGGACGATCTTGAATATTCGTGATATCTGCGATTTGTCTTCTCCTTCTGTGGTTGCATTTTCCAATGAAAAGCTTGCTCTTCTCCAAGTTAATTTCTTGGCCAGCACTAACTTGGTAGATTGAAATAACCTCCTTTAAGGCTAAGAGGCTCCTTTTGTGGGTTTTTAGAAACAGAAGAATATCATCAGCGTATAAAAGATGGCAGGGGGTATTTGGAACAGAGGAGATGGGGAAGATAGAGCTGTTGGTGACCAATTTTTGAATATTGAGGCTTAAGATTTCTTCCACAAGAATGAAAAGGTAAGGGGAGAGAGGGTCCCCTTGCCTTAAGCCACAAGAGGAGCTGAAAAAGCCACAGGGCGATCTGTTAATGAGGACCGAGCCTTTTGCAGTGCATACACATTCTCTAATGAGGTTGATCCACTTGGAGGAGAAGCCAAAGAAGTGAAGGGCTTTGAAGAGGAAAAGCCAGCTAAGCTTGTCAAAAGCTTTTGAAATGTCCAGCTGCAAGCACATGGTGCCACCTTTGAGCTTGGATTTGAGCTTTTGAAACAGCTCATGGGCTAAAGCAATGTGCTGGTGAATGGATCTACCCTTGACAAAGGCAGCCTGATTGGGGGAGACAAGGTGGGGGATAATTTGAGAAAGTCTGGAGGCCAAAATTTTTGCTATGATTTTGTAAGTAAAGTTAAGGAGGCTGATTGGCCTGTAGTCCACAAAAGAGGAGGGGGAGGTGCATTTGGGGATCAGAGTAAGGAGGTAGGAGTTGGAGGCTCTGAGAAGCTTTCCAGAGGTGAAAAAATGCTGGGTAGCCTTTACCACAGAATTCCCAGTAATGTGCCAAGTGGAGGTGAAAAAACAGCCAGAGAAGCCATCCGGCCCAGGGGCACTGTCTTTTTTAAGATCGAAAACAGCCTTTCTGATTTCTTCCGCATCAGGCAATCTGGAGAGACTGGCGTTTATTTCAGGGGAGACTTTGTTGCTGTGAATCCCAAAAAGAAAATCAGAAGGAGCAGAGTGACCTTGGTTGGCAATAGAGGAGAAGTGGTCCACCGCCAGAGACTTGATAGCCGACTGATCTTCCACCCACAGGCCTTCAGATTTAATTTTATCAATGCGATTCACTGCACCTCTTGATTTAGCAGAAGCATGGTAGAATGCAGTGTTCCTGTCACCCTCCTGCAGCCATCTAATTCTGGATTTCTGGCGCCAATGAAATTCTTGAAGATGAAGGTAGTTGTGGAGGGCAGCCTTGGCTTCAGCCAGAGAATGATGGAGAGGAGGAGAGGGATCAGCATCAAGGAGAGCTTGGGCATCAGTAACAGCCTTTTCTGCCTCAGTAATTCTAAGCCTGATATCGCCAAAGACAGATTTGTTCCACTCTTTGAGGATCTGTTTCATGTGTTTCAGGTTGGAAGCAAGATCCTGCTGGTAGTTTCCAGTGGAGACTAGGTTCCAGGAGTCAGCAACCAGCTGGAGGAATTCAGGGTGGTGGATCCACATAGCATCAAATTTGAAGGGAGCCTTGGTAGCTAGAGGCCGGCTAGAGTGGGATAGAAGCAAAGGGCAGTGGTCCGAGGAAAGCTTGGGGAGGTGGGTGAGCAGGGGATCCGAGGAAGAGGAGAGCCAGGGAAAATTACATAAGGCTCTATCAAGCCTGGCTGCAACATAGCTTGTCCCCTGGCGGTTGTTGGACCAGGTGAATTTATTCCCTGAGTAACCCATGTCCTGCAAACCAGTGGAACTAAGCAGCTGTTGGAAATCAAGGTTGAGACGGGAAGGCCTAAGACTATATTTCTCTGAGGCAGAGGTGATGGCGTTGAAATCACCTATCGCACACCAAGGGCAGATAGAGCTGGACAGGGAAGAGAGATGGCTCCAGAGATCTCTTCTAAGGAGATAGTTTGTAGAGGCATAGATCCCTGTGAGGAGACAATTTGAGGCAGTTGAGGGATTGGTAAAAGAGATGGTAAGAAATTGGGAGGAGTAGTCAAGCAGAGAGATATCCAGGTTGGAGTTTGATTTGAAGAAGCACCAAATAGTGGCAGGAGAGGAAGGATTGTTAGAGAAAAACCCATCATAACCCAAAGAGGAAAGGAGGGAGGGAGGAGGGGAGCCAGTCATAGGTTCAGCTAAGAAGATGACATCAGGGGTGTTGGAAGAGACCAAGTGGCGAAGGGATCTAATGGTAGGGGAATTTGAGATACCCCTACAATTCCAGTATAGAACACGGATCATTTGGAACAATTAAGGAGGGAGGAGGGGCCATTGGAGCTTCTAGTAGAAGGCCTAGAGTAGGAGCTGGCAGGTTTCTTTTTTGTTTTTGAATTCTTTTTCTTGGAGGAAGGGGTGAGGTCCACAATTAAGGATATGCCAGCGACTTGGGAAGGATCAGGATTCTGGGCAGTAACAAAGGCTGTATCTGGTATCCTAGAGGAAGGAGGGGGAATGGAGGAGGAGGGATCTAATAAGGGGCAGTTATCTAGGATGGAGAAAGAGTTAGAAGTATCCAGGAAAGGATCTGGAAATTTTTCTAGGATATCAAAGTCTAGGGGGGGTTCATCTGGATTAAGGGGGGGGTCAAGAGAGGATTGAGGCCCAGGGTTAGAGCACGGGGTATAGCCAGGAGTGGAGGTGGAGCAAGGGATAGGTGGAGCAGGGGAGGAGGAGGGGAAAGGAGGGTCTGAAAGGTGAGGGAAGGCAAAGCCTGGAGGAGCAGAAATCTGCTGGGAAGAAGGGAGATCAGAGAGGGTGCAGGCTGGGGAGGGAGGGGAAAACCTGTTGGGGCTGGCAGGGGAAACCAGGGGAGGGCCATTGGGTGCCAGAGCTGGATCAGGGACAGGGTCCGGGGTGGGAGTTTGGATAGATTGGCTGGTGGGGGGTTTACCTAAAATGCCTGTGCCTATCAGGGAGGCAGTAGGAGAGGGGATGGAAGGTTTAGGGCCTGAGCTGCAGAGGTTTACAGAGTGACCAAAGGAGAGACATTTGGGGCAAGGGAGGTTTTCATAGGTGATAGAGAGGGTAATTTCCGACTCTCCTTCCAGCTCAACTTTTATCTCTGAGGGTTTTGGACCATTCAGATCAAGCCTCACTAGGATTCTAGCAAAGGTGAGCAATTTTTGAGAGGCTGTAATGTCGTCCAGTTTGAGAGGGGGACCAATGGAACTAGCTAAAGAGAGCAAGATATTGGAGCTCCAACAATGGTATGGGATGCCATGAATGCGAATCCAGACAGGGTGGAAAGACGGCCAAGAGGAGAGGTCTTGACCAGGCGACCAGGGGATGATTTGGAGTTTCTTGGGGTGTAGGAGGAAGGGACCTTTTGAAATGGCAATTTCCCTGTCCTCCTTTGAAGCAAATCTGAACAGAAAGGTACCTTTGTCTGTGAGAGAAATAAGGCTTGGTTTGGAGAGGTTCCATTTGGAGTTAACCTGGGCTGTTAGCCATTCAACTGTAGGCCTCTTCCCATAAAATTTTCCTATAGCTGCGAAAGAGAAAGAGGATTTACTGGGTTCAATCAGAGAAGATGGGATCTTCATAGAAAGATGACCGTCTATTAGAGAGGAAGGGGGGTAGTCCGAGGGGGATAGGGGGGCTGAATCGGGGAAAAGGGATAGCCAAGGTTTTTGGTTGGGAGGGGGAGGAAGCTGACTGGTTGGAGCGATTGGAGGGGCCTGGGGTTGGAAGAGAAGCGACATGAGATCTGAGGGGAGGCAGAAGTAAGGAGGGTTTGGGTCTGGAGGTTTGATGGGAAGAGGGTTTTTCTCACCTGGGGTCATACCTTTGGCTGAGGAGATGATGCCAGAGAGGTGGTTGTGGAGCAATTCTAGTTGGTTGATATCCCAGGGCGAAGTGGTAGCAGGCGAGATAGCAGCTGAGGTGTGAGAAGGAGCTGGGACAGTATAAATCGGAGTGGCTACGGTCCCCTGGGCAGGTTCCTCTGGGCGAGTCAGCGTGGTGTGGGAGCAGGATGCTGCTTGCCCCAGAGGGGGAGTCAGCTGCGAAGAGAGGGTTGGGGAGCTGAGGATTTGGGACGAGGAGCCAGGACGACTGAGAGGGGGGAAATCGGAGGAGGAGGAGGGAGGAGGAGGGAGCATGGGGATGCCCTAGAATTCTATGACCTAAAGAGGTGTGATGAGGTTAATGATCTTCATTATAATCTACAATGATTCAATAAACAAGTTGAATTGAATGGATTACAAATATATGCCCCACAAGAATTTTTTAAAAAAAAAGAAGTGTTCGATGGGTTTGATCTCATGACTAATTACATATATGCTTGTACCAATGCCTTTATGCAAATGGGAGATATGAAAGTGAGTTTTTCAAGTCATGTAGGTGTGAAAATTTTCATGCAAAAATGGTCTTATTTGCACATGATTTTCACAATAAACAAACACGATAATACATAATTATTACGCATGCAAATCATTTAGAAATGTAAGTGACTACAAACAAGCAACTCTTAAGCCAAAGACAATGTAAAAGCAAATAGAGAAATAAAAGAGTCTTGGAACAGACCTGAGTTTACCTTTTAGGGCTATTTGTTCGCATCCATTTATATGTAAATGATGCGCATTAATAACATTTATGCATGGTCAAATCCCTTTGCACTTATTTCCGTATCATATGTGAAGTGTTAAGATATTGTATAAATGATGCCATTTTTGGCTATTCATTTACATACTTGAGGAGGTAAAAATGATTAAATATATAAATGAAGAAAAGGCTTCAGTATCCTTGCAACATGGCTTCTGTTTGATACAAGTTGCAGAATCGAGTCCTTCATCCATTTTTTTTTCTTTTTCTTTTTTTTTGGCACTTTTTAAGCCCTAAATTGTTAATCCAAGGTGTACATCTTTTTATTGGCCTAAAAGATCATAATATATTTATTTTCATATCTTAAATATTGATATATTTAAACTTTTTGGAAAAACAACTAAAGTTCCCAATCTATAGGTTTTTACACCTTTTAGGCCCCCAATTCATAATCCGAACCATTCAATATTCTCATACTAATGATAAGTATGAGCATTTAGTCTCATATAAAAAGTCTTCATAAATTTTGATAAAAATATGAAAAATTTTAACACATCTAAACTCATAAATCGTTAATGGTATTCATTTACTAATGTGAAAATGATGCTTCGAAATGAAAATGGTAATGTGTTCACATATGTAACATTTGCATATGAAATGGTTAGATATGACCCCTTTACATATGTAAAACTCAGTTTTATATCCTAGGAATAAGAGCGTTGCTCATCGCTGCAAGTTGTGTGAGGGCGCACCACTTTAACAACCATTGGGTGTGGGGATGTAAATGGGTACCCGATTCTCCGATTACCCGGAAGTTCCGACCTGTTAAAAACCGGGTCTGGGTCCTTATTTAGGCCCCGAGAAGTAAATGTGTCCGGGTCTAGTTCCACCTTGGTTTGGACCTATGGACTCGAGACCCGTTATATTAGTTTAATTTTCGAAAATCTCTCCTAAAATTCATATTTTTTTAATATCATTCTTTACCTAAACCCGGACCCGGATACAAACCCGACCCATATATGGTTCTGGTTCCGGTTCTAGAGCCAAGAAATTGGTTAAAGAAACTATTCCGGACCCGGATCCGGTTCCACCTTCTCCTTAACGGTTCCGGTTTTGGGTCCAATATGGACCCGGACCGAAACCGACCCATTTGCCACCCTAATTGGGTGTAGGCTTATCTTCACCAAGAGGTTAACTTTGTTTATACCTCCACAGTCGTTTATTGTTTTACATGTGGGATATGATATGCTATTTATGTTTGGTAAAGAAAATGAAATTTATATATGTAATTTATATATATATATATCTCATATATATATATGAGAAATATTCATGTGCATCCATCATTCACCATGTTATGGTGAGGGACAACATAGTAGGGTTGACTTTATAATACATCTGAACCATCCACACACATAAAACACCCTTAAGTACACTAGACCCATTAAATTTTCACATATCCAAATGGAATGGACCATTGGATCAAGTGTCAAATTTTTTCCATTAATATAAAGTCATTAAATTTGTGGGTCATGGATGAAGGGGTTAGATGCATGAGATTGACCTCAAAATATAATATATGGTCTCATCTAAGATGTCTCTTCCCATCCCCCACAAATCCCATGATCAGTGGGTCCCTAGGTGGGCCCCATTAAGTTTGTCCCTCACCATATGGTGAGAAAAGGATGCATAGGAATATCCCCATATATATATATATATATATTTGTGTGTGTGTGTGAAACATAAAATCATATACACAAGACTAAATGAGAATATTAAACAGTTTAGATGTGTTTGTGTTTTTCACATGTTCATCAAAACCTGTGAAGATTTATGATATGAAAATAAAGTCACAATGTTTGTCAATTATAGTAGAATATTGAACGACTTAGATCATGAATTGGGAACTCACAAAATGATAGAAAATCAGATTTATAGTTAAAGTATTTTCAGCAAAATCTATAAAAATTTAAGATATTAAATTAAACATCTTGGGTTCAATAATTTAATAAAAAAAGATTAAGGATTCGGATCAGGAGTTTGAGGCCCACAAAACTTCCAAACAATGTATGAGGCCAACTCTCCTAAGCTCAAGCATAGGATAAAGTAAGCTCAAGTGTTTGGTGGGGCCCACCTAGGGACCCACATAGGGATGGAGGTGGGGGGGATTTCAAGGACTCCCTGAGATCTTCCTCTCTGCAAAAAATCAGCCTTAACCATGATTTCTATAATCTCCATATGGGCCTGAAAGTTTAATGGTCAATAATCCATTCGGGTCGATACATAGTTAATCCAACGGTCCAGTAAATTCGGATCTGACCAAAAGTTGGTGGACATGTGCAATTTAGAGGGGTCATGTTTTTGGTCTATTTGGATGGACCAAATGTTGGCCCTACAAGCATGAGCTTACGAGATTTTATCCTAAGCTTAAGCTTAGGAGAGCCTTGTTATATATATTATATATATATATGAGAGATACTCCTATGAGAGCATCTCTCACCTTACTATGAGAGATAAGGTGTGCGCCCTCACATCCTTATCCAATATCAATAACTTAAATGTGAGGGCCCCCACCTTTATCTCTCATAGTAAGGTGAGAAATGCTCTAATAGGAGCATCTCCCATGTATATATATATAGGAGATTATTCATGTGCATCCATCCATCATCATAGGGTGAGAGACACTTATATAATTGAAAATATTCATGTGCAAAAGAGGAAAATCCATATATGGTCATATCCAGAAAAAGAATGTTCATGTGCAAAGAGGAAAAGCCATGTAAGTGTCCATCACCCTACAGTGAGAGATGGATGCACATGAATGTCCCCTATATATATATGTATATATGTATGTATGTATGTATATGTGTATGTGTATATATATGTGTATGAGAAATATTCATACGCATTCATCCTTCACCATGTTATGGTGAAGGACAATAGAGTAGGATTGACTTTATAATACATTTGAACCATCCACACACATGGAACCCCCTTAAGTACACTAGAGTCTTTGAGTTTTCAACTACCCAAATGGATTAGATCGTTGGATCGAGGGTTAAATTTTTTTCCTTTAATATAAATCATTAAATTTGCGGGCCAAAGATGAAGAGGTTAGAGGCATGGAATTGACTCCAAATTTGATATATGAGCTCATCCAAGATGTTTCATTCCATCCCCTACAAGTTCCATGATCAGTGGGTCCCTAGGTAGGCCCCATTAAGTTTGTCTCTCACCATATGGTGATAGAATGATGCACAGGAATATCTCCCATCTCCATAAATATATGAGTTAAGCTACAAAACTCTCTTGTCCATTTTCACAAAAAAAAATGAAAAAGAAAAAGAAAAAAAAGCGCCCCTCTTTTGCCCAATATGAAAGTGTGACACATGTCAACAATGATACACTTATCCATTCTCTCTCCTAAACATAATCCTACAAAGGTAGATCTTTTATAGATTCTCTCAAAATACTAACAAACCAATGACTATTTGATGGAGGCAGAAATTCTCCTTTTGAGATAGGAGAATTTTTGAAAATTTGGATTGTAAGGTGTTCGGTGAAATGCTGAAATGAGGATTTTCTCTCGATTTAGTCGGTGTCTTTGATTGAGGTTGGAGGAGATGGATTTGGGTATACTTTGTGGAAATTTGGGGTCTTAGATCCAGTTGTTTGGGGGAGTCTCAAGGGTTTTGATGTTTGAAAGCAACGTGTGGGTAGCTATATTGGGTAATCTCTGAGCAGTAAAGGTATTATCAACTATTATGAAAATCATTGTATTTTATGGGAAAGATTGAATTTTGTTTCACCCCTTAGTTGATTCTTTGTCATCTTGCTTAAGTTCTTTTTGTATTTATAGTGAAAGGAGATTGGGGTTTTTTTCGTGTAAGGGACATTGACGATACCATCAACATCATCAATTGGTGTAATTTCGCTTGGGAAAAAATGTATGAGTAACTTACTCAGCATTTTATGCTTTTTCTTTTTTATAAAAACATTTCAATAAAATTTAAGCTTATTTTTTTCATAAAAACCCCTAACTACAGTATGCTCCTCGTCCTCGATCTGTACTCATATCGAGTGCCTTGCTTTAATCACGGCGGAACAGTTCAGTATTTCTCACCACACCGCAATGATCTGCCCCTTTCACATTGGGATTCGTATTATATATGTACGTCCACCAAACCAAAAGTTGGAAGGGCTAAGTCGTCATCATAACTCAAAACAAAACATCAAACATCATGGGTGTTTCATTGAAGTTGCTCCATGCAGACTATGTCTGCATCCTTCAGAGTAGATGTGGCTCCCACTTGAAAAGACTTTTTTCATTGTTCACATGCAGTCGCGTTATGTTGGCAAGGGAAAAACACGTGCATCACCATCCATTTGGGCCAGCCCTCGTGGAGCTAGCCCATGCATGTGGGATCTTTTTGTTTTCTTATTTGCGTCTTTATCATGTTTGTCTTTCATCGTTGTATCTATTCCCCCTTTCTTCTGGTGCCTGGTGGCACTGGGGGTTGGTTTGTGCTGGTTATTTGTTATATTATTTTGTTTTCATATTTTTCTTATTTTTATTGTGTCTGAACTCTCAGGCACTTGTGACTTGTCAGTTCAGAATCCAGTCGGCCGTATCGTTAAGTTGCTTCCAAAGTTCCAACCATGGTGGGCACAGTGACTACCATCTATGATAGCCGGATGTCTGTATATGTCCAGTGTCACAGTCTCAGAAAAATACACTCATGTTTGAAGGATACAAGTTTAGCATAATCCGATTTATGATGTCCATTATTTCACCAAGTTCTATCATTTTTTTAATGATAAGATTGTTACAAAGGTATGTAAAGAATCATAATTTCATAATTCAAAGATGGGAAGATTTCAAGAAATCAAAAAAAGTTGTGACTCATTTTTAAAAAAGAATTCATAAAAATTTGAATATTTTAAAAAATATACAAGTTTTCCACAATCCTTCCATCAAGTCCTCCATATAAAATGTCTTTGATAAATGACAAAAATACCCTTCTCTTATGAGAGATTTTTATCTTTCTCAACCTATTTCTGTTCCAAAACTGGCCATTTTGATTTTGATAATCATAACCTTTAAATGATATTAGTTTTTTTAATCATTTGAAATCCCCATTTTACCCATCCATCTATAAAAGTAATTGAAGTGTGCATGCCCCACTAGGTTATTTGGGTTAGACTTAATCGTTTCTCTTAAATGATCATTTAAAGATTTTTTTGAAAAATGACATAAGGGTGCATTTCATATCTTAGAATTATTTTTTTTTATGAAGTACACTTAATTTTAAGAATTGTGAAAAAAATTTATATTATTTTTTTAAAATAATTAAAACTTCATTTACCGTTTTTAAGATGAGTCACAAGTTTTATACCTTTTTGAAAAAAAATCTTTAAAAATAAAGTAGTCAAAAGAAAACACTAGGACAGCTACCTCCGCATTCCGAAAGTCATTTCATGGATCCCCATATCCATGCAATGTACCCATCCATAGCTGGGCTGATGGCGAAACAGAGACTTTATTGGTGCATGTGGGCATGTGGCAAACGTGATCTCTGAACTTTCTAGAAATCAATGATGGGTGATCCCAATATTAATAGGCCGGGAAGAAACTACGTGGCTAACAAAGAGGCCTAACAAATCCAGCTCATTCTAGGAGTCAATAAGCCTCGAGGAGCCAAAGAATAATTACAGGGAGAGAACCTCAAACAGAGTACAAAACTACAAGAAAGAAAAATAGAAACATTAAAAAAGGTTCTACACAGGAGAGGCAGAGAGCCTCCTAAGGTGGTCCCATGGTGATAATTCAGCTTATAAGGGACATCAAAGTTCATCTAAGGAATGTAAATGGATTTTTTATTTTTCGATAACATGAAGATTTCATTATGTTAAAAATCGGATCTGGATCTTTATTTAGACTCCAATAAATAAATGGGTCCGGGTCCGGGTCCGGTTCCACCTTGGTTCGGACCGTGGACCCGAGACCAGACATATTACTTTAATTTTCGAAAATTTCTCTTAAAAATCATATTTTTTAATATCATCATCTACCTAAATTTGGACTCATATCCAGACTCGTCCCATATATCGTTTTAGTTCCGGTTCCAAAACAAAAAAATCAGTTCTGGGTTCGGATCTGCTACCACCTTATCCTTAACGGTTTCGGTTCCAAATCCACTATGGACCCGAACCAGAACCGACTCGTTTACTATCCTAAATGCAAAGTAGCTACATGCCTACATCTCATATCCAATTCGTGCCTAGTTGGAATGGACAATATTGTCTATTTTCGGTAGAAGAATGGAAAATATTGCCAAGTAACACGAAAATAGGTAAGATGGCATCGGATAGCTCAAAAGGGTAAATTAGGATTACTAAATAAATAAGGGGTGTTAGTATTTTTATTGGCTAATTCATTAGTTGGACAAAACTTTAGGTCCATTGAGTTGTATTTTCTAATTTATTTTAGAATGGACTGTGAATGTGTCGCCAGAAGAGCTGAAGTGGAGAATAGAAGAAAAGAGCAGATCGGGCGAAAACCCCCAGGCCCGATCGATCGGAGTCTCGGACCGATCGATCGGTCAGAAAAAGCATCAAGTTATTTAGATGGTCTGATCAATCGGATGCACAGTCCGATCGATCGGACAAGGTGCGCAGATTTTAGGAAAGTCTCCAGTTTCTATACGAATTTGTTTCTTTTTGAGACACTGTTTTCCAGTTTGAGTCTTACTTGTGCACTAAGTCTAAGGCACGAATTTGGGGCTATTTATAGGGTGTTACTCTCAACCCTAAAGGTATGTGTGCATATTGAAGAACACACACGCAACTCTGATTCAGAGATATCTTAGAGAGAGTTTATTCTCTAGAGCCATTGAGAGACTATTCTGAAGGACTGCTCTAAAAGGTTGTTGCTGCTTCTACTTTTCTTGTAGAAGATTGATCATCTTGGTTGACAAGGTGCGAGGAGATCAAGTAAGGAGAACGGGGCGCGGTGGATGTCGTGTTAGTGATTCTTTGCAAGAATAACTACAGTCCTTACGTCGAGGTACAGACTGAGGTAAATGAGCTTGTGAGTATATCTTGTAACTGTTCGTGAACTCTTGATTTCTGGTTCGTGGTTTTTCACCTTGGATAGGGTTTCCATGCTAAATAGTGTGTCTGCCTTTTTGTGGTGTGTGATTGGTAGATAGCTAGTTCTAAATTGTCTGATTGATTTATTTCCGCTGTATTGATTGGTTAAATTAGAACTAGTAATCCATTCTGGTAACCCCTCATAAAATTTCAAGGTGGGTTGCTCAAATTGTTCTCATGGCTCAAATCCAAGTACCATGGAGCTCCACACATGGCAGCATTTGTAAGGACAATTGGCGCTGCCAAATACAAGCTACATTAGGACCTATCCATAGGCTAAATTAGCAGATTCACTGGACATTGCAGCGTGATTAATCTAATTATGAAAGCAAACTATCTATTTTGACCATCATTCCATAGCCTAAAATCAGATAAGAGCAACATTTAATGAACATAATTTCTTTTGTAGTCTGTTAGATCAAAACCCCTTATATTTTGTAGAATTATTGTGCTTCACAAACTCTGCCACAAGCACCATTTTAAAAAGAAATGTAGAGGTATTAAACTCTGGACGCATGGAGAATTCGCTTAGTACATTAGGCCCCATCTATGATTGATACAAGCCTTAATACACCTATCCCTACATTGTAAAAATCGTCAACAACTCAAATTCGACAATGTGACATTTACCATCGTTAGAATGAATTAACGTCTGAAATTTCTTTCTTCAAAAATTATCTTCTGAAACCAAAATATCAACATAGTTTCATATTTGGAGTTTTCCTTGGATTTCTAGGGAAAAATGAAGTAAAATATACAATAAACTTTTAAGAAATTAAAAATAATAAACAAATTTAAGACTATTAAAAATAATTATATTGATTTTTTCAAATTCCTCACATTTTCTCGATATTCTCTTCTTTTTCTCAGTATATTGTCAATTTTTTGCTATATCTAGAAAATATCAATATATTATTAGGTATTGTAATGCTATATGAAAATAATATTTATCTTATGTATTATGACATTTGTGCAATATAATGTTTGTGACATTGGATTTAATTAACTCTAAAAGCATTTTGTACATATAAAACCCATAAAGTCGGCTTCCTAAAATAAGACATGTGGTTTTAATACAATAATGCACTATCAAATGCATGCCAAATTAAAAAGGGTAACAATTAATCATACCATTATTTTCCAATAAAGAATAATCTACGTTCTGCCACCAAACCGATTAAGAAATTCAAATAGAAATGTCATGTCATTTGATTAGGTGAGTACTTGACCACACCAAGCCAAGGCCTTCTTGTTTGGCATGAGTAGAGTTAAAATATATATATATAATAAAAAAAATAAAAAAAATAAAAAAAAACATGTTGTCACTGTCGGCTTACCCTATGTTGTTCATTTAGAACCAACGAAAGGAGATAAGCCGATGACGTGACAATTTCATTCTACCCATATTTGGATTGAATTGGGATAGTAGAGTTAAAATAAGGAGATAGAGTAAAATGGTATGACTTCATCCTCCCCCAATTTTACCGTACCCATATTTGTACCCTTCACCCCTCCTCTTACATTATTCTTGATGTGGTCATTTATTTCCTTTTTACTCTCCACCAAGCAAAACCAATGGGCTCTAATGATCCCGTCGAAGAAACAAATCCTCAAGGACAAACTCTCCACTAAAAAGAAAATAAAAAGACGAAGTAAGAACTGACAATTTTCATTGGGAGGTTCAGGTTTAGGTTCAAACCTAGCATCTTCTCTCATTGTATATCTCTCATTGTATATGTGAGTTGTTATTACTTCATTCATACGTGTGAGTTGTATCTCCCCACATGTGAGTTCCCTTCACCTCGTATGTACAAGCCTCCCAAAGTCCCAATCCCAAGGTGGGATATAAAAAAACACTTTACTTTCTTCCTTTTTCTTTGCTCTAATGTTGGCTTTAAAGTCGAGACATTCCAATAGGAATCTCAAGATATATTTTAAAATGTTATATGAGCATTATAGTGACGTTGTGGGGTGTTGACTATTTCCATAAATAATGGGCGCTGAATAGGTCCACAGACCATGCAATGGGGGAGACGGTCCAAAGCCTATATATTCCTTTGGTTTAGATCGGACGCAGAGACATATTTCTTTTGAGTCCAGATCCCCCCATGTGTCTCTTATATGCTCCTTGTGAGTAGGATGTAGTGAACTCCACCATGGGGTCCACATAATGATTCTCATATCTTTGGATTGCATATCCACAAATTCCACTGCAATAGTTGGACTTCATTGTAAGATTTAGCACATAACTACTAACGTGATTAGCACAATCTTAATGTATTATTAATCATATGCCTTTATTCCATTATTACTCATCGCTCAATATTACAGTGCGATGTACTCCATTGAAGTGAAATTTGAGGATGTCACTGATGTGGATAGAATACATCTTGAAAGGCCCCTATTATCGCAATGTGGCCCATAGTGGAGTTCCAAAATTCCCTCTCACGGGAAGAAATAAATATTAAGAGACAATGCTGGGGATTTCTACTCACCTTCTCTACTTGCTCTTTTTGAGTTTGCCTGTTATTTGCCACACTAGAAGGGTTTTTTTTTTTTTTTTTTTTTTTTTTTTTTTTTTTGTCTATTTGTTACATGACTCCAGTGACGAACGGGACTACGAACAACACTACATGCGTCTGTACTGCATATACATATTTTAATATATATACTTCAATCCCCTCTTTCTTACTATATATAGCCTCAAAACAGAAATGGAGAGGAAGGACCGAAGATGATTACATGCATTATCACAGTTCGACGCTAATCCGCATCGGTATAATCAATCACTCTCACTTTTGGATCAAATCATGTAGAATACGATTCTCCCACGTACGTACGAGAATGAGATGGGGGATCTCAAGGCCTACTGCACTATAGCAAGTCAATATGACGACTTCCGAGTCATTATTCCTTCCGTCTCCCTGGAGATTCTTTTATTGTGTGTTGGGCAGAATCACAATGGAGTGCGGCTGATTGAATAGATGATCACTATGATTGAATTAAATGAGGTGCTATTAACACTGCTAATGTGGTAAAGTCGCGCTGGTAAGAATAGATGATCACAGCATCCAAGATCCAATTACATCACTAATTCCATACAGGACATCTAAGACATCCCGAGGACTATAGCATAAAGCTTCATAATGCCACCCCAGCTTTCATACTGCTAATTTATCATCCCTTATTAAAGGTACTGCTAATTTATTTAAATGATGTAACTGAATAAAATATTGATAACAACCTGACTTTAGCACTCTTTTATGGCTATAAAATAGCTTCGTGAGGTTATATAAATGGCAGTCTTCAAAGGTGGCACAAAGGGTCCATTATCGACGATGGTGGTGGTGGAAAGCTCCATAGATCGAAGTCGTTATTGCAGTCGTGAGTGTGAAGGCCTTGCTGATCGAGGAAGTGATTGCTGTTGTTGAAGAAATCAAGTTGGTTGAATGAATCTGATTGGCCATTGAGGTGGGAGGCCACGAGTCGATCGACCGTGGTCCAGTCACTGAGGGCTGGTTCTTTATGATTGGCTTGGTTTGGGCTGCTGCTGTCCCCCCTTTGCGTACTGATAGATTGAACGACTCGACCTTCGTCCGAAAGTGCAGGAAGACATGTCATGTAGTCGGTATTATTGTTGTTGTTGGGATCAGTTTTCATCATGCAAGACCTTTTCATGTACTGAAGAACCTGGTCCAGGGCTCCATCCCTAGTTGAATGGAGCATTTGGGTGTGATCGTCGTCGGCCATTGACGACTCCTTCATGTTATCTACTGTCTTGATCAGAAAGCTTTTCTTCTTGAAAACGCGACAAACCACCCACCCATCTTCCTCTTGTGTCACTCCGGCCGAGGTATAAGAGGCCTGGATTTATCCCAGAGGAACATCAGTAAATTTCAATCTCTACTATAAGTATAAATAAAGAGCTAAAACTAACATATTTTTTCTCCCTAAAAAGCTCTTCAAATAGTGACTGTTTCATCAATCAACTCGCTTCATTAGTAAATAAGATAATTTATGTATCTGTATGTTACATTGGATTCGGAGTCGGTGTCAGTGTTCTCCACGAGCCTGTACTCGTGCATAATCCAATCGGATTTCTCCCCGCGGGGTGCTCTACCCATGTAAAAGACAAGGGTTTTTCTCCTTCCAATCCGTTTGGAACTGCTGCAGATGACCTTGTCGCGACCAGTGGCTTTCCAGAACCCAGCTGTAGTGGCTCGATTGGCACGATTGCCGGTCGGGTACTTCCTGTCTTTATGGCCAAAGAAGTACCATTCATCTTGGGGGGTGGATCCGATTTTGCACTTCTCTGCATAATTCATCGACATAATAATAATAAGAAGAACAAGAACAAGAAGACATATGTATGAGAGAAAGGTAGATTTGTGTACTAGTGTGTGAAGAATGGTTTTATGGAGGCATCACCTTCTATATCCCATGGTTCGAGTTTGTTGAGATCGATTTCAAGGATCACGTCCATGTCAATCTTCTCGTTTGCCACCTTCTTTCTTAAGTAATAGTGCAAAAGCTCCTCCTCCGTGGGATGAAACCGGAAACCCGGTGGAATACGAGTCGGGCCGCTTTTTGACAGACTCATCTTTTCTTCAGCTTTTGGGTGACACAATCACAGCTTCTAATAAAAAAAATGGAGAGAGAGAGAGAGAGAGAGAGAGAGAGAGAGAGAGAGAGAGAACGGGTGAAACTAATGCAACACAAGCTTTGGAGTTCCAAAATGATTTGCAAGCATCTGAAGGGTTAAAAAAAAAAAAAGAACTCAATGAGAGAGAGAGAGAGAGAGAGAGAGAGAGAGAGAGAGAGAGAGAGAGAGAGAGAGAGAGAGAGAGAGCCTACTTTAGAAAGAGAGAATATGTTGGGCATAGGTAAGGAGGTGATGTATTTATATATGCTTGACATGAAGTAGAGAGAGAGAGAGAGAGCCTACTTTAGAAAGAGAGAATATGTTGGGCATAGGTAAGGAGGTGATGTATTTATATATGCTTGACATGAAGTATGGGAGACGTGAGAGAATGGTAGCATTTCAATTCATGGTTTTGAGGTGGGGTTAATTTTCTACTATTAGCTTCGAGACGGGCCATCCACATTTGGAATCAATAAGGAGCCGTGATAAGGCTCAACACACTCGTGGATGAGTAGCAGTGGCACCTTAGTCACACACACATGCCAGAGATCAGCGACACTGGACCTTAAATTCTTGTGGAAAAGCGCCATCCAACTACCCCACAGCCAAAAGCTGACGCCCAGCCCAGCCGAGCCCATCATCCGTTTATCTTGTGCAACAACCTTCTACATCAGGGAGTTGGAGGCATTGCGCTTTCATTGTACCCGTCACCAAAAGTAGTGCATCATGGAGAGTGGAAGAATGAAAAGAAATATTTACGAAGAGATCATTAAAATAAGCCTCAAAGGGTTTACATCAATATCCATTTTACCACTAATGTGCATTAATTCATTATGATTATGAATATTATTTAATGGACCACGTGGATTAATTTGCATTGGACCGCTAGGACCAAGCTTAAAAAACTAAGGGCCAAAATTACCCATGGCTTCCATTAAACAAGTATGAAGGGACCGTACGAATAGCCCGCAAACAGGGTCATATGAGGGTGAGGCTAAATTCATCAAAAACAGTTTGTGGGGCCAACGTCCCTAACCAGCTGAATAGCAGCCGTCTGCACTATTCCCTTATTTTTGTTTAGTTTCCTTCTTAGAACATTATTATTTAGATGGAAGGGTTAAGACTTAATTAACTCGTGGGAAGAAAGAGACACTCCTTGTTCAACTTGATCTTTCTTTCTTTTTTTCAGTAAAGTTCAACTTGGTCTTGAATAATGGAGAACAGCGTCCCCACTATAGACATTTTGGGCGTTTCTGGACTCTATTATTTTGCATGTGATTTAGAGTTGACATTTTATCTATATCTGCCAATTCCATATCAGAGCCAAAAGTTTTCAATGATCTCTATGCTGTATTTTTTTCTACCGTCCGCAATGCCCAGGTTGAGATCAAGGCCAAGGTAGAAGAATGAAAGAACAGGAGTACTTTACTAAACTCGTGGTAGAGCAAATCAAGATGATGGAAAGTAACTTTAGATTGCTACCCAAAAGCACTACTAATCTGGCCGTGAGTAATGACTTGTAAAGTCAAAGCAATGAAGATTGGTCCGATGGGAGTCCAATTAATAGGATTGACTGGCATGATCCCAATGATTAGAAGGATCATAAAGATAATAAATGCCAACAGGACACATTCTTGATTAAAAGGATATCAACCTACGGATCAAGATCTCAGGAGTAACTTGGAAGTTTGAGTCACATTAGCATGTAGCACATTAGAAAAGGATATCAACCTACACATCAAGATCATAGGATTATGTGTTACATGGTTATGTGCAATAGCTCCAATATGGGGACCGGACTCTTTTGGAGGTGAGAAAGTTGCAAAATATGGCAAAACTCATTACATCTGATTGTGATACCAACTTAACACTTATAGGGCCTATTTTTTTTTTTTTTTTATAGAATTTCTAACAAGAATTTAAGGTATTGAGTTTTATTTATTTATTTTTACATAATATGATGGTTTGTCTCTTTATATATGCAAATGACATGTTTCTCCAACTAATTTTAATACCACAGCCACTTAAAAGGTATTATATGTCATGCTAGAATTTTGAAATTCCAATCCCTGTGTTTTTCTCATTTTTTTCTACAATACCATAACCACGGCACCCCCTTCACGCACAGACCAATAATCAAGCAAAAGTTTTTAATGGTAGAGATGGAAATATCGTACAAGTAACCATCAATTGACCACCGTGGCATCAATAAAATTGAAATATATGCCCCCTTTCTATGCCCCCCCCCCCCCCCCCCCGGGCCCGCGTCTCAATGGATGAAACAGTGGTGAGACAGATAGGCCTGTACCCCCTCTCTTTCTCTCTCTTCTTTTTTCTAGCCACCAATGACAGTGGGACACCACTCTCTAGGGCTCCTAGGGCTTGTCCGATATTAACAGGAGTTGGAAGTATTGTGTTCCGTAGTTATATTTATCTTTCATTAGAAAACACTAAAAACACTACAGACATGACTCCCTCTCTATGAAGGCACCATATTTTAGATCTCAACCGTCCACAAAAATGGGACCCCTCTACACTAAAGGCTCTTTTTGAATTTCTGTCGCCACACCTGTGCCGGGGCCCTCCGTATGGGTAAAAGTCGCACTTTGTTATCAACTACTATAATTTTAATCACAAGAAGTAAGAATTTTCAATACCCTGCCTTTTACTACATCCAAGGCAGGAGAGAAACACCTAAATATGTTTTTTTTTTCCTTTTCCTTTCAATCCATGATAACTCAGTTAGTGTCCTCTGCCTAGAAACTGGAAAGAATTAATCCTTGCTTTAGAGCTGATGATGAGGAACCTGTGTGAAAATGGGTGTGTAAGTACTTATCTTACAAAGAACTATATATGTTTATAGGGAAATCGATCTCCTGTTTGGACCACTCAAAGGGTGTCACGTGGGGAGAGAGATGTCAACTCAATGACATCTCATCTCCTCCATAAACATTGATCCTTATCCATGTTTATAGATGGGGAATTCCCTGTCATCAAGAGATCAACTGTTTGGATTCTTGTAAACATCCTTCACGTGATGTTGTCTTCATTCATTGTGCATGGCAGATCCGACCTTTCTTTTTCGGGTCGAGTTAATGACATCCGGTTTTTTGGAGCTGAAGTTTTGGACTACTGAGAAATATGCTTCATGCTTAGATTCCTTGCCCTTGGGACCCATGTCCTCTCACCATCCAACATTGATGAAGGTTGATGTGAGAAGAGGAAAAAAAAATCTCTCTCTTTATTTCCACGCACAAGAAGGCTCCGGAGCAATGCACAGCGCCAAATTCGGTTAGGACCCTTTCTGGCCAGCTAATTTTGTTCGTTTCTCCTAAAGAATCCTCTAAAAGAATAATAATGAACTTGACTGAGCAACTACCTTGCGCGTAGGGTCAGAGAGAGAGAGAGATTCTCAAACCATTGGTGCACTTCTTTATCAGAGTATGGATCAAAAGGCCTGACGTCTTAATATCATGACTAGCCAAAGAGGCCCATACCCAGCCTAGGCTGCGTCTAAAAAACGAGATCACCCAATATAAGAAAGAGATAGAAAAATAGAAGTTAAGAAAAGAGGCGGTCCTCGGCTAAAGTTTTGTAAGCTCATGCTTGTGCGACCCATCCTTTGTCCATTAAAATTGACAAAACACACGATATCTCTGAATTGCACATATCCACCAACTTTCGGTAAATCTTAATTTAGTGGACCGTTGAATCAAATGTGTACCGATCCAAATGGTATGTTGACCATTAAATTTTTTGTGTCCAAATGGAGATAATAAAAACCACGGTTGGAATTGATTTTTTACAAAAAAGAGGGTCTCAGTGAGGCCTTAAAATCCCTGACATCCACATCCCCATGTAGTTATATATATGATCCCATTTAAATATCAAAACTCCATGATGGTATTGGTGTCTCCCAATTACAGCTTCGCTATCAAGTTTTAGCTAATTAAAGGGAGTAATTCATTTGCCTGGTTATTCTTAGAAGTCAATTTCGATGTGCCCACCAACATCTAAACTGCATCTGGGTGATCAATGGATTCGATTGAATTGAGAGATTAGGATAAATTCAGGTCTCATACACACATCATAACGCCTGATCATGATTCAATGAGCATGGGTCCCATATCCATTGAGTGGGCCATGGGCCCTTTTGTTTTGTTAATTTTCCTAAATTTCTTTACACGGTTTCAATTCGATTTTCTATGGTATATTTTTATGACCAAGACTCTTAAATGATGATAAGTCTTAATTTTAAGATTAATTCATTTTTATCAAACTCTATGGCCAACTCCTAAAATCTCTTCTCTTTCATCGCAGTTAGACACTTAGACCTGATGGCTCCATGTTCTTCTACGGAAATCTTAGGTTCACCCTCCAATTTGACCTTCCTTATATGGTGGCAGTTCTGGCGCTTTCCTCGAAGGACTCCAGCAAGTAGTTACTTTCTTTATGCTGGCAGACAGGAGGTTTGTGTTTGCTTCTTCAGCCCACCAATTGATTCTCAATTTTGTACTTAGTATATCTGCTAGCAAGTATGATTTTTGTTTTTTTTTTGGAAGAAGCAAGGATGTCGTTTTAGAATAGAGAATGAAGAAAAACAAAATATGTCACATTTTTGCTTGCTATCCAATCCTCCATACAACTCAAATAAGGAGGCCCACTCCACCAATTAATAAGATCTCATATAATATTTGTGGGCTTTGTTCGTTTTTATTTTTATTTCATAAGACATGAAAGTCTATTTATTATCCATTATATTGGGCATTTTTATTCCTTTGAATTTTGTGGTTTTTTTTTTCAAACGAGATTATGGTCACATTTTGTGGATTTCAATGGGGTTTTTTATACATTATTTTTTTCCCTTGGAGAGCAAGATCTTATTTTTATTAAGTTGTTAGTTTTTATTTTTTACCAAATGCACAAGCTTACGGTTTTTCTTTCTGCTTCTATGGATTTTCTTTTAGAAAATAAATATATTATTTTTATTGGAATTTATAATCCATCTTAATAAAATTCCTTTCATCTACTCTTTATAATATATTATTTTAGGTTTATTTTTATTAATTGTATTTAAACAATCACAAATTTTAATCAATTTTCAATTTTGGCTTGGGATTAGCACGGGGTTTTATTGCTAGTTTAATAATTATGTGATTAGGTATCTATTATTATGTGTTTAGTTGGTTATTAAGGAAGTGATTAGGTTTTCCGGTTGGAGTCATATTGGATTTGCTAAGCTTGAGTCAATATATTTGATATAAGTTTATAAATAGTCCTCGACTAGTCTAAAGAAAACAACGACACAGAATTGACTAAAAAGTAGTCCCTAATTTTATTTCAAAGACCACTGTCTCACATTGTTCCGTCATCTCAAGAGTTATGATTTCCATATATGATTGATTCTAAAATACGTAATTAAAAAAAAAAAAAAAAAAAAGGAGAATCAAATCATATGTCATGGATATTATAAATCAAATGGTGACATAACTATACATTATAAAGATTTTTATAAACTGGACCCCCTAGCTAGATTCTATTTCGCTTTCCTTATTATATATGGTGGTTGCATGATGACGTCTTGCTTGAGACCGTAGTGCATGATGGTGGTGGAAAAGGACTCCATGTTTGGAATCCATCATCTTTCCAGCAATTCTAGGGAACCTGCATCTGGAATTCATACCACTGGAAATTACCAAATTCTTATTCCTTGGGTTGAGGCCAATGCCAGGCTAATCACTCATGAAATATGTGATTAGAGGGATATGATCCAAAGATGATCTCGGGTTGTTTCACTACCCAAGTTCTTAACTAAGAGGGCTACAACCCATAGATTGATCTCGGGTTGTTTCTATATATGAAGAGAAGAAGAGAAGATTTCTCACTATTGAGCAATGAAGTGGAACCTAAAGATCAAATTATAGAGATGATTCAAGGGATTTGTAGTAACAAATGGCAAACATAACACAAAAGAATAATTAATTGTATTTTATATATAAAAAAGATTTGCACATGTTTTGGACGTCGTTGTTTGCGTGGGAAGCAAACACGGCTTTCTGCCTATGGTACCCCCACGGCCCCACTGCACCAGATGAAACTCCCTTCGCATGTATAATATATATTCTACAAAGATGAGTGGTTTATTCAGGAGCCAACGGACTGCATGGAATATTTGTGTCCTTTCATGTGGAGCACACCGGGAGACATGCCAATGATGAAATGGAAGATCTCAAATGTAAAATACCCTATTTGATGATTCTAATATCATGATTTACGGCCATCAAATTTTAATTATCTTGAAAAAAAAACATCAATTTTAGTAATTTCAATTTAATGGTGAATAGCTGTTGGATGAGAATCAAAGTATGGGTTATGGCAATACAACAAAGTAGAGTATGTGGTGTGGGTAAGTTGATCATAGTTAGGCCAAGTGTCCCAACAAAAAAGGTGGGTTATGATTCTTCTGTGCGAATGGTTTTCACGTAAATATTTCATTATATATATATGGGTCGTGCTCTTATTCATATGTCTAGCACAAGAGTCCCTGTGAGACAGTCCGTGGGGCCCACTGGGGTATCCCCAATCATGGCCGATGTGTGGAATCCAAAGATTCAGATAGGACCACTTTAGACATGAAATCTCGAGTTTGTATAATGATCATAACCCCTTGATATGCGACCCATAAGTTTAACGGTTTTCAAATTAAAAAAAATCAAATTTGATTCAATGGTTTAGTCCTTATAGATTGGTTTTCCTTTATATGGAAAGACAAATCCATTAAAAAGAGAGAGAGACAAATCAGGGCAAACCGCAACAACACAAAAAAAAGGGACAACCTCCTTCCCCCACGAAAAGAGAGCTGTTAATGCTACATACCAAGTTTCTCTTTCCACATCCCTGATTTGCATGATTAATATATTCCTATATGAAATTACCTAAAATGACATTTATCAAAACTCTTCCTCTCCAACTTCTTTCTAACACTCACTCACCCCAACACCTAACCCAGGCACCACCATCCCCTCTGACGGTGCAGGCAAAGAGAAGGAGAGAGGGCGGCGGGCGACAACAGAGGGAGGGAGAGAGATGGAGATGGAGAGAGAGGGCGGCGGCAAGGAGAGAGAGGGGGGAAGAAGGGACGTGGAAAGAGAAAATAAGGGCAAGGGGGTTTGGGTACTCTGGGAACAATGTAGTGTGTAGAGGAAAGTTTTGAAAAGAGAAGGGATGTGGAAAGAGAAGCTTGGTATGTGGCATTAGCAGGTCTCTACTAAAATCCTTTCCCATAAGAGCTCTTGGTGAGATCATGAGTAGTGCCATTAAGTCATGGGTGCAAACCCCATCCATGACCGCAGTTAAAAAAAAAAACATTATGAAACGGTAACGGCCCATACTGTTACGTTTTTTTATAATATAACAGTCATAACCGTCACGGTATCAAAAAATAGTAAAAATAGCGATCAAAATATCGATTGACGATGATTTTTTTTAACATTCTTTCCCCTTCTTTTTTATTTCTTTCTTTCCCAACCCATTTGTGCAGCTTCTTAAGATACTATGCTAGAATTTTTCCAAGCTTCTTTTTTCACCAAAACTCAGGTGATTTGCAAGAATTTAGAATTCTCATATGATGGTTTCTTCCTTCCTCAACCACAATACCCATATGTTCATACTTCATTGTTTTAATTAATTAGTTAATCTTGATATGGTAGTAAAATGTTACTTGAAAGTTTAAATTCATTCTCAATCTACGTTAGTGACTGAGTAATTCAGTATTGTACGTCTATACTGCTACTTATTAGTTTATTGACTTTAAGTGTTTAACACTAACGATTAGTTCTAGATTATGGTTGCAATGCATGTCTAATAATTTGCGATATTTGAACTTGTTTTAATATATACATGTAAGCTTATTTAATTCATAATAAACTTTACGAGTTTCAGAGAAGACAACGACACCGAATGCAATGACTTGGGGGACCGATATTTTTCTTTAAAGTGTTTACCAATGGGAAAAAGTAATGTTTTCTAGCATTTTAGAATGTTTTGGACTTTTTCAATTTTTTTTGGATTTTTTTTTAGTAAAATAAAAATTCAGACTGCGATGGACTGCGATATGCGACGCGATGATGACCCCGACCCCTCAATTTTAAACCATGTCCATGACATATAAGACCCATCTAGATTATAGGTTGAGGTTGATGATCATGTGGGTCCTACGGCCATCAAGTGGCCCCACGGGCTGTCTTACACGGTTTCTCCTGTGCGAGAAGTAAGCATTTTTCTGTGGCGTCCACATATGGGATATTAAAATGTTTATAGTACATCTACTTGTGGAATTTTATTTTATATAAAAAATGAGCTCATTTTTAAATTGTCTCTTCAGCGGGGCCCTAATATAGGACGCGTCATAGAATTTATGAAGTCATGTTTCAAATTGTTTTCTGCCGTTTTCAGTGCCCCAGTGAGGACTCAGCTCCACACCAACCTCACAACAGTACATGATGAAGACCCTATTATTAAAATAGATGGATAATTGAACAAGAAATTGATCGAACCAGGTGTTTTTCTGTTCAAATGGACCACCTAACAGGGGAAAACATATGTTCAAACAAAAGAGAGCCAGCTGCCTTAGATTTCATATACACACCCACTTGAGTGCATGCATTTAGAGTTCATAATTGTTTCCATAGGAAAAAACAGCATGACCATGAAATGTGACAGAGAACATGGGGTTGCTCAATTGGTAGGCAACCTCGGATGTCACCTTTCTACTCAGAGATGAATTCCTAGTATACCACTGTTTTAACTTGTTTGGACCTTTCACTTGTGGGCCACCTTTTCAATTGTGTGGGCTGCCTTGGGTCCCAACCCCTATGCTAGGGTACCAAATAAAAGAAAAGAAAAGTGTGACCAAGAAACACGTCAATGGGTGAGGAAGTTTGGCACCCAAAGAGAGGCAATGTGGGACGAAGAGTGGGTACTGGAATTATCCATCTACATATTGGGCGCCGGGTAGAGGCAAACTTCACTGCATCCAATCGTTATCCATCGTTGGGCGTGTAAATGATTGAAAACAACTTCTTCAATCCTAAAGTTGATGTTCGAACAATTTGCTGTAAAAGCATGAAAGGTAAACGTTATTTTCGCGCAAAGGAGAAGTATAAATTAAGAAATCAGTTTACTTATATTTTATGAAGTAAAAATCTTTCAGCCGAAAAAAAATATATGTAAAGTGTTTAGATGACTTCATTATTCATTTATTTTACTTTATTATTCATTTCTTTCACCTTTGGAGTTAACTTCTAACAGTTTTAACTTTACCTTAATGGAAGTAGGGCATGGATAGTGGGGCAAATATATAGTTTTTGTATTCTTTGGCACATTGAAGATTCGAAATCATGTACTCTATTAATACATCAATATTTCTAATTAGCTAACCTACAGCTGAGTTAAGAGAATAGTTTGAGTAGTTTTGAGACTCAATAAATTGATTTTCATTTACCTGTCCAATTTTTAATGACAGTTTAATCTGTTGGTATTAATTAGGTGAGTCACAGAACAGGAAAAATTGAAGGAAAAAGCAAAAGCATCATCGATATCGATATGCTTAAAATAAGCCTCTACCATAAACCAAGGTGATGCGGCCGGCACAAAGTGATGCTATTATAACGGGTGCATAGGTAAAATTCTTGTGCAAACACAAAGAAAGTCAGAATCATCTGTCCCAAATCACTTGGATGGATGACACGGCAGGTGAGCATATTGTTTCAACTTTCAACTCCATCCATCACTCTTTTTATTTTGGATTTTGGCTATGACCTGGGGAATTGAAACATTACTTCTCATGTAGACCATAGATTCCATGACCCAATTCATTGCCCTAGAATGACCTTCTTGGGTTAAATTGTGCCAGCTACCCCCACATGTTTACCTACGCATCCCCATCAGTGCTCATCTGAGTGGGCCCACATACTCCATCTCACTTTGTCAGTGTTGAATTTCTTTAACACTACGCGACCCAAATTCAAACTATAAGCCATCTTACCCACACAAGAATAGCAAAAAGATATATATATATATATATATATATATATATAAAAGGAGTTCTTACAGATTAATTCCTCTTAAAATTAATTTTCACAAGTTCGTGACAAAAGACATAAACTTGTCGCCATTCTACTTTGCCCAAACTTCTCCATAGATTTATCCTGACCTATAATATCGTGTGAGAGAGCGGGGTCACGTACATTGAGTTGGGATTGTTCTTGAAATGAGAAGATGATTGAGGAGCTCTTGAGGGTAGAGTAAATGAGATAAAATAAAGTGTCAGATCAAGGAAAAAAAGGAAATATTGGAAATTGGTAGTAAAAAATTAAAATGACAAAAAAACTTATTTTTAATTGCACAAAATGACAAGAAAGTGCTCTTAAAAGAAACAGAATGATAGGAAAAAAAAAACAAAAAACAAACAAAACCAGACATGAATTATAACAAGTTTCCATCTTGAAAACTAACATGTGATATGGCTTTAATTTCTTTCTCCTTTATTATAATTTGCATTGTTGGCGGCTAAACCAAGAAGAGATGATGATGGAGGTGCTATCAAGTAACATGTGAGATGGTCTAACGGTTCTAAAAATTTTACTGAGAGGAAAGTATTTAGTATTTTTGTAAAGATCTCCCACTAGAAAACAAAACCATCATCGACTCTGATACCATCGGTAACGATAATGACCCGCTGGCTTGCTGTCCACATGATATGTATGTTTCGGCTCATGGGTTCTAACCCAATCTTGTCTTACGATTTTAAAAGGCGTCACATAGAATTAAGGTCAAGTCTCACACATATAAAAGTAAGATCATCAGGACTAGCGTGTTTCCAATGTAGGATTTATGTGCACCACTGCATGCCTAGTCCTTTAGAGTCTCCCCCGCCTTTACTCTCTAGGCATATGCTCATCGTACCTAAGGCCTTAACAAGTTACTTGACCTGAGGTTGGCCCATTTAGCACCCAAATCACTAGTGTGAAAGAGGTAGTCAAGGTTAGGTAATTAGACCTTTCTGAACCAAACCTATGCTATATAAAAGAACTTCTTTGACAAACAATGGTTCAATTACTCATTGATGTCAATGATCAACTCCTACAATGGCCAGGTTCAGCAGAATTAATAGATAAACGGTTCAAAATAAGTCTCTAATTAATATTTTTGGGGCTCAATTCTTGACCATCAGAACCGTTGGATAGGTTAAAATAGATACATACAGCTCTCATCAATGATCAACACCGAGGTCGACTAATCTTGACTATCAAATGTAGAATGATGATTTCGGGCCCCACACATACTCCGATCGTTGATCCTTTTTTTTTCCTGTACGTCTCTTTCAATAAGTTCTACAAACTTATCATGATGGATGACCTGATTTGTGGGCAGAAATTTCTGATTAGATGCAACTCTTGTGAAATTATACATGTTTACTCTTAAAAGGTGAATCTAATTCTAAATCCTTGGCCCCATTGATGTTAAAACCACTGCTGGTGTAATGAAAACTTTATTAATCCATCCCATACATTTTGATTGAGTTGTAGTGGACATTCCAGTAGTGGCATACTTAATGCCTTAATATTCTTTTCCATATACAATCTACGAGTTGATTGAATCAAGATCCAAATAAAGGAATCGATGGTTCATGGACCTTATCTATTTGAAAATTCTATGTCAATTATGTCAATGTGATTCCATTACTACCTTGAGAATGTGAGATTCCATATGATATTTCCACAAATGCTCTTGACACATTGGAAATGTGATATTTTTAGGATTGAGACAAAACTATGCGAGATGAATGATAATCAAAATCCATTCTCATGAATTCTGTTTATCCAATTGTTAATAGTTATTGGAATCTCTTAATCTATACTTTTAATGATGCAGATCCTAAGGCGGATCCTAAGGCCCACTTTTTATGTGGCCTACTTACCTTCATTTGGAGAAAACTTTCATGTGTGAGAAAGGAAAAAAATGAACTGATTTTCTATTATTAGATAGGATTTTGATTTCTCATGCACGTACGTGGAAACGCGCCCAGCATTGAATCCTCTGACGACACAATCGAGCCCTTGAAGACTGCTTCATACTATGTCCTAAAAACAGTATCACATTATCTTCAATTTAGCAGCCATGTCAAAGGGTTCAGAACTACCTGGTTCTGTTCTGTTTACTTGTGTGGACGCAATTAATCATACGAAGATCGTAGTGGATCCCTACTACTTTTTTATATATGCATATATATAGGTTCACAAAGAGGCTAACACTTGATAAAATCAAAAGAAGCTCGATGGTATATAGAAGTAGATTTTACATGCTGGCATCTGATCAAGAAGAAATCGACCGGTAATAGGAGACGGAGACTTGTTGCGTAATAAGAAGTTAGACTAATCATTAACCGTCTCTAGCTTTATCTTGTAATAAGTTGTAACAGTACAAAAGGCTTCATCTTGTATTAGGAAAGAGACCCCAATAAATCGACAGAACTCTAAAGAATTCGTCCTGTTATCCTCCCAAATTCAATGCGTTACAGTATGATAACTTAATTTCTTGTTACTATTCTACGCATTATAAATAGGTCCTTATAAAATCTTTGAAACTCTATTCAAAAGATTATCATACTTTCAGGTGAGCTCCACATGATTAAAAGATGATTTCATAATTGATGATAAAGTCGATGAAATCATATAATTCAATATTAACGGCACCAGCGTTCTGTATTTTTAATACCAAACATGGATTCAATCAGATGACAGTAATAAGAGCTTGTTGTCTAATAAAATCTGGTGCTTGATACCACCAAACCCTCATGTCCTCCACAAATTTGGTGTGTCTAGCAAGTTTATGAGCCGCTTCATTACCCTTTCTATCCACATGAGCCACTTCATAACAAGTAAAATGTTTCAATAGTAATGTGATCTCATCAATCACATTGCCTTGTCTTGATAAATTTGGAGAATAAGAGTTAACGCTTCCACTACCTTCAATTAGTCACTTCCAAAAATAATAACCCCCACCCTGTGACATATCATCTGTAACCCATGCAAAGCAAACAAAGATTCAAATTAACCAAGCTTCATTACCCTCCCCCCACCCACATTAGCCACTTTCAAGAACGTTCCCTTCTGTTTTTATTTGTACCTCTTTGAATGATAGGAGATCCAGATAGAACAGTAATGAGGAACAATGTAGTAAATAAACAGTTTGTTATTTTTTATATAATTCTACAACAGCTGAGCTTTACATTTATACTACTATTCACATGAGAAACTGAATGCCAAGGCTGTAGCATAACAGAAGAGATAAGAAGATAAGATTGTTTGAATTATATGGGGGATGGAAACTACACATACAGATATCCTAATCAAATAGATGATCATCACTCTTTTTTTTTTTTTTTTTTTTTTTTGTTGTCAGAGGGTTCCCAACCCTTTGGGCTGGACTAATCCCTCCGGGCCCAGAGGGAAGCCGGATAAATCCCCTGTAGCCCTAGTGTGGTAGCGGAGTTTTGAACCCACAACCTCCGGGAGCAAACCGTGGTCCTAGACCAACTAAGCTACCCCTTGGGGTTAATCATCACTCTCAAAGGAGTGAAAAAGAGATCAAAAGATTTCTCCACGGCAGCAAACATCAGCCTATAGTAGAAACGCCGTTTGATAAACATACATGGGAGATTCTTTCAAGAACATCGTCTTGCTGATGTGAATTGTGATTGATTCATGGTTTTAAATTTTGATGTCGGTCTTCATGCCGGTCAAGACCGGAAGGAGTCCATGCCGCCTATGCCGAACTCGAACGGGCGCACCAGCCCTTCGAGAGATTTTCTAAAGAATATTTCAAAATAAAATAAAAAATAATAGAAAACTAATTGTTTCAAAATATTATTAGGTTGGTTAATAAAACAGTACACCTGACTGAGCTTCCCTACAAATCTGATTTACTCAAAAAGTCTGTTTACATGCGTGATAGCTAAGTTACAGTTTTATTTTTGGTGGCACCACTACCCAGGGAATGTACAGTTTCAACTTTCATCAATCATCACATATTAGGCTCTTTCTCCAGGTTGCACCAAACAGATGAGAGTATCCAATGAGATTACTGTTTGTTTTATACCTCTACTGTGGTTAAGAGGTGACAACAGACCCGGCTTTGAGTCATGTCTCAAGATGGGGTCCCTTTTGTTCCTTTGTACACAAGTCTACTAGATACTCAGTACTCAGGCCCGGTTCGCCCAATTCTTTTAAGTCATCCCTCCCACAGACTGACTGAAACAGATTAACTAGCCTTTTGACAAATGTTTACAATTTTTATGACAGGAGCCTGTTGCACGGCAAAGAGGTTCTCAGGGTACTGATAACACCTAAAACTATAGTTCTAGGTTCAAGCCTGGTGACTTCTAGGTTCAAGACTGGTGACCTTTTAAGATAATGACCCCAAAAGGACAAAAAGAAATACAATCAATCAGAAAATTTTCTGGATAGATTGAAATAGAGAATTAGTATTTATGTAGATGAGTTGAGATAAAGGCCTTTTTTTTTTTTTTTTTTATGATGATGATGAAGAGAACCACAAGACAGCCCTCAAGTATGGTATTAGAAAAGTTGCATTATGAATTGTATGCTGATTCCACTTCACGCAAACCTAGGTGGGCCATCCTTCTCTTGATTCAAGTGATTCCGCCGATGCCCTCTAATCAAAATATATTCCCTCTCCGAGTTGATTAATGCATAAATTATCTTCTGTTATGACCTAGCGGGACTTTCCTTGATAGGATTCTACTAACCCAGATGTGGGGGGCTCACATTTTTTAAATCTATCTATTTGTCTCATGCGTCCCAGAAAGGTACGTTCTCACTCTAATAAGAGTGATTTAACCATTGAATTCATTAATGTATATAATTGAGAATTTGTATCCATAACTAATCTCATTTTTCATGAGATTAAAAGGTGTATATTGCTCTCCTTTGAGTGTGTGCCGTGCTCTCTCTCTCTCTCTCTCTCTCTCTCTCTCTCCAATGAAAATACACTCATCCAGTTTCACTTTCATATTAAGTAATTTGCACCTTTGAGTTTGTTCATGCACAAAAGTGGGAGCTTGACTCAATCATTAAATTTCAGTTTTATACCTTGATTAATTTATTGGTGTATAGCAATATTCACATTAAAGCTAGACTTAAATTGGAACCTAGTTGTTGAGGGCTGAAGTTTGTAAGATTAGAAAATTATTACTGTCCAACGGGAGAGGGAGAGGGAGAGATAGAGGGAGAGAGAGAGCAGGGGAAACTATTACTGCTTCAAAATAGGTCATATGGCATTGTCCATGGGGCTCCTGGCCCTTCCCAGCAGTAGTGGAACTAGAAGATTTTCCTTGGAGGTGGGCCATTATGTAGGAAAACATATTCTTAGGGATGGTGAAGCGCTAAAGCTGGTCTCTTTGTTTACCAATCCCCTATTGCCTTAAATCAGATGGTCTTAAACATCTAACTAATGATTTGTTTTCTTTTTCCCTTTGCATGATTAAAACCTCAAGTCCGCCAACACATTCACAATTAAGTGGTGTTGTGACACAAATACCACGATTGATCCACGGGTCCTCAAGTTGAAGCGGTACACCTAAACCACTGTCCCAACATAGTGGGAAAAAGAAACTTCAGTCCTATAATTTTCATGAACAAATTATTTTAGAAATTCTTACAAAAAAAAATAAAAATAAAGCATGTACTCTAATTGAATAGATTAGTTAAGAAAAAAGGAAAACAGCAGCAGAGGGTGTGTACTTTTTTTTTACGAAAATATTCCATGGTGATACTGTCAATCTTTTCCCAGTTAATTATAAGTCAAAATCTGCAACTCCTAGGCACCCTTCCTCCCAACTCAGAGGGTTCAGATTGGCTGTACAACTCATGATGCTTGTGTTATGTTCCAAAGAAGAACAATAGGGAATAGGAAGATCTAATTGGGCTTATGTAATTTCCATATACATAGAGGGAGAGAGACAGAGATTCAGATCCGAGATAAACACAACACAAACCCTCTGTTTGGTTAGCTACATATTAGGAGAAATCTTGGATTCATCCCTACTAAACTGGTAGGAGTTCCCAAAATCTACTTTATCACATGCATCTTCCTTAAGTACATTGGAGTTGTGTGTTTCAACAGAATTGGAGATATGGGTGACGATATGGTTAAGTGGAAGATGATGTTGCCAATGAATGAAGACATTTTCGTCAAAAATAATGTAAAGGCACCCTCAGCCAAATAAATTCTTTAAAGGTTTAAGCATAATTTCTTTTATAAAATTAAAGGACAATTTCAGCAATTAAAGTAGCTAAGATAATCCTGATGACTTGGAAAGAAAGTAAGGGACAAATAGGTCCACATTAAGTTGACAAACAAATAGTACCATGGTCTAATCATGAATTATACTGCAGACATCATTCAGTGTGAAGAGGACTATCGATACGGACAAGGAATCGTGGCCCAGATGTTGATGTTTGTCACTCTTATTAGGTTTTGTTTTGTTTTGTTTGACAAATGATGACAGAGTGTGTTGTTGATATGTTGTTTTCGTGTTGTTCCCTTGGAAAAGACGGGTCAGCCACCTGATAATAGGAGTCCGGATGGATCCAATGAGGATTGAACTCGAGAAATATTGAGCTCACAAGGAGTCGAGCCGAGCCCATCGACTCAAAATAAAGTTACTCTAACTTGAGTTTGTCCACTTGCAGCAATGAGACAGTTTGATTGAAAAAAACAATATATATATATATATATTAGTACAATCTTATTCATTAATTTCATATCTTTATTCTTTAATAAACTGGTCAATTGTACGTTGAATAGAGCATTACAACATGAACACACATTATACGTGTAGAGCATGTCTTCTACTATCCCAAGTTGTAGCAAAGCTAGTAAAATACATGAGAGCAGGTGAGTTCAATCCCCGAAAGAGGGCCAAGAACTCCCACTAGGACATTCGATTTTAAAGAAACATAAGGCCCAAAACCAATTATAAGAGAATCTTGGCTGTGCACAAGGCAGACCAATGACCAAGCCTTGTGATTAACCCTAGAAATATAAGAATATCCAAGGGATTATTAACATGATTTGTCGGGTGATGCAGCGAACACAAGATAACATATTTGATTAGATTAAACCATCGAGCCGAAAAATCCACGTAAGAGATTAGCCGTTAATAGCCTTCTAATTAAAAAGACTTGTTGTCCCATCCAAATCCAAGCATCATTATTAAATGTAATGTGAGGATCCACCGCAATAACCGATTATGACTCGCAACACGACAAAAGAAAGTCAAATAATGTGAATTCTAGTTTGCATTATTAATTACAATCATAAAAAAACTTTGAGGATCTTACCGAAAAAATCCCCTTAGACTCATTGAAAATTAAAAGGGGCTTAGAAAGTCTCCAGACACTGCAGTGATCCTACATGCCTGATTTGGTTTAGTTTTTTTCAGTTTTTCTAAGAGGGGATATCGCCGCTCATATCTTGCCTTTTTACAATCGATCAAAACCCATTTTTCTCATTTTTCATCTTCCTCCTTTCCCTCACCTCCTCCATCGATCTCAACCCAACTGGTCTCAGGCGCTCCCCGTTGATTGCAATTAATGATTCATCTTCCACCTCTTTTCACCTTCTAGCAAGCATGTGGAGATCTTAGTTGTATTTTTCCTCTTCGTGATCTCAAAGAGTATTCCTCTATTGTAACGTCTAATATGTGAGGTTTGGGTTTGAGATTGAGTTGGAGTTGGAGGAAGGAGGAGGAAGATGAAAAACGGGCAGATGAGGAAGGAAGAGGAGGAGGAAGAAAATGAAAAATGAGTGGACGAGGAAGAAAGAGGAGGATGAAGAAGAAGAAAAATGAGCAGGGACAATCACGGGTGAGCGGCGATATCCCCGCTCATGACAGATTTTGTTATGAGAGCTTAACCTTTTATGTGAGAGGATATCCCCGCTTAATATATGAAGTTTATAGGTGATAGGCAGCGATATCACTTCTCATGACAGATTTTCCCAAGAGATGAACTAGGAGATTAATCTTTTTAAGTGAGGGGATGTCCCCACTCACCCGCGATTGTCCCTGCTCTTACTTCTTCTTCCTCCTCCTCTTCCTTCCTCCTCCACTCATTTTTCATCTTCTTCCTCCTCCTCGTTCTTCCTCATCCGCTCGTTTTTCATTTTCATCCCCCTTCCTCCAACTCCAACTCAATCTCAAACCCAAACCTCACATATTAAACGTCACAATAGTGGAATAGGGTAGGGTTTCATGTTCTACACTCCTTGATCTCTGATGAGTTGTAGGTCACGAAGATGAAAAATACAACTACGATCTCCGCGTGCTTGCTAGAAGGAAGATGAAGCATTGCAATTGACGATGAGTGCCTGGGATCAATTGGGTTGAGACCGATGGAGGAAGTGAGGGAAAGGAGAAAGATGAAAAATGAAGAAAATGGGTTTTGATCAATTGTAAAAAGGCAAGATGAGCGGCAATATCCCCTCTCAGGGAAAACTGAAAAAAACTAAACCAAATCAAGCCTGTAGGACCACTGCAGTGCATGGAGACTTTCTAAACTCCTTTTGATCTTCAATGAGTCTAAGGGGATTTTTTTGGTTAAATCCTCAAAAACTTTTGGACACATATTGTTGGAATTGATAGTCTAAATATTCCAGTAAGAAAATTAAGAAATCTTCTATCCTATGGAAATCCTAAAGTCATTTTGAAATAGTCTAAAACGTCATCTAGAAATTTTAAATATCATCATTGGATTTTTATTATTGCCTTGCTATATATTAAGTCATGTCATTTAAAAGTGTCGTTTGATAGGCTATATAAACTTGTGTTGCAGTTCTTTCATAAAGAGCGAAGAAAGTGTCTTAAAATATATTCAAATGTTTGGTGTAGTCTCACGGTACTATAAGAGCAAGGGTGGGGGCCCTCACATTCATATCCAAGGCCCCACCCCTTACTCTTATGGTACCGTGAGAATAATTCTCACAAGAGCATCTCCCTACATAGATTTATATATAATTGTAAAGTACTTTGCTCATACAGCCCTTTGGCTGTACAACCCCACATACCCAAGCAAACAACACAATTCCATATTTTTTTACAAGCCAGAGCATTTCTTCAAAGTGATATTAGATTATGTTTTCTACTCATATATTGTTTGAAAAGTATGGATCACTATCCCACTCACAGGAATTCCTCCCAAAGAGGGCTCAACGCTCACTAGACAACATGAGTTGGCAACCTCGGATTTCACTTGGCTATTCACATATCAATCTTTGGGTATGCTACTCTTTCCACATATGTGGGCCTCTTCTCATGTTTGTAGTCTTCCTTTCACTTGTGTAGGCTACTTTGGGTCTCCACCCTTATTAACTAGATTAACTAGAGTAACTAGAAAAAATAAAAGAAAGACAAAAAACAAAAGAAGCTTACCTAAGCACTACTCTTTAGGGGGATGTCCCAAAAAAAAAAATTACATAAATTTGTCTACATTTAAGATAACGTGTATGATTGATAAGTTAAAATAATACAGATGATTAATATTATTCTTGCAGTGGGACTAACTCATATTGAGTAAACTACCTTCCACAGTGGGACTAAAACTACCATCCTGTGGTTGGACTGACTTCTATTGAATAAACTATGTTATATGAGTAAAATTAAGAAACATTATGCAAAAAAGAAAGGGCTGTCATTTTTAGGAATTCGTGTTCTAAGTTAACCCAACAGAGGAAGCACTACTCATCCCACTCGGATCCCTCTTATTTGAATTCTAGGGACATTCATTAAAAGATCGTATCAGTAACTACTGTCATTCTCGAGCATCCCAAAGGAGGAAGAGAGCATAGATGGAAAAAAAAAACACAAAAAGAAAAAACATAGGGGAGATGGTGAAATAGAAAAGAATAACAGAAAAGGGGTAAGAGAGTAAGAGGAAAGAAGTAGTAGGAGAAGAAAAGGAAAGGGCCTGCCATATCGCAACCCATATATACAAATGACCATCTAATTTTTACATGAGATAGAAAAATATAACTGACTTGGTTCTAAACCTCTAAAATATCGTTATTAATATGATTAATTAAATGCAACTTAATTTCTTATAGAAAATTTTACAAAGACACACAATAGTGGATATTTTCATCAAAAAAAAGAGAAAATTATACGACATCCTTTGCCTTTATTTTTATGTTTTTATTTGCTTATCCATTTAATTAAACTATATTACTAATTTTTTTGAGTATAGTGTTACACCCCGACCCAAACTAATCATGATTAAGACTAATTAATTGAGATTAATGCTAATTAAGCATGGATAAATGGGTTAATCAAGGTTAATGACCAAAGAGAGACAAATTAATCTCAAATGAGGGATTAAGCATAATGAAATGAAATTGAGATGGTTAAAATGAGTTTAGACTCAAACAAGGTAGACTAAGGACTTTTTCGTAAATACGGATTTTCGCGTATTTCGTCGAATACGAAAATTCTTGATACCAACGTGTGTATTTCGAATAGTACGTTAACTTTCATAATAGACACGATCCCATTGGACCTCAAATGGACCAAGTGAGACTTCATTTGACTCAAAATGTAATAAAGCTTAAGAAGGGGGGGTTTTGGTGTGAGAGCTCCTAGTATTAGAATGAGATGAGGGAGTGAGCTCATTTCATTTCAAAGCTAAACCCTAGACTCATCTTTTCCTTTCTCTTCCTTTCTTCCCCATCAAGAGTGAGGTTAAGGGTGATTCAAGTGGATTTTGAGGATTGTAGTCTCATCTCCATCTTCTTCCTCAGGCCCCATTTGTTGAAGAGTACAGCTTAAGAAAGATCTCAAGGTTTCTCTCATTGAGCTACAAGTAAGTGCTTGGAACTTTTAATGAGTTTTCAAGTTATAATGAGTGATTAGGCATGGTTATTAGCATAAATAGCTTATGGGATGCATCTTTGTGTTTTCATGGAATTAGGGCTTGAAGTTTGAGGATTTTAATCTCAACCCAAGCTAGGGAAAGAGGGCTTTTGCCATTAAGCTTCACAAGAGGCAAGTATAACCATTTCTTGTGATTAGCATTACTTGTTGTAGAAATGCATATAGTTTTTCATGGGTTTGTGCATTTTCCATTGATTTTGGAGTTGGTTATGGGTTGTGTGAATGATTAATGAATGCTTAGAAGTATTGTTTGGAAATGGATGATGTGTGAGGAGGGGACAGGAGGTCCCATTACTATCGTAAGTTGTTGATGAATAATGGAGAAGGGAGTGTAAAAGAAGAGAGAGAGAATCAGATTTTCGGAGTTGAACTCTGGACAGTTCGCTCGAGCGAACATGGAGTCGCTCGAGCGACCAAGGTTCTGTGACAGAGCGAAATGATTCTGGACAGTTCACTCGAGCGAACATGAGGTGTGCTCGAGCGGCCAACGTTCTGTGAGGTGTCCGATCAAGCGAACTTTACTTGCTCGAGTGAACCTTGACTGTACGAACCTGATACAGGTTGAGTCCAGCGGATTTTGGATTTTTACACAAATTTGGAGTACTTCTTGTAAGTGTGAGTACTCTTTAAATTAGATTTCGAGTTTAAACCTCCATGGGTGATAATTATGGAGACTATACAATGCACATATTAAATATAAATGTGATGTCCATCGAGAATAACACTTGCATTTGGAAACCAATGGTTACACCCAGATGGTTGGTTTAGATTGAGACAGAATTGAGTAGAACTATAAATGAGTAGTAAGATCTCTCATTATAACGTATTTCACGTTGTTGGGTCCCGATCTAGTGAGATTGGTACTACCGTTATTCTCTCTTAATGTTATGAAGAGAACTATTGAAATGAATTATTGAAAGACATTAATCCTCAAGTTGGCATTACCTAGCTACTGTACTAGAACTCTAAATGAGTTCAATGAATTGATAAATGAAGTAAATGACTAATCCTGCTGCAGCAGATGGATTTGGGGGCGTTTCGGAGCTCCGTGGTGATGCTAGTTGTCCCTAGCCAGGACACTAGTAAGTCCCACATATTCCGATCATATCTATGGGTATTGATTGATGCATTCTGTTTGGAAGATGAATCATTCCTTTGAGGGAAGATGGTAAATTAAATGAATCATTTCTTTGAGGGAATATGGTAAATTAAATAAATCCTTCCTTGAGGGAAGATGGTAAATGAAATGAAATGAAATGAAACGAATGAATGAAAGTTATGGTAGTGACTATCCCGTGCATTGTTGTTGTAGAAATTATTTGGACTTATTAGAATTGGAATTGTTATTAAATAGATGAAATGAGTTGAGTATATGTATTAATTAACATGTGCTATTACTAGATCTGTTTATACATTGTTGAACCGTGGTGTTCATTAGTGTTATTGATGGCATTACAGGCCTGATTGTCCCTTCCGGTGCAGCAGCGGCCACGGCGCCAGCGGAGGAGACCGCTCCGGTTCCTCCAGGAGGATTAATTGAATGGAACGGTCGGAATGCCATTTGATATGGGCATCCGAGTGCGAAAAAGAGTCATAATATTTTGAGAAATGTTTTGAAACGTTATTTTGTACATTCATTTATGAAATGTAATTAATTGTTAATATATGGTGTTGGATATGCACCGATTGATAAACTATGATGGAAGTGATACATGTATAAGGACCTTAATCTTTTGTATACATGTAAATCGAAATTTGATAATGTCAAATATATGTGTTTCCGCGATATTGTGTATTTGATACAGGTTTATTGAATATGTTATCCTTTGTGGATTTCGTTCTAACTTCGGTTAATTCGGAGTTCACGGGAGTAAGTATGGGTTCACGGTTCGGGGTTATCGTAATTCGGGCCCGGGTCGTGACATATAGCCGAGGTGAGTTTGTTGAGGCTACTAAAACTAGAGCTGAGGTTTATCATTCGGCTATGAAAAGCTTAACAAAGAACCACAATGGGTGAACTCGGGAAGGATTCCAACCACAGAAAAATATTGGCTGAAGAGAGAGACCACCCGTGTGCACCCTCGAGCATGTAAATTGGCAACGACTCAGAGGTTCAACAAATCCAAATGGGGCAGCCAAGAGACGGAAAAATTCTAGTGACATGAATTGGCTGCACAACTCCTTCTTCATGCCAAACTTCTCAAAAAAGAATACATCTGTAACACGGCATTTTAAAGCTTTCGATTTTCATTGGTAGGATAGAGCCATCAGTGTAGAGATCCGCACTGAGGAATCTTTTGAACAGAGCCCAGCCCACTTAGCTACTCATGATCACAACCTCACACCCCTTTCGTCATCCTCCCCACCTAAACTGAAGCAGTAAGATAGAATACGTACGGACCTTCATTATTATACATTCTTCCTCCAAATAAGAAACATGAAGCATACATCCAAAGCAGGTTCAGTTTTCTAGCAGGTGTGATTCTTTTAAGCCAAAAAGTTTGAAAGTATCTTTCAAAGAAAAAAGACAACATCAAGGTGAAATGTGCGTTGAAAATATCTTGAAGTCTTCTTTTTCTCATTTTAAGGTTTGTTTCCCTTTCTTTCCACTTTGCATTCTAAAGTAAAATGTGCAGCATCACAACTCAGTACTAACGCATTACTCAGTGATTGTATGATTAAAAAAACAGACCAAAAAAAAAAAAAAATAACCCAAAAATAACACAACTCACTGTAATTTACGATTTGCACATTAAAGTACATTATCTTGATTCAATATAATTTTGACCAATTCACACAAGGTTTCAATTAAACATTCAAAAATAAAAAATTATAAAAATACCAGAAATTTTAGAAAATATTTAAATGAAGGTATGATAAATTGAACCTGGGACCCATATGCTACAGCTTGTAGGCCATTGGCATCAAATTATGGTGCAGTTTTCTTTAGAGCCCCTATAGATCAAGGGGTTCAACAGAAAGGTCCCATCGTTGATGAGGGTTGGCACCAAAGATTTAGAATATAATCCATGTTATTGAGTAAGAAAAATAATGACAACCAGCACTCATAGTTCATGAAATTTACACCAAGATACCACCAGGGGAAGGAGTGTGAGAAATGGTTGGATTCACAATAAATATGGTTCCACAAAATGCTTGGTCATGTTAGCCGGCCTTTACTCATCATGTTCTTTCTGACTTATGTATATAGATTTAAGTTAAAAAAAGTAACAAAAACAAGTAATTATCAGAAAAGGTCAAAAAAAAATAAAAATACCATTAAGAATTAAAAAATAAATAAAACCCAAAAACATAAATTTCGTTGCAATGATACAAAATTTCATGCACGACTCAAAAGAAGCTAAATAAAAAGTAGCAAACAACCACAACCCAACAGCAAAATCAACAGTCTGCAAAGCTAAAATGATAAATAAGACTGGACAAGCATGAGGACGTATAAAGAGAGGCAGAAAGGAGGATTAATTGCTAAGTGAATGCATCACAGTTACTTTGTAACGCCCCAATTCTAGATACCGAGAAAATCGTCGGAATACCTGAAGTTGGCGCGCTACTTCCCGAAAAATCCGAGAACTTCCAAGATTGTAGGCCCGCAGTGAGGTCCAATTTAAAACTTTTGAACAATATACTATCAATGGTTAAATTGCGGAAGCATAAAAAGTAAAGCGGAAGCAATAGGTATCAATATATTTCAAATGTGAGTAGAACTGTAGTCTAGTTTATAAGTATCAACTGTTAAGATCAGAGATTAAGTACATTTTAACTGCTACCCAGCACACTACAAAATTCGCTCCAAAAGCCCAAACAAAGTAAAAACTCTCAAAGCCCTAGCCCTGGCTCTCCACCCTCCGGCTCGACATCTGGGTCGGCCGGGCCCCAAACGTAAACTCCGACGACAGGCGCTTCTACGAGCGCAAGCGCGTCCTCCGCGAACTCGGGGTCAAGGCCTAAGCACCAAAGATGGGTCAGATCTAAAGATCTGGCAAGTCACAGTATACGAGTAACATAGAACATATATATCAAAAGAGTAGAGACAGGTATATAAATTAAGGAATAACAAGATAAACGATCTAGGCAGTTGAGCAGATAAACATATAGAATCAGGATAAAGATACATCATCTAATCTACTACAATATGGCACATTCACACAAGCTGGATACCGCGGGATATTATGCCGCGGCCCTCCCATACTGAACACAGTTGTGGCTAAGAGTCTCACCAGTGCTGGGGATTACTAACCCCGCAAATCACTCATCAGTCTCACCACACTCATCACTCGGGGAGACTGGATTTCGTATCACACCGTCCGTCTACAACATAGCTCATCATGATAGCCCCTCAACACTCATAATAGCTTCTACCAGGGATGATCAGTCAACAGGCTGAGCTTAAATCAACCGAGCGAATGTCTATGCCGACTCGAGGGAACTCTAAAGGTCTGTGTCTGTCTAGGATTTGCCTTGCGTGAACAAGGTCCTAACCAAGTCTCTAAGAGGTTCAACTATCAATTAGTCAATGAATTACAATCCAAATCCAAGCCCACTCGTTGGATCCATACCAAGGCACATCAAACACATGGCCTGGTCTAAAACAGTCCAAATGAGGTATCAATCCATTTCTATTGATAATCAACTCATTCTCATCCATCATGAGTTATAAGACAAATAAAATCCACCTCTCCAATTCTAAGGGTACACATTTCCATACTTAGGCTAAAAAAGGGCCCACCTAGCCACAGACACGGGTCAGTGTTCTTCCATTCACACCATCGGGTCACCTCTAGATATCCTAAGTTCAGGTCATCCATTTCCATTTAATTAACAGTTATTAACTACAGTAAGGATATAAGAGTGACAATAATAAGAAAGGTGAAGTATGAACTTCACATATGATAATCAATCTAGAAAATAACAATAGTCCAACCCTAGGTAATGGACCACATTCAGGTCCAGGTCCATCTCAGGTAATTTGATCCCTAAATAGAGTCTCAGATGCCAAAGGATACTGTGTTTGGTGCTCCTGAGGTTACGGGCATCATTGACAACGTTTAAGGATTGAATCATCTTAGATTAAACAACCAAAACCCTACTTGGTGGTCCCCACGAGTCAAGGTTGAGCCACACCATTGACTCGGGCTTGGCACATCAATAAATGTCCATTTGGATGGTCAATGGGCCCCACAATTGATCACAGCTTCTAATTACTAAAAACTGGAAAATCACTGATCCCAGTGTGCTCGGTCGACCTGGCACAAGGCTTGGTCGACCGAGTACACTGGGGGTTGACCCCCAGGACGACCCTGGTACAGTGTGCTCGGTCGACCTGGCTGCAGGTCGGTCGACCAAGTGCACTGGGAAATTTGGTCAGTCACCTGGAAGGCATGATTCAATCTCAGGGAAATTCCTGTGTGTCCGGTCGACCTGTTGGCCTGGGAGGTCGACCGCATATACAGAGAATCCTAGAAAGTGATGTCCCAGCTTCCAGCCTTTTCCACTGCAATTCCTGTGTGCTCAGTCGACCCTGAGCAGGGCTCGGTCGACCGTGCATACAGGATTTCTAGTTCTTATGAAAAGTCCAGCTCCCAGTTGTGTTCTGTAGAAATTAGTGTGCTCGGTCGACCTGGCACAGGGCTCGGTCGACCGAGTACACTGAACTTTCAATTTCTGCAGAAAATAACTGGGACTGTGTTTTTCCCAGGTTTTAGTGTGCCCGGTCGACCGGGCTGTAGGTCGGTCGACCGGGTACACGCAATCTGCTGGAACCCAGATTTTCAGGGTTTCTTCTCCTTCAACCCATTTTTCCATTTAAACAACTCCAATCTCACCCAATCATTACCAAAACATTAGAAAACACAAAACACTTCAATGTACCTCCCTCAAACACCCAAATGGCCCATTGATCTTCCAAATGGGTAAAAACCCATCCATCAATGCCAAAAATCCAAGACAACTAAGCTCAAGGTAAATCTAACACTTGTTCATTTACTGAATTGAAATTTCGAAATCAAGTAAACTAGAAGACATATGTTCTATGTTAAATACATATATTGTACTTGCCTTTGAGAAATGAGAGATTGTAGAGAGAGAGAAGAGAGAGAGAGAACCAATCCAAAGCAAGAAGATGAAGTCCAGCTCCTAGGGTTTTCTCCAGCACAACAACAGCCTAGCACTCAGCTCTAGGGGAGAAATGAGAGAGAGGAAGGAGAGGGGAATGAAGAAGAGAGCAAGGAGAAGAAATGAGTGAGAGATGAATAGAAGCTAGGTTACATTGGGAAATGGGCTAGATTTATAGGATTTGGGGGTTTGGCTAAGGATTGAAATGCCCTTTAAGCTTGTATGGGATTAGGGTTAGGGTAGAGGGCTTTTAGGTCTTTAGGTGGGAAGGTTCTAGAAGAGTGCTTTTTAGGAATACCCCCCTATAGATAACTCTAATTCCTAACTAGGGCCTACACTCACTAACTAACCCAAGAAATTGCAAAAGACCCCTATAACCCTAATACTAATACAACTAGACTAATCTAACTCAAACCTAAGAAAATACTTAGCTACCCCTACTAACCCCTAATTAATATAATTAGCTAATAAATAATATTAAATAGTATTCAAATCAAATTGAGGGCCCACAAAGGGGTGGGGCCTCACATACTTGGTATAGAACTCAATCCATTGACAAAGATAAAATGTTAATTCAACGAGTTCTTCATTGCTTTGGGTTGAATGCTCACTTTTCTAATAAAGATGTAAGTTTTCCATGCAGCCAAACATGGGAGAGCACACTTGGAACTAAAGACAACCGTTGTGTCCCAGGAATCACTCTGGCCGTAAGTTTTTTTTTTTTTTTGCTAAATTGCAAATTGAATTAAGAAAGAGAGAAAAGAATACAGCCAAAAAGCAACTAAACAAAGAAGAAAAGCAACAAGAGAAAGAAAGAGCAGAGCTCTAGATCAACCCATGAGTAGGCTGGTTACAAAGGAGAAAGAAAGAGTTTAAAGAACAACTGGAAAAGGAAGAAGACATATTTCTTAAAGAGAAAGTGGCATCCTCTAAAAGGAAATTAATCACAGATTGAAGGGAGGGCACCTTGTTGGAGAAGATAACCATATTCCTTTCTTTTCATAAGTTGAATAGAGTAACTATGAAGAGGGCGCCCAGACCTTTCTTGGCTTTCGAGCAAGAGTTTCTCTGGCCGTACGTTGAAACAACAAAATAGGACTATTTCAATGAAAAATGACACTCCAGTAATCATCGGTGCAAAAGGGAACAAATATGGCAATGCAACATTGGGAGATGATTGGAAGAGAAGACGAGGGTGCAATGATGCCAAGGGCCAACATGATAAAACAATGACGAAGTGAAAGGGTCCAACACCAGTAATCATCCGTACAAAAGTAAAAACATGTGGAATACAAAGTTGAGTAATGTGTGGGGGCTTCCCCTAAGAGCATGATTACACTAATCTTGGCTAAATTACCGTTTGGCTTATCTCGGTCTCGGTATCCAAGCTCGGAAGGAATATCACATTCAGCTCGGCAACAGTGCCAACTAACATCCAACTTGAGCTAGCTTCGGTAAAGGTACCAGCTACCCTCATCTCGGTCTCGGCAGCAATGTCCTGACACCTCCATCTCGGCATCATCCTCAGCTCGGCATTGCCAACTAGGATGAGTACAAGGTCATAATTGTACCCCATAACGCTACGGCTTTGTTGCAGAACGTACTGATAGACAAGATGGGCGCCGGACTATGATAAGAGACCAGCCTTATCAGGCGATCACCTCCACATTAATACGAGGATTTGGCGCATGATCCGATGGGACGTTTCCCCACCTACCGCTATTAAGGAAGCATGGTGTGGGGCAACGAGACAGTGCCTCTACCTACCTCCATGGAAGGTGCTTTCCTATATATATATATATGCATGAGGTATACCCACAAAAGACAGACGATCATATACACCCTTACTCTGCATTCTCTCCTTCCTTACTCACCCATCCTTTGTCTAGTGACTGTGAAATTTTATGAAGGCTACCAGAATGGATTACTAGTTCTATTTAACCAATCAATGCAGCGGAAATAAACCAATCAGACAATATAGAACTAGCTATCTACCAATCACACACCACAAGAAGGCAGACACAATATTTAACGTGGAAACCCTATCCAGGGAGAAAAATCACGAACCAGAAATCAAGAGTTCACGAACAGTTACAAGATATACTCATAAGCTCCTTTACCTCAGTCTGTACCTCGACCTAAGGACTGTAGTTATTCTTGCAAAGGATCCACTGACACGACATCCACCGTGCCCCGTTCTCCTTACTTGATCTCCTCGCACCTTGTCAACCAAGATGATCAATCTTCTACAAGAAAAGTAGAAGCAGCAACAACCTTCTAGAGCAGCCCTTCAGAATAGTCTCTCAATGGCTCTAGAGAATAACCCTCTCTAAGATATCTCTGACTCAGATCAATGAGAGTTGTGATGGTGGTGATACCCACTAGGGTTGAGAGAAACACCCTATAAATAGCCCCAAATTCGTGCCTTAGACTTAGTGCACAAGTAGGACTCAAACTGGGAAACAAAGTCTCAAAAGGAAACAAGTTCGTATAGAAACTGGAGACTTTCCCGAATCTGCGCGCACTGTCCGATCGATCGGACTGTGGATCCGATCGATCGGACCATCCAAATAACTGGATGCCTTTTCTGACCGATCGATCGGGCCTGAGGGATTTCGCCCGGTCTTCTCTTTTCTTCTATTCTTCACTTCAGCTCTTCCGGCGACACAACCACAGTCCATTCTAAAATAAATTAGGAAATACAACTCAATGGACCCAGAGTTTTATCCAACCCATGAATTAGCCAATAAAAATACTAACAATCTCCCCCTTTGGCAATTCATGGACAAAACTCCCTACAACAATACAAATGATCTACCCAAGAGGAAAACCCAAAATACATTGAATTTAAAAAAAAACAGCATCCTCAGCATCCATCCTGTAGATCTTTGCTTGTTTCTCCCCCTGGCTTCAGTATTCTCCCCCTTTTTGTCCACAATTGACAAACAATTTTGTTCAAGCAGCTTCTGTCCATCTGGATTCTGCAGCTCCCCCTAAATAGACTCCCCCTCAAGATGATCTTCGTATCAGCACTGAGATGGGGGCTTGATCTTGTAGATCAGGGGTGATGAAGCTTTGGTACACACACACTTGCAATTTCAGATAGTTCAGCATAGTGTGTACCAAGACAGATGGAAGGTCTTCTTTCTTGACCCAGACAGCTTTGGTTTTCATAGGTGACGCTTCCTTCTGCTTTTTCCATTGCTTTTGGTTTGGAAACTTTCGCAGCTTATTGCAATGGGGTCGAATGTGTCCTTTAATTCCACAGTGATGACAAGTGGGTATACGTTCAGGACGTGGCACATTCTTCTTCTTGGCAGCTATAACATGAACAACAGGATTAGTAACAACTGAATTTTGAACAACACAGTTAATACCTTTGGCTTTTGATGTAGATGCCCCGTCAGTGTAGCCAATGCCATGCATGTTATTCTTTGCCTTTTGACTGCACAGGATGTCATCAAGTTTTTTAGACTCAGCATTCATCCTGTTTAGTGAAGCCTTACTTGTATCCAACTCAGAAAGAACTATCTTGAGTCTTCCTTGCAAGTCGGTATTTTCAGCTTTCAAAGTCTTCATATCATGATTAATCAAAACACACTTCTGTACTTCAGCAGTCAACATATCTGCTAATTTGTTATTTTCAACCTCTAAGTAACTCACTTTTGTAAGAGCTTCAGACAATTCAGCTTTTAAAGAAGTATTATGCTCTTCAGATTCTTTCCAGCTTGTAGCCACTTTTTCATTCATCTTGAGCATCTTCATGGTCTTTGCAAACAATATATGATATTCAGCTTGTCAATCATGTTCTGTCTCTGACTCACTAACATCTTGATCAGTCCCTTCATCAGAAACTAACTGAGTAACAGAAACAGAAGTTGCCATGAATGCCATAAATTTTTCTTTGCTAGCATCAGGCTTCTCAGATTCAGATTTTTTATCATCTTCCTCAGAAGTATCATCATCCCAAGTCAGATTGAAAGCCTTCTTCTTTGGTTTCTTGTTAGCACAGTCACTAGCAATGTGTCCATAACCATGACACTCAAATCATTTAATCCCTTTAGAAGTTTTATTCTTTACAAAAATTTTAGGGACTTTCAGATCACTTTTCTTCCCCTTCATAAAAGCTTGGATTTGCTTCATTAACTCAACAACAACTTGGGGATCAATCTCCTCAGAATCAGAATCAGAATCACTAGCAATTTTCTTGTATGATTCTTTGGAGGCTCTCAAAGCAATACCTTTGGATTTTGATTTTCCATTGGTTCTAAGGTTTGCTTCAAAAGTCTAAAGGTTGCCAACTAATTCATCAACTTTGAGAATATTCATATTTTTATTCTCTTCTATGGCCACAACCTTTGCATCAAACCTTTCTGGAAGAGACCGCAAAATCTTTTTCACAATTCTATTTTCAGGAATTGGTTCTCCCAAAGTAAATGTATCATTCACAATTGTATTTAGCTTTAAATTAAACTCATCAAAAGTTTCATCATCCTCCATCTTTATGGTTTCAAAAGCTGTATACAATTTCTGGAGTTTCGACTGTTTGACAGTGTCAGTCCCTTCATGCATAGTCTGCAGAATATCCCAAGCTTCTTTTGCAGTAGTGCATGTAGAAATTCTATGAAACTCAGATATGTTAACTCCATTATAAATAGCATTCAAAGCCCTAGAGTTGCAAGTGGCTGTCAATTCTTCATCCTTTGTCCACTGTTCTTCAGATTTAAAACTAGTTATCCCATCAGTAGTGACAGTGGGCAAGGAATAGCCTTTCTCAATAGATTTCCATACTTTCAGATATATGGCTTTTACAAAGGCAACCATTCTGGCTTTCCAATAAGCATAATTAGAACCATCCAGCAAAGGAGGCTTATTGGTTGAAGTGCCTTCTCGGTAGACATCCATTCTAGCAATATTTGGATCAACACAATAAAATAGTGCAACCATCTCTGATACCAATTAGAATTTTATGAAGGCTACCAGAATGGATTACTAGTTCTATTTAACCAATCAATGCAACGGAAATAAACCAATCAGACAATATAGAACTGGCTATCTACCAATCACACACCACAAGAAGGCAGACACAATATTTAACGTGGAAACCCTATCCAGGGAGAAAAACCACGAACCAGAAATCAAGAGTTCACGAACAGTTACAAGATATACTCACAAGCTCCTTCACCTCAGTCTGTACCTCGACCTAAGGACTGTAGTTATTCTTGCAAAGAATCCACTGACACGACATCCACCGTGCCCTGTTCTCCTTACTTGATCTCCTCGCACCTTGTCAACCAAGATGATCAATCTTCTACAAGAAAAGTAGAAGCAGCATCAACCTTCTAGAGCAGCCCTTCAGAATAGTCTCTCTCTAAGATATCTCTAACTCAGATCAATGAGAGTTGTGATGGTGATGATACCCACTAGGGTTGAGAGAAACACCCTATAAATAGCCCCAAATTCGTGCCTTAGACTTAGTGCACAAGTAGGACTCAAACTGGGAAACAAAGTCTCAAAAGGAAACAAGTTCGTATAGAAACTGGAGACTTTCCCGAATCTGCGCACACTGTCCGATCGATCGTACCATCCAAATAACTAGATGCCTTTTCTGACCGATCGATCGGTCTGAGACCCCGATCGATCGGACCTGAGGGATTTCGCCCGGTCTTCTCTTTTCTTCTATTCTTCACTTCAGCTCTTCCGGCGACACAACCACAGTCCATTCTAAAATAAATTAGAAAATACAACTCAATGGACCCAGAGTTTTGTCCAACCCATGTATTAGCCAATAAAAATACTAACAGACTGCACTAACTTAGGCTTCGGAGTGTCTCTGGCTGATAGCAGCCCAGGCCTCTGACCTTTCTCTTCCTTCTTTATTTTCAATTCCCAAGCGGTTAATCTTTCCTAAAGAAGCTTTAGAGCACCACCTTAAACTAAACATCCACTTATCCAAGCCCGTAATATTTAGGGACACATCCCTAAGGAAATTATTTCCTCTAGCCAGGAGTCTTTCTCTTTTGCTGTGATTGGAAGATTTGAGGGGAGACGTCCCTCTCTTGAGTGGGTTGAGCAACTTACAAACCAAGCTTGGAACCTCCCCATCAGGAACCTGATTTCCCTTACAGAACAGGGTTTCTTTCTATTTAGATTTCACTGCCCCCAGGTACGGGATTCCATCCTCTCCTCTTCCCCTATCTCTATTGGTCATAGAAAGCTTCACCTCCTCCCTTGGTCTCTTGGAATGGAATCTTTTTCCTAGTCCACCCTGTCCCCCACCTGGATCAGATTAAAGGGACTCCCTTTCCACTGCTGGAGCCAAAACATCCTCTTCTCCATAGCCAATTCTATTGGCAATCCCATCCTGGTGGATGAGATCACAACTTCCCAAAGAATCCTCTCCTACGCCAGAATCTGCATTAACCTAGATCTCCAAAAGCCAAAACCCTCCTCCATTGTAGTTGGCATGGCAGGTGTCTCCAAAGTTGTCGTTGACGTCATTTATGAAAAAGTTCCCTGCTCCTTGTGTCTTGGATCTGGGCATGGTGAAGGCATGTGCCAATCTGCCCAGAGCACAAGGAAGCCCAAACCGAAATCCCCACCTCCGAGATCCTCTGCGCTAGGCCTCCTCCAAACTCCTCCTGCCCCTGTGCTAGACCATCCAGCAGCTACTCCAGTTCTTGAAAAGACCTCCAAGACCCAAACAGGTTATCTATGCCCTATGGTTACAGAAGCTTCTCACACTATGGTTGACCCCACTCCCCTTGTTGAATCTCTATCCCCTACTGCTTCTTCTCTAGAGCTCCATAACCCATTCTCTGTTCTGGAACCAGTTATCCAGATGGCTCCTTCCTCCCCATCTGCCAGCCCTATTCCTACCCCACTTCAATCCAGTCCCCAAAGAAACTGCTTCAAGGCCGATATCTCTAATAATCTCTCTATAGACTTCTGTCTTCAGGTAGAGCCCCCTTCCCCTTTTGACAATCTCTCCATCCCTGCCTCTAGAGCAGTCCTCCAAGCCTTAATTTGGTCCCCCTCTTCTGCAGATCTGGTCCCAGCCATGATTTAAAATCGCGGTTCGCTGTCATCGCGTCGCGGTTCGCGGGCATCGCGTCGCGGTTCGCGGTCATCGCGACCCATCGCGGAGCGAATTTTTATTTGACCCCAAGAATATCCAAAAAAATATCCAAAAAATCCAGAATATTATAAAATGATAGAAACTAATGTTTTTTTCCATTAGTGCATACTTAAAAGCAAAATAACGGTCCCCTCAAGTTATAACATCCTGCATTCATTGCTGTATCGATATATATACTAAAATAAGCTGAAATATCATAAATTTGACATAATGCAACCATAATTTTAGGCAAACTAATAGTGTTAACAGTTTACACTTAAACATTTAAAGTCTACAATCAAGCAATAAATACTAATAGAGTTAGTGCATGTGCCTAATGCCAAAACGAGTGGCGTCCTGGCTCGATATCATCATCATCATCATTATTTCTTGAAGGGTAGAAGGCACCAAATTGTTGTATTACATAGCCTCCACTCCCATGGTGATGGTGCCCATAAAATTGTTGTGCCTGTGGATGTGGTTGAGGAACGAAGATTGCTTCATAAGGTGAGGCCGAGTCATTAGTAGACTGAGATGACTGAGGGTAGTCATGGTACTGATGATAAATTTCATGGGGAAGTTCAAGTTAAAAAATGTAAATGATATCAAGAAAAGCCCCAAATTTTGAAAATAAAAAAATCTAGATCTACACCTTAAAACACTAGAACTAGGGAAAAATTAGTGAGTAACATCATATCTAACTCAATATAAAGCCTTTGGTTCATGAATTAGTGTATTACACAATCTCAAAAAAAAAAAAAAACCCTAAAATAATTCGGATTTAAATAATGAAAAAATGAAAAATATTACAAAAAGTGTTAAAACTTGAATTTTTTTGCTCCAAAAGTATAGATCTAACACATTACACATCTCAACCACCTCTAAGTTATTTTGATGTTGAATCTTGAAACTAACTCCAAAAAATAAAAAAATAAGCTTACCAAAAAGGTCCCTTGAGTTTGATTAGCTTTTCCCACATACAAATCCACCCAAAAGTAGCTTAGATCTAAGCTTTTAGGTCTCCTCCATGCCTTAGAAGTTGTAGCAGCCCTTTAGAAACCTTTAGTAAGCTCTTAGGGAAGAGAAAGAAGTGAAAGAAGTGAAGGAAGAAGACATCACACGTTTTTAAAAAAAAAAAACATGTCAGCGATATAACGGCCGTTATTTTGAATATAACGGCCGTTATAACGGTTCGACCGTTATATTCAAAATAACGGCCGTTATCGGCCATTATTTACACGAATTTTGCCCCCCCGTTACATACCGGCCGTTATATTCAATATAACGGCACGGTATCGGTCGTTACCGTTACATAACAGCCGTTATTTTGAACCCTAGTCCCAGCTGTCCTTCTTACCAAAAAGAAAAGGAAACCAAAACCAAAAGAGAAAAAGAAACTCAGGTCTACGAAGGAATTCTCTAGCCTCAAATCCTCAACTGGCCTCCTTCCATCTCCGCATCTCCATGCCTAAAACCTTATTTTGGAACTGTAGGGGAATTGCAAACTCCCCAACCTCTAGGACTCTCATCTACTTGGTCAAAACTCATTCCCCTGACATAATTTTTCTCTCAAAACCTAAAACTACCAATGCCACTTCCCTGTTCCAGAACTTGGAAATTCGAGGCTCCTCCTCTTTCTTTTCTAACTCCCCCCCCCCCCCCCCCCCACCCCTCTGCTCTCTCCTCCATCTGGTGCTTCACCAAAGGCCCCCCTTCCTTCTCTTTTGCCTTAGTTGACTTCTCCACCCAACACCTTACCTTATCCTTCTCACCCTCCTCCAATTGCCCTCCCACATTCATCACTGGCATTTATGCCTCAACCTCCCCCATCCAGAGGAGATCCCTTTGGCAGTACCTGTGTAAGGTCTGCGACCTTACTGGGTCAGTTGGGCCCAATTACCGGCCCATTGACCCATTTATTTTGATATTATTATAATTATTGTTTTATTAGATATTTAAGTGGGTTTAGATGGTCAGCAAGTTTCTTTTAGTATTAGAATAGTGTCTGCGGAGTTTCGTGCGATTCTGAGTTCGTTTGACCCTAGTAGGGGGGTAGTTGCAAATTAGGAAAAAAATTGAGTGTTTTTCCGAAAAATTCCTAACGCCTTGATTTTGGGTTCGTTGGAAAGGTCTCGTCGCGTTGATCAATTTTGTCTTCTGGCTCGTTGCGATCCGACGACCAGAAACCCTTCTAATAATTAATTCTTTCTCCGGACCCACTTAAGGGGTAACTTAGTCTTTTCTTCCTCCCTTCTTCTTAACAAGAGATTAACCCTAATCTCTTATTCATTCTCTACAACGAACGAAGCCACAGCCACCTTTCTTCTTCCTCATTTTTTCAAGACTCCAGAACTCTTTCCCTGAAGGATCACTTCCGCGATCCGAGCCGCTCACCTTCTCCCTCGCGATCTCCTCTTTCCATTGACGTCAGTTTGGTAAGATTTCTCCCTATTTCATCTTTTCAATCAATTCTCTTTGGTTTAGATTTAGGTTAGATCTTAATCTTTCCCTCTCTTTTCTTCTCATTTGCGTGTTAGATTGCATTTGGTCGGGGTAGATTGAGGTTTCTGCAGTGGTAGGGCTTCTCCTCAGATTTCCCCAATTCCAATCTTCTTCTTGGTTGAAGCAAGTAGATCTGCATTTTATAATTAAACATGTATGTATGTCTTTTATTGATTGGATGTGTTTTTCTTATTAGGTTTCCCCAAATTCCAAGCATGTTCTGTTATTAATTTGGATTTATTTAAATTAATTGTTAATTTTAGTATTAATGGATGTAAGTGGAAATGATGATGAATGGAAGAAATTATTGGAGGAGCACGGTGGCTCAGTTTTGTGCAGGTGAATTTTTAGGATGGATTGGGTGAAAGAAAAAAAAAAAAAAAAAAAAAAAAGGGCGCAGGTGGCTGGACGTGCAGAACGTTGAACGTTCTGAATGTCCAGCCATGACATCAGTGGATGGTTGAATGAAAAAAAAAAAAAACGAAGGAAAAAAAAAATGAGGCCGGACAGAACGTTCAACTGAGCATATGAACGTTGAATGATGGCTAGCCATAACACCTGCGCATGGATGAATAAAGAAAAAGAATGGAGAATGAGAAACATTGATGACCATGACATCATCACAAAATATGAGTCAGAAGAATAAAATAAAAAGAAGAACAGAACCGTTGACTACCGACATGCATATGGGTTGTTGATTTTTCCATCCGATGAATCGGACTCGTGTCGGTTCGTCGCACTTTTTATATATATATTTTTATATATATATATATAAAGGGTCAAACTTCTACGGACCATAACTTCTGAACCATACATCGGAATTTCGCGAGCCATATACCGTTGGAAAGCTCTTTGAGCGTAGAATCCAATGATATATGTCTCGTGATGATTGGGGATCAGGTAGGGAAGTAGTTATGAGATTAATTATTAGACCACTTTCTTGTTAGTAACGAGATTGTTAGCCTAGGTTTGGGCCTTAGACATTGGAAACCATGAAACCACTCACGTGACCATTAATGGGGTTTTGAAATCGCAGCACATGGCTTGGTGTGCTTCGATGGGTTGTCTAGGTATTCGTGTATTGTGTACGATTAACCGAATGCGTATGGAATTGAATCAATCGATGCTCAACATGATTGTACACCAAGGAAATTCTTCATAAGCATTGATTATTCTAATTCCCCACGCACTCCGTTAAAACACATATGATACATGGATGACAACACTTACCTATGATTGGATTGTAATCTCTCCTTGATTTGTTTATCGTATCCGTTGATTTTGTATCCTTGTACACTCTCTTGGCATAAAACACTTAATTAATTATGAAACATAATTCCTTGTAGAATTAGAACTTGGACCTGACTTAAAGTGTACCTTAGGACCCCGTGTTATGTAATTGATAAACATGATTGGCTAGACTGAAGGGATTATCACGTGATTGGGTTTGTCTTGTATTGACTTGAAGGAGATAATCCCTATGAACATGTCTTGAATATTGAGTTAGCCAGACTTGCTTGTCTTGGTTTTTCCCGCGTGTCAACACCACTTTATTATTATTATTATTACTATGTGCATATCATGGCCAGCTGCAGTTTGGGGTTTATTGATGGGCCGGTTACTCGGACATCGGGGTGGGCAGTCGGCTTTGGACGGCGTCGATGGCGTTGAATAGTTGGGAGCGGGCTTGGACCGTGCTACTATTCCCAGGACCGGGAGCTTGGATCCCCCTGGAGCCGGACTTTGGTATCAGTAGTCCGGATAGGATTGTTACTGGTACCCCGTGAGGTGGCTTGGACATCCACGGAGTCTCCCTCTTGTGCATTGCATTATATTACATTGGTAGTGGTGATTGTTAGTATTGCTAGGATTCCTGTTTATGATTCTGATGATATTTACTCATGCTACATGCCTAGTATTGTTCATTGTATTCCTTCGATCTTGTACTTGTCATTACTCTTATATTTGATGCATGTTATGTTTTAATTATATCTTGCTTATCTATTACTCAACATGTAGTTGACTCTGTTCCTTGGTGTGCAGACTCCTCAGGTGAGTACTACTACGAGGAGCAATCAGGTGAGGAGATCCCAGAGGATCTCCAACCGGCTGAGGAGGAACGAGAGTGGCGTGCCGATGACGTAGAGTAGCGTCATCATTCCCGGCACGAGAGTGATTCATCGGGACTTTCTTAGATTTTATTTCATTCTTATTTATCTCTCGTTGAATCTTTCATATCATTGACTTCTTAATTGTTTTAAATGGCCTTGAGTATTGGGATGGCCATTGTAATAAATTAACTTCATTGTTTAAGTTTTATTTTATTCCTTGTGCAACTTTAACTATTAATGAGATTTATTATTCATTGCTTCGAAATTTAATATGCCTCATTCGTATGAATTCCGCAGTTTTATATTACTTGAGGTTTGAAATATTATATCCTCACAGCGGACTTACGATCCTTGGGCCTAAAGGGCAAAATTTTTAATTAGCCCTAAATTTCACTCCCCGGATCCGGTTTATTCTCTAATCGGGTTCGGGGGACGTGACAACCTGTGTTCCCCTCCCTTTCCTACCCACCACCCCTGGGCTGTTATTGGTGACTTTAATGTTGTCTCCTCTGCTGCAGAGAAACTCAGTATCCATCCTATTAATTCCCCTGCTACTTCAAAATTCAACAATATGATGGTTTATTCTGTCCTGCTTGACATTGGCTTCTCTGGTACCAGATTCACCTAGTCTAATAATAGGCAAGGAAGGTCCTACGTGGCTGCCAGGCTTGACCGCTCCCTCACTAACCATGCTTGGTCCACCTCCTTCCCTGATAGTCTTCTTCAACACTTGGTGAGGCAAGATTCTGACCATAGCCCCATTTTACTGTCTACTCGTCCCCCAATAGCTGTTAGTTTCATTCCTTTCAAGTTTGAGGAAATGTGGATGGCCCACCCCCTCCTTCAAAGATCTGGTGGCTACTGCATGGAACCTTCCTGTTCAAGGAAATCCTCAGTTCATCCTTCACTAGAAGCTTAAGTCTCTTAAAATCAAATTGAAGTCCTAGAACAAGGAAGTTTTTGGCAACCTCAAGTCTAACATCTCTGCTGCTGAAAATGAAATCCTTCTTTTGCAAGATAGCATGGACTCTGTCCCCCTGGACTCTACTAAATCTGCCCTTAGCCTTGCAAGATGCACTCTTCAAAACCTGTTTCAAGCTGAAGAAATCCACTGGAAACAAAAATCCATGACTAAATGGCTGCAAGAAGGAGATAGATACACCAAATTTTTTTCACCTTGCTGCTAAAATCATGTTAGTTTTATGGTCTCAATACCAAGGGTATATGATGTAATAAATTGATTAATTTCTTTATTTATCAATACAATTCATGTTTTTCCTTTCATGAGATGAATGGTGTTTTATATACTTGCACATAACCAATACAAAAGACATAATGGCTCATGAGATGAACCGGAGTCCATGAGTATACTAGATGTAATACATGTGTATGGATGAGATCCACATACAGGAGACATGTATTGCAAATCTTATACTCAAATATCTTCACAACCAGTGATGAGATTGGACATCTCATCTGACAAGGTTGCAGCGCCTTGATCACTATGAGATAGTGTGATTTGTCTCGATCATCGGAATGTAAGATTTCGGATCATGGTGCTGGTACATTGGATGTATTGAAGGACCATGAGAAGCACTTTTTATACACTGTCTTTATTTTAAGGTGTGCTCTCATAATTCCCTAACAATAGGCTCATAATCCTGAGACATGAATAAACTCAAGTTTCTATCTATTCATTTGCTTTGAGTCACCAATAAGTGAGGCCAATTGTAGGTCAACACCTCGGTGATTTGGGTACGTGGTAGTAGAGCTGTGGGAACATTCAATGGTCAAGATGGAATCTATCTTTAATATCCCCTTGTGCCAATTAATGGATTTATCATTGGTAAGTGCGCACCCATTCCAGTTAAGAGTTAATTGGATCGATACCAAATGATCATTATAATTAATTGGGGCTCAATGATAATAAGAGATGGATCTAATTTGGTGGACAGGTCCATTTGATCCATGGATATAGATGGAGGGGCCTACTTGTGGTAATGATGAAGTTTAAGGTCTTCATTGTAATTTATTTCTAAAACTGGAGTACAATTGCATTTATATAGTGGAGTTATTTGCAATTAACTGTGGGCCCGGATTGCACATGAGATGCGGGGTCGCGTGTCCCAGTTGGAGCCAGCTTTCTAAGGAATCCCTAGTGGTCCCCACGCTAGCCCAAATTATTAGAAAGATACTAATTCTACTTGAACTCTAAAAGGAAGGTTACTATTTCTATTTGAAGTGAGACTTCTAATAGTGGTAATGGTAAGCTACTAATTATTAATGGAAGTAGGACTTCTATTTTAATTAGAAAGGAGAAAGCTACTAATTGTTGTGGAAGTGAGACTTCTATGGCAACTAGCAAGGGAGAAGTTTACTATTTTGTAATGGGAGTTAAACTTCTATTTCAAATAGGAAAAGATGAGTTATGGATGGGCTATAAATAAAGGAATCATCCCCTCTTGGTCGTGCATAACACATAGAGTGTTAGGGATTTTGTAGATTGCAATTTGATGGATGCATTATCATTCTAGCATCATTTGTTTTACACACATAAGCATTGATTTAGAACAACTTGAAATCTTGATTTATACGTGCATTGTTTTTAAGATTTGTAAAAGTATTGATTTATGCATGTTTTGTTTTTAAACTTAGATGCAATTGTTTTAGAAAAAGAATTTCTTAGAAATCAAGCAAACCATTGGTTTTAAAGTTTCAAATCTTTTTTGGTTTTTTTTACGTTTCATGTTTTAAAACCCTTAGAATGATTTAAAACATGTTTTCAAGCTTGATTTAATGGCCCAAAAATTCCCAACCAAAATTACTTTAAAAAATACATTTTTGGGAAAACAGGACTTATACCGGCGGCCAAAACCACTTTTACCGGCGGTCACTGGCCCCCGCTAAAAGCAGTTTTTCAAACGGTCATTTTTATAGTCGTTGTGTGTATGGGGTCGATCGGGCCCTGTCATGGGGTCGACCGGGCACTCGCAGAACTCAACTTTTTTAGTATAAATTGAAATTCATTCCTTTTCAAAAGTTAGAGATTTTGGAGACTCTTTTGAGGAGCTTTGAGACAAAGAAAAGGGGATGAACTAAGAGAGACCAAAGAGTCATTTGGAGAGCTAAAGCTTGGATTAATGAAGTTAAATCTCTAAGTAAGATCTACCTCTCTTAATCATAGTTTACATGCTTTGTTTAAGTTTTTGGTAAATGATTTTGTGCATGATAACTATGATGTGATGAATCCATTCTTCTCTTAACCTTTGATCTAATTAAGATTGGATTCTTCACCTTGGTTTCAATCCAAGTTGTTTTTAAATCTTCCTTAATCATGCTTAGCCTAAATCTTTGATTTCTTTCATTTAGCATGATTCATTTTCTTGGTTGAAACATTACTTGTTGTTTTCATTCATTTAAACATTACTAAAATTAATTTGGTTTTGAAAACAACATTGCACATGCATCACATGTTCTAAGTTAGTCATTTTCATACAACTTGTTAGTCTTTGAATTTCATATCATTAACAAGTTGATTTTCATACATGTCACTTGCATTAAACTTCAATCAAATCTTTTATGTGCATTAAACTTTGAAATGCTTTAAGCATATATTTAATTGAGCCTTCTTTTTAAACTTGATTGAAGTTCTCACACACACACATCATGAGCATACACATTTGCATTCTTTTAGTGTTTGTGTGAGTTTGTTTTTCACTTTCACATTAGCCTATTTGAGAGGCAATTACATTGAGCTTTAATTGTATCTCATAGAGTGTTCTTGCTTAGACACCTTCTTTGAGAAATCTCTCATTTGTAAAGGTTATTGCTTAGCCTAAGAAAAGCATTGTGTAAAGGTTATTGCTTAGCCTAGAAAAGCATCTTGTAAAGGTTATTGCTTAACCTATAAAAGCACATTGAGAGGTTGTTGTTTAGCCTAAAAAAACAACATTGTAAGGGTTATTGCTTAGCCTAGTAAAAAGCATAAATAGTGGAAATCCGGTGGGGTGATTGAATCACAAGCCGGTAGTGGACGTAGGCATTGAGGCCGAACCACTATAAACCTTTGTGTTGTGGTGCATGCTTTTGTCGTGATTGTTTATATTAGCTTCCGCATATTGTTTGATTAATCATCACATGTGACTAGTTTTTGTTAAGAAATTAAAATTGGTCTAAATTGGTCATAGTTGTAGCGCACCCTATTCACCCCCCCCCCCCCTCTAGGGTTAGGATCCAAGGACTTTCATAGCGTGGAAGATGTTCATCCTGAATTGGATAGTGAAGGTGTTCATCCTCAAAGATCAAAAGAGATCTAATACGGGTCATAGCGTGGAAGATCAAAAGGAGTTGGAGATTCTGAATTGGATAGTGAAGGTGTTCATCCTCAAAGTAAAGAACTCAAACTCTCCATTAGAACACAACAAATCTCCAAAGGTATATCTACATCCTTGTATGCTGTAGATTTCGTGGTTGCATGTTTGTGTGCTATTTTCTATCTTCTAGATAGGTTATGTTGCTGTACATGGTTTATGAGATTGAGGGATTGCATCCTGGATTGGGTTTAATGCTTTCTAGATTATTGATCCCTGCATAAAGTTTTTGAAACCTGTCTAGAAGGCCCACCTATATTCCAACAAATCAGAGGCTCCAAAAACAGGATTGACAAAGTGGAATTCAAAGGCAACTGCATTGATAGTCACCCTTAGTTAAAAGTTGATGCTGTGGAATTCTTCTCTGACATCTACAAGCCTTCTCCTGTCCTTATGGATCCTAGGCTCTTCCAAGTGCACAACAAGAGAGTTTCTCACACCCAAAACTCCATGCTGCAAGTTGTCCCCTCCAATGAAGAAATGAGAAATTCTGTTTTCAGCCTTAAAAAATCCAGCTCTCCTGGTCCTGATGGTTTCTCTGGTAGCTTTTTCTGCAGTTGTTGGGACATTGTTGGTAACTCTATTATTGCTGCTGTTAAGAATTTTTTCTTGTCCAGAAAGCTCCTCAAAGCTTCTAACTCCTTCTTCATATCTCTCATCCCTAAAGTAGGTTCTCCCTCTTCCTTTGGTGACTACCGCCCTATTAGCCTTCTCAATTTCTCTTATAAAATTATCTCGAAGATCTTAGCTTCCAGAATGGCTACTGTTCTCCCGGACCTCATCTCTCCTCATCAGGTGGCCTTCATCAAAGGCAGGAAAATTCAAGACCACATTGCTCTAGCCCATGAGCTTACTCAAAGCCTTCAAAAGGGTGCTAAAGGCAAAGGAATCTGCTTGAAGCTTGACAACTCCAAAGCTTTTGACAAGTTGAATTGGGATTTCTTATTCAAAGCCTTGGACTTCTTCAGTTTTATCAGTATTTGGTCCTCCCTTATCCAGGAATGTGTGTGCTCCTCTAAAGGCTCTGTTCTTATTAACAGAGAGCATGCTGGATACTTTGTTGTGGAATGTGGGCTTAGGCAGGGTGATCCCCTATCCCCTTACCTTTTCATCCTTGTGGAAGAGATTCTCAGCCTCAACATTGATAATCTTGTTTCCCAGCAGCTTATGACTCCGATATACAATGCCCCAGCCTCTCCCTCCTTCTGCCACCTGATATTCGCCGATGATATTCTTCTTTTCTTCAAAGCTCTCCCTAGGAGTATTAAATCCATCAAAGAGGTCTTGGAAGCTTATCAATTGTCTGCTGACCAGCACTTCAATCTGAGTAAAAGTCACATCCTCTTCGGCAAAAGTAGGCAGCCCTTCAAAGTCAGAGTTTTGAGATCCTTTGGCATTTCTCAAGCTTTCTTCCCGGTTAATTATCTGGGAGTTCCCCTCTTCATTGGCAGCCCTAAAGCTCACTTTTTTTTAGAGTTTGAAGGATTCCTTTAGGCAAAGGCTTTCTGGCTGGAAAAAGAATCTTCTCTCCTTTGCTGGTAGAGTCATTCTTGTTAAACATGTGCTTCAAAGCCTCTCTATACACATCCTACTTGTTCTCCCCATCCCCAGCTCAGTTTGTAACTTTCTTAAGAAATGGATGAGGAATTTTCTTTGGTCTGGGGGTCCTGATCAATCTAAGAGAAGCCTCCTTAATTGGAGTTCGGTTTCTCAGCCAAAGTCTGAAGGAGGGCTGGGCTTTCGTCGCTTCAGGGACTTAATCCTTGCCAATTCAATCAGGTTAGGCTGGGTGGCTCTCTTCCCTGTGGGCTATCTGGTTTAAAAGCCAAATACTACAAAGGCTTCTCTCCTTGGCACCCTTGCTCTCTCTCATCTGATTCTTGCATCTGGAGACCTATAAAGAGGAATTCGCAATTTCTTTTTCATAACAGCCACTAGGTTTTGGGAGATGGGAAAAGTACTAGTTTCTGGCATGACAAATGGCATGGCCCCCTTTCTTTGGCACAGATCTTCCCCGAGATTCACTTCACTTGGGTTGATTCTGTCCACGACTTCTTCTCTAACAACCAGAGGCTTCTAAACATGTCTCTCCCTCAGCAGGTGGCCTCCTTCTCCTACTCTCTCCTTACCTCCTTCTCCCTGGCTGCTGAGCCAGATTTGCTGGTCTGGACTAGTACTAATTCCAGCCATCTCTTCTTTGTTGCTGCCTGGGAGTCCATCAGAACCAGACATCCCCCCTCCCACTGGTATAAGTTTGCCTGGAACAGCCTTCTAAAGCCTTCTGCGGCTTGTTTTTCTTGGAAACTGTTCCATAACAAACTTCCTACTAATGCCTGGGCCCAATCTATTGGCGTACAATTGGCCTCCTCCTGTTACCTCTATGGCTCTCACCAAGAATCTGCGTTCTCTATGTTCTTCCTTTGCCCCTTCACTACCTCATTCTAGGATTGGCTTCAGATTAAAGGGAATTTTCAGTTTGGCCCTTCAAGCTCTGCCTCCTCCAAGTGGGACGCCTTCTTAGCCAATTCTTGTCACAAAGCCAAGAAGGGCTTGGGAGCCCTCTTCATCACTGCCATTTTCAGCATTTGGAAGGTCAGGAACCAGGCTATCTTCAACAGTAAGTCTCCTTCTCTTAACTCTGCTGTTAATTTCTTCTTTATGGATGCTGCTGTTTTTTGGGGAAAATGTCTACCTCCTTTACTAGCAACACTTTACATTCCTTTTTTCTCTTATGTAATCAGCCCTATCATTTTGTAAGATAGTGCTTGGTTCCCTTTCTTTTTTGTGGCTTTCTTGGTCTTGTTTGGCCTTTTTTGGCTGTTTTTTGGCCTCTCTATGACTGTTTGTTTGTTCCTTTCCCTTTTTCTCTTCTTAATTCAATTTTGCAATTTAGCAAAAATAATTGGCAGTTGATGGATATTGCATGGGACATGATCATCATCACCACAACCACCACTATCAAAGCCTTACCCCAACTATGTGGGGGTCAGCTACATATATCCACTTAATTTTTTTTAAGTGCTAATCAATTTTGAACATTCCAGGATTCTATTTAGAAAGATAATATTAAAAATTTTCAAATACTCTAAAATAAGAAATCCTGAAATACTTGCAACCAAACCGGTTTGCATGTATGGTGAAGATCCGTTTTCACCGACAAGTAACATAACAAAAAAAATATTCCATTATGCGTTAAAAATATACATACGGATACACTAGTTGGAAAAAGATGACCATCACTAGTCTGAAGGAGTTAGAAGGTATCAAAGTCTGTTCAAGTCAGTAACAGTTAGCCTAGGAGAAATGTTGTTTGATCGCAATACATGGGACTGGGAGAATCTTTTAGAAACCACGTCCTGATGCTGTGAACTGTGATTGATTACCATCACAAACGAAAACAAAATTTTAAAAAAAATAAAGAGGATTTAACCGAAAAAAACACTTAATCCGGACGTGTAACGCAATCAAACACTTTAGCCATTGGTGCACTAATTAGAGTAATTGGGCAGGTTTCCAGTAGGATGACCTTACCTATGTAAAATAACGTCATCACCGACACAAGTCTCCCTATTTTTTTACCAAGAGTTATAAGATTTCCAGTAGGATTAAGTGTTACAAGGTCCGTAATGACCTTTGTTGGAATTTGAGATGCTTCGAGAAAATTGATGAAGTGTTAAGCATGATTATGTGTTGGAATTATTGGAATTATTGTCAACACATTGTCACAAACATTGCAAACAAGACAGAGGCCATGAAGGCAGAGGTTTCACGTGCTAGAGCGCGATTTTACAATTTCCAGACAGCAGCCTCGCACGTTCGAGCGCGTGTAAGTGTGCTCGAGCGCGCCCAGCCAGAACTCACACGAGTTCCAGACAGCAGTCTCGCGTGCTCGAGCGCGCACAGCCAGAATTAGCCAAGGTCGAAACAGCAGACTCGCGCGCTCGAGCGCGTGAAGGTGCGCTCGAGCGGCTGGACTGAGAGTTTTTAGGATCTGAACGACTCTTCTTTATTTTGATGGTAATCTATGTTTAAGAAAACCTAATCTTATTTAAGAGATGATGAGACTCGTGAAAGGTTGAATGGGAAGTATCTCTCCTAGCAAACAAGTGAGGAAATTATTAAGAGGAGCTTGCAAGGAGATGCTGATGTGATTCTTCTACAGCAAGTCAAGAAGAAACTCTGCATCAAGAAGATGGTTCTTCATCAGCAGTTCTTTTAGATAAGTGTCTCTCAATTCATAGTTATTAAAATCTGAATGTATGGGATTGAGAGTGAGAGATTGTAGACAGGAATTTCTGTAAAGGGTTCTTCTCTAATCATTGTAAAGTATCAAGTGGGTGCTTGGTATTGGGGTTTGGTGATCCCGTCTGTTGGTGCAGACAAATTGTAAAGGGAGTTGTTGCTTCCTAGATAGTGGGTGCTATCTGAATCAGGGGTGGGTGCTCCTTGAAGTTGAAGCTTCAGAATTAATCAGTGCAATACATTCTGAGACTAGCCTCGAATTGGTGTCCGGGTAGTCGTTGCACCGTGGACATAGCCTTTGGGTGAACCACGTTCAAATCTTGTGTTCCTGTGGATTGCTTGCTTATTGTTTTATTGCTGTGATTATTTGGATTTACTTGTATTCAATTATAAGCATTGAGACATCACTGATTCACCCCCCCCCCCTCTCAGTGATCGTGTGATTCTAACAATTGGTATCAGAGCGTGGTTCCTTTGATAAGCATTAACACGCTGAGGGTGAGCTTTAGATGAATCACATGGGATCCAATATCGGGAATATGAAGGCACCATTGTTTAATGGTACTAACTATTCCTTCTGGAAGTTAAGGATGCAAGCTTTCATTAAGTCTCTTGGCTATGATGTTTGGGAGGCTGTTAGAGTCGGCTACAATGCTGTTATCACACCCACTGATGCTGCAACAAAGAAGCTAGCAGATAACGATTCCAAGGCATAGCACGCTCTTTACAGCGGCCTTGTGGACAGGGAGCTCGTCAAAGTCATGATGTGCAAGACGGCCAAAGAAATCTGGGACAAACTGCAGAGTATACATAAGGGTGACGAGAAGATCAAGGAAGCAAAACTTCAGACTCATCGCTCTCAATTTGAATCTCTTCACATGGTGGAAGATGAGAACATTGATACTTACATGCTGCGATTCAATGAAGTGACTAACTCCATCTGTGGGCTGGGCGAGGAGATCAAGGAGCCAGTTATTGTCAAAAAGGTACTTAGATCTCTTCAGCCTCGGTTTGACTCCAAAGTGTCTATGATAGAAGAAGCAAAAGACCTAAATGCTTTCTCCATGGATGAGCTTCATGGTTCGTTGACTGCCTATGAGATGCGCATAGGCAAGACATCTTCATCTGACAGAGAGATGGCCTTCAAGGTAATAAAGAAGGTAAAGGATGTTGATCTAGGTGATGATTTTGATGATGAGCTTGAGGTTCAATTCGTCAGAAGATTGAAGAAAGGCAGCAACGGAAAGTACAAGGGAAAGTTACCTTTCAAGTGCTTCAATTATGGCGGTGTTGGACACTTTGCTGCGAAGTGTCCGTTCAAGGACAATGATGAAGAAAACTCTTCTGCTGATAAGAGACAGAGAAAGCAGAGGTTCAGCAAAACAGGAAAGAATAAAAGCTTCATTAGCCATTACACCAACGAAGTGTCTGAAAGTTCAGACGATGACGACTCAGCTGAGTCGAACGAAGCACTCTTCATGGTCACTGTTGAAGAGGAGGAAGAGCTGGAGGCTGATGATGATGAGGCTGAGGTCAACCTCGAAGAAGAACTTATTGCGGCACTTAAGGAGTTAAGTTTGGAGCGAAAAACAAGTAAGAAAAATCTGAAACTCCTCCATGATGCTGAAAGTTCTGTAATTTCTTTAAAAACTCAAGTTGAAGAGTTTAAAAGAACCATTGAAGTTCTAGAAAACCAAGTCAGTGCTAAAACTGAGGAGGTTGTAAAACTTGAGAACGAAATCCTTAGAGCAAGGGCTGAGAACATAGAACCAAATCAAAGGCTCAAAGAACTCAAAGCGATCAATGGATCAAGGAAATTAACTGAATTGCTGAAGATTCAAAGATCTGCCAACATCAAGTTTGGTCTAGGTTTTGATGCCAGGGAAACTTCTAGAGCCGCACCCTCTAAACAAATTACTGCACCACCCAAGTTTGTGAAGCAAACAGCTACACCTGCTAAGGTTGCGAAGCCCACCGTCCAGCCTAGGAAAGAGTTCATTCATGTGAGGAAGGTAATGAAGTCTAACCAACCACAAAGAAGATTCAGATTTTATGGTTACTATTATCATTGTAATGAGTTTGGCCATAAAATTGCTGAATGTAAACTTCGTGCTAAACCTAGTAGGATTGTAACTAGGAACCCTTTCTCAGTCCTAAATAGCCAAAACATTGAGTGCCATAAGTGTTATAATTTTGGTCACTTGGCTAGGGACTGTAGGTTGCATATTGCTAACCAATTTCATATTGAAAAGGAGCAAAAACCTGTCAAAGTTTGGAGAATAAAGAAAACTGCTGCAAAAGTCAAGGAATCCCTCATTGTGCAAACCGCTTTCAATGCTCAAAAGAAGGCTACACCATGGATCCTTGACAGTGGCTGTTCAAGTCATATGACCGGTGACAAAGCCAAGTTCACAAAGCTACAACAGTTTGAGGGTGGCTTTGTAAAATTCGGCAACAACGACGGCGCCAAAATCTGTGGCAAAGGCGTTGTTCAGCTGAAAGAAGGCAAGATCAGTTTTGAAGAACTGTTGTACGTGTCTGGACTTAGACACAACCTCCTAAGTGTAAGTCAAATCTGTGACAAAGGACATGAGGTAATCTTCACGAAGAATGAGTTTGCAATCAAGAAGTGCAGCAATGGAAAAACACTAGCTACAGGGTCAAGAACAACAGGTAATCTCTACACCTTGTCTGATGGGTCAGAGAAAACTTGCTTGATGAGCCAAGCGGAAGAGAGCTGGTTATGGCACAAGCGTTTGGGTCATATCAACTTCAATAGCATGTTCAAGTTATGTTCTACAAAAGCAGTTAGAGGAATTCCAGAAATTAGCAAGCCCTCTAACACAATTTGTGACTCATGTCAAAAGGGTAAGCAAACTCGAGTTGTGTTCAAAACAAAGGAGCATTACTCAAGCAAACCCCTAGAGCTTGTCCACACAGATCTATGTGGACCAATGAGGACTCAAAGCACCAACGGAGATAAGTATTTCATGTTATGCATTGATGACTATACTAGAATGACATGGATTTTATTTTTAAAACATAAACATCAAGCACTTGATCGGTTCAAAGTGTTTAAAGCACAGGTTGAAAACATGCTAGGGAAGAAGATCAAGATGTTAAGGTCTGACCGTGGAGGCGAATTCACATCTGAAGAATTCACCAAGTTCTGCGAGAATCATGGTATTCAACGACAATACTCGGCCCCTAGAACTCCACAGCAGAATGGAGTCGTTGAACGCAAGAACCGCACCGTGCAGGAAATGGCACGCACTATGCTGGTTGAGAGCAAACTGGCTGACATATATTGGAAGGAAGCAGTACATACAGCTGTGTATATAGAAAATCGCTGCATGATCAGGCGATTTGGAGACAAGACGTCATACGATCTATGGTTTGGAAGGGCAGCTTCAGTCAAGCACTTCAAGATATTCGGCAGCAAGTGTTTCATCAAGCGACTTGAATAAAATCCTAGAAAATTTGAAGAAAGGGCTGATGAAGGTATATTTCTGGGTTACTCCTCCACTAGCAAGGCATATAGGTGTCTTAACAAAAGGACCAGAAAAATCATAGAGAGTATTGATATTAGAGTAGATGAAAATTATGAACCAATGAATGCTACTCATAATGACAGTCCAGGTTATGAGGACTTGAGTGAGATCGATGATGAAATGGCTGAACCTAATGATTCTGAGAAATCAAAGGATGACTCTGAAAATGCTACTCCTAGAAAGCACAGCACTTGGGTCGAACAACACCCTAAGGACCAAATAATTGGAAATCCTAAGGCTTGTGTTCAAGCTAGACATAGTGTGGCAAACACTTTTTCACTAGTATCAATGATCGAACCCAAGACAGTGGCTGAAGCAAGTCTTGATGAAAATTGGTTAAAGGCTATGCATGAGGAGTTAGAGCAAATAGAAAAGAACTCCACTTGGGATTTAGTCCCTAGACCTATTGATAAGAATGTCATAGGTACTAAATGGGTCTTTAGAAATAAGCTGAATGAAGATGGTCAAGTTGTGAGAAACAAAGCAAGGTTAGTTTGTAAAGGCTATGCTCAAATTGAAGGCATAGATTTTGAAGAGACTTTTGCACCAGTGGCTGGTCTAGAAGCTATTCGTATGTTTCTTGCTTTGGCTGCATACAAAGAGTTCAAAGTCATTCAAATGGATGTGAAGTCGGCCTTCTTGAATGGGCTACTTGAGGAAGAGGTTTACATTGAGCAACCGGACGGTTTTCTCATTAGCAACAATTCAGACCTGGTGTGCAAGTTGAACAAGGCTCTTTATGGACTTAAACAAGCACCGAGGGCCTAGTATGCACGACTGGACAACTATCTTCGCAAGATTGGTTTCGGCAAAGGACTGGTTGATAGCAATCTCTATGTCAAAACAGAACAAGGTAACCAACTAGTTGTCATAGTTTATGTCGATGACATAATCTTTGGCGGTAATGACGAGGAATTGTGCAGAAATTTTGCTGACGAGATGAAGAATGAATTTGAGATGTCAATGCTTGGAGAGCTGAAGTTCTTTCTTGGTCTGCAAGTACAACAGCTGAAGCATGGTATCTTTATATCTCAAGTGAAATACATCAAGGAAATGTTGAAGCATTTCACTATGGAGGACAGCAAACCGGTAAGCACACCTATGTCTACGAACACAAAGCTAAGCAAAGATGACAAGGCTCCATCAATTGATCACTCAACTTATCGATCAATGGTAGGAAGTTTTCTCTATTTAACGGCTACAAGACCCGACATTCTGCAGGCTGTATGTATGGTGGCGAGATTTCAGGCATCACCAACGGAGGCGCACCTTACAGTTGTGAAGAGGATATTTCGATATCTTAAGGGTACTATGGAACTTGGTATATGGTATCCCAAAAGTAAATCCTTCATTCTTGTTGCATATTCTGACGCCGATTGGGCAGGATGTGTAGATGACCGCAAAAGCACAAGCAGAGGTGCATTCTTCCTCGGTGAAAACCTGGTGGCTTGGCACAGTAAAAAGCAGGATTCGGTCTCTCTTTCAACAGCGGAAGTAGAGTACATAGCAGCAGCAACTTGTTGTACCCAAGTCCTGTGGATGCGTCAAATGCTCTCCGATCTTGGTGTTCAGACGAAAGATCCTATGCCAATCCTATACGACAACACAAGTGCCATTCATATCTCCAAGAACCCTGTTCAGCACTCCCGCTCAAAGCACGTTGCCATACGCTATCACTTTCTCAAAGAAAAGGTTGTTGGCGGTGAGGTAAAATTGGAATATGTTCCAACCACTGAACAAGTGGCTGATATCTTCACAAAGTCTCTACCAAAGGAAGTCTTCGAGTATCTTCGTAAGAAATTGGGAGTTACTCACTCTCCCAAGAATTAGAAGACCTTCTAGCAAGGGGGAGCAAATTCTCATATTTTTTTTGCTCCTTTAAACAGTCCCTTTGGATTTGTTGTCAAAGGGGGAGAGCATGTACACATGCTGGTCCGCATGAAGACAGGGGGAGACTATGATTATGGTATGGATTATTGAAGAAAGGTCTGTCGTGAAGACACTTCAGAAGCAGAAACTTGTCATTGCAGAAACAAGCGTCGTGAAGGTCAGCATGTTCCAAGTGTTGCCAACAATTCCAAAGGGGGAGATTGTTGGAATTTGAGATGCTTTGAGAAAATTGATAAAGTGTTAAGCATGATTATGTGTTGGAATTATTGGAATTTTTGTCAACACATTGTCACAAACATTGCAAACAAGACAAAGGCCATGATGGCAGAGGTTTCACGTGCTAGAGCGCGATTTTACAATTTCCAGACAGCAGCCTCGCACGCTCGAGCGCGTGTAAGTGTGCTCGAGCGCGCCCAGCCAGAACTCACACGAGTTCCAGACAGCAGTCTCGCGTGCTCGAGCGCGTGTAAGTGTGCTCGAGCGCGCACAGCCAGAATTAGCCAAGGTCGAAACAGCAGACTCGCGCGCTCGAGCGCGTGAAGGTGCGCTCGAGCGGCTGGACTGAGAGTTTTTAGGATCTGAACGACTCTTCTTTATTTTGATGGTAATCTATGTTTAACAAAACCTAATCTTATTTAAGAGATGATGAGACTCGTGAAAGGTTGAATGGGAAGTATCTCTCCTAGCAAACAAGTGAGGAAATTATTAAGAGGAGCTTGCAAGGAGATGTTGATGTGATTCTTCTACAGCAAGTCAAGAAGAAACTCTGCATCAAGAAGATGGTTCTTCATCAGCAGTTCTTTTAGATAAGTGTCTCTCAATTCATAGTTATTAAAATCTGAATGTATGGGATTGAGAGTGAGAGATTGTAGACAGGAATTTCTGTAAAGGGTTCTTCTCTAATCATTGTAAAGTATCAAGTGGGTGCTTGGTATTGGGGTTTGGTGATCCCGTCTGTTTGTGCAGACAAATTGTAAAGGGAGTTGTTGCTTCCTAGATAGTGGGTGCTATCTGAATCAGGGGTGGGTGCTCCTTGAAGTTGAAGCTTCAGAATTAATCAGTGCAATACATTCTGAGACTAGCCTCGGATTGGTGTCCGGGTAGTCGTTGCACCGTGGACGTAGCCTTTGGGTGAACCACGTTAAAATCTTGTGTTCCTGTGGATTGCTTGCTTATTGTTTTATTGCTGTGATTATTTGGATTTACTTGTATTCAATTATAAGCATTGAGACATCACTGATTCACCCCCCCCCCCCTCTCAGTGATCGTGTAATTCTAACAACCTTAGCGCTGTAAATAAGGTCATCACTGACGAAGGTTTCCTAGTTTTTCACCATGGAAGTTGTAACTTTTCGAGTATGTTTTAGTCGTACCGGGTCTGTGATGACGCTGTATGAAGAAGGAAAAAAAATAATATGCAAAGACTATGACATTTACATCAAAATACAACAACACAGTGTAACAAGAAAAGACAAACCATGCATTCAATCCACTTTCAATCAACATCTCATATACAAGTTAGAAATCAACATCCAACATACGGTTAGAAATTCAAAACATTCACATCATAACCATTTCAATTACAAGTTAAATTACAACACATGTAGCACAAGGAATTGTTCACTGCAAGTTAGGGGGCAAGACCGAGAGTAAAGGGAGGTTAAGCCTTGGAGCATTTCGAACCCAGTTTTCCTCAAATATGTCGATGACAATTCTCCGCCGATAGTACGGGATGTCTGACGGGGTGAACTCGATGGGACGATGATATATGCAATGTTCCGTGAATGCAAAGGCGAAAAACCCGCAGTCATTTCTATTTTCTTAAAATGGGATGTCTGTCTTTGTCGTCATCGTCTACATCATAGGCACCGACCACCCATGATCCAAAAATCGTTGTTGGAGCCACAATATTTGTCCAAACAAAATGAAATTGCATGATACCTCAATTTTGAAATTTATGTACCATCCAAACATTATGCTACCAAGAGAGGAGCAAATATGTACTTACAAATCTTTCACAGGTCTTTTAGCCCCAGTTCTCTCCCTTTGAACTGTTATAGTACTCCCAGCGGCCCTCATCGGCATATCCAACGAGTAAGGACCAATGGTTGTGAACATGAATCGCGTAGACTAGAATTTTGCACTCCATCGCGTCCATTACACGTTCTCCCTTTGGCCCAAAGGCCATGTCATCCCCAGTCTTTAGACCTTTTTCCCAGTAACTCTGCAAGACAAGCATCTCAGACATCAAACAAGAGAGGACATTTAACCAAGTGAGTAGAAAGTCAAAGTGGCTTTCATTTCTTATCGAACTTACGCATATACTAGGGTCAGCCAAGTATGCATCCTTGCACCTTTCCCGTAGCACTTCAAACCAAAAATATATGATACTCGAGTGCATCTAAGTGCCCTCGTCCAACAAATCTCTTAGGGACTTAGAATCGACGCACGAGATGATCATATCCAGCTCCTCTTTCCTGTCAATGCAATGAGTATTTCAACATTGAATTAGTAAAAAAACCAAACAAAGACTGCATTACTACAGAACTGTTTTCAACAATTGCAATTACCTATGCGTGTAATATTTATAGAACTCCATCAACAGTTCCTTCTCCACATCTGTCAGAACATAACCCGTTTGGGGCAATGGATGTTGATAATCCTGAAACCTATCCTGGATCTTCCTTAGCCTCGGTATATGCTTGCACCTCCATATCAAAGAATCGATTGTAGCCTGTGTGGGAGATACAATGATTGCTTGGCTAGTGCCCTTCGGTGGAGTGTTGTATCCTTGAGGACCGGGCGAGACGGAGATAAGATCCTCGATAGGGATGTCATCTGCATCGCCAAAAGCTGCGTCAAAATTGCTGGCATCAGCTTCATTTTTTTGTTCCTCATCCAAAGTGTGGGAGGCTGATGCCTTGACGAGGGAGTCCTCTATCATCAAGGGAGCCTCGATACTAGGTCGAGGCTTCTTAGCGGGGCTTTTTGAGGACTTCCTCTTAATCCTTGCACACTTTTGCGATTTGACGGTTTGCAAAATGAAGCAAGTTATGGTGAGAAAATCACAAAAAACATTCATCAATTCATAAAATGAAATGTTCGAATTTAATTATATCCTTACGAGAGTATCATCAACTTCCTCATCGAATGAACTACATGTCTCGACATAGTCTGGGTACGTAGTCCCAAATGTGGACCTAAATCTATTGACCTTTCTCTTAATCGAAGTTATGAAGGTGAGTAGGTCCACATTTGCAGCGATCAAACGATTGCATGACCGTACCACGTGGTCGAGGAAGAGAGAGACCTGCAGTGGACATATTGAAAGGATCCTGTTAGAAAATATATTAACTAAATCAATGCAAAGCAAAATAAGGGATGCAAAAGGTGTGAACGTCATACTCGGGTCTGTGGGACTATAGGAGCTTGGGCTTCGAGCTCTGAGGGAGGATCCCTTTGTGGCTCGTCCCGTTGCCTGACACGGCTAATATGCATGATGGTATTCACTCCATACCATCTCATGTATTCTCCTTCATCCCCCCCCCCCCCCCCTCTTTTGATTTTTTTCCTTTTCTCTTGAGCACATTGTTTACCCGAGCTTCCCATGACTTCACCTCCTCCTCATTCACTAGACTCCAATCTATCACAGATCTCCCTTTATTTTCTTTCCGCAATATGGGCCTGACGAAGAGTGGAGGCACCGTCAGTCTCAGGCCAAACTGCCTCATGACCCTAGGGGTAGGGTGACGCTCCAACACCCAATATGAGATAAGGGGAGAGTTTGTTGTGAAGAGTGCTCTGTCAGCCTTCTTGACATGCTTCAAAAAATCATTTCCGTATTTCTTATACGGCTGCCACTCAAACTGTGCATGAAGCATTGAGTAAGTTAGAACCATTAAAGTACGAAAATTAATGGAAAATTGAAATGATATCTTTCTACCTCTTTGGACGTGATGTAATTGAGTTGCTTTCGTACTTCTCTCAAGGTCGTAAGATGGGTCATTCCCAAAAGTCAGTTTCCCAATGTAACCATGAGGGGAAACTGTATGTCATGGTCTAAGCGGTTGCTTGGACTTAGACCTTTACCAATCTTCATTCTGGTGTAAGCTCAGATCTGCTAAAAGAAAGGGATTCATTAGAACATTAAGATATAAATAGTGAAAGTATGAAGGGGAAATATATCAAGCTCACCTGAAGAAGCTAGAGGGGGCTAGAAAGAGACTTAAACTTCTTCTCCATAGCATCCCCCTCATCGGTAGGGTCGGGCATCTCATGCCTTTGGACCCCTTTCCAATATACACCCTTGTTTAGCATTCTATACAAATTCTCTAAACAAGCGGAGGCCCATGAATAGGGCCTAAACTCCCTCAACAACTCTAAAATATAAAAGAGACCTCGTGCCCTTGAAGAATTGCAAAGAATCTGTCCCGCCACATAAAAAAAATGAATAGGCCCGAGTTTTATATATATACTCGGCCTTTGTTGTCTTCTTCTTCACATCTCCTTTGAATTTTTTCTTCTTTCCTTTTGGTTTCGGCTTCTCCTTCTCCCTCAACTCCTCCGGAGTGGGACGGAAGATGCGTTCCAGCCATGTGAACTTAAGGGAGACCCCATTGTAGTCTTCTTTCATTTGGGGCACCACACCAAGAAGCTCCCGACATAGATCATCGATCTCGTAGTGGGTGTATGTCCGGCCCGTTACGGGTGGACCATCAATAAGTAGGTCATAGATGTATGCTACATTATCTAATGTGATAGTCGCCTCGCCGAAAGGGAGATGAAATGTGTTCGTCTTTGGCCTCCACCGCTCAATCAGCCCCACGATCAATGCATGGTCAATCCTCATCCACCTCATCTAATCCAGATGATACAGTCCGGCATCGGCAACCCACTCTGCATATGTCGCTCATTGAGGTCCCACTGCCCATAGTCGGGGTTAGTTGGAAAGCATCTGCATGTGCCCAACTCCTGCAAGAAAAATGGAAGTTTTAATAACGTTATCCATAGATCGAAAGGAAGTTCAATTGCTTACTGGTTTTATGGAAGAGAGTATACCAAACCACGTTGAATAGCGGCCGAGATGTGATGCTCTTGCTCGCATAAAAGAACTGCTGGTTATGCATTTGAGGTACTAGCCTCGTTGCGGGGCACTTCAGCAGTGCTAGTATTCTCTTTAAACATCTGTGTACATCCAAATTATACATGATAGCATGAATAGTAAAAAGAAATTTTTACAATGGCACAGTACTTTAAATGTCAGCAATAGTAAAAAGCAATGTTTTGAATTACTAAAATCAAGATAGGAGAACTAGTGACAATATTAAAGCTGTTGAGAGATCCAGCATTAAAAAGTAATTTTTATGGTAGTGAAAATAATTTTCCATACCCTCACATCTGTGACGTGATGTGGTTATGGTGCACCACATGCATCACTGTCAAAACCCCAACTTGCTTTGTTTACAAGTACATAAGATATGAAAGTTAATATAAGCACCATCCCAATTTAGAGTTTTAATAATAGGGGACACACTATGATAGGCAACTTTTGAAAAGTAAAAGGTGAAAAGTGAAAAGTGAGCCAAGATAATCTTTTGGATCTGGGAACTCTTGAGTTACAGGATTTTCACAGGTGTGGGTAAATCTGTTTGCCTATATAAGCATGGTTCTTTCTTTACATTTCTTATAATATGTTATTTTTGTGCATACTTGCTTCTTTTTCAGAATAAGTTTTCCAGAATGAACACAAACACCTCCTACACTATTCCAGGCTGCAAGCTCAGTTGGTATGAGACATCAAAATCCTCCAACGGAGGCAGAAAGTGGAGGTATCAACAACTAGCGCCTTAAGAAAGATAGGTTAGATAGAATAGCTTAAGAGTGTAGATTAGGATTACTAGAAAAAAAAAAGTTCTCTAAAAAAAAAATAGAAACCAATCAAGCACACCTCCACTGGTTTCCTTAACTTTTTGGCTGCTTGTTTACTGAGCATTTGGCCAAGCATGGTACTAAATGTTTTATGTACAGATCTTTGTGTACAGATCAATGAAGGAGATGGAGCATTTTATGGACCAAAAATAGATATTAGTGTATTTGATGCTTTGAAGAGGAAATTCCAGTGTGCAACACTACAGGTTCTATATTTTATGATATAATGTAGTCATACTCCCTATCAATTGTCTGTTCTATTTCTTAATTGATGAATGTACATATGCCAGCTGGACTTTCAACTCCCTTCTCACTTCAATTTGACTTACTCAGCAGATGATGAAGTTAAAAGGGAGTGACCTGTGATGATACATAGGGCTAACTTTGGATCCGTTGAATGTATCTTTGCAATACTTGTGGAACATTATAAAAGAAAGTGGCCTTTCTAGTTGAACCCACGTCAAGCAATAGTTTGTCCTGTGTCAGAGAAGTCTCAGCCATATGCCTTATAGGTATGCAAGATTATATGGTTAACGTATATCTTTATTCTTTCGTTGCTACTGAATGGATATGATTATTGTGCTCCTATAACTTGGGATCACTGTTGATGTTTAATTATGTTCAACTGGGAACTGAAGGGGGAATATACTCTTAAATCTCAATACCATGCAACTGAACACATTGTAACTCTTTACTACAAGTTATTGATGGGCCAAATATCAAAATTTATGAATAAGAGGTATTAATTTCTATATTCAGGAATTTGTCACTCGTGTATGGAAAAGGACAGCACTGAGACTTTCAGATTGATGCATTCTGAACTCTAAAGTGATGAAGGTTAAGATTATTTGGTGCATGTAACTCTTTCACCACATACAACTTCATCAAGTTTGGAAAACTAAAATAACTTACTCAAACTCACTTAAAACAAACATCAATCCTCCATCGTCCTTCTCAACTGAAAATACCCTAAAATTGGAATCTACAAACCCTAATCAAAGCAAACAAACAATGTACAAATTGAATATGACATTGAAGATAACAAACCATGCATTTCGATATCATATGCGGGATGGTGGGAAAACAAAATGGATGGAAAATACAAAAACATTGAAAATGATTCAAAAAGGAAGGAGATTCATACCTCTGGAGTGTCGATCGAAATGAAAGATGATGGAAAAAACGATGGGCCTAACGAGAATCAATTGAGGAATTCGGTTTGAAGGCTGGTGGTCTTGGAAATGGAAGCAACCGCTCTTCGTCGCTCGCCCAAGGTCAGTCTCGACGGTGGGTTGGAAGATAATAGGAAAAAAAATGAGAAGAAACAGGAATTTTAGCCCTAAAACTGTGTGCGGATAGGGTCATAGCCGACCTTATTCAATGTAAATAAGGTCGGCGCTGACCATGTGACAAATTGGTAAATAAAAAAAATGAAAATCGGGCACAATTGCTTTAATTGGTGCCCCACTTGCTAAAGTGTTTGATTCCATAACACGTGCGGATTAAGTGTTTTTTCCGATTAAATCCTCTTGATATTTAAGAGTTAGGATACAAGATTGGTGGGCCACATAAAATTCCTCTACAGTCAGCTACACTACATAAAAGTCCTCCGAGTTTCCTTGGATCAAGTGATAGATATGTTTTACCAAAAAAAAAAAAATGATAGATATGACATGTTGAAAGGCGTGCGGTGTGACCAAGGGAAAAGAAAACCAGCCTGGCAAGAAACATGCATGTTATTGATGGCTTTGCATTTTGTGCTCACCACAATTTCAAAGCCACAGTGGAAAAGAGAAAACGACAATAAGATAGGAATAATTACATTCTTGTTCACACAGAGACGCCCAATACAAGGAGCTTAGTAGTCAAATACAATACCCAAAAAAAAAAAAAACCATCATATTACACTTTTACAAGAAAAAAACTTACATTACATCGACTGTAATTGAGGCTCCCTAGCTTGTTATTTCTTTTCTTTCCTTTTCTTTTTCCCATGTGGAGGCTCCCCAGATTTGTAATTGCCCTACAAATTACTTGTGTCGGTCCGGATCCTTGAGTGATCGCCCACATGCTTCTTGTCAGCAGAAGTAGCTAGTGAAGGTACAACAGGGCTCGTATCATGAAAATTTGTGCCTGCTCTTGAACATGTTCAATTTTTTTGGTGGAAGTAACTCATTTTAAAATAAATTTTGATACATCCAATGAAAAGAGTGGGCATACAATTTAAATGGAACGGATTCTCATTAAATAGGCCCCACTTTAGGTTCCACTCCTTCAACTAATTGGAAATGTGTGGGTGATCACTCAAGAGGTCTAGACTCAAATGATGCTGATATTTTAAAATTATTGCAACATCTTCATGTCTAGGAAACATTAATCAAGGACATTGTTTTCAATACATTTGGATGATAATTCTTTTGCTCCAAGCTATATAGATTTTATAATAATTGATTGTATTTTCTAATAATGTTAAGATTTTCTTTATAATATCTTAAAGTAATTCAAAACATTAAAAGTTCCTAACCCCTTCTCGACTAAGCATTTTTAGGTACCACACTTTCAGTTTTTTTCACAAACGGTTGACTTTGATACCATATTAAATTTATTTAACTAACCATTTCTACCAAAACTACGAGGCATAAACACAATTCAAACCCGCACACGTGGAAAGACAATTCAAACCCTAGACAGCGAACTGGGTAGCGTGGTTGCTAACAAACCAAGCAACTCCACGTTCTCATATCAGATTTTATTTGGTTTTGCATTTGTCAAAAACATTAAACTTTCATTGACCATGCACTATAATATATACAAGTCCAGAGATATTTGTCTCTTGAGTTTTTTGGTAAAAAGATATTTCATTAAAAAAAAGCACAAGAACAATAGAAGGGAAAAAAGAAAAAAGAGAAAACAGTTAACCCCTAGAAAAAATGATACTTGAGGCTCATTTCCAGTCTGCATCCTGTCTACTAGAAAAGCAAAACTTAGCAAGCCTATGAGCTTGCACATTTAGAGCCCTAGGGATAAATTCAAAGTCTACAAAAAGAAATAAGGAAGCCAAAGATTTTATGTCTAGAATAATTTAGTTAATGGACCAATCAAGGCCTCCCTTCAAAGAAAAGATCACTCTTTAAGCGTCCGTCAAAACACAAAGCCTATCAAAACCATTCTTTCAATCATTTTCTAATGCAACTAAGACCGTCCTCGCTTCGGCCTCCTTCGAAGAGATGACTTTGGGCCCTTGGATAACACCTGCATCCACAATAACATCATTTAACATCATGACTAAGCCAAATGAAGCATAACCTTCCTTAGCCTTAAAGGCAGCATTCGACTTTGGGTCTCTTGAGCTGAACTGTAGTATGTTACTACGTAGTTGGCCCTCCCTAGTCCCTACCTTCCTGGCACAACTAGTTCAAAAAAAATTAATGTAAATTATCCTAATGCAACTAGTAATCATATAGAATCGCTTTTCTAAAAGAGACTAGCTAGTGGGCCCGCCTATGATTAGGTTGGCCACTAAACAAGAGTGGGATACACAATATGAGTGGGAATGCGTTCAATCCAGATGAGTTCAGCACCAAGGTAACTAGTATAGATTCAACCGAACTGGCGGACTCCGAACCATTTATTATATCAACCCAAAGCATTAAGGGCCTATTTAGATGCAAGAATTCTTGTTTGCGAGAATTTTAGATTTTCCAAATCATATGCCCCAAATAGAATCTCAAATGCTCAACTCCACTCAAGCAATCCGAACATTGGACTTCTAAGATTTATAAGGCTAAAAGTGGCTTTTTATGTGGGCTAAAACACAGAATTCTTAAAATTCTATTAATCAGGTAGAGCATTCGGAATGCTAAAGAGACATAGTCCGAAACACTGTGAGAAACTTCTAACATACTCAATTCTCAATCAAAAATACCACTAACCAAATATGCCTTAGTCAATTCCAATGCAATAGTCAAATCAGATTGGTGTCTACGAAAGCGTAGACACGACCATTTGGGTCATGATTTGGGGGTCCACAAAAGTGAAAAATAATAAATCTATAGGTTGAAATTTTTTAAATGATTTTCTAAAATTTCTCAAAAAATTTGAATGGCTAAGATAATTACTTAAAATTCTTGGGGTTATTAGTTCAATAAACAAGTTGAACCTTATGGATTACAAATATATGCCCCACAAGAATTTAAAAAAAAAAAAAAAGTGTTTGATGGGTTTGATCTCACGACTAATTACATACTTGTACCAATGCTATGCAAATGGGAGATATGAAAGTGAGTTTTTCAAATCATGTAGGTGTGAAAATTTTCATGCGAAAATGGTCTTATTTACACATGATTTTCACACTAAACAAACACGATAATACATAATTATTATGCATGCGAATCATTTAGATATGTAAGCGACTACAAACAAGTAACTCTTAACCCAATGACAATGTAAAAGCAAATAGAGAAATAAAAGAGTCTTGGGACAGACTTGAGTTTACCTTTTAGGGCTATTTGTTTGCATCCATTTATATGTAAATGATGCGCATTAATAACATTTATGTATGGTCAAATCCCATTGCACTTATTTACGTATCATATGTGAGGTGTTAAGATATTGTATAAATGATGCCATTTTTGGCTATTCATTTACATATTGAGGAGGTAAAAATGATTAAATATATAAATGAAGAAAAGGCTTCAGTATCCATGCAACATGGCTTCTGTTTGATACAAGTTGCAGAATCGAGTCCTTCAACCATTTTTTTTTTTCTTTGTTGGCACTTTTTAAGCCCTAAATTGTTAATCCAAGGTTTTCATCTTTTTATTGGCCTAAAAGATCATAATATATTTATTTTCATATCTTAAATATTGATATATTTAAACTTTTTGGAAAAACAACTAGAGTTCCCAATCTATAGGTTTTTACACCTTTTAGGCCCCCAATTCATAATCCGAACCATTCAATATTCTCATATTAATGATAAGTATGAACATTTAGTCTCATATAAAAAATCTTCATAAATTTTGATAAAAATATGAAAAAATTTAACACATCTAAAATCATAAATCGTTAATGGTATTCATTTACTAATATGAAAATGAGGGCCCACCACTTTAACAACCATTGGGTGTAGGCTTATCTTCACCAAGAGGTTAACTTTGTTTATACCTTCACAGTCTTTTATCGTTTTACATGTGGGATATGATATGCTATTTATGTTTGGTAAAGAAACTGAAATTTATATTTGTAATATATATATATATAGACACACACATACATAATCTTATCTCTCATAATAAGATAAGAGCATCTCTCATGGAAGCATCCCCATAGGGTGAGGGAACTTTCCCTTTTTGCACATGCATATTCCTTTTATGCATATGACAAAATAGTACTTTTCTCAATTGTAATTAAGCTGTAATTAGTTTGTATCTCCCATTGTCTAAGTGATCAAAGTCATCTTCCAACAAATTCCTCAGCGTACCAAATGCTGGAATGGAAATGACTATTCATACCTCATTCCATTCCATTACATTCCACTCTCCATTACATTCCAGCCTAAAACTATTCCAACGAACCAAACGCTACTTTATTGTGTTGGGCAGAATCACAATGGAGTGTGGCTAATTGAATAGATGATCACCGTGATTGAATTAAATGAGATGCTATTAACACTACTAATGTGGTAAAGTCGCGCTGGTAAGAATAGATGATCACATCATCCAAGATCCAATTACATCACTAATTCCATACAAGACATCTAAGACATCCCGATGACTATAATATAATGCTTCATAATGCCACCCCAGCTTTCATACTGCTAATTTATCATCCCTTAAAGGTACTGCTAATTTATTTAAATGATGTAACTTAATAAAATATTGATAACAACCTGACTTTAGCACTGTTTTATGGCTATAAAATAGCTTCGTAAGGTTATATAAATGGCAGTCTTCAAAGCTGGCACAAAGGGTCCATTATCGACGATGGTGGTGGTGGAAAGCTCCATAGATCGAAGTCGTTATTGCAGTCGTGAGTGTGAAGGCCTTGTTGATCAAGGGAGTGATTGCTGTTGTTGAAGAAATCAAGTTGGTTGAATGAATCTGATTGGCCATTGAGGTGGGAGGCCACGAGTCGATCGACCGTGGTCCAGTCAGTGAGGGCTGGTTCTTTATGATTGGCTTGGTTTGGGCTGCTGCTGTCCCCCCTTCGCGTACTCATAGATTGAACGACTCGACCTTCGTCCGAAAGTGCAGGAAGACATGTCATGTAGTTGGTATTATTGCTGTTGCTGGGCTCAGTTTCCATCATGCATGACCTTTTCATGTACTGAAGAATCTGGTCCACGGCTCCATCCCTAGTTGAATGGAGCATTTGGGTGTGATCGTCGTCGGCCATTGACGACTCCTTCATGTTATCTAGTGTCTTGATCAGAAAGCTTTTCTTCTTGAAAACGCGACAAACCACCCACCCATCTTCCTCTTGTGTCACTCCGGCCGAGGTATAAGACGCCTGGATTTATCCCAGAGGAACATCAGTAAATTTCAATCTCTAATATAAGTATAAATAAAGAACAAAAACTAACATTCTCCCTAAAAAGCTCTTCAAATAGTAACTGTTTCATCAATCAACTCGCTTCATTAGTAAATAAGATAATATATGTATCTGTACGTTACATTGGATTCGGAGTCGGTGTCAGTCTTCTCCACGAGCGTGTACTCGTGCATAATCCAATCGGATTTCTCCCCGCGGGGTGCTCTACCCATGTAAAAGACAAGGGTTTTTCTCCTTCCAATCCGTTTGGAATTGCTGCAGATAACCTTGTCGCGACCAGTGGCTTTCCAGAACCCAGCAGTAGTGGCTCGATTGGTTCGATTGCCCGTCGGGTACTTCCTGTCTTTATGGCCAAAGAAGTACCATTCATCTTGGGGGGTGGATCCGATTGTGCACTTCTCTGCATAATTCATCGACATAATAATAATAAGACGAAGAAGAACAAGAAGACATGTGTATGAGAGAGAGGTAGATTTTTGTACTAGTGTGTGAAGAATGGTTTTATGGAGGCATGACCTTCTATATCCCATGGTTCGAGTTTGTTGAGATCAATTTCAAGGATCACGTCCATGTCAATCTTCTCGTTTGCCACCTTCTTTCTTAAGTAATAGTGCAAAAGCTCCTCCTCCGTGGGATGAAACCGGAAACCCGGTGGAATACGAGTCGGGCCGCTTTTTGACAGACTCATCTTTTCTTCAGCTTTTGGGTGACACAATCACAGCTTCTAATAAAAAAAAAAATGGAGAGAGAGAGAGAGAGAGAGTGATCGTGTGAGAGAGAGAACGGGTGAAACTAATGCAACACAAGCTTTGGAGTTCCAAAATGATTTGCAAGCATCTGAAGGGTTTAACATAAAAAAACTCAATGAGAGAGAGAGAGAGAGAGAGGCTACTTTAGAAAGAGAGAATATGTGGGCATAGGTAAGGAGGCGATGTATTTATATATGCTTGACATGAAGTATTGGAGACGTGAGAAAATGGTAGCATTTCAATTCATGGTTTTGAGGTGGGATTAATTTTCTACTATTAGCTTCGAGAAGGGCCATCCACCTTTGGAATCAAGTGAGATAATGAAACGTGATTAGGCTCAACACACTCATGGATGAGTAGCGGTGGCACCTTAGTCAAACACACATGCCAGAGATCAGCGACACTGGACCTTAAATTCTAGTGGAAAAGCGCCATCCAACTACCGCACAGCCAAAAGCTGACGCCTAGCCCGGCCCAACCCATCATCCATTTATCTTGTGCAACAACCTTCTACATCGGGGAGTTAGGAGGCATTGCGCTTTCATTGTCCCCGTCACCAAAAGTAGTGCATCTTGGAGAGTGGAAGAATGAAAAGAAATATTTACGAAGAGATCATTAAAATACGCCTAAAAGGGTTTACATCAATATCCATTTTACCACTAATGAGCATTAATTCGTTATGATTATGAAAATGATTTAATGGACCACGTGGATTAATTTGCATTGGACCGTTAGGACCAAGCTTAAAAACTAAGGGCCAAAATTACCCATGACTTCCATTAAACAAGTATGAAGGGACCGTACGAATAGCCCGCAAACAGGGTCAGATGAGGGTGAGGCCAAATTCATCAAAAACAATTTGTGGGCCAGCGTCCTTAACCAGCTGAGCAGCACCCGTCTGCACTATTCCCTTATTTTGGTTTAGTTTCCTTCTTAGAACAATATTATTTAGATGCAAGGGTTAAGACTTAATTAACTAGTGGAAAGAAAGAGACACTCCTTGTTCAACTTGATCTTTTTTTTTTGGTAAAGTTCCACTTGGTCTTGAATAATGGAGAACAGCGTCCCCACTTTAGACATTTTGGGCGTTTCTGGACTCTATTATTTTAGCGTGTTAAATAGGTGGTGAGAAAATATTTTGCATGTGATTTAGAGTGACATTTTATCTATATCTGCCAATTCCATATCAGAGCCAAAAGTTTTCAATGATATCTATGCTGTATTTTTTTCTACCATCCGCATGCCCAGGTTGAGATCAAGGCCAAGGTAGAAGAATGAAAGAAGAGGAGTACTTAACTAAACTCGTGGTAGAGCAAATCAAGATGATGGAAAGTAACTTTAGATTGCTACCCAAAAGCACTACTAATCTGGCCGTGAGTAATGACTTGTAAAGTCAAAGCAATGAAGATTGGTCCGATGGGAGTCCAATTAATAGGATTGACTGGCATGATCCCAATGATTAGAAGGATCATAAAGATAATAAATGCCAACAGCACACATTCTTGATTAAAAGGATATCAACCTACGGATCAAGATCTCAGGCGTAACTTGGAAGTTTGAGTGGGGGATGACTTGGAAGTTTGAGTCACATTACCATGTAGCACATTATAAAAGGATATCAACCTACAGATCAAGATCACAGGATTATGTGTTACATGGTTCTGTGTAAATAGCTGCAATGAGGGGACCGGACTCTTTTCGGAGGTGAGGAAGTTGCAAAATATGGCAAAACTCATTACATCTGATTGTGATACCAACTTAACACTCATAGGGCCCTTTTTTTTTTTTTTTTTTTTTTTGCTAGAATTTCTAACAAGAGTTTAAGGTGTTGAGTTTTATTTATTTATTTTTACATAATATTATAGTTTGCCCCTTCACATATGCAAATGACATGTTTCTCCAACAAATTTTAATACCATAGCCACTTAAAAGGTATTATGTGTCATGCCAGAATTTTGAAATTTCAGTCCGTGCTTTTTTCATTTTTTTCTACAACATTATAACCACGGCACCCCCTTCACGCACAGACCAATAGGCAAGTAAAAGTTTTTAATGGAAGAGCTGGAAATATCGTACAAGTAACCATCAATGGACAACCGTGGCATCAATAAAATTGAAATATGCTCCCTTTCTATGGCCCCCCTATGCGTCACAATGGATGAAACGGTGGGGAGATAGATAGGTCTGTACCCAAATTAGGAGTGTCTAAATATTCTATTAAAGGATCCTCTCTCTCTCTCTCTCTCTCTCTCTCTCTCTCTCTCATCTCTTTTTTCTAGCCACCATTGACAGTGGGACACCACTCACCAGGGCTCCTAGGTCTAGTACACTTGCGGCTTGCGGCTTGCTGCTTGAGGCTTGAGGCTTGCCCCATTTCCGGTATTTAACAGGAGTTGGAAGTATTGTGTTCCGTAGTTATATCTTTCATTAGAAAACACTAAAAACACTACAGACTTGACTCCCTCTCTATGAAGGCAACATATTTTAGATCTCAACCGTCCACAAAAATGGGACCCCTCAACACTAAAGGCTCATTTTGAATTTCTGCCCCCACACCTGTGCCGGAGCCCTCCCTATTATGGGTAAAAGTCGCACTCTGTTATCAACTACTATAATTTTAATCACAAGAAGTAAGAATTTTTAATACCCTGCCTTTTACTACATCCAAGGTGTAGGAGAGAAACACCTAAATATGTTTTTTTTTTCTTTTCAATCCATGATAACTCAGTTAGTGTCCCTTACCTGGAAACAAGAAGGAATTAATCCTTGCTTTAGAGCTGATGATGAGGAACCTGTGTGTAAGTGGGTGTGTAAGTATTTACCTTACAAAGTATTATATATGTTTATAGGGAAACGGATCCCTGTTTGGACCACTCAGGGGGTGTCACGTGGGGGAAGAGATGTCAACTCAATGGCATCTCATCTCCTCCATAAACATGGATCCTTATCCATTTTTATAGATGGGGAATTCCCTGTCATCAAGAGATCATCTGTTTGCATTCTTGTAAACATGCTTCACGTGGTGTTGTCATCATTCATTGTGCATGGCAGATCCGACTTTTCTTTTTCGGATCGAGTTAATGACGTTCGGTTTTTTGGAGCTGAAGTTTTGGACTACTGAGAAATATGCTAAATGCTTAGATTCCTTGCCCTTGGGACCCATTTCCTCTCACCATCCAACATTGATGAAGGTTGATGTGAGAAGAGGAAAAAAAAATATCTCTTTATTTCCACGCACAAGAAGGCTCCGGAGCAATGCACAGCGCCAAATTCGGTAAGGGCCCTTTCTGGCAGCTAATTTTGTTCGTTTCTCCTAAAGAATCCTCTTAAAGAATAATAATGAACTTGACTGAGCAACTACCTTTAGCGCGTAGGGAAAGAGAAAGAGAGAGATTCTAAAACCATTGGTGGCCCACTTCTAGATTCAATGGTTTTGTCCTTATAGATTGGTTTTCCTTTATATAGAAAGAGAAATCCATTAAAAAGAGAGAGACACATATCAGGGCAAACCACAACAACACAAAAAAAAAAACAACCTCCTTTCTCCCACTAAAAGAGAGTTGTTAATGCCACATACCAAGCTTCTCTTTCCACATTCCTGATTTGCATGATTAATATATTCCAATAAGAAATTACCTAAAAGGACATCTATCAAAACTCTCCCTCTCCAACTTCTTTCTACACTCACTCACCCCAACCCCTAACCCAGGCACCACTATCCCCTCTGGCGGTGTGGGCAAGGAGAAGGAGAGAGGGCGGCGGGCGACAACAGAGGGAGGGAGAGAGATGGAGAGAGAGGGCGGCAACAGGGAGAGAGGGGGGAAGAAGGGATGTGGAAAGAGAAAATAAGGGCGAAGGGAGTTTGGGTACTCTGGGAACAATGTAGTGTGTAGAGGAAAGTTTTGAAAAGATAAAGGATGTTGAATGAGAAGCTTGGTATGTGACATTATCAGCTCTCTACTAAAATCCTTTCCCATAAGAGCTCTTGGTGAGATCATGAGCAGCGCCATTAAGTCATGGGTGCAAACCCCATCCATGACCACAGTTAAAAAAGAAAAAAAAAATACCATTATGAAACGGTAACGGCCCATACTGTTACGTTTTTTATAATATAACAGTCATAACGGTCACGGTATCGAAAAACAGTGAAAATAACAATCAATATATCGATCGACGATGTTTTTTCTTTAACATTCTTTCCCCTTCCTTTTCATTTCTTTCTTTCCCAACCCATTTGTGTAGCTTCTTAAGATACTATGCTAGAATTTTTCCAAGCTTCTTTTTTCACCAAAACTCAAGTGATTTGCAAGAATTTAGAATTCTCATACGATGGTTTCTTCCTTCCTCAACCACAATACCCTTATGTTCATACTTCATTGTTTTAATTAATTAGTTAATCTTGATATGGTGGTAAAATGTTACTTGAAAGTTTAAATTCATTCTCAATCTACGTTAGTGATTGAGTAATTGAGTATTGTACGTCTATACTACTACTTACTAGTTTATTGACTTTAAGTGTTTAACACTAACGATTAGTTCAAGATTATGGTTGCAATGCATGCCTAATAATTTGCGATATTTGAACTTGTTTTAATATATATACATGTAAGCTTATTTAATTCATAATAGACTTTACGAGTTTCAGATAAGACATCGATACCGGATGCAATGACTTGGGGGGACCGATATTTTCCTTTAAAGTATTTACTAATGGGAAAAAGTAATGTTTTCTAGCATTTTAGAATGTTTTGGACTTTTTCAATATTTTTTGGATTTTTTTGAGTAAAATAAAAATCAGAATGTGATGGACTGGGAACCGCGACGCGATGACGACCGCGATCCCGCAATTTTAAACCATGTCCATGACATATAAGACCCATCTAGATTATAGGTTGAGGTTGATGATCATGTGGGTCCTACGGCCATCAAGTGGCCCCACGGGCTGTCTTACACGGTTTCTCCGTGGGAGAAGTATGCATTTTTCAATGGCGTCCACATATGGGATATTAAAATGTTTATAGTACATCTACTTGTGGAATTTTATTTTATATATAAAAATGAGCTCATTTTTAAATTGTCTCTTCAGCGGGGTCCTAATATAGGACGCGTCATAGAATTTATGAAGTCACGTTTCAAATTGTTTTCTGCCCTTTTCAGTGCTCAAGTGAGGCCTCAGCTCCACCCCAACCTCACAACAGTACATGATGAAGACCCTATTATTAAAATAGATGGATAATTGAACAAGAAATCGCTCCAACCAGGTGTTTTAGGAAACGGATTCCCTGTTTGGTCCAAACAGGGAACCCTGTGTTGGACCAAACGTGGGGCGACACATAGGGGGGCGGGTGTAGGGGCGGAGGGAAGAGAATATTTCTCTGTTTCGACCAAACAGGGAATCCGGTTCCGTGTTTTTCTGTTTAAATGGACCACCTAACAGGGGAAAACATATGTTCAAACAAAAGAGAGCCAGCTGCCCTAGATTTCATATACACACCCACTTGAGTGCATGCATTTAGAGTCCATAATTGTTTCCAAAGGAAAAAACAGCATGACCATGGAATGTGACAGAGAACATGGGGTTGCTCAATTGGTAGGCAACCCCTGATGTCACCTTTCTACTCACAGATGAATTCCTAGTATACCACTGTTTCTACTTGTTTGGACCTTTCACTTGTGGACCACCTTCTCAATTGTGTGGGCAGCCTTGGGTCCCAACCCCTATGCTAGGGTACCAAATAAAAGGAAAGAAAAGCGTGACCAAGAAACACGTCAATGGGTGGGAAAGTTTCGCACCCAAAGAGAGGCAATGTGAGATGAAGATTGGGTACTGGAATTATCCTTCTACATATTGGGCGCCAGGTAGAGGCAAACTTCACTGCATCCAATTGTTATCCATCGTTGGGTTTGTAAATTATTGAAAACAACTTCTTCAATCCTAAAGTTGATGTTCGAACAATTTGCTGTAAAAGCATGAAAGGTAAACGTTATTTTCGCGCAAAGGAGAAGTATAAATTAAGAAATCAGTTTACTGATATTTTATAAAGTAAAATCTTTCAGCCGAAAAAAATATATGTAAAGTGTTTAGATGACTTCATTATTCATTTATTTTACTTTATTATTCATTTCTTTCACCTTTGGAGTTAACTTCTAACAGTTTTAACTTTACCTTAATGGAAGTAGGGCATGGATAGCGGGCTAATATATAGTTTTTGTATTCTTTGGCACATTGGAGATTCGAAACCATGTACTCTATTAACACACCAATATTTTTAATCAGCTGACCTACATCTGAGTTAAGAGAGGAGTTTGAGTAGTTTTGAGACTGAATAAACTGATTTTCATTTACCTGTCCAATGGTTAATGACAGTTTAATCTGTTGGTATTAATAAGTTGAGAGGGAAAAAGGAGAAAGCATCATCGATATCGATATGCTTAAAATAAGCCTCTACCATAAACCAAGGTGATGCGGCCGGCACAAAGTGATGCTGTTATAACGGGTGCATAGGTAAAATTCTTGTGCAAACACAAAGAAAGTCAGAATCATCTGTCCCAAATCACTTGGATGGATGGCACGGTAGGTGAGCATATTGTTTCAACTTTCAACTCCATCCATCACTTTTTTTATTTTGGATTTTGGCTATGATCTGGGGAATTGAAACATTACTTCTCATGTAGACCGTAGATTCCATGACCCAATTCATAGCCCTAGAATGACCTTCTTGGGTTAAATTGTGCCAGCTACCACCACATGTTTACCTACGCATCCCCATCAGTGCTCATCTGTGTGGGCCCACATACTCCATCTCACTTTGTCAGTGTTGAATTTCTTTAACACTACGCGACCCAAATTCAAACTATAAGCCATCTGACCCACACAAGAATAGCAAAAAGAAATATAAATATATATATATATATATATATAAAAGGAGTTCTTACAGATTAATACCTCTTAAAATTAATTTTCACAAGTTCGTGACAAAAGACATAAAGTTGTCGCCATACTACTTTGTCCAAACTTCTCTATAGACTTATCCTTGACCCGTAATATCGTGTGGGAGAGCGGGGTCATGTACATTGAGTTGGGATTGTTCTTGAAATGAGAAGATGATTGAGGAGCTCTTAAGGGTAGAGTAAATGAGATAAAACAAAGTGTCAGATCAAGGTAAAAAAGGAAATATTGGAAATTGGTTGTAAAAAAATAAAATGACAAAAAACCTTATTTTTAATTGCACAAAACGACAAGAAAGTGCTCTTAAAAGACACAGAATGACAGGAAAAAAAAAAAAAACAAACAAGCAAACAAACAAAACCAGACATGAATTATAACAAGTTTCCATCTTGAAAACTAACATGTGATATGGCTTTCTTTCTCCTTTATTATAATTTTCATTGTTGGCGACTAAAACAAGAAGAGATGATGATGGGGGTGCTATCAAGTAACATGTGAGATGGTCTAACGGTTCTAAAAGTTTTACTGAGAGGAAAGTATTTAGTATTTTTGTAAAGATCTCCCACTAAAAAACAAAATCATCCTCGACTCTGATACCATCGGTAATGACAATGACCCGCTGGCCTGCTGTCCACATGATATGTATGTTTCGGCTCATGGGTTCTAACCCGATCTTGTCTTACGATTTTAAAAGGCGTCACATAGAATTAAGGTCAAGTCTCACACATATAAAAGCAAGATCATCAAGACTAGCGTGTTTCCAATGTAGGATTTGTGTGCACCACTGCATGCCTAGTCCTTTAGAGTCTCCCCCGCCCCGCCTTTACTCTCTAGGCATATGCTCATCGTACCTAAAGCCTTAACAAGTTACTTGACCTGATGTTGGCCCATTTAGCACCCAAATCACTAGTGTGAAAGAGGTAGTCAAGGTTAGGTAATTAGACCTTTCTGAACCAAACCTATGCTATATAAAAGAACTTCTTTGACAAACAATGGTTCAATTACCCATTGATGTCAATGATCAACTCCTACAATGGCCAGGTTCAGCAGAATTAATAGATAAACGGTTCAAAATAAGTCTCTAATTAATATTTTTGGGGCTCAATTCTTGACCATCAGAACCGTTGGATAGGTTAAAATAGATACATACAGTAATCTCTCATCAATGATCAACACCGAGGTCGACTAATCTTGACTATCAAATGTAGAATGATGATTTCGGGCCCCACACATACTCAGATCGTTGATCCCTTTTTTTTTTTTTCCTGTACGTCTCTTTCAATAAGTTCTACAAACTTATCATGATGGATGACCTGATTGGTGGGCAGAAATTTCTGATTAGATGCAACTCTTGTGAAATTATACATGTTTACTCTTAAAAGGGGAATCTAATTCTAAATCCTTGGCCCCATTGATGTTAAAACCACTGCTGGTGTAATGAAAACTTTATTAATCCATCCCATACATTTTGATTGAGTTGTAGTGGACATTCCAGTAGTGGCATACTTAATGCCTTAATATTCTTTTCCATATACAATCTACGAGTTGATTGAATCAAGATCCAAATAAAGGAATCGATGGTTCATGGACCTTATCTATTTGAAAATTCTATGTCAATTATGTCAATGTGATTCCATTACTACCTTGAGAATGTGAGATTCCATATGATATTTCCACAAATGCTCTTGACACATTGGAAATGTGATATTTTTAGGATTGAGACAAAACTATGCGAGATGAATGATAATCAAAATCCATTCTCATGAATTCTGTTTATCCAATTGTTAATAGTTATTGGAATCTCTTAATCTATACTTTTAATGATGCAGATCCTAAGGCGGATCCTAAGGCCCACTTTTTATGTGGCCTACTTACCTTCATTTGGAGAAAACTTTCATGTGTGAGAAAGGAAAAAAATGAACTGATTTTCTATTATTAGATAGGATTTTGATTTCTCATGCACGTACGTGGAAACGCGCCCAGCATTGAATCCTCTGACGACACAATCGAGCCCTTGAAGACTGCTTCATACTATGTCCTAAAAACAGTATCACATTATCTTCAATTTAGCAGCCATGTCAAAGGGTTCAGAACTACCTGGTTCTGTTCTGTTTACTTGTGTGGACGCAATTAATCATACGAAGATCGTAGTGGATCCCTACTACTTTTTTATATATGCATATATATATAGGTTCACAAAGAGGCTAACACTTGATAAAATCAAAAGAAGCTCGATGGTATATAGAAGTAGATTTTACATGCTGGCATCTGATCAAGAAGAAATCGACCGGTAATAGGAGACGGAGACTTGTTGCGTAATAAGAAGTTAGACTAATCATTAACCGTCTCTAGCTTTATCTTGTAATAAGTTGTAACAGTACAAAAGGCTTCATCTTGTATTAGGAAAGAGACCCCAATAAATCGACAGAACTCTAAAGAATTCGTCCTGTTATCCTCCCAAATTCAATGCGTTACAGTATGATAACTTAATTTCTTGTTATTATTCTACGCATTATAAATAGGTCCTTATAAAATCTTTGAAACTCTATTCAAAAGATTATCATACTTTCAGGTGAGCTCCACATGATTAACTGATGATTTCATAATTGATGATAAAGTCGATGAAATCATATAATTCAATATTAACGGCACAAGCGTTGTTAGACCCCGACCCAACCTAATCGCGATTAAGGCTAATAGACTGAGATTAATGCTAATTAATCATGGATAAATGGACTAATCAAGGTTAATGATCAAAAGGAGATAAGATAGTCCCAAACGATGCATTTAGCATAATGGAAATGGATATGAATGAAATCATGTTGATTAAATGATTTTAGACTCAAGCAAGTTAGGCTAAGGACTTTTCCGTAAATACGAGTTTTCGCGTATTTCGTCAAATACGGAAACCCTTGATACCAACGCGTGTATCTCGAGTAGTACGTCAACTTTCATAATAGACATGACCCCATTTGACATCAAATGGACCAAATGAGGTTTCATTTGACTCAAAATGAAATAAAAGTAAAAGGGAGGGGGCTTTAGTGTGAGACATGCTTATATTAGAATGAAAAGAGCCATTGCATTCATTTCACCTTGGAGCAAACCCTAGAGTCATTTTCTCTTCTCCCTTCTCTTCCATTACCTTCATCAAATGCAAGATTAAGAAAGGTGCTTGTGATTGGGTGTAAGAAACATCAACTTCATCTTCTTCCTTGAGTATTTCTCCATTGTTGAAGTGTGGAGCTTGGGAAAGGATCTCAAGGGTTCTCTAGTTGAACTACAAGTAAATATTGGGAACCTTTTATGAGTTTGCTAGTCCTAATGAGTGTTTAGGCATGATATCTAGTACAAATAGCTTATGGGTTTGTGTATTTTACATTTTCATGGAGTTAGGGCTTCATTTGGGGATTTTCATCTCAAGAGCCAAGCTAAGAAAGAGGGCTTTTCCTATTAAACTCCATAAGAGGCAAGTATAAACTCTTACTTGTGACTAGTGTTAGACATTGTGGAAATTCATTGAGTTCTACATAGATTTGGAATTTGTGCATTTCCATCAAGTTTTGGAAACTTGTTTTTAGATTGATTAGAATGGTTAATGAATGGTGAATGAAAGGGGAACATGAGGTTCCATGTTTGTGTAGGATTGGAAAGTGATTGAATGTGTAAAAAAAAAAAAAGAAGAGATGGAAAGGGGGAAAAATCAGTCTTCCCCGGACCTGCAACACGCCCAGGTCCGATCGATCGGACTGACTTTTATCTGGGACGTTTTTCTGGCCGATCGATCGGACAGGCTCGTAACTGGGAGCTGTTTCGAGCCGATCGATCGGAGAGTGGATTTTGAGAAAATTTCGGGAGCCCGATTTGTTTTCTATGATTAGGAGGGGTCTACAAATTAGTGTTGGGACTAATGTTGCACTAATCTATGATTATTGAAATTAAGGAAAATTAAGAGAAACTAATAGTGACAATTAAGCACTAACTCTTCTAAGAGTGGTCTAAACCTAGATGAGTGTTAGCTTAAGTTATTTGAATGTACAACTACTATCGAAAGTGATGATCATCAAGAATAACACGTACATTAAATAACAAGCATTTCACCCATTCGTTTGGTTTAGAATTTGATTATGAACTTGAATAGAATTGATAGATGTGATGCAATTCTTGAACATGGTACTACTTGTAATGCCTTAAGCTCGTTACTGAGTTGAATTGAATGATACAATGAATAAATGAATAAATGAATGAATAGTTACTAAAGGTAACAATGAAATGATTAATCCTGCTGCAGCAGATGGATTTGGGGGCGTTCCGGAGCTCCGTGGTGATGCTAGTGGTCCCTGGCCCGGACACTAGTAAGTCTCACATATCCCGATCGTATCTATAGATATGGATTGATGCCTTCCATTTGGAAGATGAATCCTTCCTTTGAGGGAAGATGGTAAATGAAAGAAAAATGGAATTGAATGAACGGAATGACAAAGGAACGAAATGAATTGAAATGGAAGCTATAATAGCGATTGATTATTAATGGACTCTTGTGTTACTTATTGTTATTGTAGAATTATCTAGATTGTCTAGAGTGTAATTGTTACCAAATGATTTAAATGACTTCGTTATATGTACTAACATGAGTATCACAAGAATTGTTTATACATGTTGAACCGTCGTGTTCATTAGTGTTATTGATGACATCACAGGCCCGATTGCCCCTGCCGGTCCTGCAGCGCCCGCAGCGCCAGCGGAGGAGACCGCTCCGGTTCCTCCAGGAGGTCTGATTGAGTGGAATGGCCGGAATACCGTTTGATGGGTATCCGAGTGCGAAAAGGGTTATAACATTTTGTGAAAAGTCTTGAATAGTCATTTTGTACATTCATTCTTGGAATGTAATTAATCATTACTGTATGGTGTTTTTGGTGTACACCGATTGACAAGTGACGATGAGAATGATACATGTATAAGTACCTTATTCTTTTGTATACATGTAGATCGAAGTTGGACATTGTCAATGTATATGTTTCCGCAAAATTTTATGTGTGTTCGACAGGTTATTGAGATTGATATCCCTTGTGGATTCCGTTTTAACTTCGGTTAATTCGGGGTTTACGGGAGTAAGTATGGGCCCACAGCCCGGGGTTATCGTGATTCGGGCCCGGGTCGTGACAAGCGTTCTGTATTTTTAATACCAAACATGGATTCAATCAGATGACAGTAATAAGAGCTTGTTGTCTAATAAAATCTGGTGCTTGATACCACCAAACCCTCATGTCCTCCACAAATTTGGTGTGTCTAGCAAGTTTATGAGCCGCTTCATTACCCTTTCTATCCACATGAGCCACTTCATAACAAGTAAAATGTTTCAATAGTTATGTGATCTCATCAATCACATTGCCTTGTCTTGATAACTTTGGAGAATGAGAGTTTAACGCTTCCACTACCTTCAATTAATCACTTCCAAAAATAATAGCCCCCCACCCTGTGACATATTATCTGTAACCCATGCAAAGCAAACAAAGATCCAAACCAAGCTTCATTACCCTACTCACACCCACATTAGCCACTTTCAAGAACGTTCCCTTCTGTTTTTATTTGTACCTTTTTGAATGATAGGAGATCCAGATAGAACAGTAATGAGGAACAATGTAGTAAATAAACAGTTTGTTATTTTTTATATAATTCTAAATCAGCTGAGCTTTACATTTATACTACTATTCACATGAGAAACTGAATGTCAAGGCTGTAGCGTAACAGAATAGATAAGAAGATAAGATTGTTTGAATTATATGGGGGATGGAAATCACGGCAGATGTGGAACTGCCACTGACATGGTTGTCATAGAGGTTGGTCAATAGATCCCTCGGACAGTGTATCAAACCACGCACAGGGAGATACAGGCAACACATCACACACAGTTGGAGTTGATGTTTTGTTGTCTGGTTTGTACTGTTCTTGTTCTCCTCTTCTCTTCTCTTCTAATAAAATCATCCTCTTTAAAAAGAATCAAATCAAATGGAGAAGCAAAAGACTCCAAAGTGATGGGATTGAAAACGATTAGAAAAGTGTCGGCTAATGTCATGTACAGTGAAATGCATGTTTTAAAGAAAGTCATCTTCCAACGAGTCATCTGCTAATGGGATATTAAAGTTGATTTGCTCCCAGTAATCATTCATGCAATAGGGAGGGATAAAGGGTTTCCTTCTTTTTGTTTTTAAGGTATACAAAAAGGCAACTGGTATGGATGGCAATGGATGAGGTGCACCAAGTTTTAGTGCTAGCCTTCGTAACAGCCCAAATTGGAATGAATTGGTATTGCCCTGCACAGCCGCACCGGTGCTGGCACTAACTCAGACCCTTCCAGCACCAAGTTCGAATGAGTCGGCGTCGACTAAAATTTCAAACCATGATGCGTAGTCCCCTGTATCCAATCTTATCTGTGACGGGTTTTACATAAAAAGGTACAAGTCAAGCCTGACCCAATTTGTTAGTTGTTAACTTTTTAATCTTAAATTATAAAAAGAAGTCTCTATATAGAATAGGATTCAAAGCCACCTGTTCGAAAATATCACTGCCTACTACCCACTTGCGGGCGCAGTTATGCCAATGAAGTTCTTTTACAAAACTTCATTGAGCCTGATATCATACCAACACATTATCAAACCCACCTCTAATAGAAGCCCTATACCTATTGCCATCCTTATCCAATGGCTCTATTGGCCCAATAAACACTATCATCATCAAAATCATGTCTCATGTATGTTGAATTCAGCTATATTAATAGAGTTAATTTCACCATTGAAGTTTATGTTGGGCAGAATCGTTGAGAATCATGTGGTATTTACACAATCAACATAAATAACTCTCAATTGACTCTCGATTTTCTCCTACTTATATGAATAAAAGGAGATGTTCTTTCAATGGTAGGTCATCAAAGCTTTACTCAACTACATTGGAGAGAGAGAGAGAGAGTTTTCAGCATAAGAGTAGGTCATCAAACATGATGGTGGACGCTTTAACCAAGCAAGGTGTTGAGAGAGTTCCCCTTTGGGAGGGTTTTATTATGTAGTTGTGGTGTGAGGGGGTACATTTCTCTTATACCTATGTTTTCTTTTCCATTTTTCTTTTCTTCATGTACATACTCGTATTCTTTTCTCTTTTAATATAAGTTACTATTACCCATCAATCAAAAGAGAGAGAGAGAGAGAGAGAGAGAGAGAGAGAGAGAGTGTGTGTGTGTTTTATTGTAGGTAACGATAAAAGTCGTCATCCATTATGTTGTTGAAACTAAACATACAGATATCCTAATCAAATAGCTGATCATCACTCTCAAAGGAGTGAAAAGAGATCAAAAGATTTCTCTACGGTAGAAAACATCAGCGTAGTAGAAACGCCGTTTGATAAACATACATGGGAGATTCTTTCAAGAACATCGTCTTGCTGCTGTGAATTGTGATTGATTCATGGTTTTAAATTTTGATGTTGGTCTTCATGCCGGTCAAGACCGGAAGGAGTCCATGCCGCCTATGCCGAACTCGAACGGGCGCACCAGCCCTTCAAGAGATTTTCTAAAGAATTCAAAAAAATAAAAAATAATAGAAAACTAATTGTTTCAAAATATTATTAGGTTGGTTAATAAAACAGTACACCTGATTGAGTTTCCCTACAAATCTGATTTACTCAAAAAGTCTGTCTACATGCGTGATAGCTAAGTTACAGGTTTATTTTTGGTGGCACCACTACCCAGGGAATGTACAGTTTCAACTTTCATCAACCATCACATATTAGGCTCTTTTCTCCAGGTTGCACCAAACATATGAGAGTATCCAATGAGATTACTGTTTGTTTTATACCTCTACTGTGGTTAAGAGGTGACAACAGACCCGGCTTTGAGTCATGTCTCAAGATGGGGTCCCTTTTGTTCCTTTGTACACATGTCTACTAGATACTCAGTAGACAGGCCTGGTTCGCCCAATTCTTAAGTCAGACCCCGAAACAACTCTGAAGAACTTGTGGACTTTGGTCATCCCACAGACCGACTGAAACAGATTAACTAGCCTTTTGACAAATGTTTACAATTTTTATGACAGGAGCCTGTAGCACGGCAAAAAGGTGCTCAGGGTGCTGATAACACCTAAAACTATAGTTCTAGGCTCAAGCCTGGTGACCTTTTAAGATAATGACCCCCAAAGGACAACAAGAAATACAATCAATCAGAAAATTTTCTAGATAGATTGAAATAGAGAATTAGTATTTATGTAGATGAGTTGAGATAAAGCCTTTTTTTTTTTTTAATGATGATGATGAAGAGAACCACAAGAAGAAGCAAGATAGTCTGATGAATGGACAGCCCTCAAGTATGGTATTAGAAAAGTTTCATTATAAATTGTATGCTGATTCCACTTCAGGCAAACCTACGTGGGCCATCCTTCGCTTGATTCAAGTGATTACGCCGATGCCCTCTAATCAAAATATATTCCCTCTCTGAGTTGATTAATGCATAAATTATCTTCTGTTATGACCTAGTGGGACTTTCCAAGATATGATTCTGCTAACCCAGATGTGGGGGGCTCACATTTTTTAAATCTATCTATTTGTCTCATGCCTCCCAGAAAGGTAAGTTCTCACTCTAATAGGAGTGATTTACACCATTGAATTCATTAATGTATGTAATTGAGAATTTGTATCAATAACTAATCCTATTTTTCATGAGATTAAAAGGTGTATTTTGCTCTCCTTTGAGTGATCCAGGGCATTGTGCCATGCTCTCTCTCTCTCTCTCTCTCTCTCTCTCTCTCTCTCTCTCTCCAATGAAAATACACTCATCCAGTTTCACTTTCATATTAAGTAATTTACACCATTGAGTTTGTTCATGCACAAAAGTGGGAGCTTGATTCCATCATTAAATTTCAGTTTTATATATACCTTGATCAATTTGTTGGTGTATAGCATTCGCATTGAAGCGAGACTTAAATTGGAACCTAGTTGTTGAGGGCTGAAGTTTGTAAGATTAGAAAACTCTATTAACTTTTACTCCAAGAAATTATTACTGTCCAACGGGAGAGGAAGAGGGAGAAAGAGGGAGGAAAACTATTACTGCTTTAAAATAGGACATATGGCATTGTCCATGGGGCTCCTGGCCCTTCCCAGCAGTAGTGGAACTAGAAGATTTTCCTTAGAGGTGGGCCATTATGTAGGAAAACATATTCTTAGGGACGGCGAAGCACTAAAGCTGTTCTCTTTGTTTACCAATCCCCTATTTCCTTAAATCAGATGGTCTTAAACATCTAACTAATGATTTGTTTTCTTTTTCCCTTTGCATGATTAAAACCTCAAGTCCGCCAACACACTCACAATTAAGTGGTGTTGGCATCGCAATTTGACACACATACCACGATCGATCCATGGGTCCTCAAGTTGAAGCATTACACCTAAACCATTGTCCCAACATAGTGGGAAAAAGAAACTTCTATCCTATAATTTTCATGAACTATGCTCCCTATAAATTATTTTAGAAATTCTTACAAAAAAAAATTAAGCCTGAACTCTAATTGAATAGATTAGTTAAGAAAAAAGGAAAACAGCAGCAGAGGGTGTGTACTTTCTTTTTTTTTACGAAAATACTCCATGGTGATACCGTCAATCTTTTCCCACTTATATGTCAAAATCTACAACTCCTGGGCACCCTTCCTCCCAACCAGTGGCGGATCCAGGATTCAAAATCACTGGGGGCACGATTAAGTAGTAGGGGGTTGCCCCTGGAAATTTTTTTTGGGTTATTTATATGATTGCAAATGATTTTTTCTTCTTTTTTTCTTCATGCTTGAGAAAAAACAATACACAAAAAAAGTAGTGAACCTTTTACATACACTATCAGTAACTAATACACAGAAATGTGCATTCAAAAACAGATAGTTTGTAGATTTTCACTGCATTGCAAATCATGCATAGCAAGGACAAATAGTGTGCAGATTTACCCCAAACCTTTTATATGAAACAAATATAATATAATAATTTCAAGCAATAAAACAAGACATATTTATTTATCACAATTGTTATCTACGAGTTTTCATTGGGGGACCTGGTTCAATGTCATTGGGGGCCTAGTTCAATGTCACTGGGGGCCTAATTGATTTGGGCCTAACTTAGTATACATAATTTTTTTTTCCCAAAAAGTCACTGGGGGGCTGGGAACTACCTCCGCCTCTACATACTAATTTATCTTAACTGTTTTAAGCGATGACTGCAGTTAATTTTCCTTGGTATTAGCTCTTGTAGGAGACTGAGAACGCGGTGATGCTACAAGAAAGTGATTAAAACAATCAAAATTAGGGACAAGAATATGAAATACCTAAAGTTAATATTGGGCTACAAAAATCCATTGGGGGCCCAAAAAATTCACTGGAGGCCTTATGGAAAAAATCAATGGGCCCCACCAAAATTATAATTGAAACTTAGAAATCCACTGGGGGCCTGCCAGATCCGCCTCTGCTCCCAACTCCAAGGGTTCAGATTGGCTGTGCAGCTCATGATGCTTGTGTTATGTTCCAGAGAAGAACAATAGGGAATAGGAAGATCTAATTGGGCTTATGTAATCTCCAAATACATAGAGGGAGAGAGACAGAGATTCAGATCCGAGATAAACACAACACAAACTCTCTGTTTGGTTTGCTACCTATTAGGGAGAAATCTTGGATTCATCTCTACTAAACTGGTAGGAGTTCCCAAAAACTACTTCATTACATGCATCTTCCTTAAGTACATTGGAGTTGTGAGTTTCAACAAAATTGGAGATATGGGTGACGATTTCGTTAAGTGGAAGATGATGTTGCCAATAAATGAAGACATTTTCGTCAAAAATAATGTTGAGGCACCCTCAGCCAAATAAGGTTTAAGCATAATTTCTTTTATAAAATTAAAGGACAATTTCAGCAATTAAAGTAGTTAAGATAATCCTAATGACGTGGAAAGAAAGTAAGGGACAAATAGGTCCACATCAAGTTGACAAACAAATAGTACCATGGTGTAATCATGAATTATACTGCAGACATCACTCAGTGCGAAGAGGAAAGGATTGATACGGAGAAGGAATCGTGGACCAGATGTTCATGTTTGCCGTTCTCTTGTTTTGTTTTGTTTGACAAATGTTAAAAGAGTGTGGTGTTGATATGTTGTTTTCGTGTTGTTCCCTGGAAAAGACGGGTCAGCCACCTGATAGGAGTCCGGACGGATCCAATGAGGCTTGAACTCTAGAAATATTGAAAATAAAGTTTTCAATAATTATATAACATGAGTTTGTCCGCTTGTAGCAATGAGACAGTTTGATTGAAAAAGAAAATTATATATATATTTACTAATGCAATCTTATTCATTAATTTTGTATCTTTTTTTCTTTAATAAACTGTTCAATCGTACGTTGAATAGAGCATTACAACATGAACACACATTATACGTGTAGAGCATGTCTTCTTCTATGATCTATCCCAAATTGTAGCAAAGCTAGTAAAATACGTGAGAGCTGGTGAGTTCAATCTTCGAAAGAGGGCCAAAAACTCCCACTAGGACATTCGATTTTAAAGAAATATAAGGCCCAACCCAATTATAAGAGAATCTTGGCTGTGCACAAGGCAGACCAATGACCAAGCCCTGTGATTAACCCTAGAAATATCCAAGGGATTATTAACATGAATTGTCGGGTGATGCAGCGAACACAAGATGACATATTTGATGAGATTAAACCATCAAGCCGAAAAATCCACGTAAGAGATTAGCCGTTAATAGCCCTCTAAAAAGACTTGTTGTCCCATCTAAATCCAAGCATCATTATTAAATGTAATGTGAGGATCCACCGCAATAACCGATTATGACTCGCAACACGACAAAAAGAAAGTCAAATAATGTGAATTCTAGTTTGCATTATTAATTACAATCATAAAAATCTTTTGGACACATTGTTGGAATTGAGTCTAAATATTCCAGTAAGAAAATTACGAAATCTCCTATCCTATGGAATCTCAAAGTCATTTTGAAGTAGTCTAAAACGTCATCTAGAAATTTTAAATATCATCCTGGGATTTTTATTAATGCCTTGCTGTATATTAAGTCATGTCAATTAAAAGTGTAGTTTGATAGGCTATATAAACTTGTGTTGCAGTTCTTTCATAGAGAGCGAAGAAAGTGTCTTAAAATATATTCAAATATTTGGTGTATTCTTACGGTACTATTAGAATAAGAGTATGGGCTCTCACATTCATATTCAATGCCAACAATCTAAATGTGAAAGGCCCCACCCTTTACTCTCATGGTACCGTGAGACTAATTCTCACAAGAACATCTCCCTATATAGATTTATATATAATATTGTAAAGTATTTTGCTCATACAGCCCTTTTGCTGTACAACCCCACATACCCAAGCAAACAACACACTTCCATATCTTTTTACAAACTGGAATCAGAGCATTTCTTCAAAGTGATATTAGATTATGTTTTCTACTCATATATTGTTTGAAAAGTATGGATCACTATCCTATTCACGGGAATTCCTCCCAAAGAGGGCTCAACGCTCACTGGACAACATGAGTTGGCAACCTTGGATTTCACTTTGCTATTCACATATCAATCATTGGGTATACTACTCTTTCCTCATACGTGGGCCTCTTCTCATGTTTGTAGTCTTCCTTTCCGCTTGTGTAAGCTGCTTTGGGTCTCCACCCTTATTTGCTAGAGTAACTAGAAAAAATAAAAGAAACACAGAAAAAACAAAAGAAGCTTACCAAAGCACTACTCTTTAGTGGGATGTCCCCAAAAAAAAAAATTTACATAAATTTGTCTACATTTAAGATAACGTGTATGATTGATAAGTTAAAATAATTCAGATGATTAATATTATTCTTGCAGTGGGACTAACTCATATTGAGTAAACTACCTTCCACAGTGGGACTAAAACTACCATCCTGCTGTAGGACTAACTTCTATTGAATAAACTATATTATATGAGTAAAATTAAGAAACATTATGCAAAAAGAAAGGGCTGTCATTTTGAGGAATTCGTGTTCTAAGTTAACACAACAGAGGAAGCACTATTCATCCCACTCGGATCCCTCTTATTTGAATTCTAGGGACGTTCTAGTAACTAGTGTCATTCCATTCTCGAGCATCCCAAAGGAGGAAGAGAGCATAGATGGAAAAAAAAAACACAAAAAGAAAAAACACGGGAGATGGTGAAATAGAAAAGAATAACAGAAAAGGGGTAAGAGAATAAGAGGAAAGAAGTAGTAAGAGAAGAAAATGAAAGGGCCTGCCATATCGCAACCCATATATGCAAATTAGACCATCTAATTTTTACATGAGATGGAAAAATATAACTGACTTGGTTCTAAACCTCTAAAATATCGTTATTAATATGATTAATTAAATGCAACTTAATTTCTTATAGAAAATTTTACAAAAACACACAATAGTGGATATTTTCATAAAAATAAAAAAATAAAAAAAGATAATTATACGACATCATTTGCCTTTATTTTTATGTTTTTATTTGCTTATCCATTTAATTAAGCTATATTACTAATTTTTTTGAGTATAGCCCAGGTGAGTTGGTTGAGGCCAATAAAACTAGAGCCGAGGTTTATCATTCCCCTATGAAAAGCTAAACAAAGAACCACAATGGGTGAACTCGGGAAGGATTCCAACCACAGAAAAATATTGGCTCAAGAGAGAGACCACCCGTGTGCACCCTCGAGCATGTAAATTGGCAACGACTCAGAGGTTCAACAAATCCAAATGGGGCAACCAAGAGACGGAAAAATTCTAGTGACATGAATTGGCTGCACAACTCCTTCTTCATGCCAAACTTCTCAAAAAAGAATACATCTGTAACACGGCATTTTAAAGCTTTCGATTTTCATTGGTAGGATATAGAGCCATCAGTGTAGAGATCCGCACTGAGGAATCTTTTAAACAGAGCCCAGCCCACTTAGCTACTCATGATCACAACCTCACACCCCTTTCGTCATCCTCCCCACCTAAACTGAAGCAGTAAGATAGAATACGTACGTACCTTCATTATTATACATTCTTCCCCAAAATAAGAAACATGAAGCATACATCCAAAGCAGGTTCAGTTATCTAGCAGGTGTGATTCTTTTAAGCCAAAAAGTTTGAAAGTATCTTTAAAAAAAAAAAGACAACATCAAGGTAAAATGTGCGTTGAAAATATCTTGAAGTCTACTTTCTCTCATTTTGAAGGTTTGTTTCCCTTTCTTTCCACTTTGCATTCTAAAGTAAAATGTGCAGCATCACAAGTCAATACTAACGCATTACTCAGTGATTGTATGATTCAAAAAACAGGCCAAAAAAAAAAACCGAAAAATAACACAACTCACTAAAATTTACGATTTGCACATTAAAGTACATTATCTTGCTTCAATTTTGACCAATTCACACAAGGTTTCAATAAAACATTCAAAAATAAGAAATTATAAAAATACCAGAAATTTTAGAAAATATTTAATTGAAGGTATGATAAATTGAACCTGGGACCCATATGCTACAGCTTGTAGGCCATTGGCATCAAATTATGGTGCAGTTTTCTTTACGATTAATTGCTAAGTGAATGCATCACAGTTACTTGGTATAGAACTCAATCCATTGACAAAGATAAAATGTCCATTCAACAAGTTCTTCACTGCTTTGGGTTGAATGCTCACTTTTCTAATAAAGATGTAAGTTTTCCATGCAGCCAAACATGGGAGAGCACGCTTGGAACTAAAGACAACCGCTGTGTCCCAGGAATCACTCTGGCCGTAAGTCGAAACAACAAAATAAAACTTGCTCAATGAAAAATGACACTCCAGTAATCACCAGTGCAAAAGGGAAAAAATATGGCAATGCAACATTGGGAGACGCTTGGCAGAGAAGACGAGGGTGCAATGATGCCAAGGGCCAACATGATAAAACAATGACAAAGTGAAAGGGTCCACACCAGTAATCATCCGTACAAAAGTAAAAACATGTGGCAATACAAAGTTGAGTAACGATTGGAATAATAGACGAGGATGCAATGTTGCCAAGGGCCAACATGATAAAAATTGGTGGCAGGAAGAGGGTCCAACAAATCACTAGTACAATAAGAGGCATATCATGTTGCGTAGAAGCCACCACACCAGCCAAGGACAAACAAGTGACTTTGAACAAGATTACGCAACACCACACGCCAAGGACAAACAAGAGCCTTTGAACAACATAGAAGCCTTCAGATGACCACAATGCATTGTTGAGGATATCAGATGATGAAAGTAAATAGTAGGGGACGAAGCAAATGGCCTCAACAAAATGCTTGAATACCATACCAGATACTTTGACTATTTGTATGACAAGAAGGTGAATGCAAGAAGATTAGGCTCTTCTCAGAAGTTACAAGGTAAATAAAATGAACCATCTGCGAAACATTGCTCTTTTTAATTTTGAATGGAAACAAAAAGGCCCCCACATGCAAACAATGATTAGGTTAAAGCAATATGAAAATAAGGCCTACCACATGGCCGTCATGATTAGGTTAAAGCAATTTCACACAGACAACACAAGGGAACACAATGCACAAGCAATTGCAGGATTGGGTACTCGGACCATGTTCACAAAGGCGACTGTAAAACAGCCAGTGTTTCACAGGATAGTCCAGAAGAATGGGGATCATAGACCATCTTTGCATGCATCTCAACATTTACATTCCAACATATTCCTCCACACAATGTCGATGACCATGAGCCCGTCATTTGCAAATACCTATTCAAGGTCTCTTGAAACCAAAATTGTACAAAAACCACTGTGGTCCTCACTTCAGGGTTATAAAATGTTCCACACTTGTTCTACTCAAAAAGCGCAAGGTTTTACAACATTCAATTGGCACTTGATGGATATTGCTTGGGACATGATCATCATCACCACAACCACCACTATCAAAGCCTTGCCCCAAATATGTGGGGGGCAGCTACATGAATTATTCTTAGCTATTCCAGTTTATCCTTGGCCAAATCCTCGTATGGGTTACATTTTTTCATATCTATCCTTCTACTTCCATTTATGTCCTCTTTCACCCACTCTATTTCCTTGAGAGAATATATCCTTCTTAGCTATTTCATTTATGTTCTCACCAGTCATCGTATATTCTTTGATTTGTCTCATACTTACATGAAACAATAGTCCCCCAACATTGTTAACAACGACACATGGTATAGGATTGTCATCAAGACGACTTCTGCTCACAGCCTCACACTCAGCTTTGGCTCAACCACTCACGAGCTAAGCCTATCAGCTTATGAGCACAACTCAACTCAATAGCCTCACAAGTTAAGCCCGAGCTACGCACACTTCAAATTAGGATGTAACTGGGGCTGGCAGGGCAGGCAGGACCGAGCATTTATCAAGCCAAAACCCTGCATCAGGCACAAGCTCAGATGAAACTCAAATTAAAAAGCCCTTCGCCCAAGCCTAAATTCAATATTCAGGCCCCAAACCGTATGAAAACCATAGCCCTTTACAAATTCTCCTCTTCCATTCTCTATAAGCTAGATCTCAATGAAGTCATGGAACCAATCATGGTATAAAGAGATCACATACAAATACAACTAAAAGTCTAAGAGACATGGCAAAAAGAAATAGTGATATTCATGTTGTGCTTCTGCTACAGTTTCGGACAAAGATGAAAAAATAAATAAAAAAAAAAGGAGGGAGAAGAAAGGTATTGCAACTGCTGATTTTAGGTAAGGCATTTGTTGAAAATGCCCTTAGATGAAGAAAGCAGCATAAGAGAATAGGTTTTCTCTACTCTGAAAGCTATGATTTGATCCCCCCCCCCCCCCCCCCCCCCCCCGCCCGACTCCCTCTCACACAAATCTGCAATTTTCCCTCTTGCTTGATGTCAGAAGTTGATGGAATCAAACCCGAGCAGAAACTTGACTAAAGATCTGGGAATCATCATCCCTAAGATAAAGATAGCATACTGCAGACAAGTAGGTGGTAATTCCAATATTTTAATTGATTCTATGGAATGTAGAGAAGGGGAAAATACACATGTATAGAGGTGGGGTCCCCTCTAGCTTCCTCATTTGACCTAGTTTCCCAATGAAAATTGTTTCTATATTTTTCCTTTCTAAAAACAACCAAATTTGTAAACAAACAGAATTTTCTAATTCTTGACTTTCCAAATAAGACTCCTACTGGAAGTAAAAGAAACTTCCAAAAACAATTCTACAATGAAGGTTGGTCACCCTACTGGAAGTAAAAGAAACTTCCAAAAACAATTCTACAATGAAGGTTGGTCACCACATATGGGCATAATGTGTTAATGGAAAGGACCCCACTTGAGTCACAACTCACAAGCCCAGTTGTGTGCCCAGTTGTGTTTACAATAGATTGTGGCCCTCCACCTCAAATAAACCTTGGCCCAGGTGGAGTGTTGATATGATGAGCCTGAGGACAATGGGCAATAAACTGGCCCAATAATGAAGTGGGCCTGGCCACCATCACTTGAAAGTTACAACATTGGGTTTTTTATCCTTTCCAAAGTGAGAGAGAATCAGAAACAGCGAATGTAAAAGAGAAAGGAGGGAAATGGAGGGAAAACAAAAAGGGGAGGGAAAAAAATTAACATCTAAGCCAATGCCCAACCCAAGAAGTGTAACTAAAACTGCATTTTTATGTGGACTGGGACATACGGGCTCAAGTTTCTGGTCCATGCTGCACAACCAACTCAACTCGACTGACGTTTAGGTCAACAATGGGGTCAACTTGAGCTTGAGCCATTAATGGCCGACTTGAACACAAGTGGATGTGGATGTGGTCCATTTGATATTGGTCTCATAAATGGGCTCACTACAACCACTGTCAATAATTTTCCATTATCCTCAGTACACCCACATACTTCATCCTTTGCTAGGAATAGTTTAAAAAATTAAATAACTCAAGTCTTTTGATGGCTATGGTCAAAACTCAAAAAGACAGCATGTCTTATCTCAGCACACCAAACACTAAACTCCATTTGAGTTCACACTCCCCACCCCTCTGTTCTCACTCCTTTTGCTGCTAATCACTTTCCTCCTTGTGACATCTAGTTTCTACTTCATTGGCCCACCAAACACTGAACTCCACTTGAGAGCATGTTTCCCACTCCTGTTCTCACTCCTTTCGCAGTCAATCACTTTCCTCCGTCCTTTTGACATCTAGTTTCTTCTTCATTGTCCCAACACTCCAACATCCTCAATTCATCCTCCTGTAAGGTTCATGTTGGACCAACATCATTCGGAACACACGTCTATCTACAACCACCACCCTTGTTTCCCCACTTTTCTTCTCTTTTCCCAAATATTTTCAATCTCACTCCTTCTACAGTGGTCGATAACTGGATCTTGCAAGTTGCAACACACCACTGGGGGGACCAATAGAGCATTTGATAGGAGTGCAATGTGTAATGACTACTAAGCAAGCACAATCACCTCCATGTTAACACATGGCCAACTAGTTCCATCAGTTACTAAGTGTCATAACAACTCATAACCCCCACTCGTCAGAAGTCCCAAAGTTACAAAAAGCCCAATTGTGGTATATAACAAATAGTCCTCAACAAATTTCAGGATGTTATCCATAAAACTTCAGACATATCAACCACGATCAGGAACTGGAGCTGTAATCATGATTTTGATGCTCATGTAAGACACCCACGAGAAGAAATACAACCACCCGAAAACCACATAAAAAGGTTAAGATGGTAAGGCAAAAAGACTAAAAAAAATTCCCACTCTTGATACTATGAAGCAATGCATCAGCCTCATATAACCATGTTATTCCATTAAACTCAATCACTTATGTTCCTCATATAAAAATGGTTAATAAACAAAAATATCAGAGGATTTTCTATAAGTTTTAACATCCAATAAAAGGGAAACAGATTCTAATATTACCTAGCTCAATGCAACAACAGAGTTAGCTATTGAGTCAGGGGAAAAAAAAAAGGTTTGTAGTAAATAAATCATCAGCTTAACTAGATGGAAAAACACTAGGACAGACAAGTAGAAAACTCAAAGCCAAAAAAAAGTGCTCATTTCACAAAGAAATTAGCAGTACATGCCCATAGTAGATTAGAAAACTTGCTCCATCAAATAATATTAATATTTTCATACTTATAGCAACAATTCAAGCTAAAACCAACTCCAACTCAATATCATGAGATCTAATTTCCATATTAACCCATCAGGCATTTTAAAATTTAAAAAAAAAAAATGGAGTTATACAAGTACAAAAAACTAACCCACCCAAAGAAGGAGAAAATCATAAGCAAATTTCACCACAAATTATCCTCTTCCATTCAAAATTATAGAAAATGAACTAAAGAAAGATCTAGTTTCAACTACAAAACATGATATTTAAAATCTTAGCCTAAACAGGAAAAAGGACGAGAAAAATCCAACCCTGAACTTGCGAAAACTCCTTCCTCTTGGAAAGCACCTACAAATATAAATCCCATGTGACAATCAATTTAATAAATTGAGAATCCAAAACAAATAAATAATGGGGTAAAATCAAAATTGAGAGCAAAATATGAACATTTCAAATGTACCTTGCTGAACAGCAAAACCTACCGCAATAAGTTCAGAACATCTAATAAATTTTACCAAACAAATATATGAATTTTGAATTTTTCACAATAATTGGACTTGGAACACATGTTGAGTACAATTGAGGTTCAAGCTGAATTCATCAGTAATTAAAGTAAAACTACGAGAAAAGTGAACGGATAATTAAAAGAACATGAACCAATGTTCTTCTGACCAACTATTTTTTGACTAACAAGGAGAATCTTCCACATGAGGATCAAGCTTATTTGATTACTATGGAAGATAGAATCAATAACATTATAAGCTATAGAAGTACCACTGCCAGCCCCCTCCTCTTCCCTATCTTTCATGATTCTAAAAAAAATCAAATAAGCTTATAGAAAACATATGCTGCCTCTGTACTATCACAAGTGCGAACTGCTTTGACCTATGCAGTATGACATGGAAGGCTGGACAAAACCTATCAAACTGCTTGTTTTCAAAGCCTCTAAATCAAAAGGCAGCAATCACCTAATTGGGTTCAACTTTAACCAACCCCAATCTATGCCCTTCTGAATTGGCATGCATGGAGGTGATCCTCCAAAATAGTTATTGCACAACATACATGCTGTAGAGCACACCTTCATCCAGAACCACTGAAAAAGATTTGACATTGGCCTCAATTTCACTCCAACCTAAGCAGTCAAACATTGGATTGACCATATAAAAAAAAAAGCATATGATTGACTCTCAAAACAAAATGAACTTTATCTATTTACACATGATCAATCCAACGGTTCCCCCTACAAATTGGATTCAAGTTTGGGCTGGCAGATTTATCATGGTAGTCTTCTATTTGTCTGGAAACACACCCTTTGGAAGGATATACCTATGTAACCTATCCTTTCAACCAATCACCCCCTTATCAGCCTCTTCCCCAATAGAGTGGGTCCAGTCATTTCTGGAATTGCAAGCAACAAAAACGAAAACTAAAGGTTCCCCAACAACAGAATGGGAGGAAAATCAATATACATTTGGTGCATCTAGCACACTCTGGTGATGATTCAATGCATTGAAGTGGCTACAAAGCAGGTGAGTTGAAAAAAAAAATCCATATAGCTCATTATAATCAATTCAACATTGTAGCATATATAGTTGGGAGTTCAGATTTTTGCTTTCTAAAGTAAAAGAATACACTAGAGATGCCAATTAAATAATCCACCAATACAGAAGCACCTAAAACTCCAAAAGGAGAGTAACAAAACTACCTCAAATGTTGCTGGGGTACATGAAAACTCGAACCTTTGCACCCTGCACAAAAAACCCAAAACAAAATAGGTTAAAATAAACCCTCAAAATCTACAAACAATCCAAAAAAAAAAAAAAAAAAGCTCAAGCACCATGGATTTGGGAGGCAAGTTAGATTTGAACTTGGCGCGCACGATGCCAGAGTTTCCATGAGGCCTCCTGACCTTGCCCCAAATGCAACGATAGTGAGATCCGTTCTTCTTGACCTTGGCCTTGTAAATGTAAGCCATTTTCTTTCCACAGTACCAAGACACCTCCTCTTTGGTATTCACCCCCTCGATTTGAATCAGGGACGTGTTCGGGTATTGATTGGACTTTGATCTGAAACAATCAAAACCAATATCAAGGGAATTTCAAAAAACAGATTGATTGATTGGGATTTGGATAGTGTTTGATGATAGATAAGGGAGGGGGAAGTAGCTTGCCTTTTGTATCCGAGGATGGTTCCACGAACGTACAATCTGCAGGAGAAGAAGAAGAACGAGAAAGGGAAAAGTGAGAGAGAGTGGGAGATTAGAGAGAGATGAAGAAAAGGCGGGGTTTGAAGGATGAGAGATCTGACCTTACGCGCTCGCCTTGACGCCCCTTCACCATTTTCGCAGAGAGGGTTTGCAGATGATAGAGAGAGCGAGAGCGAGAGCGAGAACGGCGTAAGAGAAAACCCTAGGGAGGCTTTGAAGATGGTGTCTCAAACTATTTATAGATGAATAAATCGGACCGGATCGGTTGATTCGGATCTGGCCGTTAGCGGGTTTAGTCGGGTCTAAAGTAGGTTGAGGAATGTAATGGGTCCAATGGAGTTGGGTGTTGGCACCATGGATGAGGATGACAACTAATAAGTCGAGAAATGCTACCCTAGATTTAATACTTATTTATTTAATTGATTCTGATGGTGCCTACCTATCAGTGGCGGACTTACATGCTTTGGGCTGGGGGCTGAAGCCCCCACCTAATTGGAAAAAAAGCCCATAAGGGCCCTATGGGCCCTTAAGCCCAGCCCCCACTTAGAAATGGCCCAAGTCCCCACTATCTTTTATTTCCCTTACCACTTTAAGTCTTTAACCTAGAAAAAGTAAACCCTTTCTCTTTCTCTGTTTCTCCTTTCTTTCCCTCCCCCTCTCAAAAATCCCAATCTCAGTTCTCAGACTCAGGCTACTGGGCGTCTGGGCCCTGGCTGGTGGCTGCCGGCATCCGGCCCATCTTTCAATCCAACAGGCTGCACTGCTGCAGGCCAGCCCCACCCACCAGGTACTCATCTCTCTCTCTCTCTCTCTCTCTCTCTCTCTCTCTCTCTCTCTCTCTCAGACAAGTGCTAGTACCAGTAGGAGGCTTGCCCCCATTATCAGGGTCACCCCCATCACTAACTTGGGCATGCTTCTCATCTCTGCTTCTGTCTTCTCTCTTTCTGCTACTTGCTTGAGCTGCTCTTCTCAGTGGGTGGAAGTGCTTGAAACTGGGGTTAAAGCATCCACCCATTTATTGAGGAATGCAGCACCCATCTTTTGGCGGGAAACATTCATAGAAATCCAATGTACAGGCACCTTTTCTGATTTGTTTATGATTTTGTCAGGAATAGTAGTAATGGGCCACGTATCAGCCCATTAGAGCAGGCATGTTTAATTATTTGACCTAAAAATGAAGCCTAGCATCAGTCCAGGCCCCCCAGGCAAAGACCTGGTCCGTGACAGTCTCACAGTAATAGCCACAAATAGAATCTCAAGACCCAGTTAGATAAGGCCTATTGGTAAGCTTGGGTAGACAGAGCTGGGGTACCAAAGTTATTTTAAGGTCACATGTAACAATGAAAAGGAGTCCTGTCTTTTTGTAAAGGGTCTGTGCCCTTGAATTGGAAGAAAGCTGGTTTAACTGATCATGACTTTTGATCAGTTAGGTGATCAACTGATCATGACTTTTGATGATAGAATGTTAGTTGATCATGTAATTCGATATTTTATAAATGCAAGACATTTTCTCTTTTGTAAAAGTTAATGTTAAGAAATACCAACAAAATATCATTTGACTTTTTCAAGTGACTATCTTAAGCCCCCACCAAGTCAAAATCCTGGGTCCGCCACTGCTACCTATAATTATAATTAGAGACGTAATGGGTCCCAATTCTTTGATTACCCGAAGGTTTCAACCAATAGGGTTTTAATCCTTATTTAGGCCCTGCTAAGTAAATGGGTCCGGGTCCAAATCCTTTTTTTCGACTCGTGGTCTAAATGGGTCTAGTTTTGATTCCATCTTGATTGAGATCCATGGATCCGGGACCCGACACATTACCTCAATTTTTTCGAATCTCTCTTTCAATTTAGTTCTTTTATCCCAAATCATTCTCTACTTAGACCCGGACCCGAACTCGTCTCATATATGGTCCTGTTTCTAGCTCTGGCTGCACCTTCTCATTAACGGTTTCAGTTCTGGAACCAAGAAACTGGTCCTAAGACAGTTCCGGGTCCGGCTCAATTCTACCTTCTCTTTAACAGTTGCGGGTCTAGGTCCACCATGGACCTGGACCGGAACCGACCCATTTACATCCCAACCTATAATGATCACTAGTTGTGTAGAAGACCAATTGGTACAATGAGTTTTGTATTTGATGAAACTTGAGGCTGCCACTGACACGCAATGTCCTTCCTGCTAATTGTCCTTCCTGCTAATTGTAACTATATCACGAAAAATGCGTTAAACTAGGAGAACAGGCCCATGCAGTATTGTGAAGCTGCCTTTTATTGATGAGAAAAGAGCCCAAACCCTTGCTGTTGAGGATGGCAACAGGTTGGGTTTGGTATAAATTGGCCTAGAACCAAACACAAATGATGTGAGACCCAGCCCAATTCCTACTCAACTCGTCCCAGGAAAAATATACATTGCGTCACATGTAAGATTTTTTAAGTTTTGAGCTCAAAATTTTTTTACAGTAGTTAGATCGTATAGAGTATGCAATCTGCATTCTTTAATCTCATCCACCATCATCACATAAGTCGTTGAATTTTGTACATGAAGTTTTATTGGAAAACCATGAATTAGTCACAAATGCGGCAATAGCAATGGGTATCCACTTATCTAAGCATATGAAATCTCTTATTTTGAATAAAACAGGTATAAAACCTAAAGTAGGATTTGATAGAAATTTGGCCTTAGATAAAAATCCATGCATATAAGACCCAAAACATCTAGATCTCAAACTAAATTTTGGTCAATGGAAATTATATTCACATTATATATATATATATATATATATCAGCCGTGCTACCTTGACAGTGGGATCCAACGGTCCTCATGAGGGACCGGGCCCTATTCGGTCCCCAGTCGGTCCATATGGACTTTCCCTATATATATATATATATATATATATATATATATATATATATATAGAGGGGACCTCTCCTCAGCTAAAGCTGAGGAGAGCGTCCGCTCACCTACGTGTGAGTGACTGAAAGCCCGCCTGCCCATTTCCATCTCGGTCTAAAATTGAAAGCCCGCCCATTTCTTTCAAACACGTTTCATGGTCCGCCCATTTCAACAAACGTTATTTCGAGGATTTCATCGTCTCCTCAGCCTCAACGATGCCCTCACAGTTTCTCCTCACGTCTCCCTCGACGAAACCCTCAACGAAACCCAATCTTGTATCGTCTCCTCCCCAACCTCATCTCGTCTCCTCAGCTCCTCGGCGCCCGGTGTTGACATCGTCGGAGAGACTATGCTCGTCGTCGCATCGCATCTTGTCCTACACGAAACCCTCCTCTTTTATCGCTGCTCTCTCTAGTTTCTTTACAAAAGGTAAGATTTCATGTTTGTATTTTATTTTTGGATTTGTTTTCCATTTTCGTGTTTTTCAGGGTTCTGAAAAATTCATTGAAGGTGCTGTCACCGGAGGAGGAGAAGAGAGGGAAATGTGTTGAGTCCCAAATCCGCCGTTCCATCTCTCCCATCTAATCGTCAGAGCTGTAGCAGGTGTAAAATGCAACGTTTGAAGCTCTGCCACAGCACCTGCTCAGAATCGGGTTGGTAGAAATGCGGTGATTTGGGGATATTTTTGGAAATTCAATTTTTTGTTTATATCGGGCAATTCCCCTTTTCAGCAAAAGGAATGAAGCCTTGAGTGACATACTATTAGCCTTCTTCTCCAGTGACGGTAGATCACCAGACACCGCAACAAATTTCAGACGTTCAAGCACAGATCTGAGTGGTTTGCCCTTTTTATCTGACACCGAAGCACGCATTCGGTCCTACATCTGAACCAGTCTCAAGACTCCTCTGTCTTGCAAAACTACCGGGTCCCATCTTGAGGATCTGCAAGTGAAATCCCAATTCGCTCCAATAGGGAACCAAGGTGACTGGTGATGACATAAGTTCAACTTAGGATTCTCCCAAGTTTCATGTACTCCCTCTCGAGCTGCAAAACTAGCTTTGACTTATTTTTCCATTACCTGTTAATATATAGAGACTGTGCTCGTCGTCCATCGCATCTTGTCCTGCACGAAACCCTCCTCTTTTATCGCTGCTCTCTCTGCTTTCTTTACAAAAGGTAAGATTTCATGTAAGAGTTAGGAACTACAAGTTACAGCTCACAGGCTGGAAATTATAGATTGATAATTAGACCTCTTTCTATGAATTTTTATTAATAAAATTACTCACTCCTGTTAATTTCTTACACTAACAGGTCTTCATAATGAGCAGACTTATCCATGTGCAGCCAAAGAATGTAAGAGATGTTATCAACAAACTAGAAAAGGTCATGGGTCGGTGACAAGGCTAGCACCAGTTTTTGATGTAGTCAAAGGTCATCTATCAGGCCAACCAACACAAAGATCCAGACCTATTCAATGCTCCATCTTATGTGCAAGGAAATTGAGGCTCCTTGGCAAGATTAATGGAAACTAACAGAGATTCAGACCTCTTCAATGCTCCATCTTATGTGCAAGGAAATTGAGGCTCCTTAGCAAGATTAATGGAAACTAAATTTATACTTTTGAGGAAAAGGACTTTAAACAAGGGGCAAATAGTTGATTATTTGTATTTACACAGTTTCAAATCAAGCAGAATTTGGTGAATATGGATCATTGAATAGTTGTATTGTTTAATGTGGCTTCAAATGAACTTGTACTCTGTAACATGTTGCTTAATGTAAATGGTTGTGCTGCTTAATTTAACTAGCCAAAACAGTATTGATGTACTCATTTGTTATCATGCGACTTGTCTCCAGGGGTTTTATTGGTCATATATGAGGTGTTTTAAGTTGAGGATGCAAATTACCATTAATGGCATTTTCATAAAAATTGGATAAGATGGACCTGATTCAGCCATTTGTAGTTTATAAAAATAAAAAAACACTGATACTTGAAATTGGATAATTGGATTACATGGAACACATTATGCCATTTTTACGGGAGTTAGATAATTTTGAATTACATGGAATCCGTTCAGCCATTTTACAGAGTTTCATCCTTGAGCCAACATCTACCACCTACAATATAGATGGAATTGGTTGTAGTTCCAATTTCAACTGTTGGATATATACATGTAACTGGTTTTAGTACAGATGCAACAAACACACCATGGAGCTCTTGAACCATTCAAGACAACTCAAATTTCATAAATGTTACAAGAACCACCAGAATGCTACAATTCAAATGCAACCCAGAAAATTACAACCAAAATATTACAGGAACCAGAATTTCATACACAACAAATCCATGAATTTTACAACACAAATGCAGTGCACAAAATTACACCCACTAGAAAAGAACTTGTAATGGAAAAATAAGTCAAAGCTAGTTTTATAGCTCGAGAGGGAGTACATGAAACTTGGGAGAATCCTAAGTTGAACTTATGTCATCACTAGTCACCTTGGTTCCCTATTGGAGCGAATTGGGATTTCACTTGCAGATCTGATCTCAAGATGGGACCCGGTAGTTTTGCAAGACAGAGGAGTCTTGAGACTGGTTCAGATGTAGGACCGAATGCGTGCTTCGGTGTCAGATAAAAAGGGCAAACCACTCAGATCTGTGCTTGAACGTCTGAAATTTGTTGCGGTGTCTGGTGATCTACCGTCGCTGGAGAAGAAGGCTGATAGTATGTCACTCAAGGCTTCATTCCTTTTGCTGAAAAGGGGAATTGCCCGATATAAAAAAAATTGAATTTCCAAAAAAATCCCCAAATCACCGCATTTCTACCAACCCGATTCTGAGCAGGTGCTGTGGCAGAGCTTCAAACGTTGCATTTTACACCTGCTACAGCTCTGACAATTAGATGGGAGAGATGGAACGACGGATTTGGGACTCAACACGTTTCCCTCTCTTCTCCTCCTCCGGTGACAGCACCTTCAATGAATTTTTCAGAACCCTGAAAAACACGAAAATGGAAAACAAATCCAAAAATAAAATACAAACATGAAATCTTACCTTTTGTAAAGAAACTAGAGAGAGCAGCGATAAAAGAGGAGGGTTTCGTGCAGGACAAGATGCGATGCGACGACGAGCACAGTCTCTCCGACGATGTCAACACCGGGCGCCGAGGAGCTGAGGAGACGAGATGAGGTTGGGGAGGAGACGATACAAGATTGGGTTTCGTTGAGGGTTTCGTCGAGGGAGACGTGAGGAGAAACTGTGAGGGCATCGTTGAGGCTGAGGAGACGATGAAATCCTCGAAATAACGTTTGTTGAAATGGGCGGACCACGAAACGTGTTTGAAAGAAATGGGCGGGCTTTCAATTTTAGACCGAGATGGAAATGGGCAGGCGGGCTTTCAGTCACTCACACGTAGGTGAGCGGACGCTCTCCTTAGCTTTAGCTGAGGAAAGGCCCCCTCATATATATATATTTATTTATTTATTAGGTACACATAACTTGAGTTGTATTTATATTTGAGAGTCTATTTAGCTTTATTCATATACAATGTAATAAAAAATATTCATTTGTGCACAATGCACATGCGTGCTTCAGATATAAACCGCATGTCACTTGTAGCTCGTAAAAATATGAAGTGGGTCTCGCCTCTAAAACGGTCCAGACATGAATATGAAGTTTTTTTAAAAAGACATATACACATACAGGTGAGGCTGGAGGAAAAAAAGCCTTCACCTTTCCATACACATATCTTTCTAGATTGGAATGCATCCCAATGTGATGTTCATGTTCATGTTCATGTTCATTGGTCCGCTATTAGATTAAGTCATAATCGTCAAATTAAATATGAGTCCATTGACTTATATAGCTGCAAATGCGATGACTTAATTCAATGGCAGGTTTTTTCACTACTATCTCTACCAATAATTCTTAGACTGCATATAGAGGCATTCACCTCAGTTTATTTGTAGCGAGGAAGGGAAAAAAAAAAAGAAAAAGGTCGCGAAAGGTCTCTCTTTTGTCGTGAAATTTTGAAGCCCTAAAAGTGAAGGGAGGTCTTTTTTTTTTTTTTAACCAACAGTAACATACGCCACGCCTTTATTATTCCTCTTACTCCTTGTGAATGGGATGCAATTAGGTGGGCCCCTGCGTGCTTTTTAAAGAGAGTTAACAAATGGTGTTACACGTACCCCAACCCAATTTAACCCTAATTAGTGCTAATTAATAGCAATTTAGCTAAATTAATTGTGTTTAATTACGAATTATGATAAATAGTGTTAATTAGCCTCTAGAGACTGAGTTAGGTGAGTCTTGAGCTTTGGATAGGAGAGTTAGAACCGAATTGACTCGGTTGGATAAAGTCAATGACTTTTTCGTAATTATCGATTTTCTCATTTTGCATAATTTGCACGTCATATTGGTGTTATCGTGTGTATCTTGACGAGCACGTCGATTTTCGTATTAAGCATTCCTTCATTTGACCAACCATTAAGTGAGTGGGTCATCGTTTGACTCAAATTAGCAATAGACTCTTTTAGTAGACTTTCCTGCAAAAAATGGCATTCTTATCCCTTTTATATACAATCTTATCCCTTTCTTTTACATTATTTTCATTCATTTCTCTCTACTCTTCTTCTTCCTCTCCATTTCTTTTTCTCTTTCTTTCCTTCTCATCTACCAAGAGTGATTGCATGTCGCTTGGGAGCTAGAACTTGGACTCAACTTCATCTTCTTCATCATCTTTATCTTCCTCTCTTCCTTGTTGACAAAGAACACCTCCATCATCTTCCATTTTTCTTCAAATTCAAAATCTTTGCAAGAGGTAGGCTTCAAACTCCTTTTATTTAGATTTTTGAGTTGCATTAGAGTCAAGAAACCCTCTTATAAGCATGGATAGACATTTATTGGTGTTTTGGTGGACATTTGTGTCAAGGGTTTGAATATTTGGGGATTTTTGGGTTCTTTGAGCCAAGAGTGTAGAAGAGGTTTTGGAAAGCTCATTAGAGGCAAGTATAAGCTTAATTTGGAGTTACACATTGTTTTATTTACCTTTGATTCAATGAGATTCTTTCTTATATTTATCTATCTTAATAAATAATGGGTTTGATTAATTAACCTTGTGAAGAATTGATGAATAGAGTAAATGAAAGCATTATAGATTGTAAGGGGAGCAAGGAGACTTCATTATTGTAGGTTTAATGTTAGAAGAAGTGTGGAAATGGAATGGAGGAGAGAGAGCTTCAAATTTGACAAGAAGCTCGGTTCAGAAATATTGCTCGCAGGCTTGCGGTCACCTGGCGGCTAGCTAACCTTAAGTCGGTCAGTTTTCCAATAGTTGTCTAATACCCTATAAGTTGGCGGTTAGCCGCACGACTACTTGGTGGTTAGCCGAACTCCAGTCGGTTACTTTTCCAGTAACTAATATTTTCTGTCAGGAACCTACGGTCACCAGGCGGTTAGCCGACTGTTCTACATGCGGCTAATTGCGGGGTCACCGCCTGTCGCTACCCCGGACCGGGAATCCGATGTCCTAATCCGGGATCGGGACTAGTGGTGGTGTACGGCGAGTGAATGGTTAACATGTGAATACACATTTATTTAATATTTATTTAATTTCCCACGGGTGTCCGCGGTGAGGATATAACATCAATATAATAAATATTTCTGTTTAAATGCGAAAGCGTGTAGCAAATCAAATGATAATTCATTTCTAATCACAAGATAAATCACATGTATAATCAAGTATCAGAATGAGCAATGATCATTAGCATGTTACCTAAAAGTATGTTAAAGTTTATGTAAAAGATCATTTAATTAAATTTCCCAAAAATAGAGGCCAACAAAGGCCAATATGAACTAAATACCAATTCCCAAAGAATGGTTAAACAGTTCCCCCAAAATATTATGTCTCTCATGGCAATCGAATGTTTACACGACATCATCAGCACGCTACTCAACTAAGCGCGGCGGTTCATCGACCGCCTCCTCTGGCTCCTCCTCAAGGTAGCCGGCAACGGAACCTGAGTACCAAAGAGTGGGTCAAACACAACGGTTTGACAAATGGGTAAAATACAATGACAATATAATAATAAATGAATTTACCTTCAAAAGCATCAAGTACAGTGTAAAACATGTATGGGTATCCAAGGAAGTCGAGAAACAAGCAAGATGGCAACCGCACGAAGCTAAGTTATTTATCACTAAAGTGACAGAGCAATAACTAGGCACTGGTCTCAGTCACTCGAGGTGAGGAGAAACAGTGGATCTTATAAATACATATACATATACTATACATGACCACGGTAGCGAGCCGGGCAGCGGGAATCATAGTAGATATCTCCTGCATCGAGACAAGACCATGGTAATAACCAGATAGTGGGATCCAAACTGCAACTGGCGGGACAAGAGGGGGATCTCCAAGTCGGTGGATCAGACTAACAGGGTTATCCAAGCTTAGTGGTGCCGACTCATAGATCAAATGACAAGATTAAAACATGTATGAAATACATCAATTGCAAGTACATAAATAAACGGGACATGGGTGCTCAAAGGCACAACTGTCACTTCATGTCAGGCAATGCATTTCGAGGCTAGCAATTAATACAAGTATAATTTCAATGCTTTCGGGAATAATAAAACATGTAATATAAATCTCGGGAACAGTGAAATACAATAAACAATTGAAATTTCGAGTAAAGTATCGGGTTCAAGATTTATTTGAAGTGGATAGGGATCTCGTATGTCGAGCTAATAACAATTTGACACTCTTTGAGTTTAGGGACATTCCGGGCTCCTTATACACTTTGAATTTTCAAAACTTCAAATGAAATCTTCGTGATGTGGTTTCTTTCTCAAATGGCCTCATATATTGCTAACTAAATTCCCCTGACATAGAGGGGTTCTCAATGAATAGTCCCAAAATATTTAAACAACTCATCATTGTCCCAAACATAGCCTTTGACCGACAAAGCTCATCGCTCGAACGAACCGGAGAGTTCGCTCGAGCGAGGAGCTCTCTAGAATAGTTGTCTGGGTGGGTTTGCTCGAGCGAAGTTGAGGTCGCTCAAGCGAACTCATCCAGTAGGTGGTTGGCTCGAGCGAAGTATTGGTTCGCTCGAACTAACCATTCTCTGGAACGAATTTCGGGATGTTCGCTCGAGCGACCAAGGGGTCCGCTCGAGCGAACTGCCTATTGGAATGCTCCGAACCTTTTTCTGGACACTTCGCTCGAGGGAAGTGTCATGTTCGCTCAAGCGAATTGTCTAGAAACTGATTCCGGGACAGTTCGGCTCCTCTCTATCTCTTGCTTGTACAGCCTCTTTCTAGCCTCTTTTATACATCCAATGAGGAGTCCAAAACTTCATTTAAACAACATCAAATCTCTTACAATATCCATTCCATTCTCCTCCATCAACATCACATCCAATACAAAGAAAGAAGGAAACCATTTCACATAAGAGTGCATTAAGGACAAAATAAGAAGAGATTAAATGCCATTTACCAATACCTTTCTATGACATAAATACACTATCAATGCTTTATCATGATTCCAAATCAATGCAATAAATAGGCATGAGTGGAAAATACCAAAACCATTTAAAAGCTTATAAAAATCAAGTCATCCACTTGCCTTGGGTCTTCAAATCAAGAAATCAAACTCTTATACTCTTCCAAGCCAAAGATCCAAGTTATAGCAAAAATCCCCAAAACAAACCCTAAAATGGGTCAAAACAAGAAATAGAAAGGGAAACCTTATAATAATGAGAATGGAACCTCTTCAAGATCAAGGAAACACAAATCTAAGAGATGGGGAAGGTTGCTTACTTGTAGGTTCTCTAAATGGGCAAGGTGAGCTCAAAGAGAGTCTCGGAATGAGGATTTTTCTCTAAAAAGGATATTAATGGAGAGCTATGGTGATGAGGAAGAAGAGTTTTCTTATAAGCAAATGGGGAGTGGGCTCCACTACTAATAATCTAATTGGGCTGAAATCATGGCTTTCGGGGCTTCTAATGAATTTGACGAAGTAGGAAAAAGTGATCGTTGAAATATCTAATATCCAAAAAGTACACGGGTTTCGGGGATATCAAGTTTTGTGTACAAATTTAGTGCACAATGACTGTTTTGCCCCTCAATGCTAGGAAAGTCGAGTTTCGAGGTCTCGAACGGGCATGGGATCAACATAAAAGTCGTAGGGATTAGCAATACAATTAAAATGGGATTAAAATAATGAATGCAAGAATCTCCGATAAATTCCCAAGCACGTGCAAGGTCATAAAAAGGAACCCCCAAAAGGCCCACTAATCACAAAACGATCAAAATTCCCCAAAACTATATCAAAAGCTATTCCAAACCCAACTTAGTCAAAGACTACTAATCACGTTTAAGACTAACACACGACGTAATTAACACTAATCGGGTTCACTCGGGTCGAGGTCTTACATCGCCAGCTAACCGACTTCCCATAATTTCCCACATTTCACAAAATTTCAAAAGACCTCTTAGAGCCATGAATTGATGCCCTAGCTTCTCAGTTGCCTAATTGAAACCCTAGGAACTTGAGTAGCCCTAAAAATTGAGACTTTATCACCATGCCATGGATATTAATTTAGTGAATCTTTTATTAAAATCTGACACTAAGTAGAAGTTCCCTAAATGTATATCGAATTGGATAGTGAAGAAACAATAGATGATTAGACTAGATTGGCTAATAAATTCCTTGATTCCTTGAATTATTACATTTCATATTGAAGTACACTTTCATTTTGTATATCAATCTTAACTAGTGGATTTATTACATTATTAGTATTCTTTGAGATCCAACTGTTACATTCATTTCGTAAATCTTCAGTATTCATTGGTAAATGTGGATTGAGTAAGTATATTGTAATATGTGACTAGCATTCGATTTGATTATAGACAAATGAAATATAAACTCACTCAAATCCAATTATCATTTTGATTATTATTGATTCGATTAAGTCGGCACTACTTAATTTCGACCTTGTGATACCCGACGGAGTTGAACTTGGTTTAATTATTTAAGACTATTGCAGTAAGTCATCTGGAGTACCGGAACTCCAAAACCGAGTAACCAGTTAGCCTTTGCCGGGCTGCTGATGACATCTCAACTAGAATTGCTCTCTTTTGAGAGGATGAGCTTAAGGTAGTAGCCAAATTAGTATGTTTTCTTATTATTTGATTCACCAACATAATTATTCGACCTTTGCACAATCTGCTTAGTCGATACTTATCATTGACATCTATTAACTTAAATGTCTTAAATTCAATTTGTAACATTATGTATTTCCTTATTATTGCCTATACTTGCTAGATCATCGTATTGAGATACTACTCTGGTGTCACAGTCACAGGTGCAGCTCCCGGCCCTGAAGAGGCCCTAGAGGGAGAGGAGGTTACCCAGAAGGTACCTCTAAGATTAGAAGAGTGGACAGAACAAGGGTCAACTTAGATTATTCTTCCTCGGAGCATGAGTTATACAATTTGAAGATTTGTTAGTGTGGCTAGCCTCTTTTTGTGTGGGTCACACTTACTTTTAATTACTTTTTTAAAAATACTTTTGGTAGTGGATGTATAGGGTTCTTTCATTGTTCCCTCTTTTGTAAACCAATGTTTATACTTTTATAATTCTTTTGTATTAAACTTAAATGTTTAATTGGACTGAATGGGAAATGATACTTTCTGTTGATGAATTACAGCTTTCGTTATGTTTAAATGTCATTCATGTGTTGGTGACCTAGACTCACATGTGGAACAATTGTTTTTCTCTCATTCTTGTGTTGTATTTTGTTCGAGACTGGTACATCATCACGAGAGTACGTGTGTCCCACCTCGGTCACCCATCTCGGTCAAATGATTCGGGACCGGGATGTGACAAATGGCAATACAATCAAGTTAAATAGGTAAATGGCACCTCGGTCGCCCATCTCGGCCAGGCGATTCGGGACCGAGATGTGACAAATGGCAACACAATCAAGTTAAATAGGTAAACTGCCCTAATTCCTTTCTATTGGGGACGACTTTGGTAGAAAAAAAGTGGCTTTATGAAATTCAAGTAGGTATGGTCTTACAAAGATTGACCCCCAAGTTACGATTTGGATCTTGGATACTTCAAAGGGTTTTAACATCCAAATTGTTAATTTGAATCCTCATGGTGCAGGTAGTTTGGATACCTGAATCCCCAAATTGTATCAGGCTTTTTCTGTAGTACTATTTTGAAGGCAAAGTGTTGTTTGAGAATTTATCAACATTAATGGAAAACTTTTAAAAAAGTCTCTCTCTTTCTTAGTTTTTTTCTTTTGCTAGATAGGTGCGGGATATACAACGTACTTGTGGCGGACCCAGATACAAGGGTCTGCTGTTGACCCAAGTACAAGGATTTGCGGTTGAAGCCCCCACCCTACCTGAAAGTTTTCAAAGAAACCCCTACAAATTTTGATAATTAGTTTTTTTTTTTTGCCCCATCCCACAATATTTCTTTTACATTAAGCCCCCTAGTTAAATTTCCTGGGTCCACCTTTGGAGATCCATGTGAAATGAAACACCCTTCCCATGAAGTGTCTTTCTCAAAATAAAGAACAGTGGATATCTTAAACCTTCCATATTATGGTTTCAATCATCTTAGGATTCTCTTAAGAATCAAACAAATCCTGTAATAAGCGCTTAATGCATCGAAAAATTTTCGCCTACAAGTGGAGACTGCAGCTCTATGGGACCCACTTGGGCCCCCACCTTTGATCAATGCAACCAGTTTGATACTCTTGTCCTCCCATGATCTAGTATCCTGTCACGACCTGAGCCCGAGATCGGATTACTCAGGACTAATCTCGGGTCGTGAATCCATCATACTTACTCCCGTGAACCCCGAATTAACTGAAGTTAAGACAAAATTCATAAGGGATCAATCATAAGTACCTGTCAAATGTACATTTTTGCGGAATATATATATATATATATATACATTGACAAAACAGTAAACTGAACAAATTACTTTATACCAAAAGTAAAGTCCAATATACACAATTCATTTTCTATCAACGTTAACAATTGTATATTTAAATACAATGTAGGTGACATCTATTTATATTTCAAAATGAATATACCAAAGTTTTTTCAAAATATTTCCAAAATGTTCATTTTATTCGCACTCTGATCACGTCCATTCGATTAGACCTCCTAGAGGTATCGGATGGGCATTCTCCGCTGGCGGCTTGGCTTCTGCTTAACCAGCACGGGCAACTGGGCCTGTAATATCATCAGCAATACTATGAACACGACAATTCAACAATGCATATACAATTCTATGATAACATATGCTACTTCTACCATTTCATTAACTTAGCAATTCTAGACAATTAATTCTATAACAATGTCTTGTGCAATAGTAAACACAAGTGACAACAACAACTATATTGGCAACGACAATAGTATTGGTTTCAATTCAATTTGGTTCTTCCCAAATGAGCAATTCATATTTGTTCATTTCAGTGTTCATATTCAATTCATTCATTACATTAAGCATTTATTAATGGCTTATCAGTGGGACTCGTCAATTCAATGTAAGACTTTTCAGTCTTTGACTTTTTGATCCAATAAGGGTGGGATTTCCCAGTGTCTGGATCAGAGATCACTGGCATTACCACGGAGCTCCGAAACGTCCTCAAATTCATCTACTGCAATATGAATGTTGTTACCTTTAGTAACTGTTCATTGTTTATTCATTAATTCAGTGTTACATTATTCAGTGTTCAGTATAGCTCTATGCGAGCTTGGGAAACCACTGTGTAGTGCCAGACTCATAATTCAAATCAATTTAGTCTTTCTATTCAATCTTATTCCAATTCTAAACAATTATCTAAACTAAGCAATTGAGTGAAACGTTTGTTATCAATGCACGTGTTAATGTAAATGACATTACTTAGTTAAATTTGGTCACCCATCTCGGTCACCACTTCGGCCACCACCTCGATCCACCACCTCGGTCACCCATCTCGGTCACCCATGGGTCACTACCTCAGTCACCTATCTCGGTCACCACCTCGATTGGCTTACGGGCCGAACTGCTGCCAAAACAACATTCCAAAGCTTCAGAAACTCTGAAGCAATTTATGGAAATTGAACTCCTTGAGTTCCTACAAATTCTATAACATCATAAATCATTAGAAGAGCATATACTTGCCTCTAACTAAAGGTTGACTGAATAAAACCTCTATTGAAGATAAATTTGATAAGGAGTCATTTGTTAACTTGATTTGAAATGGAAACTTCTCAATTTGAATCCTTCTTTTCAAACCTATCTCCATGACAACATTCAAAGTATAAGTCCTATGAGTTAACTGAGTTAGAAACCATTCCTAAGCACTCAATAGAACTTGAAAGTTCAATAAGGATTCAAACACTCACTTGTAGCCTGTGTGAAGAGAAATCTTGAGCTTTCTCTCAAGCTTTAGCTCCAAGAAAACCAAGCTAGAAGATGAAGTAGATGGGGTAGCTCCAATCTCTACCAAAATCACTTGAAAACCTTGACACTTGATGGAGGAAATGGAAGAAGAAGAAGAAAAGAAGTCTAGGGTTTGTTGGAGCTGGGAATGAGATGAATGAACTCATCTCATCTCTATGTAAGCCCCACTTTGCATTTTAGTCCACTATCTCTTTTTATTTACAACTCGAGTCAAATGAAGGGTCATTTGATCCAATACTCATCGAACGAGTTCGAGTCTTTTATGGAAGTTAATGTACTCGTCGAGATACACGTGTCGGTATCAAGAGTTTTCATATTCGACAAAATACACAAAGATTCGTATTCACGAAAAAGTCCTTAGTTTTCCTTATTTAAGTCTAAAACTCATTCAATTTATTTGATCTCTTTCATTATCATTTCATTAGGCCCAAATCATTCATTTTAGGCTAATTCAATTTCGTTTGGTCATAAACCATCATTAGCTTAATTAAACATAGTTAATTAGCTTTATTTCCAATCAATTAGAGTTAATCTCGATTAACTCGGGACGGGGTCTAACACATCCTAACCAAAATTACACTCATTGAACCTTCCTTCACCATTGGGTTGATTTTTAAAGCAATCTACAGTTAAGATGCCATTAAATTTTAAACATGTTAAATCAAGGGTAAGAATAGTTTGGTGGAGCCTCCCATTGATGGACATGCATTTATGTGGGCCCCACGAACTGGATGGCAAATGAACGATATGGAGTACTCTTGTAGGAGAACATTCTCCTTATATATCCTCACATCACAACCAATTGTGTGAAATCAGGTGTTAAACAAGCAATAACACTAATAATAGACACAATTCTATTTAGAATGAAATTTTGTCATGGTAAATGTATGAGGAAGATATTATTGTGGGCAATTTAAATTTTAATCGGTGGATCCTATCATGTATATATTGAGGTCAAGGCTTCACGAGGTTGTGGAAGCGCTGGATTGGATAATATTATTCGGCTACAAATTGATCAAAACACTTATTGAATGAGATTATAAGCTTACTTGAGGTATCCACAAACCAACAACTAAGATTTCATCCTTTTATATTGTTGCTAAAGGACAAGGATAAAGACCCATAGTTGCAGATCTATATACATATATGATAATATTCATGTGAACAGGGCTCTCCTAAGCTGTAGCTTATGTTATCCGAAACTGAAATAATGCTGGTCCCACAGATCAAAGTCGATTATCTTTTTTTTTCTTTGCATGGAAGAACTATAAAATCCGAATCTGAATGGATTTATCTTGATTTTGGAGACGATGATTTGAAGTAGTTTACAATAGAGAAGATTCTGCAAACTGCTTCAGCTTAGAATAACATAAGTTGCAGCTTAGGAGAGCCCATATATATATATATAGAGAGAGAGAGAGAGAGGGGATAGAAAGAGAGAGAGAGAGACGAGGATTGGATGTCGTGGATCTCTTCTTTTCTTTTCTTTTTTCTATGCAACAAGGAAAAACACCCATGAAAAGCAGAACTTGTGTTTGTGCAACAAAAGAACAACGTGCTCCACATAGTTTTATTTCCACAAGAGAGGAATTTTACATTATTGTCCCTATATATTAAGGAAAATCAAACCCTCTCTATCCTGATAAATATGCTCTTTTTTACCCCTTTTGCCACTAAGAAAATACGTCGTAACAAACAATATTTAAATATGCTTGTACGGAAAATTAGAATAAATTTTTTTTTTTGGCAAAACCCTCTCATCCTCATCTATTTATTTGAAGTAAAGATGTTTCAATTAGGTCTTACTGTAAATATATTGTTTGATATGTATGATTTAATTGAGATAGCAATCTTGTTATATAATAAAACTTGTATGGGTAAAATTATCCTAAAGTAAAATCTATATATACTCAAACTTTTTAAGAAAAATCCAATTAGGTTATGTTTCTTGAAAAAGAAGGAAAAGGTTTTTGATTTTCCTCAATTAGACATACATATAAACTTTCTCAAATAATTTAAAATACTCAAACATTTCCTTGAATCAATTTTAAGTCCAATAGATCTTAAAGTATAATTGCCAACAGGTACCTTAAAGTTAGTATTTAGACTTTCATCTCTAATTTACGTTTCTCACAAAGAAGATTGAAGACATTAGTCAAAACTAAAAGGAGAAGACAATGAAAACTAAGGCTTATAAAATAAATAAAAAATAATTAACAGAATAAAGTGAAAGGCGGGGGAGAACAATGATATTGTTGGGAACGACAAAAAGAGAAAGCAATACTTTTCCTTTTAGGAGAGTCATTTTGTCATCTACTGTTGAGGAGTCATTGCAGCCATGTGCCTCAGATGGTTAAAGGGTAAATAGGAGACAAGCTATTATTCTTTAAAATGCATGGCCATTTCGAGTAGGAATGCAACCCGGGACTCGACCAGGACCTGATGATTTTTCTAGTATTATTATTAGATCGGTGCATTTTTCGAATAGTATGTAGTGATATATATCATAAGTTTTATAATGGAGAGATATTCATGTGCATCCATCCCTCACACTTATATTGTTTTTCCTCTTTTCACATGAATATTCTCTTTCTGCATATGACCATATATGGCTTCACCTTTTTTGCACATGAATATTTTCAATTATATAAGCCTATGACGAGGTATGGATGCACATGAATATTCTCCTTGATAATGACATATATACATTGCATTAAACATTAATTACATTACACAGTTGGATACCTAGGGTCTGACCCAAGCTCGGTTCCGATTATCAACAGGACTCAAAATTGGTACATGGACCCATGAGTTTCCAAATATACGGGGACTTCTTGTGCCATGCCTTCCCATTTTTACAATGCTCGCTTTTTTTTTCCGCAAAAAACGAGCGACACAACAATCCCTGAAAGAAAGAGTCCGGACCTTTGTGTCACTAGGGAGAATTCCTTGAGCCTGGTTATCATTTTAAATCTATCAACCAGACCCACCTTCAAATTCTAAACCCTTAAATTAAGTATCCTATCATCTTTTATCACTAACTCAGATTTGACTCCATTCATATTATGCCGCAGCAAGATTGATAGCTTGGAAAAAGAAAAAGGAAAAAAATTATTTTCACTGTGTTATTTTATTTTATTTTTTAATATATGATCAATCTAAATGTGGTTAAAAGCTTACATTGATTGGGGTGATATTAAGACTAGGAAAAGTGCATATTGTGACAACTGAAAATGATGTCAGGTAGGTTAGGATTATCAATGGGTGGGCCCTACTATAGAGTTTCACTGGCCGAGGGCGGAAGACAGGGGATCCGGACTCATTCGCAAGGGCTTCTGTAGACTGGCAGTGTATGCTCGGAGATCGAAGCCCACGGCTCAGTTCACCCATCACATGACTGGGAAACCCATGGTCGGTCGTTCTACTTTTTGTGCACTGAGTGCTGTTGGCAGGTGTTGGACATTTTAGCCATCCATGTCATGGACTGATTTGATTATTGTGATGGTGCAATCACATTATTTGGGTCCTGGCCCATTTACATGAACGAATAACAAATTAATCACTTACCAATAATATCCTAGATACAGAGGATCTAACTCACTCATGGCAGTTTTGAGCTGACAGAGGAAGAGAGAATAAGATATTGACGTGACAAGCCTTGCTACCTCACAATAGTTTGAGATTTCGAAAGGATTAATCCCTCCATTGGCAAAGATCAGAGAGGAACTAAAATTTTGGCTCACCCAAGAAGAGGAGAACCACCTTTTTTCTTTTTTAACATGGAACCCGCCAACCCCCCTTGCTCCCATCTGTTGATCGTTAGTAAAGCCACGGATGCATAGAACCACCCACTAACCCTATGCATCGGTAAGAAAAAGAATCAGTTTACTGTGTCCTCACACAACCATAGAAAAATGTTTTACCACAGCAAATAATAGCAATTGAAATCTAAAAAAATGTCACGAAATTCATCCAAATCCATGAAACTATATATTCTCACCACCTTTCTTCATCATAACGAGAGAGACATCATAAAACAAGCACCCCATCTATACAAATAACATGTAAAGCTACATAAGGCATGTAGAATTACAACAGTATTAAGTAAAGATAACAACAATATATAAGTGGATAATTAAGCAAACAAACTCTTCTTCCCCCACTAAACCATGTTCTCCGACGATGCCTTCCAACTGCTAGCAAGGCTACACTGATCAGAATTCACCGACGAAGCCAACCCACTGCCGCATTTAGCAACGGTCCTCACGCTCTCGATGAGCGCCTCCGTCCGCGACTCCTGCGAAAGTATCTCCACCAGCTGCTCCGGGCTGATCACCAGCTTCACCTTCCACACTCCGGCACTATTATATCTCGGAAACACCTCCGTCTCCGCCTTCCTCCAGGCGCCATGGTTGTCGAAAGACATGCGATAAGGAGTGAAGACGGAGGAGGCTCCGCTCATTCGAATGCTGTCTTCTCTAACAAAGCGGCCTCTGTGGGGTTTAAGAGGGAGAAGATGGTAGACTTCACCCACAAGCAGCTCTTCACTGTGGAGGAGGGGCTGAGAGAAGAGGTCACGGCTGCGGAAAATGGCGTGGCCGGGGAACTCGTTGGTGATGCATTCGGCAGTGATGGGCGGGTAGAGTTCCATGACTCCGCCATTGGAGGTGACCACCTTGATGAGATCTCCTGCTTGGGGGAAGCCTCTGAAAACACAGTTGCCCATCTTTGTTTGGATGGTGGTGTTGCTTTCACTGTGATGAGTTCTTTCTTTGTGAGTGTGTTTCTAGTTCAGCAGCTAAAAAAAGAGTCAAAGAAAGAGGCATAGGGGAAAGTTGGTGTAACAAACTCTTGTTTATATGTGCTTTTCATGATCTTGAGAAGGAAAAGATGGTGGGAGATATGGTATGAGAGAAAAATGGAATCGGTGGGATGTTTCTGTTGAGCTTCTCTACCGACACTGTACAAGTAAATAAAATTTTCTTTTGCTTTGGGGATCGAAAAAGCTGGGCCCGAAATGGTCGGAGTCTTGTAGTATGGAAATCCGGATTAGCTGATGATGGAGGGAGAGTACACCCGGATTATGTGCTCGACAGCCATTAAAGTAAGCCACGTGGCATGTTTGTGGGCCCACTACAATAACAAGCACCTTGCCAAGTCCTTCAATAGTCAGGGTCCTTTCTATTGCTGACTTATATCTCTCACCTTTCACCTCATGTATCATTTATCTCCCATCTTTTAAATAACCTTTCAATAAAACTCATTTTGATTGTGAATTCATTTACATTCGTTTTTATATATTTTTTATGTAAACAAATAAGTCCTTTTAAGTATTTTACGCATTTTTTTGAATAGGTAAATGCCAAAACTCTTTTATATCCAAGGGACAAGTAAACTTTACAAGCTTTGCCATATATGCTAAATGGTTCATATCATTGATTCGAAGGACCAGATTATTCATAGAGAGCCCATTAAACGGGAGAATACTAACCATCCATTCAAGATTTGGCAGTTCAGAATGAAATACAATGCCTCAAGCAGCCCCACCTCATTCACCTGCACAAGTAGGGCAAACATTTTAAGAATGAAATACGATGCCTCAAGCAGCCCCACCTCATTCACCTGCACAAGTAGGGCAAACATTTTAATGGTTGCTATCCTTGCCGCTGTGGATTTGACCAACATTCATGTTTAGTAGATGGTGTGCCTAGGTTGTAGTGAAACTCCACTAGAGGGCTAATGTATATAAAAATCCAAACCATCCAAAGTAGACATCCTCCTCTTGTGTATATAGGATGTTTTTCAAATTCTACTCTAATTACAGGTGATCCCACCGTGCATTGAAATACAAGCAATGCGTAACATTGTTTAACCATATTATTCATTTTAAATTAAATATCAACGTGGGACCAACTTCTATTGAATTGAAAATTTGAAAAGCCCTACATAAGGGGAGGGTATGGTTGAGCAGTTTGAATTTTCAATAAGTCCCAGCCCGGGTTCAGCAGTTCCAGTACTCTCCTTACTCAAGCGTAGTGTGAGGGAGAGTGTGAGTCTTTGACCCCAAGAGGATCCGGATTTTGATTCGGACTCAATACCTGTCTGTATCAGTGTATGTATGGTGGACCCAGTCAAGGTGAGTCACTGGTCGGTGGGTCCTCCTGTGGTGTGACCCCTTGCATGTAAAGAAGCGAAGGTTTGGAAGTTTGTGGCGCTTAGCTTAGAAAAAAACAGGACTATAAAAGAGACTAACAGGGTTACAGGGAACGAGTACTGTACAATGCTTGGCACATGGTACTGCCCTTGCGCATTATTGGTCCCCCGCCAAAGAAAAATTCATTCCGTTCATGTGATGGGCCATGTTACCGATAGTCTACACTGGGCACCACAAGTTTCGGATACCGGTTGTAAGATAGTGACTGTTAAAATGAAATGTCTCAAAGATCAGTGGATTCCGAAGCTACAGGAGGAAGAGAGGTATTCTATTCCATGATTTCAAAAGGTAAGTTTTATGCGTATGCCTCAAAGGTGATTCCATCACACAAACACCAATAGAGATCCAATGTGTTGACTGATCATAAGACAGTCCAATTGTGTAAAAACGATCATGGTCCGTCTACAGTAGGCCCACAGCTACACAACTACGCAGGTAAAACAAAGTTACATGCATGTGGTGAGGTGAGGGCAAGGTCAAAAAAGGAGGAAAAGCTTGTCCCGAGATATTAGTGAAGAAAGGAGGGAATGATCATTTGTACAGACAGAGTGCTGCGGCGGAAGTCACATGCGCACTGAACGATAAATCCAGGTGGGCCACGGAGGACTGTCAAACTGCAAAACTGTCTGTACCATAACCCGACGTCCTCATCAATGGAATGAATGAAGACGATGGACCATCGATGTATGGATGGACCAACCCCCGCGTGACAGCCAAGGGTTAAAAATCACTTGTAAGTTACTCCAGAGGTTATGGAATTGTACCTAGAGATTTTACTCGTAATAGTTACCTAACAAAATTTAATATGGTTTTATAGTCAATTTGTCACAGTTCGAATCCTGAAATAAATGATTTCGCGTAAAAAATAATGGCCAGCTAAAAGAATTTAATAGAAGGGATGTGTCCGATTACTGAGGTCTCGTGAATTGAGCCAACAGAGCTACAATTGAGGGACAGTTTAGGGTTTTTTTCTTGGCTACATTGAACAACTGGTCAAGACTCAAGAGTGGTATTGTCAGCTTGTTACTTGAGATTTGAAGACTGGTCCAAATAAGTGGGTGACTGTGGACCTATGCCCCAGCACCACTCAACCATGCTTGTATTGTCAGCTTTTGATAAGATTTTGAAAACTTGACAATGCATTCTATAAGTACATCTCTTTCGCTAAAATTAGACCAAGCTATGCAAATTACAAGATCCTTCAAATCGGCAAATCATTGAAGCTGGCTACACGAAACGTACAGGGTTTCGTTTCATAGGTTAAAAGGAGAGAGAGAGAGAGAGTACCGCTTGACCCACAGCACATTTTTAATTTTTTTTTCACCTCCTTTATTTGGTTGGTTAACGGTGGGTAATGATAGGCCACATAGAAAAAATTAGAGGATTTGAATCAACTGACTTTGATTCCACAAGTCCTGTATGAAGATCTGAAAAAAAAAAAAATACATCATTTTAACCAGTCCACTCCAGTGCCTCAACCCCGCCATGACAGCCTAAATGCAAGGAAAGGCATGATGATGCCTACACTTTAACACTGTCTGTGCTTTTCAATTCCTAGTGGTCGCATATAAGACTAAGTCATGATTATGCTAATCCCAGATTCTTTTGAATCCGGCTAAATTAGAATTCACTTGGGTTTTAACTGAATCAATACCTTTTACCCAGAAAAGGCATAAAACTGAACCAATACCCATTGGGCTGGCCTAGAAGTGGGCCTGGATATGTTGGGATAACACTTGCAGTTATTGCCTTCCCATTGGCTCAAGACCGAGCCCATCCTTTAAAAGTGATAAGGTATGTGCTTAGAGTTGCTGTGGCCCCAATCTTGCAGCGACCAATGCAAAGTAGTATAGCTGTAGCCTGAAAATGTTTCTTGGTTCCTGAATTTTATGGAATCCCTCCAAAACAAGTGGGCCACAAAGGGAACTTGTCAAGTTATCACCACTTGTTTCTGACCTGTATAATAGATATGTTGAGAAAATTGACTGCGAATGATAGCATTGGGTAAGAACATCTCCACTACAAATGACCCAACCTTGAAATCCTACACGTACGTTTATTGCCAATAGCAAACAGTGAAGGGAAGATGTGGTTGTTCAACACATTTCTCCATTAAAAATGCGTTTGAAGAGAGTGATTTCACAACAGTACTTAGTTTTACCCTTTTTAGGGCTCTTATGAATGACTAAATGTCCATTGAAGCTAATTTTTAGACCAGTTCCCCTAAACTCCCTAGAACTACAAAGAATTCATATGGAAGTCTTTTCAAGGAATAGTTATGGCACGGGTAAAGATGAAGGAGGCAAAGTGGGAGACCCAAAAGGGACGAATAATTAATAGGATTTATGCAAGCCTAATCCTTCCTAGTTTAAGAATACCAAAATTGGAATTCAGCCTGTGGAATCCATCCACCTCTCCCTCCTAACATCGACATCAATTTAAGCAGCTGCCGCTCATTGCACTTAGGAGATGCAAACAGGTCGAATCCGGTATAGAACCATGGTGGGCTCAAACTTGGATCCATCTAGACATGTAAAATGGGCCGGGCCGCCCATTACAGCCTGTGTTGGGCGAGGGGGGCCAGTGCCTGGGATGAGTCAGCCCGGGAACGGTGAGTGTTATTATTATTTTATTTATTTTCTAACAACTGAGGGTGTCCCAACCCTTTGGAGCCGACTAAACCCAACGGGCCCAATGGAAGACGGGTAAATCCCATGTGAGCCCAGTATGGTAGCGCAGTTTCGAACCCTCAATTTTCGGGAGTAAACCATAGTCCTAGACTAATTGAACTAAATATCATATTTTGTAGTTGAAACTAGATCTTTCTTTAGTTCATTTTCTTTAATTTTTAGTAGAAGAGGATAATTTGTGTTGAAACTTGCTTATGATTTTCTCCATCTTTGGGTGGGTTAGTTTTTTTAGTTTTTTTTTTTCCTTGCACAACTCCATTTTTTTAATTTTTAAAATATATGTTTTTTAACTTTTGAAATACTTGATGGGTCAATATGGAAATTAGATCTCATCATAGTAATGTTGCTATAAGTATGATCACAATATTAATGTTATTTGATGGAATAAGTTGTTTTCTAAACTACTATAGGCGTCCTAGTGTTTTCGCATCTAGTTAAGCTAGTGACGGGATGTTTTAAATGGGATTGTGGTGGGAAGATGAGACAATTTAAATGCCCATAGATAGAGAGAGACACATATATGTGATGGAAAGAGGGAATGTTTTAAATGCTCTCATAGATAGAGAGTGAGACACATATATATTTCTATTCTATTTGAATGTAGAAATCATTTAAATGCCCATAAATGGAGAAAGAAGGGGGGCGCAAGGGGGGGGGGGGGGGGGCATGTGTCTCCACAATTCTGATTTTAGAACAATATCCAAATCTCACACGGAACTTGCTTCTTCTATATGGATCCATCATCTACTAAAAGAAAGGGATCCAATTCCGAATCTAATTACAAAGTAAGATGTAGATCGTGCGTTAGTATAATTGGATGGAAAAGCTTTAAAGATTTTTTTTTCTAAATATACATTTGGGACTATTATATGGTATAAGTTAAAGCTAAGTAGATTCTAAAATATAAACATAACTTAAGTTATTAGGCCCTTGAAACCAAAAAATATATTTAATATATTAATGTAATAATTCAGGATCTGGATCCTCGGGTAGGAACATACAACAATGTAGTTCTACATTATTTGAAAGTGCTCAATTCTATATGCATGGATCGGAATCCCACCTCCTCCTTGATTTAAAAATAGGTTGCATACTTGCTTTAGTTGGAATTAGAGGTTTCAGATACTCGAATACCCTTTTGCAACCTAATTATACTAACCCCTTCCCCTCCTTTGGATTACTACTTACCAAGTTTGACACCCATTTTAGTTGTGTTTACCCTCCAATTGATTAAGTAAATCTTAGCGTCGATTTTTTTTACCACATTTCACCAGTGGGATTCAAGTAAGGATGTAAATGGGTCATCGATTCTCCGATTACTAAAAGGTTCCGACCCGTTAATAACCGAGTTTGGGTCCTTATTTAGGTCTCGATAAGTAAACGAGTCCGGGTCCACTTTTTGGACTCATGACCTGACATATTACCTCAATTTCTGAAAAATCCTTTTAGAAGTTAGTTTTTTTCTATATCATTTAGCTAGTTTATTTTTTCTAATTCATTCTCTATCTGACCAGGACCAGTCCAATATATGAAATCGGTTCTGATTCCCGTTCCATCTTCTTATTAACAGTTCCGATTCTGCAACTAAGAAACTGGTTCCAAATCAATTTCGGATCTAGATCCACCATGGACCTGAATCAAAATTGACCCATTTACATTCCTAAATTCAAGCAACTTTAAAGCCCTTGTAATAGTATTCTCTTGGTCGGATGATCTTCAAATACTGCGTGTGATTAATCTAATAATTGTCTCAACTCTTATTGAGGTAAAATCAGACTAAAAATTAAGAGAATAATTATTTATTTTAAACAATTTAGATTTAATAAATAACTGCAACAAGTTTCTCATGATGCCTATTATTAGGTTCTGCCCACCTTGCTGGGCTAGTGGACTGAACCAACATCCCAACCATTAGATTTTCAAAGTCATCCCGCTACTAGAAGGGCAAAACTAATGGCCGGGACTTACTTTGTAAGTATGGCATGGTCAAGTCAATTCCATTGGAATTATGACTAAATATTTTGACCTTGACTACCAATTTCTCTCAATGGTATGGTGTCACCTAAAGATGACCAGAAGAGTGAATGAGGCACTCAATTCTTAAGTTTCTAAGGAGATTTTTGTAATGCCTCAATTCCGGATACCGAGAAAATCGTCAAGATATCCGAAGTTGGCACGTTACTTCCCGCTTCGAGAACCTCCAAGATCATAGGTCCGCAGTGAGGTCCAATTTAAAACTTTTTAAACGATATAAGATCAACAGTTAATAAAACGGAAGCATGTGAATATAGCGGAAGCAATGATAAGATATCATAAGTCTGTAACAAATATAACATGACTGAAACCCAGACTAAAGTGTCAAAGTTATAAAGGATTATTACAATTTCTAACAATTACTCAGCTCACTACAAAAATCACTCAAAATCCCAAAATAAATAACTCTCACACCCCAAGTACCGGCTCTCCAACTTCTAGCTCAACCTCATGGTTTGTTGATCCCCATTCGTAGTCCCCTACTATGGGTGCCTCAACTAGCGCGAGTGTGCCATCCTCGGGATCGAGGTCGGAACTTAAGCACCAAGAATGGGTCAGATCTAAGGATCTGGCAAGTCACACTATACAAGTAACATAAGATATATGTATCAAAAGAGTATAGATAGTTATACAGTTAAAGAGAATATCAAGATACATGATCTAGGCAGTTAAGCAAGATAAGCATTTAGAATCAGAATAAACATAATATATAGTCTAACACAATATGACACATTCACATGAGCTGGATACCGCGGGATATTATGCCGCGGCCCTCCCATAATGGACACAGTAGCGGCGGGGAATCTCACCAATGCTAGGGAATGACTAGCCCCACAAATCACACTCAACAGTCTCACCACACTTATCACTCGGGAGACTGGACTCGGCATCACACCGTCCGTCTAAAATAGAGTTCATCATGATAGCTCACTCAACACTCATAAATAGCTCATACCAGTGATGATCAGTCCAAAGGCTAAGCTTAATACAACTGAGTGAATGCCTATGCCGACTCGAGGAAACATTAAAGGTCTGTGTCTGTCTAGGCTTTGCCTTGCATGAACAAGGTCCTAACAAGGTCTCTAAAGGGTTCAAGTATCGATTCAGTCCATGGATTGCAATCCAAGTCCAAGTCCAGTCGTTGGATCCATACTAAGGCCCATCAGGTACATGGCCTGGTCTAAAACAGTCCAGACGAGGTAACAAGTCCATTCCCAATGATAAATAGTTCATTCTCATCCAAAATGAGTTATAAGTCTAATATAATCCACCTCTCCAATCTAAGGGTTTACACATTAATACTTAGGCCATAAAAGGGCTCGCCTAGCCACAAACAGGGGTCAGTGTTCTCCCAATCACATCATCAGGTCACCTCTAAGAAGTCCTAGGTTCAGGTCCTTCATTTTTCATTTAATTAACAAGTTTATAACAAGAACAAGGATATGAGAGAAGTACAATGTATAATAACCTTCAAGCAATAGAATCAAATGGAATAAAGCAAGGGTCCAACCTAGGTAATGGTCCACTATCAGGTTCAGAGCCTCATCAGATAATTGGATCCCTAACTGCAGTCTCGGAAGCCAAAAATGTTGTATTTGGTGCTCTTGAAGTTACATGCATCTTTGACTACATTTAAAGGTCGAATCACTGACAATTCAAATCCCTAAACCCTACTTGGTGGTCCCCACGATTCAAGGTTGAGCCACACCATTGACCATTGACTTGGATGGTCAATGAGCCCCACGAACGATCACAACCTCAAACTGTGAAAATTGGAAAATCACTGATTGCAGTGTCCTCGGTTGACCCGACATAGGGCTCGGTCAATCGAGTACACTGGTCTGTCAAGATGTTGACTCCCAGGTCGACCTCTGCGCAGTGTGCTCGGTTGACCTCCAGGCCTGGTCGGTCGACCGAGTACTCTAGAAAATAGGGTCAAGCACCTGGTAGGCAATGTGATGATCTCAGGAATTCCACGTGTGTCCGGTCGACCTCCTGGCATGGGCGGTCGACCGCATACACAGGAAAACCTGGAAAGATGTCCCAGCTCTCAGTCAATTTTCACTACGAATTCTGTGTGCTCGGTCGACCCGGGACAAGGCTCAGTCGACCAAGAACACAAAGTTTCTGTGTTTGAGGAAAAATCCAACTTTCAGTTAATTCCTGCAGGATCTGTGTGTCCGATCGACCGAATACACTGGACCTGCAAAACTTGCAAAAATTAACTGAGACTTGGTTTTTCTCGTTTTCCAGTGTGCTCGGTCGACCCGACTGCAGGTCGATTGACCAAGTACACGTATCTTGCAGAATTCCGAATTTATGGAATTTCTTCTCATTCAATCCAATTTCCATCAAAACTCATCCAATCTCGTCCAAACATCATAAGATTATCATGGAACATGAAAAACACTTCAATACACAACCATCCAACATCAAACAGGCCATTGATCTTTTAAATGAGAGAACTCATCCATCAATGGCCAATAATCCATAAAACTAAGCTCAAATGGTAGATCTAACATAACTACAACAATTGAATTGAAATTACAGAATTAAAAGAAGAGAAAACATGTATTCTATGCTAAATAGGTATATTGCACTTGCCTTGATCCAATTGTAAAAAGGTAGAGAGAGAAAAGAGAGATCCCAACTATAAAATGCAATCCAAAGCTACTATAGTCTCCAAACACACAAACCAGCCCCAAAACTCAAATCTAGAGAGATCTCTAATTCCTACACCCACATCCACAAGAGAATTGCTATAAAGAAGGAGATCTAGAGAGAGAAAAGAAGAAATCTAAGGAAATAGAACTAGATGATGAAAAGTACCTTGATTAGAAGGAAGAGAAGAGATTAGCAAGATGAAAGAGCTCCTTAGAAGAGATTGTGGCTGTAGATCTAGGGTTTAGAGAGAGAGAAGAGATGGGAGAATTGGGTTCTAGATCTAGGGTTTTAGAGAGAGAGAACAGATGGGAGAATTGGAGGGAAAATGAGAGATAAAATTAGAGGGAAATAAGAGAGGGAATTGTAGCTAGAGTATGGGATGAGATTAGTATAGTATATATAGGTTGGGGTTTGGGCTAGGTACAAGAATACCCTTTTAGTTAACATGGGATTAGGGTTAGAGTCATGGGTAGTTTGGTCTTTAGGTGGGACTCTAGAAGCTTCTCAAGTAAAATAACCCCTATAGTAAATACTAATTACTAGCTAGTGCATCTAACCAACTAACTAACTAACTCAAAAATTATAAAAGACGTCATATAAACTCTATAAATTACAACAATGGCCTAATTAAGAAAAATACCTATCTACCCTAACTAATCCCTAATAAATAGTATAATTAGCTACTATTGGCTATTAAATAGTATTCAACCCAATAGTGGGGATCCACAAGGGTTGGGGTCTCACAATTTTTATCAAAAAGGATTCATCAGACACCATTAATTCGAAGTTGGAGGGTGATCTACACACATTTTTTCAAAGATAGGCAATATGGTCGACATATATACGTCAAACATGGGTTAGCACTTCTAGGCCATCATTTTAATCATGAGTCCATGCCTCCCTGGCCTGCCTTTTTCAGTTTAACCTCATATTTGGACTCGAATACATGTAGCCAGGTATAGGGTCCTGTTACAATTGATACAATTGAATCTAGAGATGACTACTCAAACCAATCACCACTCCCCCTCATTGGGCCCTTCAAGTATACTAAGTTGACCCTTCCCATTTAGTGACAGCCTCAATCGGGTCATTTCTTGTCCCACTATCTAAATCTCATCCAAAATCACCCCAACTTGGGGTCCAGCTTACCTACATTTTCCAGGTGTAGGCTCCTCATCTCTTCAAGTGAAGATCTCCTCACCTGAATTTCCTAAAATGGGAAAAATTATAGTATTCCCATACATCTACAGATGTGGAGCTCATGATTTGGTGATCCATGGTACAGTGCATAGAGCAGGGAGTGGGAGCGCCGAAAAGTTAAATTTTAAAAAAATTATATGTCTGGAGCGCCTATACAACATAGTGCTTATGAGTTTATAAACAATTAACTAATGGGCATAAATATATCTTATCCATATATTCAAGTATAAAAATGAAGAAAAAAATTAACTTAAAATAGACAATAATTAATAAGTTAGAAGAAGTTTCTTCATTTAAAAGATAAATCTAATGCTTACAGAAAAATAAAATGCACATAAACTAAATATTCTGTACGGTTCGCTTCATATTTTGTTGATTCATGTTCCAAAAATTTTCAAATTGCGCTTTGAGGATGGATTTGCTCCGAAAAAACCGAGCGGGATCATGGAGTGGGAAGGGAGGTTCTGGTTCCTAAAAATATACTAAAAAAATCTCACTTACTCTAAAATTATAGTCCATTATGCCACCCCATCAATGGTCTTAAAGAAGATAAAGCTATAGTTCATACCCTATTATTAGTAGGCCAGATTCCTTAGAACCGACATTTCTGAGTTGTCTATGGGGCGCTACCCCTATCAGATCTATAAATCATCCATCTAGGATCCTAGCCCCAGGCTCCACATTGTACAAACTACAAACCCCAAGATAACTGTGATACAAATATGTAGGTCGAAGTTTTAACATTTCTAGCAAAATTTCTGGTCGGACGTTAAATTGGTTGGGCTCCATCACATTATTAGGCTAATGAGGAATGGGTCTCACCTGAGGAGAAATATTGAAAAGTATTTATGGGTCTATTTTTGCATCGTACCATTTTGATGTTCCAATGTTCTCATGAGATGAAACCATAGAAAACATGTTTGTTAAGTATGAGAATTTTGCTTTTGCTAAAAGGAACCTCAAAATCTTAACCCACTTGTATAGAAAAGTTGAATGATTTTTTTTAATAAACAACTTACTGGCACATTTGGTTTCCTACTTATCTCCGTATTCTAAAGAAACCAATTTAAAGAGGACTCCAAATCCATCATGCATTCTAAAGGCACGTCCCACGATCTCAAAGAAGGTGGTCCCGCTTTGTAATTCCTAAAGGTGGCCACAATATAATTTCTATAAAGGCCATACCACTTTGTAAATCTTATGAATGTAGACCCCACCCCATGTTCTAATTTCTAAAGGTAGGCACAAGGTTATAATTTCTAAAGGTGGATATCGTGTCAACAATTACAGAAAAGGTGGTGCCGTTTTTTAAAGGTGAACCCACATTATAAATCATATGAATGTGCGCCCCATGGGTCACATGGTCACAAAAAAAAAAAAAAAGGTGAACCTGCAGTATAAATCATATGAATGTAAGCCCCATGTTTTGATTGTCAAAGGTGAGTGTCATGTTGTAATTCTTAAAGGAGGATTTCATGTTCACGAACACAAAAAGATGCCCCTACTTTGTGATTCCTTAAGGTGGATCACACGCTCACAATCACAAAAGGTGGGCCCCACATTGTAAATCAGCTGAATGTGAGTCCCATGTTCTAATTTCTAAAAGTGGATACCACGTTGTAGTTTTTAAAGGTGGGTCCAATGTACTTTAATATTAAAGTGCTGCAAATAATAAAAGGTGGTCCTACATTGTAAATACTATGATTCTTTTGCTTCTATTGCTAACAACAAAACTTTTATAAGGTCACCAAACAAGTTCCATGCAACATATTCTCACTAGAGTAGTTTAACATAATGTTGCCATACAAGTTTTGCTCAGCATAGTCTGTGCAGAACCAAGTCTCAGTACAACTAAACCTGAGCACAAAATTGAGATCAACACGAGAATGGTGCTAAAGAGGCTCTATCCTAACTCTACTAAGTGCTCGAGGTTTTAGTAGGAATGATTAACTAACTAAACTTAATACGGTATCAAAGCCAACTCGTCATGTTCTCGCGTGTCGCCAAAAGTGCATCGGCCAGTGTAAGGTCCTAGACCTTACTGGGTCAGTTGGGCCCCAATAATAGGCCCATTGACCCATTTATTTTGTTATTATTATAATTACTTGTATTTTAGATATTTAAGTGGGTTTAGATCATGAGAGAGTTCCTTCCAGTGTTAGATTAGTGTCTGCAAAGTTTCCTGCGACTCCGAGTGCGTTTGACCCTAGCTAGAGGGTAGTTTGCAATTTAGGGAAAAATTGAGTGTTTTTCTGGAAATTCTGAACGCCGTGATTTTTGGGTTCATTAGAAAGGTCTTGTCGCGCTGATTATTTTTGTCTCCTAGCCCATCACGATCCGACGATCAGAAACCCTTCAAGTGGTCATTCCTTCACTGGACCCACTTAAGGGCAATTTAGTCTTTTTCCCTTCCATCTCCCTAATCGTTTCATTCCCAATCTCTACAACGAAAGTTATATCAATTTCTTCTTCTTCTTCCTCTTCTTAAGCTCCAAAACTCTAACCGAGAGAGATCACCTCCTCGATCCGTACCGCATATCTTCTTCTTCTTGATCTTCTCTTTCCATTCATCCTAGTTTGGTAAGGTTTCTCTCACCTTGATCCTTTCAATCAGTTTTCTCTTTTGGTTAGCTTTAGGTTCTTCTTAATCCTTTTCCTTTCTTTCTCCTTCTTGGTGTTCCAGATTGCTTTTGAGTGGGGTAGATTGTAGTTTTCGCGGTAGAAAGCTCCTTCTCAAGCTGTTCCCAATTTCCAATTTTCTTTTTGGTTGATGCAAGTAGATTTGCAATTTATAATTTGACATGTGTGTATGTTTTTCTATTGATTGCAATGATTTCCTTAGTAGTTTTTCCTAATTCCAAGCCTGGAATTGAAATTGATTTGGGATTGACATGTTAGATTAGGTTTGGGATTTGGGCTGGTTTAATTTGTAATTGGTATCCCTTTTTATCTTTTAAATTGTTAGAATGGGTGTCGAATAATGAATGTGATGATTGGGAGAGCATGGTGGCTCAGTTTTGTGCAGGTTACAACCTTTGAAAATGATTGAAATTGGTGGGAAATGGTTTGGAAGGAAGGAGGTCAGAAAACCAACAAAACAGGAGATTCCCGGGAGGTTTCTGCCTCCAGGCGTTCGGACGCTGGGGTTCTGGCATCCGAACGCCATAAGGTAGAGGCCCAGGGTGCCCACGCTGCCTCCGGGCGTTCGGTTGCCGGAACCTACAGGGCGGTTAAAAAGGGGCTACTTGGAACGCCCATAACTTTTGACCCATTCATCAGAATTTGGAATTCTACATACCGTCGGAAAACACTCAAGACGTAGAATCCAATGGTTCTGGTTTCATCACAATCGGATGTCGGGAAGTGATGTAAACACCCAGATTATTTATTCAGCTTATGTTTTATTGGAAATGAGACAAGTAACTTAGGTTTGAGCCTTAGATGTTGGAAACCATGAACCTACTATCACCTGACCATTAATGAGGATTAAATCGTAGCACGTGGCTTGGTGTGCTTCGATTGTGTTGTCTAGGTATTCATGTATTACACATGGTTTAACCGAATGTGTATGGAATTATTTCGACAGATGCTTAACATGATTGTACACCAAGGAATTTCCTTAGAAGCATCGTTGATTCAATTTCTACACGTACTCCGCTAAGACATGTAGAGTACAGGGATGACATCACTTGCCTAGGTTTGGATTGTAATTCCTCCTTGACTTGTAAATTGTATCCGTTGTTATAATTCCTTGTACACTCTCTTGGCATAAAACACTTAACTAGTTATGAAACATAAATCCTTGTAGGATTAGGACATGGACCTAACTTAGAATGTATCGTAGGAACCTTGTGTCATGTATTTGATAAACATGACTGGCTAGTAAGAAAGGGGTTATCAAGTGTTTGACTTGCCTTGTATTGTTTTAAATGAGATAATCCTTATGAACATGTCTTGTACATTGATCTAGCCAGACTTGCTTGTCTTGGTCTATTCTCGTGTCAACACCACTTTATTATTATTGGCATGTCATAGCCATCTGCAGTATGGGGTTTTTACTTGATGGGCCGGTTACTCGGACATCGGGGTGGGCAGTCGACGTTGGATGGCGTCCATGGCGTTGAATAGCTGGGAGCGGGCTTGAACCGTGCTGTTATTCCCAGGATCGGGAGCTTGGATCCTACTGGAGCCGGTCTTTGGTATCAGTAGACTGGTCTGGATTGTTACTGGTACCTCGGGAGGTGGCTTGGACATCCTCGGAGTCTCCTTCTTGTTTCTTGCATTACATTGTTTGGATAGTGGTTATTGCTAGATGATGTTAGGATTTCTGTCTCTGTCTCTTACGATTATTATTCATGCTTTATGCCTAGTTTCGATTTCCTTGTATTCACATGATATTACACCTGTCATTATTCTATACTTGATGCATGCCATGTCATTTATACATTGCTTATCTATTCTCAACATGTCGTTGACTCTATTTCTTAGTGTGCATACACCCCAGGTGACTACTACTACTACGAGGAGCAGGCACGTGAGGAGATCCTCTGCTGAGGGGGAACGAGAGTGGCGTGCCAATGACGTAGAGTAGCGTCATCATATCTGGCACGAGAGAGATTTATTGGGACTTCACTATATTCTTTTATTCTTTATTATCTCTCGTTGAAACTTTCACATTATTGACTTCATTATTGTTTCAAATAACCTTGAATATTGGGTTGACCATTGTAATTAATTAACTTCGTCGTTTAGTTTTATTTATTCTTTTGTGCAAGTTTAATTTATTAATTGAAGTTATTATCCATTGTTGATATTCCAAATGCCTAGAATTGTATTAATTTCTCAATTCTTATTATACTTGAGGCTTGAACCTTGATATCCTCACAGCGGACTTACGATCCTTGGGCGTAAAGGGCAAAAATTTTAATTAGTCCTAAATTTCACTCCTCGGATCCAGTTTATTCTCTAATCGGGTTCAAGGGACATGACAGCCAGTCTCCACCTAAGGAGTGTTGATGAGTGAACTCCATTGAAAAATATTTATGCGGTGATGTGAATTTAAATTCAATCTTTTAATACCGCAAGTGCACGGGTGTCTAGGTCGAATCCCACAAGGAGCACTACTAAGTTAAAATTTGAAATCTGATTTTTTTTTATCAATGATAATGACAAGAGAATAAAGAAAAGAAAAAAAATTATAAGATTGAGAAAATGCTAGATCTAGAGTGCAACAATAAAATATGAGAAAATGCAGATCAGAATATCATGAATCCATTAAGTAGTCCCACCATCATTCTATGCAATAGATAAAATAAATTTGTCCCCAAAATTGTTCAAATCAGAAACAAATCAATGTTTCTGATTCGGATAATTTGTCTATCAAATAGCACAATTTTTCACAATTTAATTAAGGAAAAAATCTCCTTCACCTAATGAAATTATGAACTTAACTAAATATCACATATTAATCAAAGATAGATTATTAAAGAGTTTCAATCTAAGAATAATCTATTAAAAAAACATACATGATTAAAACATTGTTCAAATAAAAAATTGAATAACATAGGTTGTCAATGACAGAAGGCAGATTTATTATTATAATCAATACGCAAGAGACAAAAATATCACATAGATTAATGATAAAAAATACTTAACTTCATCTGACATTCTGATCCAGGGATCTACTCCTCCATTGCAAAAGATGTGATTTTCATTGAGAACTTCATCGCAATTACAATTTTCTCTCACACTCTTTTAGTTTTGGAACAGGGCTCCAGAATACCCATAAATAACTCTTAAATTTTATAAATTAGGGAAAGAAGAGAAAGAGGAGAGAGAACTATTAGGGACGTCCAAGGGGGTGGAAGTTACTCTCGTATGCCACCTTTTGGTTCCTTTTATTTCTCCAGTTATCTTACAGATATATTGAATCTGGATACTTTCTTTGCAGATTTGATTTATCTCATTGATAAAAATATATCTCTTATCCTTTTTGAATTTGAATGAGGTGGAAGCTTCTGAAAACCTTTGGATGGCTTAGCTAATCTTCAAATGGGGTCCCACAAGGGATGTGCAGCAATTGATTATCAACGATGTGGATTTAATTTGCAATCCCGTCTAAAAATGAACATGAAAAATCTTCGGACCCATAACTTTGTCAATATAGCTCTGATTTGTACATTCTTAGGCTCCACGAGTATCTACTCTGAATAAGCTTTCCAACGGTAGGTAAAGTCTATCGATCCGACGGTCAGATTGAAAGTTATGGTCATTTGAAGATGAGTTGTCTTGAGAAAAACGAGATTAGCTTTTAAAACTTGATTTGCAATGTATTCTATCTCTGCACAACTTCTATTTTCGAAAGAACATCAGATATGGATGATTCAAACTCTTCTTCTTTTGTTTCAATCAGAATGGTATTATTTGAATTATCCATTAATAATTTCAAATTTGCAACTACTGCGGACCCTGCCATGTGGGACATTTCATTTGTTTGAATAGTGGGCTCTATGAGAAGTCTTCTACTGTTGTTAGGATTCTTCAACTGACATGATGAGTGGACCCCTCCTTTGATTGATTTGTATATGGCTTCTGTGTGGGGTCCACGTGGTGAATTCTTCAATTTTCTTCTTTTTCAATCTTCAATTCAGCAATGCAGAGCACATGATAACTATGTGTGCTTGAAAGTGGGCTCTGTGACAGAGGTTTGCAATTCTCATTTTCTGCACATTCTAATTCAACACATCAAATACTTAAGAGCCTATATTGAAGCGGGACCCATTTAGACAGAGTTCTACTCCAATTGGGACTCTTCGGAAAAAAATTGCAAAACAATCTAAGTTAATGCAGAAAATGTATGAAAAGTATGAAAATTCAGGTTCCTACGTGAAAATGAAATGATGAAATTAGATGAATAATGATGCAATTCACCCAATTAAATCTCTAATTCATCATAAAATGATGCGTAAATGTGAAAATTAATAAACTCAACATGCGGCCTCTACCACCACGTCGTGGTTTAACAATATTTCAAGCAAATTTTCTCTATGAATGTTTTGGTCAGATGTTAAACATATGGGCATTTATTAGGGCAAGGACCTTCACAATGTGGACGTCCTATGCGAGACGATCCCGCGTGAGAAAATTACGAACCTCTCTTATTTGTCAAAATCCTCTTTTAAGGAAGCTCTTTGATGCCGAGTATGACAAGTTTTGATTTCCGTTCATATGCATTTTCTTCATTGAGAATGTACTAATGACTTGCCGAGGATTTGAATGTATCCCTATTTGTGGAAGTTTTCAAAGAAAGCTCTTTGATATTGAGTACGACAGTTTTGATTTCCACAGTTCTGATTTCCGTTCGTATGCAGTTTCTTCATTAAGAATGTAACTAATGACTTGCTGAGCATTTGAACTTCTCTCTATTTGTGAAAGTTTTCAAGGAAAGCTCTTTTGATATTGAGTACGACTGTTTTAATTTCCACAGTTCTGATTTCCGTTCGTGTGCAATTACTTCATTGAGATTGTGTTGATGACTTGCTGAGCATTTGAATTTCTCTCTATTTGTGTAAGTTTTCAAGATGTTGGTACCTTTGTACACGTTCTAACTTCTATCCAAGTTTTCCACTCATTTACCCACCTAAGCAGTGCACATCGGTAAAATAGTTTTTTCTTCTTCTTTTCTTTTTGGTGGAAGGGTTAAAATAGTTAGCCATCAATGCAGGATTAGTACAAACTTTCTCAAGAGGTGGTTAAGCCAATGCACGACTCCCTCTTACAAAAAGTGCAGTATAAGCTTCCCATAGTGATTGCATTTGGTTATAAAATTAGTTAGGGGATCAAATCCCATCAATTACCTTTATTTTATCCATTCTTTGAGACCCATATTTTTCATTTCTACTTATTGAAGAAATAAACCCAAAGACCTTTAATTTTATTACTTTAAATCCTGACAAATTTTGAGAACATATGCGATAATGTCCCACTATGTTTGGGAAGGGGGGAGGGGAGGGGAGGGGAGGGGAGGGATAATTTGAGGGGGAAGGAAAATAAAGGGGAGGGGAGGAGAGGGGAAATTAATTTTACCTCCTCTTGTTTGGATAGTCAAAAAGTATAGAGAAGAAAAGTGAAAAAAGTATAATTTTGTTTGTTTGTGAGGTAGAGAGACAAAAGACCATTTTATCCTTGTTTTTGCAAAGTTTCAATTGGACAAAATGACAGTTTAGTAATTTGAAACAAATTCCCCCTCTTTGTCCCTCATTTTCCCCCCACTTTTAAGGGAAAAATTTTGGAATGAGCCCCACGCTCAATTTCCCCCCAAATTCCCCTCCCCTACTTTCCCTCCCCCTCTTCCCAAACACCCTCAATTCCTACTTTCGCTTCATTTTCCCATCTTTTCTTTCCTTCCCCCCATTTTACCTCCTTCCCAAATGGTACCTAATAAAAAACCCAATCTAAAGATCTGATTTTCTGCACAGTTATGGGGCCTCAAACAATGATCTAAACTGCTGAACATTCTCAACTTAATAACAGGCACCAAGATATTTACTCTCATACCTTAAAATCTTCATGGCTTTTTAGAAATTTGTAAAAAGGAAAACCCGTACAAAATTCTAAATGCATCTACAAAAATTGGATGTACTATTTACTTGGGTTAAAATAGTTATTTTGACAAATATAGCTATGTGTTTCACATATGGCATATGGTAAGGCAATTGACTCTTGAGTCTATCTGTTTAGGTGGTGACAAATTGCTGTTTTTCACTTTTCGAAAGTTAAGTTTAATTGTATTTCCAAAGTAATAGGTATAGAAGTACATGAATGGAGAGCGAGATCCCATCCAACTGCTAATCCTGAAGGCAGGCTAAAGGGATCAATCAAACCCTAAAGGATCAATCAAACCCACAACCAATCGTCTAATTTTAAGGAGAGGGTATGTCCGGATATATCACATATGCAGCCCACCTAATGAAAAGACTTCCCCACCAGATATTGGGGTTTCCCAGGTCACACTGTACATAGTAATACAAATTGAATCAGCTGTTTTCCCCATGCTTTCCAAAGTAGGACATGGAGCTTGTGGGACTCACCAACCCAATACACAAGAGAATGTTCAGATTTAGCTAGTAAAAATAAAAAATAAAAAATAAAAAATTACATCAATTGGATGTTTTTACTACTGCTAAAAAAAAAAAAAAATCTCTCTCAAAGATCTTAAATTTTTCTTGTCCCTTTTTTTTTATATAATAACACAGGTTTCCAGCCCTTTAGACTAAAATAATCCCTACGGATCCGGATAAAATTTTTCTGTGGCCATTATGTGGTAATACAGTTTCAAACCCATAACCTCTAGAAGCAAACTGTGGTCACAGGCCAACTGAGCATGGAGTTTAAAATTTTCTTATGCCTAGTATAGTAAGCGAGCCCTACAGTCTAGGTGTCTAAAGCAGCAAAAGCATCATGCCTTATACGGGCCATCTTGTTTTTCAAAGTAGTAAATTTGAAAAGGATTAGATAACCTGTGAAACTCAGTGACCCTTGTTGATATGACAGTTATTTGACAATTTCATTTAACATTGAACCTTTCTGATGCCCTATAGCCATTGTTTTTTTTCCTTTCCATGACTTCAAATCGGACACATATACGTTTACGAGACTAATCACATTTACTTGACCAGACAAGATGTAAAAAGCCTATTGGATACAGCTTAGGACCATAAGCCCAGAAACATTGCAACCAATCACATCTCAAAAATGTCAACACTAGGATTGGAATAAGCACGCAGAAGAAGATCTGGACCGTATAATCTGAGATTAAGGAATGGAAGGATCTTAGATAACGGGGTGGACGGGGTAAACGGGGGTAATGCGATAACGCGAGTGGACGTGGAAATAGACGGGTGGGGACGGCAATGGCAAGTCGAGGTCTAGCATTAACGCGACTCGTTACAAATCTCTCTCTGGGTCTCACTCGTGAGTCGTGGGTCTACCATACTACTGGGACTTTCTTTTTTTTTTTTTTTTTGTGCCTTTTGTACTTTGGCATCTCATCTCCTCAAAGTCTCCTCACATAAACACCCCCCCTTCTTCTGCCAGTTACTTTCCTACTACGTTCACGGGAACTCATGCATACACGCTTATTTTACCTAATAAGCCATTGATAGATTCATTTTTTATCTTGCAAATTAAGAGAATATCAAGGGGTTGGCCAAGTGGTCAGGACCACGATTCCTATTTTTCGGAACTAGAAGTCCTTATATCGATCCCAGATTCTCCCATCTTCAGGAATCGAATGCTGAGTTCACTAGTGATACCACCTAGAGGTCACAGGGATTTTACCCGACTTCCCTTTGGGCCAGAGGGATTAATCCAACCCTCTCCATAAACAGCAAAAAAAAGAAAAAGAAGCTTGCAAATTTAGGGGTGGGAAATGGGGCAGTCGGGTCAAAATGTGTCATATAGATAAGGGGTGTTGGTGTATTCGACTCGTTTTTAACATGAGTCAAATAACTTCAACCCCACACCCAATGTAGGTCATTCTAACAATCCGACCCAAATTTGCATTAAATGCAGGCCAACCCATATAACCTGACCCAACTTGTAGAATCTTACGCACAAACCTAGTCTATTGCAAATACTAGTGGCTATATTTCAGTAAGCACAATAAAAAAAAAAAAAAAACAAGTGCTCAATATAAACTCAGCTCATTCCATATAAAATATATAAAATAGACTGTCATGAGTACCAAAATATTAAATCACCAAAATTTTTAAATGAGATTAGATAAGCAGGTCAACACTAATCCAATGCATTTAAACTAGTTAGGCAGGTTAACTATGTGGGTTGATCGGGTCCACCATAACGTTAATCACTTAATCCACATAGCTGTCTCTTTGCAAGTTGCTTAATTATGATGATGATCTACTATATATATCCTTATTTATTTGACTACGTGATTTCTAATATTTCTTCATTCTTTTTTTACTTTTTAGTGAGTGAGGATCATCGATACATATGGGGATATGAATAGCTCGGTCTCTAAATATTGCCCAAGTACTTCAAGAATCTCAATTGCAAAAACTGAATACGGAACCAATTCTTTTTCTTACTTCACGTATGGGTTTGGGTCTTTATTTTAAATTACCAACAGTCCTAGTTAACCCGAACTACACTCAATACCAAGTTCAGGTCCAGGTTCAAAGTCCTCACTAGGAATATTGGGTATTGACGCAGCCATTGATGTGTCTACTCAAAACTCAAAAGTACATCAACCGTGGCACCTTGAGTGCTCCTGCGGTGCATGACATATTTTCCAATTGATCTTTTTCCAGTAACAAAGTTAGACTAGTGCACGGGGTCAATTGAATAGATTCCAGTTGAGAGTCTCCTGAAAGGACGGCCAACGTATCGGATTCGGGGAATTATTTATATCAACCGTATCTACACAGGAAGGCGCATTTACTCTCCCAAGTCCCACCACCCAAAACGCAAGGGCCCTTTCAACTTGAAGAAAGAAAGAAAGAAGGAAGATGGGGAATTGCTGTGCAGGGAGGGAGCATCTGGTGCACCCATCTGAATCCTATCACCCCAAGGGCTCGAGCCTGCCTTCAGGTGCTGTACGAGTGAAGGTTCGAATGACCGCTGCAAGATTCAAGGAGTTGGTGTCTGAGGCGGAACTCGGAAAGGGCCATGGTGAGATCGGTCGCCTCATCATTCAAGAATGCCTCAAAGGGACATGCCATGCTCGTTTCATCAGTGGCCATGAGACCAAGGTTAGGGGTCTTGAAGCCATCGCAGAAGAAGAATGAAGATCCTAATTAATGTTTGTATGATTTATAGATGAATGAGTTTAGTCGTAGAAACTTCCTCTTCTTCTTCTTCTTCTTCTTCTTGCTGTACGTAGTTTCGTCTATAAATGATATATAAGATTAGTGAGGCTGTTTAAGTTGGAAGGTGTCAGTATGTTGCTGTATGTAGGTGATGTCTGGATTTAATAATTTTTCTTTTAAATTTTTTTTTTTTTTTTTTTGGCTGCTGGTGAAGTTTGGATATACAGGATTGAGAACCTCAGAGGATCCACACTCATGTCAGGGTGAGATCTACTCATCAGGTGGGCTGCACATCATTTACATGCCTTGGTCGGAGAATTAAATTAGATGGTTCATTTATCAAGAGGGGTGCTCAGGTGGGCACTAGCTCTTATCATTGACCCCATGAGAACCTCCCTGTGGGATGCAAGGGGGATGGCAGGAAAGGTCTTGGGACGTACCTCTCGTTAAATTTTTCAGGCCCATCACTTATAGTCTTAGCCCCCTGATCCATGGCACACAGATCCATTTAAATTGGTGTAAGATCATGAACACCTGGGCACCCACATCCACTCATCACAGTGACAGATGCCATACTTTTCGCTTGCGATTGGTTTCAACCTAGGCCGCAGTATATAGGCAGCGGTCTCTAGCTAAGCCTGATAAATAAATAGGTTGGTTCTCACTAGCCCATGACATTAAGGCACTTGTGTGCTGACCAAGTACTAGAGTCTAATGCCGCGTGGAAATTGGGGTGGAGTCTAGTTCTTGTTGAAAGGGCTCGGCAGGTCTTTTCATAGAAAGGATCATGAATTAGAAGGTCCACCACACTCCAGAGTCGATAGGTACTTACATTTATGAGAGGAATGGCAGAATGAGTTGGATAAGGTAAGCTCAAGCGTGTGGTGTGACCCACCTGGGGGACCCACATGGGGATGGGGATGGGGGTGGGGGGGATTTCAAGGACTCTTTGAGGTATTCCTCTCTGTAAAAAATTAGCCCTAACCGTAATTTCTATCATCTCCATATGGGCCCAAAAGTTTAATGGTCAATAGTCCATTTGGATCGATACATAGTCGATCCAACGGTCCGGTAAATTCCGATCTGACCAAAAGTTAGTGGACATGTGCAATTTAAAGGGGTCATGTATTTGGTCCATTTGAATGGACCAAAGGTTGGCCCTACAAGCATGAACTTATGGAAATTCTATCATAAGCTTGAGCTTAGGAGAGCCTTGCTCTATATATATATATATATATATATATATATATATATATATATATATGGTTGCTGCTCTCCTCAGCTGCAGCCCCCCTCTAATATCAGCTGCAGGCATGTGAAGAGGGCTGCAGCTGCTCCCCTCACATGCCTGCAGCTGATATTAAGGAGGGCTGCAGCTGAGGGGAGCAGCCCTCTATATATATATGTGGATAGTTTCAAGTGCATTCATTCCTCATCATAGAGTGAGGGATGCTTAGTGAATTTCCAAGTACATGGGGTGAGGTATACTTCCTTGTCTTCGTGTGCAAAAAGGAAAAGTGCCCTTACCCTATGGTGAGGGATAGATGCACTTGAACATTCCCTATATATGAAAAGTTTCAAGTGCATCCATTCCTCACCATATAAGGTGAGGGATGCTAAGTGAATTTTCAAGTACATAGGGTGAGGTATACCTCCTTGTCTTCATGTGCAAGTTTTCATGTGCAAAAAGGAAAAGTGTCATTATCCTATGGTGAGGGATAGATGCACTTAAACATTCCCCATATATATATATATATATATATATATATATATATATATAGGGAGGCTCTCCTCCACTGCAGTGGAGGAGAGCCTCAGCTGGGCTCACGTGGGAGAAGACCAACCCGTGCGGAATGGCAAGTGGAATTTAAGAAACGGAACAGTGTTCCCGCCCAGCTATATCGAGTGAAATGAAAAACGCAGATCAGGCCAAAGGACTTTCCCTTCTTCTCTGCTTCAAGACTCTCTGCGCCCTTCCTCTCCACGCGATCTCTCTCTCTGCAATCGCCCTTCCTCTCTCTCTCAATCTCTCTGCAATCGTCTCACATCGACACTGCTGCGCACGTCTCTCCTTCTCTCCCTCGATCGTCTGCTCACGATCTCTCTCCCTCCCGATCTGCTGCTTCTCTCCTTCTCTCCCTGCAATCGCTCTCTCTCTCTCGATCGCTCCCATCGGCACTGCTGCACACGTCGAGAGCTTCTCTGCTGCTGCGATCGGTCTGCTGCGTCTCTGCTGCTGTTCCTCTGGTGCGTCCCTGCTGCTCTGTTGCTGCTCCCTGCAACAGACTCCCTCGTCTCTGATACAGACTGATACCAAGTTCATCTCAATGTGTTGTGTGGTGTGGCCAAGCCCAGCATGCAGTGTGTATCGGCCAATACGTTGTGTCTCATTTGATATTTAAATGATGGTATATGGTCAGTGAGATATACATTGTAGATGCAATATGACTGCTTTGATTTTGATTCCAGGTTAAAATTAGTGACACTAAATCGTAATATGTAGCGGGGCATTGTGAGCTATCATAATGAAACATGCCCCCTCAAAGCAAGTCGGTATGGATTATCTCAACTGTAATCCAGATGTAGCAATGTCTGTTCGGTGTAATTTTAGTGGCTGTTTAATATGACATGATAGTGAAGCATTGTTAGGTGTCACAATGGAAAATTCTTTTTTCATGCCCAGTGAATCATGGTCTCCCTCTACTTTAATCCAGGTATAGCGTTATCAGTTCTTCTGGCAGAGTTCTTTATGAGTTATGAACTTCTCATTGCCAAGAAATCTGACAGGTGATCAAAAGGACTTCTATCTTATCCATGCCCATAAAAAAGGCAATATAGAATGCCTGCCAGAACTGACAAAATGTATGCAATAGTAGGATGTTAACTTGTTAACTTAATATCCATTTACAAGGCTTTTAAAGCTCAAAACTGATTTCAGCTACCATTATCAATCAAGTTGACTTCCCAATAATGTCATACGGATATGAAAAACATTTAATTATGAACTGAATGTGAACTAATGTTGGATAATTTTCTCCTGTGCACTGCGTACTACACATTGAAGCCATTCATCATGTGGGACCTGGTGAAATTCAGGAGGTCCTGCCTTTGGTGATGGTCAGTTGCACGCTCTTGCACGAGAAAGTTTTCCACTAATGTTATCTATAGAGTGAAAAAGAAAAAATTATCACACTATGTTACAATCTTTAAAAAGAAAAAAAAAATCTTCTTTAAACTCTAAACTGAACTGGAAGATCAGGTAACCAAATGCTCTGAAGAGCAAAGGAGGAAACTTAAGTGGTGGTTAGTTTCATGACACCATGCTTGTCAAGTGGAACGCATAGCTGTTCTTGTTGAAATTGAACTTAATTCAAGTATTCATGAAGCGGATTATATTGACTGCTAGGTGACCCAATGGATGGATATCATAGTATATGTTGGTAGAGGCTTCCTCCAGCTATGATCTTTTTGTTTCTCCATCTGTTTTGAATGCAACATTTTCACTATCTCCACAGGAACATACTTCCATGTCTGGGTTGGATTTTAGCTTTTTGGGTCTTTAAATGCATGGGTTCACTTTGATCCTTGTAATAGCGATAACTGTTGCAATCTTGTGAATTAATTCTTTTTGGCACTCATGGAAAAGTTTCAGAACTTAAATGGAAAAGAACAGTTTTAGAATTTATATGGGAAAAGAACTCTGATTGCTCATTTTTTTCAAATGGCCTCCAGAGGTGGTACTAATCATATTAAAAAGAGATGAACAGCTAGAAGTGCAGTTGGTTTTTGGTACTACATATGTTCTGCTTGCACCAGAGAAATTCTATTTCTATTCATAGATGTACATAGCAGAGACGAGGGAGTCTGTTGCAGGGAGCAGCAGCAGAGCAGCAGGGACGCACCAGAGGAACAGCAGCAGAGACGCAGCAGACTGATCGCAGCAGCAAAGAAGCTCTCGACGTGTGCAGCAGTGCCGATGGGAGCGATCGAGAGAGAGAGAGAGCGATTGCAGGGAGAGAAGGAGAGAAGCAGCAGATCGGGAGGGAGAGAGATCGTGAGCAGACGATCGAGGGAGAGAAGGAGAGAAGGAGAGACGTGCGCAGCAGTGTCGATGTGAGACGATTGCAGAGAGATCGAGAGAGAGAGGAAGGGCGATTGCAGAGAGAGAGATCGCGTGGAGAGGAAGGGCGCAGAGAGTCTTGAAGCAGAGAAGAAGGGAAAGTCCTTTGGCCTGATCTGCGTTTTTCATTTCACTCGATATAGCTGGGTGGGAACACTGTTCCGTTTCTTAAATTCCACTTGCCATTCCGCACGGGTTGGTCGGTCTTCTCCCACGTGAGCCCAGCTGAGGCTCTCCTCCACTTCCCTCTATATATATATATATATATATATATATATATATATATATATATATATATATATATATATATATATGGGGAATGTTTCAGTGCATCTATCCCTCCCCTTCCACATGATTATAATTCATAAGTGACATTGTGGCCCAGATGCGCCTGAGAATAGCAACCTTTTTGTAATCAGATGTGTGATCCATCACAAGTGAGATTACCTTATCTCATATAACTCTATAAATGCGTGTATCTTTTCTAATGAATATATAAGATCAGTTACTTTGTGACAATAATGTGGACTTTCAAAAAGAAATTAATTGATTGCATAAATTCACTGTCACTTTCATGAGAGAAAATCAGAAAATCCTCTCAAACTTATACACACCAATAGTGATAATTTTTAAATTCAAAATGAACCTTATTTTTAAGGGTAAGGAATCCTACATTCCAACCCTAACGGCACGTTTGTGTACACACCCTTTCCATGGAAAGAGGAAATTGCCATGTCAGTAAATTCCATAAAAATGAAAACCTCGAAAAATGATTTCCGTAGAATTTAGAAATTCATGTTTGGTGCAAAAAGAATTTCCTCATTGAATTGGTGCCGATGTTGTTTGGTGCGGCTGTGAATTCCTTATAGAAAATTAAAATTTCTTATTTGGTGATATAATTTTTTGAAGAAAAATAACATAACATGTATATTATTTATTTAACATTAAAAATAATTTATATAAAGAAATAAAAAATGAAAGAGTTATAGAGTTTTTGGGTTGAAATGGACAAGAGTGAGGAAAAGAGGAAGAAGTTTTCCGCAGAAATTCATTTCCCATACCCCCCATGGGAAACCCATTTCCACAATTATCAAGGAAAATGCTGACAAGGCAGGAAAGCATTTCCGTGGAATTGTTCCGCACCAAACGCCGGAAAAATAGGTTTTCCGCGGAAAACCGTCCACTTTTTACACAAACATGCCCTAAACGATTATGAATTCAGGATTGAGAACATCGACCAAAGGATCCACACTCATGTGGGCGAGGTCTGCTCGTTAGGTGGGCCACATCATTTACATGCCAAAGGTCGAAAATTAGATGGTTCACTTATCGGAGAGGCCGGCCCTCTAGCTTGTGATTGGACTTTTGCTTGATTTTCACCGTACGCTGCAGCATAATCAGCCGTTTGCAGCTTAGTCTGATAAACAGGTTGGTTCTCGCATGCGCATGCCATTGAGTCTGGTTCACCCATTGTAATTGAGACATGCTCATTATGAATGGACCAATCCGTGATTGGCATGTGGGTTTTCAATGGCATGGTTCACTGTGATTGGCAAGTGGATTTTGGATGACCTGACTCACCGTAATTAGTCCGCCAACTGTGAGCGTGTTTCAAGTGGGATAGGTGATCTGGAATCCATGCCATTACGCCACGAGTGTGCTGACCTAGCAATAGAGATGCATGGCTTGGTTGTTTCCACCTTCGTGCCACATCAACATGGTCTCTGTGAGGCCCCGTGAAAACTGGCATTGAAATTTTCAAAGGGAAGAGTTAGTCATGTTTGAAAGGTCTATTTCGCATGCCTTTTTAAAAGAAAGGGATCAGGAAAGTGCCTGGTCCGCAGAGCAAGAGCCCTGAAGCGTTAAATTTTAAAATAATTATATATTTAGAGCGCATGTACAACATAATGTTTATGGATTTATAAACAGTTAATTAACAAGTATAAATATAACTTATCCATATATTTAAGTATAAAAATAGAGAAAGAAAGTCTAACTTTGTAATTTTGATCACATAAAATAGATAATAATTAATATATTAGAAGAATTTCTTCATTCAAAAGATAAATGTGAAGCTTACTAGAAAAAAAAATGCAAATAAATCAAAGATTCTGCATGTTTCGCTTCATATTCGGTTGATCACGCTCTAAAGACATTTGAATCGTGTTCCGAAGAAAGTTCCACTCTGAAAACACCGATCCGTGCTTTCGGAGCGGGGTTGAAAAAGTTGAGCGCGGCTTTGGGTACTAAGGTCCAAAGTTGATAAGTACATTTGTGTTCATTAGTCTCCAAGATCAATGGATAAGGAATGAGAGGAATGGCAGAATGAGATGGGTGTATGACTATTTCAAAACCTTTTGGGTTATTGGAACATGGCCCCTCTTGTGGCCCACCTGTTCGGCTCTGGAACTAACTGAACAATCACTCAGAACTCGTGATTCGGGACTTCGATAATTAGATGATTGTGCTTTTTGACCCTTTTGTATATCTTGCACTTGCATAGACCACGGAGTTCCCCTTGAATAGGGTTGGTTAATTTAGCTTTTGAGTCGTCCTTATTTACTATTTGTCTTGGACCCCAACCCGAACTAGAAGAAACTCAACTCACTGTACCATAACCCACAAACCCAAACTGACTGTTAAGTCAGGGTTCATGTTGATATTTCGGTTGGAGTCCGGATCCCTGTCATGGCTACTATTGGGGAATCGTGTAACACTTGTCTAAAACTCCATCAAGGCCCACATAATTATAATTCAGACTTCATTTCCTTTGAGGGATATTTTCTCATATCTCAATTTAATAAGAGTGGGCCCCACTGTCTGATAGACAACATGATGGAAACATGGTTAATGGCACATCAACGCCGAATCATGTTCTCAACCCTGTGTTCAATCTTAAGGAGGGGTCTACTCTCATTGCAGTGAAATATAAGGATATATCATTAGAGGATATGGGATTCATTTTGAATGATCTGGATTATCTCTATGCCGGCCCCATAATGGAGTTCCCCCCATGTGTTATACGGGTTCATATAATTGCTGCCATGAGGGACTGTCTCGGCTGGGTTTTGATAGGAGATAAGAATTGGGCAATCCTTCCTATGGATATCCCACTTTTGTGGACTCTCGAGTCTAGCTCCTTAGGCTTGGGGAAAAAAAAGGGTCCGCAAGTTCATTTGAGAGGTTTGACGGAGAAGAAAAGGCTTCTAGGATTTATACTCGGTTTCTGCTGAGTGAGCCATTTCTTTTACCTTGGCATCAACTTGATTAATAAATGGGTTGGATTTGAACTCAAGTTTTACACATTTTCCGCAATGCTCAAACTCCAGGGGCATACGAGATTGAACCCATTGACACGCCAACTTGTAATGATTTAAAAGAAAAAAAAAAAAAAAACTCGTAAGGAGTCTGGACGACTCCTTTACATCCCTATAGCTAGAGAGGACCGTCCACATGATTAATTCATGGATGCATTGTGGCCCGGATACCTGATCAAGGGTGGACCTAAGTGTTACAATGTAGGTGCAACTATGGATTAACTCCTTAAATAATAACCTAAAAAATTATATTTTATTATTTGACATTTTAACTTGACCATTGCCTGCGCCACTAAAAAAAAATCATGGGTCCGTTATTGTGCCGAGAGTTGCAATCTTTTCTAGTCGGGTGTGTGATGGATCGGAGAAAGTGCTGTCTTTGGTTTGAGGTTAGTACTAATAGGAAAGAAAGAAGAACATGAGACTGAAAAGTAAGTAGAGTTCTTTATGCAGTTACGTGGATAAGGTTGTCTGCGTTGACTCCTGAATAGATTATGATCATGGGATGAGAATACGTGTTTATCTTTTTCTTATGAATAAGATCAGTTTCTCAATGCACCAATGAAAGGTTATGGATGTTCAAGAACCAATCCTGTTAGGGCCCTTTTGTTTCATGTAATTGAATTCCTTAGAATTCAAGGCTGCTATTTCTAAAAGAGAATAAAAATGAAGAAACAAAGGTGAAAATCTAAAAAAGACCTTCAAATAATCTTGGGAAAGTCAAGATCCCATCTATATCTCCCAACTCATATCCTTCACCTCTCACCCATTTAGTATTATTTTGTTGGAGGCCATTTGATCATGAACTCCTATGTATTAAATTTCATGCAAACAAATGGCATTTAAGTAAAAAGCCTATGGCAAGTCTTCTCTTTTTTTAAGCTTCATACCTCACTTATCGGTTCTCTGCATGTCGATACCAAGCAATCTGCTCCATTGTAGTTTGGACTAGGAGTACAAACCATAGTGACGATAGAGGCAGCTAAAGTCCCAATAGATTTCTAAAATTCTCTGTTTGGAGTTTGGACGCGCTGGAAGAAAGCAATGCTTTGAACCACGGAATGGATTGCTTCTTAGAATTAGAATCTATTTTGTTAGCACTGAGAATATTGGTTCTTCCTTTGAATAGTGGTACTGCTCATGTCCTTGCTAAGTTCAGGGTTCGGGCCAGTTTTTGGTTCGTCTGAGGTGGTCGCGGTTGAGGTTTCTCTTTTTGGTTTCCTGGTGTGTTTGGGTTGTTTTGTCTACTTTACTCTGAATGAATGAATTTTCTTAATGAGAGAGGAAAAGAAAAACAACATAGTGTATTACAATCACGCTTTATGATGCAAGTCCACAGCTAATCAACAATAGCTCAGCTTGTTCCCCACCTTTCCATCCATGAGAAAAGGATTGTAAGCTGTTGCTGCCATCTATGAACTGATTGTAACTGCTCCAGTTCTTTAAACCCCCCGCCCCCCCCCACGACACTTTTTTTTTGAAGCGGTAATAAAAGATTTCATTTTTTTGAACCGGTAATAAAACATTTCATTAAGAAAAAAGAAGAGACAAAAGAAAATCAGAACGCACCAGCCTAACCTCAATTACAATAACACGCCCGCCCAAGGAATCAACCTATCGACCCCTTGCTTGGCTAATATATCCGCCATGGAATTGGGTGATCTAAACACTTGACAAAAGGAAACATTTATGTTGGTCCGCCAATCATCGATTCCTGTTTTGACTTTTTATACTCTGATTGCATCTTCGTTTGTGCTACACAAGATCACAGCTGCAAACCACAAAATTTTGATTGGCCCATCTGCACTAACCAGCAGTTCCATAACCAATTTATTGAGTTCATGGATTTTGCTCACTATTATTTGGAGAAGATGAGATTCATCTGGAAACACTGGAAAAGAAAAACTTTCTACTGCTAATGCTTCACCCGCGCCATTTGAAAAGCCCATATTTTGATTTTGACTGTCTGTTTGATCATCAATCCAGAGTCATTCTCTATTGTGCTCTGCCACATTGCTAGATTTCTTTCTGTGCACATTATTGTTTCTTTTAAAGGTAGTTTAGGGTTTTATTAACAAAGGAAAATCATGAGTAGAACAATCATAGGATCAAGAGCGCTCCAACTCAATCAAAACCAAAGCCCACATCCGGGGCATTAGGAAAAACAACTCTCAAAACAATAAATCATCACCACATTCAAGTGATGACAATACATATAGATCATACTAAGCTTTGCAACTCCACGACAAAAAATTGCGTAGGGCCATGACCGAACCCCTTCATTTTTTCTATTCAGAATTGCAAATAATCTTGAAATAGGGGCAAAAAGGCACCATAGGATAGTGCTTAACAATAAACTCCATCTTTTGAATAGTGAACTGATCACGCCATGGGGGCTTTAAAGGATTCTTCGACACTGAAAGTAGGGGCCCATTTACTCAAAGGCATTATTGATTGGGTAATGCAATGGAATTAATGCCAAAAGAAAGTAAAGTTGCCGAATAAAAATCATAAACATATGCAATAGTGAAAATACTTCGCATCTCATGTATCAACCACAAAACACCAGCCAAATAAGGAGAATGATGGCAAAAAAAAAAAGAAATTTAATAATAATCTTCATCCCTTTATATGCAAGGCATCAGAGGCAGAACATGAGGAGTAATAGGTGAAAAAAAAATTCCACCAACTCTCAATATGACTAGGAACACCGGGCCCAAATACACGGAGCGATTGTGTACTATTGAGATAACATCCCAAATACACTGAATGATTGGATTGTTGATTATGCTGTTTGTCAGATCTTCTTGCGTGTCCATTGATCTTTAGACTCGTCTGATGACCATCTTGCTTCAACTGTTCTCCCCTTTGCTGTTGCTAACAAGCTCAATTTGCTAGTCATATAAGAAGACTAAAGGGCTTCTTTCGCATCTCTACTCTTTTATTTATAGATCCATCTAAAATAGAGCCATTAAAAAAAGAGCCATAAAAAAAGAGGCTAGAATAAAAAAAACGCATTTGGCAACACATGAAACTATTTTAAATACCTTACCTCTATATTTTAAGACACAAAAGCTCTATTTCTCATCTGCCCACTTTTGGAGCATTTAAATTTTAGAGGATTTGCCTCTAAATTTCTAAAGCGGACAGAGTCTAAAATCTTTTGTCAAACGCTCTAATTGTTCAAACCTCTGTTCGATTTAAACATTTAGAGAAATAGAGGCATAAAATAGAGATACCAAACATGGGCTAAAAGCCAGCTCCATATGACTTGTTCCAGCTCAATTTGCTCCTCGGGCCATCTTTAATTAGAGAGCACTGAAGTCACAGTTACATATTAAATTGGGTTGCTATCGAGTTTGCTTGTTGGATTACTAAATCGATCTTCTAACCAGTCTTGATAAACTTGATTGATTATATGCAATAAACTCTTCTTATACATGTAAGCTCTCATTTTCGGATTCACAGATCCATATCTTCCTAGGCCACAGTTCTACAATGTGGTGCCCCATTTGTTAATCCATACCATATGCCCATAGGGCCAATCCATGGACAGGAGGAAAATGTTCCGTTACAAAAGTAGTCCAAAGTAAAATGTTTCCACTATGGGATGCTTCTCTGAATCCCACATCCACAATGGGTCAATCATGACAACAGCCTAGATCATCATCGTAGTTTTCAACGGATCTTCATCCCAACAAATCTGGTAAAGGATAACAGTCTATGTTCCCAAACCAAACACTTCACCAGTAATAAATCTACTTCCTTAACAAACAATGATTTCCTACTGATAAGTTGCCTAATTTTATGGAATTTTTTAATGCTCTAACTTGAGGGCTACAAAGGAGTACAAAACAACTTACAATAAGACTTTCATATAAACTATTAAAACATGAAAGACATTCTTGTAAAAATAAGTCTACAACTAACAATGAACTTTGTAAAGAGTGCAAACCACTTAAAAGGCAATTTTATATTCTTTGGCAGTCTGGAGAAACATTAAGTGGGAAGGGTTTGTTTAATTTGACTTGGTTTTGTGGATGGAATTGCAGGCCACCGTGATTTGTTATGGAGAAGGGACAAGCAGTAATTGTTTTCTCAATGTAGAACAATTTCTCACCCATCATTATCATCTAACACTTCCACCGCAAGCGTTAGAATTCCAAACCACCCCAATGGAAAGGCATCCTGCATGCCATACTTTGCAGCCAAATGCTGAAAAAGAATGACCTTGGATTCTGGACAGAATATTCTCTCCCACCCAAAGGGGGTAAAATGTAAATAGAACAAACAAAACAAAGGAAATGAGAGATGATGGTCCAAATAGAATCACTGACAAGAAAGTGTCACACGTTGTTTACTACCTATTCCTAGTTTAAACATTAATCAAGGTGAGGGGAAAAAAACTTACAAGTCAAATCAGCCAAGTTATCCAAGGAGTCCAGTCCTTGGTAACTGAAGCTGGTTAACCAATTCTGGGATGAAAGTGCTCTGCGAAGAGATCAAACATCACACAGACCATTGTGGCAGCACCATAAATAGAACCCTAGCATTATTTTCAGGGTCAAATGCAATTTTTAATTATGCATAAATAGATATGTTTTTTTTATAACTAATTACCCTATTTTGCATAACTAACCATAATTACCAATGCTGCACAATGTATAATGCTGACAAGGACCTCAACCACGGGCCTAACACAATTAAGGAACATAACTTTCCATATCTATAATCTATTCCATGAATGATCAATCTACATTTCCTTGCTACCTTAGTGCCAGGCTGCAAGCATGGAATAACCCATCCCCATTGACAGATCCATGTCATTTGTACTTAAAAAGTTGTCACAATCACCAGGACGCACAACAAAAATTACACTTAGGTTGAAATCAATCTCATCTCAGACGATAAAACCACATCGTTAATTATAAGCCCTCTATCTTATCACCTGTATGAAAAATGTTTTCACACAGTGGTCATGCACATCTTCATCAACAAAGCAACAGGCTGGGGAAATTGCCTTTGAACAGCATAGTCTTCATATATGAAAACGCAAAAGAATTGCCAACTCACAAATAGCTAAGTTCTCAGGGAGAAAATACCAAGTGGCTGACAGATTTCTAAAGTTGCAGTAGAGTCCCCCCTGCAAAGTGCAAACTGCAACTTGGGAAACTTATATAGTAGTTTATCTGGAGGTTTATAGGATCATCAATCTGCAGCATGGGACTTTAGCAAGGACAACTGAATGAAGCTAGATTACTGACAAAAAAAAGTACCTTCTATATTACTGACAAAAAAAGTACCTTCAATATTTAAGCTAGATTTAGTGCACATTAAAACCAATCTCCAGAGGATTGATTAATCACTGAAAGTATTTTGTCAGCCAATGAAAACAGCATCTGAACACCTCCTGTCTTTGGTTTGGACATTTCCCACGGTTCATATTAATTTAAACTGATAGATAAACTCCAAAGCCTCGAAGTTCCAACCACCTCTACACATGCTAGCCAGAGCAAGTCATTCCCCTAGCCAAGAAGAATACTTTAAATTTCCTGTATATATATGTATATATAAAGAGAGGTAACATTAGCTGCCTCAAAACCAGCTAAATTTAATGCACGGGTGGTGGGCGGGGAGCACGGGGCCGAACTGGTGTCTTTGATGGGCTCACCCTGAAGACATTGACAAAGAAATTAATGGAAAAACAGTAATAATCAATGATTAAACTTAGCACCACTCGGCTCCTACAACAAATGTATGCCATCTTAATGATACAAACAATATAAAATAGAGAAAAAATAAAATAAAACCATACCTTATAGGCAAGGACCCCAGCACCACACCACTACAGTTGAGAGCATGAATTGCACTCTCAGCCTGTAAGAGGAAATTCCCATGAAAAAGCTTTCTTCAGAAATTGGGTTCCTCACCAATAACAATCGGAGAAAATATAGGCAAGGGATGAGAGGAAGCTTCTCAAATCTGAACAGTTGGTTAAATTCAAATAAAGCGATCTCTAAATATATCTTTGTAATCATGATCAAGGTCATTCAATAAGTTATTTTTTGTTTGATATGATTAAATTATTAACATTTTTTCAGGTCAACAACCAAAAACTAGTTTGTGCCCAGATGGTTCGAAGAACATCATTAATGGTCAATGGGATACTTGAAGAGACACCAATAAGATGTTGATGAACAATGGGAACTCCAGAAAACAGAATAACTAGTGGAGAGCTCAATGCACATTACTGCTTTCTTCAGGGGTTGTTTGTTTGCACCCATTTACATACGTTTGTTTGCGCTCATTTATAGATCACATGTAGATTTTAGAGTGAAAACAGAGTGTAAATGGGGGCCATTTTCACCTTATATTTTCACAGCTCCAAGGTGTGAAAATGTTACACAACTAACACCTCAACAGAGGCTCCAGCACATGGAAATTTCCATTCCACCTGCAACAGATCGCACAATAAAATCCTGTCACCTGCCTTCTAGTTTTTTTAAGTCCTGTGGGCCCTGAATTTGTAATCTGAACCATTCAAAATTTTTATAGAACTAATAAACCCCAAGGTGTAAAACACCCCCAAAAAACACATATAGATCCGATTTTCTGCACTCCTATGGGCCCCCCAATTCATGATTTGAACCATTCGATACTCTCATACAAATGATAAACCTCAAGAAGTAGGTTTTGTATCTTAGATCCGCACATATTTTGATAAAAATGTCAAAAACATAAACACTTAACTCCCACTTTCTGATTCTGTACTTTTGTGAGCCCCCAAGTCATGATCCAAACCATTAAATTCTCATAGATATGATAAATGCCAATGCTTTAAATTTTATCTCTTGGATTCTCACAGATTTTGAGAAATATGCCCAAAAAAAATTCCCAAAATAACTCAATCTCACTTCCTAATTTTCTGCAGCTTTGTGTGCCCCTATGTCATGATCAGAACCGTCCACCGTGTTCAAGACCCACTATTTTCTCCATAGCAAAGTTTTTGGGTCCTTAAGCTCGCTAAATTGTACAAAATTTAAAATCTGATATAGATACTTTCTTGCCTTTTTCTCTTTCTACCCCCATATCATTTACTGATGTGAAATTGGTGCTTGCAAACAAACATGGCAATATGTTTCACAAATGCAGATTTTATGTATGTAAATTTCATATTCATATCCCATGTGTAAAAGACAAAAGACACCCCCTGAAAAGGCAATATTTGTGCCTGCCACGCATTCCTGAAATTGCAGGTGGTTTGCTGGTAAATCCACCTCCATGATACAAAGCACAATGCTCTTCTTTTTAAGGCTGCGCACCTCATCTGTCAGTGAATCCACATCCATGATACAAGCACTATCCTCTTCTTTTGTAGGCTGAGGTTTGTAGGCTGCACACCTCAGCTTGAACAACCCAAAATGCACCCACCAAATGCAAGTCAGAAGTGACAGAACTCAGATGAGCACCCAGAAATTGACATCAATTTCTAAAGGGAAACACCTCTTTCAAGTGGCATTTCAGTATAGTCAAAATGTTCTAATTGCCAGTGATTAAAGAATTTCATGGGGGTGTGAAGATGACTCTCCACAAAAACCCTTTTGCGCATCATAGTCATTTGAATGTACTCGACATTCTTACAAAAGGCAAACATCCTTTAAACACTGGAGCAAGGATCAAAATAGCGTCCGCAATGGCTAGTAGCCAAAACACTACGTAGCAGTGTACCGGTGTGAATTTTTTAAGTGGTAAAAACTTTTTGAATCTTGTATAGCAGCTAATCTTTTTTTTTTTTTTAGTGATTTGAAACCATGTAAGGGTAGAGACAACTTTAGAAAAGGCTATTGAGGAGAGGAAATAGGAAAAAATAGTGTTTAAAATTACAATTGGTTGGCTTTATAGTAGGTTTTAAACCATAGCGCTGCTATTTTCAAAATATGCCGCTATGCCCGATAATGCGGCCACTATTTTGAACCATGCTCTGGAGACCTTTTTCAAATCACATCCAGTAAACACCTTATTTTTAAAATACAATAATGCAAAATAAACTGTCATCATTTGAAACTTTATCTCAGGGCTTTGGGAGTTCTGCCTTTCCACTAAACCAATATTCTTAGTAACACCACAATCCATCATGTCCTCCTTCCTCTACACTCATAGTCCTTGTTAATCGCCCAATACATTCCCCTAGTTCCTTGAACTTTTAAACCTCCAACAACTCATCGAAGTCCAACTGCCAACAACTCATCGAAGGGCTGTTTATGAATTTTTCTTTTCTCCTTCTGTGTGCGTGTGAGAGCCTACTGTCTCATGCGACATCCCTTGATTTTCTCTTCTATCAGGCAACCCATAAGTTAATTTTCTTTTGCTTTTTTTTTCTTTCTTTTTTTTTTATTGGTAACTAGAAAATGCTTTATTGATAAAGAGAAAACACCATAGAACACCGACAAAGAAAAGAAAGTTGGAGTATAAGAGTGTTATACCCCACAAAGTACACAATACAAGCCTCCCTAGGAGAAACTCTATTGACCCCCTGCTCATTCTATCCAAGCCTCCCTAGGAGAAACTCTATTGACCCCCTGCTCATTCTATCCATTATAATAACCCCACAAATAAATCCAAGCATGTGCATCTGAGTAACATGTGGTGCTTCGTGTTTCTTCTTTGCCAAACAGTGAAACAGACCTTTCTTATAGCTCCTCACGAATAAGTCTGACCTCGAGCGACACTCAAGAACCGCACCAACACTCCACTAGCTCATCTCCATTTTTACCACATTGTGTGCAACTCAAAGTCTTCCTTTTGTCAAAGTGGCACTTGAGAAACGCACCAACACTCCACTAGCTCATATCCATTTTCTCCACATCGTGTTAATGCTACTGGCTAAATCCAACTCCTTTGTCAAAGTGGCACGCGAGAATTGCGCCAACACTCCACTAGCCCATCTCCATTTTTATCACATTGTGTTAATGCTACTGGCTAAGTTTTCACTTTGATAGTTGTTATCCTTAGGTGCTTTTAATGCCCTCTTTTTTAATTCTACAATTTCTAGTAACTAAGAAACAATCTTCTAAGCATGCACATCTCAGCCTCATGAACTTTAACTTCTTCACATTTCTTTGTTGCATAACATTCAGCTTGATATAAAACACTAGGCTTAACTGCTATCTTATAAAAACAAACCTTTAATATAACCAGTACTTAACAATCACATAATACTCTATTAGCTTGTCTCAAACTGAAACCCTGGGTTTTGTTCTACAATTGCTGCTAAGTAGTGAAATTTATCGCACCTGGTTTTCAATTTTGACAATTCAACTTCTCTACTCTCAGCCTCATTAAACTTGCACTCCATATTATCTTAGATCTACTAATTTTAACCAGTTTTTTAGAAGCGCTTCGGGCTTATGCCTTGGAGCAGAGCTCTCCAAAAATGCCATGTGCCTCAACTCTGAGATGTGGTTATATGAGGCATACACCTCATATGAAGCATGTGCCCAATCACTCTCCATATTTTGTTTTTTCCTTCTTCTGGGAGAGGGGTAATTGTGCATATGACCATTAAGTATTAACACTTTTTTAAGGAGCAATATATAATTTTAGGAATTTGAAAATCTTTCTTTTTTAACTCAAAAAGTCTGTCGTAGCTAGATTAAACTCGATTCAACGCAAGTTAAACTTGTTTTTTTTTTTTTTGGGTAAAGTGGTTAAACTTGTTAAAAGGCTGCCAAACTGCTACTATTTTTAAATTTCATGAATGTTTTTAATGTAATTATTTATTCATTAAAAAGGCAAGCTTACGGACCATATGCTCTACATTTTGAGGCCTATACCCTATGCTTTCAGCAACTGGAATGCATTTCCTCAAACCTAAACATTTCAACACATTGATTTTAACCCATTTTATTCAAATGCTTCTCCAGAATTCCAATTTATCATTCACCTACTTCTCATTTGACTAATCAATGCCACATCATCTGCAAACAGCATACACCATAGGATTCCATCTTGAATTCTTGATATCTAGCATCTACTTAGGTTGTCCACAACCAGAGCGAATAAGCATGAACTCAGCGTTGACCCTTTGTGCGAATTAACTCCAATAGCGAACTCAGACTTGATCCCACAAACCATTCTCATGCTCGTAAGTGCTCCTTATACATATCCTGAATGATTTAATATATACCCCTTAGGGATGGTTATTTTTATGCAAAGCTGATGAGCCATTGCAATGAGTTTTAGGTCCATGTGTGGAACCCAAAGGAATTTAGAAATATTTTATTGTCATAATGACGAGGCTTTCTTATTTTGTTTAATGAGTTGTAATTAGGATAGCTTCTAATTTGGTTAAAGTTCCTAGTTTGATTAGGAGTATTAACCCTAATTTTCCCTTCTTATTTATATGCACATTGTAGAGATTGGATCTCAGAGTTGAGAAAGTTAATAATACTTGTGTAGGTCTTGGACTTGGTCCCTTTGAGGTGTATCCTTGTCCGATAGTCTCTGTGGAGAGACCTGTTATCGTGCCTCTGCACTTTTCAAGCAAACCATAAACCTAGGTCTCTCTCTCTCTCTCTCTCTCTCTCTCTCTCTCTCTCTCTCTCTCTCAAGAAAAATCATTTTCAAGGAATTCTAAGTGTAAAAGTCCATGGGTCCATTTGGTTGTAGGAATATAAACTCAAGAATACTAATAAATGAATTTATGAAAGTGAGTAAATTTGAAGAAACAAATGTGAAGATCTATAAGGGTCCATTTAGCTACAAGAATTCAATTCCTAAGAATTCTAAGAAATGAATGTCTAAAATTGGTTCTAAAGAAACAATTTTACCATGAATTCCTAGGAAAGTCAAGGTCCCATCTACATCTCATCTCACACTCTTCATCTCTCCCTTAAATCAGTGTTTCAAAGTTTGGATTCAGCCCCCGACTAGGTAGAAGTCGGGTCAACTAGGCCCGAGTCAGAGTCAAGTCCTAGAAAGAGGAAATAAAGTGGTAGTGAGATCAGTCTTTAAGCGGTTGTTTAGGTTTATAGCCAGTAGAGGTAGTGGGAATAAAAGAGGAACTAAAGTCTTCCTCTTTCATCAGTATGAAGGGCCAATATGTCATAAATATGTCTCGTAATAAAATTCAAAGGTACCAAGTAGGCTGGTACTTGACCAATTGAGAAAAAAAAAAAAAACCAAAAAAAGGCAAGTACTTTAGCAAGCCAGCTTATAGCAAGGCCCTCCAAAGTAAGCAGTGTAGAAGGTCAGCTTATAACTTGTCCTTACCACCTAGAGGTCAAAACGAGACCCTTACATGTTTTGAGGGAGGAAAAAAAGGCTAAATGTGTGCAAGTCTTGTTTTGGCCTCTAGGTGATAAGGCTATAAAATGACCCTCTACACCACCAAGAAAAAAAAATGCACCCCCCAACAAGGATGAAAATATCGGTAGCGACGGGCGTAGCGGCCCACCGCCAAACCGATACGAAGCGGGAGATACGTATCGGCGTAGCGGTGCGATTTTAAAAAATCGCCAAAAAAATCTGAAAAAATTTCAGAAAATCCAGAAAATTGTAAAATGAAAGAAAATGTGGTTCTTTTGCAAAAGTAAGGAAGAAAAGGGGGCGTATCGGTGCCCTCAATATATGATGTCCTGTATCGCTGTATAAATAGAAAATAATAGTAATAATTAGTTTTTTCACATGTATTCATGTTTCTTTGTCATGTTAACTTAAAAAGTAATGAAAAGCTCATTAAAAAAAAAATTAGAACATGAAATAAAGGCATAAGAATTAAGAAGAGTTAAGAGTTAAGAGTTAGGTCATTACTCATTAGTGAACAACTGAACATTGAACAATCAAATATAAATACTTCAACATTCAAGGTTCACGTATGATGCCCATATACGGCATAGACACGGTAGGGACATGCCATGGACATGGCAATGATACGGATTTTACCCGTAAAAAGTGAAGTATCGGATATGATACAACACGATATTTTGCTCATTTTGAAGTATCCATGCATCATAGACCATCATTGCTTAGAATATCACATTTCTGAGTTGTATTTTGAAATGTATATATATTTTTTAAAATTTTATGTTAAAGAAAAATTTGATCAGAGCCCTATTTCCTATCAGAATAAAATTAATTTGAGCCACTGTGTCCTATTAGAGCGTAATTTGATTAGAGTCCTATTTCCTATTAAAATGAAATTTGGTTGAGCCTTATTTCCTATTAGAGAAAATTTTGCTAGAGCCTATCTTCGATTAGTGTGAAATTGGCCATGGCCCTATTTCCGGTTAGAGGGAAATTTGATTGGTCTCTGTGTCTAATTAGAGTAGAATTTTGCTAAGGCCCTAATTTTTATTTATTTGGCTAAGCCATGATTTTTTTTTATTTTAATATTTAGGACCCATTGTGGAGCCCACCAATGGTAATAACATTGGATGCATCAACTTTAGTTTTTTCTGAGGGCCAATTGAGTTTTATTTATAACTTAGATAAGGTGAGCCACTGTGGGCCCATTTAATCTTTAGTTACACCTTTCAGAAGTTGAGCCCAGTGTGGGCCCATTTTTATTTACCCTACTAGCTAAATAAAGAAGGGACCGAAAGAGGCTTTGTTGCCCACTTGCCCTACTTCCTTCTCCCGAAACAGAAGGATCCAGAAAACAGGAAGAAAGAAAAGAAGAAGAGGGGAAGGAAAAGAGAAGAAAGAAAAGAAGAAGAAGAAGAAAAGGAGGAGGAGAAAAGCGGTGCTGCGCTGCCGCTGCTGCTGCTGCCATGCTGCCGTTGCTCCTGCCGTGCTGCTGCTGCTGCTCCTGTGCTGCCGCTGCTGCTGCCATGCTGCCGTTGCTCCTGCCGTGCTGCTGCTGTTGCTCCTGTGCTGCCGCTGCTGCTCCCATGCTGCCGCTGCTTTGCTTCCAGTTCCAGGTATGTTTCTCCATCTACTGTCTTTTCTTTTCTTTTTTTCATTTCATCATCTTCAGGTCAAACAGAGTTTTCCTCTTTTTTTTTTCTTTAACATTTCAGTTTTGCATGCTACTAAGGAAAAAGAAACAGGTTGGTATTTTCCCTTTTTTTCATTGCCTTTTTTTCTACAACAATGTCCGATCTCTCTGGGACTCTCTGTTTTTATTTTTTATTTTTTGGGCAGACGAGTCGTAGCGGCCGCCACGCCTGTATCGGCCGATACGGGCCGCCATGGGTGCGATATCCCGTGGCGGCCGATAATTTCTTCGTGCCGTATCGGTACCGGCCGATACGCCCGATATATCGGCTGATACGCTTCGTATCGGCCGATATTTTCATCCTTGCCCCCCAACCCCAAAAAAATAAAATAATAATAATAATAATAATGAACCCACCCCGTTTCAAAAAAAGAGAACAAGGTGCCTTCTCTTTTGAGTGCAGATGGAGAGGAAGAAGTATAAATTTAGGACATGGATGTAGGATTCGGCCAAGTCCAACCTGACTCAACTATAGGTTTTAAAACACCGTGTTAGATAATGCAACCCTAACTTCTTTAATAATCCATTGTTGGAACCCATTTTACTATGAATTCCTAAGAATTCAATTCCATGTAAACAAACAGGACCTTAGGAATAAATTTATTAGAAATCCAAGGACTTCAATTCCATACAAACAAATGGGCTCTAGGTTTTTATATGAAGGCTATACATGACATGGATGGATAAATATTTTCAATGATTTTTTTTTTTTTTTTTTGTTTAAAAAAACTTATAACATGGAGTTATGAATGCTATACAAGAGATTGAAATTAAGGGCCTATTTTTTTTTTTTACATGGGAGATGATTACCTACAAATTCATGTTCAAATGGGCTCCAACAAGGTTATTAAAGGAACGAGAGGTAAAAGATATAAGGCAGAGATGTAGATGCAACCCTCACTTTCCTAAGACTTGTTTCTTCAATTTTAACCACTTTTAGAAATAAAAATCTTACAATTCCTATCTATTCGATTACACCAAACAAACGGGCCCTAAAGAATGTTACCAAACATGATTATCTTCACTTTAACCCTTGGAATAATTCGAACAAGATATTTCCAAAAAAGTGCATGGCCCATCTCAGAATAGGATCATTTTGGCACAACCCATTTCGAGAAAAGAAAATTTCTCAGCACAGGATGCATGCCAAACAAGCCCTTTGTTAACCAACAATCCAAATACTACTCATAGCAACCCTAGCAGTTATAGGTATACCAGTTATAGATTTTTCTTCATTTTTGCTAAGACAAAATTTACTTCAATTGAGTGCATATGGATGTTACTGTGGATAGGAGTCCCACTCTCATCATGCCCCAGGGATCCATCCCTTGGCACGTAGGCTTAGGTAGTCCCCCTTGGCCACTAGGCCAAGCAACTATTTAAAAGGGAAAAAAAAACAAAACAAAACAAAATAAACCTTGACTCCCAATTCAAAACTTTTGTAGATCACTCCTTGAATTGGTTCAACATTATCATGTACTTCACTAGCATACTCCATATTTATAACATCCCTAAAATAAGGCTCTGATCCATCAATGGCCTTTCTTTGACTAAGACCCTACCATCTTCAACCTTAATGCACTTATCAAAACCTCTAGTTTGCCTTTCTCTGACTTTCAACAAGCTTATAGATCCCCTTCTCCCCTTGGTTTCCAACATTTAATACAAATTGTCACATGCTCATATTTGGCATTACCAATAATCCCCTTTGCATTGTTTCTTGCAAGGTTGTACCCTTCCAAATCTTCTCCATTCCACCCCTCCTGTCTCTCTCAATGGTGTGCTTTTTTATCCTTTCGGCAATAACCTTTTGAATATCTGGGTTCCACCATCAAGTTTCCTTATGTGTAAAGAGTCATCCAACCACTTCGGTGGTGACTTATTTCATACAAGTTCTCATCTGCCATATTCTTCTAATGTATCCAAGTTCCATTCAACTTACTTTTAAGTCTCCTTTACACTTCATTAGAAATCATGTTCAGTTCAACTCGCCGTACTTTGAGATTTTTTCTTAGCACTTCATTAGAGTTCATATCCGGGGTCTGCTCGCCTACTTCAATACTCTTTATTAACATTTCCTTGAAATCCATATACTGATTCCACTCGCTTCCTTCAAGGGTCATTCCTTGAATGGTGTTAGTTTTTCCCATTTTAAGTTCCCACTCAACAAGATCTTGTATCACAGTTGGAAGGTGCTTAGAGTCACAAGTCACAACCGTGAGGTTATAAATTCTCATCATGTAACCAATTAAAAAATTACAAAAAATTCTCCACCTATATTTGGAGGGTCCCTCATTTTTAATTTATTGTACTACTTTTAAGTATTAACAGAAAAATCTAAAATCGACGCAGCCTATGTTGAGTACTATGACTAACCTAAAATGATTATGCAATCTTTGCAGGTAGGACCGTTCTCCTTGATCAAGAAGGGAATAGTCTATTGTAAGATCCATTGAATCCACTTTTAAACATCACCAAGTGTTTTTTTCTTTCTTTTTGAGTGTTAGCTATTGCAAGATCAAAAGCAATGGCAAAGTCAATAACGGCTTCCCCCTATCATTCTTTTGCCCAAAACAGTAATCCCCTGTCCACTCTATCATAATCTTTTATCTTCCTACCATTCAAAATAATAATAATAATAATCTTTTATCTTCCCAACATGCCCATTGAAGTCTTCTCCAACTATAATATTACGTCCATTAAACCATGTTGTACTACCTCATCCATTAAGTCCAAAAACTTCTTTGTATCATTATCACCTAACCCTCAATGCTTACTCCACACACAGAGGAGGGCGCTCTCCTAAGCTGTAGCTTAGGTTATCCTAAGCTGAAATAGTACTGGTACAGCAAATCAAAGTGTAATATCTCTCTTTTTTCATGATGACCGTCTCCAAAATCAAGATAAATCCGATCAGAACTAGATTCTCTAGTTCCATTATGCCAAGGGGATCCAATCCAAATAGAGGGCTTGGAACCCAAACCCACATACCAAGCATACTAAACATGCTAATAACATAAGGAGGTGGCAATCAAGCCTTGAGGCCGAGCATGAAACCCATGGATCTAGACCTTAGCCCAAATTAAATTAAGCCAAATCATGGATCCATGGACCAATGAACCAACCGGGAAAAAAAATGTGTTACGTTCTTCAGGTATTTGGGGACACATTTTCATCCTTACACATAAGCCAACAATGTAAGAGCGAAATGAAATCAGCACAAAAATGCCCTTGCACTCCAAATCTACACAAGTGCAATCCTCTCATCTCTCTCCCTCTTTCTTCTTCTCCTTTTTTTGTGTTTCTTTCCTGCAACCAGCATTCCAACCCTTTTCCCCCTCTATTTTCTTTTTTTTTTTACAGAAAAAAATCTGAAATCCGAGATTAGATTTCGACCATTTTGTTCATTTCTGGAATTTCGGTGAATTTTGGGCCGAAATCTACAACGAAAAAGTTTCACAAGGCATTTTGTTTCGGTGGAATGGTTAGGACAAAATTTTTCGGCCATTCTGGCCGAAATGAAATGGGAACGACAACTATGAGCCGTATACAAAATGAAAATCTTTTAGCAACTAAGCTATTGATGCAATTAGCATGCCTACATGACATAAAACATGCATCAAGGCAGGAGGAAAAAAACACGAGAACAAGAAAATTGTCTTCAGATTTTTATTATTTACTTATTTTAATTGATATTTTATTCTCTAAAATCCCTCCTCATTCTCAAAAGATAACTATCATTCTCATTACCAAAAAAAAAAAAAAAATAATGTCAACACAAACAACACTTTAAGCTGACATGAAGCTTCATACTTTTTTTTTTCAGTCAGTATGAATCTTCGTAGATGGAAGTGAGGAGGCCAAATTAGGTTATTGAAAAGGGTGAATTGTTCTCCCTTCTACATAATTTTTTTTTTTTTGTTTGCAGTAATTATAATGACCGTCTACTAATACACACAGTTTTCTGTCATTTCTTGTGTTGTTAGCATTTACAGAGGTCCAATTAGTATCTTCGACATTCACTATCAAACACAAGTATAGCTTTGAAGACAAACAAAAAGGAGTAAATAGCAAAATGTTTGCATCATGAGTTAGAGATACTGACCATTACAAACTCAACAAAAGCAATACGAGTAGAATGGTGATAGTCTCCAAGAAGTCTCAGGCGCTGAACCTACACCATGTAAAATAAAGTTCACTGATTCTTGCTCAAATCAAACATTTAAAGAAGAAAGAGAACTTTCAAGTTTGTAGCAGTTACAAACCTCTCCACACACTGACTCAAAGAAGAGCTTGATTTCTGCTTGAGTAACCTAGACCAAGTCAATAAATAATGAAGAGATCAGAAGCAGGCTTCCTTTTTCATATTCTACAGACAATTCCAATAGAAGACCAATTATGAATGTACCTTTTTATCTATATTTGTACAATAAATAGTTCTCGCACACATTTCACGCTCATCTTCAGACTAAAAGACCACAAATGAGTTAGTATCAACTTACAGAAGATATAAAATGTCAGGAGAATCAGGACCATGCATTTATAATAATTTTTATTACAGAAAAACAAATATAACACGACCTTCTATGGTTAAGTAGTAAATACATGACCATCAATCATGAAATTTTCTCACCCTTGGCAAAAATGTTGGGTTAACTGGTGCAATTGCAGTTTTTGAAGGCAGCACTCTTACTGGGTAGTATCCTAGCATTGTTCCTGCCAGGCTCAAAGCAGCCCTTGCACCTTCTGGAGTATCAAAACCCATTTAGATTATTGACTATTGGCTGCAAGCATAACATAGAATACTCATACACATGTACACCAGCCAACCATGTAAGTATCAAATATTACCTTCATCAGTAAACTCTATAAATGCAAAACGAAGAACAGAGTTTGGATCCCCACACACACGGCAGTCAACGACCTTCAGCCGAGAAAACAAAATCATTCAGACACACAAGTCTGAACAAACTTAAATACTCCAAGAAACAAAAGGAAATACGAATTGCCTGTCCACAATTGATGAAGAGTGCTGCAAGCTGTTCTTCAGTGACCTAAGCACCAAAAGAAACCAACACCAAATCTGAGAACTCTTGTGTTAACGCAGTAGTATTACTAGAGCATGGAACATATTCCAAGCAGGTATAAATTGGAGAGAATGCCAAATAATCAGAAGACAGCCATCTGGATGTGTCACGCATGATACATTTTTCGAATTTAGTACATTTTGCTAGCCACTTATAGGGTATTTGGATCGATAGAAGGTGGAGGAACAGGGAAGGAGCGACCAAAAACACATATTGCCCATGTTGAGCTTGGATATGTTTGGCGTTTGATTGATGACCCCCACCCTCCTTGTGAAGAAAACACTATATTTTTCTCTTCCAAAAAGTAAAACCAAACATTCCCCTATGAAAACTAAAGTCTTATGAAGTAAGTTCCTCTTGGCAAACTAAAGTCTTTATGGGATTTCAATTCAACAGGAAACACAAAAATACCAAACCAAAATCACATAACATGGGTGGGTAGAAAAATTACCTGCTGATCAATGTCAGAAACATACACAGTCCTCCTAATTACCTCTTCTCGCTGCGCCATGCTCGTCCTGCTGTTCATTCGCCGCTTCCCTTGACTGTAATAGTTCTTCTTCTACACACAGCACCACATCCAAAAGAAAACAGATAAGGCAAGCAAAACCCATTAAAAACAATCAGAGGAGAAACCGGAAAGCAAAGGCGATTTAGCAAGTACCTGTCGGTTGCTACCGTTGCCGCCGCCAACACCGTTAGGACTCCCAAAATTATTATAATAGAAGCTGCCGGGAGGCGGCGATCCATGGCCGATGAGCGACGGCGGTATGAACTCCTCCGCCATCGGATTGAGCTTAGAGAGGAGCTCCTCCAAATCCCTCATGTCTCTCTGAAACCCCTCTCCGTTCCTCAGCCCCATTCCGGCCTTCGTCGCCCCACCCTTCTGCTCAACGCCGTGAGCCGGCGGCCGCTGCTGCAGCTGCTGGACTTTCATCTGGAAGGACGACTGGTCGTGCGAGGAGGGAGACCGAAGGATCGCGTTCTGCTGCAGGTTAGGGTCCAGCATCCTACGGCTGAGATGACTCGGATGATGATGATGGTCCGCATCGCTGGTGCCGTTGGAATCGGGCACGACCGGTTCGAAATTCCGAATCGTCGCCGACCCGACGGTCGCCCCCAAATCGGCTCCGGCATTATCGACCACTGCCATCAAGATCTCGACGATTTCCTCTTTCTCTTCTCCTTTTCCTGAGTTTTTGTGTGTTTGTGTGCTTTCCTTAGAAATTGAACATGAAGAGGATGGATGGAAAGATGAAAGGAGAAATGGGAATGGAGCGTACCTGATGAATCTCGCTAAATCTCGACCATCGATCGCGATCGGGGAAAGGAAAAAATAAAAATGGGAGACTCTGCTTTGGCTCTCTCTTTTTCTGTTTCAGGGCTTTAAACTGCTTCTCTGACTTCTGTGTGCCCGTCTGCCACTGCCAACAACAACGTCCTAAAATGAGGAAGGTTGGAAAGCTTGTTCCGAAAATGCCCTTGCTAGCGGAGTCCATTCCATACATATAAAAGCGTAAGCGAGAGCGATAGCATGCATGCATCTTTGGTGTATGCGTGGCAGCTTGTGGGTGGTTGGATTATATGGTATGGGTCGTGACTCGTGACTCGTAGGGAAGAGAATAGCAGTTTTGTGTGACACGTTTTTTTGGCATGCTTCTTGCATAGCCATAGCTATAGTTGGTATGAGCATGACGATTGACGATGATGCATGCACCCATATTTTCCATATATATATTATGTAATGGCATTTGGCAGGAGAAGCGAAGGCAATATGTATGGTTTAGCTCTTTTTTCAACAAAATTTCGAATATGGAGTCTGGAGCCAGTTTGGGTGGGAGAAACGTATTGAAACAGTGCGCTCACGAGGCTGCGTAATAGCGTAGTCAAACTCAAATATCAGATAGGCCTTATCAGTGAAACATCGGGCTGTATGTATAATAGTTCTGCGTCGTGGTCTAGAAAATCTTGATACACAAAATCAACAACTTACTTGCTTTCGTTTTCTTTGGTGACCAAGTTAAATTTTGATATCTATTCGAAATGAATCAAGGTGCCTTTACATATTAGTCCACTTTAAATTTGGTTTTTCTAATTTCATGATTAAAATTTAGATTTAGAATTTTTTAAAAACTTTTTTGCATTGTATCATTGAATAGTGTCATGATATCATGGGATTTATCAATTTATGTGCCTATACAATTTTTACAACGAGCAAATAAATTTATATTTTAGATAATGCGAAAAATGACATTTTGTGACAAATAAATACACATCTAATCACCATTTTTCAAGTTTTATCATTCTAGAAAATAAATTTTATAAGATGTTGCACAGGAGCCATGACATCATGGATGGGTCTCATTATATCATGGGACTTAATTAATAGTTTTTGTAACATATACTTATCTCATGATATCATAAGATCTGGGGTAAAAAAGTTCAAAAAATCTATTGACCAGGGTCAACCAGCTCTAGTGACATTATGTATATTTTGGTTACGAAATTGAAAAAATCAAGTTCAAAGAGGACTAATATATCTCAAATCCCATTTCTTTATGACTAGATTTTTGCTTAGTAAAATCTGATAGAGTTAATTTTTTGGTAGTTGAGATTACTTTACCACTTGCAAACAAAAATATTGCCTTAGGGTGACTGTGGGTGGTATGCCTAGCTAAATATGGAAAAATAAACAATGATAAATTTAATTTAAATCAACTATAAGCTTTAAACACGCCATCTTTGGAAGCAGAACTTCGACGGACATGGTGGGCTCGATTGAACGAGTGAACGTGTATGCGGCGGTGAGAATGGATCTTTAAAAGGAGTGAATCTCCACAATAGGGCCTGTCTATTGAAAATCCCAACCACTAATAGTGAATACTCTGATTGTGTATGCAATGTCCTAAAAATTTACTTCAATATTCAAGTGATATTTTAAAGCCATCCCAATTCCTATATATGGCAAGGGTGCTCATTGTTTAGTGGCTCGGATTTTCAATAGGTGGGTATACTGTAGAGTTCCACCCTTTAAGTGAGTATTTCTTTGCATTAGAGATCGGATCTAGTCTTAAATGAAGGCATTTGTAAAAGACTTGGATTCTTCACAAACTCAATGACGTTCATGTCTGTAATTGTGGGCCTATTTGGATGCACAATAAAACACAAGAAAGTAATATTTTATAAAATATAATATTTCATTTTCTTAAAAAAAAAAAACAAAAATTTTGTACGTTTGGTAACTCAAGAAAAATTTGAAAAAAAGATCTTTTCTTTCAAAAAGCTCAACATTTCTTCTTCCCTCGGTAGAAAACTTTCTATAATATAAAATTTTCTCAAAATGAAGATCACAAAGTGGTAGAATAAAGTAAAGACTTTAGTACACCAAATTCATCATGATGTATTTGTTTACATATATGGTAAAGTAAAGTAAAAGTAAATGCAAAAATACAGTAAATGTGGTGTAAAGTAAACGTGGGATAAAGTATATGGTGAAGTAAAGTAGGAGGAAATGGTAAAGTAGTTTCTTTTTGTTTGACTTTACTTTATCACATTTTATCATAGTTTTATATGGTAAATAAAAACTGACCTGTTTACATGTATGGTAAAGTAAAATAAAGGTTGTTGTTACATCACGGTTAAAGTGAGGTAAAGTAAGGTGAGATAATCAAAGTATGCGGTAAAATAAAGTATGAGAGAGAGTTGTAAAGTAGTTGCTTTTTGTATTGACTTTACTTTACTACACTTTACCATGGTTTTATGTGATAAACGACAAGTAACTTATGGTAAAAAAACGTGGAAGTTGAACTTTACTTTACCATACTACTTGACGTGGTAAATTACATATAAATTAAAGTATTTAATAAGAAATTATTCTAATAGTATAATTTACTTTAATCATACCACCTTCCAAATAACTCAATCTCAAATCTGTAATGTTCTTCAAAAATGACCACACACCAAACATATTATTATATTTTAATATTATATTATTCTAATCCTTACTATTTTATTCTTGCAATATTTAAATATGTAATATTTTATTTTGTAAACATGCAAACGAGCTCTAAACTTTGCACTAATATTGATGATAGTTCACACTTTTGCTAAGGTTATGGTTTATTGAATAAATATAGATGTTATTAATGGTTGTTTTGCTTCTCTTAAAAAACTGTCTTATTGAACATCTTTAAAATAACCATGTCCATTGACAAAATAAATAGATAAATATAAGTGTATCAATATTTGCTATAAATGCCATATTGATCAGATATCTCGAAATTCATTTCCAACCGTATAAATCTAATCATACATACACGTACGCTAGTGCTGATTTGTAGGTAGCAGCTATTGGATCCAAGTCCAAGTTCTCTGATTGAGTTGAACTCTTTTAAGGTCCCTTTAAATTAGAGTAGCAAAAAGGCGATCAGGTCTAGATTTTGAACTGATCCGGCCCGGGCCGAGCCTAATCAAACTTATGGTTTTCTGATTATTTGGGTTTGTGCATGGGCTAGGCTTAATAGGGTTTGCAACAGGCTCAAGCATGACCCATGTACGCAGCCATAAGGAGCTCAAGCATGGCCGATCAAAATGAGACCATTACGTGTATATATGGACTCTAATTTACTTGGGTGATGGGTGAAATTTTCTATCAAAGATAACCTTACAATGGGGTAACTATGCAAAATTAAAAAAGTGATTCTAGGAGAGGGAGACACCTGATCTTTTTAGTGACCTAGAGGAGACACCTGATCTTATTCTTGTTTCTTTAACTTCTTCTTTCTATTTCTTGTCCATGTTGGTGTAACAACAGCATTACAAGATTGCAATTGTGGACCCCATTTATTGAGTGCTTGGTGCTTACTTTGATTCTTTAAAAAGGGACGGCCACAATATATAAGGGGACAAAAAAAAAAGTGGAAAGGAATATTTCCACTTGTTATTTTATGTGGTTGGCTCATGCGCTTATTCCCAAATCCCAAATATTTATTTTCGACAGAATGGGAAATCATTCTATGTAGCTAAGAAGGTCAAATTTAAGCATCCAACAGACTTGTTTTTTCCCCAACTCCTATGATGAAGAGCCTGTTTCCAAGTCAAGCCATCTTTTCAGTTCTTTGACGCGGAGCAACAAATTTATTTATTTTTAATTCTTCCCTTTGTGTCAAACAAGCAGTGCACATGGTTGGCAGGGCTACCAAATTCAAGATTTGGTCTCTGAGGAGGGGCCATCATGTGGTTTTTGGTGGTTGGGTGGGTGAGGGGCTTTTCATGCAAACAAGACAAGTCCTTATTCAACCATTGCTCATGCAAGAAATAGCTAAACTGTGCCCACAAGATTTGTGGGTAACAGTGGGAATGGTCGTTTCTCTAATGGCCAAGTTTATTAATTGGAGGTTTTCAAATTGTTTAATTTTTATTGGGTTAGCGAAAATATGAAAAGAGTTAATATTAATATGGAAAGCTAAAAGGGCTCACTTGTTTGCTAGAATTGAATCCTTATAAATTCCAAGTAAAGAATTTACGAAAAAGGCTAAAACTAAAGAACAAGAGGTGAAGACTGACAAAAAAATTATCCTTTAACGGAAAATGAATTAAGGAGAGATTGAAAAAATGAATGTCCAATCATCACCCTACTAATTAAAGTCCTAAAAAAGTTAAGGTCTCGTCTTAACTTTCACCTTATATCTTCACACCTCACTTCTTTAGTTATCATTTTTCACAACCCATTTTACCATGAATTCCCCATATAATATAAAAAAAAACCTCTCATTTTGCAACTATTTTTTCATTTGACAGCGTTGATATCTAGGCTGTTGTTAAGTATTCATGAAATGCCTAGGTAAACAATGACCTGAGTGGAAGAAAAAAACCAAAAAAGAAAAGATGACTCATGTGTCATGTCTAAGAAGATCATGAATGTCGACCAGGTTTTGTAGGGGGGGAATTCAAAAGCTACTAGGGCTGGGTTTGGATCAAGGACGGCCCGACCTGCCAGCCCAAACCAGAGAGAAGGGTGATTCGGATGAAGATCTGGGACAGCTAGCAGACGAGGAGATAATGAAAACCTGAATTGAAGATATAAGGGAAACGCCCCACTACTCAGCAGCAGGGCTGGTTCTGAATTTTTCAGGGCCCAGGACAAGAGTAAAAGTTAGGCCTCTTCAGCCATCATATATGATAATATCATTGGTGGGCCCCACTGATGTGAAAAATTGGCAATGGGTTGATGATGTCCAAGTATAACTATTTGAAAAAAAAAAAATTAGAAGAAAGAAAACTCAGACCAAAATTTAAGCATCATATATGGGAAATAAAAAATCATTGGTGGGCCCCACTAACAGATGAGAAGAACGGGTGAATGGCTGAAGGCTTGATGATTTATTTGTAAAAAAAAAAAAAGCCCCAAATCATCCCAACACTAGACCGGATTCTCCCAAAATTTCAGTCATCAAATATAAAATATCATTGGTGGGCCCCACTTATGGATGCTCAAATAAGTGATGCAATAAGCACTCTCAGATAATTTGATGATGGGTCTATTGATGCCCAGGACTATGGAATCCATTGGATGAGCCCTGCCCCCACCAAATGATTGAAAAAAAAATAAAAGGTAGAAGGGATTTTGGGCCCCCCTGAAAAATGGGCCTGGGGCAAAGGCACTTACAGCCCTTGCTCAGGGCCGGCCCTGCTCAGCGGAACGACCATTACCTAGTCACCACAGTGTGGAAAGTAGGAACGTGCGCTGGGAGAGGGGTGAGAATCTAGGAGGACTTTGCATAAAAAGATAAGATGATCTAATAACCAAGTAGAAAAAAAAAATATTGAAGAGGGATCGATATACAAAATTTGAAAAGGAACCATCACCGACTTAAGCATTGAAGGGACCTCAGTCAGACCATCCGATCGAGCTTTCACTGTGTTCCTTTTTTGTAACAAGGGACCAACCTAGAGAATTACGCGGGAGATAAGAAGGAAGACCAACACCGCTTTGACAGGTCGGACGGATCTACACACAAAAATAGCCTCTACAGGTTCGATCAACTTCCATAACAACCCGGTTACAGGATTTTAAAAACTACACGGATGATACAAATTTGGGAAGACTCAAACCGAAATGCCAACAAGGCTGGTTAGTGCTTGGCTTGGTCTCATCAAATAGCATGTTGGTGGACCACATAAAACAGGGGACATGGTTAGCCATCTAATCTCAGGTCGTTAAATAGAAGTCTACGAGTGAGGAGTCATTTTCATAGAACAAATGGCTAGGAAAGTCCAAGCTAGAGTTAATTTTTTGGTAGATAAATAATTGATATCTTCCCTTTTCCATGATATGTAGTCACACACTTGACTATTCAGGCTAGAGGGGTTCACGTAAGGCTAGTACACCATCTTAATGTGCCTTGAAATATAATCCAGTCGGTGGTCAAGGCCTTTTACAAACCAACAACAATACTAACTAAACTTGTCATGGAGAGTGAGAGGTTGCCTAGTTGGTTGGTAACCCCACCTCTAGTCCGAGTGACCAAGATTGATTGCTGGGTATCTTCCTATCGCATGTGCGAGTGCTTCCTCCCCACATGCCCAGTCCGTCTTCTCCCAACATGGGAGCGTATTCTCATGCGTCTCAGCCCCTTTTTTAAAAAACTAAACTAAACTTGTCATGGATCCCACCTTTTGCCTGTCGTTTTCTTTTTGGGTGGCCCATGCAGATCATGGAAGATATATTTACATAGAGAAAAAAAAAGAAAAAAAAGATAACATTCTGAGTAAAGACTTTTATGTGTTGGAGTGGGTCATGCAAAACCACTTGTGGTCCCCACTAAGTAGGTTGTCCAAGGGATATTTCCTCATTGGTTTCTTATAAAACCTGGATTCCAAGTTAACCTCATCAATCTAATCACTTTTTTTTATTAGAAAAATAAAATATAGATGGTATTATTATTATTATTTCTTATTTCAAATAGGTCGCGTTTATAGCTTTCGAACCCAATCAAGTTTTATTTTACAGTCAACCAGTCCCTTTCTCTAGCTTTCACCTTTTGCTCCAAGGCATTAATAGTTGGAGCATGTGAAGCTACAAGGAAAGCTAAATTAATATTATCCATTCATCAAAGCCATTAGCGATGGGTCATCTTCATCTCCTAACTTATGAAAATTACACTTTGGTAGTTAGTGTCCCATGTAATGTGTAACTCTTAAGGTCCAGCTATACATACTGTGCGAGACGTTTTCCTAAGAGTAGGGTTACGTTAATTTTGGTAACAGTACCGACTTGGCTTATCTCGACCTCGGTTTCCAAACTCGGCAATAATACCAAGATACATCCAGCTCGACAACAGTGCCAACTAGCACTGAGTTTGAGCTAACTTCAGTAAAAGTACCAGTCTCACCTTGGTCTCGGTATAAGGCACATCGGCAACAGTGTCAGGATGCGTCCATACATGGTATCGGTATCATCTTCAGCTCGGCACGACCAACTAAGATGAATACTAAGCCATAATTTATAAAACTATGACTACGTTGCAGAACGTACCGATAGATAAGATGGGCGATGGATATTGATAAGGGGTTGTCCTTATCTAACGATCACATCCGCATTAATATAAGAAGTTAGCGCATGATTCGATAAGACAGTGTCTCCACCTACCTCCACTAAGAAAACATGGTATGGGCTGATGGGACAGTACTTCCACCTACCCTTACTGAGGAGCGTCAGATGAGACTTCCGCCTATATATATACAAGGGTAAGATCCCAAAAAAATACGCAATACAATACAACATAAACTCACATACTCCAAACTCTTTCTTCTTCTCCACTCACTCATCATTTGTTTAGCGACAGTACTAACTCGGGCATCGGACTACCTTCGGCTGACTACAAGCAGGGCCTCTGACCTTTGTTTCCTGATCTCCTTCCCTTTCAGGTCTCAGGTAGTCAGTCTTTCCCAAAAAAAGCTTAACAGTAATATTGAGAGTTTTATACTCGTCTAACCAAGCCCATAATATTTAGGCACTTACACATACTATACAATCTAAGGCCATTCATTTCACAGTTTTATCATATTCAAGGTCGGCATACATCAACTAACATATCATAGTTTAGAGACAACAGTTTATATTGTCTTGAATGGGATTGATGGCGTAAACAATGAAAAGCTGTAGGCCAGGAGGCACTAAGTATCATCGATATAAATACCCATATTCATGGATTTAGTGGAAAATAAAATATATATTTAACTCCATTTTCACCACGTTTATAAAACAAAGCAACAAACACATAAATATGAATTGGATTACCTATATTTATGGACTTGAGGAATCTTCAAATCTGTAGACTCCTCGTATGTGACCAAATGTTACCCAAGTTCATTTTACATGCTTAAAGACCACTGAAAGAAATATAAAATGAGAGTTTTCAATTTTTAGTTTTCTAATTGCCCGAAGTTTGGGAGAACCCAATGAGAATCGAGGTGTCAATCCAAGAATGACATGTTGTGCTGCATTTAAATGTTTTGTTTTTCTACAATATAGTTCATGTATGTCAACCCACAGATGGTTTGGTAGTAAAGCATCTTCTTCATTTCCTTTATGACAAAGAAAGAGTATTTACTGTAGCCCTAAAAATCAAAGCAGAAACAGACGGGTTAAAAACTATGTTTATAGCCCATGTTATAAATGTTATCCATGAATTATCGTGATAATGATATGATGTTTATCTTTTGACCTGATGAGTTGGAGAGAGCAAAGCACCCTAAATACTATAGGGAACCCAAGAAGACAGAGAAAAATATACAAAATCTAACCATTTCTTTTTATCTTTTCTTAAAGCACTTTCTTGTCCTGGTCTTTAAATTTTTCATGTGTATTTTCCACTACAAGCAAATTATTTATACGTTATTTTCTTATGTTTATAATTTAAAACTTATTTTTATATAATCAATAGTTCCTGATAATATTCCAAAAAAAAAAAACTCAAAATCATCCCATATTATCTCCCAGCTTTGTCATCCGATAAAGATAATTGCAACATTGATTGTAGCAATGGACATACCTTAGGTGCGTTTGGACGACAATCGTAATGTTTTAACATTCAGAACTAGTCCATCCGTTCCTCCCAGTTACCTAGTCCGGAAGCCAATAACATATATAGAAAAAAAAAATAGAGTGTTTCTTGGACATGGTTACCTGCCTCCCAGTTCATATCCAAAGGCAACAACTATATTTTAGATTTCTTTTATAATAAATAAATATATTTATATGTAAATGTATATATTGATTTTATGTTGTTATTAAGGGTTAAGTAGATTGATTGAAGACTTTTTTTAAAGTTAAACATGTAATTGAATGAACCCTAGACATTATAAAAGCATATAATATGATCTCATTCCCTCTAATTCAAATTTAATGAAATTAAAGTTGTTAAAAAATCTATCTAACTATCTAAGCTTATTTTACTTTAATCATATATAATGTTAAATTGTGACATGATAAATCATATTAAATAAAACGAATATAAATATATAATAGAATGATAGATCATGCTTTAAGCTTATAATAACAATATGATTAGAGATAGCAAGGTAAATTATAATTGGTATGATTCTAATCATACTAATAACAATATAAATTATACTAATTTGATATAACATTACAAGATATATCATGCTATACGCTTATAATAACTTATATGATTAGAAATAGCAAGGTAAACTATAGTTAATAACTTAATATGATCCTAATCATACTAACAACACTATAAATTATACTAATTTTAATTATATGTAATCAACATCTTTATTAGTGAGTGGAGTTCAATACCAGAAATGAAGTGAAACCATGTATTGATGTAGTTCATGATATTTTAGAGAGATATTGTCTTTTTTATAAAGAATGTCTCAAAGCATATATGATATTTTCAAGTGTATGTTCGTGGCCTTCAAGGGCTTAGAGAAAATCTTATAAGAATAAATATCACTTTAAATAGGTAAAGTTTCAGGAAAAGGGAAATTTATATTATTAATATTGGATAATTTTAAAAAAATTTAAAAATCTAAGATTGCCCCACACTTATAAAATATTGATGCGGGGAAATCTTTTTATTCTATTTTGGGAGATCTTTTTTTTAATATTATTAAAGGCATGAAGACAACATAGATGAATCATTCATGTGCTTTTTACCATGTAAAATAAATTAATTTATCTTTTTCTTTATAGTCAATTTAAAATTAATTTATTATGTTTATGGTTGTACCACATCGGGGTAGGGCCCTACGGGGCATGTCGGGGCGGGGACAGGGTATGTAACATACCGCGAATTGCGGGGCGGGGCGAGGCGGGGACAGGGAGGTTCGGGGCGAGGACGGGGCAGCCCAATTCCGCCCCCGCCCCTCCCCGTTGCCATCCCTAATTAGCCGGAGTATCAACCTTACAAACTGGCTTTTGGTGTTAAATATATAACATAAATGTTGCAACTTGGGGAAATGTTCTCCTATGAGAAATTGCGCGTGTGCAGTCCAACACTGTGGGACCACTTGGGCCCGCATTTCATCATTTCAGCCCCTTCAATAGTTTTTACATCCCCGTGTCAGGCCCAATTTTATACTTACTAAACCTTCACTCGCCGCAAGACCCTTTCAATGGTTTTTACATCCCGGTGTCCGGCCCAATTTTATACTTACTAAACCTTCACTCATCGCAAGAGTGAATCTCAAGAAAAAATACATGTAAGATGTTATTATTAAACTTAAAAGCTATTAAATCAAGAATTAGGATAATCTGGTGGTTGACATTTTGGATTCTCCTTGTCTATAAGAAGAGCTCTCAATCTTCCCTCCTCTATGTTAGAGATTATAAGGAGACCTCTCAATCTTTATCCAATGGGATTGGGACTCGAAATTCTAAGAATTACTCTTTCCCATAACATCACCACCGTGTTTCATTAAATGAAAAGGGCTACATTTATAATCAAATGTAAACTAACCTTATCGAGAAGATAAGGATTATCTTCTAAGATCCTAACGTCACTAGCATTTTAACAAATTTATCATAATATTTAACACTCTCATTAGTCAACTTGTATCTAAGCGGACCTATGAATTGGACTACAAATAAACTATAAGCAATACGCTTGTAGGTGAACATTTCCCTGCAACTTGTACTCATGAAGATACAAATTTTACCAAGAGTTATTTTGTTTGAAACTCTAATGAGTAATTCCCTTAATTTTAGTTAACATAGATCTTATATTCCTACATGACAATCCACAACGGCCTTTAGATTCTTTCACATGATTACAACAACAACAGTGAATGGAACCCATTAACAAAGACTTGTGTGATTGTGTCCCAGTCATAACTGTTTGCATACATACATTTCGCAATGTGAGAGCCTTTTTTTTTTTTTTGAGAAGTGTAGTTTAACAAGACACCATTGTTTGGGACAATCAAATTTTCCAGGTACCATTGACCTTTCACTTCTTGGTCTCCACTTGATATACATATGGGCGTGACGATCAGTGATCTTACTTTAAAATCTGTGGAACTATTTATTGACAGTTGAAAGTATAGGCTGGAAATGAAAACAATGGAAGCAAGGACAAAAGGCGAAAACAAATAGACGAGCCTGTTCATTCACATTGTCTCTTCAAACACCATTTCATTTCTCAAATGAAAGAGTAGCATAGGTTTCTCTCTCCAGGTTCATGCTACAATGTCCTTAGACGAGCTCGCACGCACGTATGCTTTTTTGATCTGTTGGAAAAATTCCATCATGTGGGGCAACACATGTAACTATTTAATGTGTTATGCTATCTTTGGTTAAACCTATATTAAAGTGATCTAATTAAGAATTAAAGTTCTGAGGCTTAAGGGTATAATTGTCATGGGATTAATGTGTAGATACCAGAATGTTATTTCTAATTTGATGAGGGGCCAAATTAGAAATAGCAAACTTATGATATCTTATATATTAGGGTTATGGTCCCCAATTCATATGGTGAATTCCTATTCTCTCTGACATCCCTTCATCAGAAGAATCAAGAGGGTTTCTCTGGGAGCCATATTGGATTGGAAGATCATCAACCTGCGAGCAACTTCATTCAATGGATTCAGGTATGTTTTTTCCGCTTTACTTTTCTCAATGATTTGACATGGAGGATCTTGGTTTATTAGGGTTTCCTAGATCAAAGTTTTTCAAGATCTAGATTATTGTTTCTTACAATTGGTATCAGAGCCATCTCCATGTTAAGCCATTGAGAATCCAGATATAAATCAATCTGTTGATGTTTTGTTCTTTGGTTGCAATCTGTTAATTTCTCTATTAATATTCTTTGGTTGCCAAAGATCTGTCTTTTTCCTTGCTTTGAAAACTGTGGATTGATATAACACTTCCATGGTATTAGAGCCCTAATGATCCGGTGGAATTTTATTTTTTGTTATTGACGGTTTCGATTATTGCCGATCCGAGTGGATCTGTGATGTTGGTTTTCCAACTTGGGTCTTGGAGTCCTGCGGCTATTAGATTTGTAATGGTTTTGGTTGGTTATATAGGACCACCGTTGTATTGGAACTTGGTTATGGTTGATCTTTTGTTTTGGATTACCCATTGGTTTTAGGTTTTACACCCACTTTTCCAATATCAGCATCTGGGGTGATTTTTTTTTTTTTGGTTTGGCTTTGAAAGGCGCATATACAAGTGGTATTTGTTTGGTGGGTGTTCAGTGTTGTTGCAACTTTTGTAACAAGTCAGACTCCTTTTCTAATTGGATTTTGATGATCTTGTGGGTTTGATTGGTCGTCTTCATTATTTCCATCGTCTCTCTGGGACTCTTTTGCACAATGATGTAGATGAATGCAGTGCCCAAGCACAGTGCTCAAATGGGGCATCTTTTGGCTGGAGAGGGGTGGGATTCTGTACCAGATCCGTTTTGGCATTAGAATTGGGGTTTTGAGGGTTTTTAATATCCATCACAATCAGGACCATAGATCATCAAAGGCGGGCCTGGGCGACCATGTCGATACAGCCTGATCTTGTTTTTTGATCAGCGGGTCCCACGTTTCCATAGGCCTGAATATCCCATGCGCTGTATCCGTTTTGGGTTCTATGTTCTGTTCTATTACAGAACAATTTTTGGTGGAGGATGATGGTGGGTCGTATGGTGGTCCGCGGGAGCACCTTTATGATGGTCCAAGGGTTTTTTTTTTATTTAAAAAAAAAAAAAAAAAAAACTTTTTTTTATTTATGGTGACATGTGAAGACAACTAATTGGTTTTCTTCAAACAACAATTTAAATATTTTATGGTATATCTTTTATGGTTAAATTACATAGTCCATTATTCTAAATGGACTAATTGAAACAAGATGTAACCAAAGTGACCTCTCTTGTGTAGATTGTTCATGAGGAATATTGGATGTTTGTGTGTGTGTAAATTCATGCGGGTCTTAGTCGGCCCAAAGGAAGGTTAATACTTGGCCGAATTGCATACACACCTGTGGTGGTAAACGTGTGACGATTATAAGGTTTTTACATGTGAATAATAAGTCGATCCAAAGATAGGTTTATTATTTGACATGAATTATTGTCAGTGTTTGATCACTACAACAAGATGACCATTTACAATTAATATTACTGTCCAAAGACTTGATATTAATGTTGTGCTAGGTACCTTGACACGAGACTTACCATTATTTGAATTTGTTACTTCTGTATTTGGTTAATAATATGAGCATGTTTGTCTGTTTGTTTTTGTTCTCTTTACAGCTAGTGTTTCTACTATATCTGCTAATATCAACTCTATACATGTACTTAATGGGACCAACTTTAAGGATTGGAAAGAGAATATAGAGATTGTTCTTGGCTGCATGGATCTAGACCTTGCACTACGGATTGAGCAACCCGCTTCTCTTACGGATGCAAGTTCTCCTGATGATAAGAAGAACTTTGAGAAGTGGGATCGCTCAAATCGCATGAGTCTTATGATCATCAAGCGCGGCATTCCGGAGGCATTTAGGGGTGCGGTTTCTGAAAAGCTAACCACAGCCAAAGAATTCCTAGCCGAAATTGAAAAACGTTTTCTGAAAAACGATAAGGCAGAAACAAGCACACTTTTGCAAAGCTTGATTTCTATGAAGTACAATGGCAAGGGGAACATACGGGAGTACATTATGGGGATGTCTCATATTGCTTCTAAACTTAAGGCACTGAAGCTCGAGCTGTCTGACGACTTGCTCGTGCATTTGGTATTAATATCACTTCCTGCACTATACAGTCAATTTAAGGTCAGTTACAACTGTCAAAAGGAAAAATGGACTCTTAATGAGCTCATTTCTTACTGTGTGCAAGAGGAAGAGAGATTGAAGCAAGACAAAACCGAAAGTGCTCATTTGACTAGCACCTCTAAGGATAAGGGCAAAGATAAGGGCAAAAAGAGAAAGAAAAATGAAGCTGCTAAGGGTCCAGCAGAAAAGAAACAACAGACAGCAACTGAGGGTTGTTTCTTTTGCAACAAGCCTGGACATGTAAAAAAGGACTGTACCAAATATCACGCTTGGCGTGTAAAGAAAGGGTTGCCTGAGCTACCGAAAGCCAAGTGATGTTGAAAGACACATCTTTGTGGGTGATGGAAAGTCGGTAGAAGTAGAGACAATAGGGCATTTTAGGTTGTTATTAAAAACTGATTATTATTTGGATTTATTAGATACTTTGTTGTACCGTCTTTTCGACGGAATTTGGTTTCAGTTTTTTTTTTTTTTTTTTTATTGGACAAGTTTGGTTATTTTTGTTCATTTGGAGACAATCAATTCAGTTTATCTATAAATTCAAATGTTGTTGGAACCGGTTCTCTATGTGTACATGACAACTTATATTTGCTTGGACTCCAAAACTGTGAGCAACTACTTCATTGGCTACTCTGAACGATCCAGGGGCTATAAGTTTTATGATCCACACTTAGGTCAATTTTTTGAGACGGGAACTGCAATATTTTTTTAGGATGTTGAGTTTGGGGGGGAGAAATAAGGTTAGAGACATAGTCTTTGAGGAAGAATCGGTTACGATTCCCACTATTGCTTTTGACAATGTGCAGGTTTCTATACCTGTCATTGATCAAGAAGCGAATCCGGATCCTCAATAAGATAATGTTGATCTAACCCCATTCAAGATGAGGAACAAACTCAACAACCACAAGAACCAGTGCCATTAAGGCAATCCACTAGAGAGAGGAGACATGCTATTCCGGACGATTTTTTCGTATTTCTCCAAGAACATGAGGAAGAAATTGGAATGGTGGAAAATGATCCAATCAACTTCCATCAAGCCATGCAAGGTTCTAACTCTCAAAAGTGAATTGATGCCATGAATGAGGAGTATAAGTCTATGCAAGACAATAAGGTTTGGGAATTTGTCCCATTACCAGAAGGTGCGAAGCCCATTGGTTGCAAATGGATTTTTAAAACCAAAAGGGATTCAAATGGTAATGTGGAGAGGTATAAGGCTCGTCTTGTAGCTAAATGCTTTACCCAAAAGGAAGGGATTGAATTTAAGGAGACTTTCTCTCCGGTTTCATCGAAAGACTCTTTTAGGACAATCATGGTACTAGTTGCACATTTTGATCTTGAGATTCGTCAAATGGATGTCAAAACAGCATTTCTCAATGGTGAAATTGACGAAACAATTTATATGGTGCAGCCAGAAAACTTTGAGTCGGGAGACCCAAAGAATATGGTCTGTAAATTGACAAAATCCATCTATGGACTCAAGCAAGCTTCTCGTCAGTGGTATCACAAGTTTCATCAAGTGATTATCTCGTTTGGTTTTGAGACAAACGCTGTTGATAATTGTGTGTATCACAAATTCAGTGGGAGTAAGCACATATTCCTGGTTTTGTATGTCGATGACATATTGCTTGCCACAAATGATATAGGCATGTTGCATGAAACCAAGAGATTTCTATCAAAGAATTTTAAGATGAAAGATCTTGGTGACGCTTCTTTTGTATTAGGGATCCTGATACAACGAGATCGCTCTCGAGGTATTCTTGGATTATCACAAAGAAGCTATATTGATAAAGTGCTCAAAAGGTTTGGCATGCAGGACAGCAAACCAGGTGACACCCCTGTCTCTAAGGGAGACAAGTTCAGTCTCAATCAATGCCCTAAAACTAACCTTGAAGTTAAGGAAATGCAGAAGATTCCTTATGCATCAGCTGTAGGGAGTCTAATGTATGCTATGGTGTGTACGCGTCCGGACATTGCGTACATTGTTGGTATGTTAGGCAGATATTTAAGCAATCCAGGGATGGATCATTGGAAAGCAGCCAAGCGGGTTATGAGTTATTTACAGAGAACAAAAGATCATATGCTCACATATAGGAGATCGGATCAGTTGGAGATCATAGGGTATCCCAACTCCGATTATGCTGGATGCCAAGACAGTATGAAATCCACATCAGGCTACATATACCTGTTAGCTGGTGGAGCTATTTCTTGGAAGAGTGTCAAACAGACACTCGTAACTGATTCCACCATGGCAGCAGAGTTTGTAGCATGCTATGAGGCATCCAACCATGGAATATGGCTGCGAAATTTTGTCACTGGGCTGCGAATTCTGGAGGGTATTGAAAGACCACTCAAACTATATTGTGACAATAAATCAGCAGTGCTATATTCCAACAACAACAGGAGCTCAATTAAGTCAAAGCATATTGCCATTAAGTTCCTAGTTGTGAAGGAAATAATACAGGATGGACAGATATCCATAGAGCACATTGGGACAAACTCCATGATAGCGGATCCGCTTACAAAGGGATTACCACCCAAGGTCTTTCATGAGCACACTGCTCATATGGGTGTTATTTTGTGTGAGGATATCACATTTCAATGGGAGTTTGTATCATTTTATGTTTTATTGCTTTATGTTTGATTTTGACTACACTTATGCATTTATGTATTTGGATATTTATTCTGATCAGAAATACAGTATTCGGTTCATTTCATTCTGTTACATTGTGTTAAATATTGATCTCACTAAGGAATCCAGTAGGACCAGTTGGAAATAGACATGTATAGATCACATTGCATGTATTTTCCATGCTACGCATCCATGATTGATCTATGTCATTTGGTAATGTTGGTGTACGTGACCATTGATGGGTTTAGTCATGCTAAATGTGACGAAGACCGCTTTGATCCTATATCGGCATAATCAATGGACGAGATTGTTCGGATATATCCTAAATTATGATAGCAAACTTTTGGAGCTCATACAGTCACACACATTTATTAAGTTACACATATGGCCAAGTGGGAGATTGTTGGAAAAATTCCATCATGTGGGGCCACACATATAACTATTTAATGTGTTATGCTATCTTTGGTTAAGCCTATATTAAAGTGATCTAATTAAGAATTAAAGTTCTGAGGCTTAAGGGTATAATTGTCATGGGATTAATGTGTAGATACCAGAATGTTATTTCTAATTTGATGAGGGGCCAAATTAGAAATAGCAAACTTATGATATCTTATATATTAGGGTTATGGTTCCCAATTCATATGGTGAATTCCTATTCTCTCTGATATCCCTTCATCAGAAGAATCAAGAGGGTTTCTCTAGGAGCCATATTGGATTGGAAGATCATCAACCTGCGAGCAACTTCATTCAATGGATTCAGGTATGTTTTTTCCGCTTTACTTTTCTCAATGACTTGACATGGAGGATCTTGGTTTATTAGGGTTTCCTAGATCAAAGTTTTTCAAGATCTAGATTATTGTTTCTTACATGATCCACCCCGACGATGGAATCTCCGTTACCGGCAACCTCAGTAGACGAGTGCGATCTTGTCATATGAGAGAATTGGGATTTTATTTTTTAGAAAGTCCCACGTCCAACATTGCCTAAGTTCTGAATTGGACATGTTTTTATATACCTATTTGGAGCCTTTCACCAATCGGCTTAAGTTTTTAGGTTCGTATATGTTAGTCGCTTAATGACTGTGGACTCCTTGTGTGATGACAGGAGGTTAGGAATTTCAATGATAACAAGTTAATTAATGAGTAAAAAAAAAAGATAACAAGTTAGATATTATTTCACTCAATTTTTATTTTATTCCATGTCAAACTAACAGGTCAAGAAAATTAAGACTTGGGAAAAATGTTAATGAGAAAATAACTCCAACTTTGAAGCAATCTTAAAGTTTCACAGAGATTTTTCCATTGAGATAATCTCCAGTGTTCCTGATTATGCATATGGGATATTGATAGTGGGAGGTGGCACTCCCGTTGCTGCTGCTGCTTCATAGGCAGCTGGAGGTGGAAAGGCGGCGGCGGCCTGTGCTGCACCTGCTGCTGAGGACAAGGTGAATTGCTCTGTTTGCTTCTTCCCTTTTTTCTTTGTTTTTTTTTTTTTTTTTTTTTTAATCTAAGGTTTATTATTATATTTTGGATATGGAGCTCTATTGTAGCACCAACAATAGTTGATTCAAGTGGGGCTATAAGCCCGCGATCCATACTGTTAATCTGATGGACCCCACAGAATAAAGGGAATTGCTTAGAAAATCTCCCTGGTGACAACTGCCATTAACATACATTACATAGATCATTGTGAGCCTGTTGGGTTATTGGGTCCTTGTTTCTCCATCCCATTTTACTGTTTTTAAAGTTAATTATGTTGCTTCTTGCCCTTGTTATTACAGGAAGAGCCCAAGGAAGAGAGTAATGAGGACATGGGTTTTAGTCTATTTGATTAGAGATTTTTTCTTGCTTAAGTCAGTTTTTTATTATTATTATTATTATTATTTTGCGGAATTAGGGCTCAGGAATAGGTAGCCAGCGAATCTGGTTGAGTTGTTTTCATGGAATTTTTTTTTGGGTCATGATGTTTATTTATGACTTCACACAGAGAAAAAACCTATGCATTTATTCTTGTTGGGACGTTTAACCTCATCCTGGATTTGGACTTTTCACTTCAATTTTGAGTCACATTATTAGTGATGATATGAACTGCTTTTCAATTGGGTTTTGGAGAAGCCACATAAGTAAACCCTTCTGTAAACTTTGGAAGTCTTTTACTAAACTAAATCTAGGCCAGCAGCAGATAGGCACTTGGGAATGAAAAATAGTGAGAATAGCGAACGTACATGTTCTGCTGCGATAATGACTTGGATTTGGCTAATCAAGCACGGGTTCGATTGTACAGGGTGAATTAATGGAACTGATCCGTCAAGAAAACTCATAGCAACCAAGATCTTGAAACTGACTAGTATGCTTACACATCCTTCTCTTCCCCTCGCTTTTGATATTTTCTGGTCTAAAAGGTGAGACAGATCCCCTAATATCAGCACCATGGAATGGAATCCTCAATTGGAGACATGCTATATTTTTGTAAAAATGAACGCAAAGATGCAAAAGGAGGCAACAAAACATATTATGAAACACTATATATATATATATATATATATATATATATATATATATATATATATATATATACTTCTCTATATATTGGTACATGATACGAGACAAACGAGAATACAGTCTCAACCACCCAGAAGATTACATGACAACATGAGTTCACAGAACCACCAAGAGCAAAGGAACTGTGAATGGCAAAGCTACAGTCAGTCCTGTAGGGTAGTGCATGGTCACTTCAGTAAAGGCAAACACAAGCGAAGGATTGGGATACCATTCAACCTTCAAGGAGTTGCCACGTTTTCCATGGCAAGAGGAGCAATCTCCTCCCCTTGGATCCCAGGTTCGCTGCCTTCGACTCCGATGCTCAACAAAGCTGCTTCCCACTTCTTTGCAGGACCCTGTGCAGCAACCACCGATGTTAAGTTTAGTAGAACAAGAAGAAAACTCTCTTTCGATGCACAGCCATAGGGTGCACAGTAAGAGAAACATAGATTCATGGGAAATTGTTTACCTTCCAGGAAAGATCTTGGGCCATACAATTGTTTATCATCTCGACAAAAGCAGGTGTTCCATAGACATTAAGGGCCCTCTTGACAGTAGTGGCAACTGCCTCAACATCTGCAGGATCGACAGTTTCGCACTGGCGGAACAAAGCATGTCGTTTGTGCTCAGTTTCCTTGGAAGTAAATGGATGGTTAATTTGATCCACAGTCTAAGAATGAGATAACAGTTACTTACCTCAACATTGAAGGCTCCCATGTGGAAACCTGTGAAACCTTCTTTGACTGTGTCAACTAGCCCACCGGTTGAGGAAACTATGGGCACCTACAGCGTGAAAGCCAAACTTCAATGATCAGTTTGTTTTTTCTAAACCCTGTTCCCTTAATCCAAAATTAATCTCTAAGTAGTAAAAGATCATGTTTTGGAGTGATTTTCCAATAGTACTATTTGGTGTGAGTTGGTTCAGACATACAGCAAAGGTTATAGTTACAATAGTGGACATGTTTTTGGTCCAATTACGGAAGAACAATTATAGACACGTTTTGGTCCAAATATGGGAGAACGATTTTAGATGGTTAAAGTTATGTTCCTGTTGTGTGGGTTGTGGGTACAACATATAAGAATGAGAAGTTTCATAGGCATCTGAATTTGTTATGGGTAATGCCTTAAAATTTTATCCACGGTGAATTTCATCAACACTTAGGGCACGTTTGTGTACATGTAATTTCCGTGGAAATTGGAAATTGCCACATCAGCAAAATCCATGGGTTTCAAATTCTTTAGAAAAGTTTTTCCGCGGAAGTCAAAAGTTTTCCTCGATAAATTAGTGCTAATGTTGTTTGGTGCAACTATGGATTTCTTTAGGGAAAACCATTTTTTAGTAAAAACTATTGGGTGGGTGGGTTGGTATATGTGTGGGGTGGGTGGGGTTGGGAGGAGAAGAGGAAGAAAGAGGGTGGTTGGGTGGAGTGAGGGTGAGAGAGAGGAAATTGGGGGGTCGGCTTTCCGTGGAAATGGACTTCCCATACCCCCCATAGGAAGTCTATTTCCATGGCTAGGAAGGAAAAAGCTGACGTGGCGAAAAAACATTTCCGCGGAAAACTGCCGCACCAAACACATGAAAAAGAAGTTTTCCGCAGAAAACTACAACCTTTTCCGCGGAAATGGGCTACACAAACATGCCCTTAAACTCTCTTTTTTTTTTGCTGAAACAACACTTACTACTTCGCCCGAGATAACCCTACCATCTAGGAAAATTAAATGGCACGTAATGCATCACCTCAATTTTCCTATCTATCATGGTGCTCATCTGGTTCCATCTCACTATATATTTTTCTCTCTCAAGTTCAATTAGAGCTACATCTACCATGTTTTACAATTTGAGAAAACTCTCAATAAATAGCCCCCATTTTATCTTTAAGATTTTTATTATATATTCAGGCAGAGTTTGTAACTTATATTGCAACAATAGCACAGTTGAAAGAAGTTATGAGATACAGGAGCCTCCTACAATCCCTATAAACTCAATATTTGACAATCATAAACTTTAATGCAATAGAAATGTTTCAAAATATTGGAGAAATGAACAAATGAATTCTGCCTAGGCCATGTCCAAAGCAAAATGATGACACATACCGTTCCATATCTCATAGCATGTAATTGTATGAGACCACATGGTTCAAACCGACTTGGAACCAACATAAAATCAGCACCAGCAGTTATCATATGAGCCAAGGGAACATTGAATTTTGCCACCCCTACAGCCTTATCTGGATATAATATCTCCAACTGTTTAAGCTGCTTCTCCATGTGCTTTTTCCCAGTTCCCTTCAAGGAAGCCAAAAGGGATTAAAAACGGGTTACAATGACAAGCAATCATACAAGCTTTAAAGCAATGCATATTAAATTGTGGGTTTCAGATTCCAATTCTTACGAGAACAATTATCTGAACATTCTCTCCAATAAATTTTGAAACAGCTTCATAAAGAATATCAGATCCTTTCTGCTCTTCCAGTCTTCCAATAAAGCCAATCACAGGGACATTTGGATCGATAGGCAACCCAACTTCTGCTTGCAATGCTTCCTTCAGAAGAGGCTTTGCATCTAACACCTGAAAATGCCATGTATATCAGTTTCCACACTCATGAAGGTAATACTAATGAGTTAAACCATCATCTGAAAGGGTCTCACAGTTGTAGCATCATAATTGACATCGATATACTTGTCGGTCAATGGATTCCACTCCTGAATAATATGGGCTCACAGTTAAGACCCTATCTGATTCTAATATGCCAGCCTTCATCCAGTTAATTTTTCTCCCTTTCAGAGGTTTATCATACCTGCAGGAAAAGAAATGAAATTAGGAACTATGACACCAGTACAAGGGAGAATGTCCTCTTGGGACAACTGTAGAACATTCTTTCAAGTGGAAATTGAGAACTCATACCCATCAATAAAATCAAAAGAGCTTTTAAATTGATCTGGGAGATTGAGAAATGAGAAGTCCGAAAAGGGAAATCTCCCTTGGTAGGCAATGTTGTGTATGCAGAACGCAACCTAAGGAATATTATTAAACATAATATCAGCTAAAGAAACATGAGGTTGAGAAAACATGGGAGCTGATCTAGTGCCCCATTGGCTATGGTAGTCTGTGTTCACTCTACCCTTCAAATATAGCACGCATTACATAGGTGAGGATAGGGACCATTTTCCTCATCTTCTTCACCTTTGATTGGTCTGTCCAAAATCATCTTTTAGCAGACAATCGTAACTGTGAAAATCCATGAATTTTTATTTAGGTGAAGAGATGATGCTAATTTTTTTCCTTCATTGCCTATTTGCATGTCACCAATTAAATTGTTAAGATTATTTGTTTGTGGTCCATAACTTTTGTATCCACAGAATTAGCCTTGCCTGCCACGTGTACGGTTTTGATATGCAATCACAACAATTTTTATGCCTTTTAGGGGCAGTGGATTAGCCCTGCAAAATTATAAATGAAACAGTTGGAACCAAACTATGGTGTCACCACACCTTCGCATTCTTGTAAATCCCGTGAGGTTTGTACATGGTTTTTAAGTAGCAAGGGAGCAGAGCAGTATGCCAGTCATTAGCAACGAAGATGACATCTTCCCCTGCATATCAAACAGATGATACAGATGCTGGCACAAGGAAACTTCTAAATAATTCCAAAATATGCAGGAACAGCGAGAGGGTCCATACCATATGGTCCAGAAAAATATTCACTGTTGTTGAGATTCAGAATCCTTGGAGCTTCCAGAGCAGCCTAAAAGTCATAAAGATTCACATGGTAATATCAATTAAATAAGTACAATTAGTGACTGACAATTAGAACAGGAAAAGTCAATAGACAGTAAGTACACAATAAGAACATCTTCTTCAAGGGACTAATGTAGTAGTAACAATTAACCTCACAAGTGGTTCCAACTCCCTTGTCCCAAGTGCTTTCCATACAATCAAGAGCAAAAGGGTGCCAGTCTTAGATTAGTCACTTGATGAAGGAAATGGTTGCCATAGCCAAAAGAATAACAACAAAACAGACTGTAGCTGACATCAGCAACAATTAGTTCTTCTATGCAGATGATTTGTACTTGTTCAGAAAAAATGCACAGAAGATTTCCATTTACTAAATTGCAATGTGCCTGGTTTCCCGGATAACAGCCAAAGGTTATTTTATATTGAAAGACTACATGGAACCTAGAGCAGCCATATGTGAACTCCAGGATTTACATCTACACAAGCAAAATAGAGTTTAGCAGTTCAAATCCAAGGGCAAAACAGTGCAAATGAATCTCCCCAGTCCAATGATAGTGATGAAAACTGAAAATCTTGAACCTTATTGGAGTGCCACCAGTAAGAAGTGAAAAAAAAAAAAAAGAAAAATGGCAAAAAAGTTCAGATGCTCACCAGACATAATAAGCAGAACCGTAGCTGGTTGTCTTGGTAGTCGACTCCAGTTTTGGGACCATAGATTTTTCCGCCAGTTTTCCCCCAGACCTTAATAGTTCATAGTTAAGGAATCAAAGTAAGCTTCACTTGATGTCCACAATTCCATTACAACATAAAGTTTTTGGCTCAAAAACAATGAATATTGCCTTGTGCAAATGACTGACCTTCTCAAGGAATATTGGGTGATCAACAAATACACGATCAACTCCCCTTTTATAGCAGTGGAAGAATCGGACAGTTTCAATTCTGTCACCAACTGGTAACTGTGTTTCAAAAGACGATTTTAGCGGCAAATTAGAAAAAAAAAAGAAGGTGATATTCTAGTAGGAAGATGACATCAATCACAATAAATGGTTAAACACCATACCTCAACCAAAACACTTGTATCCCATGAGTCTCTGTACTGATCATATCTTGGGGAGATTGTCATGACACGGTGACCATTGGCCTAAAGAATGGTCACATTAAAACTTAGTGAAACATGATCTGATGCAAAAAATGAACAAGACAGCACATATGACAAAGGCATAATTTGGGCAAATGAGATCCTGTAAAGGAACAAAATGACCCTCAAAGACAATCCTTTTAAGTCTCAACCAGCAGAATGCAAGAGAAAAATTGTAATTACCGCCATAGCTGGTGGCAGCCCTCCAACGACATCACCAAGTCCACCAGTTTTGCTCCATGGAGCAACCTCTAAAGACACAAATACCACATTCATCCCAACTCCACAGACCACGACTGCCCATGGCCTGCCACTTCCACGTTTAATTCCCTTCCTCTGTGCTTTTTGCGAAGTTGCTTTTGCATGGGTTTTCATGCTCAGCAAATCCACTTTATTCAGAGATCGCAAACCATGATAAGACATGGATTGATTCCTCAGGCATGCTCCATTTTTCGCCAATGTTTTTGGCTCTGAGTTGTTGTCAAAATGAGAGCTCCTTGATATGAAGTGTGATGCGGTCACAGTTGCCATCTCAGTAGTTGTTTGTTCTGGAATGTAAGGAAAGAAGCTTCACAATTAATTACCATAGAGATTGCACAAAACTAGTCAATGACACCCAATATGTGCATGTAAGTAAGTGATCTAGAGATCACAATTTTGTGAGGAACACCTGAGGATGGGAGCCAAAAAATTCATGGGGTACTAACTTTTTCTTAAAACTGATTAATACATACCGATGAATTCATGAACACAATAGGTATCATAGACTCATAGTAAACTGTAAAAAAGAGCTGCACCCCAAAAGAGTTTATGAAACACACATATTATACACCATTTCTGCATCCAAAGCTATATTCTTTTAAATCTACAAAAGAGTAAGATTTTAGAAAGAAAAAAAAAAAAAAACAGATCAGATCCATTTGAGCTACAGATGAAGCTGCTGGATCTGATGAATATGATCTTTTTTGTACCTTTGGGCCTCGGAGAGGAAGGGGTTTGGGGCTCTTTGGAGAATGCTGGAATGCTCTGCTCTTACTCTGCTCTGAGTAGCTGACGAGAGTTCACTGAGAAAGTCTTGGAGGAGCACGGGACATTTGTGGCAGAAGTAGGCTCCACGTGGAGGGATGATGTTGATTGATTCAGCATCTAGAGGTGTGGGTCCTGTCATGAAAGGAAATATACAGGGATGGGTATTGCAGTGTGGGAGACTGGTAGTGGAGGGAGAAGGAGCACCGCAAGAGATTATTTTTATCAAGCAGAGGACGAAGGACAAGCGACAAGCGAGATCCTGGCTGCCACTATCACAAGAAGACAAGTGGGGCTTGACCTCCTCACTCTGTAAAAAGATTTTATTAGTTCATGATGGTCATCAGATGGATCACTAAATAAAATAAGGGAACTAAGTAAGAAATTATAGTGATTAGTATGATAGTGGGCTCAAATACTATCATAGAAGGTGTATGGAGCAAGAAGATTCCATTTTCTATGGATTTTCACGAGGGAGTGAAATCTTGCAATTGTACCCTACGCGTACGAAAATAAAATTATCTTTACTAAGGAAAATCAATTTATTTTTCTTTTTTTCGCTAGAATCAAACCATGAAAATGCTATATTAAAAATCAGAACCATAGCTTGCATGAGAGGGGCATTTATTTTAAATAGTTTTAAAGGGATTTGACCATTAGGTAACCACCCCTCTGGTCGAATATGATTGTTATCTAACCAAACATCAAAAACATCCTTTGCAGTACTCCATATATACTGCAAGTGCACTATGTAAAAAGACCAAAATGCTAAATTATTGCAATACCACAAAATTATGTTGCAAAACTTTGAAAGTTTACTCATATATGAGGCCTACTTTATGATTGTTCATATGATATTAGTTAATGATTGGTCCAAATAAGTTGGCAGCTGAGTTTCAAATCATCAATTTTGTCTCTTTACTGTGGCACCAAACATAAATGGGCCATATTCATCATCTATTCAAGTCCCACTAAGTATGGTTTCTTATTTTTTTGTCTTCTCATAGTGACATCAGTCATGATTAGATCATATGTATCATCCATTCAATACAAGCAAGTCTTATCTACCCTTTGTTCTTAAAATTGTAGGAAGTTCCAACTAACCCGAGACATATTTATCATACATTTCATGAGTGGTCTAACTTATAACCAACCTATTTGGATCCATCGTAGGCTAATATCATATGATTAAACATAAAGTGAGCCTTGTATATTAGTAAACTTTGCAAAATTTTATAATCTCCCAATAATTTGGACATTATAGCCTTTTTTACACAAATATCCTTACAATTCAGAGTGATGCTAAAGAAAACTTTGATGTTTGATTAAGTAACAAACAAACATATTTCAATATTGTAGGGGTGACAGTATGGTCAGGACCCATAGGTTTAAATTTGATGAGTGGCCTCCAATAGACTCATAGGTGTCATGATGGGCCCATAAATGAGCAGTCTGACACTATTGCATGGGACTTAAAGAGGCTGACAGGAGTGTGTATCATCCACCGTTCACTGCTATAGTAATAATTGCACTCGATTTGCTTGTCTCTCTTTTGGTCGTGTCTTTTGATCTGTTTCTGTAAGATTTTCTTCAGTCACCATCAGTTTCGATCTTCTCTGTTTTCCAGAAAAGATTAGAACCGCAATAATAGGGGTGAAACCTCCTAATTAAGACCCAATCAGACTCCGGAATGGTTTGAGCCACCAGTGCAAAACTGCGAAGGGGCCCACGTTCCCAGGCTCCTGATTCCTGAATCAGGCTTCCTGCCATGTGATAGGGGGAAGAAATAAGTAGTTGTGTGTGTGTGTCTGATTGTCACATTTCTTGCTTTCAATTTGATCAGGTGAGGTCCATTATTGCAGTCATTCAAACTGAAACTGAAAGACGTGTGGTGGATGATCCATTCACGAACTTTTTGCAGTGGGTACAGCCATCCCTGTCAAGATTTTGTCCTGTTTTTCTTTGGTATATGTGGTGGTCAGTGTATTGCTCTTGTTTAACCGTCCATTTTCTGGCCAAGAACTGAAACAGTGAAATATTTTGTTATCTTTTGTCCTGCGAGAGTTATTTTTAAATTCTGAAGATCCTACCAGTATACAGCAATTTACATGGAACATACTAAATCAAAGATCATAACCACCTCTTCGAGTCCAGAGTCTCTTTCGAGTCAGGATCCTCTGTTTTGTTGAAAAATAATAATAATATTTTATCTCTCAATTTCAACAAAACAGCGACATACAGGCTCACCTAATTCACATTTGCGGGCCTGTATAAAATGCATTTATTTTTTTTATTTTTTTTTTGTATATCCTCGTGTTTCAATGAAATAGGGATCTATATTCTTTTGTTTTTTGTATTTTGTACTATGATATATATGTAATTAAGGGTTTTATACCCGTACGGAATGTGGATTGATTCAAACAGTGTTGTTTTGTTTCAACTAAACAAGGATCCGGATTCAAGATCGGCCCTCTACCTAACTTTGTGCTCCGGATTCTACCAAAGACTCATCTTACTCATCATGCCAATCTGCATGTGGACCCCTAGATCCAATCCATCTGCCCATCTGTGGGACCCACCACATGGAAGATGTGTCCTCACCATCCATATGATCATTCATGTGGGTCCCACTAGATGAAGAATTTAGATGCCTTAACTTGCTTAAGGAGGACCCACTATTTCCAACACATTTATACCAAATATGCCTACCCACATAGAAGCACCACATCTGTCCCATCCAAAGCCTATGTTGGATCCATTGGATTGCTAGGTCGTTAGATTTTCTTTTTCGTTTTTTATTATCCGGCAAATACTCACACACCTGCACTGAAATCTTGAAATCCGAACACCTTATTGGACTGGATCTTAATTGGATGGATGTAGTAAGGCCTTCCATTGCTTAGGTTCCAACTTTTGAGATCCATGTACATTCAAGATGCCCCGGCTAACTCAATTGGCCTAGTACCATGATTTACACCACGAGGTTGTGGGTTCGAAACTACACTACCACACTGAGCCACTGGAGAATTTTACCTGACTTTCTCTCCTGAGCCAGTAAGAATTATTCTGGCCCAAAGGGCTCGCAACCCTGCTTTATAAAAAAAAAACTATACTCAAGATGTATCTTTCACGTGAGCTTGGCATGAATCCGGCAGTTTGACAATTTACTATTAAAGTAGAAGTGATATAAAGCATCAAATCAAGAGAGAATAAAATATAAAAATGTTATGATGGTATTTTATCTTTAGTGAATTGATAAGGATTTTTTTTTTTTTTTTTTGTATGGAAAGTGTGTTTTTCTGTTATTTAGTGGAGAAAGAAAGTTGATTTTTGACTCTTTTTTTTTTAAATAAGGAAATTTTTTTAAAGATTTATGCTTTTGGTGTAATCCCTTTGCTGAAAAATGTAAATTTTACGTTAATTTTACTAACCTAGTAAATTACCAAACGGCCATCAACTTATTTAAATTTAATAACAACTTACAACACAAGATTTTTCCGTGGTTCATCGACATTCATAAATCGTTTTCCCTCCCAATCATCGTGTGCGTTAGGGAAAAATATCTAAACCAATCACTTCATTGGATCCATTGACAAGAGTTGTTTTTGGGGTGACTCAGTTTATATGTCATTCCAATTTCCACCACAATGTAACCGATCACCAATACACCAATACTGAAACGAAAATAGAAACAATAAAGAGGTAAAAAAGAAATTAACTGCCTTTCCCAACAGCTAAAGAGTTTTTTGATCCAGTTATTAATGGCCAATTGGCAAAGAACACCATGCATAAGCTTTAGTGAACGGTCTGGGATTTTTGGCCTACGTCATTTAAAAAGGGCAAAACCCCTTTGACTCAAAGGTGTGACCGAACTCCTGGATGGTGGACCCTTTCTTCACCTAATGGGACTCTGGGATCTCTCTTGAATAAAAGGCACAAACCAAAACTCTTGGTGAAAATTACCCACCATGCAACACTCCTGCAGGTAAAAATTACCCATGAGCTTGACACTCAGATCAAAGTTACTGTGCCGGATTTTTGTTGGAGTCAGAATACTTATGATCCTGCGTTTGTGGATGGTGGGGGCTAAAAAATCCCACACCGTCCTTTTTTCGGTGGCAAATTTCTGAAGTCATACTCTTCAAAGTATGAAATTGTAGGAGGGAGATGGCTGACCTACCAAATGGGCTGTCGAATTGAAGGGCTGGCAATGATCTGTTCCCTACTCAAACATACGTCATGTGGTTTTACTTTTATTTGTGATTCGTAATGCCTTTCGGCCATGGGGTTTAAAACTCATTGCAACCTTCTAATTAATATCATTCACATAAAAAAATAGACCTGGGAACAGCTAAAGGAACCTCCAACTAATCGCATATTCTTTAGATTCCAAACTTAGATACCTCACTTTTCTAGAATGAAGTAAACAACATGGTAGTAGATGGCATTTCTTACAGGCTACTTCTCCCAAAGGTACCCAGAGATGCAATTTGTTAGTGTTCAATATAAACCCCACTTTCCCAAAACCAAGATTACCGGTTTTTATTTACTATTTTCTCTTTTGGAATATTATTGCAATAATTCTAGACTGTGTTTTAACAGGATTTCTAAGGAAAATATCATTGAAAAATTAAGTAAAAACAAAAAATAAAGCAAAGATATTACATGAATTATTCAAATTCTAGTGGAAAAGGGAAAAACAAAGAGACTACAAAAAATACAACATTGGCACAAGATTATTCTTCAAAAAAAAAAAAAAAAGTCTTCAAAAAAACAAAAAAACTCTTCGAAAAAACAAAAAAACATTGGCACAGGTTTTGAAAACATGGAGGATTTGAGATATATATTATATACCTTATTTCCAATAATATCAAGATATTGCAGATAAGAATAGAGAACTAAATAACATCTATCAAAATAGTTCTAACAGTAGGTAATATTTTCTTTATGATTAGGATAAAATCACTAAAAATCCCAAATCTGAGAACAATATTGATGACATTGCAGATTATTCAGTTCTCACATTGCAAGCCAAGCGATCTAGTCAAGTCAACAACTCCATGAGTATGTTAAAACTTTGTGTGTATTATAGAACATCAAAAACTTATGAAATTTTCTTTTTTTTGAAATAATGACATTATGTGTGGATCTTTCTCCTTGGCAACTAAATTCCTTGGGATAGATTTATGCTTTGAACATAGAAGTAGAAAACGCATGTTTGGTAATGGTAAATCTTCTATGATTATGATTAACAAAAGGACCTCCCCACATAGGGTATAGTGTAGGTTTGTTTGGAGTACATATCTGACAATCCATGTTCTCAAATTTGGGGAAATGTAGAGACATTGCTGTTACTGTTAGAGATTCGTCTGACCAAAAGGCACCAAATTTAACAACGATTGCATCTAAATAAGTCCATAAAGAGACAGACTCACATGTGCCCTTTTTTAAGAGAATATGTATGAATCAAGCACATCCCAGAGTGCAAACAATCCTTCACCAAACCACAAATGTACAAATTCATGCTCATACAATAGATCCTATTAAACCCCGACTAGAATAAATCCACCAACAGCTAACAAAACTTGGTGTTCTCCAAGAACATTTCAACGTCCAGAGAAAGCACCAAAACAGAAATATAAAAAATCAGATCCACAATCTCTCTCTCTCTCTCTCACTAACAATTCTTACAATCAACTTGTCCCTCAAAATTACATGACAAAGCAGTCAAGTAGAACGAGATCTAACAGATCCCGTTACATTTTATAAACCGGAACGGCCACTCGTCACCTGTGCGCGGTTACCAACGTCTCGATGAACCTCAAGCCATCAAATCTCGGAGCGAACTTCTCCTTCTCAGTAGAAGCCGACGCCCTCCAAGATCCTCCATCTCTCCTCGACGAAGATCCCTAAACAATCAAAACCTAGAAAAATCAATTGCGAGAATAGGCATTGATTCATCGATAATCGATGAGAAGTTACAGAGAAATGAGAAATAGAACGTTTTCACAGAGATCATTCATTACCTTGTTTGAGGAAGTCGAATCGGAAACATGGCGTTCGCTGGAAGAGAAGAAGGCCATGGACGATGCGGCCATCATAGAAGCGACTAGAGCGGCCGATCCCTTCATCTCGACCGATATTTCGGATTATTTTCCCTTCAAGACGATATTTCGGAGGCTCAAGAGACTCGAAGAGGTGGAATGAAATGGGTAGAAATCCGACGGCTCTCGTCGAATCTCAACCCTCGCTCTCTTCTCCGCTCTCTCTCTTTCTGCCTTTGCCTTGCGTTGCGCTCCGCAATGCTTCCTTTCTCTCGCTCTTATAAACGCTTACTAGCCGTCCATAAGAAAAAGGCGGGCCCCGCTGAAGGCAAGAAAAAAGCCAAAACTAACGGGTGGAGATTTTTTTTCCTCTTGTGGAGTCCTCGATGGGTAACGTGGACAGTAACTTTGGACGGTGCAGATGGCATGCATGCGCGCCAGTTGTCGGTAGATGGATTCCACACATTAAGTTTGTGTGCAGGGCCCACATTAGATTCTTGCGAATTTAAAGGAGAGTGCGAGTGGCACTTTTTTTTTTTTTTTTTGACAGCTCGAGCATCGATTTCATCGATATCCGAGGCTGTCAGAGGAGCAAATAAAATATCGACACGTGTTACGTTCAAGGGTGGAGATGTATAGAGTAGATGGTATGAAGGGACAGGATTGGTGCACTTCCTAGGGTTTTGCTTTTGCTTTTGCTTTTGCTGAGAGTATGTAATATGGGCTTTGATTTGGGCGTGGGAAGCGGCGTCGTCACGCGCCAGTCTCCATTCATTGGATATTCGGAAATCGGACCGGTCTTAGAAGTGCTTATGATAAAAATAATATAATATAGAGAGAGATACGTCTAATGCTGATGACCTATCTGTCGTTTGTGACTGTCCTACTGTAATTGGTTCATGCCACATGTGATTTACCCAAGGTGTTTTGGGTGGTCTTACTGGTCTGGTGTCTTAGACATATGAGCCGGCCAATTTGGGTCTGTGACTGACTGTATTATTGTTTGACCTAATCAGTTCTTGGACACCTACTATCTACCCATGCACATTTTGTTTTTCGTTCATCCAAAAGTTCGGAATGTAAATCGTCTGGTGTTAATGAATTCAGATTTTGGGTTAACGAACGTATTCCGGTATTCGTGTTAAAATTATGTCAATATGTACACGACCCGTTAACTTAACAAGTTAAAAAATTCAATCCAAATACAATCCGTTAATTTAACGGGTTATACAACCCAACCCGTTAACCTGTTAAGTAATTAAGTTATTTCAAAAAAAAAAAAAATTTTGATACAAAAATATATAAGGAGAAGAATATATAAGCCACACGAAACTGTAAGTGAGGATCTCAAGTGGATTCCACCTAAAACCCTACTATAAAATAATAAATTTCAAATTCTTCTTTATGAATATAAATTAATTCTAACTATACTTAGGGACTAAATTTTTTTTAACGGATTAAGCAAATTATTAACAGGTTACTGGTTTAATTCATACACGACCCGTTAACGACCCGAATCCATTAAGATCCCACCCGAACCCTTTAATATCGTGTCGATTTATGTCTTGTTAATAGATTGTGTGGCATTTTCACAGCCCTAGCATAGTGTATCTGGATTCAAATTAAAGGTCCTAATATGGTTCTATGCTTGATGACTGAGTGAGACACATGATATAGATCAAGTATAGTTGTGGCATCTATTATTTGGATCACTATTCCAAACCTTTTTATTTAGGTATATGCTGTGTAGCTAAGTTCATGTTTAAACTAAAACAAGGTCCGGAAACTAGAATTATACTATTTTTTTCCTCAATTCCCGCTACAGCGTAATTGGGGGGCCGTTTTCACCCGTAGTTGAGTAGTAAGATGTCTGGTCTGACTTTGGCCTCGTTTGGTAATTTTACAGTAAAATAAAGATAAAGTAAAGCATCAAACTATGAGAGAATAAAATATAAATAAGTTATAATGGTATTTTACTTTTAGTCATTAGATATGAGATTTTTTTGAATTTTTGCATAGAAAAGTGGAGTTTTTTTTTCTTTTATTGAAGAAATGATGTTGCTTTTTTACTTCTTTTTTTTTTAAGAATGAGGGAATTTTAAAAAAGAATATACTTTTGATGTGACCTATTTTTAAACAATAGAGACTTTACTTGACTTTTACCAAACTAATAAAATGTCAAAAGGGCCCAAGTGAATTACTGGGCAGTCAGTGGCTTGCATTGGAAAATTGCCACGAGTTCCGGTTTGTGGGTTTTTTTTTTTCCCCTAGATGGCCAAATCGTATAAGTCGTTTGTGGTGGTATCTCTAGGCCCAAGGATAAGATGTGTGAGAACTGAGATGTCTTTTGTGGTTGTAATAAAAGCACTTTTCCAAAAGATCATCCCACAACCACCTCAAAAATTCCTTCACCACCTCAAAATTCCTTCTTTACTTCTTTGCTCGATCTTTCTTTTTCTTATGTTGCCCTTTTTTTTTATTTTTCATTATTCACTTTCCTTCAACTGCATTTGCGTGCTACGTACTCAAAGAGATGTTCGGTTTATAAGGTAACCCACGCATTCAGCTTCCAAAATCTCATGCTCCATGACTGTTCGGCCTCGGGGCCTTTTCTTTTCTCAAGTTTCTAGCAGAAATGTAACGTGTTAGGATTTTTTTATTATTATGTGACATCATATCCGTTAGCATCTGTGATATCATGTTTCTTGTTAAAATGATCACTACCTTAAAAGTCTCCAATGGCCTCTGGGATTCCTGAGATTCCAATCTTATGACTTTTTAATGAAATTTATGGATGATCAAGAGCATTCGGGAATTCCATCTGTAAGTGCCTAAAAATTACGGACTTAGTTAAAAGATGATCAAGCTCCTGATTTGAGGGTTTGGCGAAAATAAAGGGAAAGGATCGAGCCTCCAATGACCTGAAAGGAAGAAGATCACAGTCAGAGACCCTGGCTATGGGCAGCCGAAGGCCCTCCGACGCTCAAGTCAGTGTGAGAACTGAAAGAGAATGAAGAAAGAGAATTCTGGGAGGGGAAGATTACGCGTACCTCGCATGGTTTTTCTTCATGCAATATATATAGACGTGAGAATCATCATGACACTGTCCACGTGAAGGGATGGGAGTCTCATCAGCGTGTATTCGTACCTCCTGAGTGGGAGTAGGTGAAAAGAGAATATCCCATCGGACCAGCACCCCTTGCCTATGGACATTACTTTGAATAAGGCGTGCCCCTTATCTAGGTCCGGCGCCCACTCTGTTGTCAGTTTGCTAATCCTGTCATTGGCAGCGCATTTATGGCCACATTTATGGCTGAGTGACAGGGGCCGAGGTCGGGCAGAGGCTAAGACCGAGATCGGGACTCGTGACGTAGCCACCGAGACTCGCTCCATGACTCTTCCGAGATGTCGTTGCGGCCGACTTTGGATGGTACCGAGACCGATGGTAAACCGAGACTGGGGGATGGCCCCACCCAAATCCTTGAGCACGGAATGACCCCAAACAATTGCCCCCTAGCTCTCGACCTCTTGGGCTTGATCCGAGGTCAGGAGATAAGATTCGGAAGTGATGGGGCCGTCCTTTCGTATCTTGCATTTATGAGGTCCTCATCATGATGCCCCTTCATCTGCCCTAGGCAATGAATAGGGCACCATAATTGCTTTGCCCTGTCAAGCACGCAGGACGCCGTTCCGTATGACCGAGGTGATAAATATCGTACCAGAGGCGTGGTGAGAGGCGAACCGTCGCTGCCACGTGGAGTTGTTCGAGTGGCTGTTCACCGGGATCGAAGTAATGAGTGGCGAGGTAATTAAGAGGATGCGTCCCTCTATAAAACGGAGTCGCCCCTTCATCCCCTGCCCTTACTTTCGCTTTTGCTTGAAGGAGATTCTGCCGGAGCGTTCTGGTGTGCAGTTTGTTAAGGACATAGACCGTTTGAATTCGAGGACTCATCCTTCTTCTTCGTTTCTTCGCTCTTTCTGCAATCTTCTGGTTTCTTCTGTGAGTTTCTTTCTCTGCCTTTGCTTCTCCCTCGTACTCCTCCTTTCCTTTGTTTTCAGAGGGTTCTGGCCCTTTAGGATTTTTCCAATTTTTCGCCTATTTTCCCTTGCTCCTTAGCCTTCTAGGAAAGATGGGGGTTTATAGCCACTGGTTAGAGGGTCCTGCAGCCCTGGAGGCTTTCAGGTCGTCGTTTAAAATTTCGGCTGACGTCCTGGTGAAACCTGACGACCTCGGGGACCTTCCGGGTGGCCTTTCCCGCTACAATGACGGGATGCCTTTCCCCCTGCTGTCGGTGTGTGAAGGCGGGGTCAGGTTCCCCATCCATTCGCTCCTCCGTTCTTACCTCCATGCGTGGCACATCTGCCCCTTCCAGTTAATGCCAAATGGCTTCAAGATTATAATGGGTGTGGCGGAGCTGAACTGGATCCTCGACATTGACCTCGGGGTGCATGACATAGAGGATGTCTATGACATTTGCAAGGCTGCAGGGGGCGAGGATCTTTACTACCTCCGAGTAAAAGCCAGGCGCCATCCCTTGGTGAACGCCCTGGAGGATTCCAGCAAATACGTTGGAGATGAACGCATTTTGGTCTCGGGGAACTGGGAGTTCAAGGGGACGGAGACCGAGGAGGATCGGAGAATTCAGGTTCCGCGGAGGCTTGGGACCCCCCTAGTAAATGCCCGCCCCTCTAGGTTTCGCTTGTATTGCCTTTGCTAATCGTTAAGCCGAGTTGACGCCCTTGCCTTTTTCCTGCGCAGGTATTCAGAAGAGGAGGAGAGAGGCCGGCTTCGACAAGTGGAAACGAAACGACGCATGGTTAGAGAAGATTCATCGCTACCACGGTCACCACGACCGAGCTGCCTTCTCCCTGCTAGGGTGCAAACCTCGGTACCAGTCTTACACCAGGAAGACTGCCGAGATCCCCTCCCAGCCGATAGGGGAGGTTGTTCTTGCCCTCGCCGAGACTAGCGGCCAGGCACTGGAGCCCCAAGGCCCGATTGTCATTACTGACAGCCCTCCCTCCCGAGGCCAAAGAAGAGAAGAAGAAGAAGAGATGGAAGGACAGCGCCCCTCTTTGAAGAACATAGGTGCAGTGATCTTTGCGGGTCGAGCTCCCCCCGCCTCTAATCGTGCCCCCAGTGGGTCGGGCGCCTCCCAAGGCACCGCAGCGGCTGCTTCCTCCGCTTCGTCGGGAGCAGCGTCGGGAGCGGCTGGGGCCACCTCCGCAAAAGCTAAGAATGGGAGATCGGTGGAACCCCCCAAGGAGGTTCGGCTGCCCAAGGAACCTCGTACGCTCAAGGACAGCAGACCGCGGGTGGTTGAGCCCGCGAAGGAGGCTCTGCCGCCTCCGCCGCAGCCGCCGAGGGAGACCCTGTCTCGGACCGTTGAGGCAGGAAAGGAGGGCGAGGGGCCCCCTCCCGAGAAGAGGCCTCGCCTGGCGGGCGTGGAGGGGAGGCTCCAGGGAGCGGAGTCGCAGGCCCAGCCTTCAGTGACGGCACCCTGGAGGCCCAACTTCGACCTTAACCCCAACGAGCCCATGACCATGGGGGAGCGGCTGGGCAGCAGCTGGGAGTCGGTCGTGGCCCTTGGCCGGGGATGTGCCCTCCCCCTGGACATGGAGAAGCATAAGAAGGTTACGTCGTCGGGTCTTCTTCATCAGACGATGAGGGCGTCGCTTGAGGTGACTTTCCTCCTTCTGGTTTCAAATTTCTGCTTCCTGGTTGCTTGAATTGATCCCCTTACTATTTTTATCCTTTTGTAGAATGTACAGAGGACTCAAGTGCTAATGGAGAGGCTGGCGGAAAGAACTGCCTACATTGCCGCCCTGGAGAAGGAGAAGAAGAAGATGGGGGCTGCGCTGGAGGTGAGCGCAGCGGAAATAAAGAAGTCGGAGGAGAAGCTCGCCCAGCACGCAACGGAGCAACAGACGGCAAAGACCGAAATTATCAAGTTGCGGGGCGAGAATAAAAATTTGAGGGGCGCCGTTGACGACAAGGCGAGGAGGGCGGCCAGTCTGGAGGCCGAGCTCGCCAAGAGGGAGGCCGAGCTTCCCGAAAAGCAGAGTGAATTGGTCAGGAAAGAGACCGAGCTCGAGGCCTCCAGGAAAGAGAGGGCCGATGTCGAGTCCACCCTGAGGCCCAAGCCGCGAAAGCTTATCAAGATGGGGTGGATTGGGCATCGGGGGAGTATGTGTCTCAAATCATGGATCTGAGCCCGGTGCTGTTTGAGATGGGGTGCAAGGAGGCTCTCCGCAAGTATGGGGTTTCTGAGGACCATCCCATATATATATATATATTCCCTATATAATAAGCCATCTGATATATATTTCCCTTTATAATATATGTATGCTTGTATCCATATAATAATTTATTGGGGAGTGCTATGTTGTGGATGGTTCCCACGGACTTTATGCAAACAGCCTCGTGGGTGTGTGTTATGCAAAGTTGCAGGTGGTTTCCAAAGTCGCAGGTCCATCAAATCATCCTAGCTCTTTGAATCATGGGCTATAGGTTTAATGGATTCATATAAAGAAAAAAAATTGACTATCAATCCAACGGTCATATCCATTTGGACCGGTGCAAATCCAACGGATCCGATGAACATAGGGGGACGGGGTTTTTGATGATCCATTTGGATAAATGCCCAGGTGGGCCCCACATGGCTGTCCGCATTTCCATGCGGACAGTCCTTGGGGGAGTCTTCTCCTATGTTATTTGTTTAAGAGTTGCTCTTATTTATTTTTAAACCATGTGCATATGCATCTGTGTAAAGTGCAATGTATCAACTAAGAGCTCATTTATAAACTATCAGCACCATGATCATCATCACCATTTTATTAAAGCTTTATCTCATCTATAAGAGATCGTCACTATCATCATTATGAAAGCCTTATCCTGAATTTATGAACTTCTCAAAATTTTACAATTGACCATTGTCTGATTCAGCTTCTCTCTATCCAAAATCTGGTTTTAAAGTGTCATGTAATCCTTATTGTCATTGTTATTGTTTTGTTGCGTGCTGCAAGGGACAGGGAGAGTCTCAATGTTATTTATTAAAATGTAATACCATAAAATCCAAAATCTAATGTTTTCTTGGGAGAGAAGAATTTGACTAACATACACAGTACACACCTAGGATTTGTTGGCTGGTCAATTCTATATTTTGAGCAAAAGTTTCATACCTGTACAATATTGTTTTCTGGAGCAAATAGTCTAAAAGTCAAGATGTAAAGGGCATACAGCTTGATACAGGGCATACAGCTTGATACCTTCCTAAGTTCCAGCCTGCAGTGACGGGTTCAGGATCAGAGCCTGGCTCCAATCCTCCTGGGACCCCTATCGAAGTTCCAGACGTACCTCCTCCTTCTCCGACCCCCGTCGAGGCCGAAGCGACCCAGGCTCCTCCTCTGGCTCTTCCATCTGATCCTTCTGCCCCATCAGATCCTCCAGCTCCAGAAAATAAAGAAGCGGCACCCGAGAAGCCATAGGATTTTGTTTCTTTTTTCTTTGATGTAATTTTTTCTTTCCTTTCAAATTGTACAAAAAAAAAACTCTGTATTATTCTTCCATCAATGAAAAGACGAATTTTTCTTTTTGGTTCTCCAGCTGTTTTCGTATCTCTTTCTTTTTGGTGCAAAAACTTGCAAGTCTTTGAGGTCGGTAAAGCATCTAGGCTTTAACCCTCCTTTCTATCTTAGGATGGCGGACCCCTTTGGTGAGTTTACTAGGCTGCCTCTAGACCAATGGTTAAGCTTTGAAGACATGCTTCTGGGAGAATACCCCGAGATGCTGCCCACTCGCTAGAGAGCCGGGGTCGTATCTTTATTTTTGGCGAGCACTCTTTGGTGACTCGAGGGGAAAGGACCAAACTTGTGTGTTGGCCGAACTCCGTGCCTTCGCAGATGGCCTATTCGCATCCCGTGGTGATTGTTGCTCGAGGTTGCTCCGAGGGACAGAGCCTTGTGGAGTTGGTCCTGTGACCGAACTCAAAGAGGCTGGCGCGAGGGCCGGAGCATAGGGGAGTTCGTCCTGCGACCGAACTCAAAGAGGCTGGCGCGAGGGCCGGAGCCTTGTAGAGTTGGTCCTGCAACCGAACTCAAAGAGGCTGGCGCGAGGGCCGGAGCCTTGGGGAGTTGGTCCTGCGACCGAACTCAAAGAGGCTGGCGCGAGGGCCGGAGCCTTGTGGAGTTGGTCCTGTGACCGAACTCAAAGAGGCTGGCGCGAGGGCCGAAGCCTTGTGGAGTTGGTCCTGTTACCGAACTCAAAGAGGCTAGCGCGAGGGCCGGGGCCTTGTTTACAACTGTAAAGACATAAGGCAGATCTCTGTCAAAAGGCTTTTCTTTATTGATCAATCATTTTGAATACAACTAGAAGTAATATTTCTTGAGGTGTGCAGCGTTCCATGGTCGTGGCAACTCCTTGCCATCCATCCCTTCAAGTCTGTAGGCCGATCTCCCAGAGACCGAGATCACTTTAAAGGGGCCAAGCCAATTCAGTGCGAGTTTGCCTTCGTTAGGATCTCTATCTACTGGAAGTGCTCTTTTTAGGACTAGTTCTCCAACTGAGAATCTCCTCTCCTTGACCCTCTGATTGTATCCTCTGGATAGCTGCTGCTGATAGGAGGCCAGACGCACGGATGCCGCCTCCCTTCTTTTCTCGGCCAGGTCGAGCTCCCTGGCAAGGTTGATCTCGTTCTGCCCTTGATCGAAGAGGTTCGTCCTCAATGTTGGGAGGCCGACTTCGAGAGGGATCACGGCCTCCATCCCATAGGCCAGTGAAAAAGGAGTTGCTGAAGTGGACCGCCTCGGGGTGGTTCTGTATGCCCAAAGGACACTCGGCAATTCTTCTACCCACCTACCTTTTGCTTTATCAAGCCTCTTTTTGAGTCCATCCAGCACCACCTTGTTTGAGATCTATGCCTGCCCGTTGCTCTGTGGATAGGCCGGAGTCGCATAAAGGTTCTTGATACCGTGCTCCTGGCAGAAATTTCTGAAGAGTTTTGAATCGAACTAGGTCCCGTTGTCCGAGACTAGAGCTTTAGGGATCCCGAACCTTGTGACGATATTTTTCCATACAAAATTCTTCGTGTCGTGTTCGGTGATGGAGGACAAGGCCTCTGCCTCTATCCATTTTGTGAAGTAATCAGTGCCCACCATCAACCACCTTTTGTTCCCTGGACTGCGGTGAAGGGGACCCACGATGTCCAGCCCCCACTGGGCGAAGGGCCACGGACTGGAGAGGGGACTCAGGTCCCGAGCTGGCTGATGCAGGGAATGGGAGAACTTCTGGCATTTCTCACACTTTCTGGCGTAGAGCTGGGCATCCTTCTACATGTAGGGCCACCAATAGCCATGGCTAATAGCTCTGTATGCCAGTGATCTTCCCCCGATGTGGCTTCCACAGATCCCTTCATAAATTTCAAAGAGGAAGTCTTCCACCTTGCTTGGGTGGACGCACTGAAGATATGGTCCTGAGTAGGATTTTCTATAGAGTTTTTCATCTGGGGATAGCCAAAAGTGAGCCGCTTTTACCCTGACCTTGTGAGCCTCATTCTTGTCTTCGGGGAGCTTATCTTCTCTCAAGAATGTTACGATTGGGTCCATCCAGCTTGGACCGAGATCAGTGCACAATATTTGCCGAACTGGAAGGAGCTCTATCGCCCCTACATCAACTGTCCTTCTTTTCCCAGCTTCTACGACCGAGGCCAGGCTTGCTAGGGCGTCTGCATGGCGATTGGACTCCCTGCCGATTTGCCTTACTTCAGCTTTTTCAAACTGGGAGAGGAGCTGCCTGGTGTGGGCTAGGTAGGCCATCATCCTTTCGTCTCTAGCTTGGTAATCTCCGCTCAACTGGCTTGTCACCAATTGGGAGTCACTGAAGACTGCCACCCGACGTGCCCCCAGCACTCTTGCACTGCTGAGACCAGCGATCATTGCTTCGTATTCTACTTCATTGTTTGATGCTTTGAAGTCAAGGGTCAGTGCTTGCTCTATGACTAGTCCTTCTGGGGATTGAAGGACAACGCCGACGCCTGCTCTTCTGGTCGTTGACGATTCGTCAACGAAGACTTTCCAGGCTGACTCAAGGAATTTTTTCCAAGACTGGTCTTCCTCGGTCTCGGTTTCAGCTTCATCCTCGCCCTTGGAGTCCCCCAGTTCGGTATCGAGCGAGGTCGGTGCCGAACTAGGAGAGGTGAATTCGACGACGAAGTCTGCCAGGACTTGTGCCTTGATTACCGTTCTGGGTTGATATTGGATATCGAACTGACCCAGTTCGACGGCCCACTTGGAGATACGGCCAGAAAAGTCCGCCTTGCGGAAGAGAGATTTGAGTGGGAATTCCGTGATGACCACCACCGTGTGTGTCTGGAAGTAATAGGAGAGCTTGCGAGAGGCGCTGATCAGTGCCAGTGCTAGCTTTTCAAGTAGCAGGTACCTGGTCTCAGCGTCGAGCAGGGTTTTGCTGGTGTAATAGATGGGGTACTGTTGCTTGTCGCTCTCTCGAACCAGCACCGAGCTCACCTCATGGTCCGAGACTGCAAGGTAAAGATAGAGAAAATCGTCTTGCGACGGAGTGGACAAAAGTGGTGGTGAGGAGAGGTACCTTTTGAGCGTTTCCAGTGCCAGGTCGCATTCAGGAGTTCATTGGAACTTGAAAATTTTCTTCAGGAGCTGAAAGAATGGACGGCACTTGTCCGAGGCTCGGCGGATGAAGCGGTTGAGTGCAGCAGCCATTCCTGTGAGTTGCTGGACCTGCTTGGCCGATGTGGGACGCTGGATTGACTGGATGGCTGCAATCTGTTCGGGATTAGCCTCGATCCCTCTTCTGGTCACCAAGCTGCCCAGGAATTTGCCAGAACCGACGCCAAACGCACACTTAGAAGCATTCAGTTTGAGCTGGAACTTTCGGAGGATGGCAAATGTTTGGCGTAAGTCCGCCAGGTGGTTTTGCAACTCCTTGGACTTGACCACCATGTCATCAATATAGACCTCCATCGTCTTCCCGAGCTGGTTCTGGAACATTCTCGTGACCAGCCGTTGATACGTTGCCCCGGCATTCTTCAGTCCGAAGGGCATCACCTTATAACAGTAGATGCCTCGAGGTATTATAAATGCAGTTTTTTCCTCATCAGGTCCGTGCAGTGGGATCTGATGGTAACCTCGGTAGGCGTCTAGGAAACTCATCCTGGCATGTCCCGAGGTGGCGTCGATCATCTGATCGATCTTTGGGAGGGGGAAGCTGTCCTTGGGGCAAGCTTTGTTGAGGTTGGTGAAATCCACGCAGACCCTCCATTTGCCGCTCTTCTTTTTTACTACCACTGTGTTGGCGAGCCACTGTGGATAGTGCACTTCGCGGATCGCCCCAGCCTTGAGGAGCTTATCCACCTCTTCGACTACTGCCTTTGTCTGTGGGATCCCTGCTCTGCGAGCCTTCTGCACGATGGGCTTGTGTCCGGGATTCACATTCAGCTTGTGACACATGACCTCGGGGTCAATTCCCGGCATCTCATATGGAGTCCAGGCGAAGACATCCTTATTCAGAAGTAGGAAGTCTAGCAGCCCGGCCTTCTCAGTGTCGGGGAGCTGGCTACCCAGCATGAAGTAGCGCTCGGGGTCTTCACCTCGGAGGAGCTCCCCGGATCCACAATGACGCGCTTGGTAGTGTAATTGTTGAGCCGCAGGGTGAGGATGAGGGCATCATTATGGGGGAGCTGGACCCCCTTCAGGTCCTCATCTGAGAACCAAATCCTGGGCCTTTCCCTCTTAGCCCTCTTCGGGGCGCTTTCTAATTCTGCCGACATCACCTGCTTGCCATGGGCAGCCCTCCTGGCCTCTGACCGAGCTCGGACGCTTTCTCTGCTTGGGGTGGGGGCCAGGTGGATGATGTTGATGATACCTACTGGTTCGTCACCGTCCTGGTCATCACTGGGTGGAGCGCGCTGCTGCGCTAGATTAACCCTTTCTTCTTTCTTGATGTACTCTTGGAGGTGCCCGTCTTTAACGAGCCTTTCAAGGTGGGACTTTAGCGCAAAGCAGTATTCGGTCATGTGCCCGTGCTGCTTGTGGTAGGAGCAGTTCTTCTGCTGGTCTCGGGTAGACGGGTCGCTCATCATCGGTCGCGGCCACTGGAAGTACGGTTCTGCCTTAATCTTGTTCAGGATTCTGTAAATGGGCTCCCTGAACACAACATTGATGGCTCTGTAGGAATCGCCGGCAGGCTTGGGGGGCTGGAACCTTAGTCTCTTGTTGTTATCCGAGGAGATTGAGAAAGAGCGGGCGGGCGGGCCTCCTCTTATCCGACCTCGGCGTGGGGAATGTTCCTTCCCCGGTGGAGGCTTGGTGCTTCTTTGGGAATCCAAACCGCTCTGTGCCGTGGGCCTCGTCCTCCTCTTGCTCAATGTACTGCTTCACTCTTGCCATCAGTGCTTTCATCGTAGCCATAGGGTTCCGGACCAGGTCTCTGCGGAGTTCGTTCCCTGGGAGTAAGCCCTCCCTGAAGCACATGATGGCGACTTCGTCGTTGGCGTCTGTAATCTGGCTGTATATCGTCCAGAATCTCCTGGCGAAGGCAGTGATATTCTCACCATCTTTCATCCGGATCGCCATGAGATTGCTACCTGTCTTTGGGATGACGCGATGTGCTTGAAACTTTTCGAGGAAAGAGCTCTGGAGCTGCCGCCAGCTCGAGATCGATCCGGGGAGGAGCGCGCAGAACCACCGGAGGAGGAGGTCTCCCAGACTGGATGAGAAAACCCTGCAGTTCAAGAGACCGACGTCCCCCCAGACCGACATCCGCTGAGTGAAGTGCCGCAGATGCGCCTCTGGGTCCGAGGCTCCGTCATAAAGGACGAACCTCGGGATGCTAAATCTTTCGGGGAGAGAGAAATTTTTGATTTCCTGCGAAAAGGGGGACATGCCCTGATCGTCCTCTTCATGCTCATCAGTTTGGTCTCGGGCGAACCCGACCTCGGCCAAACGGGCCTGGACCTCCTGCTTGACGTAGTGGTCCAGCCACTCCTTGAAGTCCGACTGGTGATCTAGCCTCAGGGATTCTGGCTCGCGCCGCGATCCCCCGAGGCCACTAGGCAGATGACTGCTACTCGAGCCCTCCTCCTCACAGCGGTTTCTCCTTCTGCTGTTGAGGACTTGCCTCAGATCTCGGTTGCCCGGATGGGTCCGCTGTCGCCGGGGAGGTGGCCCACGAGACTTTTTCTCATTCATTTCGAGTCGCTCCTCGAGACTACGAATCACCTCCTCTTTATCTCGGAGAGCCTGGTTCTGGGCATCAAGCTCTTTGAGCAGAGGGTCGTCATCTCTCGTTTCACGGGTATGATGGAAGGACTGGCCGTCGTCGCGAGGGTGACGGTGGGATTGATGGGATATCGCCCTGACAGGGGTCTTGCCTCGTCGTCGATGATCCGACATGGAGGCGCTCTGCTGTGGGCCCCTCTGTGACCGATCATCAGGGTGGAGAGGGACTTCGCGACGGCTATCCTGGCGGAGCCGCGCGGTCATGGACCGAGATGAGGAGCCTGACTGGACGATGCCCTCCACGAACGCGGCACCCGACTTTCCACCGGACCTCCTCTGGCGCGGGACCTCCGGTGCCTCCTGCCTGATGGAAGGAACCCCTGTAGGTCCCGGAGGGGGAAGGAGAGCAGAACGAAGGCCAGGGGTTGGCTCCGGAAGCACCTGCTGCGGTTGTAAGAATGGTGGAAATGAAGGTTGCTCTGGCAGCGGGAAGGACGACGCTTTTTGAGACTCCGACGGTCCCCCGCCACCATATCTGGTCTTTGGAAGCATGACTTCTGTAGAGGATTTGGCACAGATCCTGTTCCCACAGACGGCGCCAACTATAAGTGCCTAAAAATTACGGACTTAGTTAAATGAGGATCAAGCTCCTGATTTGAGGGTTTGGGGAAGATAAAGGGAAAGGATTGAGCCTCCAATGACCTGAAAGGAAGAAGATCACAGTCAGAGACCCTGGCTATGGGCAGCCGAAGGCCCTCCGACGCTCAAGTTAGTGTGAGAACTGAAAGAGAATGAAGAAAGATAATTCTGGGAGGGGAAGATTACGCGTACCTCGCATGGTTTTTCTTCATGCAATATATATAGACGTGAGAGTCATCATGACACTGTCCACGTGAAGGGATGGGAGTCCCATCAGCGTGTATTCGTACCTCCTGAGTGAGAGTAGGTGAAAAGGGAATGTCCCATCGGACCAGCACCCCTTGCCTATGGACATGACTTTGGATAAGGCGTGCCCCTTATCTAGGTCCGGCGCCCACTCTATTGTCAGTTTGCCATCCTGTCATTGGCAGCGCATTTATGGCCACATTTATGGTTGAGTGACAGGGGCCGAGGTTGGGCAGAGGCTAAGACCGAGATCGGGACTCGTGACGTAGCCACCGAGACTCGCTCCATGTCTCTTCCGAGATGGCGTTGCGGCCGACTTTGGATGGTACCGAGACCGATGGTAAACCGAGACTGGGGGATGGCCCCACCCAAATCCTCGAGCACGGAATGACCCCACACACCATCATTCCGGAGAATTTTAAATTTTATAATATACATACAAATTATTCTTCTATAATTGTATATATATATATAGTGTATATATTGTACTCAGATGTTATAAAATCATATATGTTGCTGAGTTACTATTCATTTTTATGAATTTGCTATTTAAATGCATTAGAACATAATTTTATTTATAAAATAAGAATTGAATTTAATATCTAATGATATAAATTCATGTTTTAATTAACTTGTAATATAATCGAAGAGATTGGGTATCAGAGCACATTTGTAACAAAGAACCTGAAGTGAAAAAGAAAAAAAAAAGAAAAAAAGAAAAAAGATACCCAAGCCTTAAATTGTGCCATCAAATACATTTATATTTTCAAAATAATCTTCCAAATGAAATCTTCACATTTCAAAAAATATATAAAATTGTACATATATAGTATATATTGTGTTCATAAGTTATATATGTTGTTTGATATTATTCATTAATATATATTTGTATATTCATTTTTTGAAGTTTCTATTTAAATGTATAAAGACATATCCAGTAATATAAATTAAAGTTGTGCATCTAGCAATTTATTATATCTGTATCTACTATGCATGTATAATATACATACAAAATGATTTTCCATCATAAATCTTTACCTTCCAAAAAAAACAAATAAATTGAGTCTATATATTAACATTCAATAATAATAATATATTAAAAATATTAAATAGTAGCCCATGGAAAGCCTAAAAGTAAAATGCATCTGCTTTATAGTTATTATTTTCCTACAGTTTTTTCAAATGCTTTCTATTTTAAGAGGCTTCCGTCGCTAAAAAAAAAAAAAAAAAAAACAGGGAAAGAAGTAAAAAGCTAATGCATCCAGAGGGCCCAACCGGGTTCGAACCGGTGACCTATTGATCTGCAGTCAATTGCTCTACCACTGAGCTATGGACCCATTGATGCGTGCTTGCTTGATTTTAAAATATTTATTTATTCTATGACACACACATTCCTCCCTCCTCTTCTTTTAGTGGAAATGGTGGGGCTCCATCCAGACCAACCGGGACGACCATGGTTTCATAATTAGATGGGTGAGAGTCATTGTGGTTATATCATTTGGTCAACAATCCAGATCGTGGCTAGAGATGAAAAGAAAGAGGGTTCATATTAAAAAACTATTAAAAAGTGAATTGAGATTTGAAATCTAGTACTTTTTTATTTGACCCTTCAATTTTTTTCATGTCTCTTAATTTGAACATTTGATTGAATTTACTTTACAAGTAAATCACCGAAACAGGCCTAATTTTAAATAAAAAAAAACTGGTTACGAGTTCCTAGTTGGACCCATTTTAATTTGGGTCTAGTTTCGGGTCCATTTCCTGGAGCAGAGTTTAACCCTGATTTCTGCGGACTTTATATTAGAGGACTAGAACTTAGAGATAGCCGATTAACTTAATTGGAGCTTCTTTGGGCTAGAAAATCAATGAGGACTTGAATATCTGAAAACTTAGAAACTCAATAGAAGAAACGGATATGGAACCTATTTTGTGATCCGAAAGAAATTCTTATAAACATCTTTCACTTCCTTTTAATTGTTGAACTCTAATCCAATACCTGTGCTAGATTTGGACCTCGAGACGGATGCTACTTCTCAAAATCCTACGTTGATTTGATAAAACATGAGTCCACATCTGACCCAGCCCATTTAAACCTTAGTGGGTTCCACCATAGTCCTACTATCGGAAAGGAATGATCTACTGAGCTTACATTCTTTTGTTTGTATGGTATAATCAAGATTTCATCAGTAGGTGGCCCCCCTTTCACTACATCATTAGGAGGGTGGTCCCATGAGGATCCATGATAGACAAGTGGGCCCATTGTGACTCCATAATTATATGGGCCCAGTGTTTGGGTATGTGGATGGTGATGACTGCAACATTAGGACAAGCCCGCAGCCCGCTAGAGTGTGGTCCACCAAGATGCAAGAGAGGGAGGAAGTGGTGAGGGCAATAGGGCCATTACCTTGGTAATAATAACATTTAATTGCAGATGGTGAAATAGGAGCGTGCCAATAAAAAATGTAATTAAATTTTAAAATAGAAGCATTTAAATAAAATGTAAAGATAAATAACAAGACAGCAAATTGGATTGGGTTTGATAGGAGGGCTTGCCCAATGTTGTTTTCTTGTTTTTCCCTAGTTGGGTGAGTGGTACAAACTTTGAAAGGCTATCTACCTGCTCGTTGATCAATTCTTAGGCAGGCATTTGAGATGGGGTGCCCTTACCACGGGGCCATCTCGAGTTTCTCTGCTTGATGGGTTGATTAAGGGGATTCATGAGGAGGCCTGACTTCACTAGAGGATCCGAATTGCAAGAAAACTACATATTTAGATAAAAAATAAAAAAAAGGAGAAGATTATAGTTCCCAAATGTGTGCCCCGCGTCCATTTAAAAGATAAGATTCATCAGCATTATATCTATATCCAATTCTTATTATTTTATTTCGTTTTGCTAACGGAGGGTTGCCCATCATTTGGGTTGGACTAATCCCTCTGGAATCAGAAATAAGCCGAGTAAAGCCCCAGTGACCCTGAGGTGGTAGTATTAGTGCACATGGGCGGTTCGGATCGGTTTAAATGGAAAACCATCAACCAAACCATACTTATTGGTTTTCTATTTTTCCAAACCGAATTGAACCGCTCATGGGCTCAAATCGAACGGAACCGAACCGGTTTAGTTACGGTCTTTTTCTTTTTACAAAAAAATTACAGTTTAAACTTGGTCCATCAAATGGAATAAGGAGAAACTAGAATAAACACTAAAATATATTTCATAATTCATTTCAGCTAAGGAAGCATACATTAAACGATGGATGAACTCTTTCCATCCATCATCTGGTCGCGTGATTGAATGGATTAGGCCAGGTTTGGCCAACTTTTCAGGCTAATGAGTTGAAGTAGTTCAAATATTTTGGTAAAATATACCAACAAAATGGTCAGGCACGTACCTATTTATTTGCATAAAACCCGGGCTAGTCTACATTACTTGATCCAAACCAATGAATTTAACACAAAATGAACTAGTTTTTTTTTTTTTTTTGGCCAACAAGAACGATTTGAATGAAATGTAGCCCCAATTTTGAACTAATTGAGATGGGCCTTTTCATAGTTCACTTTCTCTTAGGTGAGACCAAACCCCTCGGTATCGCTACTAAAAATCCAATAATACACACTTCTTGTAGAACTTTAATTAAACATGTAACATGCAAGTAGAATATACAAAAGCTTCCCCTAAAGCTAAAGTAGTCAAAACTCAATACTCAAGTTAATATATACGGTCAGTTCGGTTTAGGCAGTTAACCGTAGGTTCAAACCAATAACCGACCGATGTAAAGCGGTTTCAATGATTCTCAAATCGTTGACTGAGCCGATCTACATAAAACTGACGGTCCGATTTTGTGGTACTGGATTTTTTGTATAGCCTTAAATGGACTCGATCAACTTTCGATTCCTGAAAAAGAGGGAGCTGATGATCGATACCAGAATGTCTAACTCTGAAAGTTGAGAGGAACCGTGATCCATACAACTTGGCTATATTCAATCAAACGTCTCCTAATTCATCAAGAGCAGAGTTGGGGCAAACCACCAGAAAAATGTTATTGAAGGGCACCAAATAGGAATTTCAACCCCTCGTTCTTCACTATTTGCTGATTCACGTCCATTTTACTACTGGATTTAGGGGTGAGCGTTTGTCTAACGAACCGAACCGAAAATTTTTATTTGGTTCTTTTATACGGTTAAATTGGTTAGGTTCGATTAAGATTTACAGTAAATTTGGATAATATAGTTCGGTTCGATTTTGGATTTTTTTTCACCAAATTAACCGAATTAACCGGATTTATTAATATACATATAAAAGTTTGTCTTTTAGATATATAAAATATATAAACTCTTAAGGTTGATAAACTGCTGAATACTTGGTTTTAATATCTTTTTTATTTTGGTTATTTAGAATTTGCTAGTTACCTATATTTTAGGTTTTTTTTTATTATAGAAATGTTCCCAACAAATTTGAGCCCCATAACAAAATCTAACATATGGCCTTTCGACAGAATTGACTAAAATAATTTTGGTTCGGTCGAATTCGGTTATAACTCATAATTCGATTGGTTCGGTTAAAAATTTTTTTGATCAAAATATTTTGGTTCGATGAAAATTTCAATTAAACCGACCGATACGACCGAATACTCACCCCTAGCTGGATTTAGACCCCTTTGGCTGGATTTAGACAACAAACATACATAAGAAGAAATGGAAAGAAAAAAAGACTACACAGATGTAAGCAAAGATCAAGGAGAGAACTTGTTGGGTGACTAACTTTGGTTTCTACGCCTCTTTCCTTTATTTTCTCCGCCCTCTCCCTATTTCCCCATTGTATATATCATCTTCTCTTCTTCTCTCGCTCGAAGAAGAAAGAAGAAAGAAGAAAGAAGAAAGAAGGAAAGCGCCTTTCTTGCTGTTTAGGAAATTATAATGTCTGCCGCTTCAGCTATCATTCAACCCCTTTCTTTCTCAGCTCGATCCGGAGCAGAAAAGCTATCCGATCCTTCTCTCAAAACCCCCTTCTTCTCCTCCTCCTTCCTTCCTAATCCTAGCAAGAGCCTCAGCTCCAGGTCATCTTCTTCTTCTTCTTCTTCTCGCCGCCATGTTTCTGTCTTGCCTGTCTCGAACGCCATCAAGGAAAGCAATGTCAAAGCTAAGATTTCCGCCTCGGATCTGGTAATTTTCCCTCAGATCTCGTCTGCGTTTTGATTTACCCAGAACCCATCTTGAAATTTGTATCAAGATCGTTTCTTTTTTCAAATTGTGCAGTTGGGTTACTTAGATTGGAGATTTCATCTGGTGGGGTACCATTTTTTCCGTCTTTTTTGCCCTGATTTTTTTTTTGGGGGGCTGTAAAGAAATGATATCTCAATTCCCACCTGATGTATAATTCTCAATTTTAGCATACACCCCAATTCAAAATCGAAAATCGTTTTTTTTTTCTTCAAATTGTGCAGTTGGGTTACTTAGATTGGAGATTTCATCTGGTGGGGTACTATTTTTTCCGTCTTTTTTGCCCTGATTTTCATTTGGGGCTGTAAAGAAATGATATCTCAATTCCCACCTTATGTTTAATTCTCAATTTTAGCATACACCCCAATTCAAAATCGTTTTTTTTCTTCAAATTGTGCAGTTGGGTTACTTAGATTGGAGATTTCATCTGGTGGGGTACTGTTTTTTCCGTCTTTTTTTGCCCTGATTTTCATTTGGGGCTGTAAAGAAATGATATCTGAATTCCCACCTGATGTAATTCTCAATTTTAGTATACACCCCAATTCAAAACAGAGCAGACATGACCATATTCAGACCCAATTGCCATTTGGGGTACACGAGATCCATCTCAATTCCTCATTTTTATTAATCTTTCCATTAATTTTTTGCAGCTGATAACGAGAGAAGAAGGCCTGGAACTCTATGAAGACATGGTTTTGGGAAGATCCTTCGAGGACATGTGTGCCCAGATGTATTACAGAGGGAAGATGTTTGGCTTCGTCCACCTCTACAATGGCCAGGAAGCCGTCTCTACTGGCTTCATCAAGCTCCTGAAGCAGGAGGACTCCGTCTGCAGCACCTACCGGGACCACGTCCATGCCATCAGCAAGGGTGTCTCCGCCCGTGCTGTCATGGCCGAGCTCTTTGGCAGGACCACTGGCTGCTGCCGTGGCCAGGGCGGCTCAATGCACATGTTCTCCAAAGAGCACAACGTGCTAGGTGGCTTCGCCTTCATTGGCGAGGGCATCCCCGTTGCAACTGGAGCTGCATTCACCTCAAAGTACCGCCGAGAGGTCTTGAAGGAAGAGGATTGTGATCATGTGACATTGGCCTTCTTTGGGGACGGGACTTGCAACAATGGGCAATTCTTCGAGTGTTTGAACATGGCGGCCTTGTGGAAATTGCCTATAATTTTTGTGGTGGAGAACAATTTGTGGGCAATTGGAATGTCGCATCTTAGAGCGACATCTGATCCTGAAATTTGGAAGAAGGGACCTGCATTTAATATGCCGGGAGTTCATGTGGATGGGATGGATGTGTTGAAGGTGAGGGAGGTCGCAAAGGAGGCGATCGCGAGGGCGAGGAGAGGGGATGGCCCGACATTGGTGGAGTGTGAGACCTACAGGTTTAGAGGACATTCATTGGCAGACCCAGATGAGCTCCGCGACCAAGGTGAGCATTTGAATTATTCTAGCTTTTTTTTATGACCCCCCCCCCAGTTGTACTGTTATTGTTGTGCATTATTCTGAATCTGCGATTGAATTGAGTGCATGTTTGTAGGGTTTTGATTTCTGGACTTGAATTGCTAGAACTAATAGGATCTGTTCTTCCTTTGCAAAGAATGGTAGAAATAGGAAAAAAGAAAAGGAAAAGGATGTTTGTTTTTTGGTGGGTGAAATGCAAGTTCATTTTCTCCTCCAGTCTCCAGATGATTAATTGGTTATTTTAAACCTAACAAATGGGTTCTGATTCCTGAGAATTAACCGTGTAAAAGAGATGTTCATCTGGGAATAAGATGGTCAATGCTCTGGATATTTACTTTTATGAAAGATGGTTATTTTATAAGGGTGTACTCCCATAAATTACAAAAGCCCTTTTGTACTTGAAACCTCCCCAAAAAGGGGAGTCCCTCACCATGTGTGATGAGGGAATCCCTCACTTAAATATTTCCCATATATATATATTGGTTTGTGCATATGTATTGGTAGTGGAAGTAGGATTTGGAATGCTTGGTTCTTGATTGTTAGCACGAGTTATTTTCATGTGAACAAGGAACATGCCTTACTGATAAAAATAGAAGCCTAGAGAACCCCACCAAGCCTGTTTTCATCTGGTTATCTTTTCCCTCTTTGAAATTTTTACATAAGCTAATATGTTACTACCATCACTAATGCTACTGTTTTAATCTTTACTATGGTAGTATAGTACTGGGTTACTGAGCCTCAACAAATGTAGGATTTTCGTCCCTGGCTGTAGGGACTACCAGGAAAGGGAAAAATGTAGAATTTTCTCAGTTCCCAATTTTGTGAATGTGGCACCCAAGTTCCAGTGATCTAGGATGTTGAGCTGATAGGAACCTCCAGGAATGAGGTGACTCAACAGCCCACGAAATTGGAATAACCAACCCCGATGTAAGTAGTTTGTTTACACAGATAGTTAAAGAAGGATACAATAATTGTCCAGAATGAGTATTTGAGAATTTTAAGGCATCACCATCCTTGTTGTGGCCCCATTGGAGCAATCCGGAGCCTGGATCACAGAATAATGGTGGTAATTCATGCATGAATTGTTTTGTACATGTATGAGTGAACAGTATACTTCCCACGACTTAGATATCTCCTTATTAGATATTTAACATTATCTGCTCCAATGACTTGCATTGAGGCTACAGCCATGTAGTGTGGGCAAATGTATCTCCTTCCTAGAGCTCTTCCACCTTTTTACCAGTTCAACTGCTAATACGAAGTACCCATCTGTATTTCTTTAGGTAAATGAGTCAAACAATTTTTACTTTCATATGGTGTTAAATTATGTGTTTTGTATGTTAGATCAGTGTTTATTATCTTCATTAACAGGAAAGTTTAATGTGATATTTAGGATTAGTGCAATCTCAAAATGATATTTAGGGTTAGCGTTTGGAAGAAGAAGGAGGCTGTTTAAGGAGTAGGAGGAGGTGGAGGGGATTCCCAAGGACTGGTCTTTTTTGTATGTTAAAATAAATGGATATTATTGCTTCTATTTCATTTCTCTCTAAAAATTACCAAAAATTGAAGAAAATCGAGAAAACATAGGACAACACATTACCTTTCTTTCAAATCTAGATGAAGATGGAAGATCAGATTTAGTTCCTAAGTTAATTAGAAATTAAGTTTAGAGGAAAAAAAAACTGCAAATGTAGTGTTAGCCATTAGAAGTTGGGAATGGAAAGTATAAAACTCTCCAAACTCTTGGGGAATCTTTATGAGTTTCCAACCTTTTTCGGCAGAAAGAGGATGGCTGAGACGCTATTGGTGTGTATAATTTGCGGGTTTCTTTTTTTTTTTTGGGGTGGGCGGCGTGTTAAACAATAGTTAATGACATAGCAGATCTACACCCTCCCCTACATGGAAGTGAAATTGGACACTTCAACCTTTTCAACATTGGACCTTCACTTCTTACCAAGTTAAAGCCCCCTTCTATTTGGCTGTGAGGGTAAAATGACCGTATTGTCCTTTTTAGGGTTTTTGAAGGGTTATATTGGTCTCAAGTAAATATTACTCAATAGAAGGTAGTGTTTATGGGTAACTGACAGGTTGATCTTGGCCAAATTTTGAATGAGAAAGGAAAATTTGGCCGGGATGGTCTAAACTGGAAATGAGAAGTATATCATATGCTATACTGTATTGTAATTTATACAGAAGCCTGACACTATCTATCTGCATTTAATCCAACTGTGATTTATGATCCCTGCTTGATTGATATTCTTAGACAATTTGGGATGGATATGGACATCTTTCTGTATTTATTTTTATTTTCCAGTTTGAATTTTCATTAAAACAGAAGCATTTAAACTTATTGTGTATGACATGAAATGAGAATACACTCAATTCATATACTACATGGAGATTATTTTCGTCTGACCATATTGCCAGAAGCGACAGTTTTCATTGCTAGGCATCTGATGTGGACTTGACCATTGACTACTATTTCACCTCATACTTAATTTTTCTTTTGGCAGCCGAGAAGGCTCGATATGCTGCAAGAGACCCCATCACTGCTTTGAAGAAATATATAATTGAGAACAGTCTAGCCAATGAATCTGAGTTGAAGGCCATTGAGAAGAAGATTGATGAGATAATTGAGGATGCTGTGGAGTTTGCTGATGCAAGTCCCCACCCTCCACGCAGCCAGCTGTTAGAGAATGTCTTTGCAGATCCTAAAGGTTTTGGGATTGGCCCTGATGGGAGGTACAGGTGTGAGGATCCAGGATTTACAGCGGGCACTGCCCAGGTCTAGGTTTCCAGAGTTGCTCATCTGCTCTTTTTTTATATGATCTGTTTCCTTAGAATTGTTAGTGTTGGTCTGAACTTCATCTTTAACACAAAAGAGCCTCCGACGGAATCAGGGTTTTTTGTGATGTTTAATTTATTTCTTTTAATGTTTTAGTGCCATTCATTCCCTTTGTAGTTCCAATTGTTAACAGATGAACATTTCAGAGATTGGGACATGCTATGGTCTACGGTATTATGTTTTAAATTGCTACAGTTGTTAATCAAAAGCACTTTGTAAAGAGATGCTACTTGCTTTCTCTGATACTCAACTACGACAAGATTGGTAAGGTTTCTGTATACTTTCACTTTCAAGTCCTTGCACTGCCTAGTCATTTTGTCTTCCCTTCTACAACTCAAGTGTAAGTCCTTTGAATGAAATTTGGTTGTGACTTTTCTACTTTATTCAGAGCTAAAGAGGTTGTGTGTATCCTTGCTTTCTTTCTACTTCCCAAGGCTGTAGCCCCTTTATATAGCTTCAGTTATAGAACTTCAAACTTCCAGAAAATCAAAGAGGTTTTGTGTGGGTCTGCATGTATGGTGTTCTCTAAATTGTTAGTGCTTAATGAAGAATTTTCATGTGCAAAACTATCCTGGTTAGTGTTCTCATCAGTGCTAGATTCATGGAGAGGTGTTGCATGCCTCTAAGATCTGCACATTGGGGCTTGCTTATGAGCAATAATGATGAAACCCTTCATTGAGGTCATGGGCTGAATTTCTCTTAAAGAGCCACTGAATGGATTATGAAGGTCGATTCAGTCCAAATTTATATATATATCTATCCTGTCATGACGCGTGATGCAATCCCACGGTAAATAATACTCTGATCAAGGTGATATTGTGGGCCAGAACTATACATGAATCAAGGTAAATAATACTCTAATCAAGGTGACATTGGGTGCCAAGAACTATACATGCTGGAAGGTTTGATCAAACAATATTACCAAAGAGTGCGGCAGAATCCAGTGGGCTTTCCCCATGCACTGGGTAATTCAGGCTTTTGCCTGGGAAAGTGGCTCTAGGGAGAGAGAGCAGAAGTGCAAAACCACAACTTCCAATTTCTAAGCCATGATCCTAGCGTCCTAGCCAACTATACTACCCCTCAGGGTTAATAGCTATTCCTTTCCTTTGGCTGGGGTACTTAAAACTACGTTTTTTTTTATTTAAATATTGGCAAATAGAAACAAGGGAGACAATGGACACCTTGAAGGGGTTCCTTTTATTTTCTTTCTTTTTTTGGGTTCAATACAACCCTAAAACCTCTCTGAATTTCTTCCTTTATAAATTACCAGGACTAAAAAAAAAAAAAAAAAATTCAAAGGAAAAGAGTTACAAGTCCTCTGGTATGTTAACAGGAAAGGGAAGAACAAAAAATGTGCTCTCTATCAACATCAACATAATGGGTGCCCGCTAATATGAGGACTGCCCAATTGCTGCTTCAAAAAAACTTACAACCTCCTTCCTAGCATAGGAAATCTTCTGGCAACTCCAAAAATCAAAGCCTTAGTCAAAAGCCCTCGATCAATGCTACAAGCAAGGGCGACAGCCCCACCAATGACAATCAACTTGGGTATGTTTGGTCCAGATGATTTTTCCGATGAGTTGAGTGTTTTGACTTCTGATGAATCACTGGTAGATTTCGAGGTTGTCAAATAGTCAGTGCCAATTTTTGTGTTGATCTGAGCTATGACGCCACATCTTGACAGTGGTGCCCCTGACCTTCTAGCCATCTGGTAAGCCCGTAGACCGGGCTCAATTTTCTTAACAGCCCCCCACATTCCCTGGCGAACGCCCATCTTTGCTATTTCCCACGGAATGCCCATTTCTTCGTGATGGAAGAGTAGCACCTCACATGCAGTAAGCTGGCCATCCCCTCTGTTTGATTCCACTGTTTCATACAGCAACACAAGACTTTGAATTAACTGTTCCAACAGTTTATAATATATACAAGTGACTATTTGTATTTTTGACACCAAACCATTCTATCAATGAGAAAAAGCATCTATTGGGATCAACCGCAGGCTCAGGATTTACGTTTGGGTGATGCTGGCAATGATGAAGTTAAGAAGTTGAATAATAAAGTGGAACCTTTTAAGGTATTATATAAAGGATTTCTTGAATCTCACGGGTGCGACTGCACCCGCATGCTAATGCTTGGGTCCGTCCCTGATCGGGCTGCGAGGCATAAAAGCTAGCCGATTAGGGACTTGAAAAGGCAGTGAGAGCAAGGGTCAACATATAATGAGATAAAAAGGGTCATGTCAGGGGAAAGCTTTGAGGGGTCTAAAATCTATGATAAGGCTCACTGTATAAACTATCTCGATAGCAAAGTATATAAATACATAATTATAATTAAATGTGGTACACCAGCAGTTTTAAAAGTAGAGCAGATGGGCCCATTAAGCATTTGTAAATTTCATCCAATTAAGACAAGTGAATGGAAAACTTCAATTACCTGCTCGGATGCACCAACTTGAATAGTATAAGTCAACACGTCTTGGTTTGTTGCGCCTTGGAACAGATGGACATGGTACTCCCTGAAAAATCACACGGTCTTGCTGATTAGAAAGAGAGAGAGAGAGAGAGAGAGAGAGAGAGAGAGAGAGAGAGAGAGAGATCATCGCTATTATTATTATAAAATCATCATGAGAAACGGCATTATGTGATGTACTTATTCATTCCAATTCTTAACCCAGATTTCCTGTGACAACTAAATAATATCTACTGCTACTCTTTATCACTCCACAATCCTAGCTTGTCATACATGACTACTTCATTCCTTGTAGGACTGGTCTCCTATCCTTGTATCACTTTCATACAAAGGCTGATTTTGGTCTTCATATATATGCATGACAAGGCCATCTCAATGACATTAATTTTTCTCATTTCCTCACATTTACTTAATCCTAATTTTATCCTTGATTCATCATTACAGACATCCATCATAGAAAATGCATCTCAGTTACATGCACTTCAGCGTCTTCTTTGTTCGTTGCCCAACCTTCACTTCTGTATAACAACAATGATCCAACAAACATCTTATAAAAATGTCCTAACAGAAGTGAGACTCGACCATTAAACAACACTTTGCTCACCCTGTATTAATCTGGTTTTTGCAATATCCTCTTGTAACCTTCCCTTTTGTTTTATAGTTGCTCCTACATAATAAATCTATCACGATGGCATGAAGCAGTTGTCATTCTATATAGAAAAAACTTACGCTCAATATATTCTAATATTCATTTAGCCAAATCTCATTTCATTCAACTCAAAAGCTCATCTCCCCAGTTTTAGATCATCATTTGCTACTTTTTTTTTTCCTCTGACTAACTAGCATCACATGGGTTGCAAACAACATATTCCAATTGAATATCTACCAGGTGTCAAATTGTCTATAAGCAACGCAAATATATAGGAGCTGAAAGTGGACTCTTGGCGCAGCCTATGTTCAACTCGGAACGAATTTCCCTCTTCGCAAACAGGTCTTAGAGTTGTTACTCCCTTTAAACCTCTAAATCAGGATATTAAATCCTTGGAACCCACTTTTCTGCTTTTCTATAATTTTGCTTGATGACCTTGTTTTATTGTTGGGCTTACTTTCTTGACTGTGTTTTCTCTTTTTGACCCTCGCATGGTTATAAAATGCAAAATGAGTAAAACTTTTTTGGGGCTACTTTCTTGACTGTTACTTTCATTTTTGAGCAATAACATGATGACAGCCCTGTGACCTCCCTCCTATGATAACCCTTCCCATATGTGAGACAGAAAAAAATCAATATTGCGAACATCTTCAAAGAATAATATTTCAACATAAAATTCCAAGTGGTGGATTATATAGCATACAAATATAATTGAGCAGACATGTGAGAATATAATCAAGTGCCTCCAACCATGGGTTATCATCATCATCACTCCATTAATTTGGGATCAACTGCCTCCTAGCATAGTGATAAAACTCAAATTGACTTGGCCCAACTTGGCTGAGTCAAGAAAAACCGTAGCCTCCTTCAAAACTTAATGCATGACCCAGTCTAAACTTAAATTTTTCAGTTGGGGCTCAGTTGACTTCCCAGGCTTAACACTCAATTACAACTCTGTAAAACCTAATCTGAAAAGCTAACTTTCAGCTTTATTTTTCAGTCTCATATATATATATATATATATATGTACATAAATTGACCAAATGACTCAACTTGGTGAACTTTTCAGGTCTTGTTTTTGCGGCTTTATTTATTACCATGTTATTACACCGGCTCCTGGTATAAACCAAGTACGTAAAAGAATTACAAACAGCACCATGGTTTCATAGCCCATATCAAAGCAAATAAATGAAATACGGATAATTTGTGATCATAAGCTATTTCAATTATCATTTTATTTCCCTTACCTTTGTTACACAGTAGTAAGTCCTTCCAGACTCCCAAATTCGACGTCCTATTATGTATTCTCTGTCGCTACAGAAGAAAGGAAACTGCACAACCAAGAAGAATTATTATTAGATTACTTCAACACACACACACACAAACAGAGAGAGAGAGAGAGAGAGAGAGAGAGAGAGAGAGAGAGAGAGAGAGAATTTCACCCCACCTTCCGAATCCATTGAACCACCATTGCTCCAGTGATGGGGCACTCCTCTAAGGTCTCAGAATGTACAAGCATGTCATCCCATTTGGACCTGAATTCATCGTCCCAGAAGAAGTCCCTCACTAACTCAGGAGTTGCATCCTCCAATACAGTTCTGCTTCGATACTGTGGAGGACCCGTCTGCAAAAAAACAAAAGCCCATTCAAATCAAACCATACAAACCACTCCTAAAATAGAACAATTAATATTTGATCTGCATCACAACTTTGTAGTTTCAATTCCAAATGCCATTCATTACCTTGGGTTCTCTCTTCCATGCTTGATATTTCATATTCGGCATCGAACGCTCCATCATCTGTTGCCAGGCAGGACCCTCATCTCTCTCCTCCACAAGTTGGCACAAATGCTCTAAATCCTCCTTTGTCACCAACACTTTCTCATTTTCTTCAATCTTCGACTTACTGAAAAGGAAAAACACAGTAAGAGAACAGAAACCCAACTCCTTGAATTCCTCAAATCCCTTTCCTTCACCAAAATTCACATGGTTTTAAGTACAAACAAACGGAAAACCCAAATAAAACCAGAAACCGACATACCCATTATCAGATTTCATTGGCTCCGTCATTTCAAATGTCTGGTTCTCCTTCTTGCCCTCTGAAATCCAAGGAACGAACGAACAAAAGCTTGAAATCAACCCCATAGCAACCGAAGGCAGAGATGCCATGTCCGAAATCTTTCCCCCATCGAATTTCTCTCTTGCCAAACACGCCCACTTGGGCTTCCATGCCCATCCTGTAAAAATCCCAACGAGAACAGCAACCCAGAGAGGACCGAGGAAGAAGACGAACTCCATCCAAGCATCTCCTTCCGTCGGTCTCTTCAAGACCTCAATCAGAGCTGTCCAACCTCCCATCTATAACTAAAAAACAATCAGAAACAGAAATTGAATGCTTTGGGAAGGATTTGGATAAGAAAAATCTTTCAGATAAGACTACAGGAGAGCTAAAGAGGAGATGAATCTGATTCCGATTTTGTAAATATTAATAAGATTCCTGTTCTGTAGTTGTTGAATGTTGAGTATGGTGATTGTGAATTGGCGCGTTTGGGGAGATTGTAGTTTGTAAGTGGAGTTTTGGATTGCTTTATATCAGTTTGCCGCGGTCTCGTTTTTCACGTTAGCTGACTGGTCATGAAAGTTCGGTGTGGGTGAGGGTGTACGAACTATGAAGTATGAACTCGTTTGTTTGGTGACCGGGGGAAAAAGGAGGTGCCCTTGGACCATTGACACCACCATTGTCACATGTGTAAAAGATACACACGGTTTGTATGTGATTTTCAACTTTGTAGTCACAAGAGTCCGGGATTCAATCCATGTTTATCCTATCTTGTGGGGTACGTGCGCTTTGGTTACATATATGCATAGCTTTTTTTTTTTTTCCTAATGAAATTTTTTTTTTCCTTCTGTTGGGGAGATTAAAATCAGCTACATTTGAAGATGATGGTGATGGTGATGGCATCTCATTTAAAGCCTATAAAATGACTTGGTTGTTCATTTTACATGGGATTTGATTCAAATAAGAAATCAGGCCATGTGCAAATAGAAATGTGTCTTGTTGGAGACTTGTTGTGAGCTCCATAAGGTGAATTTAGATTTGACCATTTCTATTTAGAGTGGGCGGGACTTGGTCATTTCTCCTTTACGATAGGTGGATCATGTTCACACTTTTTCTCATGGTATGGCTTACATTGATCCAAAAGGATCCTTTCATGGGTGCCCCCTGTTAAGAGTATGGTACATCAAAAACGCAGTTCTACTTGAAAAATAAAAACGGAAAATGGTTGCAAACTTGCAATTCAATCCTTAAACCAAGAAATTGCATCACCCAAGCCATCTGATATATATATATATATATATATATATATATATATATATATTTTCCCTATATAATAAGCCATCTGATATATATTTCCCTTTATAATATATGTATGCTTGTATCCATATAATAATTTATTGGGGATGATTCCCACGGACTTTATGCAAACAGCCTCGTGGGTGTGTGTTATGCAAAGTTGCAGGTGGTTTCCAAAGTCGCAGGTACATCAAATCAACCTAGCTCTTTGAATCATGGGCTATAGGTTTAATGGATTCATATAAAGAAAAAAAAAATTGACTATCAATCCAACAGTCATGTCCATTTGGACCGGTGCAAATCCAACAAATCTGATGGACATAGGGGGACTGGGTTTTTGATGATCCATTTGGATCAATGCCCAGGTGGGCCCCACATGGCTGTCCGCATTTCCATGCAGACAGTCCTTGGGGGAGTCTTCTCCTATGTTATTTGTTTAAGAGTTGCTCTTATTTATTTTTAACATACTGATGTACAAGTAAACCATGTGCATATGCATCTGTGTAAAGTGCAATGTATCAACTAAGAGCTCATTTATAAACTATCGGCACCATGATCATCATCACCATTTTATTAAAGCTTTATCTCATCTATAAGAGATCGTCACTATCGTCATTATGAAAGCCTTATCCTGAATTTATGAACTTCTCAAAATTTTACAATTGACCGTTGTCTGATTCAGCTTCTCTCTATCCAAAATCTGGTTTTAAAGTGTCATGTAATCCTTATTGTCATTGTTATTGTTTTGTTGCGTGCTGCAAGGGACATGGAGAGTCTCAATGTTATTTATTAAAATGTAATACCATAAAATCCAAAATCTAATGTTTTCTTGGGAGAGAAGAATTTGACTAACATACACAGTACACACCTAGGATTTGTTGGCTGGTCAATTCTATATTTTGAGCAAAAGTTTCATACCTGTACAATATTGTTTTCTGGAGCAAATAGTCTAAAAGTCAAGATGTAAAGGGCATACAGCTTGATACAGTTCTGATTGTAGAATGCTTGGTATTTTTAACCCTTTTTTTTTTTATAACTTTTTTGGTGTGTGTGCATTTGGTCAGGCCGGACAAGAGTCCAATTGTTGGCCTTCAACATGACCCAATTTTCTTAATTTGTTAACTGATCTTTTGGCTACAAGCTCGATGTAGTTAGTAGTTGAAAGCTCAGTTTCTTTAGCCCCAAGAGTTTCTAGCCCAATTCAAGCTGCATTTGTAAGGTTGAAAAAAGGATCCCAGGCTTAGAATTTCATCTTGTTCCTACCAACATCTTTTTGATGTCTAAACCAAGAGGTTAGGTGCGCCAATTTAGAGGAGTAGAGCACGCTTAATGAAAGATTGGGTTGAGCCATACTTAGATGCGTCATTGGGTTGCTAAATCCTGAAGCTAGGACTACTTTCAAAGAAAGGAAAATAAGAGAAGGGATTTTGACCGTAAGGCTATCCTAAGATCTAACTTTGCCCCTCATTGTTTGTGCAACAAAAGATCTACGAAAATGATGATCTTACCCTCAAGCTGTGCGATATCCCGTGTTTATTAGATGTTGCACATTTTAATCTTCTTGTCAAAAACTGAATCGCACATATTCACCTTTTCTCTCATTTCCAAAAACTCTATTTTTCTCGGTATCTTACTTGTTTGTGGTAAAAAAATGCCCTTAAGCTTTTAAAATAATCTCATATTATCTAGTTCGTCCATTTCACTCATCACAAGGGGTATACGAGCTCTATCTCATCATACATAAAAAAAAATGGGAGTCTTATGTGATATAAAATGACATTCTTTTTTCATTCTTTGGAAGGATGGAGAATGTAAAATCACATTAGAAAGAAGATGTTAAGGTTAAAAAAAAGAAAAAGAAAAAGGAGAAACAAAGAAAGCAACAGCCTTTAAATATAAAAGAAAGTGTTCTCCCACTTTTTATGGGTAACATCGTAGTTTTTGCAGCATCCTTTGCCATACGAACAATTGGTTGAATATCTTTTAAATCTCAACGTTGATGGGCAAAAATCAAATTTTAGTACGACTGGAAGATTAACATTCAATTCAAAATCTTCAAGTGATGCCCCCAAGGAAGACACAACTGGCAGAGAATTCTAATTAAATAGCGACCAACCATATTCAAAACGACAGTCAGAGTTGGGAATTCCAAGCTCCTCGAATGTTTCATTCATTCATTTGGGCTTTGGACGTCCAAAATTCGGTAAAAGTGACTCAGTAAAAATTATTGAATATGATAGTCAATTCAACACCAAAGTTGCAGAATGGAGACGAGAATTTACAAGGTTTTGATAGTTTGACTTGAAACTTCAGGCGAGGAGATCTTAAGAACGTCGATTGTTGCAAAGAGTCTCAGGAGTACCAACTACCAAGTACCAATTCAACTCATTGTTTAAAGACAGTTCATACGGATCCATGTGGGAACCCTCCCTGGCTGTGATGGACTTCTCTTTATTAACCATCTTGCACATGAACCACTAGTATAAAGAAATGTAATTAGAATACATAAATAAAGGGATTCTAACGACAAAAAATAAGTTTAAATCTTAATTAAACAGTTTTATAAAGAAAGGTATAAAATGACAAGATCATGGTTTGTGCATTTATTTTTATTTTTTTGGACGAAATCACTCCAGTTGGGTTGACGATATCGTCATGTCAACCTTCATTGCAAAAAATGATATTTTGTTCCATCTTTTTTAACCTAGAAATGGAAAGGTTATGAAAATTATTGTATTTTGTGTTTAAGTAGTCTTTTATTAAATAATTCTGGCAATCTTCCTTGAGTGTATGGGTCTTATGCTTAATTTATACACATTGTTGCCCTCTTCACATGAGTTTTGAGAGTTCGAGTTTGGAGTGTAAGGTATTTGGTGCAATGCTTAAATGGGGATTTTCTCTCGATTTGGCGACGGCTTCGACAGTGACTTGAAGGGGTGAATTTGGGCATGCTTTTGTGAACCTTTAGAGTTTGAAGCCATTTATTTGGAGGAATCTTGTAAGTTTTGATGTCTATGAGCAATATGATAGTGAATGCGAGGTTTCTCTCAGGTTTTTTATTGTTTGTATGGAGTTTTAGATCCCGATAGTATTTCTTGTTTTATTAATCCGGAATCTTTGAACTAAGCTTTAAGAAAGGATTTGAAAGTGGATGGATTGAACACACTTCATTATGTGATATGTGAAAGAAACATCTTTTTGGTGTTTCTTCATTTATTTGAAATGGATATTCATCGTCATCCCCTCTAAACTTAACACAATCAGATATGAAAACCATCGAAGAAAAAGAATAGTCCGAAAAAAAGAAAAAAAAAAGTTGTACGAGATTGACGATATCATCAACCAAGTTCGTACATGGTTTTTCCATAAAAATCCCTAAATAATTACAAAGAGGGCAAATATTAACTTAACTAAAAGTTGCATGACAGTGGTCCATGGTCCACCTAAAATAAATCTTTCAGTTATCATAGTTCTGACCTTGTACAAGATGATTTTCAACAGGGCGACTAGGAACTTAAAAAAAAAAAAAAAAAAAAAAAAAAAAAAAAAAAAAAAAGGGGGTTGGTATTGAATGGTAGTTGTCTATCCATGGAGGGCCCATTCAATTATATTACTGTGTGCAGCCATTTCTCACCCAACTATCTAAATTGAATTCCTGCGTTCCCTCCTCTTTGAGTTGACTTCTTTTCCATGGCTGAGGCTTCTCTTCACACACGAGTAGAGCATACTTCTTTTCTCATGACTCGTATATTGTGAGGTTCAACCCATTAGTTGGGCACTCAAGAAAAAAAGAGAGCCTAATCATCTAACATCAGAATAAATACATCCTCTAACATCAGAATAAATGGAACCCTATAGTCAGCCCTATAAACCCACTAATAGGGTTATAAGCTAGCTATTCAAAACCACTCGAAACATAACCATCCCACTGTTTGGCTCTTCATCAAATTCTAATTCAATTGCAGATGGCCCCACTGTCATTTTGATTACTTGTAAAAGTTAAGAGGATTTGGCCCCAAGTCAATTCACAAGGGGGCACTCGCAAGGTTTGAATTTCGTCAGTGGGTCCCTTTGTGCTTAGGTATTATCTTCTCTGGACTATAAAGAGTCCATAATAATGTGCTAGACATCTTGTGGTGGATGCAATAATTGACTCTTCAAAACAAATAATAATAGTTTAGTACATAATCAAAGTGTCCCAACTTAAAACATGCCTTTATGCAAGAAACATTTGTAAATCGTATAATGTGTGGTCGAAGCAGGTACGAGTTTGTCATATATATTGTGATCACTAAGCAGCCAAACACCTTTATATCGTATAATAAATTAATGATTTTGGGCAAGTGACTTTGCATCTGTTCTCTTGTCTCCTTGTCCAGACCAAATAAACCAAAAAACCGAGTGAGTGGTGGTGGTGCATGGAATATTAAGCAAATGTGTTTCTCATTTTCTTTTACACCCACGCTTTCCATGAGACCTCACCTCATCAATCAATCAATGAACGTGTAAGCGTCCCATTTTCATCCTTGACGCCAGTTACAGAAGGTGGCAGAGACTCTGAATCCTTTCTCTTGACTAGAGAGAGAGAGAGAGAGAGAGAGAGGAGAAATTCAAAACACTCCATCTCACAAATGGTTTATATGGGGACCTTAATCTAACAGACCCAAAGAACTAAGCCAATCATAGTATATATATACTGTCATCGTCGTAATCTTATTCCATTATACTTAATAAGCTTACATAATTCTATTATTTAATGACACAAGTTTGTTATTTGGCAAGTAGGTGGAGTTGGCATTAATTTGTCGCAAACAAGCCCAATTTCTTTTTTTATTTTTCTCTGTTTATTGAAGGCAATGGGGTGAATGATAGAAGGTTGACATTTTGTATAAGACAAATTGCATGGCTAAAAACTTACTAAGCACGGGCGTCTTTCGTTAGTAAGATTGATTTTTGATGTTTGTATATTCACATCTCACCCTATCAGGTAGAGCCGTAGAGCTAATGAACAAAGATCTATGTCCCATAGCACATTTTGTGTCCTCAAAGTCCAAACAAACACACCACAGCTAAGAACCGCACATGTGAAGTCGGGTTTGTTTGCTAAGAGATGCAGGAAATTTTAAGGTATTATTGGTTATTTTTCACGTTTTGGGTATTTGAGTGGGACTTTGTGTGCCACGTTTTCTTCTGGTCTTCTATCTGGCCTCTTTGTTTTGGGGGGCCTAAATAAGTTGGTTACTTAAAAGGATGTTTTTATCTTTTTTAATTTCCTTATATGTGTTTTAATTTTAGTGGAGAGAGATGAAAGCTTTCAACAAATCCAAGCAATCTTTTAAATAGATAAGAAATTGCATGTCACTAGATATATAAGTCAAGTTGACACCATAGACAAACTTTTCTAAAAAGTTGTACAGTACGCTATATAATTCAATGGTAGTTGATGATAAAATTAATGTCAAATTTGGATGTGTGTCAATCATGCAAGATAGTTTCATGAGGTGAGGTATTAGTTGATGAAAACCCTCTCTCACTATCCACATGCATTTGTTTGCAAGAATTTTTTATCCAAAATTCCGTGAAACATTTGAAATTTATTTATTAATTTTTAGAATCTCAAAATTAAATATTTAAAATGTCACTGTTGACTTTTGAAACTCTCCCAACTCTAATATTCCAAACTTCAAGGATATGTTGGATGATTTGAAAAACATGCTCAGAATGGCATATGAACCAAGTAGAAATGGAGTGCCAGGTTGATGCTAGTTTTATTTCTCATCAGCCTTTCAGAAACCAATTCTCTGGCACTGGTTCTTTCCTAATCTTGATCATTTCATATCACTCCTTTTCTGGAATCACAATGAAAGAGAGATGCTTGAAATCTTGAGTGGGACCCATATAGCATGCTTTGGGTTTGTCTTTTCATCTGAACTCTTTCCGAGGAAGACGGATGCCGAATGTGGACCTCAGAAGTCGTTGTCATGGAAAAAGATTGAGGGCACTCACTCTTCATGACAGCTGCATTTTCTATCCATGCATTTTAAAACAAATTCTCATTTTACATGTTTTAGAATACGAACCGGCCATGAACCGAAGATTCAAAGGCACTTGGTCTATTGGTGAATAGAACTTGGTCTGTGGGCGGTTATTTCCAGCTGAACCGTCCATAGTTTCTTTTTCTAGAGTGTATGGCCTATTTGAAAACCGACTATTCTTCTATGTCCGTGAAATCCTGCATCCCTCATGCACCGGATAAATGAACCCCGTGGTTGATGGATGATTTTCTTCTACACACCGATGCAGTGTGCATTGTTGCCGTTCGTCACATAGAGCCAGGTGAAATTCAGGGGGTTCCTGCCTATGGAGATGGGTCCAGATGCTCACTCTTGCAAGAGCAGTGTGTAAGAGAAAATTTTCCCTATGGTTGACATGATTCAACTGCATGGAAGCAATTCTAGCTGAGCGGAACCTTATGTAGTGGTTTAAGGCTCAACTAGATCAGACTGGTCAGCCTATCTTTATCTTGGCACAATGGTTTAAACCAATTGTTTGGATCATTAGGTCATGGATTTGAGACATGGCACCAACAAAAGATCAAACTGGTCAGTTTAGCCCGATCTCTGAAACATTGGTTAAATGGACATGCAAAAAGTTAAATAATGAGCTGCCTGTGGTTTAAATTAATTGTTTGGATCATTAGGTCATGGATTTGAGACATGGCACCAACAAAAGATCAAACTGGTCAGTTTAGCCCGATCTTTGAAACATTGGTTAAATGGACAAGCAAAAAGTTAAATAATGAGCTGCCTGCACAGAGAAAACTATTGTTCTTAAACTGGACTTGGCTCTCCTTATCTGTCAAGCCGACTTGGAAGTGCACCAAGTAAAATGAGTCCATCCGAGTCTACCAAAAATTCAATTAGACTCACCCGAGCAGAGTTGTAGTCAATTCATTGGCCTTTGGGTCGGGTCAGTCCCGTGAGTAAAGTACTAGGAGAACGAACAGTGTGGAAAAAGAGAGGGGGAGTGCAAATAGACCAAGAGGATTCTTTGGTGTTTGCTCTAAAGATTGAAGCTTTAGTGAATGCAAATACTACAATGGATACCCCACCCCCCCCCCGCGCATATGCAAAAATCGGGTAGATGGTTTGCCTCAGAATATGGTTCCTACACTATATTACAATCAATGGTATAAGATAAAGCGGAAAGTGAATGTTCAAAAGATCACATTCCAAATGGCACCCTCACCTTCCCCGCAACGCTGATGAACCTCCTCCATTCTCTCAACTGATTTGCAAATGCCACTGCAGCTCCAATCAAAAGATGCAGCGCAGGTGTTCCCTGCCTGGGCCTTCCATTCGCAATCTGTCCAAACAAAATGCATTGCATATGTATTTGGTCAGCACAATCTTCCACATTGAACTTAAGTAATCAACACAAAAAACAACAATTGCAATAATTTTGAGGGCATTCTAAATAGAAATATAGAATCGATTAACTCGCTGGTCTAGTGATGGCACTGTTATGACAATAAATTTGAGAATTTGCTCTGCCATCTTTAAGTGTTGAGGAATAGGCTCCACCCAAGGAGAGTATTGAAAAGTATTTGTGCTGCCTCTACTATCACCTTGAGGTTTTGATGGGAATGCTTAGCAAAGGAAACTTGATAATAAGTGCACTAAACATTAGTAACATCACGCAGTTCATGGAAAATACGGCATTGCTATCTAGGAAATAGTGGAATAGTTTATCTATTTAACACTACGAAAGCAAAATGGAATCCCTCAAGCTGCATAGTTCTATTAGAGCATTGACAGCAAACCGTCTTGTGATGATCTAATGCTCATTATACTTACCAGCAAAAGCTGAGAAACTTTTGAATTTGATTTGTTAAAAGGCAAAATAAAAAAAACTTGAGGTCGTTGCTTAAGAACCTTTAAGATTTGTTTGAGCCTTGTTATTTCAGCCATTTTTTCACTCAGTTTGGGCATGTATTTATGCAAGCTCAAGAATAAATGCGTCTGCCACCTAATTACCAGATGCAAGGCCTTTTGGATGGCCACCATGTGGTACTTTGGCTTACATTTACAAGTACATCAACCTAACTGCTTGTGACAAGGAACTGAAAAATGAGTAACCCTTTTTCTGTTGTGCCGGCTGTGGTCCTCTAGTATACTTTCATGCCACAAGTAAGGCCTGCAAGACACAAAGCCACCCTACTGACCTTGTACATGCACGCTTAATACACGTGCGTAAGCAAGCACAGTGAAAACAAATAAATAAAGCACTCAGAATAGCCTGCCATAACACCAACCTTCTCCCCAGGTTGCACATATTATCAGTACACAACTTCATCCATATAGGTTGATCTTACACATAAAGATGGTTCATCTTACACTGACAAAACCATTTTCTTTGTTTCTTAGAGATGACAGCACAATTCCATCACAACCATTAAAATTCAAAGTTCATTTTAGTACATTGAATCAATGAATAGGCTTGCACATAGTAGCACACTCATTTGACAGCAAGCAACCACATACACCAACACAGTCATAAAACCTAACTCTTCCAAATAGCTTTCTAAAATGCCAACTTTCTCCAAAATTTCGCATATGAATATGATCAATGCACAACTTCATTAGGCTGACAAAGCCCAAAGGTTAATCATCCTACACTGAAAAAAAATCAACGATCAACTGTGAAATTTGGAGTTCAAGAAGTAATTTGAATCAATTAGTAGTGGTGCTTATATATATCATGGGGAACTTATTTGTTCAACCAAAGCCCACGGGGAGTGCATGTTTTTCCTTATTTTATGTCAGAAGGAACAAAAGATTAATTTTCTCCCTATGTAAGTCTGAGAAATATGACATTGACCACATCGACTTTTGTCCAGTCTAAAACTCAAGACAGTATTCAAGATTCTTGGGTTCTGGAAAATGTGGAGAGTTCTGCCCTTCGTTTCCCCCATTTAATCTTGACATTTCATCACTTCTCAAATTGTTTGTTTCCTACAGAAACTAGGATAAGCTGTCAAATATCTATGTCAAAACAAATTGAGACGACGAAACCACCACTCAGCAAAGTTTTCTGTCACTAGGCAGGTATTGGCTCTGGTCTACCTTGCAGTTCACAGTTCGTGGATTTCAAGTGGATTCAGTACTCAGATTACCTCTACCAGTTTGTTCAATTCATCACGGAAATTGATAAAACTCACAGCTTACTCCAGTACATTGATTTGCCCCACTGTGAACTTTCTCTCAGTTCTTGTTCAGACCCTCCTATTTCTGATGTTCAGTTCTCTATGACATCGGCAAACTTTGAGAAATGGATGGTTTTAGGGGGCTAACCATTCATTAATCTTGATAAACTTCATGGAAGAGAAATAGCAAAGTGGTACAGGAGATTCTTGGGTTACTAATTCGTCAAATGTTTCAGAAAATTCGGAAATCAGACAAAAAGGGAGATCTGGTTCATGATGAATTTTGTATCAGTATGTTTGCATAGGGACAACGTGGAAGTCAAACCATGATGTCAACTATAAGGAGTTGATAAAAGACAAAGAACCAAGTTGGTTGGAATCCATTCCATTTTCACTAACATAGTGAGATGATAGAAGACAAAAAAACCAAGTCATCAGGAACCCATTCCACTGTCAGTAAAACATTTTCTTGCAACTTAGACAATTTCAGTCAGAAACTTACCAGGGGGGCTCCCACAGCAGAAGCTTCGTTCATCAATATGCTCAACATCAAGACCAATAAACCAAGATCCTAGAGAGACATCTTCATTTGCATATCTATGTAATACGTGCCTTCAACAAGAAGAATAAGAACAAGGGGAAAAAATAACTTAGATAAGTTTATTTAAATGCTAAAGAACACATTTTAGAATATATAAACTCACCGATTAACTGATATGTAGGTTGCCAAATCTTTGGAGATGGCATACAGCTGTCCTGTTGCATGCCTAAAATACTTGTTTCCCTCCTCACCAAACTTCCAGTATTCAGGCTCATGGTACTTGACCCCTCTAAAAATATCAGCAACAACCATTGTTATAGTCAATCAAATGAGGGGGGAAAATACATGAATTACAAAGTTTCATGAGGGATTATAGGACCCTGACTCCTACACCTTAGCATGGGTGCAGTATGCTGAGGATGATTGCTGCAGACTTGCAGTTAAGTATGATGTGGGCCCCCTCATTTTTTTAATGCAGACAATTAACAGTTGGGCAGTACTGTTATTGGATGTGGATGCTCCAAAAACATTCTGGATTGAAAGACCCAATTCTTTCATCTTTCTGGACCATGGCAGTATTTCCTTTTCTAACAGTCTATGTAGACCACTGATCTGATAGTAGTGTCGTAATATTGCAATCCAGAATAGTGCACTTACAGAGTCAAGACCCTGGAATTTCTTTCTAGATAAATATATACAATTGGAACAACAATAAAGGATTTGACAATCTTACTTCTGCGCCAGCACTGGTCCGGACTTCATACAACCTAAATAAACACGTGGTTTTGATTTATGCCGTGCCAAAAGAGAAGCAACTATACCTGTTGCCATATACTACTGTCAATTTAGATTCCTCCCACTTACTCCATATCACAGTATATGATTGTTTAAATGAAGAAAAAGATGAAAAAACCTCCTAACCGGGATTGACATGAACATCATCATCAACTTTGATGTAAAAATCAGCATCCCATTTTTCCACAGCCGTTGAGAAGTATATTTGAGTTTTGGAAGATAACTCATGATAACCTTCTATGTGATCCTGCAAAAGAAATGACACCAGAGTTAAATGATTTGCAATGTAATTGCTATGTCATGAGAGGCATATCCACAAAAGATAATTAAAAAAGCTCATGATCTATGATTCCCAGATATGGGTATGGACACAGGTACAGGGAACGGGGATGTGACTTTATACAGTTGAAAATTTAGGACATTGATACGGATACCAGCGTCCTAATTTTTTCTTCAGATCACTTTTGGATTAATGGAAGTATCATTGCTTTCGTTCCTTTCTAACACTTTTTTATGTTGAGACGAAAATTAAAATAACTATATGAAAAAATGGACTTTGTTTAAGTATGATGTGCTAAACTTGTACCATCAAGTACTGATATGAGAGTTATATCGGTCAGCTTGTTCAAGCATTATGGTATCATAGCTCGCGATGATTAGGCTCTTAAATAATCAAGAGCATCATATCCGAGAAAATCATGAAAACATTTATGATGTTAGAGCAAAACATTCTTAATTTAAAAGGATTGAAATATTTTAGTTTTAGTGAAAGCCAAGGGTGAGATACCAATGGAAAGCATTAATAACCCTCATGATGAAAGTTTGAAAATTCCTCAATTACTCATGAAATCTCTAGAGGAACATTACAATGAAGTGAACCATTCCCCAAAAAGCCCACATCCAGCCATTGGGAATAGGCTATAGAAACGGATCTCTTCCCTCTTTGACAAGCACATAAAAAAAATTGGTGGAAGTTAAAAATCAATGGCTTGGAATATCTGGGACACTATCTGGTGATAACCAGCCAAATGGCCCAATTCCCTTCATTTTATCATCTACCATGACCAACAAACTCTTCGATTTAGTGATTCAAAATTATTTTTTTTTAAAATAGCTGTTATCACAATTGTCATCATAATGATAATGGTCACTTTAAATCATATGAAAATAATGGCCATTGTTTTCAAACAGCAGTCTTTAGACCTAACATTAATATATAGCAGATTATAATGCTTCTTTCGGAGAATGAAGACTACATTATCTTCACAAAAGCATGCTACAACCTTGACTTGAATTAAGAACAAATTCATGATTAAAAAAATTAAAAAATTAAAAAAAATCCAGAAAATTGTCAACTCAGTGGTCCTTAGCAATCAAAGTTTGGGCGCACCAGTCTGAGGAAATCCTGATGCTCCTCGTCTTCCGCATCAATTGCACGGTCTAAAACACCACCTGTAGTAGCACTACAGTGCTCAACACCCAAGATCTTGTCAAAACTATGACTCAAATTTTACAAAATGGATGATAAATCCACTACGCAGATTCTCATATATCCTACCTGTGGCCAATAACAAAGCGCATGATGATTCCCTTATCTTTCTCAAGCTTTCTTAAATTCTCTCCTGCAATGAGAAATAACCCAAAAGGATCAGAACAAAAAAAAGGGTTTACATGTTTAATTTGGTGCATATAAAATGATGAAATACATAAATTTTAAGAAACCTTGAGGCATCCAGGTTGCTCTGATTGAATCTCTGCGCTTCCTGCTGCTGAATGCGGTTATGATTCCCATGACAAAGAAAACTTTCTGGCGCTCTATTTGTTCAGTTCCTGGTCCTGCAGTTATTGGTCCATGCCTGTTACCTGCTTGTGCAGCCCTAGCTGCAGCTAGTTGCATCTCCAAATTGGAGATTGTTTTATCTAAAGTCCTGCAAGTATTGTAACACGGAAGAACAGTCAGCATATACAAACACATCTTAGACCTCTAAGAACCATCAGATTCAGCACATCCAAAACATATCTTAGACCTCTAATGCCCCAAAAGTACTTGTGAACTTAATTGAATTCAAAAGAAACAAAAGCTTAGAATCCCAGAAAAGCCAACATGATTAAAAAAAAAAAAAATGCATAGCACACATGTCACCAAGTGTATGGAAGGGATAGAGAAGATTACATAATCACATTATGTGTTTGTGAAACCTGAGTAAGGATGTCTCCATCCTGAATGGGAGTCTCCTGAAACAATGGAAGCAAGGTTAGCTTTGCATATGCATGCATGTGCACACACATATTATAACAGACCAGTTTCCTGCCTGTACATCATCAAGCTCTAGCACGACATGCACGTGCACGACGTGCATATAGATTTACAAGTACAGGAGTGAGAATGCAGCTATGCAAAATCATTCATATTGATTTTAACCTACCTTCTTATTGCAATCATTTAACCGATCAACATCAATCTCTTGAGACTTCTCTCCAGAAGCCTGCTCATTTACATTGACTGGTTCAGGAACACTCCATAACCTAAAAACAACACAGAGTCAGCCATCAAACCTATTTGAAGTACACTAACACATAAATGTCATGAAAAAGACTCTGGGTTGGAAATAGAAGAGAGAATTTAACCAGTTCATGCATTTACACTTTCTCGATTCAACATGTAATCTCTTAACAAGAGCATTAAGATTTTTGCCTCAAAGAAGGCCAGTTGATCTGACAGTAAGAATGAAAATGATCTTAAAATGGTCATCTGGTCTTGTTGGTCATAATATTTACCAAATTGTAAGCAAAAACAAAATATAGGAACCCATCAAAGGAAAAAACAGGTGCACTAAATGATCGAGGATAATGTAAAGGAACCATTTTTGACAGAAAGTTGGATTAAAGAGCTCATCTGCACTTCTAAGGGATCGGTTCTCATAAACAAAAGCCCAAGTGGCTTCTTCGAGGTTTCCTATGGTTTTCGCCAGGGAGACCCTTTATCTCCATATCTTTTCATCCTAGCAGAGGAAGTTCTCAGCTTGCATTTGGAAAGACTCAAAAATCAAGCTCTCATCTTGCCAATATCCCCAACCCCGGATACTCCATGTCACCTGTTGTATGCAGATGATATCCTTATCTTTCTCAAAGCCTATAAAAAAGGCTTAAGAAGTGTCAAGTCTCTCCTTTCTAGATATCAAGAAGCATCAGGCCAATGATTTAACCTTCAGAAAAGCCAACTTTTTGTGGGAAATGCAGCCGTAGGATATGCAACTCTATTAATGACAAGTGTGAGATTCACCAAGCTAGCCTCCCATCTGCTTACCTTGGCATTCCAATGTTCTTTGGAGCTCCTAGGGATTTTCATTACTCAAAGCTTATGGACAAGTTGAGAGATAAAGTTTCAAGTTGGAAAAGGATATCTTTATCTTTTGCAGGTAGACTGGTCTTAGTAAAACATGTTTTGCCTAGCCTCCATATCCACATCTCCCTCTCAATCCCTATTCTGCAAAAACTTGTTTGCAAATTGAAAAGATCATGAGAAATTTCCTTTGGTCAGTGGATCCTAATAGAATCAAGAGTAACTTGGTGACATGGGATCTTGTTTGCCTTCCAAAGAGTAAAGGTGGCCTTGGTTTGAGCAGGGTCAAAGAGTTCAATGATTCTTGTATGTTGAAACTCGGTTGGGCAGCTGCTACATCAACTTCTATCTGGGCTAACTGGTTCTAGTTCAGGTACTGTAAATCTGCCTCTCTTTGGTATTCTTTCAATACTCCATCTGGCTCTTGTATTTGGATGGAAACGGATTCGTCTACACTCTCGGCTCATCCAAAATGCGAGCAAGTGGTCTGTTGGTAATGGAAAATCCATAAGCCTTTGGTTTGATAGATAGATTGACCATGACCCAATTGCCTACAGATTTCCAGATCTCGGGGCTCCTGGCACATTCCGAATGACATTCCCTATCCCCTCCAACAATTCTTACAGCGTGCTCATCAGATCCAATTGCCAAGCACAGAGGATCGAGTTCTTGATAGGATGATGTTAGGTTCCTGGTACAACCCCCGTGCGTACCCGTGGTGGAGTGATGCTCGAATGCCTTCCTAACACAATCAATAGACCATAAAACCATTGTTGTGTCGTTTCTCATCACCAATTGGTTTTGGTTTAAGTGGTAGCTCAATGGTGTCTGAGATCCTACAAGTGGTATCAGAGCTTGGTAAGGTTGGGGGTTCGAGTCACCTCTTGGGTGGTACCAATGAGGAGGGGGTTGTTAAGTTCCAGGTACAACCCTCGTGTGTACCTGTGGTGGAGTGATGCTCGAATGCCTTCCTAACACAATCAACAACCCATAAAACCATTGTTGTGCCATTTCCCATAACCAATTGGTTTTGGGATAAATAGTAACTCAATGGGATCTGAGATCCTACAGATGATTTGGATACGGGAAACAATGAAGGCCACTTCACCGTTTCGGAAGCATGGAACCTTGTTCGTTCTCGGGCACCTGCACTTCCTTGGGCTAAATTGGTTTGGAGCACCTTCATTCACCAAAGATTCTCTTGCATGATTTAGCGTTCTTGAAAAGGAAAACTCCGACTAAAATTTGGGCAAAATCTAATGGTTTCTCCCTAGCATCGAGATGCCACATCTGCCACTCCAACAAGGAATCTGATTACCACATTTTCTTTGAATGTGACATGGCTATTCATCTTTGGAAGTGGCTTCTTTCTTTAAATGGGTGTCTCCATGCCGACCCGCTCTCTCTGCAAGGTCCAGATGGTCAGCTCTCTCCAAAGATGGAGATGATATCGGAAGAAAAAGTGCAGCTGCAGTCTTCTTCCCCCTCATCTCCATTATTTGGTCAATCCATAATGACTCAAAGTTCAACAATTACAACCCCCTCCCACCTAGAATTAAATCTCTGCTTCTTGAGTGCATCACTGAGATGGTCAATAGCCTCCCAGATCACATTCAAAGGCAGCAACTCTATCCTGTCCTTCACCGCCTCATGTTAAGCAACTGATGCTCTTTTGCTGAGTGTAGCACCTGCTGCTCCTGTTTTTCCTTATGGTTTTCAGATGCCCCAATTTAGAAGTCTTTTCTAGCTTTGGTTTTTTTTTTTTTTTTTGCTACGTATTGGTTTCTTCTTGGATTTTAGGGGCCTTTTAGCCTTGTTCTTTGCAGGCAAAGTCCTGTTTTTTGTGGACTTGCCTTGTTTTTGTTTGTTTTCTTTTTTTAATACAAATGACCTATAGCAAAAAAAAAAATCTCATTAGCAATTGAAAGGTTCCCATAGAGATCCCTTTCACAGGTTCATGAAATTAGAAAAGTGAAAAAAAAAAAAAAAAAAAAAAACCAACAACAACAACATGAAATTGACAAAGAGATGCATTGAACTGATACACTTGTACTACAAACCAAATTCACATCACACTACCCATAACAGAATACTGTACTACCAGAAACCCATCTATATTACAATTCATTTGCTATTCTACTCAAACAAACATTCCTCTCAATTACTACGATACTCGATGACAGTCAGCTTTGTAAACTACACCAACTTGGTTTTAAAAGGCTTAACCACAAACTGTCTGAAACTTTAAACAATGAGCTAGTTGCAGGGGTTTAGAGCTTTAATAGAAACAAAGGAATGTAAAAATCCTTTAAGACAAAATTTTGAAAATAACCTTAGAAACATCATCTTAAACCATATTTAGGTAAGGGAGGTTTTTTTTTATTATTTTTTTACTCCAGCAAAGGGGGTTGCGACCCAAGAGAGAACCCGGCATAAACAAGGGAAGGCAGCCGACTCAAGTGGAAAAGAAGCCCGCACAAGCAAGAAGAAAGCCCATACAAATGGGCAAAGAGCCCGCACAAGCAGGAACCAGGAAGAGGTGATGTACCGGGGGTTCGAACCCCGAGCAGTCAAGTAAGAACTGACGCTCCTTACCACTTGGGTAAGGAGCCGTTCTTAGGTAAGAGAGTTGAATGCACACAAAGAAAATGAGATTAAAATAGTACAGCAAACTTCTTTGCACAGTCTATCTGCATTTTACATGACAATGTCCAGATCAGAAATGATCAGCAGCAGCGGCTTTGGAACTCTACTACATCTTTTTGCGACCCTCATATAATGCAAGAATTTGAATGCAGAGACTAACAACATCCATGTTATGCAATGGCATCAACATAACAAAAACCCAACAATGCAAGAAGTATTCATTTGAGTTCCCGTGGATGTATCACCCAATATTTCAAGTGAGTAGGTGATTCAAAGCAGAAGGGAAGTTTATCGTTACCCAGTGGAAAGCAGGAACTGCATCATGAGTGCTTCTGGAAACTACCGGTGCTACTTCTAAGAGCATAAGGGGACACCCAAATGCCCCTTAGAAAATACAATGGCACACATAGAATAGGCCAATATAGACCTCAACTACCAAATCAATAATGGCAGGTACCCTTTTTTTCTCTTCCTTTTGTGCTCCCTGTCAATTGCCAATACTCATTTATGGAAGAAAAGGTCTCGGAAACAGCCATTGAGCCATTGTGATTTCCAACTTCAGATAGACCCAAATGCAAACATCCATTCTGGCAAATATTAAGACTAGATGCAATTTAATACATTCAAGAGCAGAGCAGCCCATTCTACAACGCTTTTGTTCCAAACCCTGCTCAAAAGCACCGAATTCAACCCATAGAATAAGCAGAATGACCTTGCACTTAAAAGAGCCCACCCCATTAATTAGCTTTCACAAGCACAATAAATGGCAAATGCAGAAACTACATGATCAAGAGTAGATGCATCACAATCGCACAGAGCATAAATTTGGGTAATCTGAGAATGAAAATCAGCAGGAGTAAGAAGAAGAAAGCCCCAGCCCCACTCACATTACGAATCTATCGAACAAAACAGCGCAACCCCAAGAAATGAAATGAATTCTCACTATTATTTCTTGTAACCCAGATATCAAAACTATCAATCAAATGCCAGGTTTGCAATATCAATATTCATCATATCAAAGCAAAAGTTTTTGCTACAAGACTAGCAAAACAAAATAGAGCAATCAAATGCAGATTACCTGTAGAACCCCACAAAAAAAAAAAAAAAAAAAAAAAAAAGAAAAAAAAAAAAAAAGAAAGAAAGAAAAAGAAAAAAGAAATAGAATAAAATGAAGTACTGAAGAAAAGAAAAAAAAAAAAAAACAGAGAGTAACAATAAGAAAAGGAACCTATTAACCACAAAAACTCCAAAGCAGAAGCTGGAAATGCAGAAAAGAGAGACCCATCTGGGGGAGACTCCTCCACCCTTTTGGTGTCTGGTCACTATCATCAGCCTCATCTACCGCTTTCAGAACCTCAGGTTCATGCCTCCATGACAAGCTGCTGCTGCTTCTTCCGCTTCTCCTACTTCCTTTTATTTATTAGTTCAAGCTGCTGCTCCTTCTTCTTCTACATTCATGGTAAAGAGAATATCTGGAAAAAAGCAGAGCATTCAAGCCGAAATCGAATGCAATACAGTACTAGACTTACATGTTGCCCCGTGCCCCGTGCCCCGTGCCTGACGGGACAACTTGGGTGAATTCCCCAGAACACCCTTTTCTGGGTGTTGGGTGTTAGACGTTATGGTCAAATTACACTTTGGATTGTATTGAAAACATTACATCAAAATTCAAATCCAACCTTGATTCCATTTTGGGGTATGCTACATTAAAAAAGATACTATTTCGATAGGGATGTGGAGGGGTTGGGTCTACAGTGAGTGAACAAGGTCAAGAATCCACACCTGCTTCTCTAAATGGGTCCATAATTAGAGCCAAATCATAACTTGATTGGGACAAGGCCCCAAAGATGGGCCATGTTCAATTTTTTTATTTTATTTTAAGAGTTTGAGTCCTCTGGGTAGTAGTATGTCAGGTAGTGGGGCTTCCATTGTCAATAACATGATGGGGTATACAGAACGCACTTTTTCATGATTGATAATCAGGTAAATGGAGGTCCAATTGTGCTACGGTGACCAACATGGATCATCCAAACAATAGACCACCTCTTGGATGGGGCAAAACTCTTCAGTCATGGTCCATATGCATGGAGAATAAGAGAAGATAATCCGGAGAAGAAGTGGTCCTTTTCATGGAGAAAACCATCAATGTAGACAGAATCACTGATTTATTCCCTTCCTTTAGCTATTAAAAACCCATAAATGTGCCACTTGTAGTTGTAGGACACTCATGAGATGATTAGGATAGCTAAGGGGGAGGTTTTAGGGAATTTTTTTTTCTTTTGTAAGTGGTTTTAGGTCAATTGCTAATCCCTTCAAAAGGCCCAAACAAAAACTTGGAGTATCACAATTCCTCTTTGGCTTTTATTAGCGGTCACTAAAGTGAGTTGCTTCAGAAATATTCAAAGATGTTTAATTTTCTGTCAATATCACATTGAATCAGCCAATTGAATTTAGAATAGACTGCACTGTCAAACTTCATTAACAATAATAAATTGTTGTGATTTCTTACAATTAAGTCATCTGTTAGATAAACAGTCCAAATTCTAGGCCATTGTATATGTGATGCCCAAATAGGACATGGATATAGCATGGCGATGGGCATTGACATGAAAGGGACATGGGTTTTACACACAAAAGAGTAAAATATCAAATATGACACGATTCGATACATTGCCTATTTTGAAATATCCATGCATCCTAACATAGTACTCCATTGAACGTTAAACCCCAAAACTATAGTGATTAGCTCATCACAGGCTGCAATGGCCGCTAAATGGATGGTTAGGATAATCATATGAAGATAATAAAAGGGAATCTCATTTGGAACAGAGAGCTAGGCCCCCAGCCCGCCTAGACCTTCAGTAACTTTCTCTTGAAAGCAAAGCATCATTTATTTTGGCCTTCTGCATTATAATGAGGTTGGACAGATGTAAAAATGCTGTGACGGGAACAGTCTGATTGGCCCCGCTTTGTCATGTAAATAATGGAAAGTCTCTTTTTTCTTCTTTTTCTTCTCGTCCAATCTTACCATCTCAAGCATCAAATTTATTAATAGTAAAGTGAATCATTGAAGTGAAGTAAAAATGGCTTTGAGAGTCTGCATTCCGATTGGGTAAGCCTATCTTCTGTTACAAGAGATGCCAACAACTGCACAGTGTGAATTATATGATGATAATTCAAATTGTTCGTATATTGAGTCTCATCCCTTTCAGTGGCATATTTTCAAAATCAATAGGAGTTCATCTCACCATTAGATTATTCACGTGACTAATAATGTGATTGACATAATACTATGCATTATCAATCAATTATGTTAAGCCATGTTATCAGTCATGTGCACCGTCTAATGATGGGACAAATTCTTATTAAAGTGAAATTTAAGGATATGTCATTGGAGGGGACCGGATTCAAGATAAATGGTCCGGATTATCATCATGTGGGCCTCATAAAGGATGGGATATGGTATATGGCCTTGTTTGTTTCTCTAACTAAATTTCTAAAACCTTAAAGAAAATTGAATCCTTAAAAAAAATATTATAAAGGTGAAAAGTGAGGCACATGAGATAAACACGGAGATGACACCCTCGTTTTATTAAAATTAGATCTTCATCTCTCTCTTCTTGAATTGTAGTCCCTTACATTTGTAAGAGGAGGTGTGAGGGATTTGGTCCCTTCCTTTGTTGCTGCCGGAGAGGTCCCACTGTTGACATCTGTTACAAGGGCTCATGTGTGATTATGTATGAGCGGACCCCAATCTCAAATTTATATGCCCCTCACTTGCCTCTGTTTTTTATCAGATTTCTTAATTATAAGGAAAACTTTCATATTCTCTCTCTCTTTGATTAAGAGGTAAGAAAATAAGATTTCCTAATCTTAGGCTTTCTAATATGATTAGGAGAGATCTTCCTTTTTTTTAAAAACAGGGGCCTCTTGTTCCCCTCAGAAAAATAGCCTTCTCAAGAAGAAAATAATATTTCCTTAACCTAGGCATTGATCCAAGCCATTCATCTTCTAATTGTATGATTAAAGACTCTCTATCCTAATTTTCAGATCATAAAAGTAAACCAGAAAATGCTGCTCTCTGTTTATCAATCACTAGTTTCCATAACAATAACGGATGTGCAGCCTATTACTTTTGTACTGCAGCTAAAGTCTCAACACCCACTTTGTAGATGATCGAGATTAAATATCTCACACCAATCATGCTTTGTTGATGATAGAGATTAAAAATCCAGCAACAACCATGTTTTGGGGCTCCCCAAAATGGATAAATTGTGAAAGAAAAAGTTTATGTTTTTACCATCTACTTCCCTGGACGAGAATCAATTTGTAATTCAATTGGTTGGGGTTGCCAACTCTCTATTTTAAACCCATAAAAGGATATAGACAATGCTGATTGCTGAGTGTTTGGCAATCGTGCCCAAGAGATACAAACGATCCGAATCCTATGTACGAAAGAATAATTGAATCGAAAAAGCAGAGCTGTCTTTAGCTGTCCTAGGACATGGACAAGTCTCGCCTGCACCAGTGCAAGACATGTGCAACCCCACTATTGGAATGCTCACGGGTTTTCAGCATATCTGACTAACAATCCATTCACATGTCCCATGAGACCAATCATTCCGATGAGACCAATCATTCACACAATAGTAAAAATCTTAACCCCTCAAAAACTTAGACACCCCCCAGCATGACTTTTCTTCTTCATTGGAAAAAAAGGAAATCAATCAATCAATCAATCATTCTAGAATTAAACTTTTTTTTGAGTTTCCATGTATTCTGTAACCAAACTTCACTTTCAAGTTTCAACCAACAAATGAATTCCTTGGAAAAACAGACATGTCAATGAGATACGAGCGTCTCGAAGCAGTTAAGCCCATCAAATTCCGGTGCAAAACAAACCGGACTCGGGTGCCTCTTCCTAATGTGCGTCGAGGGTGAGTTTTCACTCTGCTTTTCATTCTTCACCGACATCACCACCCTCTCCTTCTCATTCTTCTCAGCTTTCTTTTCTGAAATCTTAGTCATTCCCTGTAGAAAAAACCAAAACTTAAACATCATATGAATGAAAAGCATTACCGCTTTCTCGAATAGCATTGATCAGCGGAGGAAATTTAATATGGTACAAAAGTCAACCGACGTCGTAAATATGTAAAGATTCAATGAAAAGAACCCAAATAAAATTCTTCGAAACATAGATTGATATATAACCGAAATAAAAGAGAAGCTTTTTACCTCAGAAGGGGTGAATGCAGCTACAGAACTTGAAATGGACATGGTGAAATATGGGGAATTGGAATATTGCTATTGCAAGAGCTGAAGAAAAACGTACGGTAGAATTGAATGAGGGGGGCTGGTGTAGGTTTATATAAGGGGAAGGGAGAGAGAAGAAAGGAAAGCGTGAGGGGAAGGAGGAATCTGGAAGGTCAAGGAAAGTAACTTCCTTGTTTTGGTGTTTGGGTTAGGAGAAGAAGAAGACGAGTCTTTGGGATGTCGGCGTGGGGCGGATATCTAATACGTATTAGCAGGGCGTTGGCAAGGACACGTGGTGCTTAAGTCACACGTTTTCTTGTTGGAGCGGCAAAAACATAGGGGTCGGACTGTCGGAGAGTGGGATTAAATTAGAAGGTCGTATCCAGGTGTACGGTTATCAATGAGCCGAGCCCAACTGGCTATTTTTGGTTGGAGTTCAAATTTCAGAATCATGGTTTATTTTACAAGCTTTTTGCCTTTTTTATAAAGGGATATAAGTTTCAAAAAATTTTAAATTAGGATTAAAGTTTTTAATACTTTCTCGATTAAGTACAAGTAACCATTTAAAGGTATTTTTCAACAATTTTTTTTAATATCTAAATTATCATTTCTTTCAACAGGGTGATTTATGGCAAATATTTTTCCCACGGTGATCGGCGACATGTCTCGTTGTTGCCAGAAGCATACCATGGCCTTAAATATTAGGAGATTTGGGTATTTTTTTTAATTGAGGAAATAAGTTATTTAAATAGCTAGATGTCCTTAATTGAGAACTTGTCGAAAAACTTAGGCCCTAATTTAACAAGTTTTGAAACTTGTGTCTTTTTTAGAAAAAAAAAGTAAAAACTTAAGGCCTTATTTAAAAACTCCACTTTATTTTATGGGCTTGAGCTTAACCTTGACCCCATTTAAGGGTGGCTATTCAAGATCCAACTCGCCAAGTCCAGGTTTAGTACAACTTTTTCTTTTTTTCCCTTTTTAGCTTAGCCAAGGGGGCATGGACTATGATAACACCTATACATGCAAGTGGAGAGCCCTTACAAGTGGAAAGGGATGTGAAAGGGCAACATGTCCAGGAATCAAACTTTGTGTAGTTGGATGAGATATGAGATTACTAACCAATGCAACAAACCCTAAAACTCTTGATTTAGAATAAGTGGAAATCCATCGTTGAGCTTATGTCCATTGAAAATGCGAGCCAACTAAAATAATATCCGTTACGGTGGATTGGATGCCCCCATATTTTACTCTAATAAGAGTCCTACCATATAAAACTATGTTAAATACATTTTTCATCGTACAATTATTCCTACAGCAGAGCCAATTCCTATTGGAGTAAAACTCGGAGACCTTTTATGCAGAGGAAGATGTTTCATTTTGAGTAGTTATAATTTTTAATAAATGAAGTGGTTTTTACTATTAAATACTACTCCTTCAAATTTCCCTTAAGAGACACAAAGAATCCATACTCTCCACAACTTGACTCATTCCACACTTCATAATTCATGGTAAAAGTTGATTATCTTTAGTTTCAAAACATCTGACCTGCTCAATAAATGGACTGGATTTGAGATGGGTATGTTGTTATTTGATGCACAAAACAAACCTCAAACCAACCCAACTTAATAAATTGCATTATGACCCATCAGCCCAAACGAATCTAACATGTTAATAATGGGTTAATTAAGGTTGACACTATTAGTATTTTTGTTGGCTAATTCATGGGTTGGACAAAACAGTGGGCCCATTGAATTGTATTTTCTAATTTATTTTAGAATGAATTGTGGTGGTGTTGTTGTTGGAAGAGTTGAAGCGAAGAATAGAAGAAAAAAGAAGATCGAGCGAAATCCCCCGGGCCCGATCGATCGGAGCCTCAGTCCAATCGATCGAACTAAATGTGGGCCCCAGTTATTTGGGTGGTCCGATCGATCGGATGCACCGTCCGATTGATCGGACAAGCGCAGGAATTTCTGAAAAGTCTCATATTCTGATTTTAGAAGTGTTTCCTTTGAGGCTATGTTTCCCAATTTGAGTCCTGCTTGTGCACTAAGTCTAAGGCACGAATTTAGGGCTATAAATAGGTTGTTACTCTCAACTCTAGAAGTTACCACTCTCATTAATCTAAGTCAGAGATATCTTAGAGAGAGATTGTTCTCTAGAGCGATTGAGAGATCGTTCTGAATGGCTGCTCTAGAAGGTCATTGTTGCTTCTGCTTTCCTGTAGAAGATTGATCATCTTCGTTGACAAGATACGAGATACGAGGAGATCAAGTAAGGATAACGAGGCACGGTGGATGTCGTGTCAGTGGATTCTTTGGAAGTACAACTACAGTCCTTAGGTCGAGGTACTGACTAAGGTAAATGAGCTTGTGAGTATATCTTATAATTGTTCGTGAACTCTTGATTTCTAGTTCGTGGTTTTTTCTCCCTTGATAGGGTTTCCATGCTAAATATTGTGTCTGCTTTCTTGTGGTGTGTGATTAGTAGATAACTAGTTCTATATTTTCTTATTGGTTTATTTCCACTATATTGATTGGTTAAATTAGAACTAGTAATCAATTCTAGTAGCCCTAAAAAAATTTCAATTGATATCAGAGCGGGTTACACTATTTTATTGTGTTAATCCATATTTTGCTAGAATAGATACCTATCTTGAAGGCACTTCAACCAATAAGCCTCCTCTACTAGATGGTTCTAATTATGCTTATTGGAAAGTCAGAATGGTTGCCTTTGTAAAAGCCATAAATCTGAAAGTATGAAAATCTATTTTGATAGGCTATTCCTTACCCACTATCACTACTGATGGGATAACCAGTTTTAAATATGAAAAACACTGGACAAATGATGAAGAATTGGCAGCCACTTATAGGGCTTTGAATGCTATTTATAATGGAGTTAGCATGTTTGAGTTTCGTAGAATTTCTGCATGCACTACTGCAAAAGAAGCTTGAGATATTCTGTAGACTATGCATGAAGGGACTGACACTATCAAATAGTCGAAACTTCATAAATTATATATAGCCTTCGAAACCATAAAGATGGAAGATGATGAAACTTTTGATGAGTTCAATTCGAAACTGAATGCAATTGTGAATGATAACTTTACTTTGGGAGAGCCAATTCCTGAGAATAGAATTGTGAAAAAGATTCTGCGGTCTCTTCCAGAAAGGTTTGATGCAAAGGTTGTGGTCATTAAAGAAAATAAAAATCTGAATATTCTCAGAGCTGATGAATTAATTGACAACCTTCAGACTTTTGAAGCAAACCTAAGGACTAATGGAAAATCAAAATCCAAATGTATTGCTTTGAGAGTCTCCAAAGAATCATTTAAAAAAATTGCTAGTGATTCTGATTCTGATTCTAAGAAGATTGATCCCCAAGTTACTATTCAGTTTATGAAGCAATTTCAGGTGTTTATGAAGGGGAAGAAAAATGATCTGAAAGTCCCTAAAAATTTGCTAAAGAAGAAATCTTCTAAAGGGATTCAATGTTTTGAGTGTCATGATTATAGACACATTGCTAGTGATTGTGCTAACAAAAAGCAAAAAAGAAGGCTTTCAATTTGACTTGGGATGATGATAAAAAATCTGAGTCTGAGAAGCCTGCCGCTAGCAAAGAAAAATTCATAGCATCAATACAACTTTAGTTGCTGTTACTCTACTAGTGTCTGATGATGGGACTGATCAAGATGTTAGTGAGTTAAAGACAGGACATGATTGACAAGCTAAACATCATATATTGTTTGCAAAGACCATGAAGATGCTCAAGATGAATGAAAAAGTGACTACAAGCTGGAAAGAATTTGAAGAGCATAATACTTCATTAAAAGCTGAATTGTCTGAAGCTCTTACAAAAGTGAGTTACTTAGAGGCAAAAAATAACAAGTTGGCAGATATGTTGACTACTGAAGCACAAAAGTGTGATTTGATTAATCACGATATGAAGACCTTGAAAGCTGAAAATATCGACTTGCAAGGAAGACTCAGGATGGTTCTTTCCGAGTTGGATTTAAGCAAGGCTTCCCTAAACATGATGAATATATGGTCTAAAAAAGTTGATGACATCCGGTGCAATCAAAAGGCGAAGACTAACATGCATGGCATTGGCTACATTGACGAGGCATCTACATCAAAAGTCAAAGGTACTAATTGTTTTGTTCAATAAATAGTTGTTACTAATCTTGCTGTTCATGTGTGACGCCCCGAAGTCCCACATCGACAATAGAGAGGAAAGTGAATGGGGTTATATGTAGAGCTTACACCCTTACCTTGCATGAGGCCTTTTGATGGGTTGAATCTCATCAGAAGCAAAACCGTGAGGCCCATGGGTCAAAGCAGACAATATCATGCATGTGTGAAGGGTGGGACGTTACATCATGTTACAAATACAAGGTAAGGATAGATCATTTGTATTGTTCTATGGAGTTTTGTCATTAAATTGACAAAGAGGGAGATTGTTAGTATTTTTATTGCTAATTCATGGGTTGGACAAAACTCTGGGTCCATCGAGTTGTATTTTCTAATTTATTTTAGAATAGACTGTGGTGGTGTCGCTGGAAGAGCTGAAGAGAAGAATAGAAGAAAAGAGAAGACTAGGCGAAATCCCCCAGGCCCAATCGATCGGAGCCTCAGTCCGATCGATCGAACTGAATGTGTGCCCTGATAAGTCCTTAAAAATGCATAATTTCATCATCATTTTAGAGTAATTAAGGACTTAATCTTCAAATCATGCACCATTTGAGTAAAAAACAAATCATGATTTTATGTTTATGGGCATTAAAATTTGAATTCGAGTCAAAATTCATTGAAAAATCGCATTTTCACATAAAATCATGAATTTCTCTATTTCTTGGCATTGGAAGTCACAAATTTCTCATTACTTTTTATTCACACATGAAATGATGAATTTTCGTTACACCATTGCTTTAATTAAAGAAAATTTGATAAAATGGTGACATTTTATGCATCTATTTAGTGTGAATTAGGGTCTGCATCTTGCAAATGTTCTTTTTCTATATAAAGAGATAATTCTTTGATCATTGATTATATTATTTGTATTTTTGTAGGAAAGTCCATTTCTTGGAGCCCGCGGAAGAGAATTAATGAAGTAAATGCACCATGGACCCACCTTCCTTGGACATGAATTCCATGGTAGGGTCTGCTCTCATATATAAAAATTCATATTTAATCTCTTGAAGATAAATTCTAGATTTGTGAGCCATGTGATGAGGTGTCTTATCTACTCTCCAACAAATATTACTTACATGTCATGATGGATGATTAAGATTCAAAACAAGCCAAATAAAGAAGAAGAAAAAAAATACAAAAAAAAAAAAAAAAATCCAGCCAAAGTGGAGGACGTCCATGCATGGTGTGGAGTTCAAAACATTGCATATTCTCAAGTGGGGCCTACTTCCTTAGTTGCAATGAAATTAATTTCAGATTTGAGGGGATCTTTTCAAGAGAAAAAATGGGTCCATCTAAGGATATTTTTCCAGCAATGAAGAGTTCTAAGAAAATGGGAAGATCTTACTAAGCAATCCAAGTTGGAAACAAATTCAAAGAGTGCAAGATTTTAACACTAAGTTGTTAAATTTATCTCCAAAAAGATAGGCCTCACGATTTGAAGTTTGCAACCCAAGAATTATCCCAAGGTTTCACACGTCCGGCCAATTAAATCTGAAATTTTCAGATTTACAAGTTTTTCTTCGAAGTGGGCCTAAGAGAGGAAGTTGCATAAGATAATAAGAATCCTATTTTCACTAGGATTGTGGGCCAATTCCTTAAAACTCCCTCAAAACCCTCTTAATCCTAATCCAAATTGAACCCCACACTATTAATCCTTACCCAAAACCAAAAACCTTACAACCCAAGCTATCAAAAAAAAATTATATATATATATATATATAAACCACAAAAAGGGTTGCACTTGAATATCAATCCCCCCATTCCCTTGGACGACCAACAACAAAACAAAACCTCCCCTTTTTTCATTAATTTTTCTTCATCTTCCTTCTTCAATCACTGCTTAATCCAAGGCCTTCCCTAAGGTACACCACCACTTGAATTTCTACTCCACCATCGCGCCACCATCGTTACTACTGTCGCTCCACCATTGGACCTGTCTTTCATCATCTTCCCTTGATTGGATTTCAGATAGAAAAATGAGAGCCGGTTGAATCGCCGTGCAAGACTGCGGGTCACTCTTATTCGTTTAATGTTTTATGTGTCTAGGGTAAGGTTGGATGCACTTTATTTTGATTCAAATAATTTTATAATGATTATTTGCTTATAATGGGTCTTTCATTAATAAATCAAGTTCATGAGGTCTTGGTCTTTACCAATAGGTCAACATTGAATTTTTGTACTTAGTGATAGTACGCACTTGGTGTGGTGTTCTTGATTTTTCTTGATGGCATCAAGCAAAGCAACTATTGCAATATTTTAGAATTAAAATTTATTTTTTTATTCTTTGATTTGATTTTATTTTTATTTTTATGCATCTTCATAATTGTTGCAATTGGTTGGACTGACAAATCTTATGGTGAATGCAGTAATTAGATTAGGTTTCTAGATTATGATTTTATTTTTCTTTGGTTGTAATTAATTTTTCAGACTTGTAATTAATTTCTTATTAAAGTAGGATTTGTGATATTTATAAAATTTTTTAGGCTAGAATTAGTTTTTTTCAATAGGACAGGTTTTGCGCGATTAATTACTCCATGTAGATCGACCTCGGACTTCACCGAGTTATTACTACAATCGTAACCTTGCACTTGGGGCTGACGATCATGCCCCAGTTATTTGGGTGGTCCGATCGATCGAATGCATTGTCCGATTGATCGGACATGCACAAGAATTTCGGGAAAGTCTCCTATTCTGATTTTAGAAGTGTTTCCTTTGAGGCTATGTTTCTCAATTTGATTCTTACTTGTGCACTAAGTCTAACACATGAATTTGGAGTTATAAATAGGGTGTTACTCTCAACCCTAGAAGTTACCAATCTCATTAATTTGAGTCAGAAATATCTTAGAAAGAGATTGTTCTCTAAAACCATTGAGAGATCGTTCTGAATGGCTGCTCTAGAAGGTCATTTTTGCTTCTGCTTTCTTGTAGAAGATTTATCATCTTGGTTGACAATGTGCGAGGAGATCAAGTAAGGAGAACGGAGCACGGTGGATGCCGTGTCAGTGGATTCTTTTTGGAATAACAACTACAATCCTTAGGTCGATGTACAAACTGAGGTAGATGAGCTTGTGAGTATATATTGTAAATGTTTGTGAACTCTTGATTTCTGGTTCGTAGTTTTTCTCTCTAAATAAAGTTTTCACGCTAAATATTGTGTCCGTCTTCTTGTGGTGTGTAATTGGTAGATAGCTAATTCTATATTATTTGATTAGTTTATTTCTAATACATTAATTAACTAAATTAAAACCAGTAATTAATTCTGGTAGCCCAAAAAGTTTCACACCCTTTTAACTTTTTGATTGATTTTGAATCGGTAGATTCAACCTAATTAATAAATATTCCGGAAAAGAAATAAAAACAGCCAAACAAGACGGAAAGTTGCCGTCACGCAATACGACTCCACCACACCAGACGAAAAGCAAGCGTGTTTGGAATTGGATGGTAGAAAGTCAAAGCATCATGGTGAGTTCACATCAAATGGTCCAAATGCCGACCCAAATTATTAACGAGATTTAACTAGCATTATGTACAAGACAACTAATTGATTTTGATTTTGATTTTGATTTTTCACCGACCTAATATAATGAGATCAATTGTCTGTCCCTCCGCCTTAGAAAACCATTTCCTTTCAAGGGGAAAAAGAAAAATAAGAAAAGAAAAACAATTGACATTTAACGAGATAATTTTTATAAATATTTAGTTTAACAATGTAGGGTCATTGCTTTGGTACAATGTAGCAACCTCTTTAAGAATCAAGTTTTGATTTATCAAATAAACAACATGCATAGCTTCTCCCAAAATCTGGGCTCTGCAGTCTGCATTCCTTAGTGGTCCGGTCTCAGATTCATGTTGATCAGGCCCAAGTTTGGCCTGTTGATGGTCCTACCTGTAGGATCCATTTAGGTGAACATTAGTCCAGTGAAACTATATTAGTCAATAAAATAAACACGTTATGTCTAATGATAATATAAAATGATCAAGGTCAACCACAACCCACCTCGTAAGGCCCACTTCAGTCACATATGATGGACATATGTAAATGATCCGGTGTTGATAAAATATTTCCAGTCCTTAAAACTTGATAAGTGCTTGAGCTAGGGCCAATTCAGCCCGACCTGGCTCGAGCTTGACCGGATTAAGGGCTAGGTTTGACTCGAGTTTAGTTTAATTAGATCAATGTTATATATGAACCCAAGCCCTGTTTGTTAATAATTATAAATCTTATTTATCAAAATCCCTAGATTTTACTCCAATTGGAGATAGTCGTCCTCAGATTTACTTTTTATTGTTGGGCCCCAATATGGAGGTATCTGCTTGGGCCTGGGCTTGGAGAATTAATCCTCACAGGATTCTGCCTCCCCAGTTACAGAATGAAAACGTTTGGAGAAAGGCATCTCTATTCAACTGAGAATTGACATCGGTTTCAAAAGTTCATTCATGGAAATGGCTGTCATGAAGAAAGATGCCTGGCAATGGATAATTGATCTTCTATGAAGGCGTCATATCTTTGTGGGGCCCATCCATATGCATGCCAACTATTATAATTTAAGAAAGGGATTAATTCTAATTGAGAAATCAAAATCAATTCAATTTCAATCGACATCAATTGATTTTGACGCTCCCTAAATAATTGACTCCCAAAATGTTTTATCGTGTCCTCAACCTCTCCCACATTAATTATAATTTAAGAAAGAGACTAATCCTAATTGAGAAATTAACAACAATTCAATTCCAATTTATATCAATTGATTTTGACGCTCTCTAAATAATTGACTTCCAAAATGTCTCGTCACATCCTCAACCTCCCCACGTTAATTATAATCTAAAATTTTGACCGGTGACATGTCTCTTCAAGCGCGCCCAACCGCCCTTCGGCCCCCCCAACACACACTAATTATAACCTAATTAAAATTATGTTAATTGATATTAATGGAAAGTTAATAGAGGCAAAATGGATTGATGTTAGTTGTACAACTCTTCAACACGATTATCAGATTTTCCTCTCTCTTTCTCTCTCTCTCTATCTATCTATTTACCATCCTTTCAAATGTTTTTCCCTCGTTATTACTACCAACTTAGCCCCAACAAAAAAATATAATATTTTAAATTTACTATAAAAACTTCATTCTCAATATAAGAGATATAATATCATATTTTTAATTTCATTTAAAATTTTAAACTTTTTACAATTTCTTATATATTGTGGATTATATTGCCCGTGCTAAGCGCGGGCGTATTTTGCTAGTTTCCAATGAGAACAGCTCTTTACCCGAGTGGTGAGGAGTGGTGGTTCTTACCTGGTTATTCAGAGTTCGAATCTTTGGTACACCACCTCTTCCGACGTCCGCAGGCTTTTCTTCCCACTTGTGTGGGTTTTCTTTCTGCGAGTGCAATCTTTTTTTCCCACTTATGTGGGCTTTTTTTTCGCATGTACAGGTTCTTTTTCCATGGGTTGTTTTCTGATGTTTATGCGTGGTCTTAGGGCACGTTTGTGTACATGTAATTTCCGTGGAAATTGAAAATTGCCACATCAGCAAAATCCATGGGTTTCAAATTCTTTGGAAAAGTTCTTCCGCGGAAGTCAAAATTTTATGTTTGGTGCAAAAAGGTTTTCCTCGATGAATTAGTGCTAATGTTGTTTGGTGCAGCTATGAATTTCTTTAGTGAAAACCATTTTTTAGTGAAAGCTATTGGGTGAGTGGGTTGATATGTGTGTGGGGTGGGTGGGGTGGGTGGGGTTGGGAGGGGAAGAAGAAGAAAGAGGGTGGTTTGGTGGAGTGAGGGTGAGAGAGGAAATTGGGGGGTTAGTTTTCCGTGGAAATGGACTTCCCATAACCCCCCCCCCCATAGGAAGTCTATTTCCATGCCTAGGAAGGAAAAAGCTGACGTGGCGAAAAAGCATTTCCGCGGAAAACTGTCGCACCAAACACATGAAAAATAAATTTTCCACAAAAAACTACAATTTTTTCCGTGGAAATGGACTACACAAACATGCCTTACACTTTAGTCCCAGCCAAGGAAAGGCAAGGGGATTCTAAGATCTGATTATAGTTATGATTTGGTCTGTGCCCTCGATATGAGCTCCAACCCTCGATATGAGCTCCAATTCTCTTTTTCTCATCAGACAGTGACAGCCTCTAATTCTTTGAGTGAAGCAAAGAATAATGGGCTTAAGCCGGTCAGTAATCCTCGTTCTATATTGTAAGGCTACCAGAAAGAACTAAGACGGATGGTTATCAGGTGCGGTTGTTGCCCACTGGGGGTGGGATCCACCTGGTGGTCTATCTGAATGGACCACACACGCATCCCTTTGAATTTTACAAAGGGCCCACCTTTACACCCATCCAATGTATTGTACACCGTTGGATTGACTGCATCCATTCGAATGGACTGTACAACGTTAAACTTGTGTGGCCTAGATGAAGGTGATGATGATCAGGAATAGGGCTGATTTTTTTTTTTTTTTTTGCAAAAATGAAGGGCCACGGAAGATCTTTCAATCGCCATAGTCCCAGTCCAAGGTGAACCCCCATGTGGGCCCTACGTTGAGGTACGCACAGTCAACCGGTGCGTGTGGCACACTGGATGACTCCTCAGAACAACCTCCAGAAGCAAGTGCTTTGTATTAAAAAATAAATAAAATTACATCGCCTTGTGCAACCTTCCACTTGGAATATTGGTTACTTCGAAAGACTTGTCTTTAAATCAAATTAATTATTCTTTACTCGGTCGAAAACTCTGAAATTAGACAGGTTGGATTTGCGTATGATTTGGAAAAGACTTCCTCCTCAAAATGATCTCATGTGGGCAGCTGCGGACCAAGAATCTTTGCTTAAAGCGTGTGGATCCTAATAACTAGTTTGATTTTGTGAAGTAATCCGATGATTTTCATATGATTTTTTAAGGATGGGCCCATAATTTTTATTGTGTTTTTGGAGTGGACCAAGAATTTTCATATAGGTTTTAAAAATGCACCGCAGGTTGATGGTTGTGACCGCAACCAAATGCATATACTTGGGTCCGCCCCAGCACACGTGGTCTACTCAATCTCGAACATGATCATTCATCACTGGTGCACTAAGCTACCAATTGTTTCCAGACCCTCATTATCTGTAGAGAGATCTCTCTGTCATCTTTCCTGTCTAATATTAGGCATGCATCAAGGCGGATCCAATGAGCTAGAGTGCACATGCAGTCCCATCAAAAATATCAAGGCGGATCCAATGAGCTAGAGTGCTCCATGAGTGCAAGCACAAGCCCAGATAATTCTCACTCTAATTTGAGTAATGGGAAATATATAGTTACATTTTCATGCATGATTATCTGAACCTTTGTATAGAACCCTGGTTAAAGTGGAGAGAGAATGGGCTAATCAAGCTTCATCTAGAAAAAAAACTATTTCCTAATTCTCATACTGGTTATTCCATATGTACACCTACCATGAACAATTCCACAAATATTATCATCATTATATCTAAAATGAAAATTTTCTCAATAATAATGTGAGAATCAGAGAAGACATAGGAAAAATAGAGAAAAGTCTATGAAATATTACTAGCAGTATTATATATCTATTATTTTTATAATGAAAAACTGATTATTTTCTTCATAATTCTTACTATGTATATTTAAATAAAAACTAAAATATTAAAATTCACCAAAACTTTTATGCTTTATTATATAATGTCCCTGACTAGTTGAGGTAAAGCCTATACATAAACTTATCAACATTTTTCATGGGTGTCAATTTTGAGAGAAGGATACGTTCCTTGTGCCATTGGTGTGTTTCTGATGTCAGCACTGAAGCATTACTTGCTGAGCTTTCAAACAGAAGGTTTTGGGCAATTAATCCCCACTTAACCATCTTTTCTTTCCGACTTCAATGCAGCCACATGAAGCTTCTTGTCCTGAATGTTGATTGGCAGGCATTGAGTGGACGGTTAGGATTGACAGTTGAGCATAGATATGATCATGGTCTTCCCCACAGCAGACGGCAACCAGAAGCACACCACCCCAGTCCCCACCCTCGGGTGCCGTCAACATTGACTTATTGATGAGCAAGATGCTAAGACTCTAATCATTTCAATTTTCAACCCAACGTCATGATGCTCTGTTTCTAGATATGCCAGGCAACATGAATCTCACCCTTCTAAGTTCTAACCAAAGAGCTCTTTCTCACTTTATTAGGGGGCTGAGGTTGGCCAGTTAAAGAAACAGGCCCTTTTAATTTTGCTCGTATTTTGGTGTTTGTTATAACTGATGAGAGGTGCTATTTAGAGTGTGAACGTGGCCAAAGAAGCCCCGAGTATATACTACCTTCTCTTTGGGTATGATAACCTTTTGTTTTTACTGCTCACTCAAATGAAATGAGAGAAGTTAAAAATATTCTTAAAGATTATTGGGAAGCCTCTAGGAGTACATTCATCGTTATCTTGGATGAAGGCTTATCTCAGCTATGTTGGTTGGATCGGCCCTCTAGGAGTGGATTAACTTCACTAAATGGACTATCTATCTCATTAAAGGGCTAGTAAAACTTGATGCAACTCTCTTGGTAAAATTTTAGGGGTGAGATTTAAGGATAAAAATGAGAGATGCTTGGGTAACCCTTCATTCGTGAATAAATGTAAAATGGAAAGTTTTGATGAAATAGTTAATAAAGTAAACCAAAAAATAAAAAAAGATTAGCATTTGAAAAATTCCCTTTTTGTTCTAAATGGGTAGGAATACTCTAGTGAAAACTATTGGGTCTGCTATACCAATTTACAACATAACAGTCCTATAGTATCCCAACAAGATAGTTGGACAAATCAATAAATTGACGAGGAGCTTTTGGTTGGGAGATCAGGAAAGTGAAACAAAACTCCATTTGATAACTTGTAAACCTTATCCGAAAGAGGTTTAAGGATTAGGGATCTTACATATAATAATATTACCCTTATTGCCATGACATGCCTGAGATGCTTAAACAGCGGAGCTTTTATGCTCGAAAGTTCTCAAACCTAAATATTCCCCAAATAAGCCCCTTTGGGATGCAAAGTGCAAATGTAGTCTCCTAGTTTTGGAAGGATTTTGTTGAGGCCCTCACCTTTGTTAAAGCAAATATTATATTAGTTGGATTGCAAGGAATGAAAATAATATCTCTGTGGAACAGTATATCGATTCCATGTGATGAGGGCCTCAAGAAACCTACTTTGGATGTAGCGGACCCTAATCTTTTGGTTATATATTTGTGGGCACAGAATAATGAATGAGATATTCCAAAAATTTGGAGTTTATTTCAATAATCCTTAATGAAGATGTGGAGGACATCAAATGGATCTATATTCCCCAATCCAGGTGTGAGGACAAAAAATCTTGGCCATTTTTAAAGAATAGCCAAATTACCAAGTCCGCATATAAAGTTATTATTAAAGAATGGCCAAAGAATGTCATTGCATGGGTGTCTCATCGGAAAGTAAACTCATGAAAATTCCAATTTCTCTTTAATAAGATTCGTCTTCTATCTACTAGATTCGTCGTTGTTTTCCACCACGAACTTAGATCGGCCAACTCTTTCGCAGATGCCTTGGGTAAGCAGGGGGGTGAAAGGTCGTTTTCTTGGAAGGATAATGTAATGTAATGGTTGGGGTGGTTGAGGGTTGGGATGTACACGGATCGGATTGGTGCGAATTAGGCCAAATCCGTCACCAATCCCTTACTTACATATCGATGGATTTGGAATCTGTCACCAATCCGTGGCCGTTAAAAACCGATCCGATCCGATTCGTGGAGGACCGAATCAGATTAGTTTAATCCATTCAATCCATTGAATCTAATGTTAAAGAAAATGTATAGAGCATGCTCTCAAGGATAGGGTAAATTTGGTCTAGGGTTACATTTGTTATACTTATATATAAAAGTGAATTATATTTTGACATCGGAAGTTTTTTCTTCTTTTATATTGATATCTTTTAACTTATATTTAGACCTCTTAAGTTTTTTTTATTTATATTTAATGTCAACGGATCGTATTGGATTGGATTGAATCCGCGGATTAAAGGTGAAAGCCGTTATCGATCCGTTGCTAAGGGATTTCAAGATTTTCAATCCGTCACCAATCTGTTTACCTTCGGTTCCGTTAAAAATCCACGGATCGGATTGATTTTACGGATTGACGTATTTTTTGTGCACCCATAGTAGAGGGTACATTCCTCTTGTGCCATTTTTATTTTTCAACTACTTCTTCTTATATCCCCTTTTCCCTTTTAATATATTTTTTTTATTACCGATAAAAAAAAAAAAGTTATTATTATAAATCTAGGTACTTCTAGATCTAACAAATGTATAATTAATTGGAGATCTTTCTGGAAGGCTCTAATTCCCTGTAAAATTCTATTTTTTTTTTTTTTGTTATGAAAGTACCCTAAAAGGTGTATCTCCGTCAGAGCCCTCATAATTGAAAAACTAGGTAATGCAAATGTTTTCTTCCCTCTTGTAATAGAATAGATTCATCCTTATACCTTTCTTGGCCTTTTGGCTAAGATCCAGGATAGTTGAATCCTTGGGGCATGCTCATTTTCATTGAGACATCCTGAGAGTAATTTCTGCTTGTCTCTTAGTCTAGTTGGGACTTGAGATGGTTACAAGTGAATGGTTTGTGTCCTTTGAATAGACCGATATTTTAATTCCTAATGAAAGGCGCGGGTTAGGTCTTTGCAGTGTGGTCCATATAGAGCGCAAGGAATGACTCTGACTTCAGGGGTGTTGGAACGTTTCATAAAGTGCAAACAACTTAATCGCGGGGCCTAAAATTTCGGGCATTTCCGTCAATGATCAAAAGACCCTAAGTACAGCCGAGCCTTTCAATCTTTGGGTTTGTCTGTTGATCTAAGGTTTCCATGATTCAACGTTTTTCAAAGTGGATGGAGCGACTGCTTTCGGTGGGGCTTTTTCTCGAGTATATCTATTGTGGGTGAAGGTGCGGTAATTTTTTTTTTTCTTAACGGGTGTTGTCATAACCTTTGGTCTAGACTATTCTCTCTGGAGTCTAGAGAGAAACCAAACAAAACCCCTATGGCAACTTAGGTAGTAGCAAAAGTGAACTCAATTTTCGATTCCCCCTTGGGACGGAGAGATAATACCAAAAACTCTAACTATGAAAGAATGAGGGACCTTGGATGCATGCAATCAAGAAAGCTCAAAGTGGGTGAAATTTGGTTTCCAGTGATTAAAGCTAAAGACAGCGGTCACTTCAGTATCCATGTGCTCTTTAGATGCTTCGAAGTGATTAAGGCTATCAATGGAACTCTAGAGTAACTAAGTTTTGGAAACATTGGGGTTGGGACCTAAGAGACCACACATATGGGAAGAGTGGCATACCAGAAATCAATTCTTAGATTGTCAAGTGAGATTGGGGGGCTGCCAAACAACCAAGCAATTCCTGTGCCACTTTAAAATGGTAGTTTTAGCCTTATTCCTAGATCTGCCCATGTTATGGCTAATTCAGGTTGGTCTCTTGTATGGTGTGGAAGAGGAATGGTTTAATAACTTTCAATTGATGTGGGTTTTTTATTTTTGTTTCCTTTCTATTTGTTTGACTTTCCCTATAAATGAAACAAGGGAAAACCCCCAATTATTTCCTTTCCTTCCTCCTCAATAACTAGCCGCCAGCTTTCTGCAAGTTTCGCCCATTCATACTCACACGCAGACGGACCAAGCAAAATAAACATTTCTAATGGCAAGGAAGAGCAGCTCAGCTCTCTCGTCTCTTCTTCTTTATCTTCTCTTCCTGCTCATCAGCAACCAACACATCTCCACCCTACTCGTCGATGCAGCAAGCAATGTAAGAAACCTCCACAATTTTTATCTTCTTGTGCAACTTTAAAACCCATCCGTTTCTTTCTTTACGCAATCGAATTCAATGGTTTTAAACGAATTCCCAGGTCCACATAGTCAACATGGGACAGAGGCAGCACGATGATCCTGCAGTTGTTTTGGACTCACATCATAACGTCCTTGCTTCTGTGCTAGGAAGGTACCTCGTTGAGAAGATTAAATAAATGATATGACCGATTGTGTCTAAGAACTCTATGTTAGTTTCATGTTTTTACTTCCAATTGCAGCAAAAAAGCAGCTGCAGAGTCGATGATTTACAGTTACAAGCATGGCTTCTCTGGGTTTGCAGCAAGGCTAACAGAGGCCCAAGCAGAAATGATTGCAAGTACTTTCTAGCTACAATATATAAATGATGGCTTCTGATTTAAACATATGTGCGCTTATATAATACATGTAAGATGTAGATAACCCCCAGTTTGTCCAATTTGATATATGCATTGATTTGGGTATGTGAATTCATGGTGTAGAGCTTCCTGGTGTGGTGCGCGTGATACCGAATCACCTTCACAAGCTTCATACAACTAGAAGCTGGGATTACCTTAGCCAGCCTCTCAACTCTCCTGGCAATCTGGTGAATGACGGAAACATGGGAGAAGGCATTATCATCGGCATCCTGGATACAGGTCTCTTTCCTTGATTTCAGTTTTCTTACCTGTATTTTCTTGCCACTGAATTCGGTTTAGTTTCCATATTCAATTTGAGGCTGGTCAACCAGGGTACCTGATTTATCTACAACCTATGAATCTGTGTACATACGTGTCCATGTGGGTGTGTATTATATTTCACATTACAAGGTATACACACTATTGAAATTAAACTCGGAGGGCCAAATCACACTTGAACCCGTGCTTAGCCCAAGTATATGAAACGTTGGGGTTTGGGTTTTAGGCTGCATACAGTTTGGGTCGAGCTTGGGTTGAGCCCATACTCGATCAACAACTGGTAGAAAGAACATGGGTAGTTAGATATTTTCTGTTGGTAACTCTTGGATTGAATGGAGTATGCAAATGATGAGCAGGAATCTGGCCAGAGTCTGAAAGCTTCAAAGACGAAGGTTTAGGACCGATCCCATCTCGTTGGAAGGGCGTCTGCGACACCGGGGAGCTGTTCAACTCCAGCAACTGCAACAGAAAGCTAATTGGAGCTCGTTGGTTCATAAAAGGGTTCCAAGCTGAGCTCGGAAGGCCATTCAACACTACTGAGAATGTGGAATTCATGTCCCCCAGAGATGCAGTAGGACATGGGACTCACACGTCGTCCACAGCAGCGGGTTCCTTAGTGAGGAATGCTAGCTACAAAGGGCTTGCTCTGGGGATCGCGAGAGGCGGTGCGCCTCGTGCTCGGCTGGCAATGTACAAGGTATGCTGGAACATTGGTGGAGGGCAGTGTGCTTCTGCAGATATGCTCAAAGCATTTGATGATGCTATAAATGATGGGGTGGATGTGTTATCCGTGTCTATTGGGGGTAGTGTTCCTTTCTTCTCGGATGTCGATGAGCGCGATGGGATTGCAACTGGGGCATTTCATGCTGTTGCCAAAGGGATTACCGTTGTTTGTTCGGCTGGAAATAGTGGTCCTTTTGGCCAGACAGTGGAGAATACAGCCCCATGGATCTTAACCGTCGCGGCTAGCACTGTCGATAGGGGGTACCCCACAAGTATCATGCTCGGAAATAATCGAACCATATTGGTATTTGCTACCACTATGCATTATTTTTTGAGAGTAGTAGAAGAGGTATGGGAATCTGACTTGATGTATTATGTGGCAGGGACAAGGATTGTTTGCTAGGAATAAAGAGATTGGATTCACTGGCCTAGTCTACCCAGAAACAGGGGGTCTGGACACCCTTGAAGCAGGGTGAAATTTACTTAACCTTCACCATCTTTTCTATTGATTAGGAGTGTGGACGGACCGGGCCAGCATGGGCTCGGCTTGAGTCTAGACTGCATTCACTGGATTTGGGCTGTGTTCCTAAGGCATGGTCTGAAATAGGGGATAAGTTTCTGGCCCAGAAGTTAAACAAGCCGTGAACTGTTGTTTGTACCTTTGCAAATCATTTAACCCGTTTGTGGCAGTTGACAGGCCAGAGTTGGGGCTCGGCTTAAATAAAGGTGAAACTCTGGATAGGCCTGTTTTGGTGGTCAGTCCAACTTGACCCATACATTTCAAATTGGGCTGCAGAGCAATGGAGAATCTGGCCCTTTGATAGCCCTAAATTGCTTGGACCAGGTGGCCATGTACTTGAGCCTGGAGGCAAAGTACATTCTCAAGCCCTATTAGTTGTTTAGCATTTTTTATATTTTTTTGGTAAACAGTAGCTAAGCTTCAAAATCAGGTATTGACCCAGCCCAAAGCCCTAAACAGTAGGCCCAAATCTTGCCTAAAAGTGGCTTGGACCATTCCAATTGACACCATAGTCCCAAGTCCCCAAAATACCATAATCACCCGAGGATCTTAACAAACCATTTTTTGTTACCTCTATTTATTAATTGGCTCGTCTTACACTTTCTTGGCGCAACTGCAATTCTAATATGTGAATATATCTCTGTGTTGTCTTCTCCTCCCAGTGCCTGTGAGAGTCTCTCTCTAAATGGTACTAACGTAGGTGGTAAGGTCGTGCTTTGTTTCACAACTGTAGCGCGTAGAAGTGCTGTGGCGAGTGCTGTAAGTGTCGTGAAAGAAGCTGGAGGTGTGGGTGTAATTGTTGCCAAGAACCCGACTAGTTCTGTCACTCCATGTGATGATTTTCCATGCATTCAAGTAGATTATGAGATTGGAACACAGATACTCAACTATATTCGCTACACCAGGTGAAGGAGAATGGAAAAAATTTATTTGCGTCTGTGCAGTTCTCCTTTATAAATTCTTAGTACTGTATTTAGGAAATGTTCATTTATTGAATGCAGGTCCCCAGTGGTGAAGCTAAGCCCTTCAAGAACTCTTGTGGGCAAACCTATTGCAACCAAGGTAGCATATTTCTCATCTCGAGGGCCCAGTTCCATAGCACCTTTTGTTTTGAAGGTAATTTTCACCTGCATTATTTGTAGCGCTTTGATTCTTCAAATGACAGTTATTTTGGATGATTGAATTGTATTTGTAGAGGGGTTGCCCATGGTGATTTTGAACTTAGATCAATCCACCTATTTATGGGCCATGGGTGACAACAATAAGAGCCAGGTTGAGCACTGTCGGGTGAACTGTATAAGCTCTACCTGAACGCGGCCCTATGTTAATGAACGGAAAATGTTTACCTAAGCCCAACACAGTAGTAAGCTCTAAGCCTCTAACCTAATTAACAGTGAGGGTTGATGATATGATGGTTGGCCATAGCAAAATTAGTTGGATTGGATCAGATCGGATTGGAAGGTCGATTGGTAAGAATGGACTCAACCAGAACCCAACCATTTTATTATTTGGCTCAGAAACTTCAACCTCAACTCAACCCAAACCCTGAATTATCGTGTTCTGAAATGGGTTGATGGTTGGATCAATGTGTCAGCCCTAATAACCCATGAAATCCTTCTAATGTGGAAGATTTTTGTTTATCCTGGATATTTAGATATTCGTACAATCGTACAACTTAGAAGGTTTGCATGCTCTAGGGGCACATGACCAGCAGCAGCCATTGGCATTTCGAATTGGCCCCATTGCTTTTGTGGCCACTATTGCTGAAGTTAAGGGATGATGTGCCCAGTAGACATCGATTATTTGCAAGTATAAATTGAAGTTTCTAAATGTGGTTGATATTCTCCCATTTGAATCATGTGCCACAGCCAGATGTAGCTGCCCCTGGTGTGAACATACTAGCTGCAAGCTCCCCCTTAGATCCTTTCACGGACAATGGGTTCGCCTTCCACACAGGCACTTCCATGGCATGTCCTCATGTTACTGGCATCGTCGCCCTTCTAAAATCGGTGCACCCAGACTGGTCTCCGGCAGCGATAAAGTCAGCTCTTGTCACAACTGGTATGTTGTGCTTATATGCCATTGTTCTGTTTAGAAATAGTCTAGTAAAGATCAATTTTATCTGTATAATCATTGTGTTGCCACCAACTCTAATTGCAGCATCCAAAGATCCTATCATGGCAGAGGGCCCTAGGAAGCTTGCTGACCCCTTGGATTATGGAGGTGGCATTGTCAATCCAAACAAGGCTGCAGATCCTGGTCTCATCTATGACATGGGCATGGCAGACTACATCCAGTACCTTTGTTCCATGGGCTACAATGACTCCTCTATCTCTGGTTTAGCACGACAGCCCACTAAATGTCCAAGTGAACCACCATCAATGCTAGACCTGAACCTTCCTTCTATAACCATCCCAAACCTAAGGAACTCGGTCACTGTCTCCAGAACTGTCACTAATGTTGGTCCCATTAACTCAACCTATAAAGCCTTGGTTCAGGCCCCAATGGGAGTAGAGGTTATTTTGAGACCCAATGTTCTGGCCTTCAATTCTACGACAAAGAAATTCACTTTCAGTGTAACATTTGTGACTACGCACAAGGTGCAGGGTGAGTACTACTTTGGAAGTTTGAGCTGGAGTGATGGGATACGAGTGGTTACAAGTCCCATATCCGTGCAGACTGAAATCATACCATCTTATGCGGACAACTGAGTCTCTTTTCAATGTTGGTGGATCTTCTATTTGGATCATGTACCAATTTATATCTTTGTCAAGATTTGTTAATCAATTGAGTGATTGTTGCTAATAAAGATAATTTGGGATACGATGGAATTGGATTTTCTATAAAGATAAGAATAAAGTGTGCAAATCAGTTAGGGCTTGGTTGGCTTCTCTGTTTCTCACGTTTAAATGTTTGAAATCTATTTGATATAGACAGTTTTTTGAAATAGACCGTTTGGCAACTACAAAAAAACATAAACCGCCAAATTGACATTTCTATCTATGGGAAAAAAGAACAGAAAGTATACCACTCCAAGTAGACGTTTCATCTAAAGCGCACAGACGAGACGCATACATTAATACAGTAATATAGGCAGTAGATGCTGGTGTGATTTTTTCTTGAATTCTGTAATATTCAGTCAAGATCTGAACCATTGGATGTCTTATGCACGTCAAATACAGCCACCATATTAAATTTGAACTGTTGATTCCTCACGGATCTCAAGATATTTATAAAAAAAAAAAACCCATAGACAGTTAGATAAGCATTTTTTTTTACTTCTGTGGGCCTCTATACTAGGATTAGAACCGTTGGTTCTCTTTTAAATGCCAAAAATGGCTACTGGGTAGAGTTGCAGCCCCTCATTAGTTGTGGATCACAAAAAATTCTTGAAATACTATGCACCGTTGATGTGTTCTTAATGTTGGCTGGGTCTCACATGATACACTGCCAGTCTTTCTTATATTTTTAATTTTGGGCAATTAAATTGAAATCTGAACCAGAGAATATCCTTGTAACTTCAAACATGACTATGAAATCAATTTTGAACTGTTGATCTGTCACGGATCTCGAGATACTTGAAGAAAGTTGAAAACTTAGATCTTCATCATGGATTTCTATGGGCCCATCGATGAAGATCAGAACCACTGATTCTCTTTGGAAGCCTCAAAATGACTATGGGGAAAATTGTCATCCCTTGATTCGTCACAGATCTGGAGAAGTTCATGAAGAAATGTTACATGTTAATTTACTTGTGTAAAGTGACTCGGTTTGACATGATAAACAGTAGTATGTTTTTTTTTTTTCCTTTATTTTTCTAATTATAGGCCCTTGAAATAAGATCTAGACTATTGGTTATCTTGAGAACCCCAAACACAGTAACGAAGTCAAATCTGAACCGTTGATCTACCATGGATCTCAAGATATTTGTGAAAATGGCAGAACCTTAGATATGCATTTTTGGATGTAATTAGCAGTAGATCTAATTAACTGTGGGTGAAGTTAGAAAATGAGTCCAGATGATGGATTCTCTTGGATTGCCTTTTTGGGTTTTCTGATTACTTCTGACTTTCCCTCTTTAACTCTACCAAAAAAACACTGTAGTCCGAACAGACTAAGATCATATCCAGTATGGGTTACAGGAGTTCAACGGGAGCATTTTAAATATTGAGCATGCCCGTGGGTAGGAAGAGATCATGACCTTCTATCTAATGGAGTCCACGCTTGGGGGAATGGAGAGGGCTGGCCCTGTAGATAAGGCGCTCGTTCCCATAGTTCAAAAAATGGAGCCCACTCTTAATGGTCCATTAGTCTCAGCTTTTCAATTGATGGACTTATTCCCATTGTACTTGATCCGTTCAAGTGCCCATTTGTTCGCATGGTTAGTATTATATAATCCCATTATCCATCAGACTAACATACTAGGAAGGATACCCTGTCGGCTAGCGCAGTTACTACAAGCTTTCCGGGTAATATGTCTCCTTAACTCCACTATAATGACCCTAATGGGTAGCTTAGTTGCCCTAGGACCACAGTTTGCACTCGGAGGTTATGGTTCAAAACTACACTACCACACACTAGGGCTACATGGGATTTTACCAGGCCAAAAAAAAAAAACACTCTCCACCATAAGACCCACTGTCCAATCCAACATATGACTGAAAACATTAGTAGCAAAATCTTATGTATTTCTAATCACATATCAAAGGTTGGGATGATATTTATTTTGAGCAATCCAGATTATCATTATGCAGGCCTTAGGTGGAGCTGAGGAGTATGAATCCAATATTTATTTTGAGCAATCTAGATTATCATTATGCGGACCTTAGGTGGAACTGAGGAGGAGTATGGATCCAATGTCGCAGAGAACTCTACCATAGGGCTCATGTGATGATAATTTGAGTCGTTCGGCTTGAATCCTATCCCCTCGCATGACTGAAATGTGATTCATGCCATATCACTAGCAGCCCGATCACATTTGGTGCTTGTTCCTATTAAAGTAAAACAATATTAGGAGATGTCCCTATTGGGGATGCGATTCATTTTGAAAGGTCCACATTATCTTTGTGTGGGTTCCATGATAGGGCTCCTAGGATGTGTGACAATAAGGGCTTGTTTGGTATCTCTATTTTTTTTTTTTGATGAACCCATTAAAAAAAGAGCAATAAAAAAGAGACTATAATTAAAAAGAAACGCATTGGGTTATCCAATGATCTATTTTAAATAGATTTTTTTAAATCAATAGTTGAAAGTTTTTCACAACTTTCTCGAGACCCACGAGGTATCAAGCTTTGAGATTTGACCCCATAGTCGTGCTCAGCCTTCCAAAGAGATCTTAATAGGTTGGATCTTGTGTTTGGGGCCCACATATTTCCAAAAATTATATCAAATGGTTCACAATTTGTTTTGCACATATCTTGAAATTTGTGATGATCTGATGGCTAATCAGGATCTATAGTAATGTTTGACCTTTTAGACCTTTTCAATGATTTAGATTGTGATTTTCTTACCCCCAAAATAATTACAAAATAGAGAAAAATATGACTGCATGTGGACTAATCCAAAATTGAGCATGTTACGTCAATGGTTGATATTTGTTATCAAGTTTCTCAATATCCACAATGTATTTAGTCTTGAAAATTGACCTTGTAGCCGTGTTCAATCTTCTAAAGAGATTTAACGAATTGGATTTTGTATTTGGAGCCCACATAATTCAAAAAATAATATTTAATGGCTCATAAAGTTTACTAATATCTTGAAATTGGTGATGATCCAATGGCTGAAACTCAGCCCTATAATTGTGTTTGATCTTGTGGGCATTTCCAATCATTTAAATATTAAATTACTCTCATATTTAAAAAGAAAAAGGGTAAAAAGTCGGACTAAGGCGTTATAGGGTTGAGAGTACTTCATCCGCTTCTTTACAAGTCATTCCCCAACAATCCCCTTCTCACAATGGTGCTCCTGCGACCCGGAGCTTTGACACTATTTGTGAGATGTTATGCACCCTTCGCAAATCAATTGGTAATGGAAAACCGCCTAATAACGATTTTATTGTCTGCTGGTTGTATTAAGAAACGCATTCTAAGCTACCTCTACTACATATGTACCCGAAGATTGTACCAAGACCTAACAACCTCCTTTCCTTGAAGTTACCGCCTTCTGACGAGTTAAGAAGGGTGTAACACGTGCTCTCTGCAATCATGAGCATGGCCATGGGGGCGCACTTTCTTCTTCCACTATAAATACTACCTTGATAAGCCCAACAAAGACAGATGCATCTCACTCTCAGACGCATTCTTAGCAAAAAGACGCCTTGGCATATCTATCACCCATCTCTGCATTGCAACTTCTCCTTCTCTTTTTCATCTGTTTCCAACACTTGCCCAACACATTTGTTGCTGCCAAAAGCAAGGTGAGTACTCCTTATATTTGCTTCTTCACATTAAACTCATCTCACTCTCTCTCTCTCTAAAATGTGCTCGATCAACTCCTAGGCAGCCCTCCGATCCTTCGGTTGTCGAAGACTCACACCATAGCAGCATGCTCGCGGACTTGTTAGGAAGGTACATTGCAGTAAAAGAAGTGTTCGAATTCGATTGATTGAATCAAGGGTTCTGTTTGGATGCATGGGGAAAATGGTGGCAAAATTGGATTTTTTTTTTTTTTCCATCGTTTCTTCTCGTCCAAACGACACATGCACCCAAGTTGATTTATGATAATATGAATTGCATTTTGTTTTTGGGGATTGCAGCAAAGAAGCAGCTGCAGAGTCGATTTTATACAGCTACAAGCAACAAGCATGGTTTCTCTGGATTTGCTGCGACCCTGACAGATTCTCAAGCAGAGATGATTGCTGGTTCTTCTCTCAATAGCTTTAAAAATAAATCAATGGAGCAAAAATCATGAAATGGGTTACGGGGGTTGTTGGATCCTTTCAGTCCATTTAGTGCCCCCACAATGAATTGATGACCCACAGTTTAATAGAATCAATCATCTCATGGGGTTGAGCAAAAAAAAAAAAAAAAAATTATTTGTGTTAAATTTTTGGTGGGGTCCATGAATTGGACGGTTAGATTATAAACGGTTCATTACCTTTGATTGGATTTTGATTGGGTGGCTAACAAAATTTCTTAATGCCTAAGTGAGACGCTTGCTCTTTGTGGTGGGCCAGGTGGGACCCACATCTGTAAGAATTTTTGATAGCTACAGTTTCTGATAGTTACATTCTCCTTTTGAACTGGAACTTGAGAATATTTGGCCCAAATCTCATCTATGTGGGCCCCACAATGGTGTTCAAAGTTACATGGTTGCTGTGTGATAGTTGCGAAAGAGGATCCGGACTCAATGTTGAAATCCTTTTGGGACCCACCTTGTGCAAAAATAGGATAATGTTGAAATCCTTTTGGACGCCACCCTGTCCATTTGCCATAACTGACAAAGCATTTCGATTTTAAGGAATTAAACCGGGTCTGGTTCAATTCAAGACCAAAGGACAAAGGTTCCCATAACCGCCGCTTGAATTACTAGTAAGGCTTATGCACTGAGTTTACATGACTCAGGTCCTAAAGAGTTATCTCAATTAAAAAACCCAGTGGCTCAATCAGTAGGCATGAGAATTATTATTGTATTACTATCATAACTATTCTTCTTCTAGGTGATGTTATTATTGTTGTAGTTTATTTTTTCTTTTTTGCTATAGTGTTATTGTTTTTTTTTTTTAATCAGAACTTTCATATGCCTTTTGGACTTGCATTGAATTGCAACTCACCAAAACTCCATGCTTATCTAGTTTTTGTGAGCTTCCCAATTGATCATGCTAAATTTGCAAAATTTAACTCCTCTCCATCGTCTTGATCGGTAAATTAATTAAGATTTGAACAATTTTAAAGACCTCAAAATAGCACTTTCCATTAGCATTACACATAGGATGATTGACATGCTTTTACAATGTTTGCATAGGTTGGACTACTCTTTAATAAATTACTATAGCTAGCCTCAATTGAGTGTTTAAAACAAAATCTCCAATAGTAATCAAAGCATTAGGTCTAAACACAAGGACCAGGACCCACCTGTTACAAATCGATTGTGGGCTTACAAAGAGACACCTACAGAGTTCCATCCAACAAACAACTAACTCTCATCTTCCTTATTATTAAGTAAGGAACTAAACTGAGTCCCTGAACTCTCCCACAGCAGCAGTTTGCGTTAGCAATGCACTACACGCTAGCTCGTCAAGGAAATAATTCACTTGAATTTGATCAATGATAATTGTACATGTTTGTGTTTTGTGAGTCACAGATTATCCCGGTGTGGTCGATGTGATGCCTAATTCCCTAATGAAGCCCGAAACTACTCATAGTTGGGATTACCTTGGCCTCTCTTACTCTCATGAAGCACCAAATCTACTGTCCGAGAGCAACATGGGTGATGGAACCATCATTGGAGTCATTGATTCAGGTCTGTCTCACACCCATAATATTGTAGACCTACGCCAAATGACTAACCATGCTCTCAACTTACATTTAAATGAATGGTCAGGAATCTGGCCAGAATCCGAAAGCTTCAATGATGAAGGCTTGGGACCTATCCCATCTCATTGGAAGGGCACATGCAAGTCTGGAACTAACTTCAGTTCCACAAACTGCAACAGGAAACTAATAGGACCGCGGTGGTTCATCAAAGGGCTCCTTGCCGCACTTGGAGGGCCATACAACGCCATAGCACACTCGGACTACTTGTCCACTAGAGACTTTGTAGGGCATGGCACCCACTGCTCATCCATAGCTGCGGGTTCCTTGGTGAGAAATGTGAGCTACAAGGGGCTTGCTGCGGGTGCTGTCCAAGGGGGTGAGCCCCGAGCTCGACTAGCCATGTACAAAATATGTTGGAACACACTTGATGGGTTCTGTTCAACTGTGGACATGCTGCAAGCAATCGACCAAGCCATATATGATGGGGTGAACGTGTTGTCCTTATCGATTGGTTGGATCCTGCCCTACTTCTTTGATGCTGGTGAACGTGACACTCTTGCTGTAGGTGCATTTCATGTGGTGGCCAGAGGAATAACGGTTGTTTGTTCAGCAGGAAATGTGGGTCCTCGCCCCAATACACTTGGAAATACTGCACCTTGGATCCTAACTGTGGGAGCTAGCACCATAGATCGGTCCTACCCAACTGCTATCACACTTGGAAGCAATCGAACTATAATGGTATTTTTTTCACCTCCTCATCTGTTTTCATCTGGATGATGCAATTTTTATGGCTGGCACAGGCTGCATGTGGGTTCCTTTTGTTAATATATGTTCCCATGTGCAGCAGACCCCATCAAATCAATAGTCATGATCATAGAATCACGGGTGGGATTCTGCACCAGATTGACATATGATACTCTGTACGGGTGAGAGAATTTCGTTTCAATGGTCATTGATGAATATTGTTTGGTTGTAGGGCCAAAGTATGTATACAGGACAGGAGATTAGATTTGCACCATTGGTATCTCTTCAGAAAAGCGGTGCTTATGGCGTTCTGGCTAGGTGAAAACTACTATTTAATAATGTCTCTCAATACTTTTGGTTGAACGAGCGTGTTTGGCTAGGATAATTACTATTTCATAACTTCTCCAAAATTCCCGATTCATTTGTGAAGGCCTTTTTCTAACCCGTTAAATGCTCCATATTTCCTAACTCCAAATGCCACTTGGGAAGGATCAACTGGGAAATCCAGGGAGTTTGGTAACAGGGATTCCTCACTAAGGATTTGTATAGTTGAGGATCTTACATCAATATCAATGCTTCTCAAATCTGAATAGTAGCAGAAAAAAATTGGTTCCGATTTGCAAATCCCCAAAAGCAAGGATTTTTAAAACCTATAGGGGGAGGTCGGACTTGAAAATCCTCACAATTGAGGATTTCCGATAGTCCAAATCCTTTCTGGTTTTCCAAAACTTTGGAGAAAGCGGAAATCTTTTCCACTAGAATTTGGTTGCCAAAGTGACCTTAAAGAATTTGGAAGTTTGCTCAAATGAATTTGTAATAGGCCTTGCCAGATGGTCTTTGACTCAGGATGCATGGCCTGACTTTGTTCATTTCCTTGACAGTCGCTGCACTAACCTCCCCACTAATGACACATTGATGGCCGGGAAGGTTGTGCTCTGCTTCGCAGATACATCAGGTTCAACTCAGAATACCTCATTGAATGCATCGTCTGTTGTAAAAGCGGCTGGAGGTCTCGGCGTCATTGTCGCCAGGAATCCAAGTCATGTTAGTCTATGTGATGATTTTCCTTGTGTTGAAGCAGATTTCAACATTGGAACACAGATACTCACCTATATCGGCTCTTCCAGGTAATTAGTTATCAACGCCTTGTTTGGATCCAAGGAAAATATAAAGAATACTCCACAAAACAATATGTGTGTATATATTTATTTCTTTTGATCATTCGTATCAGGTGTTGGTTGGGTGCAGATCTCCAGTGGTGAAGTTGAGCCCTACCAAAACCCTTGTGGGGAAGCCCTTGACAGGCAAGGTTGCATATTTTTCAGGGCGAGGGCCTGGTCCATGGACTCCTGCCATCTTGAAGGTAATACTAATTATTATCAGGAGGTAGTGTTATTGGAAAGGAATGAAATCATTTGTGAAGCTCTAATGGATAGTTCAATTACTAGTATAGAACAACCGTCTGCTTATGGCCCCACAATTCAACAATTAGGAATGATGGTTTGTCTGAGAAAGCTACCTGCTGAGTTCATTCAGATACTCAGCTGACCCTTGACAGAGACAAAAAGTCAAAACATCCAAAGATCCTAACATTAGCTCAATATTCAATCTGATGGGCTATAATGGCTGCAGTTTAATGGCTATTGAGAATTTTCAGTTTTTTTTTTTTTTTTCTAATTCCAATTAGTAGAAATTCAGTCATTTTCAGTTAAGAACACATTGTATTTGACTCGCTTAACAAGGTTCATTTTGTAACTCATGCATGGTATATTTGCCGTAGCCGGATGTAGCTGCCCCTGGTGTCAATATCTTAGCTGCAACCATTCCTAGCGATTCACCGTCGTACCGAAACTTCCATGGCAACCCCACATGTTGCTGGCATTGCTGCATTGATTAAAGCACTACATCCAGATTGGTCTCCAGCTGCAATAAAATCAGCACTCATTATCACCAGTTAGTCCTTCTCAAGAAACTCTCCCTAATTTGAATACCCAGATACAACATGGATTAAGGCAGAGACACCATGGATATTGTTGGAACCACCCAAATTTTACATATAAAATCGAAGCATCGAGTACAATTTGATATGGATACATTGCGTAAAGTTGAAGTATCAGGATTTCATCTCTCTTTAATCCATGACATGTCTTTACGAATTACTACTCTTTGTAATACTCTTTCCTTTCTTAATATATTTTCTTCGTTGCCTAAAAAAAAAAAAAACGAATTACTATATATTTGAAGTATTTGGGTACAGAGCTAATGAAATGTAAGATGACTGATTACTTTATGCTTGCTTTTCATCTCAGCGTCAACTACCGATGAATTCGGAGACCTAATTTTCAGTTGGAGATCCTAACAAGCATGCCAAACCCTCCGACTACAGAGGCGGCATTGTCAACCCAAATAGAGCAGCAGACCCTGGTCTCATCTATGACATGGGCTTGACTGACTATGTTAACTACCTCTGTTTCATGGGCTACATCGACACTGCCATCTCTAAATTTAACTGAAAAACCATCTGTCTGTCCCAGTAAACGCCCTTCCATACTCAATATAAATTACCCTGCTATAACTATCCCCAACCTCAGAACTTCTGCGACAGTCACCAGAACAGTGACCAATGTCGGTCCAGTTAACGCGGTATATAATGCTTCGATAAAGTGCTCACTTGGAGTAAAAGTTGCAGTTAGGCCGCTAGTTCTGGCCTTTAATTCAACCACCAAGAAGCTCTCCTTAAAGATGACATTGTCATCGACTCGCAAGACTATCGGAGACTACTATTTTGGAAGCCTCAGTTGGATCAGAGGAAAGCATGTTGTGAGGAGTCCCATATCTGTGAGAACTAAGATCATACCACCTTAAGTAGATAGCGCCTAGATGTGATCTTGAGATTATTGTCTGTCTTTCTTCCTCAAGTATATGTGTGTAAATTCATGTGTCTGAATGAGGTTCTTGTAAGTTGTAAGAGATGCCCTATTTACTGTCGTTTCATTTGAATAATGAATAAAAAGCAGAATCTGCATAAGAACTGGTGTTCTGTAAGAATTGAGATTACACACCTTATGTGATAATTCTGTATGAGTTGAATCCACTACGCTATTGGAGATGAACATTTAATTGTTGGGATATTCATGGAACACATTAAACATTTCCTAATATATGTCCACTGCTGTACTAGTGTTCCAGGCATGTCTTCTTTGTGTTTTTAAAATCTACTGATCAAACTCTCACTAATTTTGCTAATTAAGCAAAATCTCACCCATCTAGATCATGGAAGGAAAGTTTGAAACGACGGCCTGGGTGTGCACAAGGGTCTCCCTGTTGTAGAATATCTGAATGGAAATCAAGTATTCTGGAATTCAATCAATTGTTCCAACAGTTAAAGTGGATGCAACTTTGCAATAGCTAGGATCATAATTTAAAACATGGAGGCCTTGCATGAGTCTTGCAGCGGCTTAGATGAATGGAGCAAAACTCCTTGAGTCGAGTCTGATCTTCTTCACCCCTGTATCCAATAAAAGGAACACAACAAATTCAGAGCAGGACTATGGTGTATATGTATATTAATCCAGATCTAATTTCTATAGTATGGATGCATCTCTACTTTTAAATCTGATATTACCAATTTTATATGTTTTGATATAGATCCTTCATCAACTAAATAGTCACTTGGTTTAATCCATATCTTGACTTAAGAGAAGTGGGACTCATACAAGTATATACAAACAGGTAGAAAGAAGGTCATTAATATTATCCATCAAGTATGCAAGTGGGCCTCTTGAAAGACAATATAAACTCCCTAGATTATTAAAAAGCACCAGATTGTAATTTGTCTCAAATTCTAAAATAAGTGATCTGTATTCAGAAGCCTCTCGATTGAGTAGATACACATGACCTGGAAAATGGGTCCCAATGATGGATTTTCTTGGATTGCCTAGTTGAATTCTCTGAATACCGGGATTACTTTTCAAATCTGAATTCTGTAACAGGGATCATGTCTGGTTTAGGTCACTGGTGTTCAACAGGAGCACTTCAAATATTACTCACGAAATTGTTCCCGATCCCATATTATTAATGAGAAATGCCAAAAGCTGAAGTTTTTTGTGAATGACTGCTACACACCTGTTATGGATAGCGTGCAAAAGCTGCTGCTGGGGATCCAAACTCTGCAGGAGGAATATAGTTTAAGAAAGTCCAAGGTGTACGAGTTCCATCACCCTTGTCCTTGAAAAGTATCCTCCATTCCACCACGTGTTAAGCTGGAAGAGTGCAGAGTTCCTCTCTCCCACGGCTCTATCCAGTCATGAGCATGAGGTAGTTCTTCCACTATAAAAAGTACCTTGATAAGCCCAACAAAAACAGCTGCATCTCAGGCGCGTACTAGAGCAAAGAGACGCCATGGCCTCTCTATCACCCATCTCTGCATTGCAACTTCTCCTTCTCTTTTTCATCTGTTTCCAACACTTGCCCAACACATTTGTTGCTGCCAAAAGCAAGGTGAGTGCTTCTTATATTTGCTTCATCACATTAAAATCATCTCTCTCTCTCTCTCTCTCTCTCTCTCTCTCTCTCTCTCTCTCTCTCTCTCTCTCTCTCTCTCTCTCTCTCGCTCTAAAATGTGCTCGATCAATTCTTAGGTTCACATCGTGTACATGGGGGAAAGGCAGCACTCCGATCCTTCGGTTGTGGAAGACTTACATCATAGAATGCTCGCGGACTTGTTAGGAAGGTAAGTTGCAGGAAAAACTCACTAGCTTAGAATAAAACGAGGGGGTTCGATTGATTGAAATATGGGTTCTGTTTGGATGGGGGAGAAACGTTGGAAAAATTGGATTTTTCATCGTTTCTCCTCGTCCAAACTCCAAACGACACACCCAAGTTTGATTTATAACATGAATTACGTTTTGTTTTTGGGAATTGCAGCAAAGAAGCAGTTGCAGAGTCGATTTTATATAGTTACAAGCATGGTTTCTCTGGATTTGCAGCAAGGCTGACGGATTCTCAAGCAGAGATGATTGCAGGTTTTTCACTCAAATCTCTCTTAAAAATAAATCAGTGGAGCAGAAATCATGAGATGGGTTGATGGAATAGTGGGCCCAAAGATTGATAACCCACAATTCAAGAGACAAAATGATCTCATGTGATTGTGGCCTTTCGACTCGGTGGGGTCCATTAATTGGACGGTTGGATTATAAACATTTCATTACCCTCTGATGGGTTTTTGATGGGGCGGCTAACAAAACTTCTTAATGCCTAAGTTAGACTCTACTCTTTGTGGCGGGTAAGGTGGGGCCCACATCTATGGCAATTTTTTGATAGCGACAGTTTTTTTTTATAGGAGTTCAGATCCTGTGAGGATTTATCTCACTCATGTGATCGTGAGTCGACCAATCATAGTTTGCCACGTCACCACATGCAGTCATGCGTGCGGGCAGTTTGCCATACATTCAAGCAGGACTGCCCTGAACGACATGACGGACTGTGATTGGTTCACCCGGGAAAATTCTTAGATGATCTCATTCTTCTTTGATAGTTACATTATTATCTCAAGATGGAGATTTTTTTATTTCAATGCCAAAAGTAGTAGGCCCACAGTTGCTTACCAATGTCTGAAGTCAAAAGTCTGCACATAAATACTAAAGTTGAGTAATTCTGTCCATTCGTCTCTTTGGATTCCTTGGTAAAGGTTTCTATGGTGCATGTGAAAATTTACTCATGGCTTAAAGTGATGGTCTAACAAGGACGGCCCATCTGTGTTGAAACTTGAAAGTATTACACCCAACATGGGATGCTTTTTTTATTTGTTAGGAGTTAGAACCCTCTGGTAGATGTTTAACATTGGATAATGTTGAGATAATTTTGGACCCCACCTTCTCAATTTGCCATAATTGAGAAATCATTTCGATTAAGAACTAAACCGGGTCGTTGGATTCAATTCGGGAACATAGGGTCCCTTAATCGCACTTGACTCAGGTAAGTTATTGTTGTATTACTATTATTGCTTATCTTCTTCTTGTTGATGTTCTTGGTTTTTTTTTTTTTTCAGCATTTTTACCTTTTCTTGCTAAAGTATTATTGTTATGGTTTATGAGAACTTTGAAAGACCTTTTGTACTTGTGTTGAATTGCAACCAACCGAAACTCGATGCTTATCAATTTTTGTGAGCTTTTCAATTATGCAAAATTTTAGCACCGTTCAATCTTGGTCCGTGAATTAAGATTTGGACGACTTTAAAACAGTCAAAATAGCACCTTCCATTTGGATTGTACATAACATGATTGGTATGCTTTTAGGTGGTCTGCATGGGTTGAACTGTTTTTGCTAAGAAATGACTAGACACTATTCCTGAAAGAACCTCAATTGAGAGTTAGAAACAAATGCTCCAATATTAGCAAAAGCACTAGGTCTAAACAGAAAGCCCAAAGCCCTCCTGTTAGAAATTGATTTTTACCTTACAAGGAGCCACCCCCAAAGTTCCATCAAAGAAACAAGAAGCTTTCATTTTCTTTGTTAGGAAGTAGAGCGAACTCTCCTAAATAGAAGCAAAGAAAAAGAAAGAACTCTCCCATAGCAGAAGTTTTGCCTTATCAGTGCACTACACACTAGCATGGCTAGGAAGTAATTCACTTGAATTCAATCAATAATAATTGTTTTTGTGAGTCACAGATTACCCGGGCGTGGTAGATGTGATACCTAACTCCCTTATGAAACCCCAAACTACCCATAGTTGGGACTACCTTGGTCTCTCTTACTCTCAAGGAGCACCCAATCTATTGTCCGAGAGCAACATGGGTGATGGAACTATCATTGGTGTCATCGATTCAGGTCTATCTCTCACGCACCATATTCTAAACATTCGCCAAATGGTCAACCATGCTGTCAACTTCTAACAGGACTATACATTGAAATGAATGAATAGGAATATGGCCAGAATCCGAAAGCTTCAATGATGAAGGCTTGGGACCGATTCCATCTCACTGGAAGGGCACATGTGAGCCTGGAACTAACTTCACTTCTGCAAACTGCAACAGGAAACTAATAGGAGCGCGGTGGTTCATCAAAGGGCTCCTCGCCGCACTTGGAGGGCCATACAATGCCACAGCACACTCCGACTACTTGTCGGCCAGAGATTTCTCAGGGCATGGCACCCACTGCTCGTCCATAGCCGCAGGTTTCTGGCTGAAAAACTTGAGCTACAAAGGGCTTGCCTCAGGGACCGCCCGTGGGGGTGCGCCTCGAGCTCGACTAGCCATGTACAAAATATGTTGGAACACACTTGGTGGGCTCTGTTCAACCGTGGACATGCTGCAAGCAATCGACCAAGCCATATATGATGGGGTGAACGTGTTGTCCATCTCGATTAGTTGGATCCTGCCCTACTTTTATGATGCTGGTGAACGTGACACTATTGCCATAGGTGCATTCCATGCAGTAGCCAGAGGGATAACGGTTGCTTGTGCAGCAGGAAATGGGGGTCCTCGCCCCAATACACTTGGAAATACTGCACCTTGGATCCTAACTGTTGGAGCTAGCACCATAGATCGGTCCTACCCAACTGCTATCACACTCGGAAACAATCGAACTATAATGGTATTTTTCTCACACTCTCATCCAGTGTCATCTGGATGAAGCGATTTTGATGTGACCAAAGGTTAATATATGTTCCTCATGTGTAATGGGGCCCATCAAATCGATATCATAGATTCAAGGGTGGAATTGTTCACCTTAATATTGGACTCTGTCCACTTCATTTTGGATTGTAAAGGTGGAAGAATCTTGCGGGCAAATGGTTATTGATAAGTGTTGTTTGGTTGTAGGGCCAAGGTTTGTATACTGGACAGGAGGTTGGATTCGCACCATTGGTAGTTCTGCAGGAAGCCGGTGTTTATGGCGTTCTGGCTAGGTGAAAAATACTATTTCATAATCTCTCTCATTACTTTTGATTGAAAGAAGCTGTTCGGTCAGGAGAATTCAGGCCTCTTTAAGAAATGCCTTCTATAACTTTCCCAAATGAATTCTCCCAATTTCCTGAATCATTTGTGACGATATGGCTTTTTTTTTAGCCCGTCAAATGCTCCATTTTTCCTAAGTCCAAATTTCATTTGGAGGAATCAACTGAGAAATCCTAGGAGATAGCATTTAGAACACATGTGGTGACGTGAGGAATCCATGTGGTGAAATGTGAGGAATCCACAGATTTGAGGGTTCATAATTGCCTCTTGAACCAGGATTCTGCGCTGATCCTATGTATACCTGAGGATTTCACGTCGATGTCAGTGCCTCTTGATGTATATAACAGCAAAAAATTGGTTTCAACGTGCAAGTCCATAAAAGTAAGGATCTTCCAATCCTACGAAGAGAGGTCGGATTAGAAATTCCTCAAATTCAAGGATTTTCAATAGTCCAAGTCCTTTGAGATTTATAATTCCAAACGTAGGTTTTCCACGCCTTTGCGGAAGTGGAAATATTTTCCCCATGAATTTGGTTGCCTAAGGTGACCTTCCAGAATTTAAAGGTTACCACATATTAATTTGTAATTGGCCTTTCCAGATGGTCTTCGATTGTGGAGACATGTCCTACTGGCGGGGTCCACGTTTTATATGACTATCTTGACTTGTTCATTTCCTTGACAGTCTCTGCACTAATCTCCCCACTAATGACACAATGATGGCTGGGAAGGTTATTCTCTGCTTTGCAAGTACATCTGGTTCAACTCAAAATACCTCATTGAATGCATCGTCTGTTGTAAAAGCGGCTGGAGGTCTCGGCGTCATTGTTGCTAGGAATCCAAGTCATGTTAGTCTATGTGATGATTTTCCATGCATTGAAGTAGATTTCAACATTGGAACACAAATACTCACCTATATCCGTTCTTCCAGGTAATTAATTATCAAGGGCCTTGTTTGGCTCAAAGGAAAAAACAAGAAAAAGAGTATTCCACAAAACACTAAGCATGTATATATGTATTTCTTTTGAACATTCATCTAAGGTGTCGGTTGGGTGCAGATCTCCAATGGTGAAGTTGAGCCCAACCAAAACCCTTGTGGGGAAGCCCTTGACAGGCAAGGTTGCATATTTATCAGGGCGGGGGCCTGGTCCATGGACTCCTGCCATCTTGAAGGTAATACTAATTATCATCAGGAGGTAGTGTTATTAGAAAGGAATGAGATAAATTGTGGAGCTTTGAATAAAATGGGTTATTGGGGGTACTTTGATAGTTCAATAATCAATTACTACTTTACTAGTATAGAATAGCCATCTACTTATGATTATGAACCCATAATTCAACAACTAGGAAAGGTTTGTCTTGGGAAGCTACACTGCTGAGTTTATTCAGATACTCAGCTTACCCTGGACCGTCAAAACTTTGTCTAAATATTGACTCGGCCGCCCTCTTCAAACAATCCTAACATTAAGTCAGCACCCAATCTGTTGGGGTATAACGGCTGCAGTCAGCTGTTTAGAGAAATTTTTGCTAATTTTTCTAATTCCAAATAAGAGAAATCCGGTCATTTTTCAGTTAAGAATATTTGATTGTTAATATCATTCAAGTTGTCTTTTAACAAGGTTCATATTTCACGCATGTATGGTATGTTTCCATAGCCGGATGTAGTTGCCCCTGGAATCAAAATCTTAGCAGCAACCATTCCCAGCAATTCACCATTATACAATGGCTACACCTTCAAGTCTGGAACTTCCATGGCAACCCCACATGTTGCCGGCATTGCTGCATTGCTTAAAGCGCTGCATCCAGATTGGTCTCCAGCTGCCATAAAATCAGCACTTATTACCACAGGTTAGTGCTTCTCAAGAAACTCTCTGTGACTTTAAACCCAAATACAGCATTGATTGAGGCAGAGGCATGCCATGGATATAGAAGGAGTCACTGAGATTTTACATATAAAATTGAAGTATCAAGTATGATTTGATATTGATACATTGCCTAATTCGAGGTAATAGGATATCGTCTCTTTTTAATCCATGGCATGTCTATGTGAAGTACTTATGATTTGATTATTTTTTAAGTATATGGACACAAAGCTAATGAAATGTAAGATGACTGACTGGTTACTTCATGCTTTTAATATCAGCGTCAACTACCGATGAATTTGGAGACCCAATCTTAGCAGTGGGAGAACCTAACAACCCAGCCACACCCTTCGATTATGGAGGCGGCATTGTCAACCCGAATCGAGCAGCAGACCCTGGTCTCATCTATGACATGGGCTTGACTGACTATGTCAACTACCTTTGTTCCATGGGCTACAAGAACTCTGCCATCTCTAAATTGACTGAAAAACCATCTGTCTGTCCCAGTAAACACCCTTCCATACTCAATATAAATTACCCTGCTATAACCATCCCCAACCTCAGAACTTCTGTGACAGCCACCAGAACAGTGACCAATGTCGGTCCAGTTAACGCAGTATATAATGCTTCAATAGAGTGCCCACATGGAGTAAAAGTTGCAGTTAGGCCGCGAGTTCTGGCCTTTAATTCAACCACCAAGAAGCTCTCCTTTAAGGTGACATTGTCGTCAACTCGCAAGACTATCGGATACTACTATTTTGGAAGCCTCAGTTGGATCGATGGAAAGCATGTTGTGAGGATTCCCATATCTGTGAAAACTGAGATCATACCATCTTATGTAGATAGCGCCTAGATGTGCTTTTGAGATCAATGTCTACTTTTCTTCCTTTGAGGTGATATATGTGTGTGTACATTCATATTCCTGAATATGGTTCTTGTATGAGCTGCCCTAGTTACTATCATTTCATTTGAATAATAAATAAGGGGCAGAACCCACGGTAGAACTAGTGTTCTGTAAGAATTGGGATTACACACCTTATGTGATAATGATTTATGAGTTGAATTCATTGCTCAGTTGGAGATGAACATTTAATTATTGGGATTTTCATGCGACACAAGAAACATTTGCTATATGTCCATTTATAGGTTTTTCTCTTCTTCCAAACAGTCTTGTGATGGTTTTGGTAGTTTCCTGATGATTCAATAGAAAGAGGTTTCGATAAAAAGTGTCTTGAAGGAACGCTTTTAAGCACAGGCTAAGGTCACCAATCAGTTTCTCTTTTAGATTCCAATTCCAATTAATTAATTTAGAGTTGATTAACCTAAATCCAGAAAATCAACCAAACAACCATAAGAGAAAGAAACACGGGATTTTTTTACGTGAAAAACTCTATTTGGTAAAAACCATGGGTCATCGTCTAAACAACAGACAACCAGGCATTATGTAATTGAAAGTTACAAGAAGTACTTACAGACATTTTCCTAGTTGCAACTCAACCTAACGACTACGATGATCTTGCCGACAACTTGTCGAACATCTTTACGGTGCTTGAACCAATCACCTTGAACACCCAACCACCTTGAACACCTCTTCAAGGTAAATCTACTGAAAGAGAGTAGATGGAAGAAATTCCAATCTTTAACTCTTCGGCTCTTCAACTATGGATGCTTTGTAGAAGATGATGGATCTATGAAGGGATTCTAGGGTTTAGAATAAGAGAGAGGTCAGCTCGAGCGTGCGGCCTTCTATTTCCAGTTTCTGAGCATGGTGTGTGTCGGGCATGAGCATGAGAGAAGACAGCTCGAGAACGTGTGCTTCTGTCTGGAGTTCGCTCGAGCATCCAATGTAATTTCAGCTTTATTGAACTTTCTATTTAAGGCTTCAATCTGGGCAGTTCAACTATAAAATACATGATAAATTGTGAATTTCAGTTTTGTCCATAACCCAATGAATTTGCCAACACTCAATTTCCTTACATGTATAGTTTCGGTTGTCAAGGCTGGAGATTTACAAGTGACCACCAAGTTTTTTTTTTTACTTCACATTTTTTAATTTACCTTCAAACGAGCATAAAGTTTTAATTTTTTGTTTTTAGAAATTGGCGGCCTCTCTGTCTTTTTACATGCTCGAACTAACCACGGTTCTATTTTCTGCCTATAATGTCTAAGGATTATTGGCATACCAATTTCACTTAATGGCTTATGTGGTAATTTTAACATTTTGGAATTTAACAGACCAAAAGTGACAACTCCACCCCATATGCCAAATTTAATAATTTTTTATTCTTTTAGACTTTACCTCTTTTAATATAAAATTTACATTAAACCCAACCTGAAAGTTCTAAATAGATTGTGGATCTCTAGATTGATCAACTCAATAGCCCAAAAAACGTGCGCAAAAATAATATGATATGTGACGCCCCGGAGTCCCACATCGACTATAGAGAGGAAAGTGAATGGGGTTATATGTAAAGTTTACACCCTTACCTTGCATGAGGCCTTTTAAAACTGTGCGGCTCCGGAAAACGTAAGAACTCCGAAGTTAAGCGTGCTCGGGCGGGAGCAGTACTAGGATGGGTGACCTCCTGGGAAGTCCTCGCCCGTGCACGCGGGCCAAAACGGACAATATCATGCATGGGTGAAGGGTGGGGCGTTACAAATGGTATCAGAGCCGACTCTCGACTAGTTCGAGTGTGGGTCCCCTGCCGTGGTCTGGTGCAAGTGGGCGGGTCTCCATGTGGGCGGGCCAAGAGGGCTGGCAGGCTACAGGGACTGGCAGGCTACTGCACAGGGACGTGCAGCCCTAAGGGGGGTGGAATGTGACGCCCCGGAGTCCCACATCGACTATAGAGAGGAAAGTGAATGAGGTTATATGTAAAGTTTACACCCTTACCTTGCATGAGGCCTTTTAAAACTGTGCGGCTCCGGAAAACGTAAGAACTCCGAAGTTAAGCGTGCTCGGGCGGGAGCAGTACTAGGGTCACCCTGGGAAGTCCTCGCGCGTGCACGCGGGCCAAAGCGGACAATATCATGCATGGGTGAAGGGTGGGGCGTTACATGATATGTAACGGAACTAAAGCAAAATCACACACCACAAGAGACACCAAATATAATGTGAAAAATCCAAACTAAATCAACCATCAAGCACTATGAACCTCGCAGTTACAATACACTCACAGATCCCTCCATAAATAATCACTATCTAAGGACTGTAATTACCTCTTATGTAGCTTCACGCCTCAACGACCTCACACTGTTGACCACAACATATTTAAATAAGCTTGACTCTTTTAGATCTTCTACGAAATGAGATAATTTTCTAAAAAAAATGTAGGAGAAACTGCTATTTTAATATATTTAAAGCCAATCTTAGTGGGCCAACGACTAGATTTGATCACTGGATTTTATTCATAGACTCTTCTCAAAAGAGAAAAAAAGTAAAGAAGTTGATCACATGTTCAAGATTTAGTCAAAACCAAGGTGGCCATCTTACTGAGATAATAATATATAACTCATCACTATATTGAGGGCCTGTTTGGATGCACAAGAAAACACAATAAAATAATATTTTATAGAATATAATCTTTCATTTTCTAAAGAAGAAAATCTTGTGTGTTTGGTAACCCAAGAAAAATTTAAAGAAATGATTCTCTTCTTTCAAAAAGCTCAATATTTTCTCATACATCTCCCCCCTTTAGGGACTGTTTGGATACATGTATAATATAATATTTTTAGATTTAAATAGTAGCAGAATCAAATGTTGTAGAATATAATAGTGCAATATTATAATATTGCAACATTGTCGCTGTTTGACATTTTTTCAAGAATGCAACAGATTTTAAACAGAGTTGTTTGGCGGTTGCTGAAGATTATAATATATGTTAAAACAAAGACATCATAGATGTTAGAGCCAAACAAATAATCATATGCAAATTTATAGTTTGCCGTCAAAGTTCATAACAAGAGAAATCAAGACGATAACTACAGTCCATGATAAGCTTTTTATTGATGCTCATGCCGATCTCTTAGCCTTCTAGTGCGAATGCTGTATTCATCCCACATAGCATTTGCAATTGCTTCCTGTATTCTATTGCCCTCTCGACGTCGCCCATCCGTGCTATAATCATCTTTTTGTTCATTGAGATATCCTCTTGTTCAGAAGACTGATTCTCATATTGAAGGTCGTACTCTTCATATATCCAATCTTCACCGTTAGAGTGGATGTTGATGAAATTGTGTAAAGTGCAACATGCAATTATTACATCTGTAACTATGTCAAATCAATGAGAAGAAGTGTTTTTCAATATTGGAAAGCGATTTTTTATTACACAAAAAACACGCTCAATTGCATTCCGTAAGGAAGAATGGTAAAGGTTGAATAGTTCTTTGGCATCTTGTGGGCGTATACTTCCACGAGCAAACTCTCTCAAATGATTTCGCACTCCTAGGTATGGGGCAATGTAATTAGGAGGGGAAGAGATGACGCATGAGGAGGGAGATCCATGAAATAGCATAATGTAATCTTGGAAGATTCTTTCCTACACAATAAGGGTGAAGGAAAAAATCTTTCAATATTTTAGAAGGATAGGAGATAATATTTGAAATTCTCAAGTTATCCAAACAGCTCATTTTGAAAGTTAAGAAAACTTTCTTAAAAATAAAAAAATATTGTATTTCCTTGTGCATCCAAACAAGCCCTTAGAAAACATTCTACAAGATAAGAATCTTTTTAAATGACTTAGAAAGTGGTAGAGTAAAATAAAGATTGATGTCATATCATAGTAAATGTGAGGTAAAGTAAGGTGAGCTGGAGTATGTGGTAAAGCAAAGTGGAGAGATAGTTGTAAAGTAATTATTTTTTTGTATTGACTTGATTTTACTATACTTTACTATGGTTTTATGTGATAAAATAAAAGTAACTTAAGGTAAAAATATTTAAGTTGAACTTTACTTTACAACACTACCTTTTTATCCAGATCTAGTAAATTACATATAAATTAAAAAATTTAATAAAAATTATTCTAATAATGTAATTTACTTTAATCATAGCACATTCAAAACAATTCAATTTAAAATTTGTGAAATTCTTCAAATATAGTCAAACAACAAAAATATTATAATATTACATTATTCTATCTTATCCTATCTTATTTTTGTAATATTTAGATCTATAAATATTTTATTTTGTGAAAATCCAAACGCCCCTTGACCTTGAGTGACAGAATCTGGATTTTCAAAAGATAGCCCCCTCCCATTTTTTTAATCAGGGCCCTCTTTTTTGAATAGCTAGGAACGCGGGTGCATTACATTTCACGTGTCTCGCAGCATTCTATCTAATAAAAGAAACACATTACGATCTCACAACCGTCGATTGTTCTCTAATCTAACGTCCGCAAAGCGTTTCACTCCTTCCACGCGGATCGACCTTCTCCACCGTTGATAACCCTTCCATCGAACGGCTCACATCCACCAATAAAAACCAAAAGAAAAAAACAAGACGCAGAGCGCCTGAAGCGACAACCAAATCAAAATTCAAAACTTCCCGCGCCCTTTCCCCAAACTAAAAATCACAAGTATATATAAACACACACATCCCCAATCAATACCACACAACCCCAGCAATTAAAACGCAGCAAATACATTTGAAGAGAGCGAAGATGTCAGGAAGAGGCAAAGGAGGAAAGGGTCTCGGAAAGGGCGGTGCCAAGCGCCACAGGAAAGTTCTGAGGGATAACATCCAGGGCATCACCAAGCCTGCCATCAGGCGCCTTGCACGCCGTGGAGGGGTCAAGCGCATCAGCGGTCTCATCTACGAAGAGACGAGGGGAGTCCTCAAAATCTTCCTAGAGAACGTCATCCGTGATGCTGTCACTTACACTGAGCATGCAAGAAGGAAGACTGTAACTGCAATGGATGTTGTGTATGCTCTCAAGAGGCAGGGCAGGACCCTCTATGGGTTCGGTGGTTAGGTCTTTTCCTTTGTATTGTTTCTTCAATGCAAATGTAATCGCTTAGTCACGAAATAGTTTCTACTTGGGAGCTTCTTCTTTCCAATACTCAATCTAATTGGCGTGGATTGAATTTCTAAAACATTTATTGGTTATTTTGACTTTTGGCAATGTTGTGGATCTCAATTACTCTGCGTTTTATTTCTCCTTCTGTGAATGGTCTTGGAGGGTTTGGTATTCTTGAATCTATGGGTTTGTGATTAAAAACAAAAAAAAAAGATCACCATGATGCCTTTCTGTGGAGGACATTTTTGGCATTAGCTGTAAGTGTTGGGGGCTTTTTGTGAAAGCCTCTAGTGTGGTATTCGTCAATACTGCTTTCATTTCATAGCAGGTGGTGTGGGCCACCAGGTAGATATTTTGATTAGATAATAATTTATTTTGCGACATCAGCCAACCAATCCTTTTTCCTTTCTCTTTCCCCGCCCGTTGTTTGTGAGTGGGTTTGTAGATCTTTTTCTTTCCAATGTATGGTTTGGAAATTCCTCACTGACTAAATTGTTTTATCAGGACACCTGAGCCAACCACCTGTCTTATGTACTGATGGTTTCCATTCTGGTCATTTCAATTTCCTATTTCCTACCCGCCTTGTCCTGACTTTCAGTCATCTCCACCTCCCATGCTTTGTTAAATAAAAGTTCTTCAAACCGACTTTCCACGCACTAGTGTGGCCCATGAAATACCAAGTCCCCATTGTGTATTATTGAGTGATAACTATAGAAGAATTTTTTTTTTAAAATTTTAGGGGATTGTTGAGTGGTTAAGATCACATATCTTTTTTTTTTTTTTTTTTTATTAGAGCTAGATGTCTTTATATCAATCCTATTTTTTTTTTTTTTATGGTTTTCCTTTTGAATTCAGAAGGATTATTTTAATTTAAAGGGTTGAAAATTCTCAAATAGCAAAATAATAATAATAAAAATAAAAAAGCTATCAAAAAAATTGGAGGGATGGTTGGACCATCATTCAGTCCCTAACTCTTATTTGGGATTGATTGTGATCTTTCATTACTGTAGTGAAGTTGGTTTTCATTGACCATTTGTAATTTGAAACCAAATGGGATATCTATCCATTGCTGGACTAATTAAAGAAGGTTATCCAAGTTACCATATTTTCACCATAAAGTTTGATGGGTCATGCCTAAATGACTTAGTCCATAATGACGGATTAGGCCCAAGTAATTTGAGTCCATGATGAGCCTAGGTCTGAATCCATTCGTTGAAAGTCGGGTTCGGATCTACGAAGCGACGAAGTCAGCACGTCGTTCCATCTACCTGCTTTTACCAAGTCTTGCGGAGAAGATCTTACCCGCCTCTTTTGTTAGGAGCGGTTCGAAGACTCCGCCAGATTGAATCGTCCGTTGCTGAAGAGTCTCCCATCTGTTAGGGGAAGATTATAAATCACCAAGCCTCACTAGCACTGGGGGGCAAGCAATCCTTCTCCATCTTCACACCGTCATTGTAATATTCTACTTTGTAATCTCTTCCGCAGAGCAGTAAAGTCATCAATTGAAGTGGACGTAGGTTACACTTACTGAACCATTATAAACTCTCTATTTTCATTAATTTTCACATTAATTGCTTATCACTTGACTGGTGGTGCCCGAAAATCACTTTTTGCCACCATCAGTTTGGCGTCGTCTGTGGGAACGAAAATTTCCTTTTTACAAAGCTATGTCAATCATCAGGAGGTCAACAAGGCGACAAGAGGGTAATCCCTCACAGGAGGGCGAGGGTAATCCTCTACTGACTAACCCTACACCGAATGCTCCTGCTCTCTCTCCTCAGCAGATGCTGGAGACCATGCAGCAGCTGGTGGCCCAGAACCAGCAGATATTGCAGCTCATGCTGGCAGGGCAAGGAGGAGCACCAATTGGTACAGGACAGCAAGAACTACCGCGCCCGAAGCAACCCGTTGCTCCACGCCGAGGGGCACCTCACCCGGGCGCTAGTCCACATGGTGCCCGGGGCCGAGGCGCCGCACGTCACCAACCTCACCTGGGCGCCCACTCCCAGGGCGCCCAGGGTCGAGGAGGTGTCCACGCCCAGGGCGCCCAGGGTCGAGGAGGTGTCCAAGCCCAGGGCGTCCACACCCAGGGCGCCTTCGCTGAAGCTCCCCTTGTTGCCCCGCGCGGAAGACTCTTGGTCGACCCTCAAGGCCACGCCCATCTCGACGTGCCTCCACCCTCGAGTGGAGCCCCAGGAGGGTCGAATCACGGTGGACTTTTACATCCTCCCTCTGCTTCCAATGATGATGACCCTTATTTTCAGGAGGGGGGAAGTGAAAACTACAGCCTGGAAGATGAGTCATTTTCGAGGTCAGTCCAGAGAAGCCCCCAATCGGTGGGATGAGAAGATAAAAAAAAATACAAAACCAGATTGGCAATGTCTTCAATGCCATGATGGCATAAGTACCTGAAACAATTGACTACCTGGTACAGCGGACGGACACACCGTTCAAGCCCGCTGTAACGAACTACCCGCTTCCTAAAAAATTCAAAATGCCAACCATGGAGACATTTGATGGGAAAAAGGATCGACTGGATCATTTGGAAACCTATAAAACTTTAATGCAACTACATAACATCTCCGACCAGATTATGTGTAGAGCATTCCCAACCACATTGAAAGGTTCCGCACGGCAATGGTTCTCCAGTCTAGCCCCAGCCTCCATCTCTACACCTTTACAGAGCTAAGCAAGTCCTTCGTGTCGCACTTCATTGGAGGACGCCACCACCAGAAGCCTGCCACACACCTGCTCAGCATAAAACAGGACCGAGATGAGAGTCTGAGGAGTTACCTTACTCGTTTTAACGAGGAGGTCCTCTAAGTCGAGGAGCCCAATGACAAAGTTACCATGACCGCCTTTCTGGGAGGCCTCCGCTCATCCAGTTTCCTCTTTTCAGTAACGAAGCGACCACCAAAGAACATAGCAGAACTGTTGGCAAAAGCTCAAAAATATATAAATGCTGAGGAAATCAACAGGTCCAGGCGAGGTGAATCATCTCGTGGATCGCCAAAAGCTTGACAAACCTCTGCACTGTTCTTAAACAGGCAGTCTATCTTCAGCTTAGCGGCTCTCTCGCGGGTCGCCAAAAAAGATTAGCCTACCTCTGCACTGTTCTCAAACAGGCAGCTTATCTTCAGCTTATCGGCTCTCTCGTGGGTCGTCAAAAAAGCTTTACCTACCTCTGCATTGTTCTTAAACAGGTAGCCTATCTCCAGCTTAGCGGCCCTCTCGGGTTGCCCAAAAAGCTTGGCCTACCTCTGCACTGTTCTCAAACAGACAGCCTATCTCCAGCTTAGCGGCTCTTTCAAGGTCGCCGAAAGCTCAGTCTAAAAAACGTGCAGCTCTCACATGAGCAATCCTCAAACGCTGTCTTTGCTCTCACGCAAGCAGTGCTCTCTCTCTTTCTCCAGTGCAGACGAGGCCTGCCTGCGCGAGGTCCTCAAACAGCGCTCCTCCATCGCGATCAGTAAAATCGCCTCTCGAACAGCGCCCAACCCAGGTGCCCAACATCTTTCAGGCGCCCAGCACCTCTCAGGCACCCAACGACTCGCGGGCGCCCAACCTTGGCACCCAGCACCTTAAGCATCCAACACCACAGGGGCGCCCGCGCCTGTAGCAGCGTCACAAGGGGCACCCACAGCCCCTTCCATCGCTCGTTGCAGCCTCGTCTGTGCCCAAGGAAGGGGCGTCCTGTCCACCGCGCCCAGCAGCAGTGGCTGCACACTCCCCAGCAGCAGGGGCTGCACGCCTAGCACCAGAAGCAGCAGGGGCTGCACGCCCACCAGGAGCTAGGGCTGCACGCCCAACAGCAGGGGCGCCCAGGCCCCTGCCTTGCTCGCCACCCGCAACAGGGGCGCCCCTGTCCAGCCATCGTGCCAGCCCGTCCGGCGTCGCTTGCTGCCTGTCTACCGCGCACAGCAGCCACCTGTTCGGCCTCGCCCACCTGGGTGCGTGCCTCGCCCGCAGCCTGGGGCGCCCTGTCCGGCCTTGCTCGCCTCGCCCGCAGCAGGGGTGCCCCAGGCGGGGGCGCCCCATCCGGCCTTGGTTGTCTCGCCAGCAGCCGGGGGCGCCCCGTCCGTCCTCGGTTGTCTCGCCAGCAGCCGGGGGCGCCCTGTCCGTCCTCGGTCGTCTCGCCAGCAGCGCCGGGGGCGCTCCGTCCGACCTCGGTCGTCTCGCCAGTAGCACGGGCGCCTAGGCCGTGTCTCCACCGCAGCGAGCGTAGCAGCAGGGCCGCCCCCTGCATGGGCGCCCCGTTCCCGTCTCTCCTTGGCAGCAAGCACTGCAGAAGGGGCGCCCAGGCGGGCGTCCGTGTCCGTCTCCGCCCCTGCCCAGGCCGCAATCCGCAGCAGCCGCAGGGGTGCCTTGGCTGGCGCCCCTGCCCCGTCCAGCACCTCTGTCGACCACCGCCGGGGGACACCCCCGGACCCCCTCTGCGAAGTGGATGTATTAAAAGGGAAACGACGGAGACGGACAGTGTCTAGGAAAGCTACAAATGCTCGGCATAAAAATAAAAAAAAGGGCCTGATATCCAAAATGCCTCACTTTCAAAGTTTCCTTTGTTGCAAGGCATTGAGGGGCAAATGATGGGTAATGCCCAAATAACTCAGTCCACAATGACGGGTCAGGCCCAAGTAACCCGAGTCCACAATGAGCCCAGGTCTGAACCCATTCGTTGAAAGCCGGGTCCGGATCCACGAAGCGACGAAGTCAGCACGTCGTTCCATCTACCTACTTTTACCAAGTCTTGCGGAGAAGATCCTACCCGCCTCTTCTGTTGGGAGCGGTTCAAAGACTCCGCCAGATTGAATCGTCCGTTGCTGAAGAGTCTCCCCATCTGTTAGGGGAAGACTATAAATCACCAAGCCCCACCAGCACTGGGGGGCAAGCAATCATTCTCCATCTTCACACCGTCATTGTAATCTTCTACTTTGTAATCTCTTCCCGAGAGCAGTAAAGTCATCAATTGAAGTGGACGTAGGTCACACTGACCGAACCACTATAAACTCTCTCTCTCCATTAATTTTCACATTAATTGCTTATCACTTGACCGGTGGTGCCCGAAAACTATTTTTTGCCACCATCAGTTGATGTGATGTTGTTAGCCAATAGATCTACAGTGATCAAATGCTATAGCAATTCATGAGCAAATCAGCACTAAATCGTGAAATATAAGTTATCAATATAAAAGAAACCTTTGATTTTTTGTAGGATTTAAATAATTAGGATATATATAGCTCATTTTTCTTCATCTTGTGATTTACTTTCTACCCACAAAAGATAATATAAGGGTTATGTTTTTGTGTATCCACGCACCCTTGCAATTCAACACCGTAATAAAAAACGGATTCGTAATAGTTCCTTTCCATTTCTGCCACGTCAGCTAGAATACCTTGTAACACAAGCAAAGGATGATAAACTCGATAAAAAAATCACAACCACAGCCAACACCACAAACTCACAATCCAAAGGTCCCCTTTGCCACGTGTCAAATCTTTCACCGCAACCATCGGATACGGGGACCAACATGGCAGTCTCTCCAAAAATATCTTCTCCCAGACGCCTCCACGTTCAACACGTGTCCGGTCGCCGTAGCGTTTTTCAGAGCCGCATCCGATGCGTACCGGAAAGAAGATACGAAGTGAAATAAAAAAATCCGAATCAGTAGCAGGAAGCGTCCACGTCGTCTCGGTTGTCACAGGAGCGAATAGCGGCCCACCGACTAATGTATTGGTTTTGACATTGCAGTCGATTCAAGCCACGAAGATAAAATATTAATACACAGAGAGAGAGAGAGAGATAAGAGGGAGGAAGGAAGAAGATTCGAGATATTTTGCTGCTAATTTATCTGGTATGAACGGTTTTGCATTGGAATCGGTGCTCTGCAAGTCGGATCATCCTCTTCGTCGTTGGATATTTTTCCTCTTTTGGATTTTTTAGCAGAAGATCAAGCTCAGTAAAGCGTCAGTAGTAGAATAGAATCTTAAGGCAGTTTTTCATTTGATCTGGAGTGGTTCTTTTTTTGTTTAGATTTAGGTTTGAGGATTGAAAGGGGTGGGAAGATATGGGAGAAGTTGGTTTGAGTGATGGAGACGTGGTGGTTTTGGGAGAGATTGAAAAGGAAGAGGAGGAATTGAACAAGGAAACAAATGTTGTAAGATGGGAGAATCTTCTCCCTCCTATGTTTCTTAGAGTTCTTTTAGTTGAAGGAGATGATTCCACGCGACAGATCATCACCGCTCTACTCCAGAAATGCAGTTACAAAGGTGTGTGTTTCTCTTTCTCTCTCTGTGTATATTTCTCTGTTTCTATGATTGAACTATGTGATTTGGGATTTGTTGATGAAATGGGAGTTTCATTTGTTGGAGATACTGGTTTTGATTGGGGATGAGAAGTTTTGGAATTGAAGAGAATATATAGGGAAAACTGATCTAAATTAGGTTTTGGTTTTTTCACTTTGGTGATGGTACCTGAGTTCCATTTTTTTTTTTTTTTTTGGAAAATCTGCTCTGGGTTATGCATTAATTGGAGATCCGGTTTGGAATTCAAGTCCAGATAAGGAAAATATGCGTCGTATCGATCTAGTTTTAATTAGGGAGGGATTTGACTTGCTCTTGTATTTGCTGTGTTTTGGTTGTTATGTATAACAAGTTGCATGTTTCCTGTTTTGGTTGTTTGTGGGTATGGTTGTTTGCTCGTTTTCCCTTTACCTTCTTTTGAAGACTAAACACCATAGTCTTCTCTTATCAATGAAACATTGAAATAACTCCATCATCATCATCATCATCAAAGTCAGAAAATCTTATGCCTACAAAATGAGGTGGAAATGATCAGTCGATATATGCGGCTCTTTATGATGCTTCTTTCTTAGAGCTCCTTGCTAATTTTTGTAAATGCATCCATGCTTAACACTGGAGTAAACAGTCGGTGGCAACCCACTTACCATGTTCTTCGTAGAAAGTATCAGTACACCAAAGTTAAGATTACTGTATCTTAAATTACTTGATGTAACCTCCATATGAGTACTTAAACATCTCACAAAATCACTGCTAATATTAACAGAGAAATCTTATTTGCGAAATTTTCATGTTAGCAATCAATTTGTTTCTTTTTATCTATTATTGGAAGACTCCTATCCTTCATATGAATTTCATAGCCCATTTCTAATAATTTCCTGTACTTAATATGTTACTCGTTTTATATGCAACATCATAGAAATGAGAGATATATTGAAGATCACCATACTTAAATTGAATTAAATTTCACCTTTTTCTTTCAACTGGATAATAGAAGAATCTCCAAATGTAACATGGTCAGTGTGTTAACACCATGCAAGCTTTCTAATTTATCAATTTAATTTTTTTTTTTAATCTTTTTCTGCAGTCTGCTATTACACTGGTTTATAACTGACCTGAATTTTGTCTCTTGTTGTTTGAACAGTTTCTGCAGTATCTGATGGCTCAAAGGCATGGGAAATGCTGAAGGATAAACCTCATAACATAGACCTCATCTTGACAGAAATTCAATTGCCCTCAATATCTGGGCTTTGCCTACTTACCTTGATTATGGGCCAGGAAACCTGCAAAAACATTCCTGTCATAAGTATGTTTACTGAATTAAAATCATATGCAGAAAATCCTATTATAGGGAATAATCTATGCCTCTTTCAACTTGGTTGTCACCCTCTCTGTTATGTTATTTATGCAGTGATGTCATCACATGATTCTATTAGCATTGTCTTTAAATGCATGATGAGAGGTGCTGCAGATTTTCTTGTTAAGCCCATTCGGAGAAACGAGTTAAGGAATTTATGGCAGCATGTTTGGAGAAGACAAACTGTATGCTTCCTCACAATCTCTCTTCAAAGCATTGTTTTCTGGAACTAGTCTTCTCATTATTACTATAGTGACTTTGAACTTTTGTGTTCAAGCTGAATATTGATTTTTCCATCTTTTTCATCAGTCAAGTGATCTGAGACATGGATGCCAAGATGGGAATCTTGTACAAGGAAAAATGGGTGCTACATCAGAGAACAATGCAGCAAGTAACCATTCAAGTGATTATGTTGCATGTGACAAGAAAAATAAGGATTACAGTGAAAAGGGGAGTGACGCCCAAGTAAGTGCTCTAACACCCTCTAGCAGTAGTGTTTCTGATAACACCCTGGTGTTTAATTTTTTTTTTATCTTTTGAAACAGTCAATGAATTCAATGTTTTTATTTTGATGAGAGGCACATGCAATATTCATTCAAATTATATGTGGAGGTTTTTGCATTATTATGGTTGTCCTTATTATTTGTGATTTAAAGACTCAAAGCCATTCTTTGAATGCTATATCATGGGTGTGAGATTACTCAATATCTCCACCACCTGATAATCATATTAATTAGCCCGTGTTAAGTGTGGATGAAAATCTAGTTGCCATTTTAGCTTGGAAGGAAATTAGATTAGAGTATGTTTTTCTGCTAGTGTACTTATAGCATCATTTGGTGACATGAAGTTTTACCTTGGCTACACTCTTTGCCCATTGTGCAGAGCTCTTGTACAAAGCCAGACATGGAAGCTGAGAGTGCATGCCTGAATAATATGCAGGATTTTTTGCAACCAAAATGCAGTTCCTCTTTAGCAATTGACACAGAAGCACACAAGCATGAAGAGCATGTTAAATTGGGAGGTATGTTGATGCATGAGAATGAAGCTGAAGGTATGATGCGGTTCTTTTTACCATCACCAGTTTTGTTTGTTTCTATTTCTTTTTATCTAACACACTCACTCTACCGAAAGTAGGACATATAACAAGCTACTTCCTGCAGATAAATCAATGAGAGTATCTGAAGTTACTCCAAACCATCAAGTTTTTAACTCGACTGTGATTATCATAGAAGAAAATCATGCTCATCCTACGCTCATGACAGGGGATAAGGTTGTGGCATCGGCAAGCTACGGGGAGAAATCTGATATGGTGAATGATGATGGATTCGAAAGGCAGGTTAGGGTTGAACCTTCTAGAGAAGTCATTGACTTGATTGGGACAATTGAGAATCAACTACATTGTAGCTATCGGCGTTCAGATGACAAGATTGTCAGAGGTAACTTTTCTGATGATACAAAATATCTCCCTGGCAAGAAAGAAAACATGTGCAAGTTGAGTTCTTCATTGCCGTTGGATCTGTCTTTGAGAAGATTTGAACCTAGTGGAAACCGAAAGATTGGGGAAAGGCAGACCTTGAACCATTCAAATGCCTCTGCTTTTTCTCGGTGAGTGCTTATCTCCCCATGTTTTAACTATGTTTTCCTCCTATCTCAAGAATTTGTGATATTATTTAACTATTATGATGTTTACCATGCTTTGAGTATCCGTATTATGGATGGTCTAATTTGAATAAAGTAGCTCTTGGCCTCCCCTTCATTGTCCGAAATAAGGTTTTATATATATATATATTATATAGAGATGCTCCTATGAGAGATGCTCTCACCTTACTATGAGAGATATGGTGGGGGTTCTCACATCCATATCCAATGCCAACAACTTAAATGTGAGGGCCCCACCATATCTCTCATAGTAAGGTGAGAGCATCTCCCATATATATATATATATATATATAAGGAATATGCAAGTGCAAAAAGAGAAAGTTCCCTCACTCTATGGTGAGGGATGGATGCACATGAATGTCCCCCATATATATATATATATATATATATATATATAGAGAGAGAGAGAGAGAGAGAGAGAGAGAGAGAGATGCCTCCACAACCTAGACTATTCCTATGAAAAATTCTCAAAATCACCCCATTTCAAAAGGGGCAAAAATGCCCCCTTTTGAGTTGTCCAATTAAGTACAAACACCTCACCCCATTAAAGGAAAAGGTAAATGACGCAAATGTCGCACAATAACAAGTTTTCAACCCCAATATTGAATGAGTCATTCAACGTCTTCTATGCCTATTTTTTAGGAAAATCTTTTGGAGATAAAATAGGAGAACTAAAGTGATGAACGTACCTTTGTTCATCTACCCATTTTTTAACTTTATTTATTTTTGTAGTGGGTGCATACATTTAGATAAGTGGGCCCTATTTGGAATTGACTACCTTAGAAAAGTGAGCCCAACTTGAAATCACAGCCCTTTACACTCACATAGCCTAGATGAATTGAGATTATTTCAAATTTAATACCAGTTTTTTTATTGATCCTTTACTAAACTTCACTCCAAGAACTGGGCCTTCATTTGGATTAATCATTATAAATAAAAACTTGAGATTTTTACGATGGTCCAACTCTATTTGAGGGAAATTTGATGAGGGTCCCATAAAACATGGGTGATGGGTCCATTAATTTCATTGGTTTGAATTTTTCATAAGTTGTCCCCACAAAAGCAAAAATGATCATTTGATGGTATAGGCCCAACTCCTACCAGATGAATTTTGGTGATGGCCATACAGTATGGGGTATTTTTTTTTTTTTATAATAAATGGGCCGCATTGAGGACTGTTACAGGAGTCCAAAAGAATAGGAACCCATTTTTCTTCCCTAAGATTGATTAGGAACAAGTGTTTATTTTGAGATAAAAAAACATTCCTTTTAAGTAGGAGAAAAAATGGGTAAGGAGATCTAAGTCATTTAAAGAGGGAGAAAAAGTAGTAAACAAATCTCATTAGGATAACTCCACCTCAGCAACCTCTTTTGATTTTGATTGGTTGAATATGGGGGCGCAAAACGCCCAGGGTGTTTTGTAGCACTCCCGCGCGCGCAGACAGAAATGCAAACGCACGTTGACGATCTGTTGAGGAGCTGAGACTAATACCAACAGATTGATGCAGATTTAAATTAGGGTGTAGTGGACTTTCTGATCCAATGGATCTGTCATGATCAAGATATGAGCCATGCAATATCAATGGTTAGGAAACCCTTGGTCTTAGATCCAACGCTGAGGAGAATCCATACAGCCCAATCAGGGCCAGGGAGCCATATAACGGGCATTTTTAATCTGAAGGACTAAGGAGATCATATGGGTGCCCAGAAATGGGCCCCATAGAGAGTTGCTCTCTTTGGTATATATAATATATGCCGACCCCAGATTGTATGGATGGAAATTTCTTTCTTTACATGCAAAAATAGTATGGATGGATTTGAAGAAGTGTAACCCAATCAAGGATTAGGAGTGAAAGATAATGTCAAAACTGGATAAAGGGATTATCCTTTTTGAATTGGTTACCTATTCTTGTCTATAAATGGTTATACTCTTCCACTTTGAAGAGATGAATGGAATTTCTTTATTTTTCTTCCTATTGGGATGTTGATTTCTTTTGGTGTGCATCCTAGACATGCGACTGTTCATCTCCCATAGCTTCAGCTTAGAGAGTACCCATTGGCCATTCATACCCCCACTCCCCTGCTGCATTATAGCTTAAACTATTAACTCACAGTGAGTATCTCTAAGATGGACCTATGCTTTTTCAGCACTAGTACTTTTTTCTGCACTTGAGCTTGATAATTTTTAGCACATTGTCTTTTGTGTATTTAAATATGGGGGTTGCTCCTGTGAGAGTATCTCTCACCTTACTATGAGAGATAGGGGTGGGGGTCTTCACATTTAAGTTGTTGGCATTGGATATGGATGTGAGGGCCCCCACCTTATCTCTCATAATAAGGTGAGAGCATCTCCCTTTAAATATAAAACACTTTAAAGTAATAAATAAAACACTTTAAATTAATTTACTTTCTTTAGAAGTATTCTTACTGTTACAAAGTATAATAGGTTTGGTGATTCTATTGAAGTAAGTGATAGGTGCTGTTTGTTATATGGACATTCTAGGAAACTAGAGATAAAAAAATATTTAACCTCAAAGAAAGTAGAGAAAGGAAGGTGCATCAATAGACAAATGTGGAGGCAAAGGATTTTTATTTTTAAGATTGTTTGGTTAAGGGAAGCAAGTGATTAGTTTTTCTATTGTGGGATTGTGGGCACGAGTGGCACTGAACTCTAAGTTGGCCTACTGATTGCCAATGTTCCTTTTAGAACTGAGACTAAAGATCACAGAAGCAGCTATTGCAGGTCTTTTCTCTGATTTTCTCCTTAGTGTGATGATAATTCAGGTGTGTACCAGGGGAGCCTTTTTGAGTAGGGCTCGAGTTTGGGAGAAGTTTTGTTTTTGAGAGAGAGAGAGAGAGAGAGAGAGAGAGAGAGAGAGAGAGAGAGAGAGAGAGAGAGAGAGAGAGAGAGGTGTTTCTCTACTGGGCTTGTACGATTGTTAGGTGTGGGTTAAGCTGTCACAAGAGAGAGGTGTTTCTCTACTGGGCTTGTACGATTGTTGGGTGTGGGTTAAGCTGTCACAAGCACGTGGGCATTGATGAGCTGGAACAGGCACATTAGCTTGGCACATGGGTAGTGGCACACCACAGTGGGCACCATGGAAGTGCCTGGGAATGATGATTCCTCCCTCTTTTCCCCTTTTTATGTGTGTGTGTGTATGCGTGGTGTCCTGGTCTCAAGGAGCAGGGTACCCACATCCACATTGGAGGAAAGTTGATGGCTAGAGAGGTGTGACCCTGATCCAAGGCCCATTGGTGTAGGCCCATCTGAGGCTAAAAAATTTTAATACCTGCTGCAGGAGTTTTCAATTGTTTGCCTAGAGAATGCCATAAAGGGGACAAGGCTTAGATGATGTCTACAGATCTGCATTCTTTTACCTTGCAATTTCCACATCCTATTTGTTATTTGTGTCAGTCATTTATTTGATGTTTAAGACATGCATGTGTGTTACGCTCACATACAAACAGCCCACAGGCATGAGATTTTGTTGTTGCATTGCACAATAAATAAAAAAAAAAATCTCAAAATTCTTGTATTTGTAGCCTTCATAACTGACTATCCACACCAGAGAGCATATTAATATTTATCATCTGAAGTGTGTCTGATGATGACTGTTTTGGTCACTGCAGCCGAAATCTTTATGTTATGACGAGGCTGATATATTGGTCCTGGATGGATGCCGGTTTGTTTCAGCCCTTCTTTGTAGAAGTAAAAATAATTGAAAAGATGTTTGGGAAGTTAAAAAAAAAAAGGAATTGTAAATCTTCATTTTAAACTGCTTTTAGGGTGTTTAAGATTTACTAAAATAAAAAAGAAGATATAAACATGTTGACAATGGAGTTCCAGCACATATATGTTTCGGGCTTAACTTATAAGCAATCATTTACTGCCATGAGTGATGTCCTGTATTGGGCAGTGACTGCTTAGGTTGAGTTTTAAAACGTAGGCACAGATGTTGTGGACATGCAGAGCAATATTGGACAAGGCTATGCTGATATATATATATATATATATATATATAATGAAGCGCATTTTTTATTAGAGTAGACAATTTAGATATGCCAGTTTCACACAATTTTTTTTTTATTTTAAAGATAGTGATGAATTATATTGAAGGAAGAAACAACAAAAAATAACTAGCCCCACCACAAGAACTAAAAGGTCAAAATGGTATAAAAGTTTTATACTAAGAAGAACACAAAACAAACAAATTCCACAGTAAAGCCTACCTAATTCAAAGACCTATCCACCCCTTGCTTTGCTAGCGAATTTGCAAAACTATTAGCCGACCTCCCAACATGTTGAGCGCCACTTGAATTGAAAACGATAAAGTTCTAATCTCATTTAAGTAAAACTGAAATCTCCACGGAAAGATAGCCGAAGACGACACCCACGAAATAGCATTAAGAGAATCACTTTCCACTTACCTTTTTTGTTTTTAGAAAAAGCTTACTTCTTCAAGACTGGACTGTCTAGAGATTTACTGCTTTCCCTCAAATTCGGCTGGCAATTTATTTTTATGGTTGGAAAAAGAAACATACCATTTAAGCATTCACTGTTTACACATCTTATGATAATACAAGCAACAAGAACTCATTATAAATGGTATTCATTTGGATTAATCTTTTCCTTTTGATATACTTTCTTTCTTTGTTTAGTCATGTTGTAGGACTGATTCCCTGTTGGCTGATATGATACTCATGAACCCCACTGTCTTTAAAGGGTGGAGGCCTTAGTAGTCATCAAGGGAAATTTGTGATTTCTTGATTACCTACTATTACATTGTTACTTCTAGTGCTATTCAACTCATGATTTATATCTACAGGTACAATAACAGGACATTGCAGCATGCTCCATCATCTGCAAGCTGCACAGAACCCCAACAATGCACCAATGAAACCCTCAAACGTCCAAACCAGGATCCTGATAATGCTTTTGATGCTCTTCAACATAGTCGAGAAGAACAAAATAACATTGAGGAAGATAACCCTGGAGACAAAATGGTGTTTTCATGCCCTCAACTTGGGATACTTCCAGTCACAATTCCTTACCATGGCATGCCCCTTGATGGTTTACATGCACGCTATGGCACATTACTGCAAACCATGTTTTACACACATCCAGCTGCTCCTCCAGGACCTCCACCTTGGAGTACAGATTCAACAAGCCTGCAAGAAGCCTTGCATGTGAAAAAATCATTTCATCATTCTACTTGCGACCCTGAGAAAGATCATCATTATTGTGATAAAATTGCAGTGAAGTCTAGTGACCAATTGAGGATCATACAGGAGCAGAATTCAGAATATATGGAGGACACAAAACACATCTCATCTGCCACTGATCAGAGTGTGAACAGCAGTTTTTGCAACAATAGCAAAGGCCATATGAAAAGCAGTGGATGCAGGAGCATTTGCGATGGAAGTACCATGAATGTTACTGCTACTGCTACTGCTGTTGATGCAACCACTTTTGAGAGTGGGAATGATGAGGGCATCATTACTAGTGATCCAGTCAAGGTGATGGGTGAGCGTGTTTCCCAAAGAGAGGCAGCCTTGACCAAATTCCGGTTGAAGAGGAAAGACAGATGCTATGAGAAGAAGGTGAGAAAAACCATATTTAATAAATTTTTGTGGGATAAAAATAAAAAACATATCAATAGTTATTATTTTAAAATTAAATCTTCTGTTATTGTATGTCGCACCTCACTTTTGAGGTTGAGGAATTATATCATTGTATAGAGTGTAGCATACTTGGGCATTGAGATTGTGCAGATGTGACTGATTGTTTGTGATCCTCTGCTCTGGGTGTTTGATCTGAGAATATGTGCTAGATATGACTGTTGTTTGCTGATCCAGACCAGTGATTCATAAGCCTCACCAAGGATTACAGACATAGTTGCTCTTGATGTCTCCTTGGTGGAACGATCTTAACCTCTGGTTCATAACTACAAATCAACAATTGAGCACTGTTCATAATTCAATGGAAAGTAAAGAATATTAGTATTCAACAGCTAGAACCTTAAATTATTTTTGGAGCCCGGTTGATCTTTGGTGGGCCTATCAGTTAAATGTGTTGACAGCCATTCTGTCAGCCCCAGTACCCAACTGTAGAAAGTCACAGCTTTATGATTCTCTACATATCTTTTGTTTGTGTTCTCAGTTCAGGGATCATATAACTTATCCAAATTAAAACCAATCTTTTAATGATTTTCACTCACAGGTTAGATACCAAAGCCGGAAAAGACTTGCTGAGCAGCGTCCTCGAGTGAAAGGACAGTTTGTTCGCAGGGTGCTATCTGATTCTCATCAGCCAGCCGTAGAAACAGATTATTGTCTTTGATTTGCTGGCCTCATGGAAGATGTTGGTTGGTACTTGGTACTCATCGTCTAAGATAAAATGTGACTGGAGATCTCTAACCATGCTTTTCTGATTACCTTCATCTATTTTCCTTCAAGTTGGTTGTGGTGATGAGGCTTGTGAAACTATTGCACTCTTTATGCCAAATGGAAGTGGAGGAAAAAGCTTTCAGGAAATTTGGTAGTGAGATACAGTAATTTCTAACATGTTTGTTTTGGTTTTCTTTAATCCAATGTAAATATAAATCGTAATTTTAGTATTTATTGATCGCATTGCTTGACATGTGTCTGTCTGCACTAAGATTGACTCATTCTTTTTCCAAACTGATCGAAACTTAGTTCATGAATGATGTCACTATTAGAGCCATCGTTGATTTTGTATTAAATCTCTCACGTAATCTTCTATAGAAGCATATAATGTTCAGATACATAGCTCAATGCCATAATTTTCTTTGATTTCTTTGGTTGCTTTTTATATAGTCGATATACTTTTGTGTTAAAGTCTGATGGGATAGGCTTTTAGCTTTCGGATTGTGGGTTCAGTGGCACTAAAAGCTTTGCTGGTGGCGATGCCTTATTTCGTCAGAACGGCTGTCAAAATTGATGGTGAATTTGACTCCAAATAGTTTGTTTATTTGAAATAATGGTGCTTCCAAACAAATGTGGTGTTAAGTTTCACATGTTTACATAGGTAAATCCTATTTTCATATCCCATCCCGGGTTTGATTTTGGAAATAGCAGTTAAGAATCTCAGTGTCTTACAACTCATTTGGCTGGATTGACAGATGTGGAAGTGAGGACCTGAGAGTCAGATGTTACATTTTTAAAAAGCATATACTCTATAAATTAAGGGTGGAACTTTGGCAAATTGGGGTTCCAAGTCAGGTTCATGTTGGTATCTAATCTATCTGTTGAGAGTTGAATCCGTCTGGTTCAGAGATGCTCTCCTGTATCACACAAGTGAGATTCATGTGCAAGTTTATCATACTAATTCTCGGAATACACTAGTAAAATTTGATAGTCAAATGTACTGCAATCTGCACAACAATTAACGGCTGCAGCTGGACGGTTCACATGCCCCATGTTTGACCGAATGCACTATCAAGTTGTAGGAAGCGATTGTCAACAGTTGAGTTGTCAGTAATCTAAGAAGATATGACCCCAGGTATTAGTGAATCAGGTTATTCCACTTGAGAAAGTTAAAGATTGAAACAACCCAATTTGGTTGAACCAGTCATGGTCCATTGATATTCTTTCTGGCCACATATGTGGATCCACATGAGCCCCACAAGCATATAAAGATAACTCTTAAGTTAATATGATTTTGGTATGCACCTTGACATGGGGCGCGCGCATCTATATTAATTGCTATTACGAAGTTTCAAAATGATAGACATACAGGGCCAAAAGAAAATAACGAGAATAAAATTGAATGGCTGATTCAGCCAAAGGGTGAAACTGGGTTTCGTACCAATTCATTGCATTACATGATACACCAGGATTCAGACAACATTACTAGTCAGGACCATGTAAAAGTCATAACTGAGAATCAATCCTGGCTCAGGTGGGGTCTGAGAATGGATAATTTGGGCGGTTTACGCCTTTACATCCAAGGGCATTAATTTCATTGAATCAGCCCGTTGAGGATCGATTGTACTGTATAGATCATTGTTACAAGCACCGACTGAACACTTTGGTTTACATCTATACATGGTTGATTCTTTATCATAGTTTAAACTATTGTCATTATTATGGTCAATGATCTTCCACTTATCTCATCATAATCACTGCTAAATATTTCCTCCAAACTTTCATGTATTCCCCGTATATAATATAAGATGGCAAATGCATCAAGGTAAGGAAACAAGAGTAAGGTGTTTCTAAATACTAGTACCCACTTTGTACTTTATTTTGGTTAAAGCACTTCGAACGTGGAAGTGAGAAAGAGAGAGAAGACAGTAATGAACAAACGTTAATGGGATTCCCTTTTCTTCTTTTGTTTTTCTTTCCACAGTCAGTCCAAAAGAATAAAGAAAGCAAACGAATAAAAGAAACCCAAGTAGAAAAGAGAATCCATACAAACGGGATCCAACCACTCTATAAAAATTCAGTTCCGCTTTCTTTCTCTCCTATTCCCTCAACTCTCATAATATATTCTACTATCTTTTTGTTAGCTTTTGCCTCCATTTCCCACCACCCCCTCAACTTTTCCTTTCCCTTCAATCATTCTCTTTTTCATATAAACCTACAACACTAGTCTTCTCCAATGGGCTAAGAGGACCAAACCCAGACTAAAATGCCCGTGGACATGGCCAAATTTATGGGTTACGTCATCACCTCACGCTTTCTCTTCACAGTCATATCACTCTTTCTCATCCTAGTCGGTGTAACATCTCTAGTGGTATGGCTCGTGTACCGCCCGAGCAAACCTCTCTTCACCGTTGTCGGCGCCGCTCTCTACGACCTGAACGCCACCTCCCCCTACGAAATTTCCACCACCATGCAGTTCACATTGGTAGTTCAAAACCCCAACAAGAGGGTAGCGGTGTATTACGACCGCCTCTCTGCGTTCGTCTCCTATCGGAACCAGGGAATCACAGCGCCTGTGCCATTGCCGCCGTTGTTCCAGCCGCACCACGGCACAGTGACGATGTCGCCAATGCTGGGTGGTGGGTTCGTGCCGGTGTCAGCGGAAGTGTCGAGTGGGATAGTGATGGATGAGTCGTATGGGGTAGTGGGGCTGAGATTGGTGGTGCTGGGGAGGGTGAGATGGAAGGCTGGGGCCTTTAGGAGTGGCCACTATGGGATCTACGTGGCATGTGATATGTTGGTGGGGTTGAAGAAGGATTATGTTGGGCAAGTCCCTTTGCTTGGATTACCTAATTGCAACGTCGATATATGAATTCAGTTTTCCTAGATTTTGTGTTTATTTGTTGGATCTTTTGGAAGATTTATAAAGGAAATGAGTTGCTCTTTTTCTGCCATTCCCTATATGGATGAATAGATGAGCATGTTGTAAGAGTAAAGAATATAATAGAAACTCTCCCTAGTTCCATTTGTTATTGCCTTACATATGTGGTGCAGTTTCATAGAGAGAGTTATTTTTTTTTGTCTTTGGTAGAAATTTCATAGAAATTAATGGTTGTGGGAGAAACTTTGATACTCTTGTAGAGTATGGATCATGGAATAAATCAAATCCAAACTGTCTAAATACTTGTTTAGATAAACTTTATTTATTGAATTCATTTAGCTGTTTCTCCTTTCAAAAGTCCATTTGAATTTGATGGCATCAACTCAAGTAGATGCAATCATGGCATCATGATCTATTCGATTGGTTTTAGTTTTGGCCAACTATTTGGGTGGTTACTTAAGTAGAGATGCATGACCAGATATTAAACCATCTGGTAGGTTTGTGCATGCATATCGAGCATAAAGAATTGCCAAATTTTCCATGTGATATATGCGCCTGGGATGAGGATGGGGAGCCAGGACTGATTTCCAAAGCGTTTTATGCCCACAGTCCAAAGAACTACAGTCTGTTATATCATTATTAACATGAACCCTAAGATCGTGAACAACATGATAATCACAGGTAAGATTTAATCTTAAATAAGTTGAAGAGTACCTCCAGACATTCTGATGCAGAGAGCTTTCTGATCCTGCTGTCTGGCCCTGATGTTGAGATCCGTCGAAGAAGAGGCTGGGTGAATAGTTTCGGTTTCTCTCTCATTGCCTATAAACCTTAATGTGTTGAGGTTTTGTGTGTAGCCTTTGTGATGGACCAAAGGCTTTATTTATAGGTGGAGAGAGGACCAAATTTCCAATTAGGTTTACTTTAGATTTAATCTCAACCGTCCATTAAGGTAGAGAATATTAAGGAAACTATCTCATTAGGAAACCTTTTTGAGAAATTATAGCATATGTATCCTATGAAAACGGAATTCCTATTATGACCACAGTTCTAGAAAGGAAAGGACTTGTGGTCCAAGTAATGAGCCTAAATTAATTTCCTTACAGTCTCCCACTTGGTCAATAGGAAGATCCATTAATGTTTTCATTTTTAGGAATCATAAGGCGCACATTATATGCTAAACACTCCTTTAGTCGGTTAGCATAAGTGTCTTGGCTAATTCGGTTGTTAATGGGAGTCATGGCGTGCACATATTATTTTGCAACATGTTTACTTCCATGTACTACGTCATTTACAACCGTCATAACTAGACCATAAGATGAGATTTACATAATGGTCCCATAATGTCTTTGTTTAAAGACTGTTTCTGTTTATCATTTATCCAAACATAATTATGTACACAATGGAAAAACAGAAATAGTAGATGTAGAATTGCATTAAGAGCTCAATAAATGTCATATACAAGTACAGAAATATAATGACAGAAAATGATAATTAAGAACTATCTTGAAGACCCATGCTTTCAGTATGTCCTTGAAAGGTCTTTGAAGGTAGTCCTTTCGTGAATATGTCTGCGACCATGAAATCTGTACGTATAGACTCAATGACAAATTTTTGTAATCTAACATCTTGCTTCAGTGATAGATATTTAAGGTCCATGTGTTTGGATCCCTTAGATATCCTGTCATGCTTAGAGAAGAAGGTTGCAACATCATTATCACAGTAAATAGTTAATGGCTTAGAGATGAAACTCAAGGCTCCAAACTGAGTGATAAAATTACGCAACCATGTTCCTTGAATTGCAGCCTCATAACATGCCACATATTCAGCCATCATGGTGGATGTGTAAAGCAACTCGGATTTCTGGCTTTTCCATGATATTGCTCCTCCACATAAGAGATACACATAGCCAAGAGTGCAAAGTCTGGTGTCAGGACATCCAGCAAAATCTGAATCCGAATAACCAGTCACCTGTAGGTGACTTGATTTTCTGTATGTGAGCATATAATTCCTTGTTCCCTTGAGGTATCTTAGTACTTTCTTTGCAGCTTTCCAATGAGCGATTCCTGAGTTACTTTGAAATCTACCCAGCATGCCAACAGCATGACTAATGTCAGGTCTTGTACAGACCTGTGCATACATCAAACTTCCTACAAGAGAAGCATAAGGATATTTTTCCATTTCTTTACGTTCCAATTCGTTCTGTGGACACTGCGTAAGATCAAACTTGTCTCCTTTATGCAGTGGAACAGGACTAGAGGAACATGTCATCATGCCAAATCTTTCTAGAACTTTGTCAATATATGCTTGCTGAGACAATCCCAAAATACCAAGTGACCTGTCACGGAATATTTCTATTCCTATCACATAGGAAGCCTCACCCATATCTTTCATTTCAAAGTTCTTAAAGAGATAATCCTTTGTCTCATGTAACAGACCAAGGTCGCTGCTAGCCAGTAATATGTCATCAACATACAGAACCAAAAATATGAACTTACTCCCACTGATCTTGAGATATATGCAAGGGTCAACTATGTTTTCTTTGAAATCGAAGGCAGTAATGATTTCATGAAACTTTAGGTACCATTGCCTCGAAGCTTGCTTCAGTCCATATATTGATTTCTTAAGTTTGCAAACCATGTCTTCCTGACCTTCAATTATGAAGCCTTCAGGTTGACGCATGTAGACTTCTTCTTCCAAGTCTCCATTAAGAAAGGCAGTTTTCACATCCATTTGATGTAACTCGAGGTCATAGTGAGCTACTAATGCTATGATAATTCTAAGAGAATCCTTCCTGGACACAGGGGAAAAAGTCTCAGTATAATCAATGCATTCTTTCTGATTAAAACCTTTGGCAACAAGTCTGGCTTTATGTCGTTCAATATTGCCTTTGCAGTCGCGTTTGGTCTTGAAGACCCATTTACAGCCAACTGGTTTGTGTCCTGAAGGCAATTGAACAACTTCCCATACTTGATTTTCATCCATAGATTTCAATTCTTCCTTCATGGCATCAATCCATTTACTAGAATTAACATCCTTAATGGCTTGTGAATAAGAAACCGGGTCTTTAATTGTCCCTTCTTCAGATTCTACTTGGTAAAGCATGTAATCATCGGAAATAGCTGATCTCCTTTGTCTTTGAGACCTTCTTAATGCTGGTCCCTCTGGTGCTTCATCCATATGTTCATTGGTGACAATCTCATTATGGAGTTGTTGACCATTTATTGGATTTTCCTCATTGTTAAAGGGTTCAACAACGGGAGGATTTCCAACATCTTTCGGAATGGAGGGTAAAGGGATAGGTACCCTGATTTCCTGAATGATCACATCTTTCAGTTTATTACTCCCACTGATTTCACCATTTTCAAAGAATCTGGCATTACCGGTTTCAACAATTCTTGTACTATGGTTAGGACAGTAAAACCTAAATCCTTTGGACTTTTCTGGGTAACCTATAAAGTAACCACTGATCGTTTTAAGGTCCAATTTCTTTTCATGTGGATTGTAGACTCTAGCCTCAGCTGGGCAACCCCAAATTTGGAGATGTCTTAAACTAGGTTTCCATCCTTTCCACAGTTCAAAAGGTGTCTTTGGAATTGCTTTACTGGGAACCCTATTCAAGATATAAACAGCTGTGCGTAGAGCATCCATCCACAAGGATATAGGTAAGTTGGCATGACTCATCATGGATCTAACCATTTCCATGTATGTACGATTTCGCCTTTCAGCTACACCATTCTGCCATGGAGAACCAGGCGTTGTGTATTGGGCAACAATTCCAAGCTTTTGGAGGAGTTTTGCAAAAGGTCCAGGATGTTGTCCTGTTTCATCATACCTACCATAAAACTCACCACCTCTATCTAACCTTATGATTTTCACTTTTCTATCTAGTTGCCTTTCGACTTCAGTAATGAATACTTGTACAGCATCCACAGACTGAGATTTGTCATGCAACAAGTATAGGTAACAGTAACGTGAGTAATCATCAATAAAGGTAATGAAGTACTTTTCTCCCCCAAAGGTTGGAACATCAAAGGGTCCGCAAATGTCTGTATGAATTATTTCAAGAAGCTGAGTACTTCTTGTGGCTCCTTTCTTTGTGTGTTGTGTTGTTTTGCCTTTAATACAATCCACACATACTGTAATATTAGTAAAATCTAGATCCGGAAGGACACCATCTTTTACTAATCGTTTGATTCTTTCACTGGATATGTGACCCAGTCTTTTATGCCACAAGAAATAAGAGTCATTTTTAGATGACTTTCGTTTTGTTTCCTTAGAATGCAGGGTAAGATGGGTTTCAGTAAGTGGACTATTAAGATGAAACTTATATAGCCCGTCAATCAATATTCCAGAACCAATGCGACTAGAATCTTTAAATAAACTGAAATTACCATTTCCTACTTCAAACGAATAACCAACTTTATCAAGTGCACTTACAGAAACCAAATTACGAGAAATAGACGGAACATAAAGAGTTTGACATAAATCTAACTGATAACCGCTATCTAAAACAAGACGAAAAGTGCCAATAGCTTCAACTGGAGCTTTGTCTTTGTTCCCCATAAAAAGAAAGTTCTCACTTGGGTTTATGGTTTGGATCGTAAGGAATCCCTGCATTGAATTGGAAACATGAACATTAGCACCAGTGTCAATCCACCAAGTATCAGAAGAAACATAAGTAAGATTTGATTTGAAATAACTTACGAAACCCATAGGGTTACCTTTCTTTTCGAACCATTCTTTACGTTTAATGCAGTCTGCCTGAAAATGTCCAGGTTTCTTGCAAAATCTGCATACGTCTTCCTTCTTTTTCTTCTTGGGGTTATGACTAGCCTCATTAGGTCTGGGTGGTGCCCTTTTCTGGCCTGAATTATTCCTTTTCCCAGCTTTATGTCCAGCTCCTTGAACGAGATGAGCTACTTTAATACCTTGTTGATTCAGCCTGACCTCCTCTTGAACCAGTTTGTTAGCCAATTCATTCACTGTCCACTTGTCCGTAATAGTGTTGTAGTGAATTTGGAAAGGCCCGTACTGAGGAGGTAAACTATTTAGGATAAATTGGACGAGAAAAGCCTCATCCACTGATAATCCCAAATTCTTAAGTTTAGCAGCAAGGTTGGTCATCTCAATGACATGCTCGTGCATTGAGCGAGTGCCATCAAACTTCATGGTTGTAAGATCTGCCATTAGTGTCCCAGCAAGGGATTTGTCTGCAGTCTTAAACCTATCTTCAATGGCCTTCATATAGTCCTTAGCATTCTCAGTTTTAGGAAGGGATGTTTTAATGTTGTTGGCAATAGTCATTCGCAAAAACATAGTGCTTAGTCTGTCAGACCTCTCCCAAGCATTGAAGAGGGCCTCTTCCTCAGGGGTACTTGTTTCAATGAGTGCAGCTGGCTTGTCTTTAATAAGAGCCATATCCAGTTCAAGTACCCCCAATGTGAACTCAACTTGTTCTTTCCATTCTGAGAAGTTAGTTCCATTGAGCTTAGTGACAGAGGTAGCATGCGAATTTAGATTAGTGGGTACAATAACTGTAATAGAGAAACAACAATAAGGCTTCAATTAAAATAAGACAACACATGCATAAGATAAGAATATATACGACATAAAATTTAGGTGCTCCTGTGGGTAGTCACCATAATTTCTACACATTATACCATCTAAGGTCGTCATATTCAAGGTGGTGCTATTGAGTGATGTTACTCTTAATTATGAACAAACACTCCTTAATTATTGTTCAAACGTATGAATATAATCCGCCTGTGGGCGACTAAATGTTTCATGCGCTTGAACAATATGTAATGTAAACATCATAATGATATTATTATGGCCAAATATCAGTGTTTAATTGTTAGGGTCACTATGGTGAGACCTAACCATAAGCATACAACTATGGTGATCAAAATTAGCTTAATATGAACATAAACATTATATATTGCATGCATTCATGATAGATAATTTGATATATGAAAAGTACTGATAAGGAGGCCGAGCCCCGAAGGGCTGTCCAACGTTGGGGCTAAAAGCCCCAACCCGTCGGGCTCATCAGTCCACATTACCATTATATCTTTCTGGGCCCACGGCCCACGATACCATGACCAATTGACCATGACACATATGTATATAAAAATAAAAGATAATTTTCTCTCTCCACCATCTCCATAAACAGAATGAAACTATGAGAAGCAAAACAAAAAAAAAATGGTGGTCCTGAGAGCCCAGACAACAGCCGCAGCACAGAAAATCATGTTGGTCGGACACGATTGCTAACACAATAATCACATCATTGACACCAGTTGGTCGGTCAAGTTACGGTCCATGCAATCTTGATCTGGACGGTCAGGATTGATTAATATAAATTTGCTAACAATCCGGATTATTTAACTTTAATTAGTGCTGATGTTGGCAGTACTGAAAACCCTTCACCAACCACATCCAAACCCTCCATTCAGCAACGAAAACAAGATCGTCAGAGAATCTTAAAACAAAACCTCTCTTCAATTGGTATTTTTTTTTTCAACTTACGCAGGAGTTTTATGCGTCATAATAATAAAAAAAAATCAAAACTTTAAATAAATCACGATCAAACAGTCGTGGTCAAATTAAAATTGCGGAATAACATAAATTTAAACCATTCATGCAGGCTATAATAATTGGATCAATAAATTGTGGCAGAAGTTACCCTAATTAATGGACGATCATGTGTTCTTAAACCATGCTCTGATACCACATGTTATATCATTATTAACATGAACCCTAAGATCGTGAACAACATGATAATCACAGGTAAGATTTAATCTTAAATAAGTTGAAGAGTACCTCCAGACATTCTGATGCAGAGAGCTTTCTGATCCTGCTGTCTGGCCCTGATGTTGAGATCCGTCGAAGAAGAGGCTGGGTGAATGGTTTCGGTTTCTCTCTCCTTGCCTATAAACCTTAATGTGTTGAGGTTTTGTGTGTAGCCTTTGTTATGGACCAAAGGCTTTATTTATAGGTGGAGAGAAGACCAAATTTCCAATTAGGTTTACTTTAGATTTAATCTCAACCGTCCATCAAGGTAGAGAATATTAAGGAAACTATCTCATTAGGAAACCTTTTTGAGAAATTATAGCATATGTATCCTATGAAAATGGAATTCCTATTATGACCACAGTTCTAGAAAGGAAAGGACTTGTGGTCCAAGTAATGAGCCTAAATTAATTTCCTTACACAGTCAAGTAGTAATTACCGACTTTTCAAGTGCACGAATAGAATCTAGGGGATCTCTGATATATGAATGATCCTTAAACAACACTTTTGTCCCAAATTTATTACCGAAAGTAAGCTAATGTCACCAGAGTCCTTTAACTCTGGTCTCCCCTATTTTTTTGCCTGGAATCCCATTATATCATGGGATCCAAGGTCAATCGATTATGGTGACACTTAGTTATGAATTGTCAAATCCCTCATAATCTAAACTAATCTGGCTTTGAGGGGATTTGTCAAAGGAAGAGACTCGAGTTCCACATAATTCCACATAGGAGTTGGGGAGAGAGAGAATCAAGAACAGATGGAAAGAGAAATCCATACTGTAATCAATCAAGTTGATGGGCACCTGATGCTTAATTAATTCCTTGGTTTACAAAGGACAAATTCTCCTTACACCCACCTTATATGAAGAGCTCTATTTTCTACTGTTTCTACATAATGGGCTTCTGAATTGACACTAGTTCCAATTGGACAATGGATGGACCATTTTCCACCTAGAAATCTAATCATAAAAGCTTTGCACTTCATAACGCTATAGCAATAACACTTTAATTAAAACTCTTAAATTAAGAATTAGGACAATATGTTAGATTTGGTATAAATTTCATCTCAATCTTATCCACATACAAAACTTTTCTATCTATCTACTTTTCCTTATTTGGTTGACATGCATCTAGGTGGGTGGTGCATTCTGCATGCGGTATGCAATGAGAGTGGGGTCCATTGTGCAAATGGACCAAGCTTTTTTTTTTTTTATCACCGACGTGCCACACCCATGCATGCGCTTGTGGTGCAATGCAACATATTCACACGTGCCACCTGAGGGGAATGCCATAAGATTCACCTTTATAATTATTAGGAGCTAGAAACCCACGATCCAATGCTCTAGCATCTTAATTTCCTGCATACAAAACCCTTTCCAATTCGAAGAAGTTAGAGGTTGGATCCTGTCCCATTTTCTAGGACAGCGGATTCAAACCCAAATTGTTTGATTATAAAATAGCTTTTGATTGTTAAAAAGTTTGTTTGATAGGTTGTGAAAGTCAGTACTGCTACTTGGCGCACCTCAGCCAAGCGACCCAGATGAGCCAATTTCACAAGGAGATTTTTCCTACACATTCACCTAGCATGAACCAATCCAAATGCACCAGCAAACTCTCCCCTTCGTTTAAACCGGGTCCATTGGATTTGCATTTCGCCCCCATCTGAATGCATAATTGGGCCGTTAGATTGAGAGTTAATTTTCTTATTTTTACTTTATACCAAGTCGATAAATTTTATGCCATGGATCAAGGGGTTAGAGTCATGTAATTGATATCAAAACCCTACCTAGATGGATCTTTTCACCCCCCTTGGTCCCATCAGTGGAGCCCCAGGTCACGTGCGCAGCGAGTTATCTCACTTGATTAGATTAGGGAGATGAACAAAAATGTTTGACATGTTTTTCACTATCTTTCACATGACGTCTCAAGGTTTTGGACTTTTGGTAGGAATGGTTATCTAAACAAACTTAATATAGTATGAGAGACGATTGGTCATGAGTTTGAATGGGTCCACGTCCACTCATGGAAAAGTATTGAAGAGCGAGCTCCACCCGAACGGGAGTACCATTGAAAGTATTTATGTAGAATTTATTAAAGCCTTGAGATTTTGGTAGGAATAGTTAGCTAAAAGAAACTTAATAAACTCGACGTGCTTATATAAATGGGTCAAGGCTATGATGATTCACATATTTCTAATAAAAGTGTAGAACTCCCATTACCAGATAAATGGTAATAGGCTACAATGATGATGACAACAATGACTATTGAATCTTATATTTACCATCCAAAAATTGATTAGATATTGTCAAAATTACTCATGATCAAATTGAATCAACCATATAAATGGAAAAGAGAAGAAGTGATGAAACGATCATGGATCAAAATGATATTCCTCCATTCTTTCTTAAACACGATCGATGAATAGAATGGAAGGGTCCATTTATCAGATTCCATGGCAAAAAGATTTGAAATGGCTCTGCTTGTAAAGGACCTCCTATCACGCTCAATTAAAATGAATCAATGGTTTGGATTTCATTGAGGTGGCACAGATTTCTTTGATGTGGCACAATCATAACTACATAAGAGAAAGACAGAGATCTAGGTCTAGACCATGTCATGCTGGGCAAAAGCTTGTCCAAGCCCGGACTGTTTAGTTATCCAGACATATTTAGGCTCAGGTCTTTCCAACGGGCCTATAGTCATGTGAGAGCCCAGTCCACTAGTGAAATTCACATCCATTGGCGTTAAAAATGTCAGCCGACACAAAAGGTCCAGGCTTAGCCTGTTTCTATCAGGCAAAAAAATAAGCCTGCGCTCAGCCTGGGGTACTAAAACCAGAGCCTAAATTCAGCATAGTGGGGGGATATGGCCCAGTCTAACCCAGTAGACCCAAATGGTCATATCCCTGTGTCTGGACTTTGGATACAGAGCACTAGCAGGCCACTTCTCGTGTCTCTTTAGCTGTCATATTTCTCAGTTGTACACATACAATCCTTGCAGGGGATACATGAAACTACAGCTTCTTTCTGTAGATTGAGGCAGCTCCTTGCATATATATTATCTGTTCTGATATTACATGAAACTAGCAGCTCTTTTCCTTTTCTTGCTTTGTATCTTTCGTTTCTTTTATTGAAATTTCTTGTTACCGTCTCACAAAAAAAAAAAAAAAAAAAGAATGATTGATGCAATGGCAATGGATGGTGTTCCAGATTTGAGCAACTCTACTGGTTTCCCAAGAGCAGAAACTAGACCAAGGAGATGAATTAATTTTGGTGATATAATTCCTATCATGTTTGAGAAACTAGAATTGCCAACACCAGTTTCTACCAGCACCTGTACGAGGGATGATCTACTCTATTTCCATACTTTTTATAACATGAACCCTCTTTTCATGTTATCTCCTCTAGAGATCTAATGCATCTACAATTTTTCGATTACCCGAAAGGCCTGACCCAAAAAGCCGGGCATGGCCCCTTTGTTGGACTTGACTGACAATGAGGGCGGGCTATAGTGGGCTTAATTTACCGTACATGGATCACTGATTTCAGGTACAATCGACACATACTAGGTCCGGGTCCAGTTTCAGGCCCATAAAGCACTAATTGATCTGGGGCCGGTCTATCATTGACCCAAACCCGACCCATATATAAATGTTCATGATCTCTGATGAACATGCTTCTACGTATGCTTGGCCTTGCTTGGATGAGTAGAAAAGGTGAAGACTGTAGACAATTCAAATTTGTAACTCAGGCAGTTTTCTCCACAGCCAAATGACGCAGAAACTGGTGGTGCAGCATGTCAATTCTAGGGTGAAAGACCAACCAGCCCAGGACATTGGAATAACCAAATTGGAAAAAAATAAGCTATGGATTCAATTTTTGGGCCCATTTTAATTTGGGTCCAGAATCAAAAGTCCATGTGTTCCATTTCATACCCAAGGACCTGACTGCTCAAGGCCACAACCAAATGTCATATACCATATATCATTATCATCATCATCGTCATCATCATCAAAGCCTTGTCTAACTATGTTTAGGTCGGCTACATGAATTATAATTCTCCATTTCAATCTATCTTTGGCTTACCCTTTCTCCTGCAGTCAACTTGTGCTTTGGACTTGTCCAAACCATCTCAAATTTACATATGGGTCCAAGTTCAGCATTCGACCTGACCAAATTTCATCACCAGTCAATAGCAATATGAATAGAACAAAAGATACTGAATAAATACTAGTCAGACATGATCTACTTCATTACATTCTTGAATCTGTAGCAACATTGTATGATATTATGGGCTTTTGGATGTCCATGCTTGTGTACTATATTTTGGGCAATGCAGTCATGCTCCCAGGGATGGTATAAGAGGCGGGTTTAGTATGGGTCAGTGTAAATCCGACCCTCCCGATAATCATATGCTGCCATAAGGATGGCATAAGGGGTGGGTTCAGTATGGGTCAGGAAAATCCCAACCTGCCTCGCTTCACAATATTCTTATCCAAATAGAACCCTATTTAATTACTAAACCTTCCCGTGATGAGTACAGATTGGGCAGGTGTTTGATTTTTTTATTTAAAATAGAAAAAAATGGTAGGTACGAAGATAGGAATCCTCCACATTACTTTTTTTTTTTTTTTCAAGTTGGCCCAGTAGCCAGGAGATGAGAAGGTAATCTGTCCACACCCTCATACTTACTCTAAACCCGAAAGAACCACTGCCAAACTCGCCCCTCATAGAAGTAGGTGGGGCCAACACACCCCTTAAACCCCACTGGCCATTGCCATCCTACATGTCATGATCCATTATTTCTAAAGTTGCAGCACATTGTACTGGTATTAGGGTTCTCTACGGTGTCTTACATTCTGGGAAATGTGGTCATGCCCCACTCCCTTGTATCCATATCCTCATCCGGGTATGAAAGCTTCATGAATATTCATTGTTTACCATGAGATCCTATCCACTAATCTAGCTTCTAGATTATAGTCAACTCCAATTAAGGCTTATTGTAGACCAGAAAATCCTACGTTGCTAAGTTTTGATATATATATATATATATATATATATATATATATATATATGTTCCATTTCTGGCTATTACCAGAACCGAGAGGTATCAGTAACTCCAACACCAATTGGTAAAAATAGGTTTCAATTTTTTCTTATCATTTTCATCAAAGCCATTTCCCAACTTTTTTGGGGTCAATTTTATATATATATATATATATATCCATCATTCCAATCCATCCTCACATTGTCTCAGAATTCATGTTGTAAATGTGATAAAAGTTTTATGTTGGGTGTCAACTTGGTGCAACTCTTCTCGTTTACAACCACTACCAATTGCACACCAGCAATGACTTTGAAGAACTTATTTAATGTTAGCTTATTTAGGGCATGTTTGGATGCACAAGAAAGTACAAGAAAATAATATTTTTTAGAATATAATCTTTCATTTTTTTAAAAAGAAAATCTTATGCGTTTGGTAACTCAAGAAAAATTTGAAGAAAAGATTCTTTTCTTTCAAAAAGCTCAATATTCTTTCCTACAGCTACCCCCTGTAGAAAACTTTCTACAAGATAAAAATCTTTCAAAATGACGATTAAAAAGTGGTAGAGTAAAGTAAAGACCTTGGTTCAACAAATCCATCATAATGTGTATGTTTACATATATGGAGAAGTAAAGTAAAAGTAAATATCACAAGACGATAAAGGTGGGGTAAAGTAAATGTGAGATATAGTACATGGTGAAGTAAAGTAGGAATGAATGGTAAAGTAGTTTTTTTTTTTTTTTTTTTTACTTTACTTGAACATTTTATCGTAGTTTTATATGGTAAATAAAAAGTGATTTGTTTACAGGTGTGGTAAAGTAAAATAAAGATCGATGTCATATCATGGTAAACGATGAGGTAAGGCCAAATGAAGTATGTGGTAAAGCAAAGTGAGAGAGAGAGAGAGTTATAAAGTAGTTGTTTTTTCATTTACTTTACTTTACTATACTTTACCATGGTTTTATGTGATAAAAGAAAAGTAACTTATGGTAAAAACATGAAAGTTAAACTTTACTTTACCACATTACTTTTTTTGTCCTGACGTGGTAAATTACATATAAATTAAAATATTTAATAAAAAATATTCTTATAATGTAATTTACTTTAATCATAGCACCTTCAAAACATCTCAATTTAAAATCTGTAGTGTTCTTAAAAAATTGTCAAACAGTAAAAAAATTATACTATTATAATATTGCATTATTGTATTCTATACTATTTTATTCTTACAATATTTAAATATGTAAATATTTTATTCTGTAGACATCCAAACGGGCCCTTAAAGTTTTAAGAGAAAACACAAGAAAAGAAAACAATACAACCGAGCCCCCTCCTGTGTTTCAGATGTAACAAATCAAACTCAAAAGTAGATTAGCCCTACCAGTTGCAACTCCAAGAATCGATTAGTCCCATAAGGGATATCATTTTAATTTTCCCCTTAAAAAGCCAACAGGTTTTAAGGCAGACCCACAACTTTTGAAAAAGGCTATTTAGAGATTCTCTTCCTTTTAGCCTCATTTGCAAACCATTCAATAAACAGGAAGGCCCCACTACTGAAGAAAAATACATACAATCTTAGCATGTTCATCACTCCATCCTACACTCTCCTCATGTCAAGTTTTTATCCCCTCCTTTTCCTTTAATAATGAAACGAAAACCGATGCATTAGAGATAAGGCTGTCGAGGGGAGCTCATGTCTGGCTCAATGGGAGCTTCCATGCATCTTCCTGAAATCTGCTTTGTATATCCAATCTTTCACAAATCTAGATGCTCGAATCTAATGCAGGGTTCTAAGCAGGTTGGATCCAGCTAGATCCGAATGTAAACCAAATTATAGAGTCAGTCTAGGTCATTTAAGATGGAAGTAATCAACTGTTTCAGGTGAAAACTATATAATCATCTTCATCGTTCATCAAAGTCTTGTCCTAACTACGTTTGCACAAATTATATGAATTCTTTTTCGGCATTGCATTGTAACTTGGGCTAAAATCCATACATAAAGTGCACTTTTTTTAAATCTATTGTTACTACTTCTATCTATGTCTTTTTCGGTTTACCCATTTTCCCAAAAATTAAGATGCAAAGCTACACTTTTCCTTATGACAGTTGTTGTCTGCCTTTGTTGGGCATATCCCAACTATCTCAAATGAGTCTCTCTTAAATTATCACCTATTGATGCTACTCTCAAATGTACTTATTTTTTATTTTATCTTTTAATAGCCTTTTTACATATACATCTCAACATACTCTTAAAATTTTCCCTTATTTTTTTATTTGTTTGCATGTGTTGTTTCTTAATTGACTAACATTTTGCTCTATTGGTCTAATGTCTTGATTTTTTTTCCAATTTTATTGATATTAACTAATCACGAAGCACTTTAAAAGCAAGTCTTATTTCAACCATCAAGCTCTTATCCTATATTTGGCATTTTCCCCAATCTTATAATTCTTACTAATTATATAGCTAAGGTATAAAAAAAAAAAAGATCTCCTTTTTCTTCATTTCTTAAGTTTCAATTCTTACGGGAGTTATATATGAAGTTGTCAACCTTATATTCAACTCTCTATACGACTTATTTTAAAACCCTTAGATTTTAAACATTCCTCACAATCTCTCAAATTTTGCATTCATGTCATTTCTCAATTCACCCACCAACTATATTGGGTACAAACTAAATAATATACACCGACTAAGATACCTTATTTTAAATGAGTAGTTAACTAGTCCATAACCAGTTAGTTCTGATCTTAGATTGGAATTTATAAAAAAACAATGCAATAAAGATGATAAAAGCATATCATATTTCAGATATATTTTAGCCTTAAGTTTGGTTCACGATCATATTTACCAAATATTAGGCATGGGTCCTTGATGATAGCTCAGCTGGTTATGAGTTTTTCTTTACTTATGATGACATAGATATCCATAAGGCCTTTGACCCAATAGGACTATTAATTCGTGGGGTGGAGTTAGCTAAACTCACACAAATACACACCTGGCAAATTTGGGACAGATTTCAAACACAAGACATGGGGAGCAAGCCCAAGCCTTTTATGTCACTCCACGAACTCCAATGTGGGTAGCTGGTTATGGATATATATTAGCGTGTGAGTGAGAGTGCATGAATCAAATCCACAATGTAGAAGAAAACACACAAAAATATATTGGGCATCGATCCTTGATCAGACATATCGGGTTTGAGGTGTAGGCCTATTTCCTTGCAAGAGAATTTAATATTCTCGAAAAATTATCCCCCAAATGGCATTAATTCCTAAATTCTCCCTTTGGGTGTAGCAATGAGCATTCAGAAATTCCACATTTTTAAATAGACCTTTCAAAGTGGCTGGAAAAATTGCATTTGGGAAGATCAAGGGACAACCATGGGACTGCTTTTCTATCACTGTCAGAAATTATTGTAGACTCCCATAACAGCTGCATTTGAATTGGCTAACCACACTCAAATTCGGTTTAATTGAAATGGTATTAGTTTGTCAGATTGCATGCGTAAAGCTCTCGTTATTTGAGCATTATGCCAATCCAAAAGAAGGTTGACTTGACCCATTGGCCATGCATAAGGAGAAAGATCATATGTGGTCTTCAATAACAATCGGTAGTATAGTGTTAATAGTAACTGCCTAACAATATGATTTGACCCAAGTGGAGCCAACCTTTGCCTTTGCGTATGCTCAATGCCACACATTATATATATATATATATATATATATATATATATGGGAGATACTCCTATGAGAGATATCTCTATGAGAGATTGTGTGGGGCCCTTACATCCATATCCAATGCCAATAACTTAAATATGAGGGCTCCCACCCATATCTCTCATATAAGGTGAAATATACACACACACAACATTTGGTATATATATTCTCTGCACTTTTCTTTAATTTTGCACGTGAACTGGTCCATATGATTTACATATGAAACTATTGCTACCTTACCCGTTGTTTTCATTTTTGACACTAATTTCAAAATATCATTTATACATGAAACTACTGGTACCTTTGCCCCTTTATTTTTTTTTTTCAATATTCAAATCATTTAGATAAAATTTGATATATCTATAGGATCCTGTACCCCCATTGAGCTACCATTTATTCTAAAATCAATTAGTGATGGGAAACGACAGAACAATGGTTTTATAGTGAGCGTTCGGGTTCGACCACAATTATGACCGCTCAGGAATAAGAGTGGGCGTTGACCTTAACAATATATTTATTTTTTTAAATATATTTTTTACCCTTTGGAAATATTTTTTTGCTCAATTAGCAATTAGAAACAAAATTTGAAAACTTCTCGATATTATCTCCAATGGATATCATCCTCATAATGATCCTCATGAATTTCAGACCTTTTTATTTTAAGGGAGACTCCGATCCACATTGACATTGCCATATTCTCCTCATGAATTTCACACCTGTCCTCGTTTTTTTCTTTTGGTTTCTTGTAGAACACACTTGTCTTGAAATCCAGTTCAAGAGAATCTGCAGTTGTCACCAACACGGTAGTAAAGTAACTCTTTTTAGCCTTCAACCCCCACAAAAAGCGGCCCGCATTGGATTCCATTTTAGATATCCTTGTATCTTATCGTAAGAGTTTAGTGAGGTATGAGTATGTTTGATTCGTGCTGTTCATGGAAGTCGCATAGGATATGCACAAGATCTCAAAATAGTGTTGGCCTCGGCCAAATTGCACCATATTCCAACTCACATATCGGTTTGAACATGTGTGATATCACACCGATAGTACTGTTGTGCCATATCCCAGTATCCTATGATATTATAGAGGCTTGCGAGTACCAACAACTCTTGTGAAAAATATTTAAACATAGATTGTTTCGGAGCAAATATGTCTGATCTAAAGACAGTCGTATGATCAAAATCCTTATATTTTAGAGGTAGGCCTCACAGTTGGATTCACAGGTCCAGAGGAAGAGGATATAAGTTCTTTCAAAGATTTCGTATTACAGGCAACTTAATAAATATATCGAATGAAATTGATTATTCTTATATTGGTTGGTGTTTTAAGCAGCACCTTATTCTTCTTAATTTAGGAAGTAGAGGAGTGATACTCTGGTCCTCACCTTTTGATCAACAAATTTCTTCTGGGGAGTTAACAATATTGGACCAGTCATTCAGTGGTCTCTTTGTTGGGTCATGGGTGCTTTTGGCCAAAGTTCCACAAAAATCTATATGCAGAAGTTGCACATTACCAGCAATGACGGGCTACTTTTGGATTAGGCATATTCCCCTCATAGCCCACTAGTATGTGGGATCGGATAGTGCGTGTAAATAAGCTTGTGGTCATTTGCACGCGTAAAAAAACAAAACAGGTAGGGCTGTCAATCGGGCCCTCTCATGAGGGTATCTCACTTGCCACTCCCCTCAAGTCCAAGGTAGGGCTTGGACAAAATTATCAGCGAGCCTTCCAATTTGAGGCTGTGCTTAGGCAATACGAGGCCCAGTCTAGCTTGTTTATTTATATATATGTGAGTTTATTTGAGCATGATTCCTATATTGATTTTTTATATTATTTTTATGTGAAATTCACGCAATTCTTATGTGATTTTTAAGTAAATAAGCATTGCATGATTCTTATTTATTTTCATATTATTATTTATTTACTTGCAATGGCTTGTCTACGTATAGTTGTTGTATATGTAGATTTTGTATTCGCATGATTTGCATGTGGGTTCTTAATAGTATGTGATCAATTCTCTTTAGATATCGATCTACTATTTAGCCTTATATTCAAATTCAATTTGATCCATTGGCCCACCTTTTGGATGTACGTAGTAAAATTTGAAAAATAAAGTACTACAAAATCCAAATAGCATGCATATTGTAGCAAGCACGAGTAGACTATTTTTTATTTTTATTTTTTATATATAGGATCTATTTGTTTATTCGGTACTTAATTCATGATATGCATCTATCAAGAGCCTCAAATTGATAAGTTAAAAGATAAGATCTACTAATACCATTAAAATAGTATTCTCTTTCATAGTAAATGATTGCCTAATCATCATTACCCTTCTAAATTAGAATTTTATAAATTGATTTCTTCATCTATTATCATGTTGCTTGTTGCGTTGCATTGATAGTCACAATCTTGAATACAAAAGAGGGTTAATGTCAAGTTTACTAGGTGCCTAGTGGCATAAAAAAATTAAAATTAGTTTTCTCCACTTGAGGCCTTGGTCCGTGAGGGCCAGGTAAAGGCCTAGGCATTGTATGTCCGGCCCTCTGAGGGCTTTGGCTTGCCCCTACCTTGGCTTACACATGTTGAGGGTAGAGCTTGGACATTCCCGGGCCTAGCCCTTTGATAGCCCCAGGCATAAGTGGGCCCAAACAATCATAATGGAGGGGAAAACTAATAACAAAAACAAAAGAGCAACCATTCTATCAGTTCAAACCCTAGCAAAAATACATGCACCTACTCAAATTGCCATACATACCAACCATTATCCACCGTTAGATTGAAGCCTGATAAATAGTGCACTTACAAAATCATCGAACTTCTGCCGGTTAGCTAATCCTTATTCCACACGTACCCCTCTCATACCCTCTAACCCAGTGATCGAATTGCAACCAAGTGAGCCAATTCAACCAAGCCAGCCCATACAAAGAACAACTACTTTTAGAAAATAAAATATTAATCTTTTATTTTAGTACTCCCACAATCGTTAATTCACAACCTGGGCCTAGATCCAGCCCAAACTTGCCTAGGCCCAGTTCAGCCTTCATCATTCAGCGGGACCCACCATCATCAGTAAATTGTATGCACGTGAATGGGACCCACTTGACTGACTCTCCCGCACCTACTTTGAGAAACTGGTGGTAAAGTCTCTTTGCGACTAAGCTTGCTTCAGGAACTGCCCCTTGAAAAGCACCAGTGGGGTGCAAAATTATTGCTGCTTTTATACATGCATCAATGATCAAACCCTTTTATTAACCCCTCATCACCTCACCATCTCTGCCTTACCCTTCTCAGCTTTCCCCCCACCCCCACCCCCTCTCTCTCTCAAACACAAAACTCACATTTGCAAATGTCTCAAATCGATACGAAATCTCCCAAACACTGCGCCAAACAGGGATTGAACTTAAATAAGATCTTCAAGAAGTTCTTCTATGCTCTTTTCACCTTCCTCCTCTTACTACTCGCTCTAGCCATCCTTATATGGTTTATCCTACGCCCTTCCAAGCCCGAGTTCTCTCTCAAAGAGACCGATATCTACCAGCTCAACCTCACAGCGCCCCACGTCCTCAACTCCTCTATACAAGTCACCTTGGTGACCAAAAATCCAAATCAGAAAGTGGGGGTTTACTACAACCAGCTCCAAGCATATGCCACCTACAGGGGAGAGCAGATTACTATGGGCAGCTCGCTTCCTCCTTTCTACCAGGGCCATGAAGACAGCAATGTTCTAAGCGCTTCTTTGATGGGGAGTTGGGTCCCTGTCTCACCTTCCTTTGGGTACCAAGTGGGTCGAGACCAATTGACGGGTAAGATGGTTCTGGGGTTCAAGTTGACTGGGCTCCTTCGATGGAAGGTGGGCTCTTGGGTTTCTGGCCGATATCGTTTTAACGTTGATTGCGTAGCCCTTTTGCCTTTTGGACCCAATGCTGCTTCCGGTCCCTTGACTTCCAAGCAAGGGAGTCAATGCTCCACCAGTCTGTGAATAACACCACTACTAGCTGTTTACTATGGTTGCCTGTGCTTTCTTAATCATGTAGCTTGGAGAGAGAGAGAGAGAGAGAGAGAGAGAGAGAGAGAGAGAGGTGTACATATGGGTATCCATACTTGTGCCTGTATAAAATTTGTGGTTTGTAATTATATATGGATTTGAAGGTGAAACGGGCTGTGGGTGCACCATTTCAGTCCAGTTTCTTTACAAGCTTTTGGAGATCTTTTCTAGAGAATCTTGAAATTCTTCAAATTATGTTTACACTGCGATTCCAAAATCCTCCCATCTGCCAGCATTTTGAAATACTAAGGAGTTGGAATTCTTATATCTAGGCATGTTTGACACTTTATTAGATTAGTAAAAATCAAATAAAACTACTATTTTTCGGACAAGGGATTATATCAATAACACTTTAATTCAAAATTCCTTTTATCTTAAAAAAAAATAATAAAAAAAAACATCATTTCTCCACTAAAAGATAAAAAAGCTTCACTTTTTTATACAAAAAGTAAAAAAGATTTTATATAAAATAACTAAAAATAAAATATCATTAGAACTCTATTATATCTTATTCTCTCTTGATTTGATGTTTTACTGTACTTTATTTTACATGTAAAATTTTCAAATGGAATTATAAAAATTTGTAACCGTTTAGTTATATGGAGTTATAAAAATTTCCAATGAAACACATCATTTTAAAGTGCCAAAGGGACAACTAATCATATTGTGTTAGAAAACTCTAACATTAGAAATTCTTGTAGGAAATGCCTGTCAAGAAACAGGCACTTCATTTCATTCCATTTCTTTAGAGTAGTGATTGATGCTTTTACAAGTGAATTACCCAAACATGCCTGATGTCAAGTAAAAGGAAATTGGGATGATAATGATACCTTTGCTACTTTGGTCTTTCTCGGTGAGTTGGTGGAGATTTGGAATTTGACATGAAGGGACTCGCAAAGTTTATAAAATAAAGGGCGGGAGCGGGAGTGCTGTTGCTTTCCTTTTATCTTGCGATCCTGAATATTTTACATGTCATCGTCCCCTTTCTATAGTTAAAAGTTAATGAGCCTTGATTTGCGGCTTCCCTTATAGCCAAGAATCTTTCCTTAAAGTCGAGGCTGTCCAGCTAAATCACCAAGTAGGTCCACCTTATTATTCAGGATTTTCAATGAACAGCCACACATGAAGGCCAACATGCTGAAGATTCGGACCCCAAGAGGAACGACTCGAGGCAAAAAATAAAAAATAAAAAATACATGCCGCCAAAAGTGAGACGACCGGGTACCACCTAAGGGGGAGTGTTAAAGAGTGAGCTCTACCCAAAAGGAAATATTGAAAAGTATTTCCGTTGCCTCTACTAAAACCTCGAGGTTTTTGAAAGAATTGATAGCTAAAGAAACTTTTAAGAATTTTGAGTGAAGGGTAAGCGAAGCTTCCATTAGAATATATGGCCTTTTGAAAGGCTAGATTACAATATCCAATTGATTTCCTGAGCACGTCTCATAGAAAAAAGTGGTTTGGATTTTAAAAGGCCCGACTTGTTAATTATAAGTCATAAAGCAGAGATATTCTACTTTGCTTTGAGCTAAACAGTGGATCCATTCCAAAAGTGTGTATATGATTCATATTTGGCTTTATTAATCTTTTATTGCAACAATTTGGTGTTGTTGAATGGTGATTGGTCCATGTTTGCTCGTCGTTTTCGGTACATGCTTTATTATATGAACCCTTTGAATAGGGATGTAAACGGTCGGTTCCGGTTCGAGTCTTTGGTGGACCCAGAACTGTTAAGGAGAAGGTGGAACTGGATTTGGACTTGGAACCGTTTCAGAACCGATTTCTTGGCTTCGGAACTGGAACCAGAACCATATATATAGGATGGGTTTGGATCCAGGTTTTGATCTAGGTAGAAAATGATATTAGAAAAACATGGTTTTTAGAAGAGATTTTTGAAAATTGAGGTAATATGTCGGGTCTCGGGTCCATGGGTCTGAACCAAGGTGGAACCAGACCCGGACGCATTTACTTATAGGGGCCTAAATAAAGATCCAGACCAGATTTTTTAACGGGTCGGAACTTCGGATAATTAGAGCGGGACCCATTTACATCCTACCTTTGAGGGACATATATGGCATAAATATCGAAGAAGAGGATGAAGTGTAAAAACAGACCAACCGCATACCCTTTCAATCAAGATTTAGATTAGTACTACTCAAGTAAATGGACAGTAGTTCTTGGACTCGATTAAAAATAAAGTGAGATGACGATTTGATTGAGGATCTGTGGTTTCTCGTTTGGACATCTGAATCTAAAATCTGATCAGATGGGGTGATGACCTTCTGGTTTGAGAGATCTTCAGTCACCCCCACTTGTTTTTGGGAACCATCATGTTAATGGTCTCCATCATCAGAGACTAACCCCCCAACCTGGGCTGATTCACTTTCAAGTAGGTATCTCTGCTGAGCTCACATGGATGCATGCTGACCATGAGAGTGGGAAGAGTTGTGTCGTTTTGGGATGTCCAAAAAACATCTCTAATCTGATGATTCTAATTTCTAACTTGACTTTTAAGGTTCTTTGACGATTTTATAAATACACCATAGATTTATTAAATCCAGTGAGAGAGATCAAAGATCAGATTACTGCTAAAGCATGTGCTCGCACAACTGAATTTTCACAAGTTGAATAGGGCTCGAACCTTCGTATTTCTATGGGAATGGATGTCTCAACCATCATCAAGCCATCCTTGAACATAGATATGTATTCAATATATGCTGCCTGCTTATTGGTAGGTGTGGTGTTGATTGGTGTTGTCCTGAGAAGATTGCTGATGCGGCAGAGTCTTGGTTGGGGGGTTGTTTTGTTGGTTGCGGTCGTATTCTTTGGAGAATAACTCCATTTGCTATTTTGTGGTCCATTTGGAAGGAAAGAAATGATAGAATTTTTAGGGGTTCCTCCTCAACTTCTGCCGAGTTGATTTCTAAGATCACTTTAACGATTGCGAGGTGGGCTTTGGGTAGAAAGGAATTCCCTAATTTTTTACTTCATAACATTCTTATAAACTGGGAATCATGTATGGGGTGTAGCCCAGTCAAAGTAAGAAAATCTATTCTTTGGTCTCCTCCTCCTATTGGTGTGTTTAAGTTCAATGTTGATGGGGCTGCAAGAGGGAAGCCTGGACCAGCTGGTATTGGAGGGGTGCTTCGAAATTGCAATGGGGACGTTTTATTTATGTTCTCCAAATATGTGGGGGTTTGTGATTCTAATGAAGCTGAGGTTTTAGCTATTCTGGAATCTCTTCGGTGTTTTTCGAGGTACTACCATGACAATTTTATTGTGGAGAGTGATTCTTCTAATGCAGACCGGAAGGCTTATCCATGGAAGTTTCAGTTCCTCTTCAATGAAATCCGTGTTTTATCCACCGCTATTAATGTTAGCTTTCAGCATAAGAGTAGGTCATCAAACATGATGGCGGACGCTTTAGCCAAGCAAGGTGTTGAGAGAGTTTCCCCTTGGGAGGGTTTTATTATGTAGTTGTGGTGTGAGGGGGTACATTTCTCTTGTACCTCTGTTTTTCTTTTTCCTTTTTCTTTTCTTCATGTACTCTTTATTTGTATTCTTTTCTCTTTTAATATAAGTTACTGTTACCGATAAAAAAAATATATATATATATATATGCTGCCTGCTTTGTATCTTTTTGCCTAGCCACTAGCTCAGTGGTGGAGTATCTCCCTCTCTACTTAAACAATTGTTGTAGCCCTCTTAGCATAGTAGTGGATTTCATTTTGGAAGGAAATTTTGAAATTCAACGAAATCGGCCTAAATTAACAAAATTGGCTGAAATCTTAACCCAAATATCAAATATCGTGTAGGGATGTTTTGTTTCGATAGGTAGACCGAAACTTAGAGATTTCTTCCTAAACGAAACAAATTCCACAACTTTGCCTCTTAGCGAGGGAAGTGGGCAGTCAGTAGTGTATGAATGTAACTATTCACCAGGCCAATAAAAACAATGTATCTTCTGAAATATAAAGATTAGTATGTTGATTTCATGTCATACAAAATAAAATGTGTATAATATGACTTTTTTTTTTAATCAAGAATTTTTTTTTTGGATAATTATATTTAATATGCTTAATTTTTGAAATGGATCAGAAAACTATAGATAGTGGATGCATATGTTCTTTTACAGAAATGTCACGGTTCAATTCAAATGTGTCAGGTATTATTTATAGGTATGTGTTGATTGACAACTATATTGTACATGAACGAATGCTTTTCTTATGGATGCATGCTGAATGTAAAATTGTTGCATTCAATGTGTGATTGCATGACAGATTGTTTGTGTGTGCATATTGCGTTTGTCACCACAGCTCATGCATCTGTGTTGTAGCCGTTGGAATCTACAACTAATATTTGTGCTCCTTCATTATAAGAGCACAATTCTTGTACGCTCAATCCTGGAAAGTAGGAAATTAACTGACAAGGTCGAACAAAACTTGGATGAGTTTACTCCAAATTGACATTAAGATAAAACCATTACAAGATTGGGAGATTGAAAGAGCGCAAAAACAGTATTAAGAATTTTCTGTGTGTAGATAACTATATATAACAGTATAACTATGGGATAAAACATTAAATAAAAAAAAAAACAAGGACTTTGCAAAGAAATTTTTGTGTGAAAACAACAAAGAAATTACACAAACACTAAGATGGAGCACTCATGTGAAGTGCTACTAAGGATGCATATACCCCATTGTTGACCTTCATTAAAGCCTCATGCTTTCCTTTCTCTACGATGACACCATTCTTAACAACTGCTATAAGATCAGCCCCTTTAATGGTGGATAACCGATGAGCTACCACGATTGTTGTCCGGTTCACCATCACACGGTCTAATGCCTCTTGAACTACACGCTCAGACTCCGAATCGAGTGCACTCGTCGCCTCGTCCAATAGCAAGATTTTTGGTTCTTTCACTATTGCACGTGCAATTGCCACCCGTTGCTTTTGTCCACCTGATAGTTGGACTCCTCGCTCTCCTACCAATGTGTCATAGCCCTACAGTTTTCATTTTTTCACAATGAAGTGCAATATTATCAATAGTTATTCAAGTATAATACTTCAGCCCAATTGCAAATGACAAATATAGAGTGTAATATTATGATAATGGATGCTCAGATGTAAAAGGCTAAGCTAGAACAGGAGAGGAACTTTTCCATTTGGTTTAATGGTTTCTTGATTCCAGTTGCTTGATCTAGTTAGCCCATGATCTGAGTCCTGCACATCAAGTAAAATCCATTGATTTGCAATGCATTTCAGATGATCATTCATGTATCATGATCTCACTCCAATCGCGCATGCACATGAACATGTTTGAATACTCAGTGAGTATTGATCAATTTGTTTGTGTTGAGAAATTAACATTTAGTGTAAACGATTCACTGATAACTGGATGGCATTCCTCTAACCTGTTGCAAGCTGCTTATGAACTTGTGTGCATTTGCAAACTCTGCTGCAGCTAAAATCTCTGCTTCCGTCGCACCTCCTTCCTTTCCATAGGATATGTTGGCTCTGATCGTGTCATTGAACAACACTGGTTCTTGGCTCACCAGACCCATCTGCTGTCTCAACCACCTCAATTGTAACTTCGAAATTTCAATTCCGTCCAGCATAATTTGACCTGAATCAGGTTCATAAAATCTCTGTAACAACGAGATGACAGTCGATTTTCCACACCCACTTTCTCCAACCAAAGCAACCGTCTGTTGAATGAGACTGAGATAGTTAGATGTAAGTATAAAATCAGCAATACATTAAAATTGGACATGAAAACTAACAACACGAAAATCATACGCTTTTATGAACATGTATTAGACACTGTACATTACATAACCGATAAATAAGTAAAATTTACCAAGAATAATAATAATAATAATAATAATAAATACAAAAAAAAAAAAAATTCAAAATAAGGAAAAAGAAAATTTAGTGTCATGATTAAATGAGGGTATGATGTTTTCCGCTGAGTATATTCACTTCTGTCATGTTCTGTTCATGTCTTGTGGATTGGAGATTGCCTATTTAAATGCATTTTCCCCTTTTAAAAGTCAATATAGTTCATCTTATGTCAAAGTGGATCCTTAGTCATATCAGGGATTTCCCATTTTATCTTAACACTATTGGTAGGAAGTAGGAACTCAAACATATCATATACTTTTACAGTCACATGAAGGATTTGATATCATTAATTTGTTTAATAAGAAATTTTATATTATATATGACCCTTGGGCGAATGCATAGCAGTAGATTGATCTGTCAACAATTACCTTGCCGGACCGCACAGATAGGCAGAGATCTCGTAAAATCTGAACATTTGGTCTTGTAGGATACTTGAAGATGACATTCCGAAACTCAATGTTTCCCTTCACCGCCTCTAATGTCATCCCAGAATCATCACTTGGGTCTATCTTTGACGTGCGGTCCAGAATTTCAAATATAGAGGCAGTAGAAGCTTTTGCTTTGCTTGCATCAGGTGCCAGGGAGCTTGATTGAGAAATAGCAAAAGCTGCCATAGTGAGAGAAAAGAAAACCTGCAGATCAGAGGAGGCAATAAATTAAAAATGAACAAACCCAGGAACCAAATAACAATTTTATAGCAGAACAACTTATGTTAAATATTTAACAGTTCCATACTATTCTATTCCAGTATATGCTAATTCTCTTAAACAGGATCGTCCCTGCAATCTGTGTGTGTGTGTTGGGGGGGGGGGGGTAGCAATCATAATGCTCGCAGTGGCGGTGACAAGCCGCAGGAGTTTGTTGGGAAGTCCCACATTGCCCAAGTCCAGAGTTGGACAGGGCTCTCAGGGCTTCATATACTTGTTCGGGCCTTCCACTTATCAGCTTAAGCTTTTGGGTCGGTACATGGTATCGGAGCCGGTTCCGATCCCGTCGTTCTTGTGTAGCCCATGTGGCAGGCCCGTCCACGAAATCTATTGGGACTGCACGTGAGGGGAAGTGTTGGGAAGTCCCACATTGCCTAAGTCCAGAGTTGGATAGGGCTCTGAGGGTTTCATATACTTGTTTGGGCCTTCCACTTATTAGCTTAAACTTTTGGGTAGGTACATGGTATCTAACAGGGTCGTGGGGGCTTAAAATATTGTATAGTTGACATTCTTCCCCTCCCTCTCGGTAAAGTGTCAAACCCACATCCTCATGCTTACAACAACGATCACGTGCTAGTGATAATGAGCACATTCCGACTATGCTACGGGCTCTTTCCAGTATTCTTTTCTTTTTTCGTTGCCTGCTGTTGATGCTTCTGCTATTTTGAATAACAGTAGTTGAGGAGGTGGTAGATGACTTACACGAAAAACCTCTGCGAATGTTGCCTTCCCATCCTCGACAAAGCGGGCTCCTGCATAGAAACTGGCTGCATAGACAGCAAACAGAGCGAAAAAGGAAAACCCAAAACCAATCCCACTGACAATCCCTCGCTTCATCCCTGCCTTCATAGGACCTTCGCATTTCTTTTTGTACAGTGCCATTACCTTATCTTCAGCACAAAATGAAGCCACTGTTCTTATACTCCCCACAGCATCATTAGCAACTTGACTTGCTTCCTCGTACTTCTTCTGCATCATTTCAAAATTCCATCATCAATATGAATTCACAAGCATGACAAAAATTATTATGTTAAAGTCTAAATGATGTAAAACAACCAACCTTTCACATGACTCTGAAAATTGTGTTTTCCTTTTGAGGGTATTGAATGTATCCCAAGAATTTTTTAGAGATATAGCTATTATAATATATCAGTAGCAAAAGGTTCAATTATTCTGCAAATGAATTTTCGTAGTGCTAGAAAAATCAGCTATACACAGGCCGGCAAAACTGAAAATGCACTAGCACTCAAAAATTTATCAACAAAATATAATAATTTTATAAAATAATAAAGATAGTTCAAAGACAGATCTCAGCATATCTCAAAAAATTATAAGCCTTTTGATGCATTATTTTCCATATACAATTATTGTTAGCGAGGAAGCAAACCTTAGCATCTCCACTAAATCCTTGCATGAACTTCAATTGGACCCATCCTCCAAAGCCTATCATAGGTAGCATGGCCAAGACTATCAGAGACAATTGCCAGCATGCTTCAAAAGCAATTGCCAGACCGGTGACTAATGATGCTGTGTTCTGAACAAGCAATGCAAGTGCATCCCCAACTATACTGCGGACGGTCGCTGCATCAGATGACAGCCTTGCACCAATAGCTCCACTAGAGTTTTCAGCATTGTCAAACCACCCAATTTCCATGTTTACCACTTTCTTAAATGACATTAATCGAATCCTCCTTATCAATCGGGAGCCAGCCACAGAGAAAAAGTACGTCTGTGCTGGTGACACAATTAACGACACAACAGCAATGACAATGAACATCAATGACCAAAACCTGGAGTCCTTCCGGAGCTTTGGTGGTGGCTCATAGAATGACTTTATTACACTAGAAATAAGTATCCCATAAACAGGCATTATTGCACCGTTGACGGCTGCAGCTACAGTGCCAAGCAGTAGCACTGGAATCTCTGGCTTGTTAAGATAGGCGAGACGGCGAAGTGGGACTTCCGGTTGACTTTGCTGTGGTGGTGAACTGACAGTTTCCAGTGCTTGGTTTTCTTGGATGTGGAGTCCTGAGTGTGGCCCAAATGAGACTGAGAACGAGTGTCGGCCGCTATTTCCAGCACCCCCAGATGAACCCCGACTAATTGACTTCTGCAAGGAGAAACTCTGACTCGATTGCCTACCAGAATTCATTGAAATACCTGCCTCTTTGTCAATTCTAGCGTCTGATTCTTTGTTCATTTCCTGCAACTGTAAAAGTTGGCAGTATGCTCCGTTTGGAATCTTGACTAGCTCCGAATGAGAACCTAATCAAAGAAGCCATTGGGGAAGTCAGGATAGCAGTCATGGAAGTCGAGAGAGGAAAGCAATATGGAAATATATCCATCTTCCAAAAGAGTTTAAAATTATTGTCATCTAACTGAAGACGTATTAAAAAGAAAAACTCTTTGTTTTAAGGAAATATGGATCTACTCCAACCTACATATGGTTTAGTCATTTGGAGCAGAGCCAATATCAGAAAACCAAATCAAGTAGGAGCTACTTTTACGCTTATTCCACTCAATCACTACATTTTGTTTCCTGAGAAGTCAGGGGCAGAGTAGTTTAACCAACTAGAATACTTTGCCAAATGCACGATGCATGATAACCATCTATATTGCCAAAATATGTTTTTAATTGATGGGAATTGGTGCCTAAATGCGCCTTCAATGAATAGTCTCTTCACAACTACATGAAATATTACAGTAACCTCCAATGAGTGTTTAACCAACCAAGGACATTAGCTTTAATAGGTCTTATAGCTGATAAGCTATGACTAGCTGCTTCTCTTACCCTTTTCAACCATTGAACCTCGATGAATCACTGCAATCATATCAGCATTCCTCACTGTACTCAAGCGATGGGCAACAACGACAGTAGTCCTGTTGACCATGATCCTGTCCAATGCCTCCTGCACAATTCGTTCAGACTCTGCATCTAGTGCACTTGTAGCTTCATCTAGAAGTAGAATACGTGGGTCTTTTAGAATTGCTCGAGCTATAGCTATTCTCTGTTTCTGCCCCCCAGATAGTTGAGTTCCATGCTCACCGACCATGGTTTCAAGTGCCTGAATGTATTATTAGTATATGACAAAGAAACAGATAGCCAGTCATTATGTAAGAATTTCACATAAGGAAAATAATTACTTCTTTGATAACTGTACATTTTACCTTACAAAATGACCCAACTATGCTTACATGTATTGAGTTTCACGATTATTTCGGTGATGTAACCCAAATTATAAAATGGATGTTTTGGCAGTGGAGATAACCACCTGTTAGGTTGTGTATTTGAGGCAGCATGGTCAATGTGAAGTGTATCAGGTCAACTAGCATTTTCTTCCTTTACACCGCCAAATGAAAATATTTGGAACATTTTTGTTCTACCTCAAACTCAGATTTTGATTTGGACAGAACAGCATTCTGCCACCTTATTTCCTAGGGACATCTAAATGTATCCTTTAGGTATGGACCTAAAAAAGTAGTACTATGCAAGAACACAGTAATAGAAGACACTGAACAATATAAATAGGTTAAAAGTAGTAGAACCTGAGGCATTTTGTCTATAAACTTGGCAGCATTTGCAAGCTCAGCTGCAGCTCTGATTTCTTCAAGAGAAGCACCTTCCTTACCATAGGCTATATTTTCTCTTATGCTAGAAGCGAACAGCACGGGTTCCTGGCTTACAAGCCCAATTTTCCCTCTTATCCATTTAAGCTGAAATTCCTTGATGTTTATACCATCTATCAGAACTTCACCAGCCCAGGGGTCATAAAATCTTTCTATCAAACTGATCACTGTCGACTTCCCACTTCCACTCTCTCCAACCAAGGCTGCGGTCACGCCACTGGATACAGAAAGTGAAAATCCAGTGAATATTTGCTCATCTGGCCTGGCCGGATAGCTGAAATAAATATCTCTTAATTCAATCTCTCCCCGGATATCATCCAATTTCCGCCCCCTGGTATCATATGCATCAATTTCTGGTTTCCTCTTTATTGTCTCAAACATCTTGAAAGCTGCAGCTCGCCCTGCTGCAAATGCACTCAAGGATGGAGATGCCTGGCCCAGAGACCTGCGTCATTCCAAGTTACCCAACCAGATTAATATTCACATCTTATATCCAATTCTAAAGTCATAATTATACATTGAGAACATTTTCATGAATGCATCTATGATACATATGTATAGAACATTAGTACTTGATGTATTATGTGACTGAAGATGGGATAACTTGTTGACCAGGTGTTCAAGTCATTTAAATTACAGATTATTGAATAATAGCATCCTGAGAACATTTGAAAATTGAACAGAGCAGCTGAATGCCTATGTAAATCTGATATGGATGTATCTCATAGTCAAACGTGGACACAGTGCAGGCCATGTGATCCATTTAAAAATGCGTTCTTAAATTTCTGGAGAAAGATAATGATAATTTAAATGTAATTTTTGTACAAGTACTTGTGACTACAAATAAGATACGGATATACATTTTTGCCTAAATATGAAGAACATGGGACCTTACAGCCACTGCTAATAAAAGAAGAAGAAATTATATCATAGTAGGATATGTTTGTTCATTTGAAACCTTGAGAACTAATTTCTAGCTAATGCAAGTATTATGTTTCAGCTTGTACCTTCAAATTAAACGAAAAACAATATCCATTAATAGTTGATTGTTTAACTTTGCATATACCTGTAAACAGTATACAAATGTTGTTTTTAGTAATTTCTAAAGTAATTTCAGAGTGAATATGACTTCCTTGACTTTTCACTAGTTTCAGTATTATATGAAACTCAAGATCATAACAGAACACACTAGTTTTCAGAAACTAAAAATTGCAGTCACCTCAGTAGTCAGGACTCAAGAAAATAAATAAATATGGTATTGATGGTTAAATCAGTCAGTTTAATTTGATAGCTAATGAGGTGGAAGTGGTGGCTATCCCAGAAGCTTTACAGTTGTATGGGCCTTTCTCGTATCTTTAGCTTGTGATGTAGAGTGACTCATTGAATGCGAATTGGGTTTCTTCTCTGCAGTCTTCCCCTTGGCGGTTTCAGTTCTTCTTCAACAAGATTAATTATTTATCTTCCTTGTTCCAAATGGAGTTCAAGCTCATACAGCGGTTAGCTAATTCTCATTCAGACTCTTTTGCTAAACAAAGAGTGGATAGAGCTTCTCCTTTGGTCGTTGATTCTATGTATTGTTTCTTTGTCCCTTTGGTATAATGTTCTCATACCACTGGGTTTCAATCAGTGTCTTATATGTTTTTTTTTTTTTTTTTTATATCTTTCGTAATCTTTCTGATTTAAAGAAATCTTTTGTTTCCGATCAAATTTTAAAAAAAAAATCGATTGCTAAGTGGCACAAGTACTTTAAACAAAACTGATGGAGACATTTTTCCTTGAGTACTTAAAGGAAAATAGATAGCAACATTCCAGTAGTAGAAATTTGTAGGAATGTAATATATGCATTTAGATCTGTGATTTTGCGCACAGAAAATCTTCAGTAAGTTTATTGGCACTCCCATTATGATTTCCAGCTACCCCAATCACTTTGCTTCAGAAATTTTTAATGAAACAACATTTCAAACTTACATAGAGCCAGTTAAGACTGCAACAATAACATTGATGACATCACCCCCCGTATATCCTTTGCTCAGTATCAACCGTGAACCAAACCATATAGCCAAAGCATAGCTGCAGAATAAGAGAGACATAACTGAACCAAGACCCAATCCTGCAGCAAAACCCTCCTGAACGCTGGACTTGTAAGCACTATTCAGAGACCTGCCATATTTCTCTATAGCTTGCTTCTCCCCGGTAAATGATGCAACCTAAGCAAGGACCATGTCAATATCAGTTTAAATGTATTTATACAACAGAAGAATTAAATGCTCGAGTAAGACGACCTCTAGATATGTGGATGTGTCAAGTGGTGCATACCGTTCTAATTGATCCAACTGTCTGCTCTACAACTACTCCTGCTGCCGCATAAGCTGTTTGTCCACGAGATGCCATTTTTGACACCATGATAGTCATGGCTGCACCGGCTATCACCATCGGAGGGATAGATGCTAGCATAACCAGGGTAAGAAGCCACCCCTGAACAAAAGCTATCACAAACCCCCCTATGAATGTTGATACCAACTGAATGAACTTGCCAACCTGTTAAAAGAAATGAAAACATGAGAGATCTTCAAGAAGAATTGAGATCACCTATCAATACAAAAATTTCAGAGAGACAATCAATCGATAATTCAACAGGTTTAATGCTCAAGATAAAGACATGGATACAAACATGGATACGGAGTGGGATATGACTATCAATTTACACAACTATATAAATGCCGCATCGATAAACAAAGGGTGCATTGGATGTATTCTAAACCACTTACGGCAGAATACATGTCTATTATTGTTTCGGTGGCTTGCAAATCAGTAACTATATTAGAAGGGTTATTGTTTTGTCACTTTTCCTAGAGATGTCAATGGAACAGGTCAGGATTGGTTCTGCACTTGATTTTGAACTGAGAGGGCCTCATTGGGATGGTCCTAGTCAAAATTCAGAGTTTTCAAGGCCCGTGCTCATCCTCTTGAAAGCCCTTCGATTTAACACTGCAATGAAATTGGAAAAAGATGACAGCCATCCATTCTGCAAACATATTCAAAGCACTTGCAATTTGGGAAACATACATAAGCAGGGGCACAATAGCATTTAGTTAACCCAGGTTTAGGCTATAGGATTTTTAATTATAGTAAGTTTCTAGTTTCACCAACACCAAATTATATCACAGTTCTACGTTGATTGGACTTTACTATATGTGTGTGTTCATGGTATTCTTAATATGTCCTACAATTTTAAGAGAAATCATATGAAATCAACAGAATGACTTCAAAGCAATCGATGGCCGATGTTAACTATGCCTACATCTAAAAAGATCAAAGATCAGTACTATTACCTTCTCACCCATGGCTTCTTGAATGCGAACAGTATCACCCGACATCCTCCCAATAACTTCTCCTGTGTTTGTTTCTTTGTCAAAGAATGCAATATCCTGCCTCAGTATGGTTTTCAGGTATAAATTCCTTATTCGAGCAGCCTGTCTTTCGCCCGTTATCATCCAGCAAGCCACCTCTGGAGAACATAATTTTTTTTTTCAGCCTCCTATGTCTCAACCATTTTCTTATCTATATATTTACAGCCTAAATCATTGTAAAAATTAGATGGAATATTTTGTACTCACGGAGGAATGATGCCAGACCCGATCCCACAGCCAAATAAGTAAATTTCAGAGCCACCTGAAGACATAACCAGATCAACACCATTAGTAATTATTTAACCAACGATAATGAGTTTGGATGTATCATAAATTGCAATTGGTTTGAATGCTTGGCACAACTGCTCTGCTCTGCTCTTGGAACAGTGCAGAAATTGGAACTCACATTGGATGAAATACTGTTTGTCCTACTTTCCAGCCAATCCGATTATAGTAATTATTGTACTTCTTGATGATAGTTATTGATAATTCTTGATGAGTTTTCTGATTGTTGTCCTCCCAAAATAAATATCAGAACCATCAAACACCGGAATAGTTTAACTATTCAAAAAGCTTGCAATGTGGGACACATCTTAATGAACTGAAAATAACCCATTCCCACATTGAGAAATGTAGGAAAGCTCGTCATATCTGAATGATTTTGTAAGATTGCAACAAGTACAAAGATGAAAAAATGCCATATGCAGTGGAAGATAATTCAGATTTCAGAACCCATTTTCCCATAAAGAGAGAAGGGAAAAAAAGACTAGATAAATTGATTGGAATTGCTTTTAAACCCATGAAGCAAATGGAAAAAATAAAGTATCTATTACTAGAGAAATTTTTAATTCCCTGAACACATGATTGAATTTGAATTAAGCTTAAACCAGGTATATACCTTGGAGACTTTCTCAACAAGATCATGGTTGTTAGTAGTTCCTCCATAAGCATTAACCACTTCACCCATGAGAAGAGCCATAAGAGGCATGGCGACCCCATTTGCAACAGCTGCAACTGTGCCCACAATCATCAAGAAAACATCTTTAGAGTCTGCGAATGCAAACAATTTGTAAAATGGAACAGTGTTGCTGCTGTCATCTTCTTCTCCTTTGCTCTTTTCAGAGTCAGTTTGATTGTGTGCCTTTTCCATGTTCTTATCAAGGATTGTTGTGGATTTGCTCGTTGACGCAGCTTGATTTGAACTGATGTTCCCATCCAAACCATTCTCCTCAGCCATTTCAGCTGTGGAAAATGTAATCCTCCTCTAATATTCAATTCAAAATCTCAAGTAAATTCTCCTCTGGACTTCAAGGGCTCTGCTGACAAGTCATACTATGTTTGATCAATAATCAAACTTCAATGAAAACTGAAGTGCAGTCTCAAGAAAATGGAATTGAATGTAAACAATCAAAGATCTATGAATGGGAGAATGTAAAAAACACCAAAGGATAATCAGAGCCCAAACAGACATTTATTCTTAGGAAGTAGATCTTTGATAATCTGGGTATATTGCTCCCTATTCATTCAAGAGGGAAGAGTGTCACTTTAAAGGAACTTCTTTGAGGCCAGATACTTTCCCTTGGTTCAAAAAACCAGCTAGTTTAATTAGCCAAAAAAAAAAAAAAAACAGCTAGCTTTTCTTGCCTTCGATTCCATAGGCATACCAAATGAATACATAGAAGGAAGAGAAAAGAAAAACCTCCATCTAATATCACTATGAAAAAGGACCCATCATTGAATCAGGCTTTCATTGTATGAACAACTCTTCTATTTCATACAAGAAAAACTGTGATTTAGTCCAGCTAAAATTGATAGATTTCACAGTTTCTTGCACAACAAAGTTATAAAACACAACTAATCACAAAAGAAATAATATTAAAATCCATCAACCTGGAATTTTCATTTAAGCTGATGATGAACTACCCTGCATTCCTCCACTTCCCAAACAAAATTGGAATTCTAGGCGTTTAACAGAGTATAAAATAATATCATTTGAAACTCAGACTCCACAGACGCAAACACAAAATTTCAAAAAGGATTGATGTTTGCTTACTAAATTCAAAATAGAAATGATAGAAAACTGACCAGTCACCTACAAAAGTGATAAGGTCACATCTTTACAGACCATACGCAACCGGTAGGCCAATCCTCTAAAAAGCCACAAATCCACACCAAAACACATAATTTTCCTACAATATCTGAACTGGTGAGTGGAGACTCAACAAGCCGAGCAGATCTGAAATTTTGACATGTTCTTCCGAGTGAAACATGAATTTGGCAAACAAGAAAAAACGACCGCTAAAAAACGTGGTACTATTCACACCCTCTCACAAATCATCCCCTAGAACGATTTTCAAGACAGAAAATGAGCAGATCTCTCAATGAGCCAATGCCATATTACAAGTATAATAAACTAATAACATGGTTTTTCACGTTTAGCTGACAATCTGCAACCTCTACCAAACATGCAAAAACTCAAGTTTCCAAATCTCAATAAAAAAAATAAAAATGCAAACAGAACTATAGAAGAAGAAAGAGCATCAACAAAAGCAAATGAATTTCAAAGCTCATATGAGCAACAACAAGAAGTCACCGAAAGATCAAAAGGGTACTAATGCTCACGCCTCTTGAATAATGGGTTAGTTTTATTCTACCGATCTATGCTGTGCCTCGATCAGTTGGTGGAGAATATGTCATTCAAGCGTTAAGTCAATATATACTCCTTGAAGGATAGACGTTGCTTGAGGAAAAAGCATGGTACACTGCCAAGTGCCACCTTGACTGCAATATTTCAGTCAAATCTTGTAGATAGCATCTCTCTCTCTGTTCCCACTTCCAAAGCTGGAGTCGCAATTCCATGCCAGGGTACCAATTAAAAGCTTTTATATCTTCATCAGTCAGCAAAGGCCAACAGCTTCCATAGACCGAAGATATCCAAGGATCCGGATCCCTGTTTGGACGAATCAGGGCCTTCACGCACGGGGGCGGAAGGGGAGCGGAGAAAGAAAAGGTCAATTTCTCTTTCTCAGCCCCCCTTTCGCCCCGCATGTGGAGACCCCTAATTTGTCCAAACAGGGTCCTCTTCCACCATTTTTATGGTTGGATAGGATAGATCTTGCAGTAGATCTGGGGCCGTGCCCTCATGAGAAATACTGTAGACTCAATTCTACATCATTTGATGTTGGGTCTCGACATTTTAATTGGCATCTATGCCGCTAGAGGGGCTCTCTAGATGCCCATCCACCGGCACCGGACGTTCAGGATCCTAACAATTGATGCATGCATTTTGTCAATGGTGTGGGCCCCTCGGATTGGAGAATTTCTAGCCGTTCACATGCATCCCGTGGGTTTTTTTTGACCTTTGCATCTTAAAGTAATTGTGTTAATTATTAATTGTAGGTGGCTTTTTACGGACAACGTTAGCAATGAAATCTTGGAGATGTAAATGGGTATTCGATTCTCCGGTTACTCAAAGGTTCTGACCTGTTAAAAACCGGATCTGGGTTCTTATTTAGGCCCTGATAAGTAAATGAGTCCGGGTCCGGTTCCACGTTGGTTCAGACCCGTGGACTCGACCCGACATATTACCTCAATTTTAAAAAATATTCCCTAAAAATCATATTTTTTTAACATCATTCTCTACTTAAACCCGGACCCGGATCCAGACCCGTCCCATATATGGTTCTGGTTCCGGTTCCGGAGCCAAGAAACTGGTTCCGAAACGGTTTCGGGTCCGGATCCGGTTCCACCTTCTCCTTAATGGTTCCGATTCGGTGGACCCGGACCGGTCCCGGACCGGAGCCTGACCCGTTTACAACCCTAGAAATTCTGCCTCTTATCATTAATAGAAAGTTATGGTGATTAGGACAGTGGGTCTGGTGGGGCTATCACACTTAGTCAGTGGATCTCCATCTGTACAATAAAACTGGTGGGGGATTGCTGCACTTCACGGTTCACACCAAACAATCATAAATGAGAAGATGGGACCAATTTAGTGATCGAGTTACAGTCCACCTAAGTGCATCATAATATGGAAGGTGTGGTGATAAAATAATGTGAATATAAAAATATGCATGATATAAAGTTGATCAAATCAAAGGGAGATTTGATTTCATAAATAAAGGTTAGCTCCAGTACAAAAATCAGAAAAGGACACCGAAAAATATAGTTCATTGGGAGAATTTAAGACTATACTCAATGTCCTATAGGAATGAATAGTTTTTTAGGGAACTGGCTGCGACGTATCAAGTGGAAAGTCATTTTACTTAGGTGCTCATGCATGTAGACACGTTTGCATTGCACCCCAGCATCAGTCAGAATTTTCCAGATTGGGGCATCTGAATGTATGTATTGTATTGTCTTATACTAGGACTGCCCCGAAGTTTTGTTAAAATTAGATTGGTTTGAATGTTTCCATATGTGAGAACTATCTTAGGGTCACTAGAAAATGTATGCTAAGAGGCTAGAGAATTGGAAAATTACGCAAGGATTTTGGACATTGGTCACACTACAAAACTCAATTAGATCTTTTTGAGGTTTAAAAGATAACTGAGGAAAACACATGGGGAAAAAAAAATCGACATTGTAATCCAACCAAGAGTAGGGGTCTTTCTATTTCATGTAATTGAATTTCAAGGAGTTCTTAGATTTTATATATCTCTAATTTGTTAAAAATAAGAATCAAATGTAAATACCTAAAAATAATCATCAATTAATTAACTTTTCTTTTAATGAAGAATTGTATAAAGGGAAGATGGAAAACGATACTTAACCCATCACCCTAATAATTCAAATCCCAAGAAAGTTGAAGTCTCCATCCACACCTCTGACCTTATATCCTTCACCCGTCGTCATTACCCTTTGCCTCTCACCTCTATATCAATCTTTGAAGCTCATTTGACTATGAATGCATAAAATACATTGGAATGAATACATAGAATCTAGAGGAATTCATGGTCAAATGAGCTCCATAGAAGAATTAACAAAAAAATTGATGGGTGAAGGGTATAACTTGAGGGGTGAAGGATATAAGATAGACAAGTGAATAGAGCCTTGAGCTCCCTAGGTATCAAATTACTAGAGTAATGGCTAGATAATCATTTCCAATCTTTTCTTAGTTCAATTTTCATTAAAAGATATTTTTGTTGTCATTTTTTTATTATTTTCACTTCATTTTTAACCACTCATAATAATCTAATACACAACAATAAAATCACGAAAAGAGAAAATTAAGGATTCGGTAGACCAGTGGCAACCCAAACAAGCAATTGGATTTTGGGAACAAACCTAGAGTTTTCTTGTGGTCGGACACAAAATTTTTATGTGAATTTTCAAAGCACGGCTAGAATTTCTATTATGATTTTAAAAGCAGACCAAGGTCCAATGGATGCAACTGCCCTCCACATTATTATACCTAGGTCCACCCCAGCGGGAGATGAAGTGCATGTGAATAAAATGGCATGCAAGAAGGGTTTTTATTTTTTACACAGGTTGTGCATATAAAAAATGTTTTTCATATAAATCTACTTAAATAAATAAAATATGTATATATATATGGACAAGGCTTTTCTAAATTTAAATTTAAAATAAGATTTCGTGAGCTAATGCTTTTGTATCCAACCCGTCTCCCTGACACTCACGTGTACCTACTGCGCCAACACCACTAGAGCTTTTTGCGGGTTGGGGTTGGCGAGAGCTGATATTTATTGCATAATGAAGAGAAGTTGCAATGTTCCCCACTTCCAAAGATTCCATGGTCTCTCTTCTCATTGAATTCTGCTGACAGACAGCAATATCTCCCGGGCACTCAAGTTGTCACATTTGCAAGTGGGACACCTAACACCTTCTAAAATTCTCCAAATTATATAGTGATCCCCACCACAATATTATTGGTGTTCTCCAACTCATAAAACGTTCATGATGTGTCGCATGAAGTAGGGGTCCACAACACAAGTCTTAAAAGTAATACTTCTTCTTCTTCATCATCATCATCAAGGTATATCTTGGTCTCCATCAAGCTGGGTCTGCAACATGAACTCTGCTCATCTTGATCCGTAGAAGTATTGCTTTATCCAATCTCAAAATGTCCGCAAGTGAATTGATTTTATGCAGCTCCAGATATGATTGTTGGGTAGTGTACTGACAGTTCCCCCTGGCCCTTTTGAATGGTCGAACCAAAAGTGGAAAAAGTCGTTTGAATTTTGTTACAGAGCTCGAGTTCTGGAAGACCGTGGCCTGCAAGTAACTAAAGAAACTTTTGTTTGTTGTGTCTTTTTTAAGCTCCATCCCACGAGTATCTTTCCTCCGCCTTCTCCTGCATTATTTTATAAGAGACGTGCAAATAAACCGCATCTATCTGGCTCGAATCCTCAATGGCATTTGTCCACAATGCTAGAGCAGAAATTATCATTATAATAGTAGATCACTTTGAGAAATGGTAAATATCTGATCACATGAGAAAGAACAAACATGTGGATGTGGGAAATTAAGTCCTTCTAAGCTGATAGAATAACAATATAAATTAATCATATGGACTTTCCCAGTCTTGTTTGGCAACTCTACAAATAGAGATAAAAACCCCATTATAAAAAATAAAAAATCCCATAAAATACACTTTAATTCAAAAAAATTATTATATTCTTAAAAAAATAGTCCAAAAGTAACATTATTTCTCTACTAAAAGACAAAAAAACTCAACAATCAATATAAAAAGTAAAAAAGATTCCATAATAAATAATTAAAAATAAAATACCATCATAACACACTTATATTTTATTCTTTCTTCAAAATAATCCCTACTTCACTCAACTCCATTAATAAAGCCCCCAAACAGCCAGGGAATAAAAGAAGACGTACAAGATGACATGGCGGAAAGTGCAGCTTAAAAAAGGAAAATGATAATGATAATAACTTATATAAGCATCACAAATTCTTAACTTTCCTGAAATAGTAAAAGTTATTAAAAAATAATAAAAACTCAAATTACATTTAAATCCTCCGACTGATACCAACTTACATGAAGACTTTCGGCAAAAATCCAAGCCCAAACACACTAAAAAAAGATTCTAAAATAAGCAAAAATAAAGACTTTATGTAAATATTAAGTAATGCACGAATACTTTATTTTGACTTGTGAAATGACCTTATTGTCTCTCTAACCATAGCACCTGTCATAGTTTTGAAACGAGTACTTAACCCTTCCGACTTTTTAGGGTCATATGAAGTTTACACTGCTGACTTTCGCTTGAGACCACATGATTAACTTTTGCTACGTCTAGGTTTTACTAAAATTTATTAAGGCAAACCTTTAAAGATCCAAACCATTTTCATAATTAATTTTCTATCTCTTTTTTTTTTTATTATTATTATTATCCTTAAGTGTAGGTGGCTAGGACTACGGCTCAGGAACCGAATGTTGCGGTTTCAAACCCGCTCTTTCTCCCTGGAGCTACTTGCTTAGATAAAAGCTTGACTTATACGGTGCATGAGAGAGGTAGGGACTTTGCGTGCTCTAGGAATAGTTGGTTCTCAAAGAGGCCGGACACCCTCGTCAACCAACAAAATCAAAAGGCCAGACTTTATTCAAATCAAAGTTATTTCTAATTTCAAATTAATCAAGTTTGAAGATATCATATTGAAGTAAGAAAAATCACAAATTTAACACACGGTCAATTTCAGGGTTGTTATAGTTTCCATTGGTTTTAAATCTCGTCTTTGCATTAAAAAAAAATGGATATTAACCTAATGAATGTTCTTACATCTAACATTTGTCCTCCCACAATTGTCGAAGTTTTCAAATTTCCTATAGAATTATTCGTACAATAAGTGAAATTATGCACTATCCTAGGATATTGCACATAATAATATGTGCAATATCACACAGTCATTAGCTATTACGCCACGGTACAAATACTTAAACTTTAACCTCTTGATGGTGAATCTCGGGTCTAAAGTGACCTGTGGACAATTTCCCTTTAACAAAAACCATGAGAGTAGTTTTTAGCGCCTCAATCACAAAATTATTAAAGCATATGTCTAAATGGCCCGACTCGTGGGATCCAACGGCCTGACTTGGCCCGGTCTCCCAGTCGGGCCACCTAGCACGACCGTTTATCAAATATGTAATAATGTAATCAGGAGATGGACTGAGAGAGATTTCAAAGTTGCCTGGGACAACCTCTATGTCCGGATTCAAACGGAGACATGATTTCTTCCGGCTAAATGGGTAATGATGCAATAGATATCTATACTCATATTCTTGTCGGATTTTCATGAAATAAAGTAAAGTAAAGTAAGGTAAAGGTTGTTCTCCAAGAAAAAGAAATGGGTTCTTGTCCGAGAAGAAGAAATGGGTTGTCTTACTGGACTACTTTAAAAAAAAATGCTCTGTACGGTTTGTTTTATTTTAAGAAAATCACCTGTCTGTCACCCACGTTCATATCCCCCGCGGGGGGGCGGCGGCGGCTGGGTTTTTTTTCCTGTTTACAGCTGTGTAAATAAAGGGAATATTGTGCGACACCTGCTATACATATTATATTGCATAGTTTAATATCTCATGGCTGTAGAATATCACACAAATAACTCCAATGTAAATTTTTTTTTTTTACTTCAACAATTGACGGGGAAAATGGCAAATCTTAGATAAAGCCATACGATCAAAAACCCATTTTCATCTATGCGAGCATATATCCTATGAAGCTTTGACTTAGAGTGCAGCCTAGAGTTATGGGAGAACTCCACAATTGTGTTCATCATCTATTGAGAATTTGAGCTGGACAAAAGGAACTTCCTCCTAGTATTTGGGTATCCATAAATTTTACTCTAATAAAAGTTACTCCCACCACATATAAGATTAACCGTTTGATAAAAACTGTAGTCATGACCATTGGTGGAAGCAGCCAACATCGATTTTGCCTTGAATTACAGATCTTGAGACTTATTGTTCAGGTGTATGCAATCAAGTTGTATGTAAGAATGAGATTTGAACAGCACATGAGAAGTGGAAATACCAAAAATAAGCATTTGATCTGTCACTTCCTTGGTCCAAATAGCTGATGTTTTCTAGAGGGATATAGTAAGAGTAGAGTAAATCTCAAATTAGGAATAAAATTAAAGTGGAGTGGGTTGAGATAAAATGAGTATTGAATTACTTTACATGTGTTTGGTTTGTTGGAATAAAGTAAGATGAAAGTGAGGGGTAACAACTTTCATGAAAAAGAAAGAAGGTGGGGGTAAAGTAAGCAAATTATTCTGGATGAAATTTTGATTAGTTGAATATAGAGTAAAGGGAGGTGCCACGTCACCTGACGGCTTTATTTTGCTTGTTCACTTGTTCCTTGGGCTCCATTCAAACATACTATGAGGTAAAAATCTCAACCGTTGCAATCTTTGTTACTCATCTTCTATGCTATTATGTGGCAAACAAACAGGCCCTAAGAATGTGTAGGTCGTCTTGTTGCTGTTGTTTTTCAGGTTTGGATTTGGGTACCAGTCGGATCAACCAAAATACCATCCAATTAATTAGTATTCATATCCCAAGACCTGAATGTAGTACAAATCCAATAGACAAAAAATCTGGTTCCAACTCCAAACCTTGATCAAATTAAATTGGACCATGTCTACCAGGTTACAGCAGGGGGTAGGATTGAATCTGGGTTAGACAAGGGTGGCCAACAAAGATCCATCCCTCCTCTTTTTGAAATTGAGGCTCAAAGAGATGAATCAGATTGGATGATATAAGGCTCTGATGAAGGGAGCCAAACTGAGTTGTCCAGGCCCACCCCCATATATTTTGTTGGACCTCATACTCAGGCCTAGGAAAGCTCACCTTAAATCCAGCATCTTGGCCAAGAATCCAACCCAATTTTTTTTTTTTTTTTTTTAATTCAGGTTGATCCTAGCCAGTCTACTTGGTGTGATAATCCAGACCCACGTCCAGCGTACTGTTTGCTAATACACTCAGCTTAAATCCAGCCCAAAACATGGTGGACTCAAGACAGCCCCTGCTCCAAGCAACCTCATACAATGCATATCAGATTTCTGAGACCATATCACTCCCCGGGTGATTGTCCTCTGTAGACATCCTGCACGAAAATCATTGCCAGCCTTTAATGTAGAGAGGCCTATTCTACAATAAGGGGGCAGATTGATTTTCCCACTAAATTACTAGGGTTCTAAACGATTCAGTTTCGGTCCGGGTCCATGGTGGATCCGGAATTGAAACCGTTAAGGAGAAGGTGGAACCGGATCCGGACCCAGAACCGTAACCGTTTCGGAACCGGTTTATTGGCTTTGGAACTGAAATTAGAACCATATGTGAGACGAGTCTGAATCCGGACCCGGATATAGATAATGATATGAAAAAAAAACATATGGTTTTTGGGAGAGATTTCGAAAATTGAGGTAATTTGTCGGGTCTCAGCTCCACGGGTCCGACCCAAAGTGGAACCGGACCTGGACCCATTTACTTATCGGGGCCTAAATAAGGACTCAAACTTGAATTTTAAAGGGTGGAACCTCCTGGTAATCGGAGAATCGGGGACTCATTTACATCCCTATAAATTACATTGTATCTCATATCTTTTATTGATCCAATTGAATTGGACCATTTGATTAACTGAAACTTTTTTTTTAATATAAAAGCATTGAATCTGTGTGCCATGGATCAAGAGGTTATAATGATTTGATGGGATTGAAATTTTCAAGAAGGTAGGCCCTTAAAACCCTTTCACCCCTCCATCCCATCCTATGTGGAGGAAACATACTTTCATTGCCATATGGGCTCTTATGTAGCAACATTGAAGCTCAAGGCTTTTTACCAATCAACCTTGGCGAACAAAGGCTTTTATCCAATTAATGTGATTTTGAAAAATGGTTGACTTCATTTTGAATCTTGTTGAAAATCCTAGTATTTATTTTGCCTAGTACGTAACTAGTTTCCAGTAAGTTGTGTTTGTTTTGAAAGTGCTACTACCTACCAAGTTGTAGTCTTGAATGTTTCTTTGGGATTAAGTATGGAATGTTAATGGAAGGATAATGCCTTGTAACTTGTAAGAGTCCCATAGTTGGGGGTAGATTATGATGGTTTTATTTTGATTAATATTAATTCAATAGTGAGCTTGGCTCCTTTTTTTTTTTTTTTTGCCTTAAGGAAAGATTCATTAAAAAGGAAGACAAAGATACAAAATAATATTTATGCTTGTTAGTGTAACTCTATTTGAGTTGGTATGGAAGGGCCTTGGACTTGGAGCTTTTAAACTCATTGAGGAGCTTTGTCTTTTGCCACAAAGTTCTTTAATTACTAATTTCTCTAACATCATCAAGGAAGACAAAATAGGAGATGGAATGCCTGTCCTACTTTGCTCTTCTATATGTATTTCCGCCCCACTATCCACATAGAACTCATATGCACACTATCTATAATTTTCATCTTTATAAACCCGCCTTCACTACTAAAAATCTAAAATCCATCATCACAATGATAAGATTTAGTTTGTTAATAAGTCCTAGTCTTTAGGGACTGTTGCCAAACTAAAAGTCCTAGTCTTTAGGGACTGTTGCCATTTGATTTAGTCAAGTTTGTTACCACGATTCTAGTTAGAACGTGAGTGTAGTTTGTTTCTGTTTTCATTCTGTAAAAGGCTATTTAATAGCTGCTGCTTCTCATTTTTAATAATCAAGTTATTCTAGAGTTGTTCTTTGCATTCTAGCTATCTGTTTTGAGTTGCTTGCATCTAACATTCTGGTATCAGAGCATAACTTGAGAGATTGAAAGAGTGAGTTAGAGAGACAACAAGGGAGTGTACACGAGATGGGGTCAGAAACAAACAGTAGCTTTGCTCAACCTTCTATTCCGAAGTTTGATGGTGACTATGATCACTGGAGCATGGTCATGGAGAATCTTCTCCGATCTAAGGAATACTGGACTGTTGTGGAATCCGGCTATTCACAACCTGATGATGAAGAGGCGCTGACCGCTGCACAGAGAAAAACTCTAGAGGAGATGAAGCTGAAAGATCTAAAGGCCAAGAATTACTTGTTTCAATCCCTTGACAAGTCAATTCTAAAGACAATCACACAGAAGGAGACGTCCAAACAACTTTGGGAGTCCATGAAGATGAAGTGTCAGGGCAATGCACGCGTACAGAGGGCCCAACTCAATCGTCTTCGCAGAGATTTTGAGGTTGTGGCAATGAAACAAGGTGAATCGATCACTGACTACTTTGGTCGAGTGATGGTGGTTGCAAACGACATGAGGAATTGTGGGGAAGACATGACTGATGTCAAGATCGTCGAGAAGATTATGAGAACTCTCACTGAAAAGTGGAATTACATTGTTTGTTCCATAGAAGAAGCCAAAGATATCGATCGACTCTCCGTAGATGCCTTGCAAAGTTCACTGCTTGTTCATGAGCAGAAGTTTAAGAAGGATGGAGAAGAGGAACATGCACTCACGGTGTCACATGATGAAGGTTATGGTGGACGTGGACATGGCAGAACTACTTTCAGAGGAGGAAGAGGTAGGGGCAGGGGTCGCCAAAACTACAATAAGGCAACTGTTGAGTGCTACCGATGTCATCAACTCGGACACTTCCGATATGAGTGTCCAAGTTCGAAGCAAGCAAATTATGCAGAACTAGATGAGTCAGAGGAGACGGTACTCATGGCCTGTGTTGAATTACATGGTGTAAACCAAGATGATGTGTGGTTCCTTGATTCAGGTTGCAGCAACCATATGTGTGGTGATTCATCTCTTTTCTGTGAGTTGGAAGAGGGGTTCAAAAAGGTGGTCAGATTGGGCAATCATACAAGGCTGAAAGTTGTTGGCAAAGGAAGTGTGCGCTTGTTTTTGAACGGTGTCAGTCTTCTTGTAAAAGACATATTTTATGTACCAGAATTGAAGAGTCATCTTCTCAGTGTCGGACAACTGCAAGAAAAGGGCCTAGCCGTTCTAATGCAATCCAATCAATGCCGAATCTACCATCCCACGAAGGGCTTAATCATTCACACCAACATGACAGCCAACAGGATGTTTGTATTGCTATCAAACAAGCAACCAATCAAGAAGGAACCAAAGGAGGTATGTCTCCAAGCAACCACTCAAGACCTAGCTCATCTTTGGCACCGTAGATATGGCCACCTCAGCTACAAAGGACTTCAGACTCTGCAAAGCAAAGCAATGGTGAGGGGTTTGCCAAGTTTCCCTGAATCCAAAGCTGTATGCACTGATTGTTTGAAGGGGAAGCAACACCGAGCTGTTATTCCGAAGAAAAGCATATGGAGAGCATCAGAGAAGTTGGAGCTAGTTCATGCGGATATTTGCAGTCCAATCTCTCCTAATTCCAACAGCCACAAGAGGTACCTCATTTGTTTTATCGATGACTTTAGTAGAAAGGCTTGGGTACACTTTCTTGTTTATAAGGCAGATGCATTTGCTTCTTTTAAGTTATTTAAAAGTTGCGTAGAAAAAGAAACTGGTTTGTCCATTAAATGTTTAAGAACAGATCGTGGAGGAGAATTCACATCAAGTGAGTTCAACGATTACTGTAGCCAGAATGGAATCAAGCGACAATTGACCACTGCCCATACACCGCAGCAAAACGGTGTCGCAGAACGGAAGAACAGGACGGTGATGAATATGGTGAGGAGTTTATTGATTGACCAATGTTCCGAAGACATTCTGGTCGGAAGCAGTAAATTGGACATTTTATGTTCTTAATAGATGTCCAACGTCTTCAGTGAAAGACATGACCCCAGAGGAAGCTTGGAGCGGGGTGAAGCCTTCTGTTGACCACTTAAGAGTCTTTGGTTGTATAGCACATGCTCATGTGCCTGATGCTCGACGAACGAAGCTTGAAGATAAGAGTCGCAGCTGTGTTTTATTTGGGGTGAGCAAGGAATCCAAGGGATACAGACTGTATGATCCGGTGTCGAAACAGATTGTGATTAGCAGAGACGTCATTTTCGAGGAAGAAAAGACATGGAATTGGGATGCAAGCTATGAAGAACAGATTCAACTACATTTAGAATGGGGAGATGAAGAACACAGTAGTGAAGAGGAAGAGAATGAAGATACGGAAGGGAGCGAAGAAATTGTGCCGACCTCGAGAAATCTTGATGTTCCTGAAACTTCACATGCACGAGAGATTCGCAATAGAAGAGCACCAGTATGGATGGCTGACTATTTTACTGGTGATGGCCTGAACGATGAAGATGTGCAAGCTCACTTGGTTTTGATCACAGGCTCAGATCTGCCCAGTTCTGACCCGATCAGTTTTGATGAAGCAGTACAAGATGGAAAATGGAGGCAAGCTATGGATTCAGAAATGAGCTCAATTAAGAAGAATGGGACGTGGTTTCTAACTGACTTGCCAAAGGGAGCTAAAAGGATAGGAGTCAAATGGGTTTATAAAACAAAACTGAATGAACTTGGAGAAGTGGAGAAGCACAAGGCCCGCTTAGTCGCAAAAGGCTATGCCCAGGAACACGGAGTTGACTACGAAGAAGTGTATGCTCCTGTAGCTCGTATGGACACAGTGCGAATGATCTTAGCTCTTGCAGCTCAGAGAGGTTGGACTGTATTCCAACTCGATGTGAAATCAGCTTTCCTTCATGGAGAATTAATCGAAGACGTTTATGTTGAGCAGCCGAGGGGTTATGAGATGAAGAATGAAGAGGAAAAGGTATACAAACTCAGCAAAGCTTTGTACGGACTCAAGCAAGCACCAAGAGCATGGTTCAGCCGAATTGAGTCGTACTTCAAGAAAGAAGGCTTTGAGAAGGATGAAAGTGAGCAGACTTTGTTTACTAAAATCAACAAACAAGGTAAACGTTTGATCATTAGTTTGTATGTTGATGATTTAATTTATACAGGAGACGATGAGGTTATGATGCGTGAGTTCAAAGACTCCATGATGAAGGAATTTGATATGTTGGATTTGGGCAAGATGAGGTATTTTCTTGGCATTGAAGTAGTGCAGTTTGATGGAGGGATATTCATTAGTCAAAAGAAATATGTGATGGAGATGCTAAAGAAGTTTGGAATGGAGGATAGTAATTCTGTTCAAAATCCAATCATTCCAGGGTTCAAAATTTCTAAAGATGAAAATGGTGTAGAGGTGAATGGTTCGTTCTACAAGCAGCTGGTTGGAAGCATGATGTATTTAACAGCCACAAGGTCGGATATAATGTATGCAGTTAGCCTAATTAGTAGATATATGTCAAAACCAACTGAGCTACATCTTTCAGCAGCCAAGAGAGTTCTACGGTACTTGCAAGGAACCATTGGCTTTGGTATTCTTTATCAGAAAGGAGGAAATAAGGAATTGGTTGGCTTTACTGATAGTGATTATGCAGGGTGTGTGGAAGATAGAAAGAGCACGTCGGGGTATGCCTTTATTTTAAGTGGTGCAGCAGTGGCTTGGTCTTCTCGAAAGCAACCAATAGTTACACTAAGTACAACAGAAGCAGAGTTTGTTGCTGCTGCAGCATGCACTTGTCATTTGGTTTGGATGAAAAGGGTATTAAAGAAGATTGGTTATAATGGCAGTGAGAGTCCCGTCATCTTTTGTGACAATAGCTCGACAATAAAGTTATCAAGGAATCCTGTGATGCACGGCAGGAGTAAGCACATTGATGTGCGTTTCCATTTCTTACGTGATCTGGTGAATGAAGGAGTTGTGCAGATCCAGTATTGTTGTACACAGCAGCAAATAGCAGACATATTCACCAAACCACTCAAGCTAGAGACATTTCAGGAGCTTAGAAAGAAACTAGGAGTTTGTGATGCGTCAAAGATAAACTAGATGCCTGTTTAGGCAGTTTAGTTTAGGGGAGGAAATGATAAGATTTAGTTTGTTAATAAGTCCTAGTCTTTAGGGACTGTTGCCAAACTAAAAGTCCTAGTCTTTAGGGACTGTTGCCATTTGATTTAGTCAAGTTTGTTACCACGATTCTAGTTAGAACGTGAGTGTAGTTTGTTTCTGTTTTCATTCTGTAAAAGGCTATTTAATAGCTGCTGCTTCTCATTTTTAATAATCAAGTTATTCTAGAGTTGTTCTTTGCATTCTAGCTATTTGTTTTGAGTTGCTTGCATCTAACACACAAACCCATTACCAAACAAAAAACCATTATTCTACACCTTCTCTTTCGTCTTCGCATTTGTGACAAATCAAACAAAGAGAATTGCTGGAGGTTTTCAAACAAATTAAACACACTCATGATATCACCTTACTTTATTTTAAGCCACCATCCATACGAACACGCGACATTTTCCTTAAAAATAAAATTGATACCATGTAAGCTGAATTGCACATTTTTTAAGAGTCTGAGCTTCTTTTTTTTTTTTACAGTAAAAATCCCAATATACAATTAACAAGCAGGTACACTGGAGATTTTGAGCTAGGAATATTGAATGAGGCAATAAGGGGACTTCAATATCAAGGAAACACTCCATTGCTGGACTTGGAGTTTTCAATATCTCAAAGAAATATTCCATGTTGTAAGGGGAAAATAAGTAATGCAATGGGTGGAGACTTCAATGTACCAAGATTCTCTCTATCCAGCAGGTAAGCTTTTCAACCATCTTCACAAGTGCAACCTAAAAATGGAGAAAACCCTGTCGCATTTCTTTGGAATCGTTGGATCACGTGTTTGCTGCAGACACCTTTTGTCACGGAAAACCCGGAAAGTATTTGACTGTACACACACTCAGCAAACTGAGACACTACAGAACTGTGACAAATGACAGTTATAACCGCTGAGTCATGACAGTAGTCACTGAGTCATGACTCATGGCCGTGGTAAAACTGTCTGGAAACAGAATTCTGTCATCCGTTTTCCACTGCAGCCCAATGTACCTAAATTCAGTTTTTAATATTCCAATGATGTAACAAATCTAAGTACTGTTTTTTTTTTTTTCTATAAATACTGAGATCACTGTGTGATGTAATTTTAATGAGTAATAGATCAAAGCAGCAGTTCTTCTCTCATCTTCCTTTTTCTTCATATATCTTCTATTTCTTATTTAAAAGCGTGAAGCTTTTTTTCAAAGTGCCAAAGGATTTGGGAGTCACCCAAAAGCTGCCAGAGCAAAATCCCTTAACCTCTCCCCAGCCATGGATGATTCCAGCAATGGCCTACAAATAATAAACTACGTGGGCAAGAATCCATATCACCAGAATGGAAGCAAAAGCAAGTAGGATTTCAATTTAGAAGAAATCATAGGACTGACTTGGGTTTGCCTCCCAACCAGACGCCCACAATGAGATGGTGAATGCAGCAACATCCAAAAGGCAATGAGCTACATCAGTCAGGATTGCAAGACTATATATCAGCTGCTTCATCTGTCATTTCTTCCTGCAGAGGCTGCTTGGTCATCACTGTTAACTGCAAAAACAGAGGTATGTAGTTACTGAAAATTGTAATGGCAGGAAAGCTTAAAAATAAGAATTTCAAAGAATCACACTCTCTGAGTTCGACAAAAACTACAGTAGGTGGTGGATCTTTCTTTTTCCGTGACCTGTTCGATTAAGTTTTCAAAGCCATTTCCCGACTTCTAGAATCAATAAGCCATGGGGGGCTTTTATTGGGCGATCCATTTGTGAAGCTCCACAGTGGGGCTCCCTACTCCAAGCAATATTACAATCGTTTCCAATAGTTTCTGTAAGTGCAGAAATAATAATACTCACAAGATCAGGATGCCTCTTAGGACTTATTCAATGCATGGAGGAGATAGCTGCGACGACCTGAGCCTGAAAGAGGAGAAAGACAAAGGTCAGAGGACCCTGGCTCTGGGCAGCGCAGGGCTCTCCGATGCTTAAGTCAGCAATGGATCGGAGAAGCAGCAGAAGAGGAAGAAGAAAGACTGGGTGTTTCTGTGAGAATGCTTACCCCTTGCTCCCTTTGGCTCGTGCCTTATATATGGGACAGTCTTGGGTGAATGCCAGTGGGCTTGGTGATGTGACCTGGGTCACATCAGCCCACAAAGCCATTAATGAAGGTCCATCATAGCCCATACTGCATTTAATGTGGGTCCGATCAGCCCACAATGCATTTAATGTCAGTCACATTGGGCCTGATCCTGCCCTGATCTGGTGGTGGCTGAAGTCCCATCAGATCCCTTCCTTGGGCTTTGCCACGATAGGGCCGCGGCTATCAGCTGCAAGCACAATTCTGCATTGCCGAGCTTGCATTGCCGAGACTGAACGATATGCGCGGCCGAACTGAATTCTGTTTGGCCGAGACCAGCACGTAGTGCCGAGACCGAAGTAGATCGGATCGTAGCCGAGATCAAGGGACGTGGTCCCCTAAACAGTAGCTAACCGAGCACACCCTAGCCGAGACCAAGAGAAACTAGTTCACGGAATGGGCCCCCACACAATAGCCCCTCAGTTCTTGACCTCTAGGGCTCTCTCGGGCACTAAGGTTAAGAGCTGGACCGATCCCCCGCACTAGGGTTGAGAACTGAACCGATCTCCCGAGACGGACAGTGCTCGCCTTCCATCCGATTTTGTTTAAGGGTTCTGACTTATTCGGCGCCGGACGCCGCCGTTGCTTCGTCTGCCAGAGATAATAAAGGGGGTAATAAATGCGGGGGCTATGATTAGCATGGGAAGGCGAACCATCACTGCCACAGCGCCACGCGTTATTGCCCGGTAGGCTATCTTGCCTTTTCGAGGGGGGATGCGACGCAAGCCGAGGCGACATCTCACGCGTGTCCTGCTTCGAATTCCGGAATGGCGCCCATTCCTCCCCTTTATATTCATTTTCGTCTTCTCCCTTTGCCATTTTCGCTCTCAATTCCTCTGCTCTCTGCCTGGACTTCTGTTTCCTGCTAGAACTAGTGCCACCGGACTAGGACCAGACCTCGTACTGTTTCCCAACAGTAGTCGCCCACATCCGTCAGTCGGAGTCTGACTTTGCCCCGTCAAACCAGTGAGTTTTCTTCCGCTCCCTCCTCCTTCATTTGCATTCCAGACCTAGCCCCTAGGGTTTCTTAGATCCGGAAATGGGGATTTTCACCCATTGGATAGATTCCCCGTCAGGCCTGGCTAACCTTAGGAGAGTTTACATGATCCCGGACGAGGTCCGGATCATGGCAGCCGACCCTTCTGTTTATGCTTTCCGCAACGGCTGGATGCCGTTCCCTCTGATAGCCGTCATCGAGGGTGGGGTCAGATTCCCCGTGCACCCTCTTCTTAGGTCTTGTTTGGAGACCTGGAACCTCAGCCCCTGCCAGCTAATGCCCAATGGGTATAAAATAATCATGGGCGTCGCCGAGCTGAATAGGATTCTAGACATCAGTCTCGGCGTCCATGATATAGAGGATATATATGACCTCTGCAAGACCAGGGACGGGGTCACCTATTACCTTCGCGTCAAGGCGAAGTGCCAACCCCTCGTCACGGCGCTGGAGGACTCCAATAAATACGCCGGAGATGACCGTCTGCTCGTCTCGGGAAACTGGGAGTTCGGCGAGACCGAGACCGAAGTAGCTAGGAGGGTCCGAGTCCCTCGACGCTTCGGGACTCCACCGAGTAAAGACCTAACCCCTTTGGGTTTCGGATTTTCCCTTTCCCCCCCTTTTTTTTTTTTTTTTTTTTTTTTTTTTTTTTTTTATTTCTGCTGCCGAATTCTAACTCAGCTGTTTTTTCGCAGGCCTTTCTCAGCGCAAGCGTGAAGCCCAGCTGAACGGCTGGAGAAGGCACTCACCTTGGCTGAGCAAGGTGTACTGCTACCACGGCCACCACACAAGAGCTGCCTACTCTCTTCTGAAGTACGAGCCGAGATACGTGTCTTACACACGGAAATCCGGCAACCCGGAGAGATTCGCCCCCGATCCAGCAGAAACCAGCGGGACCGTCACGGTTGCGGAAGCGTCCGCAACGTTGGCCGTGGTCACGGGCATCCCGCTAAGGGAAATTGAAGAATATACCTCCGGAGCCGAGGTAGACTCTCCGACAAGGGAAGTTGAGAACTATACTTCCGGAGCCGAGGCCGAAGTGGACAATATGGAGAGGCGTAGGCCCGCGTTTCAGCCAAAGAATCTGGCGAACGCCGTCCTCGGCGGCGGTAGAAAGGTTGCCGCAACCCGCACTGCCTCGCCCTCCTTTGGGACCATCGTCCCTGCTAGAATTGAGGCCCGACCTTCCCCAGTCTCGGAAAGCGAGAGGCCGAGGAAAAAGGCGAAGGGGAAGGAGCCGGAGCGGGAGGAGCGACCACGGCAAAGTTCCCCACGAGCTGCGAGGGAAACGGCAGTGGACATGGTGCCCACCCCGGCAGTTCCTCTGGCGGAGAGTCGCTCCGAGCCCCAGGCGGCAACGTCCCCGGGTGCTGAGCCGGCCGAGTTCAGGCCGGACATGGAGCTGAGGAAGGGGAGGCCCCTAAATGCTGGGGATAGACTGGTGGGGAGCCCGGATGTCATCGCGGCGCTCAGCCGAGCCTGTGCGCTCCCCAGGGACATGGAGAGGCACAGGTCGGAAGACACCCCCCTGCTGCTTATGAGGACCATACAGCACTCCCTCGCTGTAAGTGCCCGACTTTCCTGGTCACAGGTGTTTCTATCTTTAAATATTTCTTGCTTTCATGCTGAGCTTCTTTTGTCTGATCCGCTGCAGGCTGTCCAAAGGCTCCAGATAGTCGCGGACAGGATAGCGGAGGAGGACAGTCGGTTGGCTCGCCTGGCAAAGGAAAAGCAGAAAGCCGAATCCGAACTGCGAGCGGCCAAGGAGGAGCTGAAGGCGGAGGCGGCCAAGACTGCGGAGCTCAAGGCTCAGTCAGATATGATGGCCAGCGACCTCTGCAAAGCAAGGTCAGAGGGCTTCGAATGGCAAACGAAGCTCCAGGCAGAGGAGAAGAGTTCGGCGGGGTTCAAGGCCGAGCTGGAGCTGGAAAGGAAGGCGAAGGAGGAACTCCTTGCATCGAAGGAGGAACTCCTTGCATCGAAACAAGCTGAGGTCGATGCCGCCTTCCTGGAGGGGACTGAGGAAGCTGCGAAGATTTACGTTGATCAAATCACGGCGCTCAGCCCGAAGCTGTACCGGCTCGGCTGCAAGGCCGTGTTGAAGAAGATGGGGGTTCCTGCAGATGATCCGATACATCAGAGTCTCCCCGAGCTCGGAGAGGAGCCCCTAGATGAGGCCCTGGCCGAGACCCCTGCCACCCCGGCCGAAGTCCCTTCCGAGCCAACGCCTGACCCCGTTGAAGAAGCTCCTCAAGCCGAGGCCGCCGTGGTCGTCATCGAGGACCTAGAAGCAGAGCCATCGACTTGACTTCCTCTTTTTTCTTTTCTTTATAAAATGTCGTCTTTGTTTCAAACTGTCTCGATGTAAATCAATGCTATCAATGAAAGACTCTTTCTCATATTTTTCTCCTGTGTGGTGTGGCTTTTACTTGCTTTCCTTTGTACGCTTTCCGTGAGTGTTGTGAATTTGGGTGTGACTTCGGACTAGAGTAGACCGACCTGATCAGGGTTCTCTGCGAGCGCTGACCCTTTGGAAGCCCCATGTATTTCGGCGAAACCAGATTTCCGTGTTGGAAGACTGGTGCCGTTTCGGCTGGTCTAGGTGGCTGAGTACCAGCCTTAGACATGGGCTGTTTCGGAAACTCGTCTAGGTGGCTGAGTGCCAGCCTGAGACATGGTCCGTTTCGGCAACTCATCTAGGAGGCTGAGTGCCAACCTTAGATATGGGCCGTGACGGAAACTCATCTAGGTGGCTGAGTGCCGACCTTAGACATGGTCCGTTTCGGCAGCTCATCTAGGTGGCTGAGTGCCAACCTTAGACATGGGCCGTTTCGGCAACTCATCTAGGTGGCTGAGTGCCAACCTTAGATATGGGCCGTGGCGGATACTCGTCTAGGTGGCTGAGTGCCGGCCTTAGACATGGTCCGTTTCGGCAGCTCGTCTAGGTGGCTGAGTGCCAACCTTAGACATGGGCCGTTTCGGCAACTCATCTAGGTGGCTGAGTGCCAACCTTAGACATGGGCCGTTTCGGCAACTCATCTAGGTGGCTGAGTGCCAACCTTAGATATGGGCCGTGGCGGATACTCGTCTAGGTGGCTGAGTGCCGGCCTTAGACGGTCTTCCAACTTTGCACCATTGTCACTGTCAGGATGCCAGATTGCTACAAATTGTGGAGAACTGTAGTTTCATTGAATCCAGAAGCGTTGTACAAGTACAGAGACTAAAAATAGAATTTTTTGAGGTGTGAGGCGTTCCATGGTCTCGGTAGCGGACGTCCCTCCATGTCTTCGAGCCGATAAGCCGACCGTCCAGCAATGGAAGTGACCTTAAACGGGCCATGCCAATTCGGCGCTAGCTTCCCTTGATTCGGATCCCTGTCGGCTGGGAGCGTTTTCTTGAGAACCAGTTCCCCCACGCAGAACTTCCTTTCTCTGACGTTCTGGTTATAGCCCCTGGCTAGCCGCTGCTGGTAGACGGCCAGTCTGACTGCCGCCGCTTCTCTTCTTTCGTCTGCCAAATCCAGTTCCCTGGCCAAGTTAGTCTCGTTCTGTCCTTGGTCAAAGAGTTCGGACCTCAGAGTGGGGAGGCCGATCTCCAAAGGGATGACCGCTTCCATCCCGTAGGCGAGCGAGAAGGGGGTAGCCGAAGTGGAACGCCTTGGAGTGGTCCTGTAAGCCCACAGGACGCTCGGCAGTTCTTCCACCCATCTCCCCTTCGCTTGGTCCAGCCGCTTCTTGAGCCCATCGAGGATCACCTTGTTGGAGATCTCGGCCTGGCCGTTACTTTGTGGGTAAGCTGGCGTGGAGTAATAGTTTCTGACGCCGAGCTCCTGGCAGAAGGTCTTGAAGAGCTTGGAGTCAAACTGAGTTCCATTGTCCGAGACCAACGCTCTAGGAATGCCGAACCTTGTGATCACATTCTTCCATACAAAATTCTTGGAGTCCCGCTCTGTGATGGATGAAAGTGGTTCCGCTTCAATCCATTTGGTGAAGTAATCTGTTGCCACAATAAGCCATCTCTTATTCCCCGGAGTTCGGTGGAGCGGTCCCACAATGTCGAGCCCCCACTGAGCGAATGGCCACGGGCTAGAGAGCGGGCTGAGATCCTGCGTTGGCTGATGGAGGGAGTGGGAGAACTTCTGGCACTTCTCGCACTTCTTCGCGTATACCTGTGCGTCTTTCTGCATGTACGGCCACCAGTAACCCTGGCTGATGGCTCGATAGGCCAGAGATCTTCCTCCGATATGGCTTCCGCAGATTCCTTCGTGTATCTCGAAGAGGAGGTCCTCGACCTTACTCGGATGGACGCACTGGAGGTAGGGTCCCGAGAACGATTTCCTGTAGAGCTTGACCTCGGGAGATAGCCAAAACCGGGCTGCCTTGAATCTGACCCGGTGGGCCTCGCCACTGTCCTCGGGAAGCTTGTCGTCCTTAAGGTAGGTGATGATGGGGTCCATCCAGCTCGGGCCGAGACCAATACATAACACTTCCCGAGGTGAACGGAGCTCAATGCTGGGTACAGCTAGCGATCCGACTTCGATGCTCCTCTTTCTTCCTGCCTCAACAGCGCTGGCCAAGTTAGCCAAGGCGTCTGCGTGAGAGTTCGCTTCTCTGCCGATCTGCCTGACTTCGGCTGACTGAAACTGTGCCAGCAGCTTCTTTGCCAGGGCCAAGTACGCGGCCATCCGGTCGTCGCGAGCCTGATAATCTCCAGTCAGCTGGTTTGTCACCAACTGTGAATCACTGAAGACCACCAGCTGTTGAGCTCCAAGGATATTGGCACTGTTAAGTCCGGCTAAAAGGGCTTCGTACTCAGCTTCATTGTTTGACGCCTTGAAGTCCAGTGTCAGAGCTTGCTCTATGACCAGTCCTTCCGGCGATTGGAGAACAACTCCTGCTCCGGCTCTTCTCGAGGTGGAAGATCCGTCGACGAAGATTTTCCAAACTGGGGTCTCGGCTCGAGATGGTGATTGTTCAGAACTTGTGGGAGCCCCATGCTCCTCACCCCCCAGTTCGGTGCCGAGCGGGGTTGGTGCCGAACTTGAATCAAACTCGGCGAGGAAATCTGCCAGAACCTGGGCTTTTATTGCTGTCCGTGGCTGATATTGAATCTCATACTGCCCTAGTTCGACAGCCCATCGGGAGATTCTTCCTGAAAAGTCGGCCTTCTTGAAAACAGATTGGAGTGGGTGCTCCGTAACAACCATAATAGAATGGGTTTGAAAGTAATGGGAGAGCTTTCGCGAGGCGCTAACGAGCGCCAAGGCGAGCTTCTCCAGAGGCAGATACCGGGTCTCGGCATCAATAAGGGTCTTGCTCGTATAATACACTGGTTTTTGAACCTTGTCCTCTTCTCGGATGAGGACTGAGCTGACCGCATGAGCCGAGACCGCCAAATATAAATACAGGGTCTCCCCGTGGGTCGGGGTTGACAACAGTGGTGGTGATGAAAGGTAAGCCTTGAGCTGCTGCAAGGCGTGGTCACATTCTAGAGTCCATTGAAATTTAGAATTTTTTCTAAGAAGCTGAAAGAAAGGTCGGCACTTATCTGAAGATTTGCTGATGAAGCGATTCAGTGCCGCGGCCATCCCTGTAAGCTTCTGAACCTCCTTGGCCGAAGTGGGACTCTGCACTCTGAGGATAGCCGAGATCTGATCTGGGTCCGCCTCAATGCCTCTGCGTGTAACCAAGCTGCCCAAAAACTTGCCGGAACCAACACCGAAGGCGCACTTCGAGGCGTTAAGCTTCAGCCGGAACTTCTTTAGAGTGGCGAAGATCTCGGCCAAGTCTGACAGATGATCCCGCGCCTGCTTGGACTTGACCACCATGTCATCGATGTAAACCTCCACAGTTTTGCCGAGCTGATCGTGAAACATATTGGTGACAAGTCTCTGGTAGGTGGCCCCTGCATTCTTCAGCCCAAACGGCATCACCTTATAACAGTAGGTTCCCCTGGGCGTGATAAAAGCTGTTTTCTCTTCGTCTGGCCCAAATAGTGGGATCTGATGATAGCCGCGGTAGGCGTCGAGGAAGCTCATTCTGTCGTGCCCGGCCGTGGCGTCGATCAACTGGTCAATCTTCGGGAGGGGAAAGCTGTCCTTGGGACAGGCTTTGTTGAGGTCGGTAAAGTCGACGCACACCCTCCACTTGCCAGTCTTCTTCCTGACGACCACCGGATTGGCTAACCATTTCGGGTATTGAACCTCCCTGATAGCTCCGGCCTCAAGCAGCTTATCCACTTCCTCGACGACGGCTTCGGTCTGCGGGACCCCAGTTCTCCGTGCCTTCTGCATCACAGGTTTGTGGTTAGGGTCAACATTTAGTTTGTGACACATTACCTCGGGGTCGACGCCAGGCATCTCCTGAGGCGTCCAGGCGAAGGCATCTCTGTTCTGCATCAGGAACTGGGCCAGTTCGGACCTTTCCGGCTCTCCAAGCTGGCTGCCGAGTAGAAAGAACCGATCCGGGTCCTTCTGGTCGATCCGGACTTCGGCCAATTCCTCGACGCTCTTCCTGCCCGGATCTTGGCCGAGCTCATCCAGCCCCTGCTCCAGGTTCTTCTCCATCTCGGCCACATTGACCTCCTTAGGCTCTTGCTCCCCAGGTACCACAGCTGTCAAGCACAGCTTAGCCGCCTGCTGATCTCCTCTTACCGTGATAATCTCAATTCGGCCGCTCTTTCCCTCCCATGGAAATTTCAGCTTCTGATGGAGGGTGGAAGGGACTGCTTCCAGGCTGTGGAGCCAAGACCTGCCCATTATAGCATTGTAGGGAGAGGGTGCGTCGATCACCATGAAGGTTGCCATGACAGACGCGCCACCGACCTCGACCTTGAATGTCACTTTCCCCTTAGGATAGACTGGTTTGGCGCTGAAGCCGATAAGGGGAATTCGAGCCTCCTGCAGATCTTTCTCCGTCAGTCCCATCCTTCGAAAGCTGTCGAAATAGAGGACCTCGGAAGAACTACCGGGGTCAACAAGGACTTTCTTCACAGTACAATTCTTCACGCCCTGCTTAGAGCAATCGAACTTCAGAGTCACGATCAGGGGGTCGTTGTGGGGGAGCTGCACCCCTTCTAGATCTGCATCAGTAAACCTGATCTCGGGACGCTCCCTCCGAGCCCTTTTCGGTGCTGAACTGAGTTCGGCGGCCATGACATGTTTGCCGTGAGAGGCTTTCCTGGCTTCGGCACGTGCTTGGTTACTCCCCTTGGGCGGGGGTGCCAGATGGATAACGTCAATTATCTTCTCTGTCCCGTCGCTGTCGTGACCCCCTTCGTCTCGGCGCGGGGCTCGGGTGTCGGCCCTGGTTTCTCTCCTGACAAACTCTTGCAGGTGTCCATCCTGGACAAGCTTCTCTAAATGCGACCGCAGTATCCTGCAATCTTCAGTTTTATGGCCGCCCTCCTTGTGATAGGAACAGAACTTCGTCTGATCTCGTTTAGAAGGGTCGCCTTGCATGGGCTCTGGCCAGCTGAAGTACGGCCTGCTCTTGATCTTATACATGATTTTGTGGATTGGCATCTTGAAGACCGTGTTGACCGCCTGGAATGCGTCCTCTGTCAGCCTGGGTCGCTTGTTTCTTTCCGAGACGAACGCATGAGGCCTTGCCGAGCTGGTGGGCGCCCAACGCCTGTTTGGCTCATCTCTCCGCCGCTCCTCTCTCCGAGGTTCACTCCTCCGAGACGGTCCCCCGTCTTGCCTGGATGTCCTCCCACCCCGGTCCTTCAGCGCGGTTCCATGGTTTTCCCGAGCGCGGATCTGGTCATCTTCTTGGGCAATGTACCGGTTGGCGATGGACATGAGCGCTGCTATGGAAGACACCGGGTTCCTAGCCAAGTCCTTGCGGAGATCGCTGTCTGGCAGCAAGGCATTCTGGAATGCGAAGACGGCAACCTCGTCCTTGGAGCTCTCTATCTGACTGTAGACCGCCCAGAACCGCTTGGCGAACTGGGTGACGTTCTCTCCTTGCTTCATCTTCAAGGCCATGATGTCTGCATCTGTCTTCGGAAGGACTCTGTAGGCCTGGAACTTCTTCAAGAAGGACTGCTGGAGCTGCTGCCAGCTCGAAATGGCCCCCTCCGGTATTGCACAGAACCACTTCAGGGGGAGGTCACCCAGACTGGAAGAAAAAACTCTACAGTTCAGGTGACCCTCATCTCCCCAGACAGACATCCTCTGGGAGAAGTGCCTGAGATGCGTAGCTGGATCCGAGACCCCATCATAGGTGACGAATCTTGGTACGCTGAACTTCTTGGGTAAGGGGTACCTCCTGATGTCTTGGGAGAAAGGAGACGCACCGAGATCAACGGGGTTACAGCAAGCATCCTCTTGGTCTCGGCCGAAGCCGGCTACCTCCAGGTTGCGCTGGACCGTTTCCCTTATGTGTGCGTCCAGCCATTCCTGGTCTCGGTACATGTTCTCCGGAATGGTTTCGGACGCCTTCCTGGAATAGCTACGGCTGGCGCTTGAGCCTTCATCTCGGGTTCGGTCGTCCCCTTTCTTGTTCCTGTTCAAGTGGTCCCTCAGATCCTCCCTTGAGGAAGAGATGCGCGTAACACGAGTAACCCTCTCCTCATGTTGTCGCTGGGATCGCTCCTGACGAGTCCGCTGCTGCTGGGACTGTTCCTGACGAGTCCGCTGCTGCTGTCGAGACCGTTGCTGCTGTGACTGCTCCCTACGAGTCCGCTGCTGCTGCCTTGCTGAGCCCGCAGCTTTCTCCAGCTGCTGCTGGAGCTGGCGGATTAGAGCATCCTTTTCCCTGAGGGCCTCGTTCTGTGCCTTAATCTCCCGAAGGGTGGAGTTCAAGCTGTCGCCAGGGTCGTAGTCATCATCCTCTTCATCCTCAACGTCTTCGACGTGTCCTTCCTGACCTGAAGGGCGTGGTCCATCGACCACTGGGGACTTATCCCGCTGGTCTCGCCCTGTCAGGAGACCTGCAGGCTGCTGGGCGTCTCCCCTCCCGGGAGCGGACTCTGTACGGAGGTCACGCTGCTGGACGTTGATCCGGATGAGAGCGCGTTCAGCATCGTCCTCTGCGACTACTTGCTTCCCAGCCCTCTGCTGGTCAGGGGGCGGTCCTGCATGCTTTGTCTTGGAAGTTTCTCCGCTTTTCGCAGTTCTCCTCGTCATGGTGTTTAGGAATAGGAATAGGAAAGATTATAGAAATCGTTTCCCACAGACGGCGCCAATTGTAAGTGCAGAAATAATAATACTCACAAGATCAGGATGCCTCTTAGGACTTATTCAATGCATGGAGGAGATAGCTGCGACGACCTGAGCCTGAAAGAGGAGAAAGACAAAGGTCAGAGGACCCTGGCTCTGGGCAGCGCAGGGCTCTCCGATGCTTAAGTCAGCAATGGATCGGAGAAGCAGCAGAAGAGGAAGAAGAAAGACTGGGTGTTTCTGTGAGAATGCTTACCCCTTGCTCCCTTTGGCTCGTGCCTTATATATGGGACAGTCTTGGGTGAATGCCAGTGGGCTTGGTGATGTGACCTGGGTCACATCAGCCCACAAAGCCATTAATGAAGGTCCATCATAGCCCATACTGCATTTAATGTGGGTCCGATCAGCCCACAATGCATTTAATGTCAGTCACATTGGGCCTGATCCTGCCCTGATCTGGTGGTGGCTGAAGTCCCATCAGATCCCTTCCTTGGGCTTTGCCACGATAGGGCCGCGGCTATCAGCTGCAAGCACAATTCTGCATTGCCGAGCTTGCATTGCCGAGACTGAACGATATGCGCGGCCGAACTGAATTCTGTTTGGCCGAGACCAGCACGTAGTGCCGAGACCGAAGTAGATCGGATCGTAGCCGAGATCAAGGGACGTGGTCCCCTAAACAGTAGCTAACCGAGCACACCCTAGCCGAGACCAAGAGAAACTAGTTCACGGAATGGGCCCCCACACAGTTTCTTAGTGTTTTGTGGTTTATTACTGTAGTTTTCCTGGTTTTAGTACATTACAGAACCAGCAGTGTTACTGTATCTTCTTATGTAGCTCCGACTCTGTATGGACTTTTTACCTTTAAATGCAGTCAACCTCTTAAATCGTAATAAGTCCATCTGATTCTTTTTACTGGTTTTAATTTGAAATTACTACAAAACATTGCAGGTAGGACTTGGGCGAAATTCGAGTGGAGCAAATTGCGGGTTCCAGTTCTAGAGATGCAAAACAGAGCTCCACATCTATGTGCCAATTCTTGATGCAGTTGTTCTTTGCATCATCTTCTTGAGTGCAGAAGTGGCATTAAAGCTGATAGTCTCGAAAATCACAATCCTAACTGATGCAGCCATATGCTTTCAGATGTTGCAATATTCGATCTCATCGCAGGCGCGTTCGTGGTTGGAGTCAAACCTGTGTCAAAGTCATGGTTTCTTCCATGATTAAGATCCTAGGGGCTCTCACTTCCATCCTATTGATATGGCTTGTTGCCGTTTAGGAGGACATTGATAGAATTAACCATGACTGTGTTGAGGTTGAGGACTTTCTGTAGCAGCTTTTAGGTTGCTTGTAATTCATGATCATGATCATGGTTGTGTATTTTTTCTTGGGGACCGAATTTCATCTAAACCACGTGCATGTGATCGATTATTGTATTTAAGAAAGAATCTTAAGTGGTGTACCTTGCCCCATTGCTTTCTTAAATTTATTCATCTAATGCAATTTCTTGGACCTCTAATAACAAAGGCTACCCTTGGAGATTCCATTTTCTTTTTAAGGAAACCAGACTTTAGTTGCTACCACTAATGTCGTATTTCGTCATATAATGAGATCAGCTAATTGTATGATTGATGCTTTAGCTAATCAAGGGTTTGAGAGAAGTTCTCCTTGGGAGGGTTTTGTAATGTGTCTGTTACGAGTGAGAGGGTACAATGCTCTTGTACCTTTTTTGTTTTCTATTTTTTTTTACTTTCTATTTGTATTCTCCTCTTAATGAAAGTTTCCGTTACCGATAAATTTTTATTTATTTATTATAATCTACCTAGATATTGGATTCAACACAGATCGTCCAATTGCATAAATTTCTTTAGCTAATTATTCCTACTAAAACCTCAAGATGTTAGTAGAGGCTGTATAAATACTTTTTAACACTCACCCTCGTGTGGAGCCCACTCCCTCAAGACTATGGTTAACCCATGATCTAGCATCAGACTTAATTTTATAATCATTGAAACCTTTACTCACCATCAATCAAGATGATTTTAAGATGTCACTGAACTTTTAGGGTGTTTAATAGAGGACTACAATAATCTAGTGGGGCTACTTTTTGGCTCGCCCTTATCCCCAAGATACACAAAAAAAAAAACAAAAGGCCCGGACAAGAGTTCCTGCAGCTCTTCAGTGACCTTCATTGCTGCAGCCCACAGCAGCACAGCCCCGTTGGCTCGAGTGGATGAGAGTTTTCGTCAAGGGAAAATTATGAGGCTCCTTTCTCAGTTTTTCATCATTTTGAATCCTTTTGAAACTTTTCTAGATTTTCATGTTTTCATAGCTTCGGAAAGATCTGGATTCTGTATCTTGGAAACCAAATCCCAGTAAGAGCAAAGAATATAAAATGGAGAGTGTACTGGTGGTACCAAACAAGAGAAGAAAGGAAAAATTCTGCACCAGAGAAACAAAAAAAAAAAAAAAAAGGTTCAAAAACATTAAAAAAACATGAAGAATTGCAAAAGGTTTCCAAAACAGATGAAGGAGACTTCTGCGGGTTTGCACTAAATTTGATGGTAAATACGGTAAATGAGAAATCTCTGCCTTTTCACTCCGTGTCCATTCACCCCCATTAAATTTAAGAATCAGAACCAGCCTAATTTCAATTGAAAGTGGCCCATGGTTATCCTCTGTTGGTTACCCTCAGGTCTTTTTAAATTAAATTTTGATGGCTCCGTAAACCCTTTCAACCAACTTACAGGAGTGGGTGGAATCATAAGAGATCACAAAGGCGAAATGTATGCAGCATATACCGATGCAATACAAGCTACCCACCCTCTAGGGGCAGAACTCCAATCTCTGTTGCAGAGGGGTCCTTCACCAATCCAAACGAGTTGAAAGGTTGATTTTACTGATAAACTTATGGCTGATGGACTCATAGAATTCATCAACTACTGGCTTCAGAGAATCTAGTCTTAGAGCGGGATAAATCAGTGTGGAAAACCAATAGATCATCTTTGATTTAACAAGGCCTCCAGTAACAAGGTTAGTCGATCTCAAGCATGCTGTCCTCATGTGGGTCCATGTGCAAGTTATCTTCATAACTCCACATGTATTGAGCTATATACCCATGAATGGGCTAACCACGGGCTAAAAGAGTATCCTACTTTTTAATTTTCTTGGTGTTTGAAAACAATTGACTTGTTGAGATGCAATCAGACCCAAAGTAGGTTATTAGGTTATCTAGGAGAGAGATGAGATAGTAACTCCATTGAGAGTTTACAATAGATTTCTATAAAAGATTTTTGGCCTCCTTCACTCACATTACAAATTTGCATCTTGAGGGCATTACCTCTACCATGCCCAGGGATCAAGGGTCCTCAAGTTGAAAGTACCACTACTAATCAGTATAGCAGAGAGAGAGAGAGAGAGAGAGAGAGAGTAGATTCTGATATTGATGATTCAACAAAATTCTGTAACCGAAAATAACGAAGCCAAAACAGCAAATTGCAGATTGCAACACCTGCCAGGAGGAAACTTTTGTGAGTTCTCGCAATGCTCCCATCAACATGCTTTCTTGGAATTCATGAGGTGGGAGACAAATTAGTTGTGATTTGCCTTCAAATGAAATCCAAGTACAATGATAAATTTCAAGAGCAGTTAATGGAAAGAAATCCATAATGCATGCCACCACTTTTGCTTATTTTTATTGATAATCCACACATTGAGAAGACCGTAAGAAGAAAATAACTCAAACAAAGCAGCACAAAAGACTCAGTTCTTAAAAAGTTCCAAGCAATGTTCATCATCCAAGCTCCTACTCCAGAACTTCTTGTAGTACTCATCATAAGTAAAGCTCCTATAAACAGGGGGAGTTCCATCGTCAGTAAGCTTCTTTGCTGGGCCGATAACCGTGCGGTCTTCAGGACAAAGAAAGGATGCTACTGAGATTCTCTCCATGTTTGAATTGACTATGGCTCGATGCCATGCACTCTTGTACCTCCCATTGCTTAATGCCTGCAATAATGTGTGTTCATATAACCATTTCCCTTTTTTCCCTCTACACTTCATAGAAATGGAAATCAGAATAGAATCTTCATATATAATTTATTAACTGCTTATATAGGTCTCCGCAACAAGGTCACCTGTATTTGATCACCAATGTTAATGACCAGTGCTTTTGGAGATGGATCGAATGCTACCCACTTGCCATTTCTGAGCAACTGCAAGCCTGCAACTTGTTGATCTGGAAGAAGAATGGTAATGGAATGCGGGTCAGTGTGCGCAGGCAGCCCGAATGTTAGTTCAGGTTCTGGACATGGTGGATAGTAATTTATGGCCATGTGTTGGCCTTGATCACCTAGCATTGTATTTATGTAATTCCCTTCTAAGCCTAAACTCTCAGATATTGCTTCCAGCAATTTGGACCCCAGTTCCCGAACTTCCTTACAATATGTACTCACAACTTCTCTGCAATGATACAAGCAAAAAGAAGAACCTGTCATGTACACATGTTTGGATGCACCATTTCTCACATAAAGGAAGACATATTGTCATGTTTGGACATTGTTAGTTTGGATTCTGAGATGCATGTATAGCAGAAATTACAGTGTAATTCAAGAAATACACATCCTCTTAAGGATCAGAAATCTCCGGATGCTACCAGTGGGGTACCTACCAGGTATACCTCTGAATTTAAGTTAGTCAAAATAAATGTTCCTACACGTGTGCATTAGACTACATTTCACCTTCAACAAATTATTAAGATTTCACGTCCTGATACAGACGAAAATTTGTGAAATTTAACATTTTTCTAAACAAACCCTGAATGGTTACCAGTTTTTCCTTGGTTTTCTTTATTGGTACAAAAGGCCTTTGACCTAGTTTTAATCAAATTTTGGCTTGTGTTTTGTTTTCAAAATGACATAATGCTCTTATTTATTAAGATACGACAGTCTCCCTCAAGAAAGAAAAACTAAATCATACAAAAAAAAAAATCATATAGCATTTTTCTGGGGCCTGGGGCAAATTTAAATGGTTTATAAAAATGAATTAAATGGAGGGGTTTTGTTAATAAACTAGAAACAGTATCTAAAACTCGAACTGCTGATAAACAGCAAAATAATGTATATCAAAGGATACTGACAACCCTCTTATTGTGAATATAAACACGCCAAGTGCCTATATGCGGACAGAAATACTTCCCCATCAAACCTGAGGGTCATGCATGACGGTGTTAGGATGATATTTTCCCCCACCTCCCCATACTTAGTGGCTGTTAGTCAACAATAACCGTTTTGTCTCCAGGGTCTAGAAAGACCCACTCTAGAATACTCTCTAACCGACTCTCTTCCCTTAGCTTTCTAGGAGTCTTCCACCTCCTCACAAACCGACTTCACTTATGGTGATACATGGGACCACGTGTCCATCTTGATAACCATAAGTCTCCACCGATGTGGTCATTTGTACATAAGTCAAGTGACAAACACAACACAACACAACATAGAAGTGAAGTCAAGTGACAAACACAACACAACATAGAAGTGAAGTTGGGTGAAGGAGTGAAGGAGTGAAGGAGTGAGACACACAGAAGTGTCCAGTAAGAGGGCAATTTGCAGTGAGAAATTAGAGTGAGTGCTCATTTGTAGTGAGTGAGTGTATTGGGTAAAGTGTAGTGAGTGAGTGTATTGAGTAAAGTGTAGTGAGTGAGTCTCTTGCTTGTAAGTGTGTAGACTTAAAAGTGTATTCTTTTGTAATAGTGTATTTGTGTAAAATTTATAAAGTGGGTTCTTGTTCTTAGTGTAATTTGTATTTTGTAATTAAGCTGTAGCTAGTTAGTATCTCCCATTGTCTAAGCTATCAAAGCCATCTTCCAACAAAGTGGTATCAGAGCCAGGTTCCTCTACAAGCTGAGATGGCATCAAACTTGGTTCAACCCAGATCCCGAAGCTGACAAAGGAGAACTACGAGAACTGGAGTATCCAGATGAAGGCGTTATTTGGATCGCAGGATTTATGGGAGATCATCACCGAAGGATACGTAAAACCCACTACAGAGCAAGAAGTTGCGTACACTCCGGAGCAGAAGACTGCCCTTAAAGATCAAAGGAAGAAAGACAAGGCCTTGTTCCTACTCTATCAAGGGGTAGATGAATCAACCTTCGAGAAGATTGTTGAAGCACCATCTAGCAAGAAAGTGTGGGAGACCCCGAGCACTATCTTCAAAGGCGTTGATCGGGTTAAAGGGGTCCGCTTGCAGTCTCTCCGAGCAGAATTTGAAGCCACTCACATGAAAGAAGGTGAGAATATTTCTGATTATTTTTCACGATTGCTAGTAATAATAAATCAAATGAAGAGAAATGGTGCAAAGATAGAAGATATTAGAGTTGTAGAAAAATCCATTAAGATCCCTTACAACCAAGTTTGAGCACATGGTTATGACTATTGAAGAGTCCAAAGATTTAGAGACTCTCAATAGAAGAATTAATGGGATCACTCCAAGTCCTTGAACAACATATGCAAAAGAATAGTGGCTCCATGGTCTTGGAACAAGCACTAGAGTCAAAATTGACTCTAAGTGAGCAAAAGCCCGGTCGCGTAAGTTTGAAGCGGGGCGGTAGCACAAACAGCAATAGCGGTAGAGGTAAACGGGGAGCAAACCCTCAAAGCCAAGGGCAATCTTAATCGAGGAGCTCCAATAATCGCGGAAGAGGAGGTAGCCGAGGTGGATTCACCCTTGGTCGTGGTAATTCAAGAAGTGTCCAATGCTACAACTGCAACAAGTTTGAACACTTTGCCTCAGAGTGCTGGAGCAAACCCTCTGAACGGGAGGAGCGATCTAACTTCGCAGAAGCAAGAGATGAAGAAAAAGAATTGTCTACAATTCTTCTAGCACAAGAGGAAGGCTATGGTAAAAAAAATGTCTAGTATCTGGATTTTGGTGCGAGCAACCGCACAATGAACTCTTTGAAGAGCTTGCGGAAGATGTCAGTGGAAAAGTAAGTCTTGGAGACTCATCAAAGCTTCTCGTACAAGGTAAGAGAAATATTAAGATTTATCAGAAAGATGGTGTGCACGCATATATATCAAATGTGTATTATGTGCCCAACATGAAAAGTAATATCTTTAGTCTTGGGGAACTCCTAGAGAAGGGGTATATAATACACATGGAAAATCTCTCTTTGTCATTGAGAGATGTACATGGGAGACATATAGCTCGAGTCCAAATGGCGAAGAATCGCATGTTCCCACTCTATCTTAACACAAAGGTAGAAAAGTGCTTCCATGGACTTATAAACAATGAGTCATGGAAGTGGCATCTTAGATATGGGCATCTTCACTTCAATGGGCTCAAGCTATTATCCACTGCAAACATAGTGCATGGCTTACCTACTATTGAAAAGCCGAAGCATGTGTGTGAGGCATGCACACTTGGTAAGCAACAAAGAAACTCATTTCCAGTAGGAAAATCGTGGAGAGCAAAAGCACCATTGCAGTTGGTTCACACAGATATTTGTGGGCCATTGGAGACACCTTCTCTTGGAGGTAATAGATATATCATCACTTTTATTGACTACTTCAGTAGGAAGCTTTGGGTATTCTTTATCAAAGAAAAGTCTGCAGCCTTCACTACCTTTAAGAATTTCAAAGCCAGTGTAGAAGTAGAAAGTGGTCGTAAGATTAAGATAATTAAATCTGACAGAGGTGGAGAGTACACCTCGAAAGAATTTCAAGAGTACTACAAGCAGTGGGGCATCAGGCATAAGTTTACAACTGCCTATACACCGTAGCAGAATGGAATAGCGGAAAGGAAAAACCGCACCATCCTCGATATGATGAGGACCATGCTTAAGGAAAAAGGTCTACTAAAAGAATATTGGGCAGAAGCTGCTGTGTGTACAACTTACTCAACAGATGCCCTACAAAAAGTGTCAGAAATAAGACACCGCAAGAGGCATGGAGCTGTCACAAACCAAGTGTGGCCCATCTAAAAATATTTGGGTGTGTTGCATATGCCTAAGTACCAGAGGCAAAGAGGAAGAAGCTTGATGATCGTGGAGAAAAGTGTATCTTTATTGGATACAGTGAAGAGTTTAAAGCCTACAAACTCTACAACCCACTTACTAAAAAGGTGGTGGTAAGTAGAGATGTAGTCTTTAGTGAAGAAGAGGCATGGAGGTGGAATGAAGAAAATACATCCCAAGAAAAGCCTCTTGAAATAGAAGAACAAGAGGCACAACCCCAAAATAATGAAGGCCCAAGGCGAGATGATGCAACATCTCCACATACAGCATCATCACTTCGCAGGAGTCCTGAAGGACAAGATGAATCACCAGCAAGCAGCTCATCAGCTCGAAGCTCTTCCTCCTCCATCACACCAATCAAGATGAGAAGCCTAAGAGACATCTATGATGAAACTGAAGAGACCAACCTCTTATGTCTCTATGCTGACCATGAGCCTCTTACTTTCCAAGAAGCAGTGATCGAAGATTATTGGAGAAAAGCCATGGAAGAAGAGATTCATGCTATCGAGAAGAACGACACCTGGGAGCTTACTACACTCCCTCCAGGCCAAAAAGCTATCGGTGTCAAGTGGGTATATAAGATCAAGCGCACGATCGATGGAGAGATCGATTGATATAAGGTGAGGCTTGTAGCTAAAGGCTACAAACAACAATATGGCGTGGATTATGAAGAAGTCTTTGCTCTTGTCGCCCGACTTGATACGATAAGAATGCTTATCTCTCTTGCAGCACATCATAGTTGGAGAATTTACCAACTAGATGTTAAGTTGACTTTCCTAAATGGTATACTTGATGAAGAAGTATATGTAGAACAGTCAGAAGGCTTTATAGTAGAAGGAGAGGAGCAAAAAGTATATCGCTTAAATAAAGCGTTATATGGGCTAAAGCAGGCCCCACGAGCATGGAATGCTCGTATAAACAGTTATCTAGAGGAAAACTGGTTCTCCAAATGCCCGTATGAGCATTCAGTCTACAAAAAAAGAAATGCTCATAGCATGCCTTTACGTTGATGACTTACTATTCACTAGGAACATCCCCCAGATGTTCGAAGAATTTAAGCATGCTATGTTCAAGGAGTTCGATATGAACGACTGCGGACTAATGTCCTTCTTCCTGGGTATAGAGGTCAAGCAGCAGCAAGATGGTATTTTCATCTCACAGAAAAAATATGCTAAAAACCTCATTGAAAAATTCAGAATGAGCAACTACAATCTTGTAAGCACCCCTGTAGCAACAGGCCTGAGACTAACGAAAGAAGGAGAATGAAGAGACATTAATCCGACATAATTCAAAAGCCTGATTGGAAGCCTAAGGTATCTCACAATCACAAGACCAGACATTGTCTATGGTGTCAGACTTTTGAGCCAATATATGGAAAGGCCAAAGGAGTCGCACTGGGTCGCAGCCAAAAGAATCTTACGATACATCAAAGGTACCATGGATTTTGGTCTTTTCTATGGCTATGGCAACGAAGCAAAGCTATATGGATATTCGGACAGTGACTGGGGAGGTGATCAAGATGAAAGAAAGAGCACTGCAAGGTATGTGTTCTATCTTGGATCTACGGCTTTCACATGGGTCTCAAAGAAACAAAGCATTGTAGGTTTATCAACATGTGAAGCTGAATACGTAGCAGCCTCAGCAGCAGTTTGTGAAGCTATATAGCTAAGAAACCTCCCAAGATGAATCCACAACTATACATGTGGATAACAAATCTGTCATTGAACTCGCTGAGAATCCTATATAGCATGAAAGGAGTAAGCATATTGACATCATGTTCCATTCCATAAGAGACCATGTAAAGCATAAGACAATGAAACTGTAGTATTGTAGCACCATAGAACAAGTGACAGACATCTTCACCAAGGCTTTGCCAACCGACACCTTCACAAGGTTAAGAGAAAAACTTGGCATGAAGACAGTTTCAATATAAAACATTAAGAGGGTCAGTGTTGAGGGGGAGTATTTTTAGTCAATACTGACCGTTTTGTCTCCATGGGTCTAGAAAGACACACTCTAGATTACTCTCCAACTCTCTCTTCCCTTAACTTTCTAGAAGTCTTTCACCGGGGATTACGTGTCCATCTTGATAACCATAAGTCTCCACCGACCATATCCCCTCTCCACTATAAATAAAAGTGCATGGGGTCATTTGTACATAACTCAAGTGACAAACACAACACAACACAGAAGTGAAGTTGAGTGAAGGAGTGAAGAAGTGAGACACACAGAAGTGTGCAGTAAGAGGGTAGTGTGTAGTAAGAGGGCAGTGTGCAGTGAGAAATTAGAGTGAGTGATCCTTTGTAGTGAGTGAGTGTATTGAGTAAAGTGTAGTGAGTGAGTTTCTTGCTTGTAAGTGTGTAGACTTAAAAGTGTATTCCTTTGTAATAGTGTATTTGTGTAAAATTTATAAAGTGGGTTCTTGTTCTTAGTATAATTTGTATTTTGTAATTAAGCTGTAAATAGTTAGTATCTCCCATTGTCTAAGCTATCAAAGCCATCTTCCAACAGTGGCACCTCAAGAGGGCCCCACAAGGCGGTCCGCGGGGACGGTCAGAGCACAGCCCCATCATCTAATTGTCATATTTTTTTGTTATCATTTTCTCAACTGAAAAGAAAGAAAGAAAGAAAAAAAAAAAAAGAGGTGATGTAGAGAGATTTTTAATCGACTAATCCAAGAGAGCATTCTACTTGAAGGAAGGAGGAGAAGAAGGCCACTCATTCATGAACTCCTCCAAAGGGTGGCAATGCAGCCGAAGATAGTCCCTCCAGTTGCGTACTTTCTCCTTGTTGACATTGGAACTTGTCGATAATCTAATTTTCTTTAATGGATCCTCTGAGTAGTATTTCATCTTTTCTTCCACTGGCATGTGAAAGAATTCACGCGCAACTTCTATCATTTTCTGCAACAGCTCCTTAGATATCCCATGATTCGTTACCTAGTAAAATCAGAAACCATCACACACGAGTTATATATGCTAAGCATGCTTGAAAACATTTTCAAGCCAGTTGGATGAGGAGAAAGTCAGATAACATTTGGATGAGGAGAAAGTTAAGTGAAGTGGAAAAACGTTTTTCGGGTAGGAGGGAAGGAGTTGACCTTCACCTTTTGATCAATTTTTTTTTTCCTCGTTGATGAGAGACTTGAACTCACAAATCCTTGCTCAGCACAGGTGGACACTGATCTCTCTAACCAACCGATTTATAGTATGGATTAATATTCTCAGTGAATTTTTGCACCTCAAAAAATTCCGAATCTCATTGCTTAATTTTGTCGAACCCACACTCTTAACATATCCATGAAAAAGCATGCCAAGGATTTCACAAGCCACGAAATGTGCCTTTGGTCTTATTTCTTTACCGGAATTTAGAGAATTTCTTTACGGAGAATTTTGAAATTCTTAGACATAGTGAGATTCATGAATTCTCCCTTGTAATTGAGCATCTATAAATCCTACCAAAAAGCAAAGGGGCTACAATTGCTAAATTCCGATAGGTTACTTGAGGCCTTTCGGGCCCATTTCTTTTTCAAAATCCCAAGAAATCATGTATGAAGGAATTTCAAATTCTTCAAAAGTTGTCCCCTCGAGGTAGAATTCCAAATTCTTTCTCTTGATTGAGCAGTTGAAATCCCAACCAAATGCACAAAGAATGGAATTTCTGAAATTCTAAAAGGTCATTTGAGACCCTCTTAGATGGTTGGAATTTAAAATTCTAGTGAAATAAACATAAACCTGAACATACCAAAATTTTGTTAGGAATTCAGGTAAAGAAACATTCTCTTCAAGTGGTTGGAATTTTGAAATGCCAAGATGTTACAACATGTCAAAAAAACCCAACATAATAAATTCATGTATGAAACTCTAGTTAAGAAACATGCCCTTAGTTTCCATACCTGCTCTTAGGAGTCGTTCTTTTACTGAGATTTCTGACAAAAATCTGGTATGTGGGAATTCATGAACATGATGAAAATTCCATGTTTTTTTAATAGTTTTTCAAAATTTCAACCACTTAAAAGTCTCAAATGACCTTAATTTGAATTCTTGGAATCCCAACCTCTTTACTTTTTGTTGGAACTTTTGGATACACAAGTTCAAAGGAGGATTCAAGAATTTCACATGTTGGAAAATTTAGGGCTTGTTTCTTTTGGGAATTCAAGGATTTTCTGTTTGAGAAAATTTCTAAATCTCCATACATAGTAGAATTACTGGATGCGCCCTTGTACTTAAGCATCCATAAATTCCATTAATAGGCAAATGAGCTGGAATTCTTGAATTTCAAAGATCATTTGAGACCTTTTATGTGGTTGAGATTTTAAAATGCATGTAAAGAAACATGGTATTTATAAATATAAGGAGACAAAATGTCCAATCAATACCAAAAATACCCAACATGTTGAATTTCTGTCATGAGTTTTAATAAAGAAACAGACCCTAGAAATTCTCCATATAGGAATTCTTTCAATTCCAGAAAAGAAACAAGTCCTAAAGCATAGAAGTAATTTTCCTCCTAACAACTTTTTCCAAGGGCGCACACCTTTTGTGTTTCACTTGATGTTTTTGCATCGTTAGATTGGGGCTATTTTACACAAAAGAAAGCACACAATATTTTCTCTTTCTTTCTTTCTTTTTTTTTTCTCTCTGCAAGTATGTAGAAGAAAATAACTAAAGGAAACAAATTTCCACCAGGCATGTCACCAAAAACAATAGAGGAGGTCTGATTTGCTTTTTCGCGCAAGAAGAAAACCAAAGAAGTAGTGTTCCGAGAACATTACACAGATGTGCCTAAACAAAAACAATAATAAATTAGAAAACTGGTACTGGGTCTATGAGATGAAATTCTCCTTCTTTTAGATTTCTTCCGATTTTTGTATATAGTGGGGATTTCACTCTTGTAATCTTCTCCTCATCCAAACGGCCTAAAAAGTGAATATAAGCCATCTAACAAAAAAAATTAACAAAGCAAACAAGAAAATTAAGATTAACCACTATTACTACATGAATCTGTGAAAATAAGACCTGAAAGAAACCGTAATTCCGGCAAGCATGGCCAATTTGGCTTATGATTTTGGATATGTCATCGCAACCCAAGTCGATCAATGGGATTTCTTCTGAGACGACTTCATTGAGTTTGGGTCTATCAGATGTGGGTCTAACATAGATAGGGGGTAGGTGCTCATACTGGATACCTAAAGAAAGGAGCGACTCGGCCATTTTTACCTTACCAAACCAGGAAGAAGAAAATGGAGAAGAAAGCTAGCGAGTATGAATGACAGAGAGAGGAAGTGGGATATATATATATATTAATGGAGGCAAATGAGATTTATATATTGTTTAACCTATAGGATTGACTTGAGTCTTTGTCCAGATCATGTAGGGAGGACGTAGTGGCCTGCATTTCTATATATACGTAAGCCTGCACGCAACATGCATATATAGGATAGGGATGGAAATGAAGATTCGGACGGAAGTGGGGTATATATAATGGAGGCAAATGGATTTACATATTGTTTAACACATAGGATTGACTTGACTCAATGTTGTTTAACATATAGGATTGACTTGAGTCTTTGTCTGGGTCATGTCGGGACGTAGTGGCCTACATTTCTATAAATAAATAAGCACGCAACATGTATATATACCCCGTAGCTGTAGGCAATCCCTGTCCTTTTGAAGATGCATGCCTTCGTTTAGCTTAGATTAGATAGATATCGCGCACCAGTGGGAACCGGTTCTTTTAGTGCCTACATATCTGTTGTGCTAAGTTTAGAATAGACGAGGCATGTATCACGTTTTGCCTAGGCCACCTTCGAAGGATTTCGTCGTGTTGCAGAAAACGGTCAACTTTTTGCACGCGCAAATCTTTTGTGATTTCTTCTACCCATAAAATGTCTTTTGTGATTTGATGCCTATTTTCTTTCGCAGAGAGAGAGAGAGACGGAGCTTTTGAGATGATTTTTATTTTATCCTGATTCATTATCTAAATATCAAATATCACCTAAAAAGTGCTTTGTACATTTAGTATATATTTCTTTTACAAAAATGCTCCTATGTCACCCCATGGTGCTTTCTCTTTTTAATGTAAATAAAAAGGACTATGTAGCTCGCCTTTTCTTATCTCACCTCCCTTTTTCTTTGCTCGGGTCTAGTGAAAAGAAACCTATTTTTTAAATCATTTAAGTTTTTGGTTGCCTTTATCTACTTTATCATAGGATTTACAAAATGAAAACTTCCTCTTTCCTATATATGAATGGTATGGAGATTGATCACATCTAAAATAAATGAAAGGATTTGAAATAAAAGCGGTTCTTTCTTTTCTGATTCCTCTCATGCAACAGTACTTGACGCCATCATCCCCCGACTATTCGCACCCGCCAGATTCCCTGAATCGATTGGCCTGTTTTATTTATTTTTAGTGAGGTGTTTTTATATACCCCTTTCCTGTCTTAATACAATTCTTTTGCAATCTAGCAAAAATGAAAAAACCTACTACAGCTAAATACATTAATTTGTAGGTAACTTCATCTGACCTTAGATTTATGGATTGAAATGTTACATGTAATAGGTAGAGATGGTGGAAATAGCACTTGCGTTGAACAGGGGTGTAGAGAATGGTTACCCATAATTCCATTCATGAAAGTTCTATTTTTCCAATTTCCAGGTTGATATATGACCACTCCTTCCTTATGACCAATTTGGTTTGAGAGCTTCGGTAGATAAAGGCAACTTTAACTCAAATGATTTTAAGAAGGGACATTTTGTGTACGGTCACCTACAGTAGGTCATTTCCCTCCCCTGTTACCAAAGTTCAACATATTACCAAGACGTTCTCCGTACAGCCCGTACCGCTGGACAGACCACAAGCTGAGTATTTTTTGCGATATCACAACATATATTGCGATACCGCAAGTTTTTAATTTACGATACCGCAACTTAATTTGCGGTATCGCAATTTTTTTAGTTGCCATATCGCAAATTATGTTGCGATATCACAACACAAGAAAGCCCCTTTTCATCCGTTTAACCCTTTATGTTCGACTATCCCTAATTTCACCAACGGTAACTCTCTTCCCAGCCGAATTTCACCATCCTCCTCCCTCGCCAACCTATTTGCAAATCCGCAAGGTCCCAACGTCCATTCGACTTCGACGAAACCTCATGGTCTCCATCGTCTCCATCCTCATCTCCCCAGCGGCTATTTTTTGGGTTTTCTTTCATCTGAGTGAATAGATCAGGTTGATCTTAATCAATCAGGCGCGTTCGATTCCTTCAAATGCAGTCTTTGATTTGGTTTTGATTCGTTGTTGTTTGTTCTTCTTGTTTTGCATTGAGGCTTGGAGTTGTAGGTCTTGGTGTTTGTAGGGCGTTGTGGTTTGATTGCCCCTCTCATGCATGTCGTTGTGCTCTTGTGGTTCTATTACATTATTTAGCCGCGCACCACTGCAACACACACACACAAGCAAGTAAAGGTGTTGGTACTTGGTAAGCCTCCTTTCTAAATGTATCAGGCTAGTGATATTGACGAGAGAAGTTCAAGCAATTATAACAAGATTTAGATGGAGGATGCAGCATGAGTAAACTCATTTTATGCTTGTTCAAAGTGGGGAAAAGTCTGGAAACTTTGGCTAAGAGGTAGATTATTTTTTGAGAAAGCTAAAACTGAAGCAATTGCTCGAAATTTTTGATTGAGAAACAAATTTCCAGTATTAGAGAAAGGAATTCAACAGAATGCTCAAAAAACCTAAACAAATGCCCATAACTCAGAAGTTGTTCATTGTCACAAGCACAAGCTCGAAGACTAGAGTCGAGTACCCAAAAAACTTGAACATATCAGATAATACTACAAGCTTTCCACCTTGAAAAAACATATGAAGTAGCTTGACTAGAGTTTCAAAAGATCTAATGGAGACATCAAAGTCCATGTTGAATTTCAAGCTTTGAAGCATTGAGAAAGAAGAATACTTCTTTTTTTTAATATCGAGAAAGGAGAATACTGACAAGACAAAGGTGAATCATCCATGCTACCGACATCTTAAAAATCCTTTCTATTCACATTTCAATATTAGAAAAAAGAAATCAACAAAATGCTAAAAAAAACTAGACAAATGCCCCTAACTCAGAAAGTTGTTTCAATGTCACAAGCACAAGGTTGAAGACTAGAGTCGAGTACCCAAAAAACTTGATCATATCAGATAATACTACAAGCTTTAACCTGACTTGACTTGACTTTCAAAAGATCTAATGGAGGCATCAAAGTTCATGTTGAATTTCAAGCTTCAAAGCATTGAGAAAGAAGAATTCTGACAAGACAAAGGTGAATCATGCATGCCATCAACATCTTAAAAATCCTTTCTACTTGTCATTTCAACCTCCAATGTTTTAAAGCTGGCTGAAATATCTTTGTTATAGATGATTTTCTGGATCAGGGATCAAATCCCTTAAACTTTTGTGTCTATGGCTCAACAGAATGTTTTCTTTTGTTTATAAAATAAATCAAGATAAATGACATCTGCTCTCCCTTCAACTGTAGCGTCTGTGACTCAAACAGAATGCTTTCCTTTGTTTATAAAATAGATTGAGATAAATGATATCTGCAAATACACAAACGCAATATCTTAAAGCATCAACTCACCCCAACCAAAATATGATCACCAATAACATCGACTGCTGGCAAGATGCCTCTGCTCCAAAGGAACACACGATAATGATCATTAGCAGGACATAATAATATTGTAACATTTGCCTATTCATCTTAACTGAAAGTAACATACAAGGATGAGATCAAAACAAAGTTGAATTCCAATTAAATTAAGACAGTAAATGTATTGCTGTTTTTTTATGTTATGGATGCTCCAAATCGAACCATGATGCAATTTACAACTCAACAATACTGTTGCATGATAAGAGAAAAGTCACAACAGGATTTCTAAAGTGGTGAGCAGCCAACATACAGAAGTAGAAAGCATATATCTAGAACACAATGGTTTTTATTTTGGATGTATCCATTCCATTGTTCCGCGTGTGGTCCAATGTGTCTTACATCTGATGTAAACAAATGGTGACGGTGTAAATAACTGATGGTTGTTTTTACATATCAAATCTGTTCGTTGTTTTTATATATGAATGGGACTTTAGCATGAATTTGTTTATAGGTAGATATAGGTTTTGGTATCTCCAGGGATGTGGCCAGACATTCCATGCATGGATGGTGTCAATTTCAAATGAATGAGCAGGTGATATTAGACGATTGCCGATGCATCATGCGAATATGTAAATGAAGGTAGGTGTTCTATAGTGCCATGTGATGTACAGGTGGAGACGAATAGGGTATATAATGTGAAGCTGCAGGTTATTTAAGATGGTGTATTACACTATATTATGCAAATGAGTTGAGATGATCACATTCAAAGTTAATGTGCAGTTGAAGAGAAGGTGTACAATGTGAATGTGCAGTGTGAATTAAGATAATGTACTGCACTGAATGAATGTGCAGATGACTTAAGATGTAAATCATGAGTGCTTCATTTACAGGTGAAGAGACGAATGATTTTTCAAATATCTGTTCAGGTGGAGCACAAATACTGTACTACACTAAAGGAATGTCCAGCTGAAGTTTGATGTGGATTTTGAACACTTCATGTGTAGGTGAAGAGAAGGTGTAGAAATGTGAATGTGCAGGTGATTTAAGTGCATGTACAGCACTTCATGTGTAGATGTGGCCTGAAGTGTGAATTGTGAATGTGAGTGTGCATTTGAATAACAAAAGTTGTTAGATGTGAACTTACAAGTAATTTAAGAATAAATACAACACTTCATGTGCACATGAATTAAGATCGTTCAATGTGACTGCTTCATGTATGGTGAAGAGAAGCAGGTGTAACTTCTGAGTGTGCTCTCTTGTAAGATATACATTATTTATGTTGTAAGAATAAAATAACAACTGTGAATCGAAGATTCCATGTGTTGGGCTTTCATCTTATGACACTGTTAGGAGAGGAAGGTTTTGTCAAGGTACGGAAAGCATCTCATAAAAAAGAAAAAAAGTAAGATACACATGAATAAATGTTGTGTTATTTCATTACGATTAGCTCCATTTGTTGGGCTGAAGTAAGATATACATTATTCATGTTGTTTGATTAAATAACAACTGATGAATGGACAATCCCATGTGAGGATCATATCACCTTGTCAGTTAATATATGTTGTGATCAAATGGCACAGAAAGCATCTAATAATAATAAAAAAAAAACCCACCAAGTAAGATAAAAAATTGAACTAAAATATACATTATCATGAATACTTATTGGCAAGTAAATACACAATGTGAATGGACATTGTGAAGGTTGTGATCAGGGGAGGAAGGTGTCTAAAATGGTAGAGAAAATATGACCAGATGCACATTTTGATACTGCTTAGCTTAAGTACACATTGTGAATGGACATATTCCATGTTCCAATTCTTACCAGCAGGAGCACATTGGAAATCTACAAACTAAGACTGAATGCCCAACCACAAAAAGTGTATGCATATCCATTATAAGAGTACACATAGTCTTAGTGACTCGTCAAGCAACTGCTTCAATATATACAAAATGTATCATCTCTTTCTACAAAGTAGTCACATATAGACACAGTTAGACAGATAATCATACAAAAGGTTTTAAGCTTATTGGTGTACATAACTACTGTCGGGCAGGTGGGTAACAACATCTCTTTCGATTATGCCCAATCTGGCGACAATTGGAACACGTGACTTGTCGCTTTTGTCTGTCCTCAGTACGAGTTCTGTTCTTTTTAGGTCGGCCAGCTTGTCGTCGTGCCTGTGGAGGTAAGACGCGAAGATTGCTCTGAATTTCCCATTGGTTGATGTCTTTGATTGCATGGACAATATCGTTATATGTTGAGCGATAAACATCGCTCGAGAACCAATGCTCACAGTAATCATATGGATCAACTCCTCTCATTTAAATTGCTGCCAGTGCATGCGAACATGGAATACCTAAGACATCCCACTTCCGGCAAGAACAAGATCGCAAATCAAGATGCACCACATCAATGTATTCGGAAGAGTGAACCTGGTATTCGAATTGGCTTGCAGGTCGGACTCCCAACCGACGGGCATCTTCAGATTCTTTGCTCAGTATTTTCTCGGCATATGGAGTTAGTCTTGTACGCAAGCCAAGTGAACTGCGATGGCGTACATCATAAAATTCCATTAGTTTACACCGTACGGCCTCAACTTGTTTTGTGATTGGATACTCCCTAGCCTCTTTCAATAAACTATTCGTGCATTCCGCAATATTGGTTGTGATCATGTCATACCGTCGCCCTCCAACAAATGCATTTGCCCAGTGATGCGGCCCAATGTCTTCAATCCATTTGAATGCACCTTCATCCAGATCCTTTATTTCAGCCATATATCTCTCATAATCAACCCGCCTATATGCTCTTGCTGCATTCCAAAATTTAACCATCAGAGCCTCATTCTTGTACTTCTCTTTAAAGTTTGCTGATATATGATGCATGTAGTAGGTATGACTAGCGTGAGGAAAACGCTCTTGAACGGCTCGTATGAGACCTTTTTGTCTATCAGATACAATGGTTAAATTTGGAAAGGGCCCTAAGTTCACATCCAACTCTGCAAGGAACCATTCCCAGGTATCTCTATCCTCTATCTCGACTATGGCAAAGGCGACTGGAAATAACTTACGGTCTCCATCATATGTCACGGCAACAAACAAAACTCCAGGGTATTTTCCACGAAGGTGGGCACCATCAACATCTATTAATGGGCGTAATGAACTCTTGAAAGAGCGAATACTTCAGCCAAAAGCCCAAAATAACCTCTGGAATGAATCATCATCTTCCCTGATCAGATGAGACACGCTACGTGGATTTGTCCTTTCTAGTTCAATACAATAACTAGGCAGGATTCTGTATGAATCTTCATAAGAACCACGTATGTCAATCAATGCTTTCTCTTTTGCTAGCCAAGCTTTCCTATAGCTGATATGGATGCCAAACTCTAATTGAAAGTCTGTCGCAATTTCTTTTGGAGTGTAACTTGGATGGATACGCAACCGTTCTTTTATCCAATCGGCAATCAACGCCGATGTGGCCTGAGAATGTGCGAGTCCCATCATTGGCTTTGAACAAGTATGTTTTTCTGAATAAGTTCGCACAATAAACTCAGGGCCGGACTGCAAGATAGATCCATGGATGCGCAAGGGACATTGATGATCACCACACCTTCCACTTAATTCTGTCATAGACCTTTTCACCCAATGAAGCTCAAAATTACTGTACATTGCAAATTTTCTCAATGCATTCCTAAATGATTCACGAGTCTGAAACCGTCTTCCATTCCACATTTCACGAAAAGATGCCTCATGGTGATCCACACCAATATGGTCATCATCAGGGACTAAAGTATCAATAACATCTTCTACACTCACAACATTTGATGCATGACCCAATCCTTCTTGTGCATGCCATGTTCTTCCTGGTCCTATGCCGTTTTGCAATATATATTCTCTAGGGTCAACATCAATATCAAAATCATCTTCATCATTTTTAGCCCCCTCCTCCACTACATTGCACCCTCCATCAAAACAAGGAATTTTGGATACTGTTTCCGTTTCCATCCATTCCATGACAACTTCATCCCTTCTATTAGAGAATTTTTCATTTTCATCTTCTGTAAGATTAATGGGAGCTATTAAATCTTCAAGCATGGTGTCTACAAATGGGTTATCATGAGGTACAACAGGCATGTTCAGTTCAAACTGGCTTCGAACAGGATAAGATGAGACGTCGCACCTGCATGGCAAATAGTCAATCATATATAAATTACATAATATAATCAAATCAGATGTATAGCGAACCAAACCTGTAAACATCCTCTCTTGTTGAAGGGCCACTGGTATCATTTTCACCGTTGGAAAAGTTTGTGGTATTTGTATATGTCATCAAATTCCCCTTGCATGAATCACCATGTCATAAAACAATTAGTAACATAATTAAAATAAGATATTAAACAGATCATCAGTTACTACATTTGTTATGATGGGTTGTGGTGGCACCTGTTCAAATTAAATGACGGTCTATTCCCTCGCGGGCTGTTAGGCCGAGCGTATGTAGACCTTAGATGTGATGGTTGTCGACTTGCACTTGCTTCACTATTTGAATGCAAATACATAAATATAGCTTGACTTCCATTTTGGAATAATCTAAACATCCGATGGAGATCATCATCACTTCTTATGGTTATGAACGTGAAGCTTCGGCCATTATAAAACTGATATTGCATATTTATATGCTCATCATGAAGCTCCCAACCAGTTTCTTCGTTTATCTTTCCGAGTAGTTGATTGAAAGTTATATTGACATCAACCCATATTACCTTCTGCTCACCGCCAATGTAGACTGGCAGTGGATTGCTTACGTCTAATATACCATTATAATGGCATATTATACATATCTCAGTATTATCCATCATACGAAGTAGAACACAAATTTTGAATAATAAGATTTACTTTTGAATATTTTTGAAGTTACCCACAAACATCCATATAATCCATGAAGATTTGACGTCTGAAAATAAATATCGGAATAAGTATTTTTTTAGTAAATAAGATGAATGTTTGGAATTACTAAGATTTGAAGGTTGTTATATGTAAAATAAAAAACTACTATATGCATACATGGAAAATTAAAAGAGTTAAAATCTAAGCATTGACATTTAGGATATCATGAAGCTACATATTTCTATAACATTAACAAACAAATAACAATGCATTGTCCGTTAAAAAAAAATGCATTATCTTAATCAATTCTACACTAGACATTTTAGCAAATTTATTATACATCTCATTGGTACTAATTCTCTACATTTAGCAAAAGTATATATATACACACCATAAAACACCCATTTAAATAAAATAATTGTGAAATCAATCAAGACCGTTCATCTAATGAATATCACCATTTGTTGATAACTACTAAATAATCTAAATCATTTACTTATATATAGCATTAAAAAAATCATTAGCAGTTTAAGATAATGATCAAAATGATGTCTGTAATGCCACAATAACAAGCAAATGCTAAAAGAATATGTGGACATTTATACAGAATTTGTGCTTGGGCCCACCGTAGGACGGGATGAACAAGACATGCCTCATTGGTTTTTGCAACTAGACGTCCAGGCCAAATCCAGTTGTTGGTAATTTATGATGAGAACAAGGGGATTTTTTAATATATTAACAACATGATGTTCATAAAAAAATGAGGCACCACAAGTCCAACCTAAGGTCACTATTAATATTTACACAAAATATTTCAAATGTTTCTACAAGTGGGATTCCTTGTATTCTAACTTTTTTTTTCAAAAGACACAAAAGAAAAAAAAATAATACAATAAATAAGAGGGAGATACATACAAGGTGGGAAACACGGAATAAATACCTAAGACAAAAATGTGGCAGGAGATTCAATTGCTATTTATGATAATGGCCTAAGGTTGACATGCAAAAGAAATCGTGGCAGAAGCAACGCTTATAAAGAGCAGAGAAATAACCTAAGCCAGAGATCGACGAAAGCAACGGAACAGAAAGCAATTATAAACAGAAATGCATTCGTTGACTTTTGACCTGTTTTTTTTTTGCGATATTGCAACTAAAAAAATTGCGATACCGCAAATTAAGTTGCGGTATCGCAAATTAAAAACTTGCGGTATCGCAATATATGTTGTGATATCGCAAAAAATACTCAGCTTGTGGTCTGTCCAGCGGTACGGGCTGTACGGAGAACGTCTTGGTAATATGTTGAACTTTGGTAACAGGGGAGGGATATGACCTACTGTAGGTGACCGTACAGAAAATGTCCCTTTTAAGAATCACTTCCTACTGTGTCATGTCAGAGACAAGACAAAACGGAGTTGCAGGTTGCCCTTTTATATAAGAAAAAAAAAAAAAAAAAAACAGAGCACCGTGTCATGATAATATATGGGCATTTTTGTCAAAAAAATATATTAAACGTACAAAGCACACTGCGGGCGTTATTTCATTTTATTCTTTTCTAAAATGCAACACAAACCTCTTTTTTTTTTTTTTAGACTACTGATTTTGGGGACATAAAAGGTAATAAAATAAAAAGGTTGGGGTTCCATACACATATAAAAATCATAGCAGCCTGCTTACAAATTCTATAAATCTCATATATATATTTACCCAAAAAAAGAAAAGAAAAAAGAGCACCCTTACATTACCATGTCATGCGTTCACTCTTAATTTGGGGGGGGGGGGGGGGGCAAACAAAGTGGGCCCAGCCAAAACAACACTGCTGTAACGGCTCTTGTACACAGTTCGCATGCAAATCATGCGCAGGAGAGTATACTCCTTCATTTCCATGGTGACAGACATGCTCTTTGGGAAAGTATAGTCTTTTGAATAGAAATATAATACCAATTAGTTAATATATAATTTTAGTCTTTTTTTTTTTTTGTAAAAAAACAACTTTAGTTGTTTACAGAAGGTTTCAGATTTTTTTTTTCTTTCTTCATTTGTGAGCAACATGATAATTGAGAAAGAAACTGCTCATTCTTATGTCGTACCAATTACTAGTGTCGTGAAATTTTAGGACATCTCATATAAAGAAGGAAGCTGATTTTAGAGTCACTACAACAAAAAATCATTTTTCGCGACGTAAATATTTGTCGCAGAAAATCACAAAATCGTCGCAAGATATATTCTGCGACGAAACCATTTTCGTCGCCCATTATGTGTCGGTGATTGTTTTTGCCGACGATCAGAATTAATCGTCGCTAAATATAGATTTTTTGCGACAACACCTTATCGTCGCTAAATATCAATTTTCCGCGACAACACATTATCGTCGCTAAATATCAATTTTCGCTAAATATCAATTTTCTGCGACAACACATTATTGTCGCTAAAATGATTTTCTGCGACAACACATTATCGTCGCCAAATATCAATTTTCTACAACAACGCATTATGTCGGCAAAAATGATATTTTTTGTCGCCAAATGTCCATAATTCATTACGAGAAAATGGATAAAAAATGGTGAAAAAGGAATTTGGCGACAAAATGGAGTCGTCGTTGAATTATAGTTTTTTACCGACAAAACTTTATTGTCGCCAAATAGTGCATGAATTGCCATAAATTATAATAGGTGACGAATTAGTTTTGCCGCGCATAGTTTGTAGACATTTCGCCCAATATTTAACCTTGCCACAATTTCTCTTAGGCGACAAATTATATACGTCGGGGATATATTTATTCCTTTTAGGAGACAAATAAAATTCGTCGCTAAAAATAATATATTTTTTTTGAAATTACCACATGCTACCTCAAAAACCTCTTTTACGCTGAATGTAATAAAACCTGCTCATTCAACTAAAATAAAATGTATAATAAAACCTTCACATTCAACAAAAATAAAATGTACAATAAAACATGGCCATTCAACTCAAACAAAATGTACAGTAAAGTATCTTCATTTAACTAATGAAAAATGTACAAAACATGCTCCTTCAACATATTAGGAAACATATAACTATTAAATACGACCCACAAGCTTAGCCACATTGTCGTTACTAATTCAAGTAAAAATGTAGCATCCAAAATAGTGTAAGTACAATATTCTTATGAAAAACAAAAAGATGTTCAAGCAATTGGCCTCTATTACATTGATCTTCAATCCCAACCTGTGGTAAATTTTTTTTTTTTTTGTTAGGAATTAAACATGGGAATCAAAAGCAAAGTAAGTGAGACAATATAAAATCCTGAGAAAATTAAAAAATAAAAGTGCACTTGAGCCTAAACAGTTGATTCAAGATCACAAACCTGAATCACTATCCTAACAGTCACTATACCATAATAATCAATTAGTAACGGATCTACAGCCGTTACAAAAAATATTAGTAACGGTTATTTTTGCGTTGACACAACTGCGTCACAAATGAAAAGTAACGGAAGTTAGTAACACTTAATAACCGTTAGAAATATTACTAACGGTTATGAACTGTGACTGAAATTAATTTCAGCAACACATCTATAATCGTTACAATTTATTAGTAACGGTTATTAATTTTGTTCGTAGTTTGTTCCCAACGGATAAAACTGTTGGTAATTCCCACTTTCTGACGCATATATAACTATTTGGTCAACCTATTTGTAATGGTTGGTATCTGTTACAAAGTATTCTATTTGTAACGGTTGGAGTCCGTTACTAAGTATTATATTTGTAATGGTTTATATCCGTTACTAAGTATTTGTTTTAAAAAAAAATGGAATTTCCTGATTAATTTCTGACAGGCCACCTACAGTACTTCTGACTACATAGATAGTAAATGCTATATTGCTAAATGACTACATAGATACTAAATGCTATATTGCTTTATGATATATTCGTTTTTTACCGACTGTATTTATTTACAAAAAGAGGCTCATGAGGCATATGCCCTATGCATTGAGGCTTACACCCCCACTCGAGTAATTGGACACCTCATGCTAATGCAAAGTATTGAAACATTGGATCAGACAAAAACAACTTATACATGTTTTCACATGTCCAATCCTATAGTTAATCTTATTCTGATTAACCTGAAACTAGGGTCATGTATCAAAGGAGTTAAGATTTAATTGACTGTAAGGAGTAACTTACATTTTTTGGAAATGCTTTGCACAATGCCTTAATGGTAGAATTCTGTATCCAGGAGCTAACATTTGAAGAGGCTACTCCCCCAGCTTTGGCTCCTTCGGCATGGGTCCCACCACAATTCACCATTATACGCCCATGGGTCATCAACTTTTCATTAAGTTCCAACCATGTTGCAGCCTTAGATGTGCAATCAGAAAACACATACAAGAATATGCAGCCACAAACTTTAGAGAAACTATCGATCTTTTAAACATAGTTAAGCAAGGTAAACAGCATTAAAATATAAAAGGTAGCTGAATAAACAGAGCAGAGATGCATAAATAAACAAAAAACACATGAGGATTAAACAAAATGTAACTTTAAAAGAACCAGCATGATAATCAAAAGAGGACAAGAATAAATAGATCCTAGAATACCATTTATTTATCGATACTAATAGCCATGCTCATGTAACCCAGAATCATGAATTGTTAATGAAACTGAAACTAAAACTGATCAAATACATAGTAGGTTTTGTTGTTTTTTTTTTTTTTGGGTATTGGTAACAATAAAAATTTTAGTCAATAAAAAGGATAAGAGTATTAAATAGGACCCAAAAGATAAAACATCAACAGTAGTCAAATGAATTTGACCTAATCATGTTAGACTGTCCACTTCAATGGAGAACTGGTTGATAAAGAAGATTTCTTCTATATAAATTGATAATCAAAACCTTTTGGGATTTGATCATGCAGTTAGTTTGTAATGATATTATTTCATAGGAAATACCATATTTAAACTAAAGGAGACCTGACACAAGCATATGATCTGTATGGTTAATCAAAATTCAGTAATGCGCACCTCCTGCAGCTGTGGTAAGACTTTTCCATTAGAAAACAAGTCCACAACGATGCCTGGATGATTGACACAAGTCACAAATTGAAAACAGTGCAATAAAAACAAATGCATTGAATCCATTTATGAGCTATATATGTGTCCAATTTTTTTTTTTTCAGTTATGGTATCTATGTTGCTCTAATACAGGCATCTAATGAGACAAACCCTCTAAATTCAAAGTAAATTAATAAAATACGCAGCAAAGAATTCATGTATCTAAACATCCTAAAACTCACCAGCATATCTCCCTGGAACCATGACTGAAGGAGAAAGGGCATCACCCACATTAACACAGAGAACACCACCCTCTTGGTTACATTTCTCTAGCTCAGATAATCCTAGATATTCTCTGGCTTTATCAATTAACTGCAAAGCAGCACAAACAAATGTCTCATAGTAAGGATAAAGTTCCTATAGATGAATACATGAAATTTTGCATTGATTATAAAAGTTTCACAAATGGTTTGAATCAGATTTCAAGTAGAAATATTAACTTCCAAATAAAAGTGAGAGTATTGGGTTAACAAGGCGTAGTAACATATGTAGTTAGCAGTGAATGGACAAGGGAATCACATTCTGAATTTACTAAATGCCATCGTCTCAGTCCCTGTTGGCTGATCTGGTATTCTGGCTTCATTTCATGCAACATTGATTTTGATATTACAAATTATGCTACACACTGAACTTACATCATCATAATTAAAGTCTCGTCCCAACTTTGCACCTGCATGTGAAAATATAAAATATCTACAGAAATATTCAGATGAGAACCATCCATACGAATACGATTCCCATGTGGGTTCACAATTTCTGAATCATACCACCTAACATCAACTGTGAACAACAGAAAAGACTTAAAAGTATAAGAGCTTACTTCATGTTTGTCCATGTCGATTCATGTACTTCAAGCCTGTAAAACAAACAAGCATACTTATAAAAACAAACAACAATAATAAAAATTATACATATATGCCCAAAAGATTGTTAGATCACATGTCCAAAATGTTCAGCAAGTTCGTTACAACTTCCAACTAGAACCATAAACCAATATGTCCAAAAGACTAGCAAATTTCAATAAGAAAACTAACCCAAGTTAACGCTTTAGTCAGCCCATATGTTCCTACACAAGACCCAAAAAAATGCTAAACAACATGTCCAAAAAGATTAGCCCTAATCAACTACTCTTAATCATACTTCAACCGTCCATTAGCCCAAATCAGGCTACAATGACCAACTTAGTACAAAGAGGCGTTGATTCAGGCCTGAGCCCAATTAAATACTAGTTATAAGAAAAAACTGGAACAGGATTCACTCTCAACCTCCAAAAAAAGTTAGCATACAAAGACTTCCAAGTGAACCCCTTCATCCTCCTCCTTTCTTCGGGCTTGGAACCGATAATGCAAAGGCTTTCTTAAGCTTGCATTGGCGGAGTTAAAAAGGGGTGGTTTGAATAATCTCACAAGCCTGTAAAACAAACAAGCATACTTATAAAAACAATCAACAATAATAAAAATTATACATATATGCCCAAAAGATTATTGGATCATATGTCCAAAATGTTCAGCAAGTTCGTTACAACTTCTAACTAGAACCATAAACCAAAAGACTAGCAAATTTCAATAAGAAAACTAACCCAAGTTAACGCTTTAGTCAGCCCATATGTTCTTACACAAGACCCAAAAAAATGCTAAACAACATGTCCAAAAAGATTAGCCCTAATCAACTACTCTTAATCATACTGTAACCAATAAAAAAAATCATCATAAACCAACCCTTAAACAAAATACCTCACACCATCATCAACAACCAACCCTGCTTCAATTGATTTGGGGTCTATTATAGAAACCTCATTCTTCAACTGTAAATGACATCAATAGTGGCATGAAGGCAAAAAATAAAAATAAAAGTACAAAGCATTGGTACTCACAAATATGCAATAGAAACTCATTTACAAGAGATTTAAAAAAAAAAAAAGCATTCCCAAAAGAACATTCAGTCAGTACCAACCAATTAATGACACCTTTATAACAGTTTTGGCAGCACTTTTCCTAGTGCAAGTAAAAAACCAAAATCCCCTTAGGATTTGAACTAGGATTAAAACAAAAACACCATTTGAAAGCCAACCAAAAATGACAACCAGAGAGTGCCGATTTAATTATTCAATACATGTGTTCATCAAAATGATACACACACATAAAGCTAGATTCTACACTCATGATCGTGTTATAACTCTTGCAGCTATGACACCTAGTTACAGCTGTGGATAATTAATACATCAATTCAACATTTCTCTTTGCAGCAGAAGCTAGATCTACAGCCAAATTTGAGGACAACTTTATTCTTACAGTGCATCAAGTTAAGATGATGTTGCAAAAAAATGAGGTCACAGCTTTGAATATTCATCTATCTATTACAAGCATATGAAGTAGGCTAATTGATAAGGTAAACTAAAGAAATATCATTGATGATGAATTTTAATTGAATTTGAGTACTTGACAGATGATATCTCAAATAATTCAACCAACCAACTACCCTTTAAATCCCAGTTAGTCTTTGGCAATTATCAACCATTTTGATCTGTTACATTATAAGCCTGCTAATGATGATGATGATAACACAGCACTCCAGAAACAAAGCTACTTGTTTGATTTTATTGCCTTGTACTAAAACATTGATGTGAATGTGCATAATATTGTTATATCAGAAACTGTACTAAGCTTCCATGATTGACAAAAAAAAAAAATTATAGGATCGATGAGCTCATGGCCTCGTGGTGTGCAACCTTGAAATGAGCACACAATCTTTTTACCCTTGCCATCATTGCGCTTATATCGAAACTCCCCACATTCCGGACAATTTTCAAGATTCTCATTTTCTTTCCTGAAAAGCACGCAATCATTCTTACAAGCGTGAATGGATTTGTATCCCAACCCCAGTTCACGTAAGAATTTCTTTGCTTCATAAAGGGAACATGGAATCATCTCACTCTCTGGTATAACATCCTTCATTATCATCATCACCATGTTGAATGCCTTATTGCTCAAGTTATTCAACACCTTTACATGCAGCATCTTAATGACAAATGACAACAATGTAAACTTTGTGCAACCTGGATATAAGGCACGCTGGGCATCTTTCAACAATTTTTCAAAGTTCTGGACATTCTCCCGCCCAACACTATCAAAATCGTGGCCAAATCCAAGATCCCCAAAATCATCGTCCATAAAACCCCCCCTGTATATGTCTTCCAGAAGTTCGGGCAACTCATCATGAGGATTGTCTTCTGTGTCAGAGATTCCACCATGAACACTTCCCCCCTCATTGTCGGAATCATCATCATGTACACCCTCTACATTCATAGGCATTGGCTCCCCGTGGAGTATCCATGCCGTGTAAGAAGTCATGATTCCGTTAAACAACAAATGTTCTTGGACGGTGGGATAAGTATGCAATTCTACATTCATGCATCTCAAACACGGACACCAAATCTTACTATGCTCACCCATATGTTCACTGGAAAATTTAATAAACGACCTCACCCCATTTCTATACTCCGGTCGAAGTTTATTCCTGCAATTCATCCAAGTCTTGTCCATATTTGGTGACCTACAACATCACAGTTAAATGTAGTTTTATTCTATTCTAATCTTAAAAATCACACATTATTGGTGTTAAAGAAATAAAAATAACCAGTCCTCAGAATAAGTGGAACATAAAAGCATTTATATGGAGTATGCACAGCATGAAAAACTGTTTGCAGGAACATCTATGCTAATAATACAATGCCCTTAAGATCACAAAATACAATAAAAGTCTGTTCTATTTTTCTCCATCTTAACTAATGATGTCTTTACTTCTAATCTGGAAACCATTATCTGAATGGTTCAGATATGAAACCGTTGTGAGGACATGTAATTAAGTTCACTTTGCTTTCCTTTTAGTATTGTTGTGAGGACAAGTCAAAAAAGTTTGCTTTTCTTTCCTTCCATTTTTTACTTGAACAAGAAAATTTAAATGGATTTCTTAGAGTAGTTTCATGTGTTTTCTTTTCTGTTTGCTTTTCATGTGGAAACTTCAAGTTTTTTTTATTCATATCAACATTGAAATTTTGGACAATTGAATACAATACTTTATCCATGTAAGAACTGTCCACACATAGGGATAGTGTGGCCGTGTCTGTGGTGTGCACTTGAAGCCATGTGAACCAAAAGGTGGGTTTAACCAATTAAGGGGTGTGGAGTGAGAAGATGGAAAGAGAGCAATATTTAAACCTAGTGGTGTGCAAACTATCAACTCCTTCAAATCATTCTAACCCCTGAAGCCTAGCCCTCACAAATCACATTATTTAGGTGACCCTAATGGGTGATTGGATGACATTCTCCCATCAAGTCCCAGCTTTAAGTTTGACTGCCTTTCTAATTGTCCATTCAAATATATCAAAGTGCTGGTCTGATCTTTGGGGCACAAGTCATTTATGGCGGGACCCAGCACATTTGCACATGAATGAGAACAATACAAAGTCTTTCTTTTGGATGAGATCAATCGTAAAGATGAAAAAGGAAAAAAACAAAGCCCTGTCCCTTAGACAAAGCCTACTGGCCCTCGCTTTTAAAATCTACAAGTAACATCCAAATGTGGGCACCACTTGAGATCAACACCACAAAATGATCAACACCACAAAATCTATCTACACCACCCAATGATGGTTCTCTACCTTTTGGGTCTAAAATCTAAATTTAGTTTTTGCAGAAATCAAGAAATGAGAACCCCCAAAGAATGTTGGTGCTTGAACAGAAAAGAAAAGGAATCAGATTCCTTGGGAAATATTTTCATTTCTGCAAAAAATGCTTTCCACAAACATATAGAAGGAGAGACAATATTGTTGGACTTTAGAGAGTGTGGACCAAACAATGGGAATCAAACAACTAAATCCAATGTGCAAAATAATCACTGATTCATATGATTTGCAGCTGGTGGTCCATGTGAAGTGCGATGAGATGAATGGTCCAAGCCATGCAACATCAGGCCACATGTTCAAGTTCAATGGAGGGGAATAAAAGATCCCACATGCTCAGCTTAGATTTTTCCGCAACATTAAATTACCTTGAACTGGTGCTACTGTAATTGTTGATGATTGGCGTGTAACAGTTTGCGTTTGCTCTGCTCCACACCTTGCATTTTGCAGAGAGAGCAACTATTTGTAATCAAATGCTTCTATCAGGCAAAACTACCACAGAAGAAAAAGGAAAAAGAAAAGAAAGAACAAGGATATAGAGAGCTGCAAATGTGGCATTAAAATGTGAAACTACAAGACCAAGGTAGTATGTCTCAGCTGATCTCAGATCCCTGTAGTAGGCTTTTAAATCATGCACACAGGTCCTAAATCTTAAATTCATTCTGGAACTCATGGATGATCAACAGTCAGTGATGGGTGCCTGAAAGATTGCGAAAGAAATAGCATGCCACTCACCAATGCAGCATTACATATTACTGCAGCGAAAGTCCGTCGATGAGGATCTGAAATGGATCTGCTATATTGAAATGGTTGAGACTGTAAGCCAGGTATTGCCAGATTGGAGTTTACAAGCCTTATACTTCTACCACCCTGAGAAACTGCTTTGCCTGCACACCAGTACTTCAAACGGTAAGATACCAGACTCGCATGGCCCGCCAATTCTCAAAACAGCACATCATGTAATCTTTAAATATATATTTGATAGAGAGACAATGATATGCTTGATAAATAGAGAAAGACATCAGTGGCTACTTCTTAAAAGAATGAAGGAGATAATGAAAACTGTGTAAACCACCAAATTATCAAACTTGTGAGCGGTATGATGAAAAATTTGTTGAGAGAATAATCAAACAACATCTAAGAATGAGTTTATACCAGGAAGGCCCTGTACAGATAGATGGCAAAAGCTATTTTTTCTTAAGATGTCTCCTGAAAAAAAAAAAAAAAAAGTTTAAGAGCAAAGGAGGAAAAAAACTCGAGTCTACTTCCATATAGAGTTAGTACTCTACCAATCCCACATTGATGGAATTGGAAACTGGAATTGATGAATTGACGATGATCTTTATCAATCTAGAAAAGGGTTACAATATGGTACTGGGGAAAACAAAAAAAACATTGCAAAGGTCTATATTGAAATTATACAATTCACTTATGAGGAGGAGATAGTAACAAGCATGGAACTGTGTACAGGGGTGATCAAATATTTTACATGTAATATAGTTTTTAGTATTTGTCTCATTCATTCAGACACTCAACAAACTGCAACTATGATTGTCACTTCGGTAATATATATTTTTTCGGCTGAATTGTCACTTCTGTAATATAGTAAAGTCGAAGCTAGACAAAGGGCATAATATACAGCATTTCATACTAAGAACGGTATATATTTACTTTCTGATACACAATTAAATGCAATCATTATGCAGCCACTAAAATTGTGGTCAACGTATGAATACAATACGTCACAGCCAGCAGCGCCAACAAAAGTTCTTCCATAACCTGTCAGCTTGGCATTAGCTGAATGATCTGGAGCAGGTAGTTTGTTATCCACAATATTCAAAACAGATAGGCTCAGTGCAAGCAGTTCTCATCAACTTATAATCATTCATTTCAATCTTTGCATTCTACCATGCATGAAAGAGGGGACATCTCAATCGATCATTCAGAAAATTGGACATTATTCATAAGCCGCCTTTTGTTATTATTTTACGTGCAGAATCAGAGAACTTATATTGGAAAATAGCATCAACTTCAAAATCTTGGAATGAATATGATATTGTAAGTCAGATCCAGTAGAATCTCTAACATTGAAGCTACCTAATCATCTTACTCTCATGTAAGGAAAGAAAGTGTTTTGTCATAAAGATGTGGTTTTGCATCATCTAAAGATTAAGGGAAAACAGATTGTGAATGAAGAACTATATTCATTGTGATAAAATTAAGCTTTTTTAATTTTTATTGGGATTTTGTTATGCCTTCTTACATAGATCATACATAGCATAGTTTATTGTACATTGCTAGATAAATGTAAGGAAGCCTTCTGTGCTCGATAGACAAGAAAAAAAAAAATAAACGGAAAGAAAAAGAACAATACAATATGATGAGTTCTTTGATTCTATAGACAGATTCTGCACCCTTATCATGTGATCCATGTCATGGGATCCATATCAAGGGCCTGTGATTGATGTAGATATCCTGTGGAATTATCAACTTTCTACTTATCATAGTGGTAAAATTTTATGTTGTAAATTTTCTTGGTTTTAAATTATGTCTGGAACATCACTATGCATATCCACTTGCACCCAATATCTTACACTTTGCTGAGTTTCCTTTCTTATATACAAACATTAATTTTGTTGGATAAACTGAAGTGATTGTTTGTGAATCTTGGGTTGGTTACAGGTGGCAACAAATAATTAAGATGGAATTGCCAACAATTTGTGCTTATTCTTTTTTTCCTCTGGTAGGAATAGGATACCAAAGTGGCTGCCTCAGCAGGGCTCAAACTCTAGATAATTAGAAAAAGTAAATGGCAACTGAACATCTATCCATATCCAGGCCAGGATCCCGGTTATAAAATCTAACTAGATTTGGGTCAGAAAAAATCATCATGGCAAAGGTTTTCAAGGGACTTCTTTTCATTCAAACAAAAAGCAAAGGAACTCAGAAGATTGATTCAGTCATGGGTTCTTGAAGGTAGTGTTTACTTCTTCATGAGCAACTCAGAAGATTGATTCAGTCAGAAAAAAAAAAAGAAAAAAAAAACTTCATTGGCCCTTTTCTTGTAAGAGAAAGCTAATATTTTGAATAACCTGAGATCACATTTTTCTTCTTATTTTCCTCTTTGAGCAGTGAAGATCTATTCTTCACCATAGCTCAGAGTTTACAAGAAAATCACATAACACCGAATGAATCCAAAATGAGGAAGCCCATGATCTGCAAACGTCTACATATACAAATAGCACGATTGTGAATGTAAAATGATAAGGTAAAAATCAAATAAAATATGCAGTCTCATGTATGAAAGATCATTAGCACCGACCATTGTGAAAGAACCGACGACCTTCGAATCTATTCAGATCCGAGATCAATGTTACAACATGAAACATCCCCCCAAATCCATTCTCTCATCCAAAAAAAAAATCCCCAAATCCAAATCCAAAACCCCACAAAGACAACAAAAAGAAAAAACCAGAATAAAAAATTAAAAAAGATATATATCTCCTTGGAGATCTGGAGGTCTCTATGAGAGGAGAGGGTGCACGTGCAGGGGAAGTGCTGAGGGATGCGATGGTGATGCAGAGAGGAGGGAGAGAGGCTCTTACCTGTGAATGGGATGAGTTCTGCGTGTGGAGGGAGAAGAGGAAGAGATGATGGGGCTCTGCGCTGGTGGTGGTGGTGCGGTCTGCGCTTGGAGGAAGAAGGGGCGATAGTCCGTGGGCGTGAGAGAGATGAAGAGCAGAGAGACTAGAGAGGGGGGCTGCCTCTAAGATGGGTCTGCACAGGGGGTTGCGAGAGGGACGGGGGGGGGGGGGGGCAAGATCGAGAGGGAGAGGAGGTGATGGTGCTGCGATGTCTGCGTCTTCGTTCCGCTGTGAGAGAGAAATGGAAGAGTTCAGCTCTGTTCTTTCTTTTCAGTATACTTTCATTTCGTCGCTAATAGCTCAAAAAAAAAAAAAAAAAACCGCCAAGATAGTCCGCGCGTCCCAAAATTTATGCATTCCGCGACGAAATAAATTAGTTGCGGAATATTATAAAGGGATTCTGCGGTGACATATTTTTGTCACAAAATTTCTTTAATAAAACATAGTGTAGATGATTTAGCGATGAAATAAACTCGTCGCAAAATAAATAATTTCGTCGCCAAATTTATACATCTTCATGGCGCCAGTCCCATTTATTGGCGCCAAACTTTTCGCGACAATATTTAGCGTCGATTAAAAATTATCGTCGTTAAATCATTTGTATTTCCATTTTAGGCGACGAAATGAATTTTTCGTCGCGAAAACCAATATTTAGTGACAAATTTTCAAATCGTCGCTGAATATTCGCCGCGAAAAATGATTTTTGTTATAGTGAGTGATTTAGAATTTCAATAACCGGAGGCCCCTATAGATTTCCACTAAGCCTTGCTCAAGAGAATGTGAGTGAGACAAGTGGACCTAAACTCGTCAAACGTTGACTTAAAGGGCATGTTTCTTTAACGGAATGCAATAATTCACGTCTAGAAAATTTATAGATTTTTCAAAAGTTGTCCCTTGGTTGGAGTTCCTAAATCATCCTCATAGGTGGAGTGGAGGATTTGCAAATAATAAGAAGGTTGGAATTATGAGAATTCCAAAAATCCTATTTTTTTCTTATTAGAAACTTTAACAAGATTTTGGCACGTTGGGGGGTTAGTGGAGCCAATGTCATGGCTTGTCTCGTGGCATTTACAAATGCGACTTCAATTTTTTGGAATCCCAAGATTTCAGCCAAATAAAGTCTCAAATAAGCTTTGGAATTCCTGACATTCCAACCTGTCAACTGTTGCTAGAATTTCTGGATGACAAAATATGAGGAGGAATTAGGAATTAATCATCTTGAAGAATTTAGAAATTCTCCAAGATACCAATAAAGAAACAAGCCCAAAGGGTATTTAAAACTTTTCGGGTGGCTGAAATTTAAAAATCTAACAAGAAAACAATATGGGATTTTTAAATGTCAAAGAACAAGTCATCACATCATATCTTTAAATTTCTAACCTCACAAATTTCTATCAACACTTTTGTGAAAGAAACAGGCCCTTTGCTTGAATGAGTCAAGCATTAAACTTATAACAAAACCCACGTTGTATTTATCAAAGGTGTTGATCTGAAAAGAGTTATTGAGTTGATAGAAACTCTGTCTATGAACATTTTGTGGTGCTCGACTGAAGTAAACAACATGAGTGCTTCATGCAGCAAAACTAACGGTTTACCTTAATTGTTTTCTCATGGGGTTGGTTCATGGATCCTAGCTTCATGAGGCAAAACCAACACTTGACCTTAAATTGTGTGATTAGCCGGGTGAAAATCTACAAGTGACACAATGTGCCACTATGGCCCATTTGATGATTTCTTTGTTTTGTGTTGGTATTTAGTTATAATACCTATGCAGGTCTTTTTCTTTTCATTTTTATTGTACTTTTCTCAAATCTTTAATATATTTTACCGCTACCGATAAGACTTTTTTTTTTTCATTTTTATTATACCTTTCTCAAGTCTTTAATATATTTTTACGGTTGTCCATACGAACAAATTTTTGTGAAAATTCTTGATGCATCATTACCCATCTGCAGTGTGGCACCTGTGCCCAATCGAAAAGTGTAGACATGGTATTGGTAGGTAAGGCCTTGAAAAAGCCTTGGGACTTAAAAAAACCTAGAAGGGGCGAATTGGGTTACGAGCAAACACAGCCTCTTTGTCTATGCATTGGACCCAGTCTATGATCGATGAAGTGAGGACACTAACACCGGGCTGTTATTGATGATTCTACTCACACCAGAGGGAGGTCACGAAATATCTTGTGATCCCATTAACGCGCACATTCATGTTACTTTCTTGAACTTATTAGTTTTTGGAAAGTCTCACATCTCACATGGCCTAAATAATATGCTTGACATGTCTTAATATACATGTATGGGCATTCCACTTACCAACTTAAGCTTTTAAGTTGGTTTATGGTGTATTACATGATATCAAAGCGGGTTCGATCCTGTTGCTCTAGTGTAGCTCACGTGTCAGGCCCGTCCATGAAATCTGTTGAGCCTACACGTGAGGGGGAGCGTTGGGAAGTCCCACATTCCACATTGCCTAAGTAATATGCTTGACATGTCTTACCACCTATTAGCTTAAGCTTTTGGATTGATTTATGGTTTATTACAATTAGGAAACTAGCAACAAACGCCCATGCTAAACCTGAGCCAAAACAAAGATATAATAAATTATTAAAATAATTAAAACTAAAAAAGAAGAATCCACTATTATTGTTTTTAAGAATTCTTAGAAGAAAATAAAGTGGAAAAAGGACCTTAAGATTTTATGGTAAAAGAAAAAAATTATCATGAAAAATAATAATGAGAATCTTGTAATATCACATCTATAAAATCTTTGTAAATTGAGAAATGCATAGGTTGAAACTCCCCACTAAAAAAGAGAAAATTCTGGATGAAAGCAAAAAGAAAAAATGATATCATTCAAAGAAGGAAAAAAAAATGAGAAAAGAAAAAAAATATGCATCCATTAATATTAGTCATAAGAAATGCATTCAAAATTTTGTTACCCAATATTGCTAATTTCAAAGCCCAATGAATTCAACTCCTTTGATGATAGGATCATCGAGACCTCATAAATGGAGTTTTTGCTGCCGTCAAATTGATTACGTCTGAAAAACATATAAAAATAAAGAAAATAGTAAAAGAAATTTCAAGGTTTATGGTGGATAGTACTCTCAAACCCATTATCAAACCCGAGCAAGACGGACTATTTAATCAAAGAAATTTCAAATGTCATCGGTAATCAAAGAACATGGGACCATTGCCCACTATCGTCATCCCAATAAAAATCGACGCCTTGTGCTGCTATGCTCAAGGAGGCCCCGTCAGGCCAATTTAGCATGTATGGGCAAGGCTCAGAGCTTTTAAATTTATTTGAAATTAGTTGAGTATTTTACTTCAAACATTCTTTTAAAATTAGAAGAATAAACCCATAATAAAAAATAAAATTAAAAAAAAACAGCACAAAAATACAGCATGAAAACATAAGTGCATAAACAATCCAATGATAGAAATAGTTTAGAAGAAACAAATAAAATCATGGAAACTCAATGCCTAAAAATCAAACATTGAAACCAAGAAATAAAAAAAAAAACCATAAATCCATGAAAACCTATCAAAATAGAAAGAAAAATAAAATAGGACTATGATAAAAGGAAAAAAAAATCATTAAACACCAAAAAATACTTAAAAAAAGAAATGTATAGAAATTGTACATTTAGTGTTTTTAAATTTATGAGATTTGATTATATAGGCCTCATACATATAATATTGATTGCATCATTAGATATTCTTCACATTATATTATATATATTAAAGCAAAGGGGGAGGTGGGCTATGAGGGGTGCCACTGCAGCAATCCAATCATTCTCCTTTCAAATAAATATGGAAAAAAAAATCTAGAGTGCTTTAAGGTGCCATGTCATCATATGCCACAATTTTTTCTCCAAAAAAATCTCTTTATCCATATCCTCTATCTCATAAAGTCTATCAATCAATATCCCTTAAAATCTCTCTATTTTGCTACAATTATTCTCTCTCAACACCATCTATTTTCCATCCTTTCAACATTGCCATCTTTTTATTTTAATATTTTGGGCCCACCTTTCTACAATTCATATTGATAAATTTTTCATTAAAAATATCATTTTCTTTTTGTTTCCAAACAAAGCTCTGCTCTATTCAAAGATTGTCACATGTGAACGAAAACCGGACCTGACCTTGTGGCAGGCTATCTCATGGATGGACTTGTAATAAAAATGTTTTGAGGTTGGAGTTTTTTTGTTGAATCTTATGGACATCATTTCCTGATCTGATTATATTAACATATATGACCCTAGGTTTGACCCACCATAAATTACACTTTCGTGGGTCCACATGGACTCATAATTAAGCTCATAATTAAGAGATATATACATCGATCCAATGTGGGCCAATTATTACTGGGATCAAATAACACTAGCATGTGGTTTTGCTGTCTCATGATTTATGGCTTTTAAAGTTAAGATGTTTATACTTTTTTTTTTTTTTATAAATCTAGAGCTAAAAACTGGTTTGATCAGTTCTAACAAAATTCTCTTTTCTATATCTTCTTTAGTAATTATTGTTGTTATTATTATTTTTATGTTGTTGTTAAATGGATTTTTTTAGCTTTATCTTTGTAATAGTTTATTGTAGTTGTTGAAATGAAGAGTATTATAGAAATGAAGAGTATTATATAGACACGGGGGCACAATTATAGTTACACGTAGCTATCATACCATAACAATGTAATATGAAAGAATCTTTAAATTATATTGACGATTTAATAGAAATAAGGATCCACCATCTATTTAATACTAAATGATGACATTATTTTCATCTTCGCGTCATATGCTATATTTTTGATAGACCTACAACAATAACTGTTAACTAATTGAGTGGTAATAGAAGTTCTAATGATAATATCAAGATTATAGAAATCATGATAAATTAAAAGATTGTTATCATGACAATATATAGCATGATAAAATAGTTTAAAGAGGATTTAACTGAAAAAAACACTTAATGTGCACGTGTTACGCAATCAAACACTTTAGCAAGTGGTGCACCAATTAGAGCAATTGGGGTCAATTTTCATTTTTTTTTTTTTTTTTACCTATTTGGCACATCATCTGCGCCGACCTTATTTACACTTCATAAGGTCGGTGCCGACCTTATTTACACCAAAAGTTGTAATTTTTCCAGAAAAAAACTCTAAGTCAGGGTTGGTAATGACCTTAATAGTGTAAAATAAGGTCATCATCGACGCAAGTTTCCTATTTTTTTGACCAAAAGTTGTAACTTTTTTTAGGCATTTTCGAAAAAAAAAAATTCTAAGTCAGGGCCGGTGATGACCTTAGCAGTGTAAAATAAGGTTATCACTGACGCAGATTTCTTATTTTTTTTGACCAAAAGTTGTAACTTTTTTCAGGCATTCTGAAAAAGATTCTAAGTCAAGGTCAGTGATGACCATAGCAGTTTAAAATAAGTGATACAGCACCGGTGATGACGCTATATAAATTTGAAAAGAAAAGATCCTAAGGAAGGGGACCAATACATTTACATCAAAAGGCTCCTATGTGATTCAAATACAACATTTTAAATACAAACAAAAACATTTTATGCATTCAATTGACATTCAATCAATCCATCAACATCCCATATACATTTACTTAAATTGCCTGCACATCTCCTAAGTTTAAAGTTACAAATTGACAACATCCACAACATAACCATACTTCAATTATAAGTTACATTAGGATCAATATCCAAGAACACATGTAGCACAATAAGTGAAGAGGGAGGTTCACTATAAGCCAGGAGGCAAGACCGAGAGTAGAGTGAGGTTAAGATAGAGCACTCAAACATAACCACTCATGCTAAAAATGACAGTTTGAATAACATTAGCCATAGATCGAAAGGAAATTCAATTGATTAATGGTTGTGTGGAAGAGAGTATACCAAACCACGTTCGATAGCGACGGAAATGTGATGCTCTTGCTCACACAAAAGTTGGGCTGATTGTGCATTTGAGGTACTAGCCTCGTTGTGGGGTAATTCGTTCTTGCTTGTATTCTCTTTAGACATTTATGTATATCCAAATTATACATGATAACATTGAATGTAATGAAGGCAAGCATACATAAAAAATGTTCACAAGACGAAAATAATGAACACTAAAAATTTCATGCTTAAATGGAATAGTGAACACTAAAAATGTACATTTCATAACAATCCAATATTAGAGATAGATTGCGCACACTTGAAGTAAGAGATAAACAGTTTTATCTAACACCACAATAGTTAAAGTTCATGTAGGGTGAATTATTGACTTTGCAAGTAAGTATAGGATGTATTATCGGTTATTTGCAACCAACTACATTTGTTAATATTACTTATTAATTGCATTGTATAAAAAATATGCACTAAAAAATTGGTGTATCTCCAATTTTTACTCTCTTCACAATTTTCGTATTACAAATTTAGTTGGTTGCTAACCCGTGCTCAGCATAGATTTCTCTTTGCTAGTAAAGTATGAGACCAATATCATTCTAGTTAAATTATCCTAAAATTTTTATTTTATAACCTTTATCTTTGCATATGAACCATTCCTTTGATAAATGGTCTGATTAAAAAGAGTCTCATTATTGTTCAATGGTGGTTCCCTGATAACAGTTTCAGACGTAGTTCAACTAAAATGTGGTTTCATAAAGGAACTAGTGACCATTTTTGGAACACGAAATGGCCTAGTTTTTTGTCACTTGACTAAGACATGTTTTCCATATGGATCTCATGCATTTGGGCTGCATCAATGAGGCAGGTTTTGGCAACAGACAAAAAGACCAATCAAATAAAAGGAAACTAATCAAACCATAATCTCAATTTAATTACAGATCCAACTGAACACCAAAAAACAGAATGAATCTATTATCTTAGAGCTTTGGGACCAAAATCAACTCAATCCATTTCACAAAAAAAGAAAAATGAGTAAGGAGAACAAATTCATTCTAGCTGCCAAAGACGGTAACTGCTCCGGAACCATCGGCCTTCTCAACTCAGAAAACCCCAAATTCAGAATCCTACAAACCCTAGTTCATTCAAACGAATAATCTATAAACCCCACAACGAAGTTGAAGCCCATGTACCATGTACTTCGATATCGTATGCGGGATGACAGGAGAACCAAAAGGAAAGAAAATACAAAAACATAGAGAAAGACTAAAAAAATGAAAGGAAATAGATACATCTGCAGTCAAGATAGAAAAAATGGATGATGGAAAAACCGATCGGAAGCAAAGAGATGCAGTTGAGGAGGAAGTTTGAAGCCTAGTGTAGGTGGAAATGACAACAACCACGCAGGAGCACTCATCTAAGGTCGGTCTTGGCGGTAGTCTGGGAGAGAGAAGAAAAGAATGAGAAGAAACAGGATCTCAAGCCCTAATAGGATTCACAGACATGGTCGGCACCGACCTTCTGCAGTGTAAATAAGGTCGGCGCCAATGATGTGCCAAATAGGTAAAAACAAATGAAAATTGGATTCAATTGCTCTAATTGGTGCACCACTTGCTAAAGTGTTTGATTGTGTAATACGTACGCATTAAGTGTTTTTTCCGGTTAAATCCTCTAGTTTAAAAAGTTGATGTCATGTGATATTATCTAGATAAATTCAAAATGTTGGCAGAATTAACAACACTACGACGCGAAGAGTAGCCAATGACAAGGCTTTGGTCTGTTATTCCGGTCCAGTGTGGCACCCATATGGGTTTTTGGTCTTTACCCTCAATCAAGGGGTCCAACTTTGTAGAAAGTACTGTGTTGAAGTCAACATCCACCCTCACTTCTGAGTGGTCATAATTGTGGTCAAGCCCAAGTCTTTGCCCTTGCCCTCGCCATAAAACTATTATTGTGCCGTTTTCTATCACCAATTGGTTTTAGGATAAATGGTAGCTCAATGAGGGTGTAAGATCCTACAAGTGGTATCAGAGCCTGGTAGGTCAGGTGTGCGGCAGATTATAATTGTGGTTGAGCCTTCGCCCTTTATCATAAAACTATTGTTGTGCCGTTTCCTATATATTGGAAATGTTTAGAAAATAATTTAGGAATGGTTGAACAGTAACAAGTGTTATACTTTCACTTAACCTCGCAATCGGCATGCAGTAAGCAAACCCAAATTGACATGATTATGATTTTAGAAAATCTACAAAAACTGTCTCAAAAAATACAACCAGTATCAGTTTCGTGGGAGATTATCCATTTTTTTTTCATTGTTTTTTTTTTTTTTTTTTTTTTCCATTCCAATGATGCAATTGAGAAGGTGGTTTAACTGGCTTGCGAATATTAATAGGACTAAACGTTTTCTTCCTTGGTCAACGAACACAGGAATCCGGACTCATATCATAAAGTGTGCCAAAAATTTTAGAGAATCCAAGAGATTCAGAATATCTCGGATAGATATCCAAAGATATGCAAATATAATATCAAATCAGCAGGATTTTCAAAAGTCCAATCATTTAGAGACCAGATAATTCTATAATGCAATCATCTGTTTTTATTGAAACGAGCCATGTGTTTGCAGACTGATTTAACTCATGCCAGCAACAAAGGCGCAGGCTACAAAAGTAGGAATACATTTAGAATTAAAGCAAGAAAAAAGATATTACTTGATTGAAATAAAGAGTATCATAGACACTGGTGCACAAGTATAATTGCACATAATTGTCATACCATGATAATGTAATATGAAAGAATCTATAAACTAAAAATTTATGAAATAAGTATGTTTATGCAAAAAAAAAAATAATGAATTCTGCTTTAAACATAAAGGTGAATAATAAATAATGGGAGATGCTCTTATAAGAGATAAATTCTCACTAAACCATAACAACATTTCAAAAAATAAATTCAACATTAAACCCAAGAAAAATCTAAAAAAGCATAAAAAAGAATAAAAAAATAAATAGGTAATTACTTTGGAAAGTAAGCTCCTCCTTATCTACATATATAACATTGTCTGAAATACTGTTTTCGTGTGGCTTTGCAAAACTCAAAACATCAAATTCTCACTCTTAAGTCCAAACAAAATTTGTGTGAAAAACTGCATGTTTTCCTATATCGTTTTTTCATTTATCTTATATATTACCAGTGTACATTTAACTAATCCTTTCGCAAAACCATCCCTAACTAAACAATCCATCATCATCATCATCAATTCATCATCTTAGCCTCATCCCATTCTTCAGACAATGCATTATTACGAATTGGTTCCAACAATATGGAGATCCCTGGTTGACTTGGATGACACTAGGGGTGCAACTCCGGGTCGGCTAGTATTGGATCTATCCAAGTTCCATCTCTATATTATGTAGGTAAATTTTGTAGGGATCATCATGGGTCACTGCACTCTGGCCCATTTAGGGCCCGCCCCTGTGCACACCCTATGTAGATTGGAACTTGATCCGATATACATTATGTCATAACACATTTTATCTCAACTCATGTTGAACTGTAAATTGAGTAGCATGAAGGACTCAGCAATTCATGAGCCTACTTCAAGGAGAAAGAAATATGTGCATGTGCCCTGAAAATAGAAATATAAAAAAAAACAAATAGAAAATGAATGGAAAAGTACCAAACTGTTAAACTACCAAATTGTTTAAATGGGTTTATGTATGCAAGTGGGCCATAAACCAACCCATTTAAATAGGTCATGTGGTTGTGTGGGCTGACTTTAATTGATCTGTTTTTATTGGGGTCAGGTTCTCTTAATCCATGGTTGACCTGTACGTATTGCTGTCCTATTATGGGGTCAAGTGGGATGAGAGATTTTAGGAAGTATTAGAATAGTGACAGAGATTTTAGGGGATGTAAACCGTTAGAATAAGGAGAGAGATTTTAGGGGATGCAGATCTCTTATCTCTTAATGAAGAGAGAGAATTTTTAGGCTTTGATGAAGGGGACAGATTTTAGAGATTGAGCCAAGTAAGGCCCCACTTGAGAGGCAAAGACTTTCTCACTATTTTCTAAAGTGATTTTTCTTAAAAGAGAATAATTGGGTGCTGAGGTGGCACCCCCACAGCCCACCTCTCATATTGCTTTAATATATATAATATATAATTAGATCAAAAGGGCCTATGTAGCCCTTTCAAATTCACGGCCCTTTCCTCTCCAATATTCTTCCAGAATACTCTCATTTACCATTTTACAGTCACTGTAACTCCCTTCTCTTTCACTTTTTCTTCCTTTTTTCTTTTTTTTTCTTTTGTTATGGGTTCTTGTAACACCTCGACCCCACTTAAGTGTAATTTACACCTAATTAATCTTGATTAGGTGACTAATGGTTGTTTTGGATGGATTTAGGTAGATGATATTGGGGTTTTGACCAAATCAAGTAGAAGTATGACCTTTTGAATAATTTGGGTCGAGCATATATTTCAGTTTTGCACGAATTCTTGGATGACATTGCATAAAGCGTCTATAGTACATCAATTCTCGTGTTTTGACCCAGACATTTGGAGCCCGACTTGGATCCAGATTTGACCCAAACCACACACACACACAAAAGATAGGGGTTGCAATTGCCTTCCTCTGACATTTTTTATACTGAAATAATCAAAATGTTTGAAGGAGTAAATGTGAGATTGATGTCAAATCATGAAAAAGGTTAATGTCAATATTTTGTTTAGTGTCCCTGGGAGCTATCAGATCAATGGTCGTTGTGGTCACAATTACTGGCTTAAGGTGGGGCCTCAATGCAATTTTATATTGGTTGGATGGTGATAGAGTAGGTTAAAAAATAGGCTTAATGTAATTTTGTCAAGTCCGGTTCAGTCCAAAGCCTCAACGGGCGGAACACCTGCCGTGGAATGAGCTTGCAGAGTCAATTTTCAATGTGTTGCTACTTCTAAGTTCTACCCAAAAAAAAAGTGCTGCTGCGAATTTGAAACCATAACAGTCATTAGGCCCAAGGTCAAAATCATGAGAAGGGTCAATTTGCAATTTTAGGATGGGAAATGGGTGTCCTTGGGTTTGGGTTCTAAGAATTTGCAACCATAGTTCATAGCATGCCCTTGGCATGAAGACCAGTGATTTTGGCTAAAAGTTGTGGGCTAAGTGCTTCTTAGACGCTTTATCCAAAAGAGCAAGCCCAGCCATAAATGATGGCTTTGGATTCCTCTTTGTATGCCAAGTTGGTGATGAAATGTCTTTGGGCTTCTCTTTTCCATGGCAAAATGATCTCTCTCACAGGTATATGGGGTGGGATTGTGAGGGTGACTCTTCAAGAAAACTTTCGATGGAGAGGATTGAATAAAATGTACACAAGATGGTGAGACTTCACAGTCACCGACATGGGATAGGTTTTAGGTAGGAAAGCTATGTTTTTATTTTTCCTTTTTGTTTTTTCCTGGTCTTCGCCGGGCTGCGCAGGGGCTCATCTCAATCTAATCCCACCACCTGCCCGTAGAAAATACATTGGAAGAGAGAAAAGAGAGAGGATGGGACATGATGGTTGGTGGTTGGTACAGTGAATATCACAGAAGAAGACAAGACCATTGCCCACAGAATCCTGGAAAACTCACAGGTCTGTATCATTAGGAATAAATAATATTTCTGGAGTACAATAATGATTAGTTGAAGATTGAATTATTAACCCAAAACAACTTAATCACTCTTAAGATAAGCATGATAGCTTAATTACGTCATACATTAAATCTAATTTCATCCTAATCAAGTCTAATTAATAGCAATTTAAGCTGTCATTTGGCAAGCTCAGTTTGTGTCTATTTAAATTAAAGATTATTTCAAATAAATAGTTTAATGTTTTAGAACTTTTCACCATATAAATAAATCAATTAGCTTTAAAAACCCTTTTTTTTTTTTCGAAATAGTCATGAATGTGTATAGCACCAAACACTTTTTGCATCTTTTTATACAAATATATCTATGGGACTTTCATAATATATTAAGTTTGCATATGTTACTTTTATTTTATACCAAATTTGCATGTACTAATTTACTATATTACAACTTCACCTATATTACTTTCAAAACATAACAAGTTTGTCTTATCAAATTAAATCAGAAATGCCTAATAGTCTAAATGTAGACTGTCTGTTTTTTTCTTCTTTTGTTTTTTGTGGGAGTAGAATGTCTAATTGAATTAGCTCTATTTCAAATAAAGACTTATACATTTCTCAACCTTTTGGCTAAGATCAAATACATAAGACTTTCCAAACAGACACTAATACTTGAATAAATCAATATTATGCTAACACCTTGTAGGATCAGGAGCGATGGTGGACGTTGACATCAACAATCACGTAACTCGAACACCCGACCTATCAGACTTTGATACCACTTGTAGGATACTACACCCCATTGGGCTACCATTTATCCTAAAACCAATTAGTGATAGGAAACGACACAATAATAGTTTTATGGTGAGAGCGAGGATTTGACCACAATTATGACCGTTCAGGAGTGAGGATGGACGTTGACCTCAACAAACCTCTAACCCTTTTAGTGTAAAATGTTCTCGATCAAAACATAACCCAACTTATACCAACTTAGCTTGGGTAGAGAAAAATATCACCTTGCAAACGCTAAAAGCTCGGAAGATGAATCAAAAGTCACATTTAAGTTTAATTCCCCATGGATCCTTAAGAAATAGGCAAGTACATTATTTATTGGAGAGCTTATGGTAATGCTAAATCAAGAAAATTGGCTTCTTCCCTCTTAATTTATGCATGTTTGTTTTTATCAGCCAAGGTGGCTAGGCTCTTGAGAAATTCAATTGATGCAGGAGTAACTAGAACACACGTAGGTGAAAAGACTACCTACACACGCAAATAGATGACAAAGATCGAACTCTGAGTAGTTGAATGAAAATAAAACTTCCTACCATTGACCAACCCCTTTATTATTGAGAAGTCTTGAGATAAATTTTGTACTTCAACCTAAGAGAATAGTTGATTTCTTTCTGGCAAAACGGGCCCACATGCCGATAGTTCCACCTTTGGTAAAAAACCCTCTAATAATAAATCCCCCTAATCTAATATATTTAGATTGAAAGACTTGCTACAGAAGAGTCAAGTATAGAGAAAACATTCAAAAACTCTCAAATCTTATTAATAAGATATAGTAGCATACAACAATATCATTTTTTTTATAGCATACAACAATATTACATGCTATAGTCTCTTTATTTCTTGTATACAAAACAGCCACCGAAATACTCCCAAATATTTCAAAACTCAAGAGCTCAAAGAACTCAAGCAAGTAGAACTCACATGTTTTTTTTTTTTCCTTTTTTTTTTTTTTTTTTTTGCAAAAAAATTCATGTGTCTATTTGTTGAATTCCATAACCCAGGAGTTGTAAGCACAAAACAGGACTTTAAAGCCATTGAACCCAGCTCCCTTGGCCAAAGCCTCAAACTCCTTTTCAGTTCTCTCTTTCCCTCCTGGGTTGTGAGCCAACATTATATTGTCCAACTGGAAGACGCCATGAGATGCAACATTGTTCTCAGGAAGCACAGGTAAAATCGATTCCACGATGATCACCTTTCCATTAGCTGGCAATGCTTTGTAGCAGTTCTTAAGGAATTTGGCGCTATGCTCATCGCTCCAGTCATGAAGGATCCACTGCAAGTTTTATACAGCCATGGTTCCCAAATTCATATCATATGCCTGGTAAACTTACAATGAACTAGTAACATAGACAACTTCAAATAGGGTCCATATATGACCTGAGAATGAATCCTAGCACTTATAGAGGAAGGTACCTCAAGCATATTATTTATAACTAAAAGAAAAGACTCAAGGATACTTGACTGAGTCAATTCATAGATTCGGATTGTCCTCCACTTGGATAGAAAAAAACTGATGGCCTCCAGCAGTGGCAGACATAGGATTTTTCATTTGAGCGGGGCAGACGTAGCCATAATCTTACTTTCTTCATCACTTCGCTAATTGAGGGGGTGACGACTTATTTTTAATGGGGCATGGGGCATGGCCATGGGCCATTTGGGATCTTATTATAGGTTGGACTTAAAAAGACACTTAATGCCTTTTTTGCAGTCCCCGCCCCAAGGACAAAGCCCATGAAAAAATGGAAAAAGATCCAACAGTTGTAGTAATTTTGATGTTCTTATTTATTTATTTATTTTTTGTGTTCCCTCAATGATGCCAATAGATTGGATTTTTGCATTGAACTCACCATGACATGTGGTTTGAAAGAAGCAAATAAAGATGATTGGTGATGTGATCACCACCAAGCTTTTTTTGTTCCTTTGTGTTTTTGGTTTTCTTTATTAGATAGATGGAAGGTATTGTCAGCTATTGTGTTGTTGGTAGAGAGATTGGAGAGCCACATGTTTTCTTGACCGAAAAGGCATGTGTTTCTAAATTAGATTTAAATATATAGAGTAATGGCACCTCCTACACCTGCATCATTCTTTAAACCCTAAACAGGGCCCGACCTTTCTTCCCATGAAGAAAAATCAAAATGGCCTATACTTTCTCTCTCCATACGATCCCAGGGGCGACTAGGTTTAGATCGCCAAACAAGCAAGCAACCCTGAGTGGGCCAGCACTTGGAAGTCAACCCAACATGGCATTCTTTATGTACTTAATTATGCTAGATCTAGCAAATCTGAGTTTCAATTTCAACACTCCCTGTGTCAAGTAACCTCTGTTAAGTAGTTTTATTTTAATAGGGTCAAGTCAAGATTTAAATAGGGATTTTGATGGTATAATTGTCCTTAGAGCTATTTTAAATATTTTCTGCAGAGTTGTTGCAGATCCCCTTTAACTCCCTAAATTGTTTAAATTTAAATATTTTCTATAGAATTGTTTGTGAGATGTCTTACGTTTGTGCATATCACATTGTTTTTTTTTTTCTTTTAATAAAGAAAAAAAATACGAGTTGTGCAGAAAATATTTAAACTTCAATTGTTTTGGTCAAAATACCCTTTATAAATCCAAATTTGACAAAACAAAAACCCTTAACAAAAAAAAAAAAAAAGAAAGATGGAGCCAGGTGACCCAGTATTAAGATTTAAAATCTCCGGCAATGGCATTCATTTAAGAGTCTGGTGCAACCGTGCAACCACTGAGACTTTTAGGCTTTTAGCACATATGACAGAAACCAGTAGGAGAAAAGCAAGGATCCAGTTCCCGACCGCATGGGCATGGGTGTTGGTTTTGAGCAATGGGGACAACTCATGTTAGACTAGGATTTGATACATCCCATCAAAGTCACAGGAGTGCATTTATTTTGGGCATCCCAAACATTTAATAGATGGTCCCGTCATCAAATCTAAACTCGACACTTGTACCATCTACAACTTCAATTGAGCTATGTGAATTCTGATAATCAGGATTGAACAGGTATCATTTGAAAGTAGGCCACCAAAAGAACCTGCCCAATGAGCCCCATCAATTATTTAAATGGTGCTGTGAGAGTAATCATGAGTAACCCCACTCAATATACAAATTCAAAAGTGGGCTCTCCATGGGAAACTCATATCTTTTTGGCTGAACAAGGCATATTCAAAAGTCACTGTTGAGATAATCCTAACCATTTAATGTAAAATCACAAACAAACTCACTCACCTTCATGAAAATGGCATCTCCGCTGGGAACACTAACAAACATATCTCCTCCAACGTGCTCCACACCTACCACAATAAAACCCATTTCTTTGTTCACACTCAAGAACTAAAATAAAATAAAATAAACCCATTTCTTTGTTCACACTCAAGAATTAAAATAAATTAAAGATAAGATAAGATATCCTGTGAACACAATAAAACGGTATAAGGTGGCATACCAGGATAATTGGGTGCGTCAGAAACAACATGAGGCAAATCGAAATTGATGCCCTTAGTATGTGGATACTTAGAGATGATCATGTTGAGGACAGCCCCAGTTCCACCTCCCACATCAACCACAGTTTTCAGTCCCTCAAAGCCCTTGTACATCTCTAAAATCTTTTTCATGGTAATGGTGGAATGATCCGCCATGCCCCTGTTGAAGACCTTGTTGAATCGAGGGTCCGTGCCATGGTACTCAAAGGCGGTCATTCCATAGGCCCTGTTGAATGGAATGCCCCCTTCTAGAACTGCATCTTTCAAATGATACCTAACACCAAATCACAACTTAATTATAAATGGGTTTTCTAATCATGTAGACAGATAGACACACACAGATGATATATATTAAAAAAAAAAAAATCCAGATCCTCTCCAGCTTTAAACTTTAAGAGAAATCCTGAGTTAAAAAATGACCGGAGCTCCACGGCGGAGCCCATCTATTGAAATCCATATGTTTCAAAATAGACGGCTCACTGTGGAGTTCCACCCTTTTAACTTGTTTTTCTCTAGGTGATCAGGAGTGGACTCAAAACAAGATGAGATAATCTGCAGGGACCACTGGAGCAAACTCACACACACCACCAACAGTCAGTCATATGAAATATCAAAGATGGGTATCAGGAAAAGTGGCCCAGAGAAGAGGAAGTGGGAACAGAGGTGTTCCCAACCAATGATGTTCTGGTATCATGAAGTGGGGCACATCAAAGAGAAAGTTGTAGAGGGGTAAAAGCATACCAGCTTTCCATGAGGACCTTGTCTTGATTCATGAGCACCAAGGGGGCAATAGACACACCATCTTGGTTCTTGACCAGGAACTTGCAAACAGGGGCCAGACCATATAGCCTCTCCACACTGCCATCATCATGGGTCTTAAGAGAGCAAGTGAGGATGGAGTAGCTGGCCAGGAGTCGAAGGATTCGGTCGAGCATAGTGGGTGCATCTGGGTTCTTTGTGGGGAGCTGTGAAGCAATCTCCCAGGGCGAGAGGCACCCACCAGCCCCTGATTTGGCTATGATCTCGAGCACATCCAGCTCTATCGCCGCTTTCAGGGCCATGGGAAGGACAGAGGCGCTAGCCAACTGCATGGCAAACATGCACTCCTCATCCTCACTGGTCGTGCTGGTCTGACCGTGGGCCGAGCCCATGTTCGAGTGGCTGGTGTGGAAAGAAGAAAAATTAGAAGAGATTGATTGGAGATGGAGATGGAGATCCCTGCAGTGGGGGCGTTGTGAGGACGGCTTTATGGGGATCTAGGCTCACCTACCTCACCAACTGGGCCCACCATGCGAAGAAAGTAGGTGCGGGTTAGACTTTTCTCTCATGAGGGTGTGGGGACCACTCCAATTTGGAGCAGTCCCAATCCGTGCGTTCCATAGTTGGCCTTTCACTTCTGGTGGCTGGAGGGTCGTCTTCTTTAAATCTTATATGTAGATATATCAAGTCATATAGAAGAAATATATCGTCACCTTTTCTTTTCCTGGGGCGTTTGAATGGACGGCTGTGATGATACGATTAGTGCAATTTGTTGCATATATCCTTAATAAGAAAACTCATTCGAGATCCAATTTAGAAAGGAAAAGGATCCACATTTGAAGAAAGCCCTACAATCTACTACCTTAAGCATCCTTATTATTTACATATTTTTAATAAGATCAAATGCATGCATGGAGAACAGATCATTACTCAAGTGCTAAGGAGCAGAGTTCTCACTTATTTGTTCAAGATTTGAATCCTATATGGGTCATATTTTTCGTTTGTACAAATCTTCATATTGTCACTTGAGTGGGCTCCCTTTCCACTTAGGTGGCCAGTCTTTTTCTACGTGTAAAGACACTCTAGAGTCCTAACTCTATTGGGTGGGGTAAAAAAATAAAAATAAAATGCCAGCATCACAGTACCTTAATCTTCCACTAGCGGTCGAGCTAGGAAATTTGCAGGGTCTACTATATTAAAACTATACAATTCTATGACGGGAAAGACTCAATGTAGATAAAAAACAAAATAAATAAATAAATAAATAAATAAATAAAAATATATATATATATATCTTGTACCATAAATGGTTTTTTGAAATTTCAGAGGGTTTCTGTCCCTGTCTTGCACAAGTGGCAGTTGATGTTTAAGACCAATGACTTGAGTAGTTAGAGATCCAAATCAAGTTATATTTGTTTATTAATATAATATCTTTTTTGTTTTAAAATTTATTAAATGATCAGTATCAAACCCGACCCGACCCGACCCTACCCACAGGCCAGTTCAAGTCCACAGCTTGAAATTTCAACACCAGGCCCAACAATTTGCAAAATATAGGCCAGGCAGGGCCTCTAAGCATGAACAGACCTAAACCATAGCCCAGATCCAACCCATTGCAGGCTGGGCTTCAGTTGGGCTTGTGCTTGCCCAGCCCATGTACATCCCTAAAAATAATGGGCCTGTTTAAATTGAGCAGGTTTATCAATGTTGTATTTGTTGTATAATTATCATAATCAATGTAGGAAAATATTCATGTGCATCCATCCCTCACCATAGGATGATAGATACTTACATAATTGAAAATATTCATATGCACAAGAAGAAAAGCCTTATATGATCATATGCAGAAAAAGAATATTCATGTGCAAAGAGGGAAAGCCATGTAAATATAGTGAGGGATGAATGCACATGAATATCCCCCATCAATGTGTTATGACCAGAAAGAAGGGTATCAATACTTCACCGAACCCATCCATGATTTCATTTTCATAACAACAATGAACTTATGAACTTGAAGCACCTTTAAATATAGTGGGATATCATTGTTTATCAAAAACCATCTTAAAATTTATGTTTTTAACTCTTTGAAAAGGAAACTGGGGAATTTTTTTAAACTTAAACTTTTCATGCTTTTGTATTTTTGTTTTCATCCTTCAGGGCCAAGTTCACGCTTCACCCAGAGTGTCAATATCATTGATAAAAACATCTCATCAGCTGATTTTTTTTTGTTTGGGACAGAAATTGTCCTACTCCATTTTGAGACGTTTCAGCTAGATCTTTTCTGTTTGCTTTAATATAATCCTATTTTACAGCAAGCAATAAAAAAAAAAAAAAGTTATAAGGTGGCTCACTAAATGTACCTTTTCTTGGACCCAATTTCGTCGCACGTGTGACTAATTGTCAAAGACAAGGCAGGTTTGGGTTGGGTCCAGGGCAGTCCCTATCCTCTTTTTTTTTTGGGTCAAATCATGACAGTCACCACACCAGTAGGGTGTGAACGGATCAGGTTAGGGTTGGGTCTAAGATGCCAGGATGAGTGAGGGCTTTTAATGGCAGGATCGTAATTGGGCCGGGGTGGCCTAGTCAGTTTACTAGGCCTAATATCCAGCTAATTGGCTAAAAAACAGTACTGCGTCTCACCTTTTCTTTAAGTAATTGGTCAATTATGCTCTACATTTAAGGCTGGGCTTGTTCTTTTAGATAAGCCACTAGGAAGCACTTAGCCCACAACTTTTGGCCACAATCACAGGTATTCATAGCAGGGCATGCTTGTTTGCGGAATTCATGCTATAAGTAGTTACAAATGAAGATTCGAGGTGAATGCAAAAAAAATGACCATCAAATAACCTCTCATTTTGATGGAGATAAAATCAAAGGAAGATGAGAAAGGAACATCCGGCTATCACCCTAGTAATTCAAATCTTAAGAACATCAAGGTCCCATCTATATTGCTACGAGTGAAAAAGTGGAAAGTTTCTACGAGGAGATTCTTAGCCCTAGGTTCCTTCTCATTTCTCCATTTATTGGGGATTTTTAGCATATACTTTCATCCACATCTAAACAGTCTAAATATCTGGCATATCTGTAAGTGCAGAAAATATAACTCACAAGATTAGGGGGAGCTTTGAAGGACTTATCCAATCGACTGTGGAGAGATAGTCGCTTCGGGGACCTGAAAGGGGAGAGAAAACAGTCAGAGGACTCTGCCTATGGGCAGCGCAAGGTTCTCCGATGCCTAAGTTAATGCAGGGACTAAGGTCGGAGAAGAAAAGAGGCAGAGTAACGAGGAGATTGTATGCATGTGTCCGTACCTGGTTTTTGGGTGGTATATCTTCTTATAAGAGAAAAGTCCTAGATGCCTGTTAGTGGGCCTAATGATTTGACTGCTAGGGTCTCATTAGCCTATAGAGTAATTAATGATGATCCATCATAGCCCACATTGCATTAAATGAGGGTTTGATCAGCCCATACTGCATTAAATGCTAGTCACATTGGGCCTGATCTAGCTTTGACCTGTTGGCGGCTAAGGTCCCATCGGATCCTTTCTTGGGCTCTGTCCTGATATGGCTGCAGCCACTGGATGTGGCTTTATCAGAGATTTGATGAGGGTGGACGGCTGAAATGGTGTATATGTCCCATCAGTGAGTGCCTGCATCCTGCCACGTGTCCTTAGGTGAGACGTGGCTGTCAGTGCCTGTCTCGGTTAGCAGCCCGTCACCTCAGCTGTAGCCGAGATGTGTAACTTGGTTCGACGAGGCATGTGGCCAAGATCGTGGCGATCAGCGCTGGTCTTCGGCAAGCGCACCGGCGTTCATGCCGAGACACGCATAGCCGAAATGGAGCATAAGAACTGGCATTATTGCTGGTCTTAGCATAACTTGCGCATTAAGAATTGCCCTACACAATTGCCCCCTAGCTTCCGACTTCTTGGGATCCCGGATTCCTTGAGGTCGGGAGCTATAATTACGAAAAACCGCTAGAGATTTTCGCCTTGATGTCAGCTATTGACACGTGGTCCTTATTCAACTTCTCTTTGCATGCTAGGGGTAATTAATTGCAGTAAAATGTCGCGCCTAATTATTGCAGAAGATAAACCGTCGATGACACGTGGCGTCATCTGATTTACCACGCTGTCACGCGAGGTACGCATGCAGTCTTTTGAAGCGACATTTTTTGAATTTCGGAAACGGCGCCATTACTGGGCGCTTCCTTTTTATAAATAGCTGTATCTTCTCCTTCTTCCCCTTTCCTACTTCTCATTTTTGAAAGAGCGCCTCCAAGAACCAGAGCAGAGATCTCTAAGAACTCCAGAGCAGAGCCTCCATCAACGCGCAGCGCACTAACAGCAGTGTCCGCTTCCGTTCTAGGTCCCCTGTGTCAGTAAGTCCTCCGAGTCCTTCGTCCTTCGTCCTTTATTGCTTTCCTTCTGGTTCCTCTTCCCCTTCTCTTTTTTTTTCTTTTATCAACCATGGGGGTATATAGCCACTGGAAAGAGAGTGTAGGGGCCATAGAGGGATTCAGGTCAGCATACGGGATACCGGACGACGTCTTCGTCCGGCGGGCAGACCTCGTCAACCATATAAGCTGATCGTATTCCGACGACTGGATGCCCATCTCGCTTATAGCAGTCATAGAGGGGGTGTTAGGTTTCCATTAGATCCTCTACTTAGGGCTTGCCTTAGCACCTGGAACATCACCCCTTGCCAGCTGATGCCCAACGGTTACAAAATCATCATAGGCACGGCTGCGCTCAACAAGCACTTACATATCGACCTCGGCTTCCATGACATAGAGGACGTCTCTGATATCTGTAAATCAAAGGAGGACACGTATTACCTCCAAGTCAAGCTGAACCGAAAAAGTTTCGTCACGGCGCTCGAAGACTCCAACAAGTATGCAGGGGACGACCTATTGTCCGTCTCGGGCAATTGGGAGTTCGGCGCCGAAGACGTCGGAGCATACAGAGTCCCTCGTCACCTCAGGGTCATTCCAAGTATGAGTTCATTCTTCTAGTTTCAATTGTCTTCATTCTTTCATTTTCCCGAAATGATGCCTTTCCTGACTGTGTAGCCGCTCCACAGAGGAAAGCCGGGCAGGTCGGCTGGAGGAAGAACGAGGCCTGGCATCAAAGGATCTCAAGGTGCACGTAGTTCTCGAACAAAGCGGCCTGGGTACTTTTGGGCTACGAGCCTAGGTACCGAGGTTACTACAAAAGAGCTGAAGTCGCTCAGTAGTCGCCGCAAAAGAGTCTGGAGAGAAGTGAACCCGAGGCCGAACCGGGTCCTTCTCGGATAGCACCCGAGGTCGCCAGCAGGGTCGCATCCGGCGCCGAAGCCTCTACCACCGAGCCGGAGTCGGGCGGGACCCCTCTCGAGATGCAACATTGTTCTCAGGAAGCACAGGTAAAATCGATTCCACGATGATCACCTTTCCATTAGCCGGCAATGCTTTGTAGCAGTTCTTAAGTAATTTCGCACTTTGTTCATCGCTCCAGTCATGAAGGATCCACTGCAAGTTTTATACAGCCATAGTTCCCAAATTCATATCATATGCCTGGTAAACTTACTATGAACTAGTAACATAGAAAACTTCAAATAGGGTCCATATATGACCTGGGAATGAATTCGTGCAGCTATAGAGGAAGGTACCTCAAGCATATTATTTATTATTAAAAGAAAATACTCAAGGATACTTGACGGAGTCAATTCATAGACTCAAATTGTCCTCCAATTGGAGAGAAAAAAACTGATGGCCCCCAGCAGTGGCAGACATAGGATTTTTCATTTGAACGGGGCAGATGTGGCCATAATCTTACTTTCTTCATCACTTTGCTAATTGAGGGGGTGACGACTTATTTCTAATGGGGCATGGGCCATTTGGGATCTTATTATAGATTGGACTTAAAAAAGACACTTGACGCCTTTTTTGTAGTCCCCGCCCCAAGGCCAAAAGCCCATGAAAAAACGGAAAAAGATCCAACATTTGTAATAATTTTAACGTCCCTTTTTTCTTTTTCAGTCTTTTTTTTCTCTCAATGATGCCAATAGATTAGATTTTTGCATTGAATTCACCATGATGTGTGGATTGAAAGAAGCAAATAAAGATGATTAGTGATGTGATCACCACCGAGCTTTTTTGTTCCTTTTTATTTTTGGTTTTCTTTATTAAATGGATGGAAGGTATTGTCAGCTGTTGTGTTGTCGGTAGAGAGATTGGAGAGCCACATGTTATTTTGACCGATAAGGCAAGTTCGCCTAAATTAGATTTAAATATATAGCTAATGGCACCTGCTACACCTGCATCAGTCTTTAAACCCTAAACAGGGCTTGACCTTTCTTCGCATGAAGAAAAAACAAAATGGCCTTGACCTTCTCTCTCCATACGATCCCACGGGGCGGCTAGGTTTAGATAGCCAAACAAGCAAGCAACCCTAAGTGGGCTAGCACTTGGAGGTCAACCCAACGTGGCATTCTGTACATACTTAATTATGCTGGATCTATCAAATCTGAGTTTCAATTTCAACACTCCCCGTGTTAGGTAACTTAAGTAGTTTTATTTAATAGGGTCAAGTTAAGATTAATATAGGGATTTTGATTGTAAAATTGCCCTTAACCTGGACATTTGCTCCAGAACAATCGAATTTTAAATATTTGTTGTAGAGCCATTATATCTCCACTTATGCCTCCCTAAACGGTTTAAATTTAAATATTTTTTTTAGAACTGTTTGTGCGATGTAATCTTAGATTCATGTAATATCGCATTGTTTTTCTCTTTCTGTAAAGAAAAAAAAGATGACGGACAGCTGTGCAGAAAATACTTAAACTCCAATTGTTTTGGTCAAAAATCAATATCCCCTGGATAAAGCATATCTTTTTGGCTGAACAAGGCATATGGAAGACTCACTGTTGAGATAATCCTAACCATTCAATGTAAAATCACAAACAAAGTCACTCACCTTCATGAAAATGGCATCTCCACATGGAACACTAACAAACATATCTCCTCCAACTTGCTCCACGCCTACCACAGTAAAACCCATTTCTTTGTTCTTACTCAAGAATTAAAATAAAATAAAGAGAAGATATCCTGTGAACACAATAAAACGGTAAAAGGTGGCATACCAGGATAATTGGGTGCGTCAGAAAGAACGTGAGGCAAATCGAAATTGATGCCCTTAGTATGTGGATACTTGGAGATGATCATGTTGAGGACAGCCCCAGTTCCACCTCCCACATCAACCACAGTTTTCAGTCCCTCAAAGCCCTTGTACATCTCTAAAATCTTTTTCATGGTAATGGTGGAATGATGCGCCATGCCCCTGTTGAAGACCTTGTTGAATCGAGGGTCCGTGCCATGGTACTCAAAGGCCGTCATTCCATGGGCCCTGTTGAATGGAATGCCCCCTTCTAGAACTGCATCTTTCAAATGATAACTAACACCAAATCACAACTTAATTATAAATGGGTTTTCTAATTATGTAGACAGATAGACACACACAGATGATATATATTTAAAAAAAAAAAATCCATATCCTCTCAAGCTTTTTAACTTATATTAGAGAAATCTTGGCACATGATCTCCTCTTTGGACCAATTGGGGGTGGCACATGGGAAAGGATTTTTTGTTTCTTTTTTTTGTGGAGGAGATGAGATGTCATTGATTTGACATCTCTCCTACATGTGCCACCCCTTCTTCATTGGACCAAACAAGGAATCCGTTTCCACTTAAGCTCCAAAACACCATAGTGAGACCCATATATTGAAATCCATATTGTTCAAAATAGACGGCTCCAATTGTATAGGTTGTCCTCAAGTTTGTTCCACAGATTCACTTAACATTTGAGCATATATAATATACCCCGTGCAGTTTAGATTTCAACAAATGGGCTCCACTGTGGAGTTCAATCCCCTTAACTCAGTTTTTCTCTAGGTGATCAGGACTCAAAACAAAATAAGATAAGCTGCAGGGACCACTTGAGCAAACTCACACACACCACCAACAGTCTGTCATATGAAATATCAAAGATGGGTAACAGGAAAAGTGGCCCAGAGAAGAGGAAATGGGAACAGAGGTCTTCCCAACCAATGATGTTATGGTATCATGAAGTGGGGCACATCAAAGGGAAAGTTGTAGAGGGGTAAAAGCATACCAGCTATCCATGAGGACCTTGTCTTGAGTCATGAGAACCAAAGGGGCAATAGACACGCCATCTTGGTTCTTGACCAGGAACTTGCACACAGGGGCCAGACCATATAGCCTCTCCACACTGCCATCATCATGGGTCTTAAGAGAGCAAGTGAGGATGGAGTAGCTGGCCAGGAGTCGAAGGATCCGGTCGAGCATAGTGGGTGCATCTGGGTTCTTTGTGGGGAGCTGTGAAGCAATCTCCCAAGGCGAGAGGCACCCACCAGCCCCTGATTTGGCTATGATCTCGAGCACATCCAGCTCTATGGCCGCTTTCAGGGCCATGGGAAGGACAGAGGCGCTAGCCAACTGCATGGCAAACATGCACTCCTCATCCTCACTGGTCGTGCTGGTCTGACCGTGGGTCGAGCCCATGTTCGTGTGGAAAGAAGAAAAATTAGAAGAGATTGGTTGGAGATGTAGATGGAGAGAGAGAGATCCCTGCAGTGGGGGCGTTGTGAGGACGGCTTGATGGGGATCTAGGCTCACCTACCTCACCAACTGGGCGCACCATGCGAAGAAAGTGGGTGCGGGTTCTACTTTTCTCTGATGAGGGTGTGGGGACCACTCCAATTTGGAGGAGTCCCAATCAGTGCGTTCCATAGTAGACAAAAATGGGTTTTTTGAAATTTAGACTCAATGTAGATAAAAATAAATAAAAACTTCTTGTACCATAAATGGGTTTTTTGAAATTTCTGGGGGATTTCTGTCCCTGTCTTGCACAAGTGGCAGTGGATGTTTAAGACCCAAGACCTGAGTAGTTAGAGATCCAAATCAAGTTATATTTGTTTATTAATATAATATCTTCTTTGTTTTTAAAATTTATTAAATGATCAGTATCAAACCCGACCCGACCCACAGTCCACAGCTTGAAATTTCAACCCCAGGCCCAACAATTTGCAAAATATAGGCCAGGCAGGGCATCTAAGCATGAACAGACCTAAACCATAGCCCAGATCCAACCCATTGCAGGCTAGGCTTCAGGTGGGCTTGTGCTTTCCCAGCCCATGTACATCCCTAAAAATAATGGGCCAATTTAAATTGAGCAGGTTTATCTATGTTGTATTTGTTGTATAATTATTATAATCAATGTAGGAAAATATTCATGTGTATCCATCCCTCACCATAGGGCGAGAGATGCTTATATAATTGAAAATATTCATGTGCAAAAGAAGAAAAACCATATATGGTCATATGCAGAAAAAGAATGTTCATGTGCAAAGAGGGAAAGCCATATAAGTGTGGTGAGGGATGGATGCACATGAATATCCCAAATTAATGTGTTATGACCAAAAAGAAGGGTATCAATACTCAACACTCAATAATTCACCAAACCCATCCATGATTTCATTTTCATAACAACAATGAACTTATGAACTTGAAGCACCTTTAAATATATATAGTGGGATATCATTGTTTATCAAACCATCTTAAAATTTATGTTTTTAACTCTTTGAAAAGGAAAGTGGGGAATTTTTTTAAACTTCAACTTTTCATGCTTTTGATTTTTTGTTTTCATCCTTCAGGGCCAAGTTCAGGCTTCTCCCAGAGTGTCAATATCATTGTTAAAAACATTTCATCAGCTGATTTTTTTGTATGGGACAGAAACTGTCTTACTCTATTTTGAGACGTTTCAGCTATATCTTTTCTGTTTGCTTTAATATAATCCTACTTTACAGCAAGCAATAAAAAAAAAAAAAAAAAAAAAAAAAAAAGAAGAAGCTATAAGGTGGCTCACTAAATGTACCTTTTCTTGGACCCAATTTCTTTGCACGTGTGACTAATTGTCAAAGACAAGGTACGTTTGGGTTGGGTCCACGGCAGTCCATATCCTCTTTTTTTTTTGGGTCAAATCATGACAGTCACCAGTCGGGTGTGAACGGATCAGGTACAGGTTGGGTCTAAGATGCTTGGATGAGTGAGGGCTTTTAATGGCATGATGGTAATTGGGCCGGGGTAGCCTAGTCAGTTTTCTAGGCCTAATATCCAGCTAATTGGCTAAAAAACAGTACTGGGTCTCACCTTTTCTTTAAGTTATTGGTCAATTATGCTCTACATTTAAGGCTGGGCTTGCTCATTTAGATAAGCCTCTACTAAGAAGCACTTAGCCCACAACTTTTGGCCAAAATCACTGATATTCAAAGCAAGGGCACGCTTGTTTGCATAAAATATATAAGAATTCTCGCTATAAGTAGTTAAAATTGAAGATTCAAGGTAAATGCATGACCATCAAATAACCTCCAATTTTGATGGAGAAAGAATCAAAAAAAGATGAGAAACGAACATTCGGCTATCATCATAGTAAATCAAATCTTAAGAACATCAAGATCCCATCTATACTGCCACGAGTGAAGAAGTGGTAATTTTCTACAAGGAGATTCTTAGCCCTAGGTTCCTTCTAATTTCTCCATTTATTGGGGATTTTAGCATATACTTTTATCCACATCTAAACAGTCTAAATACCAGGCATATCCATTCCAAATAATAGGCCAGCTTGTGTCAGCCCATTCACAACCCAATATTTCAGTTCCCTAAGTTGACAATTCAACTCGCTAAAATCTAAATTCGTGACCTTCAAGTTCAAGCACCGACGGACTTAAAACGAGTAAAGTCACTGTTTATATTCAACATCCAAAAGTCCAAGGATCTGACCATTGATTGCAACTGCAGTATTGCATGTATTGGCAATTTGGCATTGAGTCGCATGCATGGTTGGTGGCATGGAGATATTCTACATTGACGTTTGCATTGCAATTAGGGCGGACCTACATATATGGGACTGGGGCAGTCGCCCATCAGATGTGTGTCCACTTCCATAACTCATATGAATATTATGGTACTGCTTTCAAAACACACAAAAAAGTTCTGAGGGCCGCAAGCTCATTCATTAAATCTAAGATAAGCGTGATAACTTAATTACGTCATACATTAAATCTAATTTCATCCTAATCAAGTCTAATCAATAGCAATTTAAGACGTCTTTTGGCAATCTCAGTTTTTGTGTCTATTTAACTTAAGACTATTTCAAATAAATAGTTTAATGTTTTAGAACTTTTCATTGTATAAATAGAAATCTGAATCAATTAGCTTTAAGACCATTTATTATTATTTTTTTGGAATTATAGTCATGAAAGTGTATAGCACCAAACACTTTTTGCATCTTTTTATACAAATACATCCATGGAACTTTCATAATATAATAAGTTTGCATGTGTTACTTTTATTTTATGCCAAATTTCCACGTACTAATTTACTATATTACAACTTCACCTATATTACTTTCAAAATATAACAAGTTAATTTGCCTTATCAAATTAAATCAGAAATGCCTAATAGTCTAAATGTAGAATGTCTACTTTTTCTTCTTCTTATTTTTTTTTTTAGTGGGAGTAGAATGTCTAATTGAATTAGCTCTATTTCAAATAAAGACTTCTACCTTTCTCAGCCTTTTGGCTAAGATCAAATAAATAAGACTTTCCAAATAGGCACTAATACTTGAACAAATCATTTTTATGCTAATACCTCTAACCATTTTAGTGTAAAATGTTCTTGATCAAAACTTAACCCAACTTAGCTTGGGTTGAGAAAAATATCACCTTGCAAAAGCCAGAAGCTCGGAAGATGAAGCAAAAGTCACATTTAAGTTTAATCTCCTGCAGATCCTTAAAAAAAAAATGCACGTAGATTATTTATTGGAGAGCTTATGGTAATGCCAAATCAAGAAAATTGGCTTCTTCCCTCTTAATTTATGCACGTTTGTTTTTATCGGCCAAGGTGGCTAGGCTCTTGAGAAATCCAATTGATGCAGGAATAACTATAACACATATAGGAGAGAAGACTGCCTGCACTTGCAAAATAGATGACAAGGATCAAACTCTTGGTAGTTAATTAGATGAAAATAGAAATTCCTACCATTGACCTACCCCTTTATTATCGAGAAGTCTTGAGATTAATTTTGTACTTCAGCCTAAGAGAATGGTTGATTTCTTTCTGGCAAAACGGGCCCACATGCTGATAGTTCCACCTTTGTTTGGTAAAAAACCCTCTAATAATTATAAATGCCCCTCATCTAATCTATTTAGATTGAAGGGCTTGCTACAGAAGAGTCAATTGTAGAGAAAACATTCAAAAACTCTCAAATCTTATCAATGTGATATAGTAGCATACAACAATATCTTTTTTTTTTTTATAGCATATGCTATAGTCTCATTATTTCTTGTATACAAAACAGCCATTGAAATACACCCAATTTCCATGAGCTCTAAGAACTCAAGCAAGTATAACTCACATGATTTTATTTTATTTATTTTTTCGACAAAAATCCACATGTCTATTTGTTGAATTCCATAACCCAACAGTTGTAAGCACAAAACAGGACTTTAAAACCATTGAACCCAGCTCCCTTGGCCAAAGCCTCAAACTCCTTTTCAGTTCTCTCTTTCCCATCTGGGAGATTAGCCAACATTATATTGTCCAACTTGAAGACGCCATGAGATGCAACATTGTTCTCAGGAAGCACAGGTAAAATTGATTCCACGATGATCACCTTTCCATTAGCCGGCAATGCTTTGTAGCAGTTCTTAAGTAATTTCGCGATTTGTTCATCGCTCCAGTTATGAAGGATCCACTGCATGTTTTATACAGCCATAGTTCCCAAATTCATATCATATGCCTGGTAAACTTACAATGAACTAGTAACATAGAAAACTTCAAATAGGGTCCATATATGACTTGGGAATGAATCCGAGCAGTTATAGAGGAAGGTACCTCAAGCATATTATTTATTAATAAAAGAAAATACTCAAGGATACTTGACTGAGTAAATTCATAGACTCTGATTGTCCTCGACTTGGATAGAAAAAAACTGATGGCCCCCAACAGTGGCAGAAATAGGACTTTTCATTTGAACGGGGCAGACGTGGCCATAATCTTACTTTCTTCATCACTTCGCTAATTGAGGGGGTGACAACTTATTTCTAATGGGGCATGGGCCATTTGGGAACTTATTATAGATTGGACTTAAAAAAGACACCTGATGCCTTTATTTCAGTCCCCGCCCCAAGGCCAAAAGCCCATGAAAAAATGGGAAAAGATCCAACATTTGTAATAATTTTAATGTCCCTATTTTCTTTTTCTGTTTTTTTTCCCCTCAATGAAGCCAATAGATTAGATTTTTGCATTGAATTCACCATGATGTGTGGATTGAAAGAAGCAAATAAAGATGATTAGTGATTTGATCACCACCAAGCTTTTTTGTTCCTTTTCGTTTTTGGTTTTCTTTATTAAATAGATGGAAGGTATTGTCAGCTGTTGTGTTGTTGGTAGAGAGATTGGAGAGCCACATGTTTTCTTGATCGAGAAGGCGGGTCTACCAAAATTAGATTTAGATATATAGCGTAATGGCACCTCCTACACCTGCATCATTCTTTAAACCCTAAACAGGGCTTGACCTTTCTTCACATGAAGAAAAAACAAAATGGCCTAGACGTTCTCTCTCCCTACGATCCCAGGGCGCGGCTAGGTTTTGATAGCCAAACAAGCAAGCAACCCAGAGTGGGCTAGCCCTTGGAGGTCAACCCAACGTGGCATTCTTTATATGCTTAATTATGTTAGACCTAGCAAATCTGAGTTTCAATTTCAACACTCCCCGTGTTAGGTAACCTCTGTTAAGTAGTTTTATTTCAATAGGGTCAAGTCAAGGTTCATATAGGGATTTTGATGGTATAATTGCCCTTAGACTTGACATTTGCTACGAATTTTAAATATTTATTGTAGAGTTGTTACAGCTCCCTTATACCTCCTTAAACGGTTTAAATTTAAATATTTTCTATACAACTGTCTGTGGGATGTGATCTTAGGTTCATGTAGTCTTTTTGTAAAGAAAAAAAAGATGATGGACAGCTGTGTAGAAACTACTTAAACTTCAGTTGTTTTCGTCAAAATCCCCTAGATAAAGCATATCTTTTTGGCGGAACAAGACATATCCAAGAGTCACTGTTGAGATAATCCTAGCCATTTAATGTAAAATCACTAACAAATTAAGTCACTCACCTTCATGAAAATGGCATCTCCACTTGGAACACTAACAAACATATCTCCTCCAACGTGTTCCACCCCTACCACAATGAAACCCATTTCTTTGTTCACACTCAATAATTAAAATAAAATAAAGATAAGATAAGATATCCTGTGAAAACAATAAAACGGTATGAGGTGGACTACCAGGATAATTGGGTGCGTCAGAAACAACGTTAGGCAAATCGAAATTGATGCCCTTAGTATGTGGATACTTGGAGATGATCATGTTTAGGACAGTCCCAGTTCCACCTCCCACATCAACCACAGTTTTCAGTACCTCAAAGCCCTTGTACATCTCCAAAATCTTTTTCATGGTAATGGTGGAATGAACCGCCATGCCCCTGTGGAATACCTTGTTGAATCGTGGGTCCGTGCCATGGTACTCAAAGGCTGTCATTCCATGGGCCCTGTTGAATGGAATGCCCCCTTCTAGAACTGCATCTTTCAAATGATACCTAACACGTAATCACAACTTAATTATAAATGGGTTTTCTAATTATGAAGACAGATAGACACACACAGATGATATATATTTCTAAAAAAAAAAATAAAAAAAAATCCAGATCCCTGAAGCTTTTAACTTTTATTAGAGAAATCTTGAGTTAAATAGGACTGGAGCTCAACAGTCGGACCAAGCTATTGAAATCCATATTGTTCAAAATAGACGGCTCTAATTCTATGGGTTGTCCTCAAGTTTGTTCCACAGGTTCACTTAACATTTGAGCATATATAATATACCCCCATACAGTTCGGATTTCAACAGATGGGCTCCACTGTGGAGTTTCATCCCCTTAACTCAGTTTTTCTCTAGGTGATCAGGACTCAAAACAAGATAGAGATAAGCTGCAGGGCCCACTTGGGCAAACTCACACACACCACCAACAGTCAGTCATATGAAATATCAAAGATGGGTATCAGGAAAAGTGGCCCAGAGAAGAGGAAGTGGGAACAGAGGTGTTCCCAACCAATGATATTATGGTATCATGAAGTGGGGCACATCAAAGGGAAAGTTGTAGCGGGGTAAAACCATACCACATATCCATGTAGACCTTGTCTTGATTCATGAGCACCAAGGGGGCAATAGACACGCCATCTTGGTGCTTGACCAGGAACTTGCAAACAGGGGCCAGACCATATAGCCTCTCCACACTGCCATCATCATGGGTCTTTAGAGAGCAAGTGAGGATGGAGTAGCTGGCCAGGAGTCGAAGGATCCGGTCGAGCATAGTGGGTGCATCTGGGTTCTTTGTGGGGAGCTGTGATGCAATCTCCCAAGGCGAGAGGCACCCACCAGCCCCTGATTTGGCTATGATCTCGAGTACATCCAGCTCTATGGCCGCTTCCAGGACCATGGGAAGGACAGAGGCGCTAGCCAATTGCATGGCAAACATGCACTCCTCATCCTCACTGGTCGTGCTGGTCTGGCCGTGGATCGAGCTCATGTTTGTGTGGCTGGTGTGGAAAGAAGAAAAATTAGAAGAGATTGGTTGAAGATGGAGATGGAGATCCCTGCAGTGGGGGCATTGTGAGGAGGGATTTATGGGGATCTAGGCTCACCTACCTCATCAAATGGGCCCCCATGCAAAGAAAGTGGGTGCTGTTATACTATTATTAACATGAACCCTAAGATCGAGAACATCATGATAATCACATATAAGATTCAATCTTAAATAAGTTGAAGAGTACCTCCAGACATCCTGATGCAGAGAGTTTTCTGATCCTGCTGTCTGGCGCTGTTGTTGAGATCCGTCGAAAAAGAGGCTGGGTGAATGGTTTCGATTTCTCTCTCCTTGCCTATAAACCTTAATGTGTTGAGGTTTTGTGTGTAGCCTTTGTGATGGACGAAAGGCTTTATTTATAAGTGGAGAGAGGACCGAATTTCCAATTAGGTTTACTTTAGATTTATTCTCAACCGTCCATCAAAGTAGAGAATATTAAGGAAACTATCTCATTAGGAAACCGTTTTTGAGTAATTAGTAGCATATATTCTATGAAAACGGAATTCCTATTATGACCACACTTCTAGACAGGAAATGACTTGTGGTCCAAGTAATGGGCCTAAAATAATTTCCTTACAGTCTCCCACTTGGTCAATAGGAAGATCTATTTAAGTTTTCATTTTTAGGTATCATAAGGCGCACATTATATGCTAAACACTGCTTTAGTCGGTTATCATAAGTGTCTTGGCTAATTCGGTTGTTAATGGGAGTCATGACGTGCACATATTATTTTGCAACATGTTTACTTCCATGTACCACGTCATTTACAACCGTCATAACTAGACCATAAGATGAGATTTACATAATGGTCTCATAATGTCTTTGTTTAAAGACTGTTTCTGTTTATCATTTATCCAAACATAATTATGTACACAATGGAAAAATAGACATAGTAGATATAGAGTTGCATTAAGAGCTCAATAAATATCAAATACAAGTACAGAAATAAAAAGGCAGAAAATGATAATTAAGAACTATCTTGAAGACCCATGCTTTCAGTATGTCCTTGAAAGGTCTTTGGAGGTAGTCCTTTCGTGAATATGTCTGCGACCATGAAATCTGTACGTATAGACTCAATGAAAAATTTTTGTGCACCATAGGATGATAGATACTTACATAATTGGAAATATTCATGTGCACAAGAAGAAAAGCCTTATATGATCATATTCAGAAAAAGAATATTCATGTGCAAAGAGGGAAAGCCATGTAAGTACAGTGAGGGATGAATGCACATGAATGTCCCTCATCAATGTGTTATGACCAGAAAGAAGGGTATCAATACTTCACCCAACCCATCCATGATTTCATTTTCATAACAACAATAGACTTATGAACTTGAAGCACCTTTAAATATATAGTGGGATATCATTGTTTATCAAAAATCATCTTAAAATTTATGTTTTTAACTCTTTGAAAAGGAAAGTGGGGAATTTTTTTAAACTTAAACTTTTCATGCTTTTGTTTTTTTGTTTTCATCCTTCAGGGCCAAGTTCACGCTTCACCCAGAGTGTCAATATCATTGATAAAAACATCTCATCAGCTGAATTTTTTTTGTATGGGACAGAAATTGTCCTACTCCATTTTGAGACGTTTCAGCTATTTGCTTTAATATAATCCTATTTTACAGCAAGCAATAAAAAAAAAAAAAAGTTATAAGGTGGCTCACTAAATGTACCTTTTCTTGGACCCAATTTCACGTGTGACTAATTGTCAACGACAAGGCAGGTTTGGGTTGGGTCCAGGGCAGTCCCTATCCTCTTTTTTTTTTGGATCAAATCATGACAGTCACCAGTAGGGTGTGAACGGATCAGGTTAGGGTTTGGTCTAAGATGCCTGGATGAGTGAGGGCTTTTAATGGCAGGATCGTAATTGGGCCGGGGTGGCCTAGTCAGTTTACTAGGCCTAATATCCAGCTAATTGGCTAAAAAACAGTCCTGCGTCTCACCTTTTCTTTAAGTAATTGGTCAATTATGCTCTACATTTAAGGCTGGGCTTGTTCTTTTAGATAAGCCACTAGGAAGCACTTAGCCCACAACTTTTGGCCACAATCACAGGTATTCATAGCAGGGGCATGCTTGTTTGCGGAATTCATGCTATAAGTAGTTAAAAATGAAGATTCGAGGTGACTGCACAAAAAATGATCATCAAATAACCTCCCATTTTGATAGAGATAAAATCAAAGAAAGATGAGAAACGAACATTCGGCTATCACCCTAGTAAATCAAATCTTAAGAACATCAAGATCCCATCTATACTGCCACGAGTGAAGAAGTGGTAATTTTCTACAAGGAGATTCTTAGCCCTAGGTTCCTTCTAATTTCTCCATTTATTGGGGATTTTAGCATATACTTTTATCCACATCTAAACAGTCTAAATACCAGGCATATCCATTCCAAATAATAGGCCAGCTTGTGTCAGCCCATTCACAACCCAATATTTCAGTTCCCTAAGTTGACAATTCAACTCGCTAAAATCTAAATTCGTGACCTTCAAGTTCAAGCACCGACAGACTTAAAACGAGTAAAGTCACTGTTTATATTCAACATCCAAAAGTCCAAGGATCTGACCATTGATTGCAACTGCAGTATTGCATGTATTGGCAATTTGGCATTGAGTCGCATGCATGGTTGGTGGCATGGAGATATTCTACATTGACGTTTGCATTGCAATTAGGGCGGACCTACATATATGGGACTGGGGCAGTCGCCCATCAGATGTGTGTCCACTTCCATAACTCATATGAATATTATGGTACTGCTTTCAAAACACACAAAAAAGTTCTGAGGGCCGCAAGCTCATTCATTAAATCTAAGATAAGCGTGATAACTTAATTACGTCATACATTAAATCTAATTTCATCCTAATCAAGTCTAATCAATAGCAATTTAAGACGTCTTTTGGCAATCTCAGTTTTTGTGTCTATTTAACTTAAGACTATTTCAAATAAATAGTTTAATGTTTTAGAACTTTTCATTGTATAAATAGAAATCTGAATCAATTAGCTTTAAGACCATTTATTATTATTTTTTTGGAATTATAGTCATGAAAGTGTATAGCACCAAACACTTTTTGCATCTTTTTATACAAATACATCCATGGAACTTTCATAATATAATAAGTTTGCATGTGTTACTTTTATTTTATGCCAAATTTCCACGAACTAATTTACTAATAAGTTTGCATGGTAACCTTGATTGGTCCGGTTCAAATAGGATAAGAGAATTTGATCCAAACAGAGGATCCGGATCCACTTTTGTATGATGTGGGTGTGGGGACCACTCCAATTTGGAGGAGTCCAATCAATGCGTTCCATACTTGGCCTTTCACTTCTGGCGGCTGGAGGGTCGTCTTCTTCGAATCTTATACGTAGATATATATCAAGTCATATGGAAGAAATATATTGTCACCGTTTCTTCTCCTGGGGCATTTGATTGGACGGCTGGGATGATACGATTGGTGCAATTTGTTGTATTTCTCCTTATTAAGAAAACTAATTTGGGATCCTGTTTATGAAGGGAAAGGATCCACATTGAGAAAGCCCTACAATCTACCGCCTTAAGCAACCTTATTGGGGATCCTTATTATTTACATATTTCCAGTAAGATCAAATGCACGCATGGAGAACGGCCATTACTCGAGTGGTAAGGAGTAGCAGTTATTTCTCACTTATTTGTTTAAGGTTTGAACCATATGTACGCCACCTCTTTTCGCTAGTGCGATCTCCATTTAACTTATGTGGGCTTCTTTTCCACTTTAGTCTCCAGTCTTTTCATGTGTGTGAAGACTCTCTTGTGTCCTAACTCTCTTGGATGGGGGTAAAAAAAAATAAAAAAATACGAGCATCACAGTACCTTAATCTTGCACCAGCGGCCGAGCTAGGAAATTTGCCAGGGTCCACTATGTTATACTGTACAATTCTTTGACCAGAAAGACTCATTGAAAAAAAAAAAAATAAAAAAAATTCTTTTACCATAAATGGGTGTTTTGAAATTTCTGGGGGGTTTCTGTCCCTGTTCCTGTCTTGCACAAGGGGCAGTGGATGTTTATGACCGAAGAGCGAAGACCAGAGTGGTTAGAGATCCAAATCAAGTTATATCTGTCTATTTCTTGTACCCAATTTCTTCAAGTGTGAGTAATTGTCAGAGACAAGGTAGGGCTGGGTTGGGTTGGGTTGGGTTGGGTTGGGTCCAGGGCAGTCCATATCCTCTTTTTTTGGGGTCAAATCATGACTGCAGTCACCAGTCGGGTGTGAACGGATCAGGTACAGGTTGGGTCTAAGATGCTTGGATGAGTGAGGGCTTTTAATGGCAGGATGGTAATTGGGCCGGGGTAGCCTAGTCAGTTTACTAGGCCTAATATCCAGCTAATTGGCTACAAAACAGTACTGGGTCTCACCTTTTCTTTAAGTTATTGGTCAATTATTCTCTACATTTAAGGCTGGGCTTGCTCTTTTAGATAAGCCTCTACTGAGAAGCACTTAGCTCACAACTTTTGGACGAAATCACTGATATTCATAGCAAGGGCATGCTTGTTTGCATAAAATATATAGGAATTCTTGCTGTAAGTAGTTAAAATTGAAGATTCAAGGTAAATGCATGACCATCAAATAACCTTCCATTTTGATAGAGATAGAATCAAAGAAAGATGAGAAACGAACATTCGGCTATCACCCTAGTAATTCAAATCTTAAGAACATCAAGGTCCCATCTATACTGCTACGAGTGAAGAAGTGGTAATTTTCTATAAGGAGATTCTTAGCCCTAGGTTCCTTCTAATTTCTCCATTTATTGGGGATTTTAGCATATACTTTTATCCACATCTAAACAGTCTAAATACGAGGCATATTCCTTCCAAATAATGGGCCAGCTTGTGTCAGCCCATTCACAACCCAATATTTCAGTTCCCCAAGTTGACAATTCAACTCGCTAAAATCTAAATTCGTGACCTTCAAGTTCAAGCACCAGCGGACTTAAAACGAGTAAAGTCACTGTTTATATTCAACATCCAAAAGTCCAAGGATCTGACCATTGACTGCAACTGCAGTCACGCCTGTATTGGCAATTTGGCATTGAGTCGCATGCATGGTTGGTGGCATGGAGATATTCTACATTGACGGCCGCATTGCAATTAGGGCGGACCTACATATATGGCACTGGGGCAGTCGCCCATCAGATGTGTATCCACTTCCATAACTCATATGAATATTATGGTACTGCTTTCAAAACACACATAAAAGTTCTGAGGGCCGCAAGCTCATTCATTAAATATAAGATAAGCGTGATAACTTAATTACGTCATACATTAAATCTAATTTCATCCTAGTCAAGTCTAATCAATAGCAATTTAAGACGTCTTTTGGCAAGCTCAGTTTTTGTGTCTATTTAACTTAAGACTATTTCAAATAAATAGTTTAATGTTTTAGAACTTTTCATTGTATAAATAGAAATCTGAATCAATTAGCTTTAAGACCTTTTATTATTATTTTTTTGAAATTATAGTCATGAAAGTGTATAGCACCAAACACTTTTTGCATATTTTTATACAAATACATCCATGGAACTTTCATAATATAATAAGTTTGCATGTGTTACTTTTATTTTATGCCAAATTTCCACGTACTAATTTACTATATTACAACTTCACCTATATTACTTTCAAAATATAACAAGTTAATTTGCCTTATCAAATTAAATCAGAAATGCCTAATAGTCTAAATGTAGAATGTCTACTTTTTCTTCTTCTTATTATTATTTTTTTTTTGTGGGAGTAGAATGTCTAATTGAATTAGCTCTATTTCAAATAAAGACTTCTACCTTTCTCAGCCTTTTGGCTAAGATCAAATACATAAGACTTTCCAAACAGGCACTAATACTTGAACAAATCATTTTTATGCTAATACCTCTAACCATTTTAGTGTAAAATGTTCTTGATCAAAACTTAACCCAACTTAGCTTGGGTTGAGAAAAATATCACCTTGCAAAAGCCAGAAGCTCAGAAGATGAAGCAAAAGTCACATTTAAGTTTAATCTCCTACAGATCCTTAAAAAAAAAAATGCACGTAGATTATTTATTGGAGAGCTTATGGTAATGCCAAATCAAGAAAATTGGCTTCTTCCCTCTTAATTTATGCACGTTTGTTTTTATCGGCCAAGGTGGCTAGGCTCTTGAGAAATCCAATTGATGCATGAATAACTATAACACATATAGGAGAGAAGACTGCCTGCACTTGCAAAATAGATGACAAGGATCAAACTCTTAGTTGTTGGATGAAAATAGAAATTCCTACCATTGACCTCCCCCTTTATTATCGAGAAGTCTTGAGATTAATTTTGTACTTCAGCCTAAGAGAATGGTTGATTTCTTTCTGCCCAAACGGGCCCACATGCTGATAGTTCCACCTTTGGTAAAAAACCCTCTAATAATTATAAATGCCCCTCATCTAATCTATTTAGATTGAAGGACTTGCTACAGAAGAGTCAATTGTAGAGAAAACATTAAAAAACTCTCAAATCTTATTAATGAGATATAGTTGCATACAACAATATCTTTTTTTTTTTTTTATAGCATACAACAATATTACATGCTTTAGTCTCATTATTTCTTGTATACAAAACAACCACTGAAATACACCCAATTTCCATGAGCTCTAAGAACTCAAGCAAGTATAACTCACATGATTTTATTTTATTTATTTTTTCGAAAAAATCCACATGTCTATTTGTTGAATTCCATAACCTAAGAGTTGTAAGCACAAAACAGGACTTTAAAACCATTGAACCCAGCTCCCTTGGCCAAAGCCTCAAACTCCTTTTCAGTTCTCTCTTTCCCATCTGGGAGATTAGCCAACATTATATTGTCCAACTTGAAGACGCCATGAGATGCAACATTGTTCTCAGGAAGCACAGGTAAAATTGATTCCACGATGATCACCTTTCCATTAGCCGGCAATGCTTTGTTGCAGTTCTTTAGTAATTTCGCGCTATGTTGATCGCTCCAGTTATGGAGGATCCACCGCAAGTTTTATATAGCCATAGTTCCCAAATTCATATCATATGCCAGGTAAACTTACAATGAACTAGTAACATAGAAAACTTCAAATAGGGTCCATATATGACTTGGGAATGAATCCGAGCAGTTATAGAGGAAGGTACCTCAAGCATATTATTTATTAATAAAAGAAAATACTCAAGGATACTTGACTGAGTAAATTCATAGACTTGGATTGTCCTCGACTTCAATAGAAAAAAACTGATGGCCCCCAACAGTGGCAGAAATAGGATTTTTCATTTGAACGGGGCAGACGTCACCATAATCTTACTTTCTTCATCACTTCACTAATTGAGGGGGTGACGGCTTATTTCTAATTGGGCATGGGCCATTTGGGATCTTATTATAGATTGGACTTAAAAAAGACACCTGACGCCTCTTTTGCAGTCCCCACCCCAAAGCCAAACGCCCAAGAAAAAATGGGAAAAGATCCAACATTTGTAATAATTTTAATGTCCCTTTTTTCTTTTTCTGTTTTTTTTCCCCTCAATGATGCCAATAGATTAGATTTTTGCATTGAATTCACCATGATGTGTGGATTGAAAGAAGCAAATAAAGATGATTAGTGATTTGATCACCACCAAGCTTTTTTGTTCCTTTTTGTTTTTGGTTTTCTTTATTAAATAGATGGAAGGTATTGTCAGCTGTTGTGTTGTTGGTAGAGAGATTGGAGAGCCACATGTTTTCATGATCGAGAAGGCGGGTCTACCTAAATTAGATTTAGATATATAGCGTAATGGCACCTCTTACACCTGCATCATTCTTTAAACCCTAAACAGGGCTTCACCTTTCTTCACATGAAGAAAAAACAAAATGGCCTAGACGTTCTCTCTCCATACGATCGTATGTAGTAACTTAAGTGTTGTTTTTTTACTACTTTAGTCTTAGGGTTTCGTTTTTTACTACTTTCAACGTTACATTCCACAACTCCATTCTCACATGAACTCAACCGTCAACACTGCCTCAGTGTATCTCTTGTAATCACTCAAATGCTTTTTGATACTTCATTACAGATGGAGGGGTTACTGTACATGGTATTTTCCTTCCATCAAAATTTCTACCTCGTTTCAATGAAGTTTTTATCAGAATGCTGCACTCTTGAGAATGTTAGAAAAGCAAGTAGAGCTTAGCCTTTTGATGGTTGATTTTGGTCTCACCTAACCAATGTGTTACGAAACCTACATTTCTGAAAAATACAGTGGGTTCTGATACAGATTTCGTTTGTGTGTGACTTTTTTTACATGAACTATTATTCTATTGTAATTCGAAATAGTATCATGTGGAATGAATGTTTCACTACAAGTTTTTTTTTTTTTTTTTTTTTTTTTTTTTGCGCTTTCGTTTAGTCCAAACTCTCTTTTTGGAGTAGAATTATTTTTTTATATGCGTTTAGTCCAGTCTGGAATGTTAGATTTTTATGTTTGCACTAAACATTAGAATAAATGCAAAGGACGAGGTATCATCATTTTGAAATTTTCAATGTTTGATTTTCAAAAAAATAAAATGAAAAACAACGATTAAACCGACCGAACCGAACCGAACCGTTTGGTTAGGTTCGGTTTGGTTTAAGCCCTCTCCATCGGTCAGATCAGATTGGTTAATTAAAAAACCGACAGGTTCGATTTGATTGTTAGTTTTAGTGTTAAATCAATCAAAACCGCCCCAGTGCAGCCTTAGATAGAGATCCAAATCAAGTTCTATTTGTTTGTTTCTTGTACCCACTTTCTTCGCAAGTGTGACTAGTAGTCAAAGACAAGGTAGGTTTGGGTTGGGTCCAGGGCAGTCCATATCCTCTTTTTTGGGGTCAAATCAGGACAGTCACCAGTAGTGTGTGAACGGATCAGGTTCAGGTTGGGTCTAAGATGCTTGGATGAGCACTACAACAGAAGACAGTTTTAGCGACGTTTTATTTCGTCGGTAAAAGTCAAAAAAACGTCGGTAAAGTTTTTACCGACGTTTTTTATTTCGTCGGTCAGACGTCGGTAACATCACGTCAAGAAAACCCGTTACCGACGAATTAATTTTCCGTCGGCAAAAATATAATTTTCACCGACGTTTTTATGTATTTTACCGACGTTTTTTTTCGTCGGTAAAAGTAAAAAGGAAAATTATAATTAAATTACAACACTTTGCCGACGTTATTTTTTCGTCGGTAAAAATAAAAAGAAAATAAATAAAAAAATAAAAACTATTTCACCGACGTTTATTTTTCGTCGGTAATATTAAATAGAAATATTAAAGATATAAAAAATATTTTACCGACGTTTTATTTTCGTCGGTAAAATCAAAAGGAATAAATAAAAATTAAAATAAAATATTGACCGACGTTTATTTATCGTCGGGAACATTAAAAAGAAAACATAAAAAAATAAAAATATTTTACCGACGTTTTATTTTCGTCGGTAAAATACAATGGAATAAATAAAAATAAATTCCGACGTTTTTTTTCGTCGGTAAATAGAAATTAAAAAATATAAAACAATTGCCGACGTTTATTTTTCGTCGGTGAGAATGAATTTTACCGACGAAATTATAAATTTCGTCGGTAAAAAGTTTTTTTTTTTTTTAAAATACAATTCCTGTTTTTCGTTTAAAATTTCCCTACACCTGTAATGCACCTGTAATACACCTGTAACAGGAAATTAAACCTACTCATCCAAACAAAATCATCCACAAACCTACTCACAATACAATTAATAATGAATCCAAACAAAATCATCCACAAACACACAATTAATAATGAATCCAAACAAAATCATCCACAAACATACAATTAATAATGAATCCAAACAAAACATACAATTAATAATGAATCCAAACAAAATCATCCACATTTTTCATCAAATCATTCATCTCCTAAAAATAACAGTACAATTAATAAAAATTTCTAATAGTTGAATAAAATTGTCCAATATACATAAACAAATAAACTAAAAACAACAAAACTACGCCAAAGTGTGCATCCGATCCAAAAGCGTCCATCAATCTGCAATGACAAAAACAAAAACAAAATTAGTATCTTTTGAATTAATGAATTTATAAATAAAAGATATACCTATATATATATATAAACTGATTGGATCATCCCCAATAAAAAACTGAAACTTCTGTTTGGATCCAAAGAGTTGAGGTTTCACATCATTCAAAGAACAAAAGATAAGAAAAGAAAATAAAATAAAAAGAAAATGAAATCTAGAACTGCATTAACCCTTACTCAATCAGTTGGTGCTGTACGCTGACTGGAACCTCATTACTAGCACCACATAGAACCACCTCTATAATCCCATGATATAGAAATCCAACAGTGCCATGAATCTGAAGCTTTGTTATATCAATGCCTACAAAAACAAAAGCCACAACCACCCTAAAAAGACATAAATAGCAGCAAAACTTTTTTTTGTGTGTGTGTGTGTGTGATAGCAATAAAACTTCTGAAATAATTTAAGATTGCAAGTTACTTGTGCATGCCAATCTTTAAGATACATTTGACAAGGCAACCCCCCCCCCCCCCCCCCCCCCCCCACGCCAACAAGCATCCAATCTATTAGTGCATTCAAAAGCTTATTTGCTCCTACTATACTAAGCATGTTCTGTGGTTGGGCACTGCATCTCTGACTGCATCACATAAACGCGTACCTCCATAAACTCTTCTTTCGTTGAACTAGATCCGTCAAGTTTACCTCCAAGAATGTAATCACATACATACATTGCCTGGTTCATTTTGGAAATGTAGAACATATAATGTTAATGATAAAAGTTACATTGCTGATGCAAATCATTACACATGACAAAAGTAACCAAAAAGGACAAAGTGCAAGATCATACCTCTGCCATGTTCTTAACAATAATATACTTCCCTGCAAAAGATGCAGTTGCAACTGTCTCTTCATGAGAATATTTACCATGAATTATTGACGTGTACTCCCCCTTCTTGTGTTTCTCAACAGTGTTCCAGACCTTTACACAAAAATTTGGGGCAGAGAAAAATAAAATGAATGGTAGATCAAATTAACAATAAGGCCAGCAATTAACATAATCCAATAATTCATTCTGACTTCTGAATATAGTACCTTAGACACCCATGGGCAAGTTGTATCAACTATTTGTACGTTCTTTTCGCTCAAAGTCAACATCTCTTCCACAGCAGCTCCAAAAGCAGGTAAAATCACAACATCATCCTTCTCAACAACATCAAATTGTTTCTTCCCATCCTCAATTGGAATATTCTTGACGTCCATCTCTTCTAATCTCTACAACAGAAAACAAATGGGATAATATTTTTTTTTTCATCAAAAGTCAAAATCAATGTGAAAAAACATGGTCGGCAAAGATCCTTTTAGATATTTAAACTTTCACTTACGTACATGTAAATTAGAATGACATTTAACTGTGAAAATCTACACTAGCATCATATAAGGAATTTTCAATTTAACATAGTCCATGACAGATCTATTCCCATATGATGGCGATCACTGAAGTCCACTCCTATTACTCTCTAGCACAAAAATCTAACTCCATCTATCATTGTTAATTATCTGATGCAAGGCAGTGAAATACTCATAACAAAAGGAGGGTGTCCTCTAGTAAACCTTGGAGCCATGGTTTAAAATCACGGTAGCGGTCACCATCGTGGTCAACCCTAAAAACCAAATGGTTTGTGAGAGAAAGATGGGGAAAGAAATAAAAGTTGCACTGAACAAAAATTAATCCATTCGTGTCTTTAGCAATAATGCACAGCAGACAAGACATTTAATGCAGTGAAGTGGAAGATGACAGTTCTCACTTTTGGTGTTCCCTGCCACACAACCAATCCTATCTTAGAAAAAGAAAGAAAAAAAAAACAACCTCCTGATGCTGAGAATCAAGAATTTATTGGACAAGGTTTCACAAGCATTTGGGGTTTCTATATACAGTACAAATTTCACTTGGAAATACCCTTTTCACACAGACCCAAACGTTTGTACCACTGGATTTCTGTCCAGCCCCTGGTGCTCATGAATCAGACCAGCCTGAGACTCAGTAGCTCAGAGTTGCCAAAATAAAGCTCGATAGGGGCTGTGATTTTAGTCTAGTGGGCTGAACCCAAATCTAATTGCTGAAACAGGTCAGACTGGGCTTATATATGCCTAGATGGTCGGCCCTGTCCAACATTTTCCCCACAAACTGTGTGGTGGTTTTACAAATGGGCTGGATGTAGGCCTGACTTTCTGGTCTTTGAGCTAAACCCAAACTTGAGTAATAGGCCTGACAGCAAAATGGAACAGCCTTGCTGGCCCATGTACATCCCTAGCACTACTACAGACTGATGCATTTTGGATGTCAGGATCCCAACTCTTTGAACACACTTGCGCCTGTTTGTTTCATGTTTTTGAATTCTTAGTATTCTAAGAACTTGTATTTGTACAAGTGGTTGAAAATGTAAAATCAAAGGTGAGTATCTAAAAATGACCATCAAATACAAACAGACCATCAAATAAAAACCTACACACGATTGCAATCACTGGCTGATAATACTTTGAACAAAAAAAATGTATAGATGAGTTGGTTAAGACACCACCCCTCATTTAAGTTAAGACTTCATTAACTATCAAAATGATAGAAAAAATCCTATAAAAGATAATACTTTGAACTAGAAATGGTACCATTGAAAAGCCAAGTGAAATGGAGTTAAATCAACTAAAACATGTTCATTACAAGCCCTCTTCATAAAGGTGTGCATTTGACATTTTTTAGGAAGTACATTTTATAGTCCCAATTGGTGAAATCCAAAAGTCAAAGAGGCCAAAACATTTAAACCAGAAAATAGAATCAAAAGCAGGAATGTTGCAGAGAATCTCATAAATTCATTAATTGAAACTAAATATATCAAAAGGACCCTCCATAGTTTTATGTCAGTTCAAACTAATCAAACCCAAGTTATTGGGCTTGGCAGGCGAGTCTAATTTCTAGCCATCTAATAAAACATATTTGAAAAGTAAGAGTTTCTGATTTGATATTTATATTGCTATGGCTGTACATGAATGGCCGGTAGTGACCAAAAGAACCGAACATGATCTTGTATCAGGACAATGCTAATGCATGGATTTTAGGTCCCCCTTTTCTTTGAAAGACCAAGTCAAGCTATTGTTCCATACAATTCCTACACTATTGACAGTTATGAATAGAAGAATATCAAACAGTAACAGAAACTGTTTGACCTGAAAGAAAGAAAGTTCCAAATGATGGAGGGACTAGGTTTCAGATATCAAAAACATGAGGTGGTGATATAGCAAAAAGAAATCACTTTATCCTTGCCATGACTTTACTAGCTAAAAAGTGGAGCTGCCCAGAGGAGGGCAAGGTGAGAGGTCTACAAGCTAATTGTATAAAGTTGGATTGCCTGCATCCTCTAACTCAGTAAATGCTGCACATTAGCACCCCCTCCTTGGACATGTGCTTCTAACCGGTGTATCTGTAGCCATCTCATCAGTTGATATGGTTTGTATTTTTATTTGGAGCATCAAAAGACCTGGGGTTTGTAAATTTCGACTAGTTATTATGTGCAAATTTCAAGGGAGTATTCTACTAACCAAAGAGTCGCATCATAATCCTCCAGGAGCCGTGCCATCCCCAGCAGATGTGGTCCCCCCCGTGGTGTCAAGAAAGGCGGCCGGATCTATTCCTGCTACAGCTGCCAGCCTTTGAACAAAGGCCTCAAGCTGGCGTGTCCTCCGGTCCTGCTCAGCCTGCCTCCGGTCCTGCTCAGCTAGCTGCTCAGCCTGCCTCCTGCCTTGCTCAACCTGCTCGGCTAGCTGCTCGCGCAGGGCGACCACCTCAGGGTCCGGTGCCCGAGACTGTGTGGAAGAGGAAGAGGTCCTTGAGTATATCCCATACCCCTTTACGTAGCCCGACCTCTTCCCAAGCACATCAGCAGCAATCTGCTCCTCAGTCATCGGAGTGGTGACAGAGGGCTGCGACTGCTCCTCAGTCCGCTGCACCAAGGCCTCCTGCCATTTAAAAAAATAAAGGATTTAGAATACTTCTATGACATTATGCAATCATAAACCATTTATTAGGAAACGTACATGTCTCTGTTGCGCCACCTCATTTACCCACTCATTACGAGATCGTCTGTAGTGGGTGTCGCGGAAGAACTGAGTAATGGGCGGCGCTTGACCGGCATTCTGTGCCGCCTATCATTTGAAAAAGATTTATATTAGATATGAACCCTGCAACATATTTAGAAATTGATAAACTTAATAAAGTTTCTTCATATGAATATAATTAGTACCATCAGAGACATCCTCGAGGCAAATGACCGGGAGCCACTCGTATGATTGTATGGCAACTGAGCTCGACTCTCTTGCGCTTTCTTTGACTTTGCCTACATAGAAAAACAATAATACAATAAAATCCATTAAAAAATCGTTACTAATAGAATTACATTGGAATATAATTAGTCGTTGTAGATAACATCCCAAGGTCACCTTCCAGGCTGGTGATTCCCAGCACTGTGAGATCATCTGCTGCCAGTCAGCTAAAGTACAACCCTCTGCCGGGTGGTCCTGGGGTCGGGGAACCCTCTGCTCCAAGAGCTCGAGATAGTGGGTATGCAGCTCATACTTCCAACCCCTATACAAGATCCCGCATTGGCGGTCAATGTCCGCCCTAAGCTGCATATCACCCTCGTAATCTCCGATCTCAAAGAGTTGCTGCAATTAGGGGATAACCATATTAGTCACTAGTAATAACAAAATATAATCAGATATTGTAATGAGGAGCACAACTGTAACAACTTTGGTTGATGTTTATCGTTTCAGTTTACCTTAACTGCAGCGATGACGGCAAGCTTGATCCCGGAGTCAAGCTTCTTCCAGCCATGAGGCCTAACTGGGGCAACCTCTCTAATGGCTAACCCAAGATGGTTAGCCAGTGATGGGGCATGTTCCCCCTCTGGCCTATGACTGGAGCTGGGGATCGGGACTGGGATGTTATGACCCAGTTGTCTCCTCAGCTTCGTTGCATTCTTCCCCCGCGTGACACCCCTTACGCGGCTCGGAGCACCCGAAGCTGAGGCTGATGCTGCTAAGACGACAATGCTAAATGAGTTAGTGAGCACAAATGATAATTGAGGTGATCAAATCAGAAGAAAAGAAGTTAAAGAGCACAAATATAAATTGAGAGGAACCATTATACAGTTTAAAAGGTTTTCCGATTTTCTCACCGACGCTGCTCCCGATCGTATGAGGACTCGCGGGTGGCTGGGAGGGCTGGGCCTGGGTCTGCGAGGGCTGCTCTATCAAGGGCTGAATCGGCAGAGGCTGGGGGGCTGCCGATTCAGGGGTGGTCCCTGATCCTCCGGCCCGTGTAACATCGAGTGCAGCTGGCGTAGGCTGCGTCGAGGGCTCTCGTGTGCTCTCCACAGGAGCTAACCCGAGTGCAGCTGCGACCTGCCGAGCACGTTTCGCCCTATTTTCCCGAGGCATATCTGCAATCTGACTTAAAGCAAAGTGACAAGGAAAATAAATAATTATTAACAACAATAAATAATATTCGCAACGTGAATATAAGCAAAGTGACCATGTCATTATGTAAGAAAATATATTTATTAATTTACTTAATCGTTACATGTGCAAAACCTGAAATTTAATGTCGACCTCGATCTCTTCTAGCATTTCTCCTAATTCCCTCAAGTCTAGGAAATTAATCTTGAGTTTAGCATGAATTTCTTGTACCGGCCAAGGAGGTGGTAGAGTGCTTACTATTGAACGCACCAGATCTGCAATATTTGGTTCAAATCCTCTTCTTTTGAGATCGTAAAACAATTGCTCCTTGTTTAGCAAATGTTCTCTAACAGATATTCCTTCAGCCATTTTCTCTCTCCGGAACTGTATCCATAAGGGATGAATACATTTTTCAAATGACTGTAATAGGTTGACGAACTCCACTGCATGCCATGGTCGTAAGACTTCAAATATCCTCATTTTTGCAGCATCCCAAGCCCGTGGCAATGTTTCAGCAATTTTTATCATTATATATCTTTCAGGGATGAAATTGCCACACAGTCTCAGCCACTGAGCCAGTTGAATTTTGCGGGAACCATGCTTTGCTATTGGAGTTTCATTTTCAAATGATTTATGTTCAAACTCATTTGTCCATTCCCTAACACGTTGAGAGTCTTTGCCACGACAGTATTTGAGATGTGTATTCATATGTTCTGTGTTAGAGTTGAAAAATTGAATCGTTTCAATTTTAATTTAAAGGAAAGCAACAACGGATAAATCAAACATGAACATAATATAACAAGCTAGGTAATAACATAGCACACAGCATATATAACAATTGAATGAAATTAAGCATACTTTTTATAAGAAAAGTTCTTTATTAATTTACTTAATCATTACATGTGCAAATTAAAAGTAAACACTACATGTCATATTCCATGTCATCATCTTCCTGACTATGACCATCACTCCCTTCATCATCTTCGTATTCCGCCAGCGTTTCATCCTCGTCTTGGCCATCCTCTGATGCTGACTCATCACTGAGAACGATCTCATGATCTATATCATCCCTAGAGTATTGGTCACTAGTACCATCGACGAGGACTGGGACAACAAATGCCGTTTCGTCCTGCTGAAATGCATCAACCGGCACATCATCATCATCACCGTCGTCATCCCGCTTAGCGGGTACATCCCATACTCCCCGAGTCTTGACCCGTTCTACAACTCTCCAATTTTTTCCTCTGCTGGTGTCATTGACGTAGAAGACTTGTTTCACCTGACTTGGTAGGACAAATGGATCATCCTTACACCACCGACCCGTGATATCAATGCTTGTAAGATGGTCTTCGATGTTTATCTTGTGCTTGGTACTAGTGTTGTACCATTCACATTCAAATAAGACCACCTTACCCCCGTGCCGATAGGACAATTCCCAGACTTTGCAGAGGTAGCCATAGTAGTCATGTTTCACCCCTTCGTATTCCCCTTCCACGACCAAGCCGCTACTCTGGCTCCTACGACATTTCTCACGGTCTACAGTGTGGTATCGGACGCAATTGCAATCACACCCCTGGTAAAGATTCACTAGGGATCTGGGGCCATTTGCTAATGACCACATCTCATCAAAAGCTTCTGGTGACCCTATAGTTCGCAATTGATTCATCTACATAAGCATATTAAGACAAATGTATTAGACTGATGTTATTTGAAGCTTATACTCAAATAATATCAAACTATTAAAATGATAATATTTTATGTCTTACACGTTGTTTGAACCATTCTGCAAATTCTTTTCGTTGTATCTGCCCGATGTCTCCACCTCTTTGGTCTTGAACTAAATTCCTGTGTTCCCTACTCAAGATAGCTTTTAATGAATAAGTACGAATAGAGAATGAATAAATGAGTTAACAAGCAAAACATAAATATGGCTAGATTGAAGCACATACTGTAGATACGGCTCCACTTCGGGGCAATTATTCAGCACAAACCAATGAGCCATGTCACGCTCCCTTTGAGAAGGATCATGTGCCCTTTGCATCAGCCCGATGGGACGGACAGTTTGTGTGAAGATTGACATCCCCGCACCCCGTTCGCCACCATCGTCATAACGCTCTACTTGATCAGTCTGCCTTAAATACATTGAGCAAAAAGTGAGACACTCTTTGACAATGTAAGCCTCGGCGATTGAACCTTCAGGTCGTGCTCTGTTGCGAACGTACCCCTTTAGTGTCTTCAGAAACCTTTAAACAACAAATGATAACTATTACGATTTCCAATGCAAGGCAATTGCACTAATATATAAATAATTTTTCGATGGTCATCAACTATTACCTTTCAATCGGGTACATCCACCGATATTGCACCGGTCCACCAAGAATGGCCTCGCGCGGCAAGTGAACCGATAGATGAACCATCACATCAAAGAAAGCAGGAGGAAATATCCTCTCAAGCTTGCACAATATTAAAACTATCTGCTCCTCCAATTTTTTCAAATCGTCGTGTCTCTGTGTTTTCGAGCAGAGGTCTTGGAAAAAGCTACCTAACTCAAACAATGTTGTACAAATATCCTTATTCACAAAGCCACGCATGCCAATAGGAAGGATCCGTTGGATAAGGATGTGGCAATCATGGCTCTTTAAACCAGCCAATTTATCATTTTTCGAGGTTACACACCTCGAGAGGTTCGCGGCATAGCCGTCTGGGTATTTGATCGACTTCAAGAATTCATAAAATCCATCTCTGTCTTTTGGTGCCAGAGTGTAAGAGGCATGCGGCTTCAAGCTGGATCCATCGCCCCTCTCCACTAGATGCAACTCTGGCCTGATGCCCATATTTTTCAAATCCTTACGCGCTTTATCGGTGTCCTTGTTTTTGCCCTTTATGCCCAACATTGTTCCAACCAAGGCTACACAGATGTTCTTCTCAATGTGCATAGGATCAAGGTTGTGTCGGAGTTTTTTGCACTTCCAGTAGGGCCATTCAAATAGGATGCTTTTCTTTGTCCAATTCAACTCTCCAGACTCACGCGGTCTTTTGTTATTCTTGCCAAACCTGACCGGATGTAGTTCTTCGAGCTGGTCTAGTACCTTTTGCCCCGGTAGATCCAAAGACCCCTTTTCACGCTCAGGCTGACCGTTGAAGGCCTTGCTTCTACGCCATTGGTGGTTTACTTCCAAGTATTTTCGATGGCCAATGTACCCAATCTTATCTTTCAACCTCACCCCTAACGAGGTGTCGTTACACGAGGGGCATGCGTTATAACCTTTTGTACTCCACCCAGATAAGTTACCATACGCAGGAAAGTCATTTATCGTCCACATCACAGCCGCATGCATTTGAAAGGTTTGTTTAGTGGAGGCATCATAAGTAGATACACCATGATCCCACAACTCCTTCAACTCATCAACCAAGGGCCTCAGATATACATCGATATCGTTTCCCGGTGAGTTTGGTCCTGGAATAAGTAATGACATCATCATGAATGGCTCCTTCATGCACATCCATGGTGGCAAATTATAGGGCATAAGTATGACAGGCCAAATGCTATAAGAGGTGCTCATGTTACCAAAAGGATTAAATCCATCAGTGGCTAACCCCAACCTCACATTACGTGTCTCTTGGGAAAACTCTGGATATTTCTCATCAAATTCTTTCCATTCCACTGAATCAGCCGGATGCCGCGCTATCCCATCGTCAACGCGCTTATCACTATGCCATCTCATCTCTGTGGCTGTCTTCCTTGACATATACAATCTGCGTAACCTCGGTATCAATGGGAAGTAACGGAGCACCTTATGCGGGATCTTCTTTCGCTTGCCATCATTGATCTTGTACCTAGGCTCTTCACATTCTGGACATTTTTCCAATTGAGCATTCTCCTTCCAATACAACACACAATTGTGTTTGCAGGCATCTATGTTCTTGTATCCCATGCCCAAGTCACGCAATAATTTCTTCGCCTCGTAAATTGATGCCGGCACCACATGACCTTCGGGTAAGAAGTCCTTAAAAATCTGCAGGACCTTGTCGAACGACTTATTGCTACACCCACTTTCTACCTTCACGTGGAGTATCTTGATGACAAACGATAACAGAGTATCTGAGCTTTTGCATCCTGGGTAAAGGCCTCGCTGAGAAGCATTCAACAAATTTTCAAAATCATCCCTCTCTTGAGTATCTTCCTCCAAGTAAGTTCCCCTACGATGATCATCTATCAACTCATTGTACCCATCTTGATTATCTTCTGATTCATCATCGCTCTCATCCGAATCATCGGGTTGAACTATGGGTTCCCCGTGATATATCCACCGTAGATAATGGACCATCATTCCTTTAATGTGCAGATGACTTCTCACGGTTACATAGTCATGCTTCCGATGGTTACAACAATCGTTACACGGGCAGTTAATCAACACTGCCCCGCCCGAATTCGCCTTTGCAAAATCAATAAATGAGTTTACCCCAGCTATGTACTCCGCACTAAATCGGTTCCGATAATGTAATATCCAACTCCTGTCCATATCTGACCAAATCACAAGTAATTAGCAATTAGAAATAGAATCCACTCGCCTATATTGAATAAATTGAATGTGTTTATGAGGTCCAGCTCATTGGGCCTGCTCCAATCATCTTTTCCGATGGAGATACATCTTTGCCGTCCATGTGTAGAAAGAGGATGGTAATACTTTGGCAAAGCCAGGTATTGCAAGGCAATTTAATTTTGGAAACAGGATCAGCTTGCCATGGAATAGGTCTATTTGGAAACAGGATCCATATTGCATCTTTTTGCGACAAGTATCAAACGTCAAAAGATGAATTGAAGAAGACAATGGAGAAAGCTAACAATTTAATTGTTGACATTTTGAAGAAAAAACCACAATTAAAGTGCTTTTGATAGTATTTTTTTATGTTATGTATTTTTTTTTTCAGTGTTTTTTTATTTAATATATAAATAATTTTTTTTAGAAATGGGACTTTAAAGAGTCCTACTCATAATAGAAAGTGTTCTTCAAGATAGAGAGAGAAGTTAGGGAGATTTTCAAAATTAGGAGGGGCCAATGTAATGCCAATCCATTACATTACTTGTAAGTATCTTTATGCAGAGTACATACAGAGAGTCTTATGAGGAAAAGTCTTTCCTATTACTAGGAGTCTAGGATGCTCTAGCTAGAATTTTGGAGCAAGTATTCCAAACTAAGAAGCTCTTCATTATTAGAGATTCTTAAAAAAAAGAAGAACCTTTAAAAATAATAAATCTATGAATTTGGAGAGAATTAATCCCCACTGATTCAAATTTGGAGAACATTTGTATATATGACATTTATGTAAATCTTATGTGATAGGCAAACAACCCTTAAGGACCTGTGAAGCAATAATCCTTGGAATCAAAACACAGTTAGTCTTGGAAATTGATCCAAATGGATATATCATGAATTAATAGTGGTTAATTATTTGAAACTGATGTTACTAGAATAAATCCATGATATATCCAGGAGGGTTATTCAACTTATTTCTGTATAAAACATGGTGTTACCAATCTGTTTTCCAGTGAAAAAAAGGGTATTATAAGCAAATGGTTGAAATTCTCAAAACAAATTGATTTATTTACATTCAAATTAGGAACATGCAACATTATTTGATCTCTGTTGCTCAAAGCCAGACCATAACCAGGAAACCTAATCTAGAGTCTCACTAAATGTGGGTCTGTTACATGGTGCCTCCTACTGTCACTAGGATTCCTCTTATGGCGCTTCATCACCTACAAATCCATAATATCCAATTTTCAACATTAGAGCACTAAAATCAAATTTATTTAGAGGATAGAATGGTGGAAATTCAGTTGCCTGCGATTGGTCTGAATAACCAAAAAATGATCACTAGATCTAGTCTGGGTTAAGGAAATCTGTTTCAAAACACTATTAAGAGTAAATTTTTAGACTTCATAAACCAGGTGATATGAAACAGCAGAATGGAGAATGAACGGCTCAAGGCTAAAGTCATATTATTTGACAGGGTACAATAACTTCCACCTAAAGGGTTTCTGGTCTTGCAAATTAATCTTCAGGCCAAAACTAAGGTTCTGATAAGTGATAAGAACAATAATAACATTTGACACATGGTTAATGATTAACAAGTCTGTAGCAACAAACCAATTGATTTTCACAGCTTACAGAGAATAACCTCCACCAGCCTTTGGTTTAAATCTATCTTCATACTCTATAGTTGGGGTTTCTGGTCTATAGCAAATCTTTAGGCCAACCCTAGATTGAGAACACTAAGATGATAATGTCGTTAATGCCAATGATCAGAATGGCAAATTGTTGTAGAATATGACCAAATGCACAAGATACTCAAAAGGGTTTCTTGAAACAACATCCGAATCTAAGTAGTTCTATTTTCTAGATTGCAAATCCTTGCTCAAATGGAAAATACAGAGATCAAATAATGTTGCATGTTCCTAATACCTGAAAATCATACTTGATCAGTCTGCCTTAAATACATTGATGAAAACCAGCAAGTTATGAGGCCCATTGTTGAGTTTCTCACATGTTTTACATAAAGATTAACTTTCTTTTGTTAGTTTTTTTCCAAGAGAATTAACATGCATGTGATCTAACCCTAGTCACTTGACTCAGCAACCTATATTGAACCGAATCTGGATTTTCAGGAGCTTGACAAAGTGGAACAAGCAGATGAACAGACCAGGTATTTGTGTATGCCTCTTATAATTTACTTTCACAATGAACAGACCCACATGTATGTATATAGATGAACAGACCAGGCTTGAGCCTGGAATCAAAGTTTCTGAAAAAAAAGGGGAAAAACGATAACGATGCACTAAAGTATGGAGAAAAACAACAATCAATGGAAGAAGAAGATTTAGAAAAACAGAGAGCAGTTGCAGCAGATTTAGAAAAAAAAAAGGGGAAAAACAATGGAAGAAGAAGAAGAAACCGTGTACCTGGCACCGGAGAAAGCGTGGTTGGGGCCTGGGCTCCGACTGGGCGTGGCACCGGCGACTGGTGAGTGGCGATCTGTTGGCAAGTGTGGTGATGGCTTCGCTGGACCTTGAGCAGAGTGAGAGAGAGAGTGAGAGAGAGAGCGAGAGAGAGAGAGAGAGAGAGAGAGAGAGAGCAGATCGAGAGCGAGAGAGAGAGAGAGATAATGTGCAGATCGAGAGAGCGAGAGCGATAGAGAGAGAGAGAGAGCGAGAGAGAGAGACAGAGCAGAGAGAGAGAGAGAGACAGAGCAGAGCGAGAGAGAGCAGAGAGCGAGCGAGAGCGAGAGCGAGAGCGAGTGAGGGAGCGAGAGAGAGAGATCGCAGTGAGGGAAAAAGAGGGGAAAAAAGAGTGAGGGAAAAAGAGGGAAAAGAGAAGAAGAGAGAGAGAGAGAGAGAGCAGCGTCCGGTGCAGGGGAGGCGTCCGGCGGGCGTCCGGGGGCTGCTGCAGTGGTCGTGCTCCTGGGACTGGCGATTTGGGCGATTCACGCGGAGTGAGGGAGGGAGATTTGGGCGATTCACGCGGAGTGAGGGAAAAGAGGGATTGGAGAAGAAAAGGGGCGATTCGCGCGACTTCCGGTGGTGGGAGAGACAGCGAGCGAGGGAGAGAGAAAGAGATCGACAAAGGGCGGGAGAGGGTTTTGGCGCAGCGGGAGTGAGAGGAGTGAAAAGAGAGTTAGGGAAAAGAGAGGAAAAACAGGGGCTTTGGCGCGGGGGAGGGAAAAAAAAGGCGTTTACCGACGTTAAAAATTCGTCTCCAAAAGCAAAAAAAACGTCGGTAACATCTTTATTAATTTTTTTAAAAACGTTTATAATTTTTGCCGACCTTTCTAAAACGTCGGTAAAATTAATAAAACGTCGGTAAATATTAATTTTACCGACGTTTTTTAAAACGTCGGTAAAATGTTTTCAAATTTTTTTCCTTTTATACGAAAATAGTTTTCATTTTACCGACGAAAATAAAACGTCGGTAAAAGTGGTATTTACCGACGTTCTTGAAGAAAACGTCGGCCAATATGATTTTTACCGACGTTTTTAAAACGTCGGTAAAAGTTTTACAAATTGTTTACTTTTTATTACCGACGAAATTTATAACGTCGGCAAAATTGTAGTTTACCGACGTTTCCAATAAAATATGTCGGTAAAAATTAACTTTTACCGACGAATTTTTTAAACGTCGGCGAAAGTTCACTATTTACCGACGAATTTAAAAAACGTCACTAAAAATATACTTTTACCGACGAATTTTAAAAACGTGGCTAAAAAACGTCGCTAAAAGTGCAACTTCTTGTAGTGGAGTGAGGGCTTTTAATGGCAGGATGGTAATTGGGCCGGGGTAGCCTAGTCAGTTTACTAGGCCTAATATCTAGCTAATTGGCTAAAAAACAGTACTGGGTCTCACCTTTTCTTTAAGTTATTGGTCAATTAAGCTCTACATTTAAGGATGGGCTTGCTCTTTTAGATAAGCCTCTACTAAGAAGCACTTGGCCCAAAACTTTTGGCCAAAATCACTGATATTCATAGCAATGGCATGCTTGTTTGCATAACATATATATGAATTCATGCTATATGTAGTTAAAAATAAAGGTTCAAGGTGAATGCACAAAAAATGACCAACAAATAACCTCCCTTTTTGATGGAGATAGAATCAAAGGAAGATGATAAAGGAACATCTGACTATCATCCTAGTAATTCAAATCTTAAGAATATTAAGGTCTCATCTATATTGCTACGAGTGAAAAGGTGGTAATTTTCTACGAAGAGATTCTTAGACCTAGGTTCTGAAAAACTGGCATTAACACAGGCTTAGGTCCCAATAACTAGATATCTATTAGATTTCAAGAACTAGTGATTAATCTAATAATTAACCCTAATCCAGATTAAGCTCAATTAACCAAACAATGAGAAGGACACACGATTTATACGTGGAAAACATTACTTGGGAAAAAAATCATGAGCCTTACTGTCCAGGCCAACAGACAACCAAGTACTGAATAAATTGAAGGTTAAAAGAAAGAACTCAACCCTTTTCCAGTTGCTAACTCAACTTAAGGACTGCGATATCTTGCCAACTACTCGCCGTACCCCTTCGTCGTGCTTGAACAAACCACCGTAAATGCCTCTTCAAGATGAATCTACTTCAAAAAAGTAGCATAACGAACCTCCATAGACTTGAACTTCGGCGAACTTCGGCACAACAACTTGAAGCTTTGGAGAGGAAAACAATCTCTTAATAGATCTCTAGGTTTTTGGAAGGGAGAGTGGTGCCCTATAGTTGAGAGAAGAAGGCCATATATAGGCTTTAATTCATGTCTCAATACTTGTAGAGTAAGTAGGACTCAAAATAAGTATGCTGAAAGAATTTAGGAAGTTAAATCCAAGTAGCAAATAAAATCTACGCATTGGCCGCTCGACCTCATTAGTGTGTGCTTGAGCGGATGACTTACTGCCTCTCATGCGCTCGAGCGCCCAGTCATGGCTCGAACGCCTATCCTTCCGGGTAGCTTTGCATGCCATCTGAATCGTTTGAGCCTGTCCCTCCTTACCCTTTTTTATTTTCCATGTGATGCCATCAAGCCAAAAGTCCTAGTGAGATGACACGGTCCATATGAGATGACACATGTGATGATTCCTCCTTTCTTGTTCGGAAAAGGATCCAAACACGGTCAATCAGAGGGTACCACATGGGGGAGAAATTGTTTTTTTATGGAGGAGATGGGATATCATTGAGTTGACATCTCTCCCCCCATGTGGCACCCCTTGAGTGGTCCAAACAGGGAAACATGGGATCCGTTTCCTGCTTATTTACTATTTACTTTGCCTTGTGATGTCAGCATGAAAATGGCAAGAGTCAACCACGTGTGATTACATGGAAAAAATACTCATGTGATAGTTCTCATGTGATGTCATCATGATAAATTCTCATGTGATAGTCCTCATGTGATGATAATGGATAAAAAAGTCTATATGGACATACTGGGGATACCAAATTGTGGACCGATCCCACGTGGAGGACCATGTGGCGCTGATGTCGGATGCACAGTGGGTTTAACTTTTGTTTGAACGGGAGATTGAAACAAAAAAGGGGAAACGGGCCTCTTCCATCGAAATGCCCAAATCAGAGCCACGAAGCTTCTTCATCGCTCTCTTCGTCTGGTTTACCAGCTTCTTCTCTCGCTTTGCTTCTTCTGCGTCTGGATCTATCCTCTCTCTAGCTTGGAGGGAAATCGCTGTGACTAGTTCTTCTCCCTCCCAAATGGTCTTTGTCCTGCGTCTGGTTCTTCTCCCCCCAACCAAATGGAAACCTACCCTCCCATAGGTATGCATTGTTATTCAACTTCTCACCACAGATCTTTTGCATCACTGCTTTGTTACAATAGATCAATGCACTCAGATCCAAGAAATTCTAGAAGCTGGTTGAGTTCTCTTCGCAGTGAGCGGGAGCGCCCTGGCAAAGAGCGAAAGGGCTGGTCAATTACCGTCCATGAACTCTCTGGCTTCCCCGTTGCATTCGCATCAATTGTCACACCTTTCGTCGCGTGCCCTGGCTTTGACTGGGTTTGTCACGCCCCGGGACCGAGGCCCTGATAATCAAGTCCTTAATCCAGGGGACGTGGAGCAACGGGTCAGAAAATTCCTCCCGCACATGCTATTTATTTTCCCACAGGATTCCGCACTGAGGATTCCATACGATCCATCACAACCAATTAATCGAATTCACAACAAATAATAATATGCGGAAGCTTGTAGCAAAATAAAAACCAAATGAGAGATAAGATAATTGCACCAACTCTGTATCAAAAGAGAAATATATAAAAGGTATAACCCAAAGTTAGTTAAAGTTGTGAGGATCACAAAAGTATATTTAAATTATACATCCCAAAAGAAGACCGATGAGGTCATAAACTAAGTTCCCAAAATGTTATCCCTGCACAAATTCCAACACGACGTCTACATGACATCGTTGGGCTGCCACTCGCACTCCACTGGCGGCTCTACCGCCTCAACCGCGTGCTCCGCCTCAAAATCTGCTGGTCCGACATCTGATACCAAACAAAAGAGTATCAGACACGACGGTCTAGCAAGTGAATACAGTAGATAAGGTATACAAGTTTTATAAATGTCATATTTAAAATCATAAAAATACGATTGAAACGAAACATATGTAAAGAGTAAACCAAATGAACCAAATCTATACAAATGAAAGAATTTCATAGTTTAAATGTTTCAAACTAACTGACAAATAATCGAAATATTGGCAAACCACATTTAGCTATATTCTCCTATTACTGAAGTAACAAGAGCACACAGACAAATAATCGTTGCCATATAAAATGGCCGGAACAGATAGACAGAAGCCGTTGCCACTACTCGTGCGACCGGAATACAGAACCGTTGCCATGGCCGGAGCAAACAAACAGAATCAAAAATGAAGTTGGCAAATAATTTTAAGATCCCAAGCCGGGTGATCAACCCAACTAGGTGACCTAAGTTTAGTGGTGCCATTCAAAACCAAAACCTAAATCGATAAAAATCAAATCATAGTAATACATTTCCAAAATCGATAAAAGGAACTACTCCAGATAAATACATACTGACAAATTCGAACGAATCAGATGAGTAGCCTTACCGATGTTTCCGAACGTGGCAAACCACTCAAATCTACTTCAAAACAATTTGTAGAAAATATACAAATTTTCATAACTTGGAATGAATTAATGTATAGTGGTTTAATGGCTTACCCCGGGTCGTCTTGACATACACTTAAACCCTTAATGTCAATAATATATATAAAGCTTGGTGTCACTGAAGATCTCTGACAATTAAAGATATAAAGTGTATATTAAGACTTGAATAAATTTCCCGAGTAATTCTAACATCAAACAATTCCATCATTTTTCCCATTTAAATTTCATGATTTAAGGTAATTCGATTCATTGTATACCTTTCATACTACAATGCTCCAATGGGGTTTAAATGGGCTTTAAATAATGGAGGAAAAGGGCTGGAAAACAGCCCAGAAAATGGGCAGAAAACAGCCCTGAATGGGCCTGATATGGGCTGGAAACAGCCCATAAATTGGGTTAAAAATCAACCTGAAATGGGTCTGAAACGGACCTGAAAACAATCCTGAAATTGGGCCTGAAAACTGCCCAGAATTGGGCCTGAAATGAGCCTGGAATCTGCCCAGAAATTGGGCCTAAAATTGGCCTGGAATCTGCCCAAAAATTAGGCCTGCAATTGGCCTGGAATCTGCCCAGAAATTGGGCCTGAGATTGGCCTGGAAACAGCCATGGAATGTGCCTGATATGGGCTGGAAAACAGGCCTGAAATTGGGCCAGAAATGGACCTAAAACCAGCCCAGAGATGGGCCTGAAAACAGGTCTGGGCCCTAGCCAGGCCCGCCCTGCTGCCAGGCTCTGCACGCCCAGTTCAGTGCAGGTTTTCCTGCACTGTTTTCTTCTTCCTCTTGTTTGAATCTTTTTCCCTCCTACAATTCTTTAAGGGCACGTTTGTGTACACACCCTTTCCGCGGAAAGAGGAAATTGCCACGTCAGCAAATTCCATTGAAATGAAAACCTCGGAAAAAGATTTCCGTAGAATTTAGAAAATCATGTTTGGTGCAAAAAGAGTTTCCTCATTGAATTGGTGGAGATGTTGTTTGGTGCGGCTGTGGATTCCTTATAGAAAATTAAAATTTCTTATTTGGTGATATAATTTTTTTGAAGAAAACAACATAAAATGTATATTATTTATTTAACATTAAATAATAATTTATATAAAGAAATAAAAAATGAAAGAGTTATATGGTTTTTGGGTTGAAATGGACAAGAGTGAGGAAAAGAGGGAGAAGTTTTCCGAGGAAAACCATTTCCCATACCCCCCCATGGGAAACCCATTTCCACAATTATTAAGGAAAATCTGACGAGGCAGGAAAACATTTCCGCGAAATTGTTCCGCACCAAACGCCGGAAAAATGGATTTTCCGCGGAAAACCGTGAACTTTTCCGCGGAAAAGTGTTACACAAACATGCCCTAAGGGCATGTTTGTGTACACACCCTTTCCGTGGAAAGAGGAAATTGCCACGTCAGCATTTTCCATAGAAATGAAAACCTCGGAAAAGGATTTCCGTAGAATTTAGAAATCCATATTTGGTGCAAAAAGAGTTTCCTCATTGAATTGGTGCAGATGTTGTTTGGTGCGGCTGTGGATTCCTTATAGAAAATCAAAATTTCTTATTTGATGATATAATTTTTTGAAGAAAATAACACAACATTAAATAATAATTTATATAAAGAAATAAAAAATGAAAGAGTTATAGGGTTTTTGGGTTGAAATGGACAAAAGTGAGGAAAAGATGGAAAAGTTTTCCGAGGAAAACCATTTCCCATACCCCCCCATAGGAAACTCATTTCCACAATTATCAAGGAAAATGCTGACGAGGCAGGAAAACATTTCCGCGGAATTGTTCCGCACCAAACGTCGGAAAAATGGGTTTTCCGCGGAAAACCGTAAACTTTTCCGCGGAAAAGTGTTACACAAACATGCCCTAAATGTCTATCAACCCTTCTAACCACCTGATGAGCTCCCCTTAGCAACCAACACAGCCACCAAAATCTATTCCAGAAGTCCATCTCCAATTAATGTTTCAAACTGGGTATGACATAGGAATGCAGAAATTTGAAAGAGAGCCTTTCTCCAACATAGCAAAACCACAACAACCATGATATACGTATTCTGTAAAAACCATAGATCCCTGCATGAAATCATAGGTAAACTAATCCAAAATCCTTGATAATCATAGTCCTCTAACTCAAGAAAATAGTCTACTAAAATGGCAAATTCATAAAAAGAAAACCATTTCATTTGCATGCATTATCAATCTAGTTTATTCACTTGCCTCTAGTCCAATGGAAAGGGTCTCAAACACACTCCAAAGAAGCTTTAACACAGCTGCACCCAATCTACACCAAAATCCATGGAAAAACCCATTCAAGAAATTCGTTATTTGAAAAGGGAAGGAGCTCTCAAAGAAACTCTTTTGCATGCATCATAAAAGAGTCCTAAAGGGTCTAAAAAAAACCAAGATTTCAAGAGGGGAAGCCATTGCTAACCTTTCACAGCTCTAAGCAAGAAGAAAGACTTGGAGAAGAAGGTAGTCCCAGCCAGAGGCGGATGGAGTGTATGACCACTGGGAGCCTGGTCCCCCAATGGATTTCTAAATTTTAGTTCTAATTTTGGTGGGGCCCACTAATTTTTTCCATAAGGCCCCCAATGGATTTTTGTAGCCCAATATTAATTTTAAATATTACATATTCTTGTCCTCTCCAATTTTGATTGTTTTAATCACTTTCTTATAGTATCACCGCGTTCTCAGTCTCTTGCAAGGGCTAATGCCAAGGAAAATCAGCAGTAGTCATCGCTGAGTCGCAGCTCTTCTAGGAAAGCGGAGCAATCTCCTTACAGGAGAAACCTATTGAGCTAAAATAGTTAGAAGAGTTGACTTGTGTATGAATTTTTTTGAGCTTAATTAATTATTTTTTTGCAAGTGGCTGTCACAAACTATACATCTATTTTCTAGTTTTTGTTGCATGTTGTATGTTTGGTTGCTCCTTGTGTGTTTAAATGTGTCCAACTGCTATTGCAGGTTCCAAAAAAAATTGTCACTGGTTGCTCCTTGTGCATTTAGAAATAACCAAAAAAAAAAAATTATGGGTGCAGCCCACATTCTTTCTATGCCCCAGTGACTTTGAATCTTAGATTCGCCACTGGTCCCAGCTGATTTTCTTCAAGAACAGTACCAATGGGAAGCTAGAGGTGAGGAGAGGAGATTTATGAAGTCAAATCTCTAAGTAGCACTCAAGAGGTACACATGCAGGAGGAGAGAAGGTGGCTGGAAATGGAAGAGAAGGAAAACTCTTTCTCAACACAGTTGCAGGAAAACAAAAATGAAGGAGAAGAAGGCCTCCAACGTGGGCCTTATTTGGGTTTTAAGTGAGGAAGGTGGGCCCCATGGGCCCCAAATCTTCAAGTGTTTAAAACTCCCTTTTATGGGTCTCGGATGGAGTACACGAAGAAGAGAAAAATGATCGTTGAAAAATCTAGTTTTCAAAAAATATATTTTCTTCATGATTTTTAAATTTCAAAATTTATGCACAGATTTGGATGTGAAAAGACCGTTTTGTCATTTTTCTCGAAAAACGAAATTTCTGGGTTTCAAATGCAAACGGAACAAACATGAAAGTTATTGGGATCAAAATAGAAAATTCAAAAATGTTGAAATCCATATTTTTTATAAATCAAATTAATCAAATTAATCAAATTCCCATACTAACACGTGACACACGGGCCACTCTAGGCCCAGTCAAACTAAACTCAACGCGCTCAAAATTCCCTAATGTTATCTAAAATTCTAATCTAACTAAAAATCTAAGCTAATCATCTCCTAATCCCACTTAGAGACTAATCACAGTTAAAAAATAATAATATATACTAAACCTCGGTCGGGGCCTGACAGGGTTAGCCGCTCCAACCCTGGTGCGTGGCTCATTCTCCGCCTGGTGATGGCACTTGGAAGCCCTGGGGCAGGCTGGAGGCCTGGCGAGAGCGCGGCAGCAGTGATGGCCTTGGCTACAGTTCTGAGCTCCTCCCTGACATGAGCGCAACTGCGGCTGGCATTCTGCTCGTTGAGTCAACGCTCAGGACAAGTAAGGGTGGGAAGTTTGTGATTGACATGGGCGGCAATGGTAATGGACGGTCAACGCCAGGAACCTCTACCTCACCTATTTGCAGCCCACAGAGCAGCGAGGATTATGGGCACCTGTGGCGCTTTGCAGCTTACAGGGGTTTTGTGATATCGTCGACAGTGGATGGTGAGCGTAAATGAAGCCGGCCTGTGGTGGAGATATGGGTGCAACATGTCGGGTGCTCAGAAGATGCAACAGTATTTGTGGCTTTGTCTGCTACCATTGATATGAGCATGGATGCCTGCAAGCTGTTCTCGCATAAGTTGAGGAAGGAGCTTTGCCCTTCTCAGCAGGACTTCATTTGAAGACTTTGAAGGGAATGAATGGTCTATGGAGATTGAAGACATGTTTTTTCTTCTCAATATTCAGAGGCTTTTTTAGTTTCTCATCTTTTATGTTTATTCCTTTCTGTTGAGATTGAATGATGCGCTTATATGTTCTGATGATGGGAGATGAATTGCTACTAATTGTTGCTAACGGTAGTTGTAATAGTAATAGATGGTTAGTTTTAATTCTGTAAATTTGTGTGAGCTTCTGTGTACAGTGGAAGAGAAATGGAAAGGGGGGCAATTTCTGTTGGTGATGTTTTGAGTCTTACTCTTATGGACAAGATCGTACTGATTGATGGATCCATACCTATAGTTGGTGTAGAACTGTGATGTTTTGAGTCTTGTAGAACTGTGATGTTTTGAGTCTTACTCTTATGGAAAAGATTGTACTTATTGATGGATTCATACCTATAGTTAGTGTAGAAGAACCAGATTTCCGTTTGGTTAGGAGGGCAGATTTCCGTTTGGTTGGGAGGGAGAAGAACCAGACGCAGGGCAGAGACCGTTTGAGAGGGAGAAGAACCGGTCACAGCAATTTCCCTCCGAGCTAGAGAGAGAATAGATCCAGACGCAGAAGAAGCAAAGCGAGAGAAGAAGCTGGCAAACTAGACAGAGAGCGATGAACAAGCTCCGTAGCTCTGATTTGGGCATTTCGATGGAAGAGGCCCATTTCCCCTTTTTTATTTCAGTCTCCCGCTCAAACAAAAGTTAAACCCACTGTCCATCCGACATCAGCACCACATGGTCCTCCACGTGGGATCGGTCCACAATTCGGGATCTCCAATATGTCCATATAGACTTTTTATTTATTTAAACAGTCATGCTACAGGGATCGAATGGGGGACCGGGCCTGATTTCGGTCCCCCATTCGATCCGTCTGGACTTTCGAGTAAAGTCACTGTTTATATTCAACATCCAAAAGTCCAATGATCTGACCATTGACTGCAACTGCAGTATTGCCTGTATCAGCAATTTGGCATTGAGTCGCATGCATGGTTGGGGGCACGGGGATAATCTAGATTGACGACCGCATTGCAATTAGGGCGGACCTACATATATCGTACTGGGGCAGTCACCCGTCAGATGTGTCTCCACTTCCATAACTCATATGAATATTATGTGTCTGCTTTCAAAACACACACATAAAAGTTCTGAGGGGCACAAGCTCATTCATTAAATCTAAGATAAGCAAGATAACTTAATTACATCATACATTAAATCTAATTTCATCCTAATCAAGTCTAATCAATAGCAATTTAAGATGTCTTTTGGCAACCTCAGTTTTTGTGCCTATTTAACTTAAGACTATTTCAAATAAATAGTTTAATGTTTTAGAACTTTTCATTGTATAAATAGAAATATGAATCAATTAGCTTTAAGACCTTTTATTATTATTTTTTTCGAAATAGTCCTGAATGTGTATAGCACCAAACACGTTTTGCATCTTTTTATACAAAAACATCCATGGAGCTTTCATAATATAATAAGTTTGCATGTGTTACTTTTATTTTATACCAAATTTCCACGTACTAATTTACTATATTACAACTTCACCTGTATTACTTTCAAAATATAACAAGTTAATTTGCCTTATCAAATTAAATCAGAAATGCCTAATAGTCTAAATGTAGAATGTCTACTTTTTTTCTTTTTTTTTTTTGAGGGAGTAGAATGTCTAATTGAAATAGCTCTATTTCAAATAAAGACTTATACCTTTCTCCGCCTTTTCGCTAAGATCAAATACATAAGACTTTCCAAACAGGCACTAATACTTGAACAAATCATTTTTATGCTAACTCCTCTAACCATTTTAGTGTAAAATGTTCTCGATCAAAACTTAACCCAACTTAGCTTGGGTTGAGAAAAATATCACCTTGCAAAAGCCAAAAGCTCGGAAGATGAAGCAAAAGTCACATTTAAGTTTAAATCCCCTGTGGATCCTTAAAAAAATATGCACATACATTATTTATTGGAGAGCTTATGGTAATGCCAAATCAAGAAAATTGGCTTCTTCCCTCTTAATTTATACACGTTTGTTTTTATCGGCCAAGGTGGCTAGGCTCTTGAGAAATTCAATTGATGCAGGAGTAACTATAACATACGTAGGAGAGAAGACTGTATGCACACGCGAAATAAATGACAATGATCGAACTCTAGGTAGTTGGATGAAAATAGAACTTCCTACCATTGACCTACCCACTACTAGAAATTTGAGCTTTTGCTCATGAGAAAGCGGGCGGGACATTAGCGACCGCCTATAGGCAAAATTGGCGGTCGCTATTGCCCATTATAATACCCCCCGCCAAACCCTCCTTTTCGTTCCCACTTCTTTTTCCCCTGCTCCCGCGCTCTCTGCATCTCCTCATCGCTAATCTCTCTCTCTCTCCCTCCCTTTCTTCTCTCTCTTCTTCTCTATTCTCTCCCTCTCCTTTCCTTCTCTCCCCCTCTCTCTCTGCCAGCGCCCTGCTTCTCCGGTCCTTCCCACTGATTCTCTCTCTCTCTCTCTCTCTCTCTCTCTCTCTCTCTCTCTCTCTCTATTTGCACGTCCCTCAACTCACGCCTTTCTCGTCTCCTTCGGCATCTCCCTCCGACGCTCGCCAGCGCATCCTCACTGTCCCTCCGGCATAGCGGGGCTCTCTCTCCGGCCGGCATCCATCAGGTATTCATCTCTCTCTACCTCACACGCACTGACACTTTCTCTCTCTGCCTGTCTCTCACACATCAAGTATTTGTGGAACAAGTGTAGGTGATTTTGAGGGGTTTTTTTTTTTAACTTCTAGGGTGATCTCTGAATTGGGTTTGAATGAGGTGTTTTGGGGAAATTGGGTTTTGTGGAAGATGGGTGCTATTTTTTTCTTTTTTTGGAGAATGAAGCCTGCTCATTTGGTTTCTGTAGTAATTGGGTTTGCTAAAAGATGGTTTTTTTTTTTTTTGAAGAATCGGACCTCTTGTGATTGTTGGGAAAATGAAGCTGGAAAGTGAAGTTTTCCTATGAATGTTTTATTTTGACTTTCAGTTGTGTTTGACAGAACAGAGGACTGTGCTCGAAAGTTTTTCCCCTTGGGAAATCTTATCCATGCGATTGTTGTTCGGTTCTGTTTTATTTTATCCATTGCAGGTTACTAAAAAAAAGAACCCATTGTTTGTGCACATAGTTGTCAACAATGTTCTTGTTTCATCTGTTTCATCAGGAATATTGGCCGAATCCCATAAAAAAGAAGGGCGTCCACATCGATCTTACTGGGCCCCACCATGAAAGAATTAGATGAAAGGAATGTCAGCATCATAGTATAATACCCGCTCTGAAGTGAGAACCATGTCTGTTTTAATTTCTGATGATTCCCCTTATTTTTCTTTATATACTAAAGAATAGACTATATTGGCTAAGGAGAAGAAAAGGAGTACATGATGGTGGATGTATAGATACAGAGATAGGAATCCGGATCAGAACTACAACCAAAGTCCCACAAAAATGACATTCAACAACTTCAATATCAACTAAATTAAACGTGCACGTATCAGCAACTATTATCCTATAAGCAGCTTGTTGATGTAGTGTTGGCAATCACTGTTTCTAACTTACACCAGCTTTCCTATAAGCCCATATATGTGAACTAGTAGTTTTCTTTCCTTTCATATACACTGCCTTAATTTCCTATGTGTGCAACAGCCAAAACAAGGGCTTGTTTAGTTTGGGTTGGTACGTCGGCCAAGATTTCTTGTTTAGTTTGAGACCGCGCTTTTGGCAATTTTGACACGATTTAGATCAAGCAGTTTGATCTATGAGCCAAAACATTGGTAACCCTTAGAATGAAGATTTTTTCATCTATGGAAAGTGAAGGTGACCTGTCTTCCTCTTCGACGTTGAGCTCGGTGCCTTTTCGTCTCCATGTTTTAGTTGTGGATGACGACCCCACATGTTTGATGGTCCTCGCGAAGATGCTTAGAAAATGCAGATATGAAGGTGGCATACAAATTTAGAGTAGTCTTTAGATGGGTAGTTTTTTTATATTTGTTTTGCTTTTGAGATCTGATAGACTTTTTATGGATCTGAAGTGGAAAGCTCTGCATGTTAACATGTTTGTGTGTTTAGGGGTGTGTGTGTGTGTGTTTTTTTTTTTTCCTTCTTCATCTGATTCAGAGTACATGAGTATTTAAATGGTTCTGATATTTTCCTTTTCTTCTGAGGACTGGGAAGTTTGGTTTTCTTAATGTGCCTCTATTAGTGTTCTTCATTCATATATTGGAAGGACTTATATACTGATTACTGATCTTGATAAAGGTGATGGCCTGGATATTGGGCTGACCATATATCTTCTAAGGACCAAGAGGTATAGGACGCCCATGATGAACTTTTGGCCTATCCATCTAAAACCCAAGACTTAGGATTTGAAGTCTGAAGATAGGATTTAAATTCAAAGTGACCCAATGCTATACGACTCTTCTTTCAAGGATTTCAAACCGAGTTGTTTTTTCAACTAGATTTTTCCCCATTTGGGGCTATAATTTTTCATGCAGAATAGGCTTTTTTCTTAATCCAAATCTGGCCGCAAGAACAATCGTAGGAGTTCAACGATGAACCTAGTTGCTGTGACAGACAGAGCATTGCCTTGTTAGTGGTTAGTCAATACTTCTTTAGCCCATAGGTTTGCGTCCATGTAGGATCTTTCTATTGTAACCTGTTTCATTTGGTGAGTATTACTGTTGTTTTGATTAGCCTATGGTTTTAGGACAAGTTCATGACTGAAGAGACTGAGTAGTGGATAGAAGTTATATGAGCATTCTCTTGATTATTACTAATGCTTGAATTCCTTTTTACGTCTTTCACAATCAATGCTGGTTTTTTTACTACCAAGTCTTCTAAGTTGTTGGATTTTCAGTTGCATGTTGTGTATTCTTTTGTGATAGATCACTTCAGATCATATTCCTTGGTCAATCACTTTGAATTATAGAAACATGGAAATGAATATTTCCAGGTTATAAAAATTAAAACAAAAAATAAAACTCAGCTTCTTTGGGGAAGCATAAATGCAGGCTTTAGTTCTTGGAGATCGATGTTGGTCTTGGGTCTACTTTAATGTAAGTGAACAATCTGCCGTCAAACCACTGGCCATTGCCCTTTAAGCTCTGCGTAATTACTTTGTTGGTTGTAGTTTATTTTGGATGTAAACAAAGACTCAAATTAGTGCTGAGCCTTGACCCATTAGCTATATAGGGCCAAACCAACAGGTTTGAGTTTGGAGGGATTTCTGAGCTTTTTCCTGAGCCTCCTGCGCATTTAATAGCAATGGTTATCCGTGCTTGGGCTAACCCAATTTAGAGCTTATGAATCCTCAACTCGAAACCCAGACAGAAGCAAGTTAATATGGGCTCAGATCTATAGCCCAACTCACTCCTTATAGGGGTGGGTTTGGCTTGGCAATGGTTTTATCGAGTTTGGGCAGGTCTGAATTTCTAAATTTTCACCTAGTTGAATTTAGTGCATGTTTGCATTTTGGATGCCTTGCCCTGTCCTGTCCCCCTAGTTTATGACTACATAATTTTTGGTGGCATGCAATGCACATATCTCCAGGGTTACAGTGGATAAGGGGATATTGTAAAAGCTTAAAAGTTCAAAACCTTGTACATCCAATGGAGAGTAAATATTTCCTAAAGCATTTAAGTACTCATAGTGTTTTGTTCTTATTAATGAATTTAAGTAGTTATAGATGGTGATGTTTAGAATGAGGTTCATTGTCTATATTTGGATGAATAATAACATTGTTTTTTGTATCATTGATTGTTGAGAAAAAAAAATTACATTGTCTATTTTATCAAATTATGCATAAGCGGGTTGCAATATTACTTCCATTGTCTATTTTATCAATGATTCTTTTCTCCCCTTTGAAAGAATACATTGCCTTTATTCTTTTTCTTTTTTCCTTTTTTTGTGAAAGATCACTATGTTGAAAATGATTTATGTAATTTGTTTTTCTTTTATCATATTCAAGTGCAGATAAATTCAAAATCACTTGTGGATACCTCTCTCTCTCTCTCTCTCTACATATAGATAATATAGTCATATACTAATATGTATGCATAGTTTGAATGGCTGGCCCTGGAACCAAGAAACAAAAAGTTGATTCCTTTGTGAGTTTCTGGATGTTTCATTGCTCCAAAAACAAATTTTGAATGATATTTGGAAGTCTTAAATTCTTTTGACCCCATTACAGTTTACAGCTCATTTGCAGCTTCAAGAATATTGAATTATTATTACTCTGTTTTCTTCATCCTTGATGCCGATCATAATTGTGTGGGAAGAGTTTTATTTGCTAGAGATACAACAACAGGCAGGATGGATTTTTACTAAACTTGTAACAATATAGATCATTAACAGGCATGCTGTATCTGTACTTAATTATTTCTTACTTTCTTGTATTATTTGTTTGGCTTTCCTTGTTTCCATTGTACTTTGTTGGCTAGACTTAGATTTCTAAATCCCTCGTTTTAGTGAACTCATAGTATGTCATAATATCATCATCAACAAGGACTTAAGCTTTTTATCTGAAGTGCCTTTGTGAGTTCTAAATTTTAGATATCATCATCTAAATTTTAGCTTTTAGATGAGTGTGACATGCTTTTTGTGTTTTCTCAAGTAAGCTAACATTGAATTATGATTGTCAAATTTGGCTGATCTTTGGTCCTAATTGTTTATCTTAGTTGTGGAAATTGAGAGAGCATATATATATCTAGATATGAGAGAGAGAGAGAGAGAGAGAGAGAGAGAGAGAGAGAGAGAGAGAGATCTATATCACTGTAAAACTCTTGATGGAACCCATTTCAATGTAATGACCATATACTGAATTTGTCCATTCACCTGTGAAATGGCCATGGATCATCGCGATTTTCGTGCACCATGTCCGATGTTGTAGCTTTTTATTAGAGTCCTGCAACAAATTAGATGTCACTATTTTAATTAATTTATTTTTTAATGGGTTTAGATGTCACCAATGAATTCAAACATTTAAAAAATGACGTTGCCAAAAAAATCAGTTGAAACGATATTCAGTGGGCTCAATATTCAAGTATAGCATTGAAAGAAAATACAAACAGGTAGGGATTGAAATGTCACAGAGCTATAAGGGGTAAACACCAATGGAAATACAGGGAGGTAGGAACTCAACTAGCCCAACAGCCCCAACCCAGTGGGAACTAGCCATTATGTTGCAGAGAATCTCTCATTCCATCAGAGTCCCATCCCCCAAACACTTTTGCATAATTAAGGGAGGAAGAGAGATTTTATCCATGCACAGAAAAATGTATGCAGGAGCCAAAAATTCTGCTTTAAGTCTCTTACCATTTCCTCTTTTCCCTTCATTTCTATATGATTTGTGATATGAGTTCAAGGAGTAACTGTTATGAAAGAATCTGATTGTGATTGTCTAGTTTAGTATGGCTTGTTTAAATTAAGCTGGTTATGGGTCCAATCCAATTCAACTAATTTATAGGTACATTAGTGCACTGCATCCTATAGTGATGTATGCTAAACTCCAAAATGAGTAGTTAATGGTACATGAGGTTACCCATGTGACATCTCTTGATAATCTCTTAAAACAGAATCTCTTTTGAAATAAGGAGTCCTATGTGCAAATAAGTAGAATCATTGGTTTGGTGTTCCTGGTGAAATCAAACCATTTCAACCTAATTCCGAACTTGACCAGATTGTTATTGAACATTTACTGAATTAAACTGAGAATTACTCAAATGAAATATTGAAATTACTCAAACTTAAATCTTTGGATGAATCAGTTGTGTTCTTGGATTTGGTTGTGCAGAAAGGAAGAGTATAGTCGCCAACTATCTTTGTGATTTCCTATATTTACAAATGAGGTCAGGGCAGAGATGAGGGCAGAGATGAGGGCCGAGTGGAGAGCGGAGATGGCAGAGCTTGAGAGGCGTCTATCATAGAGTCGTGCCCCGCTCGCTTCAGACCCACCACCCACTACTCAGGTTAGTAAGAAAAAAAAATTGTACGTATAAATTGTCAATTATGTCATTGATGCATCAATATTTATGTCTTTTTTATTGTTTTTAATTGTATAATAAATAATTACAGGCACCAGACGCTGGCAGCGGCCACAGGGCTAGACATGACTTCGGTGGAGAGGGCAGTCATGATTTAGCAGGCTCGACTAATCCTGACCAGGTAAAATTATTATTTTTTAATTCAAGATTTCAACATTTAAGTTAAAACCTTAACATAAAACTTAGAAAACGAGCATTCGGGCATCCAAAACGAGCAAACGGCCTCCGTTGCCCTTGAAACTTGACGGGCATGGGCCCAAAGTCATTTCTGATTTGCAGGAACTGACGGAACGAGAATCCGACTCCCGGATTGCTCGTAAAGTTGAAATGTAGGTTTAAGTTGAAACCTTAACTTAAAACTTAAAAAATAAGCCTTCGGGCGCCCAGAATGAGGAAATGGATTTCGTTGCCCTTGAAACTTGACGGGCACGGGCCCCTAGTCATTCTTGACTTGTAGGAATTGACGGAACGAAAATCCGACTCCCGGATTGCTCGTAAAGTTGAAATGTAGGTTTAAGTTTGAACGTTAACTTAAAACTTAGAAAACGAGCCTCCGGGTGTCTAAAACGATCAGTCGTGCTCTGTTACCCGTGAAACTTGACGGGCACTGACTCAATGAAATTCCTGATTTGTAGGAACTGACAGAACGAGAATCCGACTCCCGGATTGCTCGTAAAGTTGAAACGTAGGTTTAAGTTAAAACCTTAACATAAAATTTAGAAAACGAGCATCCGGACGCCCAAAATGAGCAAACGGGGTCTGTTGCTCATGAAACTTGACGGGCACGGGCCCCTAGTCATTCATGACTTGCAGGAACTGACGGAACGAGATTCCGACTCCCGGATTGATCGTACAATTGAAACGTAGGTTTAAGTTAGAACGTTAACTTAAAACTCAGAAAACGAGCATCCGGACGGCCAAAACGAGCAAACGTGGTCCGTTGCCCGTGAAACTTTACGGGCACGGGCCCCTAGTCATTCATGACTTGCAGGAACTGACGGAACGAGATTCCGACTCCCGGATTGATCGTACAGTTGAAACGTAGGTTTAAGTTAGAATGTTAACTTACAACTCAGAAAATGAGCCTCCGGACGCCCAAAACGAGCAAACATGGTCCGTTGCTGGTGAAACTTGACGGGCACGGGCCCCTAGTCATTCATGACTTGCAGGAACTGACGGAACGAGATTCCGACTCCCGGATTGATCGTACAGTTGAAATGTAGGTTTAAGTTAGAACGTTAACTTAAAACTCAGAAAACGAGCATTCGGACGTCCAAAATGAGCAAATGGGGTTCGTTGCTCGTGAAACTTGACGGGCACGGGCTCCTAGTCATTCATGACTTGCAGGAACTGACCGAACGAGATTCCGACTCCCGGATTGCTCGTACAGTTGAAACGTAGGTTTAAATTTTAATTTTAATTCTTAATTTTTTTATAATTAGTTTAAATTGCCAATTTTTATACTTATCTATTAATATTTATTTTTCTTTTTCTGTTCAGGTTTGAGAGCATCGTATATACCACGGCACCTTGCACGGAATTTTTTTTTTTTCAGTATTTGTGATGGATATAATTTGTTGAAACTTTTGTATTGTTTTGAATGTAATTAATATATGACTTTCTTTTGTTATTTGTAATTTTAATTGTTGGTAGTAGTTGTATATATTCAGGTTTTGTTATTCGTAATTTTAAATGATGGTAGTAGTCGTATATATTCAGGTACAGATACAGGTACAAAAAGAGGGAAAATTTTTGAGAAAATACAGAATATTTTAAAAAATAATAATTAGCTTTAGCGGCCGCCATAGCACTTTTAGCGACAGCCACTGCCGGTTGCTAATACTTAAAAAAAAAAAAGAAAAAAAAAAAGCATTAGCGACCGCTGTATTGAGTATTGGCGTCGCTAATACTTAAAAAAATAAAAAATTCAAAAAAAAAACGTATTAGCGACCGCTGTATTCAGTATTAGCGACCGCCAGACTGCAACGCGGCGGCCGCAAAAAAGCATTAGCGACGACTTTTTCGCGGCTGTTGCTGGGCGGTCGCTAAAGGGTATTAGCGACCGCCAGACCACTTTTAGCGACGGCTTTTGACGGCCGCTAAAAGTCCCTTTTCTAGTAGTGACCCCTTCATTATCAATAAGTCTTGTGATAAATTTTGTACTTCAGCCTAAGAGAATGGTCGATTTCTTTCTGGCGAAACGGGCCCACATGTCGATAGTTCCACCTTTGGTCAAAAACCCTCTAATAATAAATCCCCTTAATCTAATCTATTTAGATTGAAGGACTTGCTACAGAAGAGTCAATTGTAGAGAAAACATTCAAAAACTCTCAAATCTTATTAATGAGATATAGTAGCATACAACAATATCTTTTTTTATAGCATACAACAATATTACATGCTATAGTCTCATTATTTCTTGTATACAAAACAGCCACTGAAATACACCCAATTTCCATGATTTTATTTTATTTATTTTTTTGAAAAAATCCACTGTCTATTTGTTGAATTCCATAACCCAAGAGTTGTAAGCACAAAACAGGACTTTAAAACCATTGAACCCAGCTACCTTGGCCAAAGCCTCAAACTCCTTTTCAGTTCTCTCTTTCCCTCCTGGGTGATTAGCCAACATTATATTGTCCAACTTGAAGACGCCATGAGATGCAACATTGTTCTCAGGAAGCACAGGTAAAAACGATTCCACGATGATCACCTTTCCATTAGCCGGCAATGCTTTGTAGCAGTTCTTAAGTAATTTCGCGCTAAGTTCATCGCTCCAGTCATGAAGGATCCGCTGCAAGTTTTATACAGCCATAGTTCCCAAATTCATATCATATGCCTGGTAAACTTACAATGAACTAGTAACATAGAAAACTTCAAATATGGTCCATATATGACCTGGGAATGAATCCGAGCAATTAAAGAGGAAGGTACCTCAAGCATATTATTTATTAATAAAAGAAAATACTCAAGGATACTTGACTGAGTAAATTCATAGACTCGGATTGTCCTCGACTTGGATAGAAAAAAACTGAAGACCCCCAACAGTGCCAGAAATAGGAATTTTCATTTGAACGGGGTAGACGTGGCCATAATCTTACTTTCTTCATCACTTCGCTAATTGAGGGGGTGACGGCTTATTTCTAATGGGGCATGGGCCATTTGGGAATATTATAGATTGGACTTAAAAAAAAGCCTGACGCCTTTTTGCAGTCCCCGCCCCAAGGCCAAAAGCCCATGAAAAAATGGGAAAAGATCCAACATTTGTAATAATTTTAATGTCCCTTTTTTCTTTTTCTGTTTTTTTCCCCTCAATGATGCCAATAGAGTAGATTTTTGCATTGAATTCACCAAGACCTGTGGATTGAAAGGAGCAAATAAAGATGATTAGTGATTTGATCACCACCAAGCGTTTTTGTTCCCTTTTGTTTTTGGTTTTCTTTATTAAATAGATGGAAGGTAATGTCAGCTGTTGTGTTGTTGGTAGAGAGATTGGAGAGCCACATGTTTTCTTGACCGAGAAGGCGGGTCTGCCTAAATTAGATTTAGATATATAGCGTAATGGCACCTCCTACACCTGCATCATTCTTTAAACCCTAAACAGGGCTTGACCTTTCTTCGCATTAAGAAAACACAAAATGGCCTAAACCTTCTCTCTCCATATGATCCCAGGGCGAAGCTAGGTTTAGATAGTCAAACAAGCAAGCAACCCTGAGTGGGCTAGCCCTTGGAGGTCAACCCAACGTGGCATTTTTTATATACTTAATTATGTTAGATCTAGCAAATCTGAGTTTCAATTTCAACACTCCCCATGTTAGGTAACCTCTGTTAAGTAGTTTTATTTTAATAGCGTCAAGTCAAGGTTCATATAGGGATTTTGATGGTATAATTGCCCTTAGACTTGATATTTGCTATGAATTTTAAATATTTATTGTAGAGCTGATACAGCTCCCTTATACCTCTTTAAACGGTTTAAATTTAAATATTTTCTATACAACTGTTTGGGGGATGTGATCTTAGGTTCATGCAGTATTGAATTGTTTTTCTCTTTTTGTAAAGAAAAAAAAGATGATGGATAGCTGTGTAGAAAATACTTAAACTTCAATTGTTTTCGTCAAAATCCCCTAGATAAAGCATATCTTTATGGCTGAACAAGGCATATCCAAGAGCCAGTGTTGAGATAATCCTAACCATTTAATGTAAAATCACAAACAAAGTCACTCACCTTCATGAAAATGTCATCTCCACTTGGAACACTAACAAACATATCTCCTCCAACGTGCTCCACCCCTACCACAAGAAAACCCATTTCTTTGTTCACACTCAATAATTAAAATAAAATAAAGATAAAGTAAGATATCCTGTGAACACAATGAAACGGTATAAGGTGCGTCAGAAACAACGTGAGGCAAATCGAAATTGATGCCCTTAGTATGTGGATACTTGGAGATGATCATGTTGAGAGGACAGTCCCAGTTCCACCTCCCACATCAACCACAGTTTTCAGTCCCTCAAAGCCCTTGTACATCTCCAAAATCTTTTTCATGATAATGGTGGAATTAGCCGCCATGCCCCTGTGGAATACCTTGTTGAATCGTGGGTCCGTGCCATGGTACTCAAGGGCTTGTTTGGGCACCTTACTTGTAGAGTCAAGTAAGGTGAAGCCCCATTCTCAAGAAAAAAATCCCACCAAAAAAGCACTTTACATTAAATTTCCCACCATACTTTTTCCAAAAAAGTCAAAAAAGTAACCTCATTTACTCACAAAAGGACAAAAAAACTCCACTTTCCAATAAAAAAAGTCAACTAAAAACAACTAAAAACAAAATACTATCATTATCCACTTATATTTTATTATTTTTTCAAAATAACATTTACTCCACTCAACTCTACAAGTAAAGCCCCCAAACAGGCCCCAAAGGCTGTCATTCCATAGGCCCTGTCGAATGGAATGCCCCCTTCTAGAACTGCATCTTTCAAATGATACCTAACAGCAAATCACAACTTAATTATAAATGGGTTTTCTAATTATGAAGACAGATAGACACACACAGATGATATATATTTAAAAAAAAAAAAAAGGAAATCCAGATCCCTGAAGCTTTTAACTTTTATTAGAGAAATCTTGAGTTAAATAGGACTGGAGCTCCACAGTCGGACCCATCTATTGAAATCCATATTGTTCAAAATAGACGGCTCCGGGTTGTCCTCAAGTTTGTTCCACAGATTCACTTAACAGTTCGGATTTCAACAGATGGGCTCCACTGTGGAGTTCCATCCCCTTAACTCAGTTTTTCTCTAGGTGATCAGGACTCAAAACAAGATAAGATAAGAGGAAGTGGGAACAGAGGTCTTCCCAACCAATGATGTTATGGTATCATGAAGTGGGGCACATCAAAGGGAAAGTTGTAGCGGGGTAAAAGCACACCAGCTTTCCATGAAGACCTTGTCTTGAATAAAGAGCACCAAGGGGGCAATAGACACGCCATCTTGGTGCTTGACCAGGAACTTGCAAACAGGGGCCAGACCATATAGCCTCTCGACACTGCCATCATCATGGGTCTTAAGAGGGCAAGTGAGGATGGAGTAGCTGGCCAGGAGTCGAAGGATCCGGTCGAGCATAGTGGGTGCATCTGGGTTCTTTGTGGGGAGCTGTGATGCAATCTCCCAAGGCGAGAGGCACCACCAGCCCCTGATTTGGCTATGATCTCGAGCACATCCAGCTCTATGGCCGCTTTCAGGACCATGGGAAGGACAGAGGCGCTAGCCAATTGCATGGCAAACATGCACTCCTCATCCTCACTGGTCGTGCTGGTCTGGCCGTGGATCGAGCTCATCTTTGTGTGGCTGGTGTGGAAAGAAGAAAAATTAGAAGAGATTGGTTGGAGATGGAGATGGAGATCCCTGCAGTGGGGGCATTGTGAGGAGGGATTTATGGGGATCTAGGCTCACCTACCTCATCAAATGGGCCCACCATTGGAAGAAAGTGGGTGCGGGATCCACTTAACGGATCCCCTGTTTGGTACAGGGGTGCCATATGGGGGAGAGGAGAGATGTCACATCTCATCTTTTAATAAAATCCCATCTCCTAAGAAAAAAAAAATCATTTCCCATGTGGCAATCCTTGATTGGTTCAAATAGGATTAGAGAGTTTGATCCAAACAGAAGATCCAGATCCACTTTTGTATGAAATGGATGTGTGGACCACTCCAATTTGGAGGAGTCCAATCAGTGCGCTCTATACTTGGCCTTTCACTTCTAGTGGCTGGAGGCTTGTCTTCTTCGAATCTTATATGTAGATATATCAAGTCATATGGAAAAAATAGTTCGTCACCGTCTCTTCTCCTGGGGTGTTTGATTGGACGGCTGGGATGATACGAGCGGTTCAATTTGTTGTATTTCTCTTTATTAAGAAAACTGATTTGGGATCCTATTTATGAAGGGAAATGATCTACATTGAGAAAGCCCTACAATCTACCACCTTAAGCAACCTTATTGGGGATCCTTACTATTTACATATTTTCAGCAAGATAAAATGCAAGCATGGAGAACGGCAATTACTCGAGTGGTAAGGAATAACAATTATTTCTTAGTTATTTGTTTAAGGTTTGAACCCCATGTACGCCACCTTTTTTCGCTGGTGCGATCTCCATTTCACTTGTGTAGGCTTTTTTTCCACTTTAGTCCCCAGTCTTTTCATGTGTGAGAAGACCCTCTTGCGTCCTAACTCTCTTGGGTGGGGGTGAAAAAAAAAATGCCAGCATCACAGTACATTAATCTTGCACCAGCGGTCCAGCTAGGAAATTTGCCCGGGTCCACTATGTTATACTGTAAAAATTCTTTGACCAGAAAGACTCAATGTAGAAAAAATAAATAAAAAAAATTCTTTTTCCATAAATGGGTGTTTTGGAATTTCTGGGGGGTTTCTGTCCCTGTTCCTGTCTTGCACAAGTGGCAGTGGATGTTTAAGACCAAAGACCCGAGTGGTTAGAGATCCAAATCAAGTTATATCTGTCTATTTCTTGTACCCAATTTCTTCAAGTGTGGCTAATTGTCAGAGACAACGTAGCGTTGGGTTGGGTTGTGTCCAGGGCAGTCCATATCCTCTTTTTTGGGGTCAAATCATGACAGTCACCAGTAGGGTGTGAACGGATCAGGTACAGGTTGGGTCTAAGATGCCTGGATGAGTGAGAGCTTTTAATGGCAAGATGGTAATTGGGTCAGGGTAGCCTAGTCAGTTTACTAGGACTAATATCCAGCTAATTGGCTAAAAAACAGTACTGGGTCTCACCTTTTCTTTAAGTTATTGGTCAATTATGCTCTACATTTAAGGCTGGGCTTGCTCGTTTAGATAAGCCTCTACTGAGAAGCACTTAGCCCACAACTTTTGGCCAAAATCACTAATATTCATAGCAAGGGCATGCTTGTTTGCATAAAATATATAGAAATTCGTGCCGTAAGTAGTTAAAATTGAAGATTCAAAGTGAATGCATGACCATCAAATAACCTCCCATTTTAATGGAGATAGAATCAAAGGAAGATGAGAAACGAACATTCGGCTATCACTCTAGTAATTCAAATCTTAAGAACATCAAGGTCCCATCTATACTGCTATGAGTGAAGAAGTGGTAATTTTCTACAAGGAGATTCTTAACCCTAGGTTCCTTCTAATTTCTCCATTTATTGGGGATTTTAGCATATACTTTTATCCACATCTAAACAGTCTAAATACCAGGCATATCCATTCCAAACAATAGGCCAGCTTGTGTCAGCCCATTCACAACCCAATATTTCAGTTCCCCAAGTTGGCAATTCAACTCGCTAAAATCTAAATTCGTGACCTTCAAGTTTAAGCACCAACGGACTTAAAACGAGTAAAGTCACTGTTTATATTCAACATCCAAAAGTCCAAGGATCTGACCATTGACTGCAACTGCAGTATTGCCTGTATTGGCAATTTGCATTGAGTCGCATGCATCGTTGGTGGCATGGAGATATTCTACATTGACGACCGCATTGCAATTAGGGCGGACCTACATATATGGCCCTAGGGCAGTCGCCCATCAGATGTGTGTCCACTTCCATAACTCATATGAATATTATGGTACTGCTTCCAAAACACACATAAAAGTTCTGAGGGCCGCAAGCTCATTCATTAAATCTATGATAAGCGTGATAACTTAATTACGTCATACATTAAATCTAATTTCATCCTAATCAATCGCAATTTAAGACGTCTTTTGGCAAGCTCAGTTTTTGTGTCTATTTAACTTAAGACTACTTTAAATAAATAGTTTAATGTTTTCGAACTTTTCATTGTATAAATAGAAATCTGAATCAATTAGCTTTAAGGCCTTTTATTATTATTTTTTTGGAATTATAGTCATGAAAGTGTATAGCACCAAACACTTTTTGCATCTTTTTATACAAATACATCCATGGAACTTTCATAATATAATAAGTTTGCATGTGTTACTTTTATTTTATGCCAAATTTCCACGTACTAATTTACTATATTACAACTTCACCTATATTACTTTCAAAATATAACAAGTTGATTTGCCTTATCAAATTAAATCAGAACTGCCTAATAGTCTAAATGTAGAATGTCTACTTTTTCTTCTTCTTATTTTTTTTTGTGGGAGTAGAATGTATAATTGAATTAGCTCTATTTCAAATAAAGACTTCTACCTTTCTTAGCCTTTTGGCTAAGATCAAATACATAAGACTTTCCAAACAGGCACTAATACTTGAACAAATCATTTTTATGCTAATACCTCTAACCATTTTAGTGTAAAATGTTCTTGATCAAAACTTAACCCAACTTAGCTTAAGTTGAGAAAAATATCACCTTACAAAAGCCAGAAGCTCGGAAGATGAAGCAAAAGTCACATTTAAGTTTAATCTCCGGCGGATCCTTAAAAAAAATATTCACGTAGATTATTTATTGGAGAGCTTATGGTAATGCCAAATCAAGAAAATTGGCTTCTCCCCTCTTAATTTATGCACGTTTGTTTTTATTGGCCAAGGTGGCTAAGCTCTTGAGAAATCCAATTGATGCAGGAATAACTATAACACATATAGGAGAGAAGACTGCTTGCACTTGCAAAATAGATGACAAGGATCAAACTCTTGGTAGTTAGATGAAAATAGAACTTCCTACCATTGACCTACCCCTTTATTATCGAGAAGTCTTGTGATTAATTTTGTACTTCAGCCTAAGAGAATGGTTGATTTCTTTCTGGCAAAACGGGCCCACATGCTGATAGTTCCACCTTAGGTCAAAAACCCTCTAATAATTATAAATGCCCCTCATCTAATCTATTTAGATTGAAGGACTTGCTACAGAAGAGTCAATTGTAGAGAAAACATTCAAAAACTCTCAAATCTTATTAATAAGATATAGTAGCATACAACAATATTTTTTTTTATAGCATCCAAAAATATTACATGCCATAGTCTCATTATTTATTGTATACAAAACAGCCACTGAAATACACCCAATTTCCATGAGCTCTAAGAACTCAAGCAAGTATAACACACATGATTTTATTTTATTTATTCTTTCGAAAAAATCCACATGTCTATTTGTTGAATTCCACAACCCAACGGTTATAAGCACAAAACAGGACTTTAAAACCATTGAACCCAGCTCCCTTGGCCAAAGCCTCAAACTCCTTTTCAGTTCTCTCTTTCCCTCCTGGGAGATTAGCCAACATTATATTGTCCAACTTGAAGACGCCATGAGATGCAACATTGTTCTTAGGAAGCACAGGTAAAATCGATTCCATGATGATCACCTTTCCATTAGCCGGCAATGCTTTGTTGCAGTTCTTAAGTAATTTCGCGCTATGTTCATCGCTCCAGTTATGAAGGATCCACTGCAAGTTTTATACAGCCATAGTTCCCAAATTCATATCATACGCCTTGTAAACTTACAATGAACTAGTAACATAGAAAACTTCAAATAGGGTCCATATATGACTTGGGAATGAATCCGAGCAGTTATAGAGGAAGGTACCTCAAGCATATTATTTATTAATAAAAGAAAATACTCAAGGATACTTAACTTAGTAAATTCATAGACTCGGATTGTCCTCGACTTGGATAGAATGATGGCCCCCAATAGTGGTAGAAATAAGATTTTTCATTTGAACGGGGCAGAAGTGGCCATAATCTTACTTTCTTCATCACTTCGCTAATTAAGGGGGTGACGGCTTATTTCTAATGGGGCATGGGCCATTTGGGATCTTATTATAGATTGGACTTAAAAAAGACACCTGATGCCTTTTTTTGCAGTCCCCGCCCCAAGGCCAAAAGCCCATGAAAAAATGGGAAAAGATTCAACATTTGTAATAATTTTAATGTCCCTTTTTTCTTTTTCTGTTTTTTCCCCCTCAATGATGCCAATAGATTAGATTTTTTCATTGAACTCACCATGATGTGTGGATTGAAAGAAGCAAATAAAGATGATTAGTGATTTGATCACCACCAAGCTTTTTTGTTCCTTTTTGTTTTTGGTTTTCTTTATTAAATAGATGGAAGGTATTGTCAGCTGTTGTGTTGGTAGAGAGATTGGAGAGCCACATGTTTTCTTGACCGAGAAGGCGGGTCTACCTAAATTAGATTTAGATATATAGCGTAATGGCACCTTCTACACCTGCATCATTCTTTAAACCCTAAACAGGGCTTGACCTTTCTTCACATGAAGAAAAAACAAAATGGCCTAGACGTTCTCTCTCCATACGATCCCCGGGCGCGGCTAGGTTTAGATTGCCAAACAAGCAAGCAACCCTGAGTGGGCTAGCCCTTGGAGGTCAACCCAACGTGACATTCTTTATATACTTAATTATGTTAGATCTATCAAATCTTAGTTTCAATTTCAACACTCCCCATGTTAGGTAACCTCTGTTAAGTAGTTTTATTTTAATAGGGTCAAGTCAAGGTTCATATAGGGATTTTGATGGTATAATTGCCCTTAGACTTGACATTTGCTACGAATTTTAAATATTTATTGTAGAGTTGTTACAGCTCCCTTATACCTCCTTAAACGGTTTAAATTTAAATATTTTCTATACAACTGTCTGTGGGATGTGATCTTAGGTTCATGTAGTCTTTTTGTAAAGAAAAAAAAAGATGATGGACAGCTGTGTAGAAACCACTTAAACTTCAGTTGTTTTCGTCAAAATCCCCTAGATAAAGCATATCTTTTTGGCGGAACAAGGCATATCCAAGAGTCACTGTTGAGATAATCCTAACCATTTAATGTAAAATCACTAACAAATTGAGTCACTCACCTTCATGAAAATGGCATCTCTACTTGGAACACTAACAAACATATCTCCTCCAACGTGTTCCACCCCTACCACAATAAAACCCATTTCTTTGTTCACACTCAATAATTAAAATAAAATAAAGATAAGATAAGATATCCTGTGAACACAATAAAACGGTATGAGGTGGACTACCAGGATAATTGGGTGCGTCAGAAACAATGTTAGGCAAATCGAAATTGATGCCCTTAGTATTGTTGGGTTTTTTGTTTCAAAAATTCTAAAGGTGGTTTTTGTAAAAGTTGTTTTGTCCTTTCTTCAATTTTGCTTTATGGGTTGTGTAGGCTTTTGGAAACAACACATCCCACATTGCTCAAGTTCGACTTTTGAGGCAGGTTTATATGTGTTTTCATTCTTTTATACATTAAGAACCTTTGAAGGCTTTTGTCATGGGCCCTATGCGCACACGCGAGCCAGGCCTGACCCGGGGTGCTGGGTCCGGAAAACGTTTATCCGGGCGTGCGTCCGCGACGCGCATCCTACGTGTATATCGCGCGCAGGGGGGGTGCAAATCCCGGTCGACTGGCCTAGAGGTACCCATATATTGATATAGAAATGGCAACTTTAATCCTTAGGGCCATCTGCGCTATTGCAAGATACAGAGCATTCAAAAGGGGAGTCTGCGATATTCGGGCCTGCGTTGCGCCCAGAGCCTGACCGTGAAGGCCGTTGTATCCTGGGGGCAGTTCTGCTGAGAACCTTCGCAACTGGGATAGAATCCAGGGGGCGGAACTCGTCCTAAAGAGAGTGTCATCAGACGTGCCTCGGTCACAAATCTGCTGTTGTTGCTGCTCTTCTTTTTCCGCCTATAAATCACAGTTGCAGTCTTTTTCAATCGGGTACTACTGTTTCATTTGCATTCTATTTGACTCGAGCCTCTGTTCTGTAGCCATTACATTCAACAATTTTAGGACGAAATCCACCTTCTCTATGGCTACTTTCGCTGTCAAATTCATGCACCAGGACCTAGTTTGGTTGGATAGTTTTGATGGGTCTAATTTTCGACGTTGGCAGCAGAAAGTTTTATTTCTGCTGACATCTCTGAAAATTGTTGATGTCCTTACCGAACCATGCCCTGAACATGAAGAAGGACCAGGTGGCTCTTATGTACGGAAGAAATGGAAAGAAAATGATTACCTGTGCAAGAGCCATATTCTAAACCTTGTAGCAGACAATATTTATAATATGTATTCTGAAGCCCGATCTACTAAAGACCTCTGGAGAGCTCTTGACAAAAAATATAAAACAGAGGAGTCTGGAGCTAAGAAGTATGCGGTTGGTCGCTATCTGAATTTCAAGATGGTAGATGACAAGCCAATTCTTCCTCAAGTACATGACTTACAAACCATTGTTAATGAAATTGTTAAAAAAGGGATCCGAATTGATGAACAGTTCCAAGTGGCTACAGTTATTGAAAACTTACCACCCACTTGGAAGGATATACAGAAAACCCTTCGACACAAGAGAAAGGACTATTCTTTGGAGCGCCTTCAGTGCTACTTGAGAATTGAGGAAGAAGCTCGAAATAGTGATCAAAAGGATTTGGCTGAGAATGCTGGCAAAATAAACATAGCTGAATCTAAATCACAAGTTGATGGTGAAAAGAAAGGGAAATTTGACCAACATTTGAGCAGGAATAAGCAGTCTAATCCTTCCTTTAAGAGGAAGAATTCAAAGCAAAACCAGAACAAAAAGTTTAGTAAAAATCAAGGGACTGTCAAGCCACAGGCTAAAGGCAGTTGCTTTGTTTGTGGCAAGCCGGGACACTTTGCAAGAGAATGTCGTCACTGGAAAAAAGGTCCACAGCAATCTCAAGTAACCAAGCCTCAAGCTAATGTTACTGAAGCCGAACAGTTTGTTGCTGTTATTTCTGAGGTAAATGCTGTCAGCACAACAAAGAGCGAAGGATGGTGGATTGACACTGGTGCAACCAACCATGTCACTTTTGACAGAAGTATGTTCAAGACCTATGAGAAGGTCACGAATGATTGTAAACTCGCTCTGGGAACTACCGTTACTACTCAAGTAATCGGTAAAGGTAAGGTTGAACTTCAGTTCACTTCCGGGAAGACAGTGACATTGCTGAACGTGTTTCATGCACCAGAATTGAGAAAGAACCTTGTGTCTGGTTATCTTCTGAATAAGGCCGGATTTAAACAGGTAATAGAATCCGACCAATTTGTGATCACCAAGAAAGGTGTATTTGTTGGTAAGGGTTATGCATGTGAGAATATGTTTAAACTGAATACTGTCAATAATAATATTGCATCTTCTTCTGCTTATATTATCGCTTCAGTTGATGAATGGCATGGTAGATTAGGTCACATTAATTTCAGAACTATGAGAAATATGAGTAATGATGGATTAATTGATAAATATTGGTCGTGAGCTCCAAGTGTAGAGCCGCGATGTAGTAATAAACTGGTGAGACCAGGTCGATCCACAGGGAGCAATGTAAATTAAGGTTCCTTCTCAACTTGTACCTGCCCTAAATAAAATCTAATTTTAGCCTAAAATCTAGAAAAATACATTCATCATTCCTACTTTAAATTAAAATTAAATGCATTTCCAAGAATAAAAAAAAAATATTAAATCTAAAAACTTAATCTAAAATGAATCACAAGTTGCTACAAAAGAACACACAAATTAGAACATCAAATTAGAAACTAATCCTAAAATTAGAAAGTTAATAATGCAATGTATGCCATGAGATGCTAAAAATTCTAAGTCTTAAAAACTAGTATGCAGGGCTGTTTTTATGCATGATTTTTCCTAATCTAATGCAACCTAAAACTAAGTTTAATGGCTGGGTTTTGAACTAGAATGATGCATGAATCAAATAAAAAAAACGAAAGTTAAAAACGATTTAAAACGAATGAAATATGAGTATATGAACATGACCTAAAAAAAAAACTGTGCAGAAATTCTGCACACAGGTGGGTCCGACCAGCCATGTTTGAGCCACTGGTTCACCATCTTTCCAAAATTATTTTTTCTTGAAATTCTGGGGTTTGAAAATACACTGATCAAACTTTAATTTCTCCAAGTTTCATCGAAAAATAATGTGTTTTGATCAGGTTTCTAATCACAAACTTTTTACACAAAATCTGTCCAGAAATTCCTGCAACATGTGCTGAATGATGTACTTTATATTGGAATCCGAATTTCCAAAAATTATTTGGCCAAGATTATTGACTCAAATCTCTGATTTTCTTTCTTATTCTATTTCAAACTCCAATTCCAACAACTTAAACATGTCTAAACTCCACCAATATGAATGTGCATGCAATGCTAATTAGTTCCAACCATAAACTATGCATAAAATAAACATAAAATTGAATTGATCATAAAAATAAAGATAATAAACAAAAGTTCAAGAATTTAAATGTGTGGTGAAGACAAGAAAGTAAATGTGTGGTTTTAACAGAAACTTAAATGTGTGGAATAACATAAATTTAAATGTGTGGAAGTGTATTCTCCTCTTTCAAAATTCTTTTCTAAGCGGGGTCATAATTTGAATCATGCTCTTAGGGCCTTTGGGTCGTCAGTCCAAACACCAACAAGAAAAGAAACATAAAACAAGCACCAATCACCCAAGGACAAGAAAGAAAAATTGAAAAGAGTAAGAAATAATTTTACTAATATGCAAAGTCTTACATAAGATATAAAAAATAAACAATGACAATTACATACTAGGATGAGAAGCCTCTTCTAGATGAAAAACCCAAGGGTGTAGTGTGATTTTCGGCCAAAATCTCCTTGAGGACTCAAAATGGAGAGAATGAGAGAGGAAGAAGATGGAGTGTAGTAGTAATTCTAGAGAGAGTTGGTCTATCTTCCCATCAGAGGAGAGGGAGGCTTATGCCTTCAATTTATAGATTTTTGTTCCTTTTTCTTTCCTTCTTTGCTCCAAATTTGTAGCAAGCAATCTTCTTTGCATGGAAAGTCCCTTCCTTGGCCAACAAGTCTTCAAAGAAATAGCAAGGTGAGTGAGAGATTTTTGGTGCTTTCCATGTACAAAATTGCAATCCCGAGTAGAAATTATAGCACCAACTTCCAGAGGCCATATCTTTCTCGTTTTAGCTCCGATTGACACAATCTTGGGTTCTAAAGATATCTACTCGAAAAGAGCTTTCCAACGGTGTATAGATTGCACCAATCCGACGGCTGGATTAAGAGTTATGACCATTTTAATCTTGCTGCCTCTGAAAAATCCGAAAATATTTGTGCACATATGGAATGATAATTGTGCAATAGCATGTGTGGGACCCATGTGGACTTCCAAAGGCACCTTGGGATATTTCTTTCCTTGTTTCTTGACTCTCCTTCCCTCTTTGATTTGCTTCCAAGCTTCTTTGATTGATTAGTCAAATCTTTTAGTACACCTTCCTTTCTTGGATTTCTTTCTTGATTTTCAAGTTTTCAAACTTAGTAAGGATTAGATCTTACCAAATCTGAAATTTCCTTTCTTGATCTTGAAATCACAAATCTAGCCTTCCATTTTTGACTTTTCAAACTCTCCAAAAATACCAAGATATGTGGGTCCACCTTGAAAGATGTCCTACCCTTGATCTCTCTCAAATTTCACCAATGTAGGTCCCATTCTTGATTTCTCCTACACAATTTAAAACAAATAGATTCAAGAATAATTTTATGTAAGAAATTTAAATGGACAATGCATGGGACCCTACTTGATGCACCGAAAATAATTGGCTTCCCAAAAATAAGTCTCCAAAAATGGCAGGTTTCATGAATTTATGCAAAAAGTGTGATTTTTTAGCAAATTATGCATGAATGCACTACAATGGATCAAAAATGCATAAACTCATGATTTGTCACTAAACAAAGCTCTTTAATATCAATAAGCCCTAAAAATGGTCCAAAATGTGTATGAAAATATGCGCTTTTGAGGACTCATCAAATATGATGATGATCAAAAGAAATGTATTATATGCTCTCAATCCAAAATTATTCGTAAGCCATTTAAACATGTGGAAAGGGAATCTGCATTACTTCAATTGGTTCATTATGATATATGTGATCTAAGTAATACAATGACTAGAGGTGGTAAATTTTATGTATTACTTTTATTGATAACTGTTTTAGGTATACTTATGTATACTTATTAAGAACTAAAGATGAAGCACTATCTAAATTTCAAGTTTATGTGACTGAAGTTGAAAATAAACTGAATAGAAAGGTTGTGTCATTCAGAAGTGATAGAGGTGGTGAATACACCTCAAAAGATTTTTTAGACTATTGTGAATCTAAAGGAAGTAAGAGAACTTGTACTGCCCCTTATACACCCCAACAAAATGGGATAGTAGAAAGGAAAAATAGGACTTTGATTGAAATGGTTAACTCTATGTTAATAGCATCTGGGAGTCCTAAAAACTTATGGGGTGAAGCTCTATTGACTGCCTGTTGCATTTTAAATAGAGTTTTACATTCTAAAACTAATAGAACACCTTTTGAAATTTGGGAAGGGAGAAAGCCTAACCTTAGATACTTTAGAGTTTGGGGGTGTTTAGCACATGTCAGGATAGTAGATCCAAAAAGGCCTAAATTAGGACCCCACTCACCGGAGTGTGTTTTCATTGGCTATGCACAAGATAGTGCTGCCTACAGATTCATGAAATTAGCAGACCTAAGCCTAGTTGAATCTAGAGATGCAGACTTCTTTGAAGACCTCTTTCCTTTTCAAACTAAGTTTACATCATAACCTTCTTCATTGAATAGAGTACTAGAAACTCATGAGGAAGAAGAATCTCAACCTAGAAGGAGTAAGAGACTAAGGACAACTACTAGTTTTGGTCCTGACTTTGAAACCTATCTAGTAGAGGAAGATCCATCTACTTTCCAGCTGGAGGCTATGACTGCTCATGATGCTGCCTTTTGGAAGGAGGCATTAGATGATGAAATTGAATCTATTTTTGCCAATAATACCTGGGAATTAACTGACTTACCTTTAGGTACCAAACCTTTAGGGTGCAAGTGGGTTCTCAAGAAAAAACTTAGGCCTGATGGGTCAATAGAGAAATATAAAGCCAGGCTAGTAGCCAAAGGCTTTAGGCAAAAAGAGGGAATAGACTTCTTTGATACTTATTCCCCTGTGTCTAGAATCAGTTCTATTAGACTCTTGATTGCTATTGCTGCTGTTCATAATTTGATTATGCATCAAATGGATGTAAAAACTGCTTTTCTAAATGGAGATTTGGAAGAGGAAATTTGTATGGATCAACCAGAAGGCTATGTTATAAAAGGACAAGAACATAAGGTGTGTAAATTAGTAAAGTCCTTATATGGACTAAAACAAGCACCTAAACAGTGGCATATGAAATTTGATGAGGTAATTCTATCTAATGGCTTCAAAATAAATGAAGCTGAAAAATGTATTTATTATAAATCTAATGGTTGTTCAACAATAATGATATGCTTATATGTTGATGATTTACTAATATTTGGCTCTGACATGGAAAGCATCGAAGATATAAAGAGACTTCTCTCTAATAACTTTGATATGAAAGACTTGGGAGAAGCAAATGTTATATTGGGAATTAAAATTATAAGAGATGATTCTGGAATCAAGTTATCCCAATCACATTACATTGAAAAAATATTGAGGAAATATGATCATTTTAATTGTAAACCTGTGTCTACTCCTTTTTATCCTAGTATTAAATTAGTAAAAAATGATGGTCAATGTGTACCTCAACTTGATTATGCTAGTGTAATTGGTAGCTTAATGTATGCTATCACTACAAAAAAAATGTCTTAATGAGTCACTTTTAAAGTGTCTTAAAAAGTGGTTTGTGTCGCTTTTTTGATTACTATGCAAGCGTCTTATCTGCCAGCGTCACTAAAAGTTCGTAAAAGCGTCTCAAGAAATACATTTGTTGTGTCAGTTTCTATTATCAAAGTGACACAAAAAAATTGTTACTTGTGTCACTTTAAATCCAAAAGTGACACTGAAATAACTTAAAAGCGTCACAAGAAAGATAATCAATATGTTGTTTTCGGACCAAAAGTGACACAAGTAGTCATCAGTTGTGACAGTTTCCATAGAAGCGAGATACCATCCATTTTTTTAAAAATAAAAATGCAATATATACATTACTAATAACATGCTGCAGTATGGATAAACTTTCAAATCACTAAACCTGCCTTACAAAAGATGCAAAAAAATATAAATAGCAACATTCAATTATAAGAACCATTTCATTAATTGGAAATTAATCACCATTCACATTAAGGAACGTACTTGCTCGTCCACACACTAAATCAAACAAACTATTCAAAACATTGCCAATTTGAATCCATCCATAATCCAGACTATTTACATTAACCTTGTTTCCGCATCGGTTTCTCAGTCCACCTATGATGACCATCCTCAAAATAAAAAAAAATAAAAAGAGCCGTGGTTCTGTGTGTCAGGAATACTTCTGCAAGAAGGAAAAAACGGAAAAAATGGCTCCAAGATATGGATCTGTACTCAAAAGAACTGGATCTGTACAAATACTGCCTCTGTACATTGCATGGCCCAAATTGATAAAAAAGGATGAAGGGCAACATGAAGTTGATGCAGCAATTCAACACTTATTAGCTCCAATTCAAATGCTTTGATGTTTGCTTCCCTCCTCATTAACCTCCTGCATCAGAAGTGGGAAATATATATTAACATTATAAAAAGATTGAGAGATTGAGAGATTAATGCAATGAAAAAGTTTCTATTATTCTATCTTGGATTTACAATGATGGCATAAACTCATAGATCTATGTGTACAAAATAAACAAAAGGAGAAAACACAGCATAACCTTCTTATTTCTGAACATTGATTTTGCTATAAATATCATGAGAAAAGGAAACACTCTTTAAGTCCAAAACGTACTGCGAATGTTCTCAGCTAACCACTTAAAAGGTGCATTAAATCTCCATTTATTGAGGGAACTACAGTACTCTGTTGTAGTCCAATCAGGGACCTACAATGGCTTTTGTCAATTTGATTAGTAACAGAGGTTTGTTATTGATGAAGAATACATATAAAGCTAAATGATATTTTGTTGATTACTGAACCATACTTTCAATGATAACCACGTGATTTGACCTATGTGGGGTACATCTTCAAGGCATTTGATGACATTTTAACTCCAATTAGAATAACAAAAACTATCCGACTGATCATGCAAAATTGGACACATGCGCAGTTGAACGATGTGTATCACTTTTGACTGAAATGGAAGTTAGCCCAGTACCTATACATGTGTGTTAGGGAAAGGAGGAGAGGAGAGGGAGCAGGGGAGGAGGAGTAGGGAAGGGGGGAAGAAATGATATAAACAGGTTGGGATCAAGCAAAAGTGGGCCCCGTGTATGCCAAATCAGGAGGTGAGTATGGTTGATTTTGTCAGCACAGGATTATTTCACATATATACAAGTTTACAACTTAAAGAGGGTCTAACATACAAAGTACTTCATGAGCCGTTAAGCGATCAGAAGGGCAAGAAGGGAGCATCTTTGTGATAAGATCCTTAGCACTGTCTGAGATCCGAGGCCATGGGTCTGAATCAAAATCAATGACTCCCTTCAACACTGCATCAAATATTCCCTGTTGTGTTTCTGAGTTCAAAACAGAGAAGGCTTCAGAACAAGAAATAAATGAAATCCATAGCTTGTGCAAAACAAGTTTGTCCTTTTTTTGTTGGAGAATATCATTATAACAACAATACTAACGAAATACCTGCCCAGAAAGGTGGTACGCCACTCAACAATATATACAATATAACCCCTGCTGTCCACACATCATTATAAAAAAATTTATCAGAAAATGGGTTAATATGATCAATAAGACAGACACTTTCTGAAGCTCCCAAACATGAAACAAGACCCACCGATTCCTCATCAGTAGACATAAAATTAGAGAAAATCAACTGATGTTTTGAAGGTTCAATTACCAAGATATTGAATTTATTTTTACAAAACGAGAAGTGACTGCTGCTAATATGAAAGGATCAATGAAACCCAAGTCAATTTATCAACTTAGAGAAAAAATGAATGTTTCAAATATAGAGGTTGGATAGAGACCTTTATCAGAATTATAAAGAATAACAGTTCCACTAGGAAATACTCATGTGGTGATGACAAAGGAAACCCAGTTATCACCCACTCAACACTCTTTTAACTAAGAAATCACTTCCAATAAGCTCTCCATCAGTGTTTGCAGCGAGGCCTGCAGAACTTCACACAGTCATAGAAACAAGGTCCATGACAATGTAGAGGGCATATGAGTCATGATCATCAAACCCAGAGTCATGATCATCTCCAGGGTAAAAAAAAAAAAGATTACATCTAAGTATTGGCCAAAGTCATGACCCATACTAGAACAACAATTTCTCAAAAGGAAACATTGAGAAAAGAAAGATGGCCAGCGCTACATGGCTAGCACATCAAAAATAGTGCCTTCATCAACAACCAGTTGAAAGTGTTAATAGTCAACTCATCCCACCTATGCCATAAACAGACCCTTCATATAACTTATTTGCTCCATAAAGATAACCTCAAGTGATTTGGAACATCCAGAATAGATTTCATGTGATTGTCATGTATGTACTACTTATTTCAGATGGCAATCTCCAATAACTAAGTAAAGAACTCTCTTTGTGAATTTCAGATCAGTTTGTTTCACTGAAACCATTTGCGCCTCCAAAGAGTACCAGAAAAAAGAAAGTTCTCATACAATTGAGGCATAATATAATATATCAATCAACAACAAAGAGCTTCTTCAAAGGAAACTTGAGGGAGGAGGCTAGGTTCTCGATTTTCTCTCTAAGCCCTCCTTCAGGAAGCTATATGCCATAACATCACCCAAAAAGGAAAAGTAGTACTAGTCAACAAAAGCAAACAACAGATGTAATTCAACAGTTTTCTCAACCAAAAAAATTGTGAATGAGAAGAAGTCTGGATAACAGATCAACTTGAAAAAAAACCATGCAGAACACAGATACAAGTCAATAGCTAACATGAACGAAATGAAATTTGGACGGCAGAACAATATGGAAAACAATAATCTAAAAACACATCTGAATTGTGCTCACAATACCAAAAATGCATACTCACAGGGGTGAATTTATTGAACAGTGGAGCAATCAGGATAGGATACAGTGTCATCAACACAATTGACAGAACAAACATAAAACTCCAAAGATAAATTGCCAAGTAAGGACCTCCTCTCTGCACATGCCAAAAGCTTCAGCATTATAATGAAAACAGTTGATATTTGTTCGAATATAAAACTACTAAATAGATGAAATAGTGTAAAGAATAAAGATTTACACAGAAACTTATCCTAAAAAAAAAAATTTAATAATAATAATAATACAAACAGAACAAAATGAATCTGCTAGGCAGTATAAAATGTTAAAGAGTAACAGTTACCAGTAACAATTTACCAAAAAGAAAAAGAAAATAGTTACCTGTACAATTACAATGATTGCAGCCACGATTGGTGGTCCAAGTAAAATAGAAAGACAGATGCCTTTCAACATGTCCCTAAAGAATAGCCAAATTGTTTGCTGGAAAAAAGATAGATAGTATTGTCAAAATGTAAAAGGATAAGAAAACAAATTATCGGAACGTGAGAAAATCGCATCTGAATTGGTCGCCAGAAAAAATATCTGTAGCCTAATCCCACTAGTCGAGAACTATACAGATATTATTAATAACAGGAAACAAAAAAAAAAAAAAAACAAAAACAAAGAAAGAGGACAAACTTTGTTGAAACCATGGCGAGCCTCAATTACAAAAGTTGAATATAGTGAAAATGGCAAGTCCGTGATCTGCATGAAAAGAAGCAGCATTTCCTTAATTCAATTGCAGGGGTTCTAAAAGGGAGTCAGGGCATATCCAGAATTAAACCTAAACATGTAAAAACGTGGTCATGAATTCATCCATACACGCATAAAAAAAAAGAAACACTCAGTACAGACGTAGTCAGGAGACTCGGGACATATAAATGAAATTTGAACATTTAAAAGTGGTCTTGAAGACCTTGATAAACAAGCATTGCAGTGTAGGTCTGGCAAAAAGAAGTTGACAACATTTGGCAAAATCTTGAATGATCTCTTCTCTTTTTTTTTATAGAGAAAATGAATGATCATATATATTTTAAAAGAATACAAAAGAAATATGAAGAACTGCTTTGCAATACATTCAAAAGGAATAAAAATATACTACCTCAACCAATGTTTCTAAGAATGGGATTCAGTTAATATATCACACCTGTGACCAGATCATAACACCACCTAAGAAAGCCAGGGTGTGAAGTATTTCATTCTCCGCATTAAAGCCCATGTACAACACAATGTCTCCAGATATCTGTAGGAAGAAAGCAACACAACAGATTATTTTCCAAAACAATTGGGTGAAACAAAGCCACATGATGCTCAATGACTCACCTTCCAAAACCAAGGTAGCACGCCAAAGAACAAAATCATGGAGTCCATAAGAATGGTAAAAGCCTCATGAACAAAGTGGAAGTAACTGAAAGAAGATGTAATAACAAAGAATGATTAATTAAGGCTGTCAAGAAACAAAGCACACAGCGGTTGAAGCTGTGTTCAATCAGAGTAATGGATCAAATAGCAAGACTATATAGAAAACAAACCTAGAAAGAAAATACACATGTAAGGAAGTAACATGAGCCCCTAAAAAAGACACACCTTTTATCAAGGTTATACGCCCGAGCCTTGTCAAATTTTTCTTTACTAACCACTCCAAGCAGAGGTTTTGGAAGAGTTGTCAGTTTGTGAGCTGCATGCTGCCGCAAGTCTAGATATGTCTCAAAAATATACATCAAGATCATAAATCCAGCAAAATGAGATTCGAATCATCAAGAAGTTCAAACAGAGGACATAACACGACGCAGAATAGAAGATGAACAGCTCAGTTTGCAGTTTCTTCTTCCATTGATAAAAATAGCTTTCTGATCATACAAAGTTCTAAAAGACCATCTGAGAACCATAAAAATCAAAACGACCCTAACCCTAACCATGAAACAGAAATCAAACAAACATAACTGAGAACCCTAACTTCTTTGTGCAGTGCCTAAAATAATGAAGGGTGAGAGGGAGAGAGAGGCGACATACTTAGACATTAAAAACGGAGAAGGCAGAGAGGGAGAGTGAGGGAGAGAGAGGCAACAGAGAGAGATTTACCTAAAGCCGAAAGATTGCCATACTCATAGACGTCTGACCAGAACCGCGAGAGAGCTTCGTGCAATCAAAGGACGAAGGGTCTGAGACTCTGAGGTTGAAGAAGAAGGAAGGTTGAAAGACGAAAGGAAGATCAAAGAGTTGCAGTTTTTTTTTCGTTCCACCTTTTTAGATATGGGGCGCTCCTTTTAGACATGTTAGACATGTGGGGCGTGGGCCACGGGCTCCTCTAGTGTCACTTTAAGAATAAAACTGACACAACAAACCTCATCCTCGTTTACTCCTCCTCTAAAGTGACACATCAGATCATACTGTGTCACTTTATTGTAAAAGCGACACAAAAACTCAATTTAAAAGCGAGACTAAAAGTCCTTTTTTTTGTAGTGTATGAATTGTACTCGTCCTGAATATAGCTTATGCAGTCAGTAAATTGAGTAGATATACCAGTAACCCTGGTATAGAACATTGGAAAGCTGTATCTAGAGTACTTAAGTATTTAAAGAATACTATAGACTATGCATTGTATTATTCTGGTTATCCACCTGTAGTTGAGTGTTACAGCGATGCTGACTGGAATTCAGATTTAGATGATTCTAAGGGCCTGTTTGGCAAATCTTATACGTTTGAAATAGATCTGCGAGAAATAGATCTGTGAGATATAGACTCTTTTCAAATAGACCGTTTGGTAACACATGCAATATATCTAACTTAAATGGATCTATGTGAAAAAATATGTTTGGTAAATTTTCAAATAAGAGCTTATTACAGGGGCATTTTTTGTCTTTTAAAAAAAAGGGTAATTTAGAATAGAAATTCAACTTGATATCCATTATAAATGATTTCTTATCTAATTGAGGCAATGTAAAACTCATAAAAGTGAGTACAGTGAGAGTGACCTTCCACTCCTTGGAACTCTGGATTGTGGACTTTGAAATGCACTTTTGAAATTGATCCCCTCTGCTTTGTCTTTACAAGTAGCACTATTATTTTATGGCTTCCTCTCTTTTGACATTTGCTTATACCATATACATTCTCCTTGGAGAGTTTGGCAGAGGAGATGGAATTAACTAAACTCACAATTGAGTTGGAAGTATGGCAGAATCATTGCCACAAGGTAGAACAAGCAACCAAATTGTTCATAGGAGAAGCTGATTGAATGTAAAAGGAATAGAGTTGTGAAAGAAGTACATAATCAGCCATACATCATCTAATGTACCCAAGTTTTCTGATGTAGATGTGTTTGTGTTGTGCCTTAATTTGTGGTGATTTCATTTTTTTACATTTTAAGTGTGGAGATGAATTTTCTATCCAAGATGCACATACTATGGGAGGAAAATGAAGGTTGTACCCTAAAGCAGTTCTCATTCATACACAGTAGAGAATAAATAATATGATCACTATAAAAAAAAAGAAAAAATCAATCTTCACCTTCCCCAATAGAGCTGGCAAGGGTTCCATGGCTATTGAAAGCCAACGCCTTTTATTCCAGAGGACAATTCCAAGCAATATCTTTCTTTGGCTTCAGGAAGTTCTTGATTACCGAACAGATTTTTGCAGTCTTAGAAGGAAGGCATCATCAAGAATGATAGAAATAATGATCAAGGTTTTCAATAGACCCTGTAATCAACAAATCTAATCTCTCCATGGGAAATAATGACCATTTTCCAAATTTGTTCTCTCATCTAAATGAGCACTCAAAGATACATACCAGACAGAATTTCATTGGGCAATAAGACTGGATTTTGACCAGTTTTAAAATTATGCTTTCAAGCTGTTCTCAGTAGTCTACCCGAAGCATAAAATGGTGTACCTTGAATAGTTCTTTTCAGTCTCTCTTAAAAGTGGGTTCTGAGTTCTGACTAAACCCTACTAGATAGACCTCTGCTGGAGTGCCTTTCTCAAGAGGACTTATTGGTGACCATTAGATAAGTTGAATGTGGGCCAATTAAACAAAGGCCAATCCAATCCAATGAGGGTTGGGCTTGTACTGGCCCAACCCTGGAGCAGCCTTTCTTAGGGAACAAAAGGTGAGGTAAATGAGAGCTTGAAAATGTGGTCAGATCTCACCCCAATTTGATCACCTGGATCTTGGTGGACCTGTTTTGGACAATTAAGATTGTCTGAGCAAGATCAATATGCATTTCCAGCAAGAGCCCCATCCTATCTTCTGCATATTTCTTCTTGTAAATTAGGCTAAAAATAGACTATTAATAATCCATGAAAGGGAATTTTCTAAAACCCCCAGACCTTTTGATAGTTCTGAAACCCATGACAACAAAAACATTTCTAAACATCCACCTTGACTGACACTATGGTGGATTTTTCCAAATAATCACAAACCACAGGTTTTTGTTTCCAGAAAAGTCCCTTGATCACAAGTCCAAGGATTCATAATCAAGAGGCAAAAGCAATGAAATAGGCACCACAAAACAATACATTCATATTCAACTATTGGAGCAGGAAAAGTGATGAAACACAGTCCCAGACATACAAGTGACCAGCACCATTGGAACAATCAAGCTTTTGAAAATTAGAGATCATAAACACTACCTAGAGCTTGATCTCAAATAGTTTCGCTTTCTTGAGCTTCAGGACTATGTCTGCAACAGAACCAATCACAGAAACAACTGATACAAGCAGACAAGTTATGCGCATGATCTGCAGCATCAACCATCTGCCACTCCATTTCTTGATATTTGCTTGCACCATATACATGCTCACAGGAAAGTATATGGTCAGTGGGAAGAAGGCCACTGCGCCGAGCAAACCCACAATTGAGTTGAAGAAAGGCAACATCATTGCCACTAAAGTTGTAAAAACAACGAAAATTGTTCGCCCAATAAGCTTACAGAGTGTGAAGCGGTAAGAGCGCCTTTTGGCGAATGGCAACCTTATTGTATGCACGGTGTGAAAGAAGCCTGCGGTTGGCCATTTCGACGATAGCCATTTCTCATTTCGGGCAAAGATTGGTTGGGCGAATACCTGAGACAAAGTCAAGGTAGAATAACAAGCAGTGATCTGATAATTTATAGGAGAATATGGGTAATTTCATTAATAATTCTTATCTGTTGATATAAGATGCCCTATAAGTTGATTATAAAAAATATATCACGACATAGGGTGCATATATGACTTGAAAAGACTCCATATAATTAAACAATGCCTCAAATTTGAAACAATCCATTTCAATGGAGTGAAAAAGCATCATGAGTAAAGTTCAGTGATTGGATGGCAACAATCATCCAATCTGAGAAGTTTCTGGGGGCATGTTGTATCCAGCAAAGTGCCCAAGGTATCAACAGTAACATATCACTGAATCATTGATAAGCTGATATATATGATAATCATTGATAAGCTGATATAAGCTGATATCAACGAGCCAGAAGGGTTCATAGAATCCAGTAAGAACATTTCCAGGGGAGTCATTTCCAAAAGCTGCATAACCCATACACCCCAGAGAAATGTAGAATAATGTGGTTATTCCAAGCCCAAAAGTAGTTGCTTTCTTCATTGTTTTATTCTCCGGTGGGGGCGATTTCAGAGTGTCCTTTGAATACGTTGAAAATTCAATGTGAGTAAACACATACTGGAAATTCAAAGTGATAACAACCTTCAGTTGTAGCACATATACCTGTATTTCTAGAAGAATAGAAGAATAACTGTAGGCGAATGCGATGTTCCCGAGAGCCTGGAAGGAGACCCAAGTCTTGGTGGTTGAAGAGACACCCATGGCCCCAATCTTAACTCCAGTTATGGTCCCTCTAGCCACATGGTTTGATGCGAACTTCACTGTAGACAAATACAGTCCAATGAAGGAGTATGCAAATGACATCACAGCTGCTAGCACTGAAAGAAAAGCCATTTCCTCCAAGTTTGGGAACTGCGATAAAATAACTTCCATTGCACCAAAAATGATCAAATATGAAGTTCCTGTTACTCGACATCCTGCGTTGTGCCCCTTTAAATGGTAACAATCTGTAACCTCCACATACCTGTTTTTCAATGCAAACATCCATCCTTTATTCAATTAAGATTAGATATTGCAGTTTAGTTGAGTAGAGAACACCAACTGTATATTCATAATCAGAAAAAAGATCCAGTGCTAGCCCATATATATCTCAGTTGGTATTCTTTATCTAGCAGGGGATCCTTCCCTAATGAATATATACCATACAAATTTAAACTCAGAGATGATCCTGGAGCAAAGTAAGTGTAGACTGTAGAAACAACTCACATCATACTTGTAGCTGATGTAATAGTGTACCCCATCAGAGGGAAGCTGATCTAAAAATTGCAGCACATCTGTATGACCTTCTCCACAGGGAAGCTGCAAGAACAGAGAGTGCTGCCTTTAACTTCACTACTACAACCCAACTACTCCAGCAGCTACAAGACCTCTGAATTGGAGCTTCCCACCCACACAGAAGATCCAAGAAGCCCAAAGCAACAGAACAAACCATTCCCAACTGCCCCAAGAATATTTTTTTTTTCCCACCAATCCTCATAAAATGAGATTTTTACTTAGAGAAAGGAAAAGCAAAAAGAGATGAAACAGGCTGTGATAAAAAAACATTCATCAATAGAGACAAGAGTGGAGATAAGAGTGTCCACTTTCACTATTAAAGCACTATCATTCTCTTTCTTCACCCTATCAGCCTCCATGTTTAGATACCGCCGAACTATTTGCAAATCAAGAAACATCTATACAAAGAGCCAGGAAAATGCAAAAAATTCTCCAATATTATATTAGACCAATGGACTGAGAACTTTTATTGAAAGTTCATTGTAACTACTAATAACTCTCCAAAGAGTCTAACTAAAATCCCAACTACCAAGCAAAATATTTGTTGCTTACAGTCTTTACCAAAAAAGGAAAAAAAAGAAAATAAGAATAAAAACACAGAACATCATGATTGAAAAAGGGCATCTGCCATTGCATCTCTAACTTCTGACATCTCCATCTGATCTGCAATATCTACAGTTGTATCGGTGTCGATGGTACCATTGTCATCATCGTTACTCACATCTAAAGATATATTTTCATTCTCATACTGTTGAAAGAGTGCGTCTGCAATAGCTTCTTTTCTGATAAAGTTGTGCACAGTCATTGCAGCAATTACTATACTCCTTTGTACAGAGAATGGGTAGGGAGGCATCCTTTTCAAAATCGGAAAACGCGCCTTCAATACTCCAAAAGAACGCTCTATTACATTTCTTAATGATGAATGAACATAATTGAACTGCTCCTTCCTATCACGAGGATGACTGCCACCCCGAAAATCTGATAGCCAATACCGAACATTACGGTATGGAGCAAGAAAGCCACGCATATTCGTAAACCCAGCATCAACAATATAATATTTACCTGAAAATAGAAAAAATTAATATCATGATTCTTAAAAAAGTAAAGTTAATTTCATTGGTGAAAGTACTTGCAAATATGATTAAGAGTAAGATTATACCTTGAAATATGGATGAAATCGAGGGTTATGCAAAATCTCCTTTGGTGTTTGGTCATATGAAGGGGGCTTTATAATGTCCATCGAGAGGTGAATCATTGCCACTAAAACTGAATGAAAGTGACGATGGATAGTTTCACCTGAGTGTTGAAATCTATCTTGCAGGATCCTATTCCTATGATTTTGCCCAATTGTCATTAAAAATATAGCCACTTGCTCCTCTAATGAAACATATCGGCTGTCTTCAAGTAGACTCTTTCGTCGTAATACCATACACAATCGTAAGAAAACATGTTTCTCCATACGCAATAGCTCCAAACATACTGTTCTATTACCCTCCAAAATGCCTTGAACAAATACATGACCTGATAGAATTGAGGTCCTACATGGCTCCTTAGATATGTACATCCCTCGCTTCTTTAGAAGTAAAAAAGTGAGAAATGCTATCAATCTTCGCCTCCTTGGCGTCATAGTTTCCTGCATTCATTCCATCCCACAATAAAGAATAAAAAACAACCAAATTTCATAATTTTATTCCATCCCACCAAAAAAAAAATCATAAGTTCCTAGGGTAAGGTCCTAGATTAATTCCACCCATAATAAAAAAAAATAAACGTAAGTTACTACATTCATTCCATCCCACACTAAAAAGAATAAAATCACAAGTTCATTCATTCATTTCATCCTATAATTGCACCAAATATATATAAACTTCTTGCATCCATTTGGTATCTTACAATAAGAAAGAAAGCCAAGTTTATATATTCATTCCATCCCACATCAAAACAATTGGTGGGGTTCTTACATTGATTCTATACTCCTCAAAAAAGATACTGTGCCAAAAGTCAATAGTCATAAGTTTTTACATTCTGTATATATATTCAAAAGTGACGAGTCATAAGTTCTTACATTTGGTATACTCAAAAGTGACGAGTCAGAAGTTCTTACATTCAATGTATTCAAAAGCGAAGAGTCTTAAGTTCTTACATCCAAAAGTGATTCCATACTCCTCCAAAAATCCCACTATATTCAAATAAAACTTATCAAGGCCCATGTTTCAGTATCATATTCAGCCAATAGATGCGAGCATCATCACTCTCAAACGACATGAATATATTTCTATTGTCTTTATCCTTAAATGCCCTTGTACCAAAAAAATACAATTCTGAGGTCTCTTTGATATTTGGTATCAGTTTTAAAGTAACAATACATTCCTGCATTGTAGGACCTTGCTTCATCTCTTCCATTTTCCTCTCTTTATCTTTTTCTTTCATCTCTTCTTCTTTCCTCTGTTTCTCTTTTCTCTCTTCTTCCTTCCTTTCTTCATCTTTCCTCTCTTTCTCTTTCATCTCTTCTTCTTTCCTTTCTTTCTCTTTTCTCTCTTCTTCCTTCCTTTCTTCATCTTTCCTCTCTTTCTCTTTCATCTCTTCTTCTTTCCTCTCTTTCTCTTTCCTCTCTTCTTCATTCTTCTCTCCTTCAAGTATAATGACTATGCGCTCAAGACTCTCATCAAACTTACTAATCTTAGCATTCTTCCTGCTTCGTGAAGGACCGGGTCGTTTACTCCTCACATTTGACATTAGCATTATTTCTTCCATTTCGACATCCTCATAAGTCTCATGTTCAACTCCATTTTGAGTATTGCCTATATCGGGTAATTGAGAGGCCATTTGCACACTCAAGTCTTTTGGAAAAGAACCTGAAGACGGTGTCCAAGCATCTTCTCCCCTAGCTTGGGTTCCACCAAAGAGAGTGGTCATTTCATTGGGAAATGACAAAGACTTAGTCCTAAATATCTTTGCATCAGGGTGTCCCTACATCAAATGATATAAATTTAAAAGTTAATTAATATAAAAGAGGATTTTACATACTATAAATTCTATAAAATGTAAAAATATATTACCTTTAGATATTCATCCCATCTCTCAGGTTCCATTGTAACTGTCTGAGTTGCTTCGTTATAACCTACACCAGTTTGCCCACATAAGGTTGTCCAAGCATTGTACTGTTTTCTCATTAGATCCCATTGATTCTTTAATTGCTTTTGTCCATACAATAGCCCGGTTTTCACCTTAAAACCCTCGATAATCTTTGTCCATGATTGTGCTTTAAAATTTGACCCTGGTCTTCCACCTTACAATACTTCTTCAATACATAGATCCAAGAAAATCTTCTTCATATTTTCTGACCAAACAGCCCTACTGGTCTCAGCTTTTTCCTTACCCTTATGAGATGGAGCCATTATTTCGGCCATCTAAAAATCCCTAAAAAAATTTGTGTTTATTAGTCATATGATTTTACAAATACTTCACACTAGTCAAACATTCAGAGGTTAGTAGATCATGACTCATGAGAGCCTTCCAGTGAGGAAACTCTTTTCCAGGAAAGAATTAGAAACGGATGGGCATGAAGGGTTTCGAGCACTGTGCCACCAAGCAGTAGCCTCATAGTTGGACCGACACGGATGCTGACTTTTAACACTGGGACCTTCATTTGGAGGGATCCCATTTATACAATTATAATTATACTTGTTGGAGGAGTTCTCTGCTGGCTGCCATTATTATTCTATCACAAGGATGGCAGCAATACAATAAAAAGATTTCAAATTTGTCCAACTCTACCTCCAGAATATTATTCTCCTGCTCAGAATTTCAACCATCTCAAACCCCCTTTCCCATTTCCCTCCTGTTCAGATTTCAGATTTCAGTACTACTAGAGTTTATTTAGATTAAAACCCAAAAAACAGAAAAAGGATACTGCATAACACACAAAATAAAAAATAAACAAAAAAACCTGATGCATTTTCAGCTTCAAGTTTCTATGCATCCTGTCTCTCTTTTGTGATAATGACTTATCCAACATTAATAAAGAAGGTTCATCTGATTTGCAGAATATTACCTTTCTTACTGATTTTGGGAAGAAAACCAAGGCTTAATTATTATCATTCTACACAAAGACGTGGGTATTCTACACAAAGCTCATGATCAAACCAAAATGCACAAAGAACAAGCACTATTCCTTCAAGGCATCTCCATAAAGAAAATAATTTCATTTGTAATTTGGAATCAAAACCCTAGATGAGGGAAGCTTGTGAAAAATGTGTTTGATTTCGTACCTAGAAAGAGAGACAAGTGTTTGAAGATGATGAAACCTTAAGAGCTTTTCAAAAACCCTTGAATCCTTTCTTCTATTGTGTGGGGAAGAAGATCCAAGGAAGAGAAGGCTTTTCTATCTTGTTCACCGGAAGAGGAGAGCTACCAGGCACTGTTCGTTTGACAAGTTAAGAAAAGGAAGTTGAGAAAATGACCATGGGTAAACTTGTCATTATAAAAAAAATATGATGGCAAACTTGTTCAAAAATGGACATTGTTTGTCTTTCCGCTTCAGACAACTCCCTCCATTCCAATTATCCAGATTTATCAACATATTTGAAACTGACATGTTTTAGCTTAAAGTGGATTCAAGCAGCCCCCCCAATTAACTTTCCAAACAAGCTTAATGTGGTTTGAAAAAGTTTTAAGTTAAATAGAGGCAGTGAATAGAGTTGCCAAACTGAACCTAAGTCTACAAGTGGATATATTTTCACTTTGGGAGGTGCTGCAGTATCTTGGAAATCAAAGAAACAAACTGCAATTTCTCATTCCACTAAAGATTCAGAATTCCTGGCTCTGGGAGCTGCTGCGATGGAATCTGAATGGATTAGAAATCTATTATTTGATATTCCCTTGTGGACTAAACTCATTCCTCCTATTATTATTCATTGTGATAACACTGCATCAATTATTACTGCTAACAATACCACGTATAATGGAAAGTCTAGACAAGTGCGACTTCAACATAGCTATGTGAGACAATTACTCAGTGGAGGAGTAATTTCAATTGATTATGTAAGATCAAAGGATAATTTTGCAGATCCTCTGACAAAAGGCCTTGCAAGGAAAAAAACTAAAAGAAACAACTAAAGGGATGGGTCTTAAGCCCATAAATCATCAATAGTGGGAACCCAACCTAATGACCGGAGATCCAGAGAGATAGGTTCAATGGGAAAAACAAGCTATCTCGATGATGTGAAGTACCAACATATAGAGTATGGTTACTCTGAACTCATCCCTGTTGTGTATGACTCATTTGATGGTTGGTACATAACCTGTAGCGAATCAGGTTGAATTTAATTCTTAGTGAGATCTATAGCCTATATGGTGGGGTGCACAGCTGCAGGAGCACTCTTGATAGACTCACCTATATGAGTGTGGAAGTGGGGCCGCTTCCTATAAGAATTTGGGCAGATTCTCTAGAGCACTCATGAAATCCGGAATTAAGCACATGGCCGTAAAGTGCTGACCTAATGACTCCAAGATCAAATCTTGACATAATTCTGAACTGATATAAAAAGTTGAAGTTCAAGAACTTATTCACTCCAACTCCTAAAGGTTTGAAATTATGTCATGATGGTAAGGTTCAAGCCTGGTCACCTTACCAGTGAAATGCTCATTAAATATTTTGAAACAAGGGGGAGATTGTTGGGTTTTTTGTTTCAAAAATTCTAAAGCTGGTTTTTGTAAAAGTTGTTTTGTCCTTTCTTCATTTTTGCTTTATGGGTTGTGTAGGCTTCTATAGTGGGGTTTTGACCAAATCAAGTAGAAGTATGACCTTTTGAATAATTTGGGTCGAGCATATATTTCAGTTTTGCACGAATTCTCGGATGACATTGCATAAAGCATCTATAGTACATCAATTCTCGTGTTTTGACCCAGACATTTGGAGCCCGACTTGGATCCGGATTTGACCCAAACCAGACACACACACACAAAAGATAGGAGTTGCAATTGCTTTCTTCTGACATTTTTTTATACTGAAATAATAAAAATGTTTGAAGGAGTAAATGTGAGGTTGATGTCAAATCATGAAAAAGGTTAATTTCAATATTTTGTTTAGTGTCCCTGGGAGCTATCAGATCAATGGTAGTTGTGGTCACAATTACTAGCTTAAGGTGAGGGCCTCAATGCAATTTTATATTGGTTGGATGGTGATAGAGTAGGTTAAAAAATAGGCTTAATGTAATTTTGTCAAGTCCGGTTCAGTCCAAAGCCTCAACGAGCGGAACACCTGCCGTGGAATGAGCTTGCAGAGTCAATTTTCAATGTGTTGCTACTTCTAAGTTCTACCCAAAAAAAAAAAAGTGTTGCTGCGAATTTGAAACCATAACAGTCATTAGGCCCAAGGTCAAAATCATGAGATGGGTCATTTTGCAATTTTAGGATGGGAAATGGGTGTCTTTGGGTTTGGGTTCTAAGAATTTGCAACCATAGTTCATAGCATGCCCTTGCTATGAAGACCAGTGATTTTGGCTAAAAGTTGTGGGCTAAGTGCTTTTTAGACGCTTTATCCAAAAGAGCAAGCCCAGCCATAAATGATGGCTTTGGATTCCTCTTTGTATGCCAAGTTGGTGATGAGATGTCTTTGGGCTTCTATTTTCCATGGCAAAATGATCTCTCTCACAGGTATATGAGGTGGGATTGTGACTCTTCAAGAAAACTTTCGATGGAAAGGATTGAATAAAATGCACACAAGATGGTGAGACTTCACAGTCACCGAGATGGGATAGGTTTTAGGTAGGAAAGCTATGTTTTTATTTTTCCTTTTTGCTTTTTGCTGGTCTTCGCCGGGCTGCTGGAAAGAGAGAAAAGAGACAGGATGGTAGATGATGGTTGGTGGTTTGGTGGTTGGTACAGTGAATATCACAGAAGAAGACAAGACCATTGTCCGCAGAATCCTGGAAAACTCACAGGTCCGTATCATTAGGAATAAATAATATTTCTGGAGTACAATAATGATTAGTTGAAGATTGAATTATTAACCCAAACAACTTAATCACTCTTAAGATAAGCATGATATCTTAATTACGTCATACATTAAATCTAATTTCATCCTAATCAAGTCTAATCAATAGCAATTTAAGCTGTTATTTGGCAAGCTCAGTTTGTATCTATTTAACTTAAAGACTATTTCAAATAAATAGTTTAATGTTTTAGAACTTTTCACCGTATAGATAAATCAATTAGCTTTAAAACCTTTTTTTTTTTTCGAAATAGTCATGAATGTGTATAGCACCAAACACTTTTTTGCATCTTTTTATACAAATATATCTATGGATCTTTCATAATATATTAAGTTTGCATATGTTACTTTTATTTTATACCAAATTTCCACGTACTAATTTACTATATTACAACTTCACCTATATTACTTTCAAAACATAACAAGTTTGTCTTATCAAATTAAATCAGAAATGCCTAATAGTCTAAATGTAGACTGTCTGCTTTTTTCTTCTTTTGTTTTTTGTGGGAGTAAAATGTCTAATTGAATTAGCTCTATTTCAAATAAAGACTTATACCTTTCTCAACCTTTTGGCTAAAATCAAATACATAAGACTTTCCAAACAGACACTAATACTTGAATAAATCAATATTATGCTAACACCTTGTAGGATCAGGAGCGAGGGTGGACGTTGACCTCAACAATCACGTAACTCGAACACCCGACCTATCAGGCTTTGATACCACTTATAGGATACTACACCCCATTGGGCTACCATTTATCCTAAAACCAATTAGTGATAGGAAACGGCACAATAATAGTTTTATGGTGAGAGTGAGGGTTTGACCACAATTATGACCGTTCAGGAGCGAAGGTGAACGTTGACCTCAACACACCTCTAACCCTTTTAGTGTAAAATGTTCTCGATCAAAACATAACCCAACTTATACCAACTTAGCTTGGGTTGAGAAAAATATCACCTTGCAAACGCTAAAAGCTCGGAAGATGAAGCAAAAGTCACATTTAAGTTTAATCCCCCATGGATCCTTAAGAAATAGGCACGTACATTATTTATTGGAGAGCTTATGGTAATGCTAAATCAAGAAAATTGGCTTCTTCCCTCTTAATTTATGCATGTTTTTTTTTGTTAGCCAAGGTGGCTAGGCTCTTGAGAAATTCAATTGATGCAGGAGTAACTAGAACACACGTAGGTGAGAAGACTACCTACACACGCAAAATAGATGACAAAGATCGAACTCTGAGCAGTTGGATGAAAATAAAACTTCCTACCATTGACCAACCCCTTTATTATTAAGAAGTCTTGAGATAAATTTTGTACTTCAGCCTAAGAGAATGGTTGATTTCTTTCTGGCAAAACGGGCCCACATGCCGATAGGTCCACCTTTGGTCAAAAACCCTCTAATAATAAATCCCCCTAATCTAATATATTTAGATTGAAGGACTTGCTACGGAAGGGTCAATTGTAGAGAAAACATTCAAAAACTCTCAAATCTTATTAATAAGATATAGTAGCATACAACAATATCATTTTTTTATAGCATACAACAATATTACATGCTATAGTCTCTTTATTTCTTGTATACAAAACAGCCACTGAAATACACCCAAATATTTCAAACCCCAAGAGCTCAAAGAACTCAAGCAAGTAGAACTCACATTGTTTTTTTTTCTTTTCATATTTTTTTTTTTTTTGCGAAAAAAATTCATGTGTCTATTTGTTGAATTCCATAACCCAAGAGCTGTAAGCACATAATAGGACTTTAAAGCCATTGAACCCAGCTCCCTTGGCCAAAGCCTCAAACTCCTTTTCAGTTCTCTCTTTCCCTCCTGGGTTATGAGCCAACATTATATTGTCCAACTGGAAGACGCCATGAGATGCAACATTGTTCTCAGGAAGCACAAGTAAAATCAATTCCACGATGATCACCTTTCCATTAGCCGGCAATGCTTTGTAGCAATTCTTAAGGAATTTGGCGCTATGCTCATCGCTCCAATCATGAAGGATCGACTGCAAGTTTTATACAGCCATAGTTCCCAAATTCATATCATATGCCTGGTAAACCTACAATGAACTAGTAACATGGACAACTTCAAATAGGGTCCATATATGACCTGGGAATGAATCCGAGCACTTATAGAGGAAGGTACCTCAAGCATATTATTTATTACTAAAAGAAAAGACTCAAGGATACTTGACTGAGTCGATTCATAGATTCGGATTGTCCTCCACTTGGATAGAAAAAAACTGATGGCCTCCCGCAGTGGCAGACATAGGATTTTTCATTTGAACGAGCAGACGTGGCCATAACCTTACTTTCTTCATCACTTCGCTAATTGAGGGGGTAACGGCTTATTTCTAATGGGGCATGGGCCATGGGCCACAGGTCATGGGCCATTTGGGATCTTATTATAGGTTGGACTTAAAAAGACACTTAATGCCTTTTTTGCAGTCCCCGCCCCAAGGACAAAGCCCATGAAAAAATGGAAAAAGATCCAACAGTTGTAGTAATTTTAATGTTCCTATTTATTTATTTTTTGTTTTCCCTCAATGATGCCAATAGATTGGATTTTTGCATTGAACTCACCATGACATGTGGTTTGAAAGAAGCAAATAAAGATGATTGGTGATGTGATCACCACCAAGCTTTTTTTGTTCCTTCGTGTTTTTGGTTTTCTTTATTAGATAGATGGAAGGTATTGTCAGCTATTGTGTTGTTGGTAGAGAGATTGGAGAGCCACGTGTTTTCTTGACCGAGAAGGCATGTCTGCCTAAATTAGATTTAAATATATAGAGTAATGGCACCTCCTACACTTGCATCATTCTTTAAACCCTAAATAGGGCCTGACCTTTCTTCCAATGAAGAAAAAACAAAATGGCCTATACCTTCTCTCTCCATACGATCCCAGGGGCGACTAGGTTTAGATCGCCAAACAAGCAAGCAACCCTGAGTGGGCCAGCACTTGGAGGTCAACCCAACGTGGCATTCTTTATGTACTTAATTATGCTAGATCTAGCAAATATGAGTTTCAATTTCAACACTCCCCGTGTCAAGTAACCTCTGTTAAGTAGTTTTATTTTAATAGGGTCAAGTCAAGATTTAAATAGGGATTTTGATGGTATAATTGTCCTTAGAGCCATTTTAAATATTTTCTGGAGAGCTCTTGCAGATCCCCTTTAACTCCCTAAAATGTTTAAATTTAAATATTTTCTATAGAATTGTTTGTGAGATGTCTTAAGTTCGTGCATATCACATTGTTTTTTTTTCTTTTAATAAAGAAAAAAAAATACGAGCTGTGCAGAAAATATTTAAACTTCAATTGTTTTGGTCAAAATACCCTTTATAAATCCAAATTTGACAAAACAAAGACCCTTAACAAAAAAAATAAGACAGATGGAGCCAGGTGACCCAGTATTAAGATTTAAAATCTTCGGCAATAGCATTCATTTAAGACTCTGGTGCAACCACTGAGAGTTTTAGGCTTTTAGCACATACTAGTTAGGCCCTGCACGTGCAAGGCACGTGCATCCAAACATACTTGACATTTTTTTTTTTTTTTTTTGGGATATTTTGTTTGATTTTATTCCAATATACTAAACATCTACCAACCTGGCTAACCAAAATTTGACAGTAATCACAAAGACACAATATGCAAAAGGCTAACATCATATGTTTGACATTATTATGTTTTATTTATCTTGTACATCGCTTTGCCTTGTATAGTTTAACATTTACATTGATATAATGTGATTAATTTTCTCTGTGACAAATAATAGGAAATCAGATTATTATTTTTATATAAAGAAGGATTTTAGAAATATCCAAATAAATTGTGATTATGTAATAAGCTCAACCTCTTTATAAGTTCCTTATACAACATCTAAGGAATGGACCTTTGCCCAAAAATAGAAGAATAGAACACTGATAAAGCCTATATATATTCAGTTAGGCAAAAAAATAAAGAATACCATGGTGCGATGAATGATATTGGAAAAAGTTAAACATGAACAAAAGTATTACCAAAATGGTCATAAGAATAGGTCATGTATGATTCCATCCTTTCATATAAAATCATGAAGTTTGAAAGCACATGTACTAATGCAATTCATGAGCTTTCTGCAAAGCCAAAGATTAGCTGCTATTTGATATTTGTCTCACAAGTATCTAAGGTTGCTGCTGAAGAGTACTGATTTCTTTCCCAGTTGAGTCTTTTGCATTTGGCGGACCCAAGATTTTAGTTTGATGGGTGCGGACCTTAATAGGTAGTTTGGTTTAAGGGCCAAATCGAGGATTTTCATGTGGATTTTGAAGGTGGACTTATAATTTTTTGTGAAATTTTTGAAGCGCACGCGGTTTAACGGGTGCGACCGCACCCACATGATTGTATCTGGGTCCGCCCCTGTTTTGCAACATATGCAATAACATCAAATTCTTTGTTTAGACCCACAAAAAGTCAAGAAGAGAGTAAACCTGATTGATTGATCGTGCATAAAGCATATGGTTAAAGTAATTAAAACCTGGACAAGAAAACTAACATACTCAATCGAAGGATGGATCCAATCATCAATAAAAGGTACACATATATAAGTATATAAATAAATTAACTAATAACTTTCTTTAAAAAAAAACAGAGACCGATTTCAATCATAGCAAAATCCAAAACAAAACAACAACAAAAATACGAAAAGGCAAAAGCATAGAACATGAAATTTGATGAATACCCATAGCAGAAATCACATATTAAAACCATCAATTTATTAAAATCTCATATGAATCAGCAAATATCAAGAACACCCAACCAAACAAAAGAGCATGCGTTAAAAAAGTACCATGATCAAGTAAGACGAAAAAGAAAAAGTAACCACATCAAAAATCCGAGTAAAAGTCACAACCCATCAAAAATCATTGAAAGAGAGTAAAAAAATAATTTCAAGCACTCAACTTTCTCACTTTTTTTTTTGGCAGGAAAAAAAAGGCAGGTAAGATTTCTAGTTGCTTTAGAGAAATAAAAATGCAATATACATATTTGAAATATGATATACAATGAAACAATAACTTTCTTCTTGTACTTAAGTAGTTGGGTTAGCTACAACCCAATATCTCTACATAATCTTACAGGAAATATATGTAAGTCGAAAGGAATTCAACTCCAATCAAGGAATTAGCATGATGATTTTTATTTTTTTTCATTAGCTTCATATACACTTAATAGTAAAAAAAGCAAAAGTGTAGCCCATATACCAACCTCATCTATGCCGTGGAGTTGGAGCCCTTTTTTTTTAATGAACATTTATAGCAATACTCTATTGAAGACCCAATAAATCACTCCTCTACCATGAAATATAAGGATTGCCGAGAGCGGAAAAAATTGGTTGGGGAATGAAAATGGAGTAGGGATCATGGAGGATTGTCCCTGCACTGTAGACAGTATAAACTGAATTCTCCAAGAACCTCCATAATGGGAATTTGAATAATTTTACTCTCTCATTACAAAAATTTACGAGGATGAAACATAACAACAAACAATAACAACTATAATAAAAATGAATTTAAGAAAGAACCTTCAACAAGAAAGAGAACAAAAACAACAATAAAAACAACTATAATAAAAAAATGCAATTTAAAAAAGACCTTTCAATATGAAATAGCAGACAGAGGAAACACAAGAAAAAAAAAAAAAAAACACTCACATTACAGCAGACCTTAACTTGTGTCTCAAATTTTGACATCCAGTTTTGCAAATCCTGCAAAAAGCACACAATCAAAATTATATCATCAATATATATATATTAAATATTTACAACAACAAAATAACACAAAGACATATTTAAAAAAGAGGGGAAATTCCAAAAAATAATGGTTTTAATCCTTAAATCCAAGTTAGTAGCTCAAACCTCGATTCATTTAAATCCTGTAAAAAAGATAAATACATAAATAAAATGCTATAAGATTAATAAAAATCTCAAAAAGAAGGGGCCACATTCTCCAAAAAAAAAAAAACTACTTTATCATGCAGATGTACTTTGACTTTATGGGTTTTGATCATTTTAAACGAATTCAATAATTACTACAAAAACCTTGACATCAGTAAACAAAATAACCCAAATATAGAACTTTTTTGGTGAGGAAATATAGAACTTGTTTGGTGAGAATGTGGAGTTGCATATTACACATAGATAAAAAGTTTCTGATGTTGGTGTTTTATTTATTGATTTGGTTTTTTGTCACATTAGCTAGCAATTTATCTTTGTTGATGTAGTTGTTATAAATAGAGGAAAAAGTAAATCATTCATGAGTAAAGTTTAAAAAACTTGCTAAGGGGAGAAAATTACTCTGCAAAACTCCCTGCGAGAATGAGCCAAAGCTGGATTTGTGATTGAATTGATTTGATCTTGAATTTGGAAATATTGACATTATACTATTATAGTGAAACATCAGACGTAATGGGCTAACCACTAAAGTCAATGACAGGTAAGGTTGCAACTGTGGGCAAGTGATATATGGTTTTGAGTCAAACCAAACCCAACTCCACCCACAAATTCTGTCAAGATAGTATAAGATACTATTAAACAGAAAAACCTCCTGCAAACTTGCACCTTATGCCATATAGGTAAATCTCAATGGAGATCTCTAATATGAATAGAAGGGACACTTTATGGGGCCCACTTAAGAAACCACCAATCCTGTAGAGAGTAGATGAAGGGTACTGTTTATCTATAGATGAGGGATTCACTAAAAATTATCCGAACTGGATTATTTTAAATAAAGAATTTTAGGCCTAAAAATGAAAAATAAAAAATATGAGAAATGAAGCCATGCCAGCCACATCAATGGATTCTGAGGAACTTCTGAGCTTATTAGGTTGAGCTTTTTTTCCTCTTTTTTTTTTTTTTTTACTTTTTGTTTTTTGTTTTTATGGAGGGGTGGTTTGTTTTTCACAATGGTGGACAAAATTTTGAGAGTCTAGGAGTTCTTCCATTACCATTAAAGATGTCTTTTTATTTAGAAGTCAAACTCCTGTGTTTGAAGAAGCAGCAGCAGCTTCCAACACTTTATTGAATATGTCTTCTTGATCAAAAGTCAGGTTTCTGTGTTTATTTGTTTGATGAAAAAGCTCATGTTAACTTATCCAGTGCAAAATGTTAAATATGCTTCCCCCAACTCTGCCTTGTTGAATAGCACCAAGTTTCAAAGAAGATGTCATTACATACATTCGGTTTGGTTCAATATTCATGGCAAATAAAGATACGCCATGAACTACTAACATACTCGTTTAAAATGATAAGCAAATGAGGAATTGCATTCATTTTTTCAAATGCTTGATGGTTATAGCATTTGCCTTTAGGGATGATTTGTTATTGGTACCACTTCCATTGCTACATGCATGGGATGATCCTAGGTTCACATCAAACTGGCGAAGTCGAACAAGTTATAATCTTTCCCACCTGATAATTATGTTCTATTTCTTGGCAACCATATTTTGAGTTAACCTGTTAAGTAGGCAAGTAATGAACTCAGAAGTATGTGATTTTGTGTTTTTTTTATGGCTGGGTCTACAATTTCTGGGCTGGTGGGGGTACAATGACCATTAATGGGTTCATCATTGTGATGTACTAATTGAATGTGAAAGCTTTGTCCAAATCGGATAGAGCAGGCAAGAACGTGTACAATCCTTATTGTAACTTTAGTTGAAGTTTTTTCTAGACATTGAAGAAAACTATGTAGTCAATAAGATGTGGTTTGGGGGAATAAACTTCAGCTGGTTGGTCATATGCATACTTGTTATTAATTTGTTGCAAATCTTCATCTACACACCCTACATGAAATTAATATTCAGTGACACAATGATGTTAAAAAAAACACCCATCACTGAGAGTAATAGATTATTGTACAAACAGTTCTATTGGAAATCAATAAAAACTAAATAGGTTGATAATGTAAAGCATGTTTTAGTCTCAAGTTTAGAAAAGAAAGAAAGAACAAATTTTATATCTAGCAGAAAATCAAATAAAAAAATTTGAGGAATGAAATTTTAAATCTACTTTTATATTAAAATTGCAATTTTCATATCAAACATTGCCCAGGTAAAATGATGGGATACGCAAGGCAAATTGCAATCTACTTTATCGGACATTCCCGAGAGAAAAAATTATAAATGATGCCATTGTGTTTAGACTTACCTAACTATTAGAACTGTAGTTTTGCTTCAAACAATTAACATTAAAATTGGTAACAGTGGTAATGGTCCCAGTCAGATTATAAATAACTGGGTATGGACTCCAAAACATATCAACTCCTTCATCATGTAAATTAAGAAATTATTCACAACCTATCTTAAAATATAAAATTTCACAGCACTTTTCATGAAAATTTGAGCAAAGTCATGGAAATCATAGGATTCTATCACATCCTCTTTCATAAAAGAAATTTACTTACCCATTCTTACCCATTTCTGCATACCCATTTCATCAAACAGCTGATACATGTAACAAATAAAGAGATTCTTTGAGAACCTCTTACATTCATGCTTTCATGGAAATTTTATCTATCCTAGAATAAATCAAAACAGAGCATTAGACTCATACCTGCAGGATCAACGAGAGAAAAACCGTTACTTCACATGAATGAATCTGATTTCCCATTCGATCCTGATGGAGGACCTGCACAGTTTAAATGGGGAGAAAAAATCACAATAGGTAAACAGTTCAGAAATAGAAAGCAAAATCAATTAAACGAAACCTTTCGTTTCTTCTATGATGAAAGGAAAGATCACAAAGGCAAGCTTCCGTTGCTTCATGGCCTACGCGTAGAGAGCTGCAATAGATAATCCGATCGAGTTCGTTGAGGCGAGTGGCATCGGATTTCCACGTCTTTGCCATGGAATCTGTCCTCAAAAGCCCTGGAAAAGCCTAATATTTTCCATCCAAATTCAATAGTTGCTTCATGAGAGATGAACAGGTGGGACAAATCGAGAGACTTCTTTGTTGGAACTTATCATACATTTGGTAGACCACCTAGTGGTTTTAATACAGATATTTAATTATTTTTCTTTTCACGATACATGTCCATTATCAGAGCCCTTACCAGATAAGCCACAGGGCAAAAACCAACTTCAATTCACTGCCCAAATAAAATTGAAGTATTTTATCAGCATTAAAAATAAGATAAAATATAAATAGATAAACTTTTAATAAGTGATTAAACTAAGGCAATGCCCATCTCTGTTCCACCCACCATATTGAAGCATTTTCTTAACAAAAAATTTGTTTGAGTAACTGCTTCTATTTAAATTGAAGGAATGCATTGGAGGAAGTTCGGAAGGAGAAGTGGAAATCCCCAAAATGTTAATCCGAAAATTTTTTGCAATTAAGATGTTCAGCCAGAAGGTTAGGGTTGCATGCACGTGCTCATTTCAGGTAAAAGTTTGGCTTAAAAAATACCCAACAACAAAATCTAAGAAAGAGAGATAATAAAAAATACCTTGATGTTAGATATGGAGAAGAGAAACAATTGGAATCGCTACAGAGGGAGAGGAGGAAACTAATTGCAAAAAAATACCGAACAACCAAAATAAATAAATAGAGAATATGGAATACCTTTGATGTGAGGCGTGGAGGAGAGAATCGATCGGAAGCTTGTGAAGAGGATTTTCAGAAATCAGCGGTGTGAAGACAAAGTCCAGAGGGAAAGAAGGGGTTTAACGTGTGAGTTGAGTTTTGTTTGAAGAGGAATGAGTGGTTGCATGTATGCAGGTCATGGGCAGATGTCAACAATCTCTATACTCTGCCATCCCAAACAAAATCAAAGACATCTTGCATACGGAGAGATAGAGGGGCTTTTTTTGCCCTTTTTCAGAGGATGGCGGTGAGAAAAGAAGAAGAGGCAGATTTCGGTGTTTGTGATGTTTTTTACCTATCCCTCAAATGAGTCCATGGGCAGATGTCAAATGATAAAACCCAAGAAGATATTAAGAGATAAGGATGAGGAGAAGGATGATGTCATTGTAGTGGACCCCATTCCATTATAAAAGTGGGTGTAGTGAAAAACACACGTCAGTTTACACTCTTTTATAAGAGTAGAGATAGAGATAGAGATAGAGATAGAGATAGAGATAGCGATATGACAGACAGAAACTAGTAGGAGAAAAGCAAGGGTCCAGTTCCCGACCGCATAGGCACGGGTGTTGGTTTTGAGCAATGGGGACAACTCATGTTAGACTAGGATTTGATACATCCCATCAAAGTCACAGGAGTGCATTTATTTTGGGCATCCCAAACATTTAATAGACGGTCCCGTTATCAAATCTAAACTCGACACTAGTACCATCTACAACTTCAATTGAGCTATGTGAATTCTGATAATCAGGATTGAACAGGTATCATTTGAAAGTAGGCCACCAAAAGAACCTGCCCAATGAGTCCCATCAATTATTTAGATGGTGCTGTGAGAGTAATCATGAGTAATATACAAATTCAAAAGTGGGCTCTCAATGGAAAACTCATATCTTTTTGGCTGAACAAGGCATATACAAAAGTCACTGTTGAGATAATCCTAACCATTTAATGTAAAATCACAAACAAACTCACTCACCTTCATGAAAATGGCATCTCCGCTGGGAACGCTAACAAACATATCTCCTCCAACGTGCTCCACACCTACAACAATAAAACCCATTTCTTTGTTCACACTCAAGAACTAAAATAAAATAAAATAAAATAAACCCATTTCTTTGTTCACACTCAAGAATTAAAATAAATTAAAGATAAGATAAGATATCCTGTGAACACAATAAAACGGTATAAGGTGGCATACCAGGATAATCGGGTGCGTCAGAAACAACATGAGGCAAATCGAAATTGATGCCCTTAGTATGTGGATACTTAGAGATGATCATGTTGAGGACAGCTCCAGTTCCACATCCCACATCAACCACACAGTTTTCAGTCCCTCAAAGCCCTTGTACATCTCTAAAATCTTTTTCATGGTAATGGTGGAATGATCCGCCATGCCCCTGTTGAAGACCTTGTTGAATCGAGGGTCCGTGCCATGGTACTCAAAGGCGGTCATTCCATAGGCCCTGTTGAATGGAATGCCCCCTTCTAGAACTGCATCTTTCAAATGATACCTAACACCAAATCACAACTTAATTATAAATGGGTTTTCTAATTATGTAGACAGATAGACACACACAGATGATAAATATTAAAACAAAAAAAAATTCCATATCCTCTCGAGCTTTAAACTTTTAAGAGAAATCCTGAGTTAAAAAATGACCGGAGCTCCACGGCGGAGTCCATCTATTGAAATCCATATGTTTCAAAATAGACGGCTCACTGTGGAGTTCCACCCCTTTAACTCAGTTTTTCTCTAGGTGATCAGGAGTGGACTCAAAACAAGATAAGATAATCTGCAGGAACCACTTGAGCAAACTCACACACACCACCAACAGTCAGTCATATGAAATATCAAAGATGGGTATCAGGAAAAGTGGCCCAGAGAAGAGGAAGTGGGAACAGAGGTCTTCCCAACCAATGATGTTATGGTATCATGAAGTGGGGCACATCAAAGAGAAAGTTGTAGAGGGGTAAAAGCATACCAGCTTTCCATGAGGACCTTGTCTTGATTCATGAGCACCAAGGGGGGCAATAGACACACCATCTTGGTTCTTGACCAGGAACTTGCAAACAGGGGCCAGACCATATAGCCTCTCCACCCTGCTATCATCATGGGTCTTTAGAGAGCAAGTGAGGATGGAGTAGCTGGCCAGGAGGCGAAGGATCCGGTCGAGCATAGTGGGTGCATCTGGGTTCTTTGTGGGGAGCTGTGAAGCAATCTCCCAAGGCGAGAGGCACCCACCAGCCCCTGATTTGGCTATGATCTCGAGCACATCCAGCTCTATGGCCGCTTTCAGGGCCATGGGAAGGACAGAGGCGCTAGCCAACTGCACGGCAAACATGCACTCCTCATCCTCACTGGTCGTGCTGGTCTGACCGTGGGTCGAGCCCATGTTCGAGTGGCTGGTGTGGAAAGAAGAAAAATTAGAAGAGATTGGATGGAGATGTAGATGGAGAGAGAGAGATCCCTGCAGTGTGGGCGTTGTGAGGACGGCTTTATGGGGATCTAGGCTCACCTACCTCACCAACTGGGCCCACCATGCGAAGAAAGTGGGTGCGGGTTCTACTTTTCTCTGATGAGGGTGTGGGGACCACTCCAATTTGGAGGAGTCCCAATCAGTGCGTTCCATAGTAGACAAAAATGGGTTTTTTTAAATTTAGACTCAATGTAGATAAAAATAAATAAAAATTTCTTGTACCATAAATGGGTTTTTTGAAATTTCTGGGGGATTTCTGTCCCTGTCTTGCACAAGTGGCAGTGGATGTTTAAGACCCAAGACCTGAGTAGTTAGAGATCCAAATCAAGTTATATTTGTTTATTAATATAATATCTTCTTTGTTTTTAAAATTTATTAAATGATCAGTATCAAACCCGACCCGACCCACAGGCTAGTTCAAGTCCACAGCTTGAAATTTCAACCCCAGGCCCAACAATTTGCAAAATATAGGCCAGGCAGGGCATCTAAGCATGAACAGACCTAAACCATAGCCCAGATCCAACCCATTGCAGGCTAGGCTTCAGGTGGGCTTGTGCTTTCCCAGCCCATGTACATCCCTAAAAATAATGGGCCAATTTAAATTGAGCAGGTTTATCTATGTTGTATTTGTTGTATAATTATTATAATCAATGTAGGAAAATATTCATGTGCATCCATCCCTCACCATAGGGCGAGAGATACTTATATAATTGAAAATATTCATGTGCAAAAGAAGAAAAACCATATATGGTCATATGCAGAAAAAGAATGTTCATGTGCAAAGGGGAAAAGCCATGTAAGTGTGGTGAGGGATGGATGCACATGAATATCCCAAATTAATGTGTTATGACCAGAAAGAAGGGTATCAATACTCAACACTCAATAATTCACCAAACCCATCCATGATTTCATTTTCATAACAACAATGAACTTATGAACTTGAAGCACCTTTAAATATATATAGTGGGATATCATTGTTTATCAAACCATCTTAAAATTTATGTTTTTAACTCTTTGAAAAGGAAAGTGGGGAATTTTTTTAAACTTCAACTTTTCATGCTTTTGATTTTTTGTTTTCATCCTTCAGGGCCAAGTTCAGGCTTCTCCCAGAGTGTCAATATCATTGATAAAAACATTTCATCAGCTGATTTTTTTGTATGGGACAGAAACTGTCTTACTCTATTTTGAGACGTTTCAGCTATATCTTTTCTGTTTGCTTTAATATAATCCTACTTTACAGCAAGCAATAAAAAAAAAAAAAAAAGAAGAAGCTATAAGGTGGCTCACTAAATGTACCTTTTCTTGGACCCAATTTCTTCGCACGTGTGACTAACTGTCAAAGACAAGGTAGGTTTGGGTTGGGTCCACGGCAGTCCATATCCTCTTTTTATTTTGGGTCAAATCATGACAGTCACCAGTCGGGTGTGAACGGATCAGGTACAGGTTGGGTCTAAGATGCTTGGATGAGTGAGGGCTTTTAATGGCATGATGGTAATTGGGCCGGGGTAGCCTAGTCAGTTTTCTAGGCCTAATATCCAGCTAATTGGCTAAAAAACAGTACTGGGTCTCACCTTTTCTTTAAGTTATTGGTCAATTATGCTCTACATTTAAGGCTGGGCTTGCTCTTTTAGATAAGCCTCTACTAAGAAGCACTTAGCCCACAACTTTTGGCCAAAATCACTGATATTCATAGCAAGGGCATGCTTGTTTGTATAAAATATATAAGAATTCTCGCTATAAGTAGTTAAAATTGAAGATTCAAGGTAAATGCATGACCATCAAATAACCTCCAATTTTGATGGAGAAAGAATCCATGAAAGATGAGAAACGAACATTCGGCTATCACCCTAGTAATTCAAATCTTAAGAACATCAAGATCCCATCTATACTGCTACGAGTGAAGAAGTGGTAATTTTCTACAAGGAGATTCTTAGCCCTAGGTTCCTTCTAATTTCTCCATTTATTGGGGATTTTAGCATATACTTTTATCCACATCTAAACAATCTAAATACCAGGCATATCCATTCCAAATAATAGGCCAGCTTGTGTCAGCCCATTCACAACCCAATATTTCAGTTCCCCAAGTTGACAATTCAACTCGCTAAAATCTAAATTCGTCACCTTCAAGTTCAAGCACCGACAGACTTAAAATGAGTAAAGTCACTGTTTATATTCAACATCCAAAAGTCCAAGGATCTGACCATTGATTGCAACTGCAGTATTGCCTGTATTGGCAATTTGGCATTGAGTCGCAAGCATGGTTGGTGGCATGGAGATATTCTACATTGACGTTTGCATTGCAATTAGGGCGGACCTACATATATGGCACTGGGGCAGTCGCCCATCAGATGTGTGTCCACTTCCATAACTCATATGAATATTATGGTACTACTTTCAAAACACACAAAAAAGTTCTGAGGGCCGCAAGCTCATTCATTAAATCTAAGATAAGCGTGATAACTTAATTACGTCATACATTAAATCTAATTTCATCCTAATCAAGTCTAATCAATAGCAATTTAAGACGTCTTTTGGCAATCTCAGTTTTTGTGTCTATTTAACTTAAGACTATTTCAAATAAATAGTTTAATGTTTTAGAACTTTTCATTGTATAAATAGAAATCTGAATCAATTAGCTTTAAGACCATTTATTATTATTTTTTTGGAATTATAGTCATGAAAGTGTATAGCACCAAACACTTTTTGCATCTTTTTATACAAATACATCCATGGAACTTTCATAATATAATAAGTTTGCATGTGTTACTTTTATTTTATGCCAAATTTCCACGTACTAATTTACTATATTACAACTTCACCTATATTACTTTCAAAATATAACAAGTTAATTTGCCTGATCAAATTAAATAAGAAATGCCTAATAGTCTTGTCTACTTTTTCTTCTTCTTATTTTTTTTTTGTGGGAGTAGAATGTCTAATTGAATTAGCTCTACTTCAAATAAAGACTTCTACCTTTCTCAGCCTTTGGCTAAGATCAAATACATAAGACTTTCCAAATAGGCACTAATACTTGAACAAATCATTTTTATGCTAATACCTCTAACCATTTTAGTGTAAAATGTTCTTGATCAAAACTTAACCCAACTTAGCTTGGGTTGAGAAAATTATCACCTTGCAAAAGCCAGAAGCTCGGAAGATGAAGCAAAAGTCACATTTAAGTTTAATCTCTTGCGGATCCTTAAAAAAAATATGCATGTAGATTATTTATTGGAGAGCTTATGGTAATGCCAAATCAAAAAAATTGGCTTATTCCCTCTTAATTTATGCACGTTTGTTTTTATCGGCCAAGGTGGCTAGGCTCTTGAGAAATCCAATTGATGCAGGAATAACTATAACACATATAGGAGAGAAGACTGCCTACACTTGCAAAATAGATGACAAGGATCAAACTCTTGGTAGTTAGATGAAAATAGAAATTCCTACCATTGACCTACCCCTTTATTATCGAGAAGTCTTGAGATTAATTTTGTACTTCAGCCTAAGAGAATGGTTGATTTCTTTCTGGCAAAACGGGCCCACATGCTGATAGTTCCACCTTTGGTCAAAAACCCTCTAATAATTATAAATGCCCCTCATCTAATCTATTTAGATTGAAGGGCTTGCTACAGAAGAGTCAATTGTAGAGAAAACATTCAAAAACTCTCAAATCTTATCAATGAGATATAGTAGCATACAACAATATCTTTTTTTTTATAGCATATGCTATAGTCTCATTATTTCTTGTATACAAAACAGCCATTGAAATACACCCAATTTCCATGAGCTCTAAGAACTCAAGCAAGTATAACTCACATGATTTTATTTTATTTATTTTTTCGACAAAAATCCACATGTCTATTTGTTGAATTCCATAACCCAACAGTTGTAAGCACAAAACAGGACTTTAAAACCATTGAACCCAGCTCCCTTGGCCAAAGCCTCAAACTCCTTTTCAGTTCTCTCTTTCCCATCTGGGAGATTAGCCAACATTATATTGTCCAACTTGAAGACGCCATGAGATGCAACATTGTTCTCAGGAAGCACAGGTAAAATTGATTCCACGATGATCACCTTTCCATTAGCCGGCAATGCTTTGTAGCAGTTCTTAAGTAATTTCGCGCTTTGTTCATCGCTCCAGTTATGAAGGATCCACTGCATGTTTTATACAGCCATAGTTCCCAAATTCATATCATATGCCTGGTAACTTACAATGAACTAGTAACATAGAAAACTTCAAATAGGGTCCATATATGACTTGGGAATGAATCCGAGCAGTTATAGAGGAAGGTAAGCATATCATTTATTAATAAAAGAAAATACTCAAGGATACTTGACTGAGTAAATTCATAGACTCAGATTGTCCTCGACTTGGATAGAAAAAAACTGCTGACCCCCAACAATGGCAGAAATAGGACTTTTCATTTGAACGGGGCAGACGTGGCCATAATCTTACTTTCTTCATCACTTCGCTAATTGAGGGGGTGACAACTTATTTCTAATGGGGCATGGGCCATTTGGGAACTTATTATAGATTGGACTTAAAAAAGACACCTGATGCCTTTATTGCAGTCCCCGCCCCAAGGCCAAAAGCCCATGAAAAAATGGGAAAAGATCCAACATTTGTAATAATTTTAATGTCCCTTTTTTCTTTTTCTTTTTTTTTCCCCCCTCAATGAAGCCAATAGATTAGATTTTTGCATTGAATTCACCATGATGTGTGGATTGAAAGAAGCAAATAAAGATGATTAGTGATTTGATCACCACCAAGCTTTTTTGTTCCTTTTTGTTTTTGGTTTTCTTTATTAAATAGATGGAAGGTATTGTCAGCTGTTGTGTTGTTGGTAGAGAGATTGGAGAGCCACATGTTTTCTTGACCGAGAAGGCGGGTCTACCAAAATTAGATTTAGATATATAGCGTAATGGCACCTCCTACACCTGCATCATTCTTTAAACCCTAAACAGGGCTTGACCTTTCTTCACATGAAGAAAAAACAAAATGGCCTAGACGTTCTCTCTCCATACGATCCCAGGGCGTGGCTAGGTTTAGATAGCCAAACAAGCAAGCAACCCAGAGTGGGCTAGCCCTTGGAGGTCAACCCAACGTGGCATTGTTTATATGCTTAATTATGTTAGACCTAGCAAATCTGAGTTTCAATTTCAACACTCCCCGCGTTGGGTAACCTCTGTTAAGTAGTTTTATTTTAATAGGGTCAAGTCAAGGTTCATATAGGGATTTTGATGGTATAATTGCCCTTAGACTTGACATTTGCTACAAATTTTAAATATTTATTGTAGAGTTGTTACAGCTCCCTTATACCTCCTTAAACGGTTTAAATTTAAATATTTTCTATACAACTGTCTGTGGGATGTGATCTTAGGTTCATGTAGTCTTTTTGTAAAGAAAAAAAAGATGATGGACAGCTGTGTAGAAACTACTTAAACTTCAGTTGTTTTCGTCAAAATTCCCTAGATAAAGCATATCTTTTTGGCGGAACAAGGCATATCCAAGAGTCACTGTTGAGATAATCCTAACCATTTAATGTAAAATCACTAACAAATTAAGTCACTCACCTTCATGAAAATGGCATCTCCACTTGGAACACTAACAAACATATCTCCTCCAACGTGTTCCACCCCTACCACAATAAAACCCATTTCTTTGTTCACACTCAATAATTAAAATAAAATAAAGATAAGATAAGATATCCTGTGAACAGAATAAAACGGTATGAGGTGGACTACCAGGATAATTGGGTGCGTCAGAAACAACGTTAGGCAAATCGAAATTGATGCCCTTAGTATGTGGATACTTGGACATGATCATGTTGAGGACAGTCCCAGTTCCACCTCCCACATCAACCACAGTTTTCAGTACCTCAAAGCCCTTGTACATCTCCAAAATCTTTTTAATGGTAATGGTGGAATGAACCGCCATGCCCCTGTGGAATACCTTCGTTGAATCGTGGGTCCGTGCCATGGTACTCAAAGGCTGTCATTCCATGGGCCCTGTTGAATGGAATGCCCCCTTCTAGAACTGCATCTTTCAAATGATACCTAACACGTAATCACAACTTAATTATAAATGGGTTTTCTAATTATGAAGACAGATAGACACACACAGATGATATATATTTCTAAAAAAAAAAAAAAAAAAAATCCAGATCCCTGAAGCTTTTAACTTTTATTAGAGAAATCTTGAGTTAAATAGGACTGGAGCTCCACAGTCGGACCCATCTATTGAAATCCATATTGTTCAAAATAGACGGCTCTAATTCTATGGGTTGTCCTCAAGTTTGTTCCACAGGTTCACTTAACATTTGAGCATATATAATATACCCCGTACAGTTCGGATTTCAACAGATGGGCTCCACTGTGGAGTTTCATCCCCTTAACTCAGTTTTTCTCTAGGTGATCAGGACTCAAAACAAGATAAAGATAAGCTGCAGGGCCCACTTGGGCAAACTCACACACACCACCAAGGCACCAACAGTCAGTCATATGAAATATCAAAGATGGGTATCAGGAAAAGTGGCCCAGAGAAGAGGAAGTGGGAACAGAGGTGTTCCCAACCAATGATATTATGGTATCATGAAGTGGGGCACATCAAAGGGAAAGTTGTAGCGGGGTAAAACCATACCACATATCCATGTAGACCTTGTCTTGATTCATGCTTGGTGCTTGACCAGGAACTTGCAAACAGGGGCCAGACCATATAGCCTCTCCACACTGCCATCATCATGGGTCTTAAGAGAGCAAGTGAGGATGGAGTAGCTGGCCAGGAGTCGAAGGATCCGGTCGAGCATAGTGGGTGCATCTGGGTTCTTTGTGGGGAGCTGTGATGCAATCTCCCAAGGCGAGAGGCACCCACCAGCCCCTGATTTGGCTATGATCTCGAGTACATCCAGCTCTATGGCCGCTTCCAGGACCATGGGAAGGACAGAGGCGCTAGCCAATTGCATGGCAAACATGCACTCCTCATCCTCACTGGTCGTGCTGGTCTGGCCGTGGATCGAGCTTATGTTTGTGTGGCTGGTGTGGAAAGAAGAAAAATTAGAAGAGATTGGTTGAAGATGGAGATGGAGATCCCTGCAGTGGGGGCATTGTGAGGAGGGATTTATAGGGATCTAGGCTCACCTACCTCATCAAATGGGCCCCCATGCAAAGAAAGTGAGTGCTGTTATACCATTATTAACATGAACCCTAAGATCGAGAACATCAAGATAATCACATATAAGATTCAATCTTAAATAAGTTGAAGAGTACCTCCAGACATCCTGATGCAGAGAGCTTTCTGATCCTGCTATCTGGCGCTGTTGTTGAGATCCATCGAAGAAGAGGCTGGGTGAATGGTTTCGATTTCTCTCTCCTTGCCTATAAACCTTAATGTGTTGAAGTTTTGTGTGTAGCCTTTGTGATGGACGAAAGACTTTATTTATAGGTGGAGAGATGACCGAATTCCCAATTAGGTTTACTTTAGATTTAATCTCAACCGTCCATCAAGGTAGAGAATATTAAGGAAACTATCTCATTAGGAAACCGTTTTTGAGTAATTAGTAGCATATATCCTATGAAAACGGAATTCCTATTATGACCACACTTCTAGAAAGGAAATGACTTGTGGTCCAAGTAATGGGCCTAAAATAATTTCCTTACAGTCTCCCACTTGGTCAATAGGAAGATCCATTAATGTTTTCATTTTTAGGGATCATAAGGCGCGCATTATATGCTAAACACTGCTTTAGTCGGTTATCATAAGTGTCTTGGCTAATTCGGTTGTTAATGGGAGTCATGGCGTGCACATATTATTTTGCAACATGTTTACTTCCATGTACCACGTCATTTACAACCGTCATAACTAGACCATAAGATGAGATTTACATAATGGTCTTATAATGTATTTGTTTAAAGACTGTTTCTGTTTATCATTTATCCAAACATAATTATGTACACAATGGAAAAATAGAAATAATAGATATAGAGTTGCATTAAGAGCTCAATAAATGTCAAATACAACTACAGAAATAAAAAGGCAGAAAATGATAATTAAGAACTATCTTGAAGACCCATGATTTCAGTATGTCCTTGAAAGGTCTTTGGAGGTAGTCCTTTCGTAAATATTTCTGCGACCATGAAATCTGTACGTATAGACGCAATAACAAATTTTTGTGCACCATAGGATGATAGATACTTACATAATTGGAAATATTCATGTGCACAAGAAGAAAAGCCTTATATAATCATATGCAGAAAAAGAATATTCATGTGCAAAAAGGGAAAGCCATGTAAGTACAGTGAGGGATGAATGCACATGAATGTCCCCCATCAATGTGTTATGACCAGAAAGAAGGGTATCAATACTTCACCGAACCCATCCATGATTTCATTTTCATAACAACAATGGACTTATGAACTAGAAGCACCTTTAAATATAGTGGGATATCATTGTTTATCAAAAATCTACTTAAAATTTATGTTTTTAACTCTTTGAAAAGGAAAGTGGGGAATTTTTTTAAACTTAAACTTTTCATGCTTTTGTTTTTTTGTTTTCATCCTTCAGGGCCAAGTTCACGCTTCACCCAGAGTGTCAATATCATTGATAAAAACATCTCATCAGCTGAATTTTTTTTGTATGGGACAGAAATTGTCCTACTCCATTTTGAGACGTCGTTTCAGCTATATCTTTTCTGTTTGCTTTAATATAATTCTATTTTACAGCAAGCAATAAAAATAAAAAAAAGTTATAAGGTGGCTCTCTAAATGTACCTTTTCTTGGACCCAATTTCGTCGCACGTGTGACTAATTGTCCAAGACAAGGCAGGTTTGGGTTGGGTCCAGGGCAGTCCCTATCCTCTTTTTTTTTTTTGGGTCAAATCATGACAGTCACCAGTAGGGTGTGAACGGATCAGGTTAGGGTTGGGTCTAAGATGCCCGGATGAGTGAGGGCTTTTAATGGCAGGATCGTAATTGGGCCGGGGTGGCCTAGTCAGTTTACTAGGCCTAATATCCAGCTAATTGGCTAAAAAACAGTACTGCGTCTCACCTTTTCTTTAAGTAATTGGTCAATTATGCTCTACATTTAAGGCTGGGCTTGTTCTTTTAGATAAGCCACTAGGAAGCACTTAGCCCACAACTTTTGGCCACAATCACAGGTATTCATGGCAGGGGCATGCTTGTTTGCGGAATTCATGCTATAAGTAGTTAAAAATGAAGATTCGAGGTGAATGCACAAAAAATGACCATCAAATAACCTCCCATTTTGATAGAGATAAAATCAAAGGAAGATGAGAAAGGAACATCCGGCTATCACCCTAGTAATTCAAATCTTAAGAACATCAAGGTCCCATCTATACTGCCACGAGTGAAGAAGTGGTAATTTTCTACGAGGAGATTCTTAGCCCTAGGTTCCTTCTAATTTCTCCATTTATTGGGGATTTTAGCATATACTTTTATCCACATCTAAACAGTCTAAATACCAGGCATATCCAGTCCAAATAATAGGCCAACTTGTGTCAGCCCATTCACAACCCAATATTTCAGTTCCCCAAGTTGACAATTCAACTCGCTAAAATCTAAATTCGTGACCTTCAAGTTCAAGTACCGACAGACTTAAAACGAGTAAAGTCACTGTTTATATTCAACATCCAAAAGTCCTAGGATCTGACCATTGATTGCAACTACAGTATTGCCTGTATTGGCAATTTGGCATTGAGTCGCATGCATGGTTGGTGGCATGGAGATATTCTACATTGACGTTTGCATTGCAATTAGGGCGGACCTACATATATGGCACGGGGGCAGCCGCCCATCAGATGTGTGTCCACTTCCATAACTCATATGAATATTATGGTACTGCTTTCAAAACACACAAAAAAGTTCTGAGGGCCGCAAGCTCATTCATTAAATCTAAGATAAGCGTGATAGCTTAATTACGTCATACATTAAATCTAATTTCATCCTAATCAAGTCTAATCAATAGCAATTTAAGACGTCTTTTGGCAATCTCAGTTTTTGTGTCTATTTAACTTAATACTATTTCAAATAAATAGTTTAATGTTTTAGAACTTTTCATTGTATAAATAGAAATCTGAGTCAATTAGCTTTAAGACCATTTATTATTATTTTTTTGGAATTATAGTCATGAAAGTGTATAGCACCAAACACTTTTTGCATCTTTTTATACAAATACATCCATGGAACTTTCATAATATAATAAGTCTGCATGTGTTACTTTTATTTTATGCCAAATTTCCACGTACTAATTTACTATATTACAACTTCACCTATATTACTTTCAAAATATAACAAGTTTGCCTTATCAAATTAAATCAGAAATGCCTAATAGTCTAAATGTAGAATGTCTGCTTTTTTTTTATTTTGGTGGGAGTAGAATGTCTAAATGAATTAGCTCTATTTCAAATAAAGACTTATACTTTTCTTAGCCTTTTGGCAAAGATCAAATACATAAGACTTTCCAAACACGCACTAATACTTGAACAAATCATTATTATGCTAACACGATCTAACCCTTTTAGTGTAAAATGTTCTTGATCAAAACCCTACCCAACTTATACCAACTTGGCTTTGGTTGAGAAAAATATCACCTTGCAAAATCCAGAAGCTCGGAAGATGAAGCAAAAGTCACATTTAAGTTTAATCCCATGCGGATCCTTAAAAAATATGCATGTACATTATTTATTGGAGAGTTTATGGTAATGCTTAGAGATGTAAATGGGTCCCCGATTCTCCGATTACCCGAAGGTTCCGACCCGTTAAAAACCGGGTCTGAGTCCTTATTTAGGCCCCGATAAGTAAATGAGTACGGATTCGGTTCCACCAGGGTTCGGATACATGGACCCGAGACCCGACATATTACTTCAATTTTCGAAAATCTCTCCTAAAAACTATATTTTTTTAATATCATTCTCTACCTAGACCCGGACCCGGATCTAAACCAGTCCCATATATGATTATTGTTCCGGTTCCGGAGCCAAGAAGCTTATTCCGAAACGGTTCTGGGTCCTGTTTCACCTTCTCCGTAACGGTTCCGGGTCCACCATGGACCCGGACCGAAACCGACCCATTTACAACCCTAGTAATGCTAAATCAAGAAAATTGGCTTCTTCCCTCTTAATTTATGCATGTTTGTTTTTATCGGCCAAGGTGGCTAGGCTCTTGAGAAATCCAATTGATGCAGAATTAACTATAACACAATTAGGAGAGAAGACTACCGCTAAACGTAAAATAGATGACAATAATCGAACTCTGGGTAGTTGGATGAAAATAGAACTTCCTGCCGTTAACCTACCCCTTTATTATCGAGAAGTCTTGAGACAAATTTTGTACTTCAGCCTAAGAGAATGGTTGATTTCTTTTTGGCAAAACGGGCACACATGCCGATGGTTCCACCTTTGGTCAAAAACCCTCTAATAATAAATCCCCCTAATCTAACTTGCTGTAGAACAGTCAATTGTAGAGAGAAAACATTCAAAAACTCTCAAATCTTATTAATGAGATATAGTAGCATAAAACAATATCTTTTTTTATAGCATGCAACAATATTACATGCTATAGTCTCATTATTTCTTGTATACAAAACTGCCACTGAAATACACCCAATTTCCATGAGCTCAAAGAACTCAAGCAAGTATAACTCACATGATTTTATTTTATTATATTTTGAGAAAAAATCCACATGTCTATTTGTTGAATTCCATAACCCAAGAGCTGTAAGCACAGAACAGGACTTTAAAGCCATTGAACCCAGCTCCCTTGGCCAAAGCCTCAAACTCCTTTTCAATTCTCTCTTTCCCTCCTGGGTGATGAGCCAACATTATGTTGTCCAACTCAAAGACGCCACGAGATGCAACATTGTTCTCAGGAAGCACAGGTAAAATCGATTCCACGATGATCACCTTTCCATTAGCCGGCAATGCTTTGTAGCAGTTCTTAAGTAATTTCGCACTTTGTTCATCGCTCCAGTCATGAAGGATCCACTGCAAGTTTTATACAGCCATAGTTCCCAAATTCATATCATATGCCTGCTAAACTTACTATGAACTAGTAACATAGAAAACTTCAAATAGGGTCCATATATGACCTGGGAATGAATTCGAGCAGCTATAGAGGAAGGTACCTCAAGCATATTATTTATTAATAAAAGAAAATACTCAAGGATACTTGACGGAGTCAATTCATAGACTCAAATTGTCCTCCAATTGGAGAGAAAAAAACTGATGGCCCCCAGCAGTGGCAGACATAGGATTTTTCATTTGAACGGGGCAGATGTGGCCATAATCTTACTTTCTTCATCACTTCGCTAATTGAGGGGGTGACGGCTTATTTCTAATGGGGAATGGGCCATTTGGGATCTTATTATAGATTGGACTTAAAAAAGACACTTGACGCCTTTTTTGTAGTCCCCACCCCAAGTCCAAAAGCCCATGAAAAAATGGAAAAAGATCCAACATTTGTAATCATTTTAACGTCCCTTTTTTCTTTTTCAGTCTTTTTTTTTTCTCTCAATGATGCCAATAGATTAGATTTTTGCATTGAATTCACCATGACGTGTGGATTGAAAGAAGCAAATAAAGATGATTAGTGATGTGATCACCACCGAGCTTTTTTGTTCCTTTTTATTTTTGGTTTTCTTTATTAAATGGATGGAAGGTATTGTCAGCTGTTGTGTTGTTGGTAGAGAGATTGGAGAGCCACATGTTTTTTTGACCAATAAGGCAGGTTTGCCTAAATTAGATTTAAATATATAGCTAATGGCACCTGCTACACCTGCATCAGTCTTTAAACCCTAAACAGGGCTTGACCTTTCTTCGCATGAAGAAAAAACAAAATGGCCTAGACCTTCTCTCTCCATACGATCCCACGGGGCGGCTAGGTTTAGATAACCAAACAAGCAAGCAACCCTGAGTGGGCTAGCACTTGGAGGTCAACCCAACGTGGCATTCTGTACATACTTAATTATGTTGGATCTAGCAAATCTGAGTTTCAATTTCAACACTCCCCGTGTTAGGTAACCTTTATTAAGTAGTTTTATTTAATAGGGTCAAGTTAAGATTAATATAGGGATTTTGATTGTAAAATTGCCTTTAACCTGGACATTTGCTCCAGAACAATCGGATTTTAAATATTTGTTGTAGAGCCATTATATCTCCACTTATGCCTCCCTAAACGGTTTAAATTTAAATATTTTTTATAGAACTGTTTGTGCGATGTAATCTTAGGTTCATGTAATATCGCATTGTTTTTCTCTTTCTGTAAAGAAAAAAAAGATGACGGACAGCTGTGCAGAAAATACTTAAACTCCAATTGTTTTGGTCAAAAATCAATATCCCCTGGATAAAGCATATCTTTTTGGCTGAACAAGGCATATGGAAGAGTCACTGTTGAGATAATCCTAACCATTCAATGTAAAATCACAAACAAAGTCACTCACCTTCATGAAAATGGCATCTCCATTTGGAACACTAACAAACATATCTCCTCCAACGTGCTCCACGCCTACCACAGTAAAACCCATTTCTTTGTTCATACTCAAGAATTAAAATAAAATAAAGATAAGATATCCTGTGAACACAATAAAACGGTAAAAGGTGGCATACCAGGATAATTGGGTGCGTCAGAAAGAACGTGAGGCAAATCGAAATTGATGCCCTTAGTATGTGGATACTTGGAGATGATCATGTTGAGGACAGCCCCAATTCCACCTCCCACATCAACCACAGTTTTCAGTCCCTCAAAGCCCTTGTACATCTCTAAAATCTTTTTCATGGTAATGGTGGAATGATGCGCCATGCCCCTGTTGAAGACCTTGTTGAATCGAGGGTCCGTGCCATGGTACTCAAAGGCTGTCATTCCATGTGCCCTGTTGAATGGAATGCCCCCTTCTAGAACTGCATCTTTCAAATGATAACTAACACCAAATCACAACTTAATTATAAATGGGTTTTCTAATTATGTAGACAGATAGACACACACAGATGATATATATTTAAAAAAAAAAAAATCCAGATCCTTTCAAGCTTTTTAACTTATATTAGAGAAATCTTGGCACATGGATCTCCTCTTTGGACCAATTGGGGGTGGCACATGGGAAATGATCTTTTTTTTCTTTTTTTTGTGGGCAGTGGATGTTTATGACCGAAGACCGAAGACCAGAGTGGTTAGAGATCCAAATCAAGTTATATCTGTCTATTTCTTGTACCCAATTTCTTCAAGTGTGAGTAATTGTCAGAGACAAGGTAGGGCTGGGTTGGGTTGGGTTCGGTCCAGGGCAGTCCATATCCTCTTTTTTTGGGGTCAAATCATGACTGCAGTCACCAGTCGGGTGTGAACGGATCAGGTACAGGTTGGGTGTAAGATGCTTGGATGAGTGAGGGCTTTTAATGGCAGGATGGTAATTGGGCCGGGGTAGCCTAGTCAGTTTACTAGGCCTAATATCCAGCTAATTGGCTAAAAAACAGTACTGGGTCTCACCTTTTCTTTAAGTTATTGGTCAATTATGCTCTACATTTAAGGCTGGGCTTGCTCTTTTAGATAAGCCTCTACTGAGAAGCACTTAGCCCACAACTTTTGGACAAAATCACTGATATTCATAGCAAGGGCATGCTTGTTTGCATAAAATATATATGAATTCTTGCTGTAAGTAGTTAAAATTGAAGATTCAAGGTAAATGCATGACCATCAAATAACCTTCCATTTTGATAGAGATAGAATCAAAGAAAGATGAGAAACGAACATTCGGCTATCACCCTAGTAATTCAAATCTTAAGAACATCAAGGTCCCATCTATACTGCTATGAGTGAAAAAGTGGTAATTTTCTACAAGGAGATTCTTAGCCCTAGGTTCCTTCTAATTTCTCCATTTATTGGGGATTTTAGCATATACTTTTATACACATCTAAACAGTCTAAATACGAAGCATATTCCTTCCAAATAATGGGCCAGCTTGTGTCAGCCCATTCACAACCCAATATTTCAGTTCCCCAAGTTGACAATTCAACTCGCTAAAATCTAAATTCGTGACCTTCAAGTTCAAGCACCAGCGGACTTAAAACGAGTAAAGTCACTGTTTATATTCAACATCCAAAAGTCCAAGGATCTAACCATTGACTGCAACTGCAGTAATGCCTGTATTGGCAATTTGGCATTGAGTCGCATGCATGGTTGGTGGCATGGAGATATTCTACATTGACGGCCGCATTGCAATTAGGGCGGACCTACATATATGGCACTGGGGCAGTCGCCCATCAGATGTGTGTCCACTTCCATAACTCATATGAATATTATGGTACTGCTTTCAAAACACACATAAAAGTTCTGAGGGCCGCAAGCTCATTCATTAAATTTAAGATAAGCGTGATAACTTAATTAAGTCATACATTAAATCTAGCAATTTAAGACGTCTTTTGGCGAGCTCAGTTTTTGTGTCTATTTAACTTAAGACTATTTCAGATAAATAGTTTAATGTTTTAGAACTTTTCATTGTATAAATAGAAATCTGAATCAATTAGCTTTAAGACCTTTTATTATTATTTTTTTGAAATTATAGTCATGAAAGTGTATAGCACCAAACACTTTTTGCATCTTTTTATACAAATACATCCATGGAGCTTTCATAATATAATAAGTTTGCATGTGTTACTTTTATTTTATGCCAAATTTCCGTACTAATTTACTATATTACAACTTCACCTGTATTACTTTCAAAATATAACAAGTTAATTTGCCTTATCAAATTAAATCAGAAATGCCTAATAGTCTAAATGTAGAATGTCTACTTTTTTTTTTTTTTTGAGGGAGTAGAATGTCTAATCGAATTAGCTCTATTTCAAATAAAGACTTATACCTTTCTCCGCCTCTTGGGTAAGATCAAATACATAAGACTTTCCAAACAGGCACTAATACTTGAACAAATCATTTTTATGCTAACACCTCTAACCATTTTAGTGTAAAATGTTCTCGATCAAAACTTAACCCAACTTAGCTTGGGTTGAGAAAAATATCACCTTGCAAAAGCCAGAAGCTCGGAAGATGAAGCAAAAGTCACATTTAAGTTTAATCTCCTGCGGATCCTTAAAAAAAATATGCACGTAGATTATTTATTGGAGAGCTTATGGTAATGCCAAATCAAGAAAATTGGCTTCTTCCCTCTTAATTTATGCACGTTTGTTTTTATCGGCCAAGGTGGCTAGGCTCTTGAGAAATCCAATTGATGCAGGAATAACTATAACACATATAGGAGAGAAGACTGCCTGCACTTTCAAAATAGATGACAAGGATCAAACTCTTAGTAGTTGGATGAAAATAGAAATTCCTACCATTGACCTACCCCTTTATTATTGAGAAGTCTTGAGATTAATTTTGTACTTCAGCCTAAGAGAATGGTTGATTTCTTTCTGACAAAACGGCCCCACATGCTGATAGTTCCACCTTTGGTCAAAAACCCTCTAATAATTATAAATGCCCCTCATCTAATCTATTTAGATTGAAGGACTTGCTACAGAAGAGTCAATTGTAGAGAAAACATTCAAAAACTCTCAAATCTTATTAATGAGATATAGTAGCATACAACAATATCTTTTTTTTATAGCATACAACAATATTACATGCTTTAGTCTCATTAGTTCTTGTATACAAAACAGCCACTGAAATACACCCAATTTCCATGAGCTCTAAGAACTCAAGCAAGTATAACTCACATGATTTTATTTTATTTATTTTTTCGAAAAAAATCCACATGTCTATTTGTTGAATTCTATAACCTAAGAGTTGTAAGCACAAAACAGGACTTTAAAACCATTGAACCCAGCTCCCTTGGCCAAAGCCTCAAACTCCTTTTCAGTTCTCTCTTTCCCTCTGGGGAGATTAGCCAACATTATATTGTCCAACTTGAAGACGCCATGAGATGCAACATTGTTCTCAGGAAGCACAGGTAAAATCGATTCCACGATGATCACCTTTCCATTAGCCGGCAATGCTTTGTTGCAGTTCTTTAGTAATTTCGCGCTATGTTGATCGCTCCAGTTATGAAGGATCCACCGCAAGTTTTATACAGCCATAGTTCCCAAATTCATATCATATGCCTGGTAAACTTACAATGAACTAGTAACATAGAAAACTTCAAATAGGGTCCATATATGACTTGGGAATGAATCCGAGCAGTTATAGAGAAAGGTACCTCAAGCATATTATTTATTAATAAAAGAAAATACTCAAGGATACTTGACTGAGTAAATTCATAGACTCGGATTGTCCTCGACTTCAATAGAAAAAAACCGATGGCCCCCAACAGTGGCAGAAATTGGATTTTTCATTTGAACAGGGCAGACGTCACCATAATATTACTTTCTTCATCACTTCGCTAATTGAGGGGGTGACGGCTTATTTCTAATTGGGCATGGGCCATTTGGGATCTTATTATAGATTGGACTTAAAAAAGACACCTGACGCCTTTTTTGCAGTCCCCGCCCCAAAGCCAAACGCCCAAGAAAAAATGGGAAAAGATCCAACATTTGTAATAATTTTAATGTCCCTTTTTTCTTTTTCTGTTTTTTTTTTTTTTGCCCTCAATGATGCCAATAGATTAGATTTTTGCATTGAATTCACCATGATGTGTGGATTGAAAGAAGCAAATAAAGATGATTAGTGATTTGATCACCACCAAGCTTTTTTGTTCCTTTTTGTTTTTGGTTTTCTTTATTAAATAGATGGAAGGTATTGTCAGCTGTTGTGTTGTTGGTAGAGAGATTGGAGAGCCACATGTTTTCTTGACCGAGAAGGCGGGTCTACCTAAATTAGTTTTAGATATATAGCGTAATGGCACCTCTTACACCTGCATCATTCTTTAAACCCTAAACAGGGCTTCACCTTTCTTCACATGAAGAAAAAACAAAATGGCCTGGACGTTCTCTCTCCATACGATCGTATGTAGTAACTTAAGTGTTGCTTTTTTACTATTTTAGTCTTAGGGTTTCGTTTTTTACTACTTTCAACGTTACATTCCACAACTCCATTCTCACATGAACTCAACCGTCAACACTGCCTCAGTGTATCTCTTTTAATCACTAAAATGCTTTTTGATACTTCATTACAGATGGAGGGGTTACTGTATATGGTGTTTTCCTTCCATCATAATTTCTACCTCGTTTCAATGAAGTTTTTATCAGAAGGCTGCACTCTTGAGAATGTTAGAAAAGCCCGTAGGTGAGAAGACTACCTACACACGTAAAATAGATGACAAAGATTGAACTCTGAGCAGTTGGATGAAAATAAAACTTCCTACCATTGACCAACCCCTTTATTATTGAGAAGTCTTGAGATAAATTTTGTACTTCAGCCTAAGAGAATGGTTGATTTCTTTCTGGCAAAACGAGCCCACATGCCGATAGTTCTACCTTTGGTCAAAAACCCTCTAATAATAAATCCCCCTAATCTAATATATTTAGATTGAAGAACTTGCTACAGAAGAGTCAATTATAGAGAAAACATTCAAAAACTCTCAAATCTTATTAATAAGATATAGTAGCATACAACAATATCATTTTTTTTATAGCATACAACAATATTACATGCTATAGTCTCTTTATTTCTTGTATACAAAACAGCCATTGAAATACACCCAAATATTTCAAACCCCAAGAGCTCAAAGAACTCAAGCAAGTAGAACTCACATGTTTTTTTTTCTTTTTTTTTTTTTGCGAAAAAATTAATGTGTCTATTTGTTGAATTCCATAACCCAAGAGTTATAAGCACATAATAGGACTTTAAAGCCATTGAACCCAGCACCCTTGGCCAAAGCCTCAAACTCCTTTTCAGTTCTCTCTTTCCCTCCTGGGTTATGAGCCAACATTATATTGTCCAACTGGAAGATGCCATGAGATGCAACATTATTCTCAGGAAGTACAAGTAAAATCGATTCCACGATGATCACCTTTCCATTAGCCGGCAATGCTTTGAAGCAATTCTTAAGGAATTTGGCGCTATGCTCATCGCTCCAGTCATGAAGGATCGACTGCAAGTTTTATACAGCCATAGTTCCCAAATTCATATCATATGCCGGGTAAACTTACAATGAACTAGTAACATGGACAACTTCAAATAGGGTCCATATATGACCTGGGAATGAATCCGAGCACTTATAGAGGAAGGTACCTCAAGCATATTATTTATTACTAAAAGAAAAGACTCAAGGATACTTGACACTTGACTGAGTCAATTCATAGATTCGGATTGTCCTCCACTTGGATAGAAAAAAACTGATGGCCTCCAGCAGTGGCAGACATAGGATTTTTCATTTGAACGGGCAGACGTGGCCATAATCTTACTTTCTTCATCATTTCGCTAATTGAGGGGGTGACGGCTTATTTCTAATGGGCATGGCCCATGGGCCACGGGTCATGGGCCATTTGGGATCTTATTATAGGTTGGACTTAAAAAGACACTTAATGCCTTTTTTGCAGTCCCCGCCCCAAGGACAAAGCCCATGAAAAAATGGAAAAAGATCCAACAGTTGTAGTAATTTTAATGTTCCTATTTATTTTATTTTTTTTCCCTCAATGATGCCAATAGATTGGATTTTTGCATTGAACTCACCATGACATGTGGTTTGAAAGAAGCAAATAAAGATGATTGGTGATGTGATCACCACCAAGCTTTTTTTGTTCCTTCGAGTTTTTGGTTTTCTTTATTAGATAGATGGAAGGTATTGTCAGCTATTGTGTTGTTGGTAGAGAGATTGGAGAGCCACGTGTTTTCTTGACCGAGAAGGCATGTCTGCCTAAATTAGATTTAAATATATAGAGTAATGGCTCCTCCTACACTTGCATCATTCTTTAAACCCTAAACAGGGCCCGACCTTTCTTCCCATGAAGAAAAAACAAAATGGCCTATACCTTCTCTCTCCATACGATCCCAGGGGCGACTAGGTTTAGATCGCCAAACAAGCAAGCAACCCTGAGTGGGCCAGCACTTGGAGGTCAACCCAACGTGGAATTCTTTATGTACTTAATTATGCTAGATCTAGCAAATCTGAGTTTCAATTTCAACACTCCTCGTGTCAAGTAACCTCTGTTAAGTAGTTTTATTTTAATAGGGTCAAGTCAAGATTTAAATAGGGATTTTGATGGTATAATTGTCCTTAGAGCTATTTTAAATATTTTCTGGAGAGCTCTTGCAGATCCCCTTTAACTCCCTAAAATGTTTAAATTTAAATATTTTCTATAGAATTGTTTGTGAGATGTCTTACGTTCGTGCATATCACATTGTTTTTTTTTTTTTCTTTTAATAAAGAAAAAAAAATACGAGCCGTGCAGAAAATATTTAAACTTCAATTGTTTTGGTCAAAATACCCTTTATAAATCCAAATTTGACAAAACAAAGACCCTTAACAAAAAAACATAAGACAGATGGAGCCAGGTGACCCAGTATTAAGATTTAAAATCTCCGGCAATAGCATTCATTTAAGACTCTGGTGCAACCGTGCAACCACTGAGAGTTTTAGGGTTTTAGCACATATGACAGAAACCAGTAGGAGAAAAGCAAGGATCCAGATCCCGACCGCATGGGCATGGGTGTTGGTTTTGAGCAATGGGGACAACTCATGTTTGACTAGGATTTGATACATCCCATCAAAGTCACAGGAGTGCATTTATTTTGTGCATCCCAAACATTTAATAGATGGTCCCGTCATCAAATCTAAACTCGACACTAGTACCATCTACAGCTTCAATTGAGCTATGTGAATTATGATAATCAGGATTGAACAGGTATCATTTGAAAGTAGGCCACCAAAAGAACCTGCCCAATGAGCCCCATCAATTATTTAAATGGTGCTGTGAGAGTAATCACGAGTAACCCCACTCAATATACAAATTCAAAAGTGGGCTCTCCATGGAAAACTAATATCTTTTCGGCTGAACAAGGCATATACAAAAGTCACTGTTGAGATAATCCTAACCATTTAATGTAAAATCACAAACAAACTCACTCACCTTCATGAAAATGGCATCTCCTCTGGGAACGCTAACAAACATATCTCCTCCAACGTGCTCCACACCTACCACAATAAAATCCATTTCTTTGTTCACACTCAAGAACTAAAATAAAATAAAATAAACCCATTTCTTTGTTCACACTCAAGAATTAAAATAAATTAAAGATAAGATAAGATATCCTGTGAACACAATAAAACGGTATAAGGTGGCATACCAGGATAATCGGGTGCGTCAGAAACAACATGAGGCAAATCGAAATTGATGCCCTTAGTATGTGGATACTTAGAGATGATCATGTTGAGGACAGCCCCAGTTCCACCTCCCACATCAACCACAGTTTTCAGTCCCTCAAAGCCCTTGTACATCTCTAAAATCTTTTTCATGGTAATGGTGGAATGATCCGCCATGCCCCTGTTGAAGACCTTGTTGAATCGAGGGTTCGTGCCATGGTACTCAAAGGCGGTCATTCCATAGGCCCTGTTGAATGGAATGCCCCCTTCTAGAACTGCATCTTTCAAATGATACCTAACACCAAATCACAACTTAATTATAAATGGGTTTTCTAATTATGTAGACAGATAGACACACACACATGATAAATATTAAAACAAAAAAAAATTCCATATCCTCTCGAGCTTTAAACTTTTAAGAGAAATCCTGAGTTAAAAAATGACCGGAGCTCCACGGCGGAGTCCATCTATTGAAATCCATATGTTTCAAATAGACGGCTCACTGTGGAGTTCCACCCCTTTAACTCAGTTTTTCTCTAGGTGATCAGGAGTGGACTCAAAACAAGATAAGATAATCTGCAGGAACCACTTGAGCAAACTCACACACACCACCAACAGTCAGTCATATGAAATATCAAAGATGGGTATCAGGAAAAGTGGCCCAGAGAAGAGGAAGTGGGAACAGAGGTCTTCCCAACCAATGATGTTATGGTATCATGAAGTGGGGCACATCAAAGAGAAAGTTGTAGAGGGGTAAAAGCATACCAGCTTTCCATGAGGACCTTGTCTTGATTCATGAGCACCAAGGGGGCAATAGACACACCATCTTGGTTCTTGACCAGGAACTTGCAAACAGGGGCCAGACCATATAGCCTCTCCACCCTGCCATCATCATGGGTCTTTAGAGAGCAAGTGAGGATGGAGTAGCTGGCCAGGAGGCGAAGGATCCGGTCGAGCATAGTGGGTGCATCTGGGTTCTTTGTGGGGAGCTGTGAAGCAATCTCCCAAGGCGAGAGGCACCCACCAGCCCCTGATTTGGCTATGATCTCGAGCACATCCAGCTCTATCGCCGCTTTCAGGGCCATGGGAAGGACAGAGGCGCTAGCCAACTGCATGGCAAACATGCACTCCTCATCCTCACTGGTCGTGCTGGTCTGGCCGTGGATCGAGCTCATGTTCGTGTGGCTGGTGTGGTAAGAAGAAAAATTAGAAGAGATCGGTTGAAGATGGAGATGGAGATCCCTGCAGTGGGGGCATCGTGAGGAGGGATTTATACGGATCTAGGCTCACCTACCTCATCAAATGGGCCCACCATTGGAAGAAAGTGGGTGCGGGATCCACTTTTCTAGGAAACGGATCCTTGTTTGAAACAGGGGGTGCCATATGGGGGAGAGGAGAGATGTCACATCTCATCTTTTAATAAAATCCCATCTTCTAAGAAAAAAAAAATCCTTTTCCCCTGTGGAAATCCTTGTTTGGTTTAAATAAAAGTAGAGAGTTTGATCCAAACAGAAGATCCGGATCCACTTATGTATGATGTGGGTGTGGGGACCACTCCAATTTGGAGGAGTCCAATGAGTGCATTCCATACTTGGCCTTTCACTTCTGGTGGCTGGAGGCTCGTCTTCTTGGAATCTTATATGTAGATATATCAAGTCATATGGAAAAAATATATCGTCGCCGTTTCTTCTCCTGGGGCGTTTGTTTGGACGGTTGGGGTGATATGATCGGTGCAATTTGTTGTATTGCTCCTTATTAAGAAAACTGATTTGGGATCTTGTTTATGAAGGGAAAGAATCCACATTGAGAAAGCCCTACAATCTACCACCTTAAGCAACCTTATTGGGGATCCTTATTATTTACATATTTTCAGTAAGATCAAATGCACGCATGGAAAACGGCCATTACTTGAGTGGTAAGGAGTATCAGTTATTTCTTACTTATTTGTTTAAGGTTTAACCCCATGTACGCCACCTCTTTTCGCTGGTGCGATCTCCATTTCACTTGTGTGAGCTTCTTTTCCATTTTAGTCACAAGTCTTTTTATGTGTGTGAAGACTCTCTTGCGTCCTAAGTCTCTTGGGTCGGGGTAAAAATAAATAAAAAACAAATGCCAGCATCACAATACCTTAATCTTGCACCAGCGGCCAGGCTAGGAAATTTGCCACGGTCAACTATGTTATATTGTAAAAAAAATTTGACCAGAAAGACTCAATGTACAATAAATAAATAAATAAAATTATTTTACCATAAATGGGTGTTTTGAAATTTCTGGGGGCTTCTGTCCCTGTCTTACACAAGTGGCGGTGGATGTTTAAGACCGAAGACCAGAGTGGTTAGAGATCCAAATTAAGTTATCTGTCTATTTCTTGTACCCAATTTCTTCAAGTGTGACTCATTGTCAGAGACAACGTAGCGTTGGGTTGGGACCGTTGGGTTGTGTCCAGGGCAGTCCATATGCTCTTTTTTGGGGTCAAATCATGACAGTTACCAGTAGGGTGTGAACGGATCAGGTACAGGTTGGGTCTAAGATGCTTGGATGAGTGGGGGCTTTTAATGGCAAGATGGTAATTGGGCCAGGGTAGCCTAGTCAGTTTACTGGGACTAATATCCAGCTAATTGGCTAAAAAACAGTATTGGGTCTCACCTTTTCTTTAAGGGAAAAGTTTCAAGTGCATCTATCCATCACCATAGGGTGAGAGACACTTCCCATTCTTACACATGAAGACAAGGATGTGTACCTCACCCTATGTACTTGAAAAGTAGCTTTTGTACTTGAAAATGCCCAATTATGAAAATGTCTATCACCCTATGGTGAGGGATGAATGCACTTGAAACCTCCCATTCTTTAAGTTATTGGTCAATTATGCTCTACATTTAAGGCTGGGCTTGCTCTTTTAGATAAGCCTCTACTAAGAAGCACTTAGCCCACAACTTTTGGCAAAAATCACTGATATTCATAGCAATGGCATGCTTGTTTGCATAAAATATATAGGAATTCTCGCTATAAGTAGTTAAAATTGAAGATTCAAGGTAAATGCATGACCATCAAATAACCTAGGGCTTAAAACTAGCCTTAATACTGTATGTGGCCAAATGACATCACATGAGAAATAAAAAAGTCCAGGAGAGAGGCTCAGACGATTGGGACGACATGCAAAGCTACCCGAAAGGATGGACGCTCGAGCCATGACTGGCGCTTGTTGAGAGGCAGTAAGCCATCCGCTCCAGCACACACTAATGCGCTCGAGCGGCCAGTGCGCAGATTCTCTTTCCTATTTGGATTTAACTTTCTAAATTATCTTAGCATATTTATTTTGAGTTCTACTTGCTCTACAAGTATTAAGGCACGAATTAAAGTCTATATATGACCTTCCTCTCTCAACTTTAGGGCATCACCCTTGCATCCAAAAACCTAGAGATCTATTGAGTAATTGTTCTCCCCTCTAAAGCTACAAGTTGCTGTGTTGAAGTTCAAGTCTTTGGAGGTTCGTTCTGCTTCTTTTCTAAAGTAGATTGATTTTGAAGGAGCATTCAAGGTGGTTTGTTCAAGCACGGCGAATGTGTACAGCGAACAATCAGTTGGCAAGATAGCGCAGTCTTTAGGTTGAGTTAGCAACTGGGAAAGGGTTGTGAGTTCTTTCTTGTAACTTTCAATTTATTCGGTACTTGGTAGTCTATTGCCTAGACAGTAAGGCTCGTGGTTTTTTCTCGAATAATGTTTTGCACGTATAAATCGCGTGTGTCCTTCTAAATGTGTGGTTAATTGATCTTAATCTGGATTATGGTTAATTACTAGATTAGTCACTTGTTCTTGAAATCTATTAGAGATCTAGTTATTGAGACCTAAGCCTGTGTTAAGGCCGGTTTTTCAAACTCCATATGAGCATCATATTTGCATGAGAGACAACTATATATTCTATCTTGATGTCGATCTATGTGTATCAAAAGTGCCCATATTATGGCCTTTTCGCAGAGGATCTAAGTTAAACACCATCTAAGTACACTTAGATTGATTGGGTATGGAAACACACAACCACAAGTTTCACACGAGGAAGGAATGCAAAATTCCTCTCCTAGTGAGAATAGTATCCTGTTGAGTAAATCATCGTATTACACGAACCCACCCTCACATCCTTGTGCAAGTCTGCACATACACTCGTGGTCTGTGGAAACAATATGATGTCCCACCCTGCCAAACCACTAATAGCTTAATGTTAAGGGAGCTTAGCATCGCACTATTGACCAAAGATGGATCACTGGTTGTTCAGTTGGAGTAGCCCCTCTAGAAATTTAGCCGAGAAAATTCATAAATAATTAAGATCAAGATAAAATATAAAATAAGAAAAAAAAAAACCAAAGTAGGGATAATAGAGTCTAAATCCTCCAAAGCTTCAACCAATTTGACCCAGACAAATCAACATATGGAGCAAGAAATCCATTATGAGGCCCCATTTAATGAAAATCCAAGTCGCTCAAAAATCAAAATAACTAGTTTTCCTTTGCGGTGGGTATTCACGAATTACTCAAACTGCAGTTGGTTTTCTCATAAAATTGATCATTATTATCAATATCAAAGTCTTGTCTCGATTACGTTGGGTTAGTTACATGATTCTTATTTGCCATTCTAGATTTCTAGTCCATGGGATATTTATAAGATTAATCATTCGATTAAAAAAGTGATTAATATCATATTATCCAATTCATTAATCACATTTTTTTTTTCTAAATGGGTGGGACCCACAGTGAAATTCCATTCACTCAACAATGGATTTCTACAAGCCCACACCTCGGGGGATCCGGACGCCGACGAAAAAAGTCAGTCGAGTCTGGCAGATCCTAAATGAAGGGGCCCCGCTCATCCAGACCATCCAATTAGAGGGCAACAACGGCCTAACCAAGTTCCACATCAGCTCAATATATCCAAAAGGAATGAATGAGTGGTCATCCGAAGCGCGGCAGGATCTCTCTCTCTTTTTGCGTACTTGCATTGCAGCGTCGTCTTGAAGTGAAAGAGAAACAGAGAGAGAGAGAGAGAGAGAGAGAGCGCCATGGCAATGGCATCATCCACTTGGCATACTTTGTCTCTCCCTTCTTCAACCACTCTCATCGATGCCAAAGCCCCTCGCCGGCAATCGCATTGCCTCACTTTCCCCATCCAGTCAAATCACGATTCTTTGAAGACAATCTCTCTCTGTAAGTCAGTCCTTTCTTAATCTTCTTTTTCTTTACATCTCAATCTCATGGTGGAACTCTTTTTTTTTTTTTTTTTTAAATCAAATGATATGGTCAATAGCAGAATAACCCTTTTTTTTGGGGTTGAGAGAGAAACCAACAATCAATCAACATGAGAGTATCTATCTAAACTCTAAAGGTGGGTGGGTTTCTAACAAAACCATATCTCGTAAATTGCGGTTGTAGCCCAAAGTGCAGAATGGACGATCTCGCATTTTTTTCTAAGTTGGGTGATGAATGTCAGTTCAATAATCCTTTATGGGACTGCTTTCAAAACAGGGCGCAAGGTCATTCATTAAATCTAAGATAAGAATGATTACTTAATTACGTCATGCATTAAATCTAATTTCATCTTAATCAAGTCTGATCAATAGCAATTTAAGATGTCGTTTGGCAAGCTCAGTTTTTGTGTTTATTTAACTTAAGACTATTTCAAATAAATAGTTTAATGTTTTAGAACTTTTCACCTTATAAATAGAAATCTGAATCAATTAACTTTAAAACTGTTTTTTTTTTTTCGAAATAGTCATGAATGTGTATAGCACCAATCACTTTTTGCATCTTTTAATACAAATACATCCATGGAACTTTCATAATATAATAAGTTTGCATGTGTTACTTTTATTTTATGCCAAATTTCCACGTACTAATTTACTATATTACATCTTCACCTATATTACTTTCAAAATATAACAAGTTTGCCTTATCAAATTAAATCCGAAATGCCTAATAGTCTAAATGTAGAATGTCTGCCTTTTTTTTTTTTTTTGGTGGGAGTAGAATGTCTAATTGAATTAGCTCTATTTCAAATAAAAACTTATACCTTTGTCAGCCTTTTGCCTAAGATCAAATACATTAGACTTTCCAAACGGGCACTAATACTTCAACAAATCAGTTTTATGCTAACACCTCTAACCATTTTACTGTAAAATGTTCTTGATTAAAACCTAACCGAACTTATACCAACTTAGCTTGGGTTGAGAAAAATATCACCTTGCAAAAGCCAGAAGCTCGGAAGATGAAGCAAAAGTCACATATATTTAAGCTTAATCCCATGTAGATCCTTAAAAAATATGCACGTACATTATTTATTGGAGAGCTTATGGTAATGCCAAATCAAGAAATTGGCTTCTTCCCTTTTAATTTATGCATGTTTGTTTTTATCAGCCAAAGTGGCTAGGCTCTTGAGAAATCCAATTGATGCAAGAGTAACTATAACACATGTAGGAGAGAAGACTGCCTGCACAAGCAAAATCGATGACAATGATTGAACTCTGGTTAGTTGGATGAAAATAGAACTTCCTACCATTGACATACTCCTTTATTATCGAGAACTCTTGAGATAAATTTTGTACTTCAGCCTAAGAGAATGGTTGATTCCTTTCTGGCAAAACGGGCCCACATGCCGATAGTTCCACCTTTGGTCAAAAACCCTCTAATAATAAATCCCCCTAATCTAATCTATTTAGATTGAAGGACTTGCTATAGAAGAGTCAATTGTAGAGAAAACATTCAAAAAATTTCAAATTGCTAGAAATGAGAGAGACCAAGAGAAAGAAGATTAGAGGGAGAAGAGAGAGAGAGTTTTTTTTATTATCTCATTATGTGTGTACAAATAAAAAAGAAAGAGAGAGAGAGAGAGCATATTTATAGGCAAAGTACCCTCATAATTGAGGAACCCTAATTCTAACCCTAACTCGTCTTAAGTGGGCATCCATCTAAGATCCATATCTCATAACACTCTCCCTTGGATGACAACCATTCAAAGACAGTTACCTCATTAAAAAACTTGCTAAGGAAAACCCAGTGGAAAAAAACCAAAGCGAAGGGAAAAAGAGTACAACATATTCTTCAAGATCAATGAACTAGTGTTGGACATGCATAATGCTACCTCGTTAAAACATTAACTAGGAAAACTCAGTGGATAAAACCTAGAAAAGGAAAAAGAGTACAACATACAAATGTCATAGGTAGCATACTTCATGATGCTTAATGATAAACCACTCCCCCTGATGATAGTAACCATTTAAATAGTTTGATGATGAACTCTACGCATGCCAATCTCATATACAAACTTCTGAAATACTGATTTTGACAAAAATTTGATAAACAGATGAGCCGTGTTGTTACTCGAACAAACTTGCTTGACTTTAATTTGATTGTTTTTCTGAAGTTCATGAGTGAAGAAGAACTTTGGTGTTATATGCTTAGTCTTATCTCCTTTAATGAAACATTCTCGAATGTGTTTTATGCATGCTTCATTATTTTCATAGATAATATTCAGGATACATGCAACAGATGGTAATTGACAAGAACTACGAACATGCTGAAACAAAGATCTTAGCCATACAAATTCCCCACTGACTTCATAAAGAGCCAAAATCTCAGCATGGTTGGAGGAAGTAGTTACCAAAGTCTATTTAGTAGAACGCCAAGAAATGGCGACATTACCATTAAGAAACACATAACTTGTCTATGATCGACCCTTATGAGGATTAGAGAGATATATGAATCTGCATATCCTACAAAACTGGAATCTTTACGATAAAATATTCCTAAATCAGTTGTTCCATGCGAATATCATAGGATGGGTTTAATACTAATCCAGTGCCTTAATTGGATTGAGTACGTACTCATTGGTTTTGCTTCAGGCGAAGGAAATCGTTGTTGGATTTATAGAATATGGTTCTTTGTCCCGATCATCATCATCATTTCTATTCCATCTCTCTCTTAAATAATTGTAAAGTATTGAGATCTCTTCATTATCCAGTACCGGTGCCTTTTGAAGGGCTTCCAAAGTCTCACAAGGGACTTTCATTATTCTAGAGAGAACGGATTTTATTATAACCTCTTCAGGAGCGTTATGTACCTCTTCAGAAGAAACCTCTTCATGAGCGTCACTTGCCTCTTCGGAAGGACCCTCTTCATGGGCATTTCGTGCCTCTTCGGGAGGAGCCTCTTCTGGAGGGTTACGTGCCTCTTCAGGAGGATCTTCTTCAGGAGGGTTACGTGCCTCTTCAGGAGGACGTGATAATGACTGTTCATTTCTCCCTTTCCGCAGAGCTGAGTCCTTTAAACCTATAGGTCTGCGACACTTCTAGTATATTGCAGATTCTTTGGTGATATATTTTTTACTTTGACCTAAAGGGACATTAATCCTGGCAGGTGCATTTATATATAGCTGATACATGCAACTTTATCACCTTTTGCTGCATTGTTAAATGCATTAGGTAATTTGTTTGCAATTTCTTGTAAGTACATAATTTTTCGTACTTCATATTGTGAAGTATGTGGATCTAGATGATACAGACTGTAACTATTCCTTGTCAGTTCTCGTTGTTCTTCAGGAATGGGTTGTTCTACAGGAACAATACGTTCTTCAGGAACTATCTTATCTCCCCCTAACGGCGGAAATATTGTCCCATCATATGGGCTCATCCAGAGCCTTCAATTATTTGCGCAAGTCCAGCTATGGTGGACTGTCTACCAGACAGAGATTGTTCTCAGTTTCACAATCCATACCTTAAATAAAATAATAAATTAATATAAATATGCAACCACATGATAAAGATCAAACTATTCACCATAGAATAGAATATCAATTAAATAAAAACGAAATATAAACCATAAGTCTAAAAACATGCATCTAAAAGGAATTAAAAAGAATTAAGTTTGTAAAGTTCAAAGAGTTATTGGTCTTCTAGACCATGCCATGGGGGTGCTCCCAATTGAGCACTAAATGCCTCATTACTCAGAGGTTGGCTATCCGAGATCATTTGTCTCCGCTGAATAAACAAAGACCTTGTATGCTTTGAATTGTTCCACCACTTCCTTCGCTGCAAGGCAAGTGGATGACCAATGCCCACTTTTCATATTCAAAGCTTTATAAATTAACCAAAGGGTCTAGCCATAATTATCAAAGACTATTCGGGCCTCCTTGCAAATTTTATGATATTTATAAAAAAAAAACTAAAAATTCATACCCAAAACCAAACCTTAGTGTATTTCCAAGGAAATCAGTCCTAAGTGCCTAATTTAGATTCATTAGAAACTGGCAGGGCATTGTCATTAAGGAAAGAATTAATCATGGTAATAAGTTAACAAACGAAAAGTTGGAACATCAGGTTCTCAACTTTGATAATCAGAACTGCTGGTTCTTTGAAGACTTTAGACTTGATTTAGAGCTTCAAGTTCATAATACATGAAATTAGAACGGCATGTTCTGTCAAATCTTTAGGCTTGAAGTAGAACTTCTGGTTCTAACAATTGATTAGAACTTCTGGTTCTGTCGAATCTTCAGGTTTGATTTTATGGCCTTATAATTTATTTGGATTTTTGAATAAAAAAACTTCAGATTTTGATTTATGGATATGAATCTATAGGTTCATATCAATATTCCAACTACTAGGATTGTTAGTCTATAGATAGGTGAACTCCAGGTTTAGATTTAGAACTTCTGGTTCTATTTTATGATCCATTCATAGCATTTATAAATTTAATTTAAAAGAGAAAAAATCGTGCAAGACGATGAACAGTAACCAAACACTATAATTGTAGTAAATAAGTATCACAAACTAATTGTATGCATTCTAATATATTGGATTTAAACTATGGTTTGGATACTACTTACCATGATCATAGTCTAGAAAAAAAATTCTGACCATTGAAATGATGATCTATTGCGTTTATTAGATACTGCTCGTTGCTACGAATCTGTAGAACCAAGCCGTTCGTTGATTGAAGGTTGGGTGAAGAAGTTATGGCAAAGCAGGAAGACAAGCAAACTGAAGTTTCTGTTTGTCAAAAGTTTGTTGCCCCCCATACGTACGCAGATCGAAGTTATGGTTTTCTTTCGTTTTAAAAAAAAACACGCAAACCGAAGTTATGGTTTTCTTTGGTTTTCTAAAAGCTTTTGCTTGTCAAAGCTTTTGATTTCCTTTGGTTTTCTTTTCTTTTCAAAACTCAAGCAAATCGAAGACAAAATAAATTTTTTTTTCCTTTTAAAGCGAGTAGGCTTTCTTGTTTGACTATACCATCCGAATATACGTAAAGACTTGACAAGGTTCAATGAAAGGGTGGGCCATTGGGTTCAAACACACGCAGATCGAGGCAAACAAAAGACTTGACAATGTTTTTTTTTCTTTTCAAAAATGCACACAGACTCATGTGCAAATCTTTTCTAAAAAAAAAAAAAAATGCACGTAGACTCCTTATGGCTTTCTTTTCTTTTCTTTTTTCCTCAACGCACGTAGAAAAGTTTGAAAGGCTTTGTGTTTTATGCCGATAACGTGTTATAAAAGAGAGAGACCAAGAGAAAGAAAATTAGAGGGAGAAGAGAGAGAGTTTTCTATTATCTCATTTTGTGTGTACAAATACAAAAGAGAAAGCCTATTTATAGGTAAAGTACCATTATAATTGAGGAACCTTAATTCTAATCCTAACTCATCTTAAGTGGACATCCATGTTATACCATTATTAACATGAACCCTAAGATCGTGAACAACATGATAATCACATGTTAGATTTAATCTTAAATAAGTTGAAGAGTACCTCCAGACATCCTGATGCAGAGAGCTTTCCGATCATGCTGTCTGGCACTGTTGTTGAGATCCGTCGAAGAAGAGGCTGTGTGAATGGTTTCGGTTTCTCTCTCCTTGCCTATAAACCTTAATGTGTTGAGTTTTTGTGTGTAGCCTTTGTGATGGACGAAAGGCTTTATTTATAGGTGGAGAGAGGACCGAATTCCCAATTAGGTTTACTTTAGATTTAATCTCAACCGTCCATCAAGGTAGAGAATATTATGGAAACTATCTCATTAGGAAACCGTTTTTGAGTAATTAATAGCATATATCCTATGAAAACGGAATTCCTATAATGACCACACTTCTAGAAAGGAAAGGACTTGTGGTCCAAGTAATGGGCCTAAAATTAATTTCCTTACAATCCACCCAAGATCCATATCTCATAATACAAATCTTATTAATGAGATATAGTAGCATACAACAATATCCTTTTTTCTTTTTATAGCATACAACCATATTACATGCTACAGTCTCATTATTTCTTGTATACAAAGTAGCCACTGAAATACACCCAATTTCCATGAGCTCTAAGAACTCAAGCATGTATAACTCACATAATTTTATTTTATTTTTTTATTTTTGCGAAAAAATCCACGTGTCTATTTGTTGAATTCCATAACCCAAGAGTTGTAAGCACAGAACAAGACTTTAAAGCCATTGAACCCAGCTCCCTTGGCCAAAGCCTCAAACTCCTTTTCAGTTCTCTCTTTCCCTCCTGGGTTATGAGCCAACATTATATTGTCGAACTCGAAGACGACATGAGATGCAACATTGTTCTCAGGAAGAACAGGTAAAATCGATTCCACGATGATCACCTTTCCATTAGCCGGCAATGCTTTGTTGCAGTTTTTAAGTAATTTCGCGCTAAGTTCATCACTCCAGTCATGAAGGATCCACTGCAAGTTTAATATAGCCATAGTTCCCAATTCATATCATATGCATGGTAAACTTACAATGAACCAGTAACATAGACAACTTCAAATAGGGTCCATATATGACCTGGGAATGAATCCGAGCAGTTATAGAGGAAGGTACCTCAAGCATATTATTTATTACTAAAAGAAAATACTCAAGCTACTTGACTGAGTCAATTCATAGACTTGGATTGTCCTCCACTTGGATAGAAAAAAACTGATGGCCCCAAGCAGTGGCAAACATAGGATTTTTCAATTGAATGGGCAGACGTGACAATAATCGTACTTTCTTCATCACCTCACTGATTGAGGGAGTGTACGGCTTATTTCTAATGGGGCATGGGCCATTTGGGATCTTGTTATAGATTGGACTTAAAAAATACACTTGACTCCTTTTTTCAGTCCCCACCCCCAGGTCAAATGCCCATGAAAAAATGGAAAAAGATCCAACATTTTTAATAATTTTAATGTCCCTTTTTTCTTTTCTTGTTTTTTTTCCTGTCAATGATGCCAATAGATTAGATTTTTGCATTGAATTCACCATGATGTGTGGATTGAAAGAAGCAAATAAAGATGATTAGTGATTTGATCACCACCAAGCTTTTTTGTTCCTTTTTGTTTTTGGTTTTCTTTATTAAATAGATGGAAGGTATTGTCAGTTGTTGTGTTGTTGGTAGAGAGATTGGAGAGCCACATGTTTTCTTGACCGAGAGGGCGGGTCTGCCTAAATTAGATTTAGATATATAGCGTAATGGCACCTCCTACACCTATATCATTCTTTAAACCCTAAACAGGGCTTGACCTTTCTTCGCATGAAGAAAAAACAAAATGGTCTAGACGTTCTCTCTCCATACGATCTCAGGGCGCGGCTAGGTTTAGATAGCCAAACAAGCAAGCAACCCTGAGTGGGCTACCCTTGGAGGACAACCCAACGTGGCATTCTTTATGTACTTAATTATGCTAGATCTAGCAAATCTGAGTTTCAATTTCAACACTCCCTGTGTTAGCTAACCACTGTTAAGTAGTTTTATTTTAATAGGGTCAAGTCAAGATTCATATAGGGATTTTGATGGTATAATTGCCCTTAGACTTGCCATTTGTTACAGAACAATCAAATTTTAAATATTTACTGTAGAGCTGTTACAGCTCCCCTTATACCTCCTTAAACAGTTTAAATTTAAATATTTTCTATACAACTGTATGTGGGATGTGATCTTAGGTTCATGCAGTATCGCATTATTTTTCTCTTTTTGTAAAGAAAAAAAAGATGATGAACATCTGTGTAGAAAATACTTAAACTTCAATTGTTTTCGTCAAAATCCCCTAGATAAAGCATATATTTTTGGCTGAACAAGGCATATCCAAGAGTCACTGTTGAGATAATCCTAACCATTTAATGTAAAATCACAAACAAAGTCACTCACCTTCATGAAAATGGCATCTCCACTTGGAACACTAACAAACATATCTCCTCCAACGTGCTCCACACCTACCACAATAAAACCGGCCCATTTCTTTGTTTACACTCAATAATTAAAATAAAATAAAAATAAGATAAGATATCCTGTAAACACAATAAAACGGTATGAGGTGGACTACCAGGATAATTGGGTGCGTCAGAAACAACGTGGGGCAAATCGAAATTGATGCCCTTAGTATGTGGATACTTGGAGATGATCATGTTGAGGACAGTCCCAGTTCCACCTCCCACATCAACCACAGTTTTCAGTCCCTCAAAGCCCTTGTACATCTCCAAAATCTTTTTCATGGTAATGGTGGAATGAACCGCCATGCCCCTGTGGAATACCTTCGTTGAATCGAGGGTCCGTGCCATGGTACTCAAAGGCTGTCATTCCATAGGCCCTGTTGAATGGAATGCCCCCTTCTAGAACTGCATCTTTCAAATGATACCTAACACCAAATCACAACTTAATTATAAATGGGTTTTCTAATTATGAAGACAGATAGACACACACAGATGATATAGATTAAAAAAAGAAAAAAAGAAATCCAGATCCCTGAAGTTTTTAACTTTTATTAGAGAAATCTTGAGTTAAATAGGACTGGGGCTCCACAGTCGGACCCATCTATTGAAATCCATATTGTTGAAAATAGACGGCTCAAATTATATGGGTTGTCCTCAAGTTTGTTCCACAGATTTACTTAACATTTGAGCATATATAATATACCCCATACAGTTTGGATTTCAACAGATGGGCTCCACTGTGGAGTTCCATCCCCTTAACTCAGCTTTTTTCTAGGGGCATGTTTGTATGATACTTTTCTGCGGAAAAGTGGATGGATTTCTGCGAAAAACCCATTTTACCAACGTTTGGTGCGGAAATACTTTCCTACCTCATCAGTATTTTCTTTGATAATTGTGGAAATGGGTTTCCCATGGGGGTATGGGAAATGGATTTCATCGGAAAACTTCTCCTTCTTTTCCTCACTCTTGTCCATTTCAACCCAAAAACCATATAACTCTTTCATTTTTTATTTCTTTATATAAATTATTATTTAATGTTAAATAAATAATATACATGTTATGTTATTTTTTTCAAAAAAGTATATTACCAAATAAGAAATTTTGATTTTTTACAAGGAATCCATAGCCGCACCAAACAACATTTGCACCAATTCAATGAGGAAACTTTTTTTGCACCAAACATGAATTCCTAAATTCTATGGAAATCTTTTTCCGAGATTTTCATTTTTATAGAATTTACTGACATGGTAATTTCATCTTTCCGCGGAAAGGGTGTGTATACAAACGTAACATAGGTGATAAGGACTTAAAACAAGATAAGATAAGCTGCAGGGACCACTTGAGCAAACTCACACACACCACCAACAGTCAGTCATATGAAATATCAAAGATGGGTATCAGGAAAAGTGGCCCAGAGAAGTGGAAGTGGGAACAGAGGTATTCCCAGCCAATGATGTTATGGTAACGTGAAGTGGGGCACGTCAAGGAGAAAGTTGTAGAGGGGTAAAAGCATACCAGCTTTCCATGAGGACCTTGTCTTGAGTCAAGAGCACCATGGGGGCAACAGACACACCATCTTGGTTCTTGACCAGGAACTTGCAAACAGGGGCCAGACCATATAGCCTCTCCACACTGCCATCATCATGGGTCTTAAGAGAGCAAGTGAGGATGGAGTAGCTGGCCAGGAGTCGAAGGATCCGGTCGAGCATAGTGGGTGCATCTGGGTTCTTTGTGGGGAGCTGTGATGCAATCTCCCAAGGCGAGAGGCACCCACCAGCCCCTGATTTGGTTATGATCTCGAGCACATCCAGCTCTATGGCCGCTTTCAGGACCATGGGAAGGACAGAGGCGCTAGCCAATTGCATGGCAAACATGCACTCCTCATCCTCACTGGTCGTGCTGGTCTGGCCGTGGATCGAGCCCATGTTCGTGTGGCTGGTTTGGAAAGAAGAAAAATTAGAAGAGATTGGTTGAAGATGGAGATGGAGAGAGAGATCCCTGCAGTGGGGGCATTGTGAGGACGGATTTATGGGGGATCTAGGCTCACCTACCTCATCAAATGGGCCCACCATGCGAAGAAAGTGGGTGCGGGTTCTACTTTTCTACGAAACGGATCCAAACAGGGAAATTCTATTTGAACCAATCAGGAGGTACCACATGGGTATGCTCTCATCTTAATGATGTCTTTTAATGACCCCAAGTGCAGAAATTTATGTAGATCCGCCGAGCTGAACTACATAATGACTGGGTATGCTCCCTAGGACTTATTGATGATTGTTTCATAGGGTTCAGAAATTTCTGCATTTTTTTTTTCCAAATTGATGTGATCATGAGAATTTGTTAATGTTTCTAGGATTGATCCTTTGATATTTACCACTTCATATAGTTTTTGAACTTGAGCATATCTTCATGTGAAAAAGTTCATGAGGGGTCAATGAAAGTTCAATACAAAATTTGTGTGCCATTAAGGGTGAGCCTCACACCTCATTGCTGATTGGATCGAATGTCTTTGAAAGGTGTGAAATTTGCTTTGTATCAGATGATTGTTTATTTGCGGTTGATTTGCGATTTCTTTGCGTTTTTCATTTGAGATTGTCTTACACAATTAACAAATTCCCTAAAATTGTGTTGCCTCGTGCATTGCAACTTATAATGTTTGATCATTGAGGATTTTTGACTTTTTACCTGATTGAGTTTTGCATTTGTGCATTTTTTTTCGAGGGTCTAGATTATCTAATTTAGAGGGGTATAAGCTTTGTCAATTATGAACAAAAGGGGGGGAGATGCTGAGATAGCTCATGTGGTTTCACGTGCTGATTAGTGTTTTGTTAAGTTTATTATATTGCATGTTGATTAGTGTTTTGTTTATTATATTGTCAGAATTAAATTTAATTTTTAAGATTTCACGCTCGATCTTTTGTCAAACTTTCGTGAACAGGAATTGCAGGTCTAAACTGAAGAAAAACTTCTTGATTTCTTTTCTGTAGAATTTTTTTTTGTATTTAGATGTTTTGTCCATGAATTGTCAAAGAAGGAGATTGTAAGGATTATAATCCTATAATAATTAATATTGATAAATTTCTTTGGTATTAAATAAAATCTAAAATTTATTTATAATTATAATTTTAGTGGGACTGCCCAAGTAAGTTACCTACAGAATTTGTGACGTGGAGTTTCCTATAACCATCACATGAGGACTATCACATAAGTATTTTTTCCATGTAATCGCACGTGGTTGACTCTTGCCATATTCATGGTGACATCACAAGGCAAAGTAGATAGAAAACAAGAAAGGAGGAATCATCACATGTGTCATCTCATACGCACTGTGTCATCTCATAAGGACTTTTGGCCTGATGACATCACATGGAGAATTAAAAAAGTTAAAGAGGGAGAGCCTTAGAGGATTCAGACGGCATGCAAAGCTACCCGAGAGGCTGGGCAGTAAGTAAGCCATCCGCTTGAGCGGCGAGTGCGCAGATTTTCTTTCTTGCTTAGATTTAACTTCCTAAATTCTCTCAGTATATTTATTTTGGGTCCTACTTGCTCTGTAGGCATTGAGGTATAAATTAAATTTTATATATGGCCTTCCTCTCTCAACTCTAAGACATCACTTTTCCATCAAAAAATTTAGAGATCACTTGAGAAATTGTTTTCCTCTTCAAAGCTTCAAGTTGTTGTGCTGAAGTTCGAATCTTTAGAGGTTCGTTCTGCTACTTTTCTGAACTAAATTCATCTTGAAGAGGCATTTAAGGTGGTTTGTTCAAGTACGACGACGGTGTACGGCGAGCAGTCGGCAAGATAGCGCAGTTCTTAGGTTGAGTTAGCAACTGAGAAAAGATTGTGAGTTCTTTCTTGTAATTTTCAATTTATTCAGTGTTTGGTTGTCTCTTGGCATAGACAGTAAGGCTTGTGAATTTTTCTTGAGTAGTGTTTTCCACATATAAATCGTGTGTCCTTCTCATTGTATGGTTAATTGATCTTAATCTGAATTAGGGTTAATTACAAGATTAATCACTTGTTCTTGAAATCTAATAGAGATCTAATTATTAGGACCTAAACTTGTGTTAAGGCCGGTTTTTCAAACACCATGTGAGCATCATATTTGCACGAGAGACAACTATATATTCTATCTTGAGGTCGATCTATGTGTATCAAAAAAGCTTTCTTGTAATTTTCAATTTATTCAGTATTTGGTTGTCTCTTGGCATAGACAGTAAGGCTTGTGAATTTTTCTTGAGTAGTGTTTTCCACATATAAATCGTGTGTCCTTCTCATTGTATGGTTAATTGATCTTAATCTGAATTAGGGTTAATTACAAGATTAATCACTTGTTCTTGAAATCTAATAGAGATCCAATTATTAGGACCTAAACTTGTGTTAAGGCCGGTTTTTCAAACACCATGTGAGCATCATATTTGCACGAGAGACAACTATATATTCTATCTTGAGGTCGATCTATGTGTATCAAAAGTGTCCATATTATGGCCTTTTCCCCGAGGATTTAAGTTAAAATTTCACTCAACGTGGTCTCTCTGAACACCATATAAGTACAGTTAGATCGATTAGGCATGGAAACAAACAACCGCAAGTTTCACATGAGTAAGGTATGCAGAATTTCTCTTTCGATGGGAAGTGGGAACAGAATCCTATTGGATAAGTCCTCCTATTTCACAAACCCACCCTTACATCCTTATGCAAGTCTATAACATGCACTCTTGGTCCATATGGAAGCAATGTGATGTCCCATCACGCCAAACCACTAATAGCTTTATGGGTGCCTAAAAGTCCTAACTCTCTTGGGTGGGGGTTAAAAAAAAAAACAAATGCCAGCATCACAAATTCACAATACCTTAATCTTGCACCAGCGGCCGAGCTAGGAAATTTGCCGGGGTCCACTATGTTATGTAAAAAATTTTTGACCAGAAAGACTCAATGTAGAAAAAATAAATAAATAAAATTATTTTACCATAAATGGGTGTTTTTAAATTTCTGGGGGGCTTCTGTCCCTGTCTTGCACAAGTGGCGGTGGATGTTTAAGACCGAAGACCTGAGTGGTTAGAGATCCAAATCAAGTTATCTGTCTATTTCTTGTACCCAATTTCTTCAAGTGTGACTCATTGTTAGAGACAACGTAGCGTTGGGTTGGGTTGTGTCCAGGGCAGTCCGTATCCTCTTTTTTGGGGTCAAATCATGACAGTTACCAGTAGGGTGTGAACGGATCGGGTACAGGTTGGGTCTAAGATGCTTGGATGAGTGGGGCCTTTTAATGGCAAGATGGTAATTGGGCCAGGGTAGCCTAGTCAGTTTACTAGGACTAATATCCAGCTAATTGGCTAAAAAACAGTACTGGGTCTTACCTTTTCTTTAAGTTATTGGTCAATTATGCTCTACATTTAAGGCTGGGCTTGCTCTTTTAGATAAGCCTCTACAAAGAAGTACTTAGCCCACAACTTTAGGCCAAAATCACTGATATTCATTGCAAGGGCATGCTTGTTTGCATAAAATGTATAGGAATTCATGCTGTAAGTAGTTAAAATTGAAGATTCAAGGTGAATGCACGACCATTAAATAACCTCCCATTTTGATGACGATAGAATCAAAGGAAGATGAGAAACAAACATTCGGCTATCACCCTAGTAATTCAAATCTTAAGAACATCAAGGTCCCATCCATACAGCTATGAGTGAAGAAGTGGTAATTTTCTACAAGGAGATTCTTAGCCCTAGGTTCCTTCTAATTTCTTCATTTATTGAGGATTTTAGCATATACTTTTATCCACATCTAAACAGTCTAAATACCAAGCATATCCATTCCAAATAATAGGCCAGCTTGTGTCAGCCCATTCACAACCCAATATTTTAGTTCCCCAAGTTGACAATTCAACTCTCTAAAACCTAAATTCGTGGCCTTCAAGTTCAAGCACCAACGGACTTTTACTTAAAACGAGTAAAGTCACTGTTTATATTCAACATCCAAAAGTCCAATGATCTGACCATTGACTGCAACTGTGCCTATATTGGCATTGAGTCGCATGCATGGTTGGTGGCATGGGGATGATCCAGATAGACGGCCGCATTGCAGTTAGGGCGGACCTACATAGATGGTACTAGGGTAGTCGCTCGTCAGATGTGTGTCCGCTTCCAAAACTCATATGGATGTTATGGGATTGCTTTCAAAACACGCATAAAAGTTCTTAGGGGCGCAAGCTCATTCATTAATTAATCTAAGATAAGCATGATAACTTAATTACGTCATACATTAAATCTAATTTCATCCTAATCAAGTCTAATCAATAGCAATTTAAGACGTCGATTGGCAAGCTCAGTGTTTTGTGTCTATTTAACTTAAGACTATTTCAAATAAATAGTTTAATGTTTTAGAACTTTTCAATGTAAAAATAGAAATCTGAATCAATTAGCTTTAAGAACTTTTATTATTATTATTTTTTCGAAATAGTCATGAATGTTTATAACACCAAACACTTTTGGCATCTTTTTATACAAATACATCCATGGAACTTTCAAATTATAATAAGTTTGCATGTGTTACTTTTCTTTTATTCAAAATTTCCACGTACTAATTTACTATATTACAACTTCACCTATATTACTTTCAAAATATAACAAGTTTGCCTTATCAAATTAAATCAGAAATGCCTAATAGACTAAATGTAGAATGCCTGCTTTTTCTTCTTTTTTTTTTTTGGTGGGAGTAGAATGTCTAATTGAATTAGCTCTATTTCAAATAAAGACTTATACCTTTGTCAGCCTTTTGGCTAAGATCAAATACATAAGACTTTCCAAACATGCACTAATACTTGAACAAATCATTTTTATGCTAACACCTCCAACCATTTTAGTGTAAAATGTTCTTGATTAAAACCTAACCGAACTTATACCAACTTAGCTTGGGTTGAGAAAAATATCACCTTGCAAAAGCCAGATGCTCGGAAGATGACGCAAAAGTCACATTTAAGTTTAAATCCCCTGCAGGTCCTTAAAAAAATATGCATGTACATTATTTATGGGAGAGCTTATGGTAATGCCAAATCAAGAAAATTGGCTTCTTCCCTCTTAATTTATGCATGTTTGTTTTTATTCACCAAGGTGGCTAGGCTCTTGAGAAATTCAATTGATGCAGGAGTAACTATAACATACGTAGGAGAGAAGACTGCTTGCACACGCAAAATAGATGACAATGATCAAACTCTAGGTAGTTGGATGAAAATAGAACTTCCTACCATTGACCTACCACTTCATTATCGAGAAGTCTTGTGATAAATTTTGTACTTCAGCCTAAGAGAATGGTTGATTTCTTTCTGGCGAAATGGGCCCACAAGCCGATTGTTCCACCTTTGGTAAAAAACCCTCTAATAATAAATCCCCCTAATCTAATCTATTTAGATTGAAGGACTTGCTACAGAAGAGTCAATTGTAGAGAAAACATTCAAAAACTCTCAAATCTTATTAATGAGATATAGTAGCATACAACAATATCTTTTTTTTTTTATAGCATACAACAATATTACATGCTATAGTCTCATTATTTCTTGTATACAAAACAGCCACTGAAAAACACCCAATTTCCATGAGCTCTAAGAACTCAAGCAAGTATAACTCACATGATTTTATTTTATTTATTTTTTCGGAAAAATCCACACGTCTATTTGTTGAATTCCATAACCCAAGGGTTGTAAGCACAAAACAGGACTTTAAAATCATTGAACCCAGCTACCTTGGCCAAAGCCTCAAACTCCTTTTCAGTTCTCTCTTTCCCTCCTGGGTGATTAGCCAACATTATATTGTCCGACTCGAAGACGACATGAGATGCAACATGGTTCTCAGGAAGCACAGGTAAAATCGATTCCACGATGATCACCTTTCCATTAGCCGGCAATGCTTTGTAGCAGTTCTTAAGTAATTTCGCGCTAAGTTCATCGCCCCAGTCATGAAGGATCCCCTGCAAGTTTTATACAGCCATAGTTCCCAAATTCATATCATATGCCTGGTAAACTTACAATGAACTAGTAACATAGAAAACTTCAAATAGGGTCCATATATGACCTGGGAATGAATCCGAGCAGTTATAGTGGAAGGTACCTCAAGCATATTATTTATTAATAAAAGAAAATACTCAAGGATACTCGACTGAGTAAATTCATAGACTCGGATTGTCCTCGACTTGGATAGAAAAAAACTGATGACCCTCAGCAGTGGCAGAAAAAGGATTTTTTAATTGAACGGGGCAGACGTGGCCATAATCTTACTTTCTTTATCACTTCGCTAATTGAGGGGGTGAAGGATTATTTCTAATGGGGCATGGGCCATTTGGGAATATTATAGACTGGACTTAAAAAAGACACCTGATGCTTTTTTTTGTAGTCCCCGCCCCAAGGCCAAAAGCCCATGAAAAAATGGGAAAAGATCCAACAATTGTAATAATTTTAATGTCCCTTTTTTCTTTTTCCCCTCAATGATGCCAATAGATTAGATTTTTGCATTGAATTCACTAAGACCTGTTGATTGAAAGAAGCAAATAAATATGATTAGTGATTTGGTCACCACCAAGCTTTTTTGTTCCCTTTTGTTTATTATTTTCTTTATTAAATAGATGGAAGGTATTGTCAGTTGTTGTGTTGTTTGTAGAGAGATTGGAGAGCCACATGTTTTCTTGACCAAGAAGGCGGGTCTGCCTAAATTAGATTTAGATATATAGGGTAATGGCACCTCCTACACCTACACCATTCTTTAAACTCAAAACAGGGCTTGACCTTTCTTTGCATGAAGAAAAAAAAAATGGCCTAAACCTTCTCTCTCGATACGATCCCAGGGCACGGCTAGGTTTAGATAGCCAAACAAGCAAGCGACCCTGAGTGGGCTAGCCCTTGGAGGTCAACCCAACGTGGCATTCTTTATATACTTAATTATGTTAGATCTAGCAAATCTGAGTTTCAATTTCAACACACCCATCTTAGGCAACCTCTGTTAAGTAGTTTTATTTTAATAGGGGCAAGTCAAGGTTCATATAGAGATTTTGATGGTATAATTGCCCTTAGACTTGACATTTGCTATGAATTTTAAATATTTATTGTAGAGCTGTTACAGCTCCCTTATACCTCCTTAAACGGTTTAAATTTAAATATTTTCTATACAACAGTCCGTGGGATTGTGATCTTAGGTTCATGCAGTATTGAATTTTTTTTCTCTTTTTGTAAAGAAAATAAAAAGATGATGGACAACTGTGTAGAAAATACTTAAACTTCAATTGTTTTCGTCGAAATCCCCTAGATAAAGCATATCTTTTTGGCTGAACAAGGCATATGGAAGAGTCACGGTTGAGATATTCCTCACCATTTAATGTAAAATCACAAACAAAGTCACTCACCTTCATGAAAATGGCATCTCCACTTGGAACACTAACAAACATATCTCCTCCAACGTGCTCCACCCCTACCACAAGAAAACCCATTTCTTTGTTCACACTCAATAATTAAAATAAAATAAAGATAAAGCAAGATATCCTATGAACACAATGAAACGGTATAAGGTGGCATACCAGGATAATTGGATGCGTCAGAAACAACGTGAGGCAAATCGAAATTGATGGCCTTAATATGTGGATACTTGGAGATGATCATGTTGAGGACAGTCCCAGTTCCACCTCCCACATCAACCACAGTTTTCAGTCCCTCAAAGCCCTTGTACATCTCCAAAATCTTTTTCATGATAATGGTGGAATAAGCCGCCATGCCCCTGTGGAATACCTTGTTGAATTGTGGGTCCGTGCCATGGTACTCAAAGGCTGTCATGCCATAGGCCCTGTTGAATGGAATGCCCCCTTCTAGAGAACTGCTTCTTTCAAATGATACCTAACAAGAAATCACAACTTAATTATAAATGGGTTTTCTAATTATGAAGACAGATAGACACACACAGATGATATATTTTTTTTAAAAAAGAAAAGAATTCCAGATCCCTGAAGCTTTTAACGTTTATTAGAGAAATCTTGAGTTAAATAGGACTGGAGCTCCACAGTCGGACCCATGTATTGAAATCCATATTGTTCAAAATAGACGGCTCCAATTATATGGGTTGTCCTCAAGTTTGTTCCACAGATTCACTTAACATTTGAGCATATATAATATACCCCATACAGTTCGGATTTCAACATATGGGCTCCACCGTGGAGTTCCATCCCCTTAACTCAGTTTTTCTCTAGGTGATCAGGACTCAAAACAAGATAAGATAAGCTGCAGGGACCACTTGAGCAAACTCAAACACACCACCAACAGTCAGTCATGAAATTGTTATATCATCATTAACATGAACCCTAAGATCGTGAACAACATGATAATCACAGATAAACTTTAATCTTAAATAAGTTGAAGAGTACCTCCAGACATCCTGATGCAGAGAGCTTTCTGATCCTGCTGTCTGGCGCTGTTGTTGAGATCCGTCGAAGAAGAGGCTGGGTGGATGGTTTCGGTTTCTCTCTCCTTGCCTATAAACCTTAATGTGTTGATTTTGTGTGTAGCCTTTGTGATGGACCAAAGGCTTTATTTATAGGTGGAGAGAGGACCAAATTTCCAATTAGGTTTACTTTAGATTTAATCTCAACCGTCCATCAAGGTAGAGGATATTAAGGAAACTATCTCATTAGGAAACCTTTTTGAGTAATTATAGCATATGTATCCTATGAAAACGGAATTCCTATTATGACCACACTTCTAGAAAGGAAAGGACTTGTGGCCCAAGTAATTGGCCTAAAATAATTTCCTTACAGTCTCCCACTTGGTCAATAGGAAGATCCATTAATGTTTTCATTTTTAGGAATCATAAGGCGCGCATTATATGCTAAACACTCCTTTAGTCGGTTAGCATAAGTGTCTTGGCTAATTCGGTTGTTAATGGGAGTCATGGCGTGCACATATTATTTTGCAACATGTTTACTTCCATGTACTACATCATTTACAACCGTCATAACTAGACTATAAGATGAGATTTACATAATGGTCTCATAATGTCTTTGTTTAAAGACTGTTTCTGTTTATCATTTATCCAAACATAATTATGTACACAATGGAAAAACAGAAATAGTAGATGTAGAATTGCATTAAGAGCTCAATAAATGTCAAATACAAGTACAGAAATATAATGGCAGAAAATGATAATTAAGAACTATCTTCAAGACCCATGCTTTCAGTATGTCCTTGAAAGATCTTTGGAGGTAGTCCTTTCGTGAATATGTCTGCGACCATGAAATCTGTACGTATAGACTCAATGACAAATTTCTGTAATCTAACATCTTGCTTCAGTGATAGATATTTAAGGTCCATGTGTTTGGATCCCTTAGATATCCTGTCATGCTTGGAGAAAAAGGTTGCAGCGTCATTGTCACAGTAAATAGTTAATGGCTTAGAGATGAAACTCAAGGCTCCAAACTGAGTGATAAAATTACGCAACCATGTTCCTTGAATTGCAGCCTCATAACATGCCACATATTCAGCCATCATGGTGGATGTGTAAAGCAACTCGGATTTCTGGCTTTTCCATGATATTGCTCCTCCACATAAGAGATACACATAGCCAAGAGTGCAAAGTCTGGTGTCAGGACATCCAGCAAAATCTGAATCCGAATAACCAGTCACCTGTAGGTGACTTGATTTTCTGTATGTGAGCATATAATTCCTTGTTCCCTTGAGGTATCTCAGTACTTTCTTTGCAGCTTTCCAATGAGCGATTCCTGGGTTACTTTGAAATCTACCCAGCATGCCAACAGCATGACTAATGTCAGGTCTTGTACAGACCTGTGCATACATCAAACTTCCTACAAGAGAAGCATAAGGATATTTGTCCATTTCTTTACGTTCCAATTCGTTCTGTGGACACTGCGTAAGATCAAGCTTGTCTCCTTTATGCAGTGGAACAGGACTAGAGGAACATGTCATCATGCCAAATCTCTCTAGAACTTTGTCAATATATGCTTGCTGAGACAATCCCAAAATACCAAGTGACCTATCACGGAATATTTCTATTCCTATCACATAAGAAGCCTCACCCATATCTTTCATTTCAAAGTTCTTAAAGAGATAATCCTTTGTTTCATGTAACAAACCAAGGTCGCTACTAGCCAGTAATATGTGATCAACATACAGAACCAAAAATATGAACTGGCTCCCACTGATCTTGAGGTATATGCAAGGGTCAACTATGTTTTCTTTGAAATCGAAGGCAGTAATGATTTCATGAAACTTTAGGTACCATTGCCTCGAAGCTTGCTTCAGTCCATATATTGATTTCTTAAGTTTGCAGACCATGTCTTCTTGACCTTTAATTATGAAGCCTTCAGGTTGACGCATGTAGACTTCTTCTTCCAAGTCTCCATTAAGAAAGGCAGTTTTCACATCCATTTGATGTAACTCGAGCTCATAGTGAGCTACTAATGCCATGATAATTCTAAGAGAATCCTTCCTGGACACAGGGGAAAAAGTTTTAGTATAATCAATGCCTTCTTTCTGATTAAAACCTTTGGCAACAAGTCTAGCTTTATGTCGTTCAATATTGCCTTTGCAGTCGCGTTTGGTCTTGAAGACCCATTTACAGCCAACTGGTTTGTGTCCTGGAGGCAATTGAACAACTTCCCATACTTGATTTTCATCCATAGATTTCAATTCTTCCTTCATGGCATCAATCCATTTACTAGAATTAACATCCTTAATGGCTTGTGAATAAGAAACCGGATCTTTAATTGTCCCTTCTTCAGATTCTACTTGGTAAAGCATGTAATCATCGGAAATAGCTGATCTCTTTTGTCTTTGAGACCTTCTTAATGCTGGTTCCTCTGGTGCTTCATCCATATGTTCATTGGTGACAATCTCATTATGGAGTTGTTGATCATTTATTGGATTTTCCTCATTGTTAAATGGTTCAACAACGGGAGGATTTCCAACATCTTTCGGAATAGAGGGTAAAGGGATAGGTACCCTGATTTCCTGAATGATCACTTCTTTAGGTTTATTACTCCCACTGATTTCACCATTTTCAAAGAATCTAGCATTACCGGTTTCAACAATTCTCGTACTATGGTTAGGACAGTAAAACCTAAATCCTTTGGACTTTTCTGGGTAACCTATAAAGTAACCACTGATTGTTTTAAGGTCCAATTTCTTTTCATGTGGGTTGTAGACTCTAGCCTCAGTTGGGCAACCCCAAATTTGGAGATGTCTTAAACTAGGTTTCCATCCTTTCCACAGTTCAAAAGGTGTCTTTGGAACTGCCTTACTGGGAACCCTATTTAAGATATAAACAGCTGTGCGTAGAGCATCCATCCACAAGGATATAGGTAAGTTGGCATGACTCATCATGGATCTAACCATTTCCATGTATGTACGATTTCGCCTTTCAGCTACACCATTCTGCCATGGAGAACCAGGCGTTGTGTATTGGGCAACAATTCCAAGCTTTTGGAGGAGTTTTGCAAAAGGTCCAGGATGCTGTCCTGTTTCATCATACCTACCATAAAACTCACCACCTCTATCTGACCTTATGATTTTCACTTTTCTATCCAGTTGCCTTTCGACTTCAGTAATGAATACTTGTACAGCATCCACAGACTGAGATTTGTCATGCAACAAATATAGGTAACAGTAACGTGAATAATCATCAATAAAGGTAATGAAGTATTTTTCTCCCCCAAAGGTTGGAACATCAAAAGGTCCGCAAATGTCTGTATGAATTATTTCAAGAAGCTGAGTACTTCTTGTGGCTCCTTTCTTTGTGTGTTTTGTTGTTTTGCCTTTAATACAATCCACACATACTGTAATATTAGTAAAATCTATATCCGGAAGGACACCATCTTTTACTAGACATAAAGAGTTTGACATAAGTCTAACTGATAACCGCTATCTAAAACAAGACGAAAAGTGCCAATAGCTTCAACTGGAGCTTTGTCTTTGTTCCCCATAAAAAGATAGTTCTCACTTGGGTTTATGGTTTGGATCGTAAGGAATCCCTGCATTGTATTGGAAACATGAACATTAGCACCAGTGTCAATCCACCAAGTACCAGAAGAAACATAAGTAAGATTTGATTCGAAATAACTTACGAAACCCATAGGGTTACCTTTCTTTTCGAACCATTCTTTACGTTTAATGCAGTCTGCCTGAAAATGTCCAGGTTTCTTGCAAAATCTGCATACGTTTTCCTTCTTTTTCTTCTTGGGGTTTTGACTAGCCTCATTAGGTCTGGGTGGTGCTCTTTTCTGGCCTGATTTATTCTTTTTCCCAGCTTTATGTCCAGCGCCTTGAACGAGATGAGCTACTTTAATACCTTGTTGATTCAGCCTGGCCTCCTCTTGAACCAGTTTATTAGCCAATTCATTCACTGTCCACTTGTCCGTAATAGTGTTGTAGTGAATTTGGAAAGGCCCGTACTGAGGAGGTAAACTATTTAGGATAAATTGGACAAGAAAGGCCTCATCCATGATAATCCCAAATTCTTAAGTTTAGCAGCAAGGTTGGTCATCTCAATGACATGCTCATGCATTGAGCGAGTGCCATCAAACTTCATGGTTGTAAGATCTGCCATTAGTTTCCCAGCAAGGGATTTGTCTGCAGTCTTAAACCTATCTTCAATGGCCTTCATATAGTCCTTAGCATTCTCAGGTGTGGGAAGGGATGTTTTGATGTTGGTGGCAATAGTCATTCGCATAAACATGGTGCTTAGTCTGTCAGACCTCTCCTAAGTATTAAAGAGGGCCTTTTCGTCAGGGGTACTTTTTTTTAGTGAGTGAAGCTGGCTTATCTTTAAGAAGAGCCATATCCAGTTCGAGTACCCCCAATGTGAATTCAACTTGCTCTTTCCATTCTGAAAAGTTTGTTCCATTGAGCTTAGTGACAGAGGTAGCATGCGAATTCAGATTAATGGGTACAACAACTGTAATAGAGAAACAACAATAAGGCTTTAATTAAAATGAGACAACACATGCATAAGATATGAATATATACGACATAAAATTTAGGTGCTCCTGTGGGTAGTCACCATGATTTCTACACATTATACCATCTAGGGTCGTCATATTCAAGGTGGTGCTAATGAGTGATGTTACTCTTAATTATGAACAAACACTCCTTAATTATTGTTCAAACGTATGAATATAATCCACCTGTGGGCGACTAAAAGTTTCATGCGCTTGAACAATATGTAATGTAAACATCATGATGGTACTATTAGGGCCAAATATCAGTGTTTAATTATTAGGGTCACTGTGGTGAGACCTAACCATAAGCATACAACTTTGGTGATCAAAATTAGCTTAATATGAATATAAACATTATATGTTGCATGCATTCATGATAGATAATTTGATATATGAAAAGTACTGATAATGAAGCCGAGCCCCGAAGGGCTGGCCCCTCGGGCCGCCGACCATAATGGCGGGTGCCGCCCCGTTTTTTTTTTTTGTTGTTTTTTTTTTTTTGGAATCAGTATCTTGTTTGGCTTGAGATTTCCATCACAACCGTTAATTGATGCTCAACTTCGTCTCAACGGCTCATAACTGTTATATTCAATGTGACAGAGATTCTAGCCAAACCTAGATTTAGACATTAATGAATGGCTTGTTTCAGCCTCCAATGATGTGACAAAGGGTTCTTAACTTCTCATACTGTTTGTTGAAGACATGTCTCCAGAGAATCGTATAATAAACAGCAAGGTTTGGAGAAAGCAACAGTTCCGTAATTACTGCATCTTCTGACAAGAGTTGGGCATGAATCACTGTCTTAAAAACTGAGCGGGGACAAGCTATGGTTTGGTCAAACCTGATGGAACTTGTCCTGATTTACTCCGGTTTAACCATGATATAAGCATCACATCATAATTATATAATAAACACAAAAAAAAAAAAAATTAATAAAGGAGTCATAAACGGATCTGTATTTGCCGATTATGGCGATGCAAAAGTTACCCTAATTAATGGACGATCATGTGTTCTAAAACCATGCTCTGATACCACATGTTATATCATTATTAACATGAACCCTAAGATCGTGAACAACATGATAATCACAGATAAACTTTAATCTTAAATAAGTTGAAGAGTACCTCCAGACATCCTGATGCAGAGAGCTTTTCGATCCTGCTGTCTGGCGCTGTTGTTGAGATCCGTCGAAGAAGAGGCTGGGTGGATGGTTTCGGTTTCTCTCTCCTTGCCTATAAACCTTAATGTGTTGATTTTGTGTGTAGCCTTTGTGATGGACCAAAGGCTTTATTTATAGGTGGAGAGAGGACCAAATTTCCAATTAGGTTTACTTTAGATTTAATCTCAACCGTCCATCAAGGTAGAGGATATTAAGGAAACTATCTCATTAGGAAACCTTTTTGAGTAATTATAGCATATGTATCCTATGAAAACGGAATTCCTATTATGACCACACTTCTAGAAAGGAAAGGACTTGTGGCCCAAGTAATTGGCCTAAAATAATTTCCTTACAGAAATATCAAAGTTCGGTATTAGGAAAAGTGGCCCAGAGAAGAGGAAGTGGGAACAGAGGTCTTCCCAACCAATGATGTTATGGTATCATGAAGTGGGGCACATCAAAGGGAAGGTTGTAGCGGGGTAAAAGCACACCAGCTTTCCATGAAGACCTTGTCTTGATGCAAGTGCCCCAAGGGGGCAATAGACACGCCATCTTGGTGCTTGACCAGGAACTTGCAAACAGGGGCCAGACCATATAGCCTCTCCACACTGCCATCATCGTGGGTCTTAAGAGAGCAAGTGAGGATGGAGTGGCTGGCCAGGAGTCGAAGGATCCGGTCGAGCATAGTGGGTGCATCTGGGTTCTTTGTGGGGAGCTGTGATGCAATCTCCCAAGGCGAGAGGCACCCACCAGCCCCTGATTTGGCTATGATCTCGAGCACATCCAGCTCTATGGCCGCTTTCAGGACCATGGGAAGGACAGAGGCGCTAGCCAATTGCACGGCAAACATGTACTCCTCATCCTCACTGGTCGTGCTGGTCTGGCCGTGGATCGAGCTCATGTTCGTGTGGCTGGTGTGGTAAGAAGAAAAATTAGAAGAGATTGGTTGAAGATGGAGATGGAGATCCCTGCCGTGGGGGCATTGTGAGGAGGGATTTATACGGATCTAGGCTCACCTACCTCATCAAATGGGCCCACCATTGGAAGAAAGTGGGTGCGGGATCCACTTTTCTAGGAAACGGATCCCCTGTTTGGAATGGGGTGCCATATGGGGGAGAGGAGAGATGTCACATCTCATCTTTTAATCTCCTAAGAAAAAAAAAGTCATCTTCCCATGTGGCAACCTTTGATTGGCTCAAATAGGATTAGAGAGTTTGATCCAAACAGGAGATCCGGATCCACCTTTGTATGATGTGGGTGTGGGGACCATTCCAATTTGGAGGAGTCCAATGAGTGCGTTTCATACTTGGTCTTTCACTTCTGGTGGCTGGAGGCTCGTCTTCTTCGAACCTTATATGTAGATATATCAAGTCATATGGAGAAAATATATCGTCGCCGTTTCTTCTCCCGAGGTGTTTGATTGGACGGCTGGGATGATACGATCGGTCCAATTTATTGTATTTCTCCTTATTAAGAAAACTGATTTGGGATCCTGTTTATGAATGGAAATGATCCACATTGAGAAAGCCCTACAATCTACCACCTTAAGCAAACTTATTGGAGATCCTTATTAGTTACATATTTTCAGTAAGATCAAATGCACGCATAGAGAACGGCCATTACTCGAGTGGTAAGGAGTAGCAGTTATTTCTTACTTATTTATTTAAGGTTTAACCCCATGTACGCCACCTCTTTTTGCTGGTGCAATCACCATTTTACTTGTGTGAGCTTCTTTTTCATTTTAGTCCCTAGTCTTTTCATGTGTGTGAAGACTCTCTTTTGTCCTAACACTCTTGGGTGGGGGTTCAAAAAAAAAAAAACAAATGCCAGCATCATAATACCTTAATCTTGCACCAGCGGCCGAGCTAGGAAATTTGCCGGGGTCCACTATGTTATACAGTAAAAATTCTTTGACTAGAAAGATTAAAGGTAGAAAAAATAAATTAAAAAAATTATTTTACCATAAATGGGTGTTTTGAAATTTCGGGGGGCTTCGGTCCTGTCTTGCACAAGTGGCGGTGGATGTTTAAGACCGAAGACCTGAGTGGTTAGAGATCCAAATCAAGTTATCTGTCTATTTCTTGTACCCTTTTTCTTCAAGTGTGACTAATTGTCAGAGACAACGTAGCGTTGGGTTGGGTTGTGTCCAGGGCAGTCCATATCCTCCTTTTTTGGGGTCAAATCATGAAAGTTACCAGAAGGGTGTGAACGGATCAGGTACAGGTTGGGACTAAGATGCTTGGATCAGTTGGATGAGTGGGGGCTTTTAATGGCAAGATGGTAATTGGGCCAGGGTAGCCTAGTCAGTTTACTAGGACTAATATCCAGCTAATTGGCTAAAAAGCAGTACTGGGTCTCACCTTTTCTTTAAGTTATTGGTCAGTTATGCTCTACATTTAAGGCTGGGCTTGCTCTTTTAGATAAGCCTCTACAAAGAAGCACTTAGCCCACAACTTTTGGCCAAAATCACTGATATTCATTGCAAGGGCATGCTTGTTTGCATAAAATGTATAGGAATTCATACTGTAAGTAGTTAAAATTGAAGATTCAAGGTGAATGCATGACCATCAAATAACCTCCCATTTTGATGATGATAGAATCAAAAGAAGATGAGAAACGAACATTTGACTATCACCCTAGTAATTCAAATCTAAAGAACATCAAGGTCCCGTCTATACTGCTATGAGTGAAGAAGTGGTTCCTTCTAATTTCTCCATTTATTGGGGATTTTAGCATATACTTTTATCCACATCTAAACAGTCTAAATACCAGGCTTATCCATTCCAAATAATAGGCCAGCTTGTGTCAGCCCATTCACAACCCAATATTTCAGTTCCCCAAGTTGACAATTAAACTCTCTAACATCTAAATTCGGGGCCTTCAAGTTCAAGCACCAACGGACTTTTACTTAAAACGAGTAAAGTCACTGTTTATATTCAATATCCGAAAGTCCAATGATCTGACCATTGACTGCAACTGTGCCTGTATTGGCATTGAGTCGCATGCATGGTTGGTGGCATGGGGATGATCCAGATAGACGGCCGCATTGCAGTTAGGGCGGACCTACATAGATGGTACTAGGGCAGTCGCCCGTCAAATGTGTGTCCGCTTCCAAAACTCATATGGATGTTATGGGGTTGCTTTCAAAACACGCATAAAAGTTCTGAGGGGCGCAGGCTCATTCATTAAATCTAAGATAAGCATGATAACTTAATTACGTCATACATTAAACCTAATTTCATCCTATTCAAGTCTAATCAATAGCAATTTAAGACGTCGATTGGCAAGCTCAGTGTTTTGTGTCTATTTAACTTAAGACTATTTCAAATAAATAGTTTAATGTTTTAGAAATTTTCATTGTAAAAATAGAAATCTGAATCAATTAGCTTTAAGAACTTTTATTATTATTTTTTTTCGAAATAGTCATGAATGTTTATAGCACCAAACACTTTTGGCATCTTTTTATACAAATACATCCATGGAACTTTCAAAATATAATAAGTTTGCATGTGTTACTTTTATTTTATGCAAAATTTTCACGTACTAATTTACTATATTACAACTTCACCTATATTACTTTCAAAATATAACAAGTTTGCCTTCTCAAATTAAATCAGAAATGCCTAATAGACTAAATGTAGAATGCCTGCTTTTTCTTCTTCTTTTTTTTCCTTTTTCTTTTTTTTCTTCTTTTTTTTTTTTTGTGGGAGTAGAATGTCTAATTGAATTAGCTCTATTTCAAATAAAGACTTATACCTTTGTCAGCCTTTCGGCTAAGATCAAATACATAAGACTTTCCAAACATGCACTAATACTTGAACAAATCATTTTTATGCTAACACCTCTAACCATTTTAGTGTATAATGTTCTTGATTAAAACCTAACCGAACTTATACCAACTTAGCTTGGGTTGAGAAAAATATCACCTTGCAAAAGCCAGATGCTCGGAAGATGAAACAAAAGTCACATTTAAGTTTAAATCCCCTGTGGATCCTTTAAAAAATATGCAGGTACATTATTTATAGGTGAGCTTATGGTAATGCCAAATCAAGAAAATTGGCTTCTTCCCTCTTAATTTATGCACGTTTGTTTTTATTGACCAAGGTGGCTAGGCTCTTGAGAAATTCAATTGATGCAGGAGTAACTATAACATACGTAGGAGAGAAGACTGTCTGCACACGGAAAATAGATGACAATGATCGAACTCTAGGTAGTTGGATGAAAATAAAACTTCCTACCAATGACCTACCCCTTCATTATCGAGAAGTCTTGTGATAAATTCTGTACTTCAGCCTAAGAGAATGGTTGATTTCTTTCTGGCGAAACGGGCCCATATGCCGATAGTTCCACCTTTGGTCAAAAACCCTCTGATAATAAATCCCCCCTAATCGAATCTATTTAGATTAAAGGACTTGCTACAGAAGAGTCAATTGTAGAGAAAACATTCAAAAACTCTCAAATCTTATTAATGAGATATAGTAGCATACAACAATATTACATGCTATAGTCTCATTATTTCTTGTATACAAAACAGCCACTGAAATACACCCAATTTCCATGAGCTCTAAGAACTCAAGCAAGTATAACTCACATGATTTTATTTTATCTATTTTTTCGAAAAGATCCACCCGTCTATTTGTTGAATTACATAACCCAAGGGTTGTAAGCACAAAACAGGACTTTAAAACCATTGAACCCAGCTACCTTGGCCAAAGCCTCAAACTCCTTTTCAGATCTCTCTTTCCCTCCTGGGTGATTAGCCAACATTATATTGTCCGACTCGAAGACGACATGAGATGCAACATGGTTCTCAGGAAGCACAGGTAAAATCGATTCCACGATGATCACCTTTCCATTAGCCGGCAATGCTTTGTAGCAGTTCTTAAGTAATTTCGCGCTAAGTTCATCGCCCCAGTCATGAAGGATCCCCTGCAAGTTTTATATAGCCATAGTTCCCAAATTCATATCATATGCCTGGTAAACTTACAATGAACTATTAACATAGAAAACTTCAAATAGGGTCCACATATGACCTGGGAATGAATCCGAGCAGTTATAGTGGAAGGTACCTCAAGCATATTATTTATTAATAAAAGAAAATACTCAAGGATACTCGACGGAGTAAATTCATAGACTCAGATTGTCCTCGACTTGGATAGAAAAAAACTGATGACCATGAGCAGTGGCAGAAATAGGATTTTTCATTTGAACGGGGCAGACGTGGCCATAATCTTACTTTCTTTATCACTTCGCTAATTGAGGGGGTGACGGATTATTTCTAATGGGGCATGGGCCATTTGGGAATATTATAGATTGGACTTAAAAAAGACACCTGACGCCTTTTTTGCAGTCCCCGCCCCAAGGCCAAAAGCCCATGAAAAAATAGGAAAAGATCCAACAATTGTAAAAATTTTAATGTCCCTTTTTTCTTTTTCCCCTCAATGATGCCAATAGATTAGATTTTTGCATTGAATTCACTAAGACCTGTGGATTGAAAGAAGCAAATAAAGATGATTAGTGATTTGGTCACCACCAAGCTTTTTTGTTCCCTTTTGTTTTTTATTTTCTTTATTAAATAGATGGAAGGTATTGTCAGTTGTTGTGTTGTTTGTAGAGAGATTGGAGAGCCACATGTTTTATTGACCAAGAAGGCGGGTCTTCCTAAATTAGATTTAGATATATAGGATAATGACACCTCCGACACCTACACCATTCTTTAAACTCAAAACAGGGCTTGACCTTACTTTGCATGAAGAAAAAACAAAATGGCTTAAACCTTCTCTCTCCATACGTTCCCAGGGCACGGCTAGGTTTAGATAGCCAAACAAGCAAGCAACCCTGAGTGGGCTAGCCCTTGGAGGTCAACCCAACGTGGCATTCTTTATATACTTAATTATGTTAGATCTAACAAATCTGAGTTTTAATTTCAACACTCCCCATGTTAGGTAGCCTCTGTTAACTAGTTTTATTTTAATAGGGTCAAGTCAAGGTTTATATAGAGATTTTGATGGTTTAATTGTCCTTAGACTTGACATTTGCTATAAATTTTAAATATTTATTGTAGAGCTGTTACAGCTCCCTTATACCCCCTTAAACGGTTTAAATTTAAATATTTTCTATACAACAGTATGTGGGATGTGTTCTTAGGTTCATGCAGTATTGAATTGTTTTTCTCTTTTTGTAAAGAAAATAAAAAGATGATGGACAACTGTGTAGAAAATACTTAAACTTCAATTGTTTTCGTCGAAATCCCCCAGATAAAGCATATCTTTTTGGCTGAACAAGGCATATGGAAGAGTCACGGTTGAGATATTCCTCACCATTTAATGTAAAATCACAAACAAAGTCACTCACCTTCATGAAAATGGCATCTCCACTTGGAACACTAACAAACATATCTCCTCCAACGTGCTCCACCCCTACCACAAGAAAACCCATTTCTTTGTTCACACTCAATAATTAAAATAAAATAAAGATAAAGCAAGATATCCTGTGAACACAATGAAACGGTATAAGGTGGCATACCAGGATAATTGGATGCGTCAGAAACAACGTGAGGCAAATCGAAATTGATGGCCTTAATATGTGGATACTTGGAGATGATCATGTTGAGGACAGTCCCAGTTCCACCTCCCACATCAACCACAGTTTTCAGTCCCTCAAAGCCCTTGTACATCTCCAAAATCTTTTTCATGATAATGGTGGAATAAGCCGCCATGCCCCTGTGGAATACCTTGTTGAATTGTGGGTCCGTGCCATGGTACTCAAAGGCTGTCATTCCATAGGCCCTGTTGAATGGAATGCCCCCTTCTAGAACTGCATCTTTCAAATGATACCTAACACGAAATCACAACTTCATTATAAATGGGTTTTCTAATTATGAAGACAGATAGACACACACAGATGATATATATTTAAAAAAAAAAAAAAAGAAATCCAGATCCCTGAAGCTTTTAACGTTTATTAGAGAAATCTTGAGTTAAATAGTACTGGAGCTCCACAGTCGGACCCATGTATTGAAATCCATATTGTTCAAAATAGACGGCTCCAATTATATGGGTTGTCCTCAAGTTTGTTCCACAGATTCACTTAACATTTGAGCATATATAATATACCCCATACAGTTCGAATTTCAACAGATGGGCTCCACCGAGGAGTTCCATCCCCTTAACTCAGTTTTTCTCTAGGTGATCAGGACTCAAAACAAGATAAGATAAGCTGCAGGGACCACTTGAGCAAACTCACACACACCACCAACAGTCAGTCATGAAATATCAAAGTTCGGTATCAGGAAAAGTGGCCCAGAGAAGAGGAAGTGGGAACAGAGGTCTTCCCAACCAATGATGTTATGGTATCATGAAGTGGGGCACATCAAAGGGAAGGTTGTAGCGGGGTAAAAGCACACCAGCTTTCCATGAAGACCTTGTCTTGAATCAAGAGCCCCAAGGGGGCAATAGACACGCCATCTTGGTGCTTGACCAGGAATTTGCAAACAGGGGCCAGACCATATAGCCTCTCCACACTGCCATCATCGTGGGTCTTAAGAGAGCAAGTGAGGATGGAGTGGCTGGCCAGGAGTCGAAGGATCCGGTCGAGCATAGTGGGTGCATCTGGGTTCTTTGTGGGGAGCTGTGATGCAATCTCCCAAGGCGAGAGGTACCCACCAGCCCCTGATTTGGCTATGATCTCGAGGACATCCAGCTCTATTGCCGCTTTCAGGACCATGGGAAGGACAGAGGCGCCTGCCAATTGCATGGCAAACAGGCACTCCTCATCCTCACTGGTCGTGCTGGTCTGGCCGTGGATCGAGCTCATGTTCGTGTGGCTGGTGTGGTAAGAAGAAAAATTAGAAGAGATTGGTTGAAGATGGAGATGGAGATCTCTGCAGTGGGGGCATCGTGAGGAGGGATTTATACGGATCTAGGCTCACCTACCTCATCAAATGGGCCCACCATTGGAAGAAAGTGGGTGGGGGATCCACTTTTCTAGGAAACGGATCCCCTTTTGGAACAGGGGGTGTCATATGGGGGAGAGGAGAGATGTCACATCTCATCTTTTAATAAAATCCCATCTCCTAAGAAAAAAGAAATCCTCTTCCCATATGGCAACCCTTGTTTGGTTCAAATAGGATTAGAGAGTTCGATCCAAACAGAAGATTTGGATCCACTTTTGTATGATCTGGGTGTGGGGACTACTCCAATTTGGAGGAGTCCAATGAGTGCGTTCCATACTTGGCCTTTCATTTCTAGTGGCTGGAGGCTCGTCTTCTTCGAATCTAATATGTCGATATATCAAGTCATATGGAAAGAATATATCGTCGTCGTTTCTTCTCCTAGGGCATTTGATTGGACGGCTGGGATGATACGATCGGTGCAATTTGTTGTATTTCGCCTTATTAGGAAAACTGATTTGGGATCTTGTTTATGAAGGGAAAGGATCTACATTGAGAAAGCCCTACAATCTACCACCTTAAGCAACCTTATTGGGGATCCTTATTATTTACATATTTTCAATAAGATTAAATGCACGCATGGAAAACGGCCATTACTTGAGTGGTAAGAAGTAGCAGTTATTTCTTACTTATTTGTTTAAGGTTTAACCCCATGTATGACACCACTTTGCGCTGGTGCGATCTCCATTTCACTTGTGTGAGCTTCTTTTCCATTTTAGTCACTAGTCTTTTCATGTGTGTGAAGACTCTCTTCTGTCCTAACTCTCTTGGGTGGGGGTTAAAAAAAAAAAAAAAAACAAATGCCAGCATCACAATACCTTAATCTTGCACCAGCGGCTGGGCTAGGAAATTTGCCAGGGTCCACTATGTTATACTGTAAAAATTCTTTGACAAGAAAGACTCAATGTAGAAAAAATAAATAAATAAAATTATTTTACCATAAATGGGTGTTTTGAAATTTCGGGGGGCTTCTGTCCCTGTCTTGCACAAGTGGCGGTGGATGTTTAAGACCGAAGCCCTGAGACCGAAGCCCTGAGTGGTTAGAGATCCAAATCAAGTTATCTGTCTATTTCTTGTACCCTATTTCTTCAAGTGTGACTCATTGTCAGAGACAACGTAGCTTTGGGTTGGGTTGTGTCCAGGGCAATCCATATCCTCCTTTTTTGGGGTCAAATCATGAAAGTCACCAGTAGGGTTTGAACGGATCAGGTACAGGTTGGGACTAAGATGCTTGGGATGAGTGGGGGCTTTTAATGGCAAGATGGTAATTGGGCCAGGGTAGCCTAGTCAGTTTACTAGGACTAAAATCCAGCTAATTGGCTAAAAAACAGTACTGGGTCTCACCTTTTCTTTAACTTATTGGTCAATTATGCTCTACATTTAAGGCTGGGCTTGCTCTTTTAGATAAGCCTCTACAAAGAAGCACTTAGCCCACAACTTTTGGCCAAAATCACTGATATTCATTGCAAGGGCATGCTTGTTTGCATAAAATGTATAGGAATTAATGTTGAAAGTAGTTAAAATTGAAGATTCAAGGTGAATGCATGACCATCAAATAACTTCCCATTTTGATAACGATAGAATCAAAGGAATATGACAAACGAACATTCAGCTATCACCCTAGTAATTCAAATCTTAAGAACATCAAGGTCTCATCTACACTGAGTGAAGAAATGGTAATTTTCTACAAGGAGATTCTTAGCCCTAGGTTCCTTCTAATTACTCCATTTATTGGGGATTTTAACATATACTTTTATCCACATCTAAACAGTCTAAATACCAGGCATATCCATTCCAAATAATAGGTCAGCTTGTGTCAGCCCATTCACAACCCAATATTTTAGTTCCCCAAGTTGACAATTCAACTCTCTAAAATCTAAATTCGTGGCCTTCAAGTTCAAGCACCAACGGACTTTTACTTAAAACGAGTAAAGTCACTGTTTATATTCAACATCCAAAAGTCCAATGATCTGACCATTGACTGCAACTGTGCCTGTATTGGCATTGAGTTGCATGCATGGTTGGTGGCATGGGGATGATCCAGATAGACGGCCCACTATAAAAAAAAGGACTTTTAGTCTCGCTTTTGAAATGAGCTTTTGTGTCGCTTTTATAATAAAGTGACACAGTATGGTCTGTTGTGTCACTTTAGAAGAGGAGTAAACGAGGAGGAGGTTTGTTGGGTCACTTTTCTATAACGCGACACACAAAATAAATCTATGATTTTCTCCCACTAAACAAAAGCGACACAAAAAATTTGATTGTTATTTTCTTTCATAAAATAGAAAAAAAAAAAAGCGGCACATGAATTTTGGGCAAGTGATAATTTGGATTCCCTCCATCGTATATCCCATCCCTTCGTTCCCTCCCTGCCTCATTCATCTATGCACCCGACCTTCAGCGCTGCGCATCATCAGCCGGCCTCCCATCTCCATCGCAGTCATAATACAAAACGAAGGATTTATATTCTACGCGTCTCTGTGTCTTCACCAAAAAAAAAATACGCGCCTGTCTTTCCGATTTCGTCCGTTTAAGAAGCCTCTATCTCTTCCTTTTCTTCCCAAAACCCTAACCACAACCCCAACCCCAACCCCTAAGAGCCTGATCTATATCCTTCTCTCGAATCCCAGAAGCAGCAGCCATGCTTCTCTCTCCCGGCAATTCTCCCCGCCACATCTCCTCCAAAAAAACCCTAGTAACCGCAGCAGAAACCACCCAATCCTCCTCCTCAAACTCCCTCCCTTCAAATTCAAACCCTAGAAGAAAGCGCTCTCCAGAAGTCCTCGATGAAGACACCTACATCGCAGCACTCGAGCGGATTGTCGAGCGCGACTTCTTCCCCGATCTCCCAAAGCTCCGCGATCGTCTCGACTGGCTCGAAGCGGTTCGCAGCGGCGATCCCGTCCACATCGAGGTTCGGATTTCACATTTTCTCCTTTTGTCAGTTCTTTACTTCCTTCCTTACATGCAAGGTGTCAGATGGGGTTTTGTTATTATTCTTAATTCGTAGGGTTAAAGTTTTGTTATATTGAGATCTGGTGGGTTTTGCCATTGAATGGCCATTTGCTGAGAAACATATTGATCAGCACCCATTTCAAAAGAAACAGCTTTGATGCTTTTTTTTTTTTAAAGTTTACTGGGATTTTATACTTGCAAGAGAAAAAATGTGCATCATTGGTACAAGTAATTACTCCATTGGAAATGGCAAGGGACTGTTTTTCTACCCTGGTTTTTGCTGGTTTATACGCTTCTACATAACTTTCTCCTTGAACATGAAGGATCGAAGGGCCTTTGGGGTCTTAGCTAATGCCCTTGATTTCATTCAAAACATAAAGAAGTGAGCACTGGGGCTGCATCACGGTGAGTCTGTGACAAAGCCCACATGATTGCGTTCCTTTTGATCTCCTTTGAACATTGCCAGTTGTTCGTTTCAGCCAATGTTATTGATTGAGATGTTCATGCTTTGTGCTTTTATTTCTTAATTGTGGGTGTTAATCTGATTTGGAATTCTCTCATATGCCTCTCTTTCTCCATGACAAAAGGGAAAACCAGAACTCTGGTTTCTTGTTGTTTTGCTTGTGTAAATAGAAAACGCCCACCATCTGTTTGTTTATGTTACTCTAATATTTCTCTGTATTTGTATTTGATTTGGAATTCTCTCATGGATGCCTCTCTTTCTCAATGACAAAAGGGAAAACCAGAACTCTGGTTTCTTCTTGTTTTGCTTGTGTGCATAGAAAACGCCCACCATCTGTTTGTTTATGTTACTCTAATATTTATCTATATTTGTAAAGAGTGCTTCCCATGTGTTCATTTATATTCCTCTGTTAAAGAAGCTTGAAGAGGATTTGATGTTGGGATTAAGATTAATGATTGGAATAGCCCAAAAAGTGCCCTTTCCTATGTGGGCTCACCTATGGCTCATTTGTGATTCATAGTCAAATGAGCTCAATGGAAGAATTACTAAAGAGACCTGATTGGCATCTAGGATCATCCGGCCGCCCGATCTTCCTTACAAGATGGACGAGTGGTCTAGATCTTCGACATCATGTCTATTGCATCCTATTTAAATTAATCTTGTACAATTAGCACTCGTATCCTAATTATGATTAATTAACTCCTTATGGTGGGTAGGAATATCCCATACAACGAAGGGGAAGTGCAGAAGAGGCCCTAAGCAAAGCACCAAAATCTGTGGTGGCTTGCTTGGGCACACTCCCTTTAACTCAGTGAGGATAAACACCAAGATGGTTTAGTGATTGAGGATCCTTGGGACATGACAATAGCAAAGGGACGACTCTATACACAACTTTTCTATGTCTCTCTACTAAATAATTCAAGGCCACCCATTTGTTTATTTCATGACAGAGACACTCACTAAGGTGGGATTCTCTTTAAAATGTCAGGGTCTTCCTTTCCTTTAGCACCCTTCTTACATTATTCTATTAAAATAGGCAATTGCTGTTAACAGTAAGACAGTATAGAAATGCATTTCTTACTGTTTCTCTTTCCAAGAAGGAACCATTGTCCTCCTCCAACTCCACTGGGTTTCTCAAAGAAAGGTCTTGAAGGACAAAGATGGTTCTTAAAATAACATATTCTTTCCCTTACTGTTTTGGTCAATGCAACAGATTAATGTTGTATAGTTAATTAGCTGTGGTGCAATTAGTTTAATAGATTTTCAATCAGGGACAATCAATCCATCATGTCAAAACAAATGAGTTTGTATTAAGAAACTGATAAGAAATTAATTGAGCAATTAGATTAGTCATTTTAGAAAGAGTTTGTTCAATGGGAAAGATCCATCTTGTTTTCAAACTTTGCATCTGGATCATAAATATAATGTTTAGGAGATTGGGCAGACCGCCAACTCGAGCCTACCTAAGTTGGGCTGGTTTTGGAGTTGAGCTAATTAATTAGAGAGAAAAACATACTCAGGATGAAATAGATAGTGTTATGCAGAATTATGAAGTTGAACAGTTTGCTAGACTTTTTGGTGTATAAATTGGGTTCCATAGTTTTGACTATCCAAACTATTGGTATGATGGGCCCTACTGTGAAGGGCCCTAGTGTGGATAGTCTCTAAAATTTAAGATACATGTGGTCCAGTTATTGGCCTTCTTTTTGTTCCAAGTTATTTTTGGACAAGTTAAGATACATGAGCTAATGATCCACTGATTTTACTTCATATTCATTTGTCCATTTGGTGCAATGAGAGAGAGGACCTTTAATATGCTGTGTACATATGATAGTAATCAATAAGTGGAATTACTGATAATAATAAAATACCAATAAGTGGAATCATGTCTCCTTTTATGATGCGGCAAAAGGTAAGATGCAGGATTGCAATATCACATTAACTACTATTAGAATTGTAGCAGACCAGCAGAAGATCAGTGGTCTTTTTTTTTTTTTTTTTGGACTTATAGAACTCTTACCTGAACCTTATAGTATTGCAACCTGGCAGAAAGCAAATTTTTTAATCTCTGTTATCCAACTTTTGCACAAACTACATCGCCATAAAAGTTTCTTCTGTTATGTGTATTGTAAATTTGTATTTGCTCTGTTGTTTGTAATATTATCTTGTCTCCTCAAAACTAAAGCATTATGCATGCTCCTTTGGTGTAGTTTTATGCAATTCCTTGCCATATTCATGGCTATGCCATCCATTTTTTCCTTGCCATATTCGTCGCTGAAGGTGTAATCTGTTAAAATATATTTTGATAACCATTAGTGACTCACAGATCACACTCACATATTTTCTCTTACTGTGGCAGGTAAATGACCACTTAGGACTCTAGTACCAAAGCTTTGTAATTAGTGGACTTTTTTGACAAATTGAACTTGGACAGTGATCATTTGTTTGTAATTAGTGGACTTTTTTGACAAATTGAACTTGGACAGTGTAATTAGCAGCCATTTTCATATAAGAAACTTTAATTTTTTGTACAATTTGCATAATTATTGTTTATAATCTTTTGGAACCCAATTTCCAACTTTATGTTCTCTATAATACACCACACAGTCACACACATATGGTGTAATTTCTGTATCTTCTCTAATTTTTGTTCTAATCTTTGATTTCAGCACCCCCAATCTTTCCATTAGGGAGGCTATGGTAACTGAGATATTAGTGGGCAAGAATGACTGTGTGGAGGGTGTTCGAACTTTTTTCGGAGTGAACTTCTATGCTCCTTCTGTCATACTGACAACAGGCACTTTCATGAGTGGTAATATATGCCTGCAGGTAGAGCGGGTGAATCAGCTTCTTATGGACTCACAGAAAACCTACGGCAGCTGGGGTTTGAAACTGATCGTTTGAAGACCGGAACTCCTGCACGAGTTGACTATCGTAGTGTGGATTTCTCTGGATTGGAACCCCAACATGGAGATGATGAGGTCTTGCATAACTCATTTCTTATTTTGATTTGAATGATCTGTTTTTTTTTTTTTTTTTAGAATCTAGTCCATACTATAATTTGTGACTCCACTCAATCAAGGAACGTATTTTGTCAAATATTTGCTTCTTAGTCCCCATTTCAAATGCAGCATGTCTTTAATCCCATCAATCCGAGCATGTGACATTGTCTTTTGCATTAGGTGTGTTTTTTACATTTTTTCCACTTCCTTTTACAACATAATACAATTACTCAATGGAAGCCACTGTATCCTTTGGCCTCTCTGACCTTTTTTTTTTTTTTTCTGCTGAATCAGTCTACTTACTGCTCTAGTTTGTACCGACATTGTGAAACCATTCGGAGAACGATGCATATTGTGAACCTAGATCCTGCAGCAAAGAGCTTTGACTATCCTGTAGCAATGGGTATCTACTAGTTACATTTCCTTTTTATTCTCAAGTCTTCTGAACTGTAAATTTTTACTTTGTTGTTTGAATACTGTGTACATTCTTTTGATGAATTCTTTGCCTTCAGATATTAGAGAACTCATATGCTTGGATGATGTCATGGAGGAACTCGGATCCAGAGGACATTGCACTTTTAACTTCATTTGGATCCAGAGGACATTACATTGATGTGTAGTTGGTAGCTTAATTTCTCAGTCTGGATCATCATCAGAAAGATATTTTACTGATGAATGTGTATACTCAATTGTCACAAATCAGCAGAATGAATGCAGGTCAGATAAACTACTCGCAAAGCCCATGTGTGTACATGTATTCCACAGATATTAACATTATAAAAAGTGGGAATTTTTTTTTTTCAAGATCTGCAACGATTGTTATCTAGGGTTTTATGATGCTATTAGGCCTTTTGCTAATTGGTGAAATCACCACAATTAGGGTTGGTAGCATTTAGATGAATCTTTCATTGTTATTCTCCTTTCAGACAGGATCTTGTTCAATTGCATTTGGTGTTCTTTTCCAATCTCTGCTTAGAAATCAAAGAACCCCAGATTTCAAGTTCAGTCACATCTTTATTCAGAGGGTACAGATTCGTATTTGGAGATGACTGTGTCAGATCTTCATTTGGTTTGATTGATGCTTTACAGTTGGATTGTATGTTTCTTTTCAGCGTTAGGTTTTATTTGGGGAGAAGTTGCTGACATGTTCTTTTGCTATTGTGTTCTGGCTCAAAAGTGTTTGTTTTGATTCTAATATGTTGTTATCTTTCTTTCTGCATTCTTTTTCTTTACTGTTTTCTGAGCTAGTGTAGTGAGAGCCTCTGAATCATAATCTTGATTTTTTTTGGGTGTTTTTTTTCTCTAATAATGGCAGGGCCTGGGACCTTACTCTGCGAGCATAAAGAAAGCCGAGAAGGAAGTTAAGGAAATGGCCAAGAAAGTTAATGATCTATGTGGTATGATTCTTGATTGATCTTAGTTTGGGAAATACTTTTCTCAGATTTTTCTTGCTATCCTTGAAAAAAAAAAAGTGAGTAGAGAGTGTGAAAAGTGAAAACAATTTGCAGATGTAATGAAAGAATTTTACTGACGCATTTCATACATATACATTAGGTTCTATGGTTGATGAATCTCATCATGAACTAAAACAGTCCGTTGATAACTAATGAATCCCTCCTGAGTAATATGATAGTGGCCAACCCCACCAACGACCCGGATACTGCCACAGGAGTTAGGACTGAATATGCAGAAGTTTCTGATCTGTTGTTTTGCCGCTTCCAGGGTTTAACTACCTGATAAACTGCGATTGTATTCATCCTGTGTACTGAAACTAAGTTTTTGTTTATTTTTTATTCACTATTGCAAGTTCATATTTGAAACCAATGTGGATTACACCTGGTTTTATCTAATATTATGATCTATATGGATACTTAATTAATTGGTTTAATGCTCTTCAATTTTGTTATCTAAAGACTTGTTTGAAATACCTTATCTGCATATTATCACTGTTGGTGGATGATCCACTGCAGGATGTATGGTGTTTAGTCCCCACTTGACCACGAGCTAATGATAGCCCCCACCCTCTTGCCGTTTTCTTTTTGTTTTTCAATCTTATATTTTTTTGTTGAGTACTCTCACACACTCATTCAAGTCCCTCGCTATCATTGCTACAGAGCCAGAGATTAATCTCTGGTTGTTTCTTTTTATAAAGGAGGTGCCTCACATTGAGCTATCAGTGAATTGCTTGGCATTCCATTTCATACTTGAGGTATGAAAAGTTAGAAAAAAGAGAGCCCCTCCTCTGAAACAAAGATTTTCTCTGTAAGCAAAGAAAAAAAAAAATGATTTTTATTTGTTTCCTGTTTCTTCACTCTGTTTCTTCATTGGAAGGTGAGTGATACTATTAGCACAAGTAATAGTATTTCTTGCTTTGTTAATAGTTTTTATGCTTATCTAAGTATAACAACTTCACCCAATCTTCCTCATCTTATTCTCTCACAAACCCAAATGAGGAAACATGCCCATATGTAATGAATTGAGTTTCACTCACCCAAATGAGAATATAAGCCTACAATCGTAATATGAGTGAATTGCCTTATTCTTGAGCATGTTCTAATTGAATGGAAAGATAGTACCCACTCTTGGATTACATCTTCTGTCTTTTCTGACTTGTTTTTCTTTTTTGTTCTTTTTAATATTCTGAAGTTAATTATTATCCTTTCTTACTTGTTTTCTTGGTGATATAGTCAGGGGATATCGAGTTTGGTGTTTCATTGAGGCTTTGGATCAATTTTCCCATTGTGTAGGTAAGGGACTTGGGCATGTAATTTTATTGAACCCAGATAAGTCTAGATAACACCCAGGTTTAAGATCTCTTGAACAATTAATTAGTCTTAAGCTTTATATAGCACATCCTGGCAACTTCTACCTTTTTCATGTCAATCTTATGCCTGTTTTGAATGTTGTTGGTGAACAGGTAGTTAGAAGCTATTTGTGCAATTTACCCAGCACTGCAGAGAAAAAAAAAATTGGATATTTGAATTTGTAGCTAAAGGGAAGCTGTCAGGCTGAAGATATGTGTCTTCATTTCTTTTTCTAAATCAATAGCTGAGTTTGACCGATGCTTTGGTTGTAATTTACTTTCAGAAAACTGAGCCAACATCTCGTAAGAATGCTCAAAGGTAAGATTTTTGCTATGAAAATCCCATCTTTTCTTTGATGCTCCACCTTGCACCTTCATCTGCTTCTTGAATTTATAATTTATAATTGTTGGGAGTTTTTGATATTGGGATTCTATTTTTTCATGTCTTGTTGGATCCAATTGATGGACATCAACAGGATCATCTGTTCATTCATTGTACTTCACAACTCTTCTTTCGTTGTTCAGGTTATTAGAACCCATGTCTTCAATTGAATGATAAGCAATTCAAACATTTGTTATTGAAGCTCGGTTTATCTAGTAATAGAACATTTCCTACTTATATAGATCACAAAATACCCATTAAACTCCTAAATAAAAATGAAAAATAAACAAATAAGGAATCCTAATCTGACAGTGATTTAGAAATATTTACATCCACATGGTTCTCACCCACTTTTCAGGCTTCCTTACATATCTCAGGGTTAGGTTACTGTGTTCTGGCCCATTTTTCTCAAACATGTCATCCTGTTCTTCCTTAAATCTTCTTGTTTTCTCATTTGTATTTCTGTGTATGACGATGATGCTGACTATATATATAATTTCTGCTTAAGTTATAGAATATCAGTCTGAAAAGTGTTGTTACTACTATGATGTTCAGGTCTACTAGATAATGTACTGAGCGATTACTTATGGGCACAAGCTGTTCTCCTAACAACACCCACAGCAACAACGGCAGGGCTCACGATTCAGGTTCCCATGGCTGCTGTTGTGGACACCTCATCTCATGGATTACATTGGAGGTGCTGCCATCATGGTTGGGTTTGTGGGCATCAACATCTCTCCTGTAGTTTGTTGTTCAAGTGAAAATGAAGAAACTGAAAATGTTGTTATAGTTGCTTCCCAAGATCAACCTGCTTAACAGGTAGTGTGAGACGTGGCCTGTATTTCCGTGAGGTTGCTGAACTTTGCAAGAAAAATTTGGTGATGTTTGGATGGACATTTTCTTGGCCAATTGTTCTATTTATATAAAAGTTAAGTTGTGTATTAAGGTGTATGTTGTATTTTGTATTGAAGGAATGTAGGTTGCGACTTGAATACAATTTCTTATCCTGATTTTGTTGGTTCTTGTTTTGGCACATTTATATTTTGAGCTTCCTTTCTCCGCATCTGTCACACTTCATACTTGGCATCAATAGGGCTTCTAAATTCCTTGTTTCCATATTGTGGTTGTTTACAGATAAACTATGTTTTTATCAGTTTGATCTTGATGTTTCTAATAATGAAATTTCAGATCCTTAAAAAATAGGCCATAAAAGTGAAAAAAATGTCCCAAAAAAGGGGGAAAAAAGAAATATTTATTTAAAAAAAATGGATGGTATCTCGCTTCTATGGAAACTGTCACAACTGATGACTACTTGTGCCACTTTTGGTCAAAAAACAACATATTGATCACTGCTTTTGAAAAGCGAGACAACAAAGTTATCTTTCTTGTGACGCTTTTAAGTTATTTCAGTGTCACTTTTGGGTTAAAAGTGACACAAGTAACCATTTTTTTGTGTCACTTTGATAACAGAAACTGACACAACAAATGTATTTCTTGAGACGCTTTTACGAACTTTTAGTGACGCCGGCAGATAAGACGCTTGCATAGTAATCAGAAAAGCGACACAAACCACTGTTTAAGACACTTTAAAAGTGACTCATTAAGACATTTTTTTTGTAGTGGCCGCATTGCAGTTAGGGCGGACCTACATAATTGGAACTAGAGCAGTCTCCCGTCAGATGTGTGTCCGCTTCCAACACTCATATAAATGTTATGGGACTGCTTTCAAAACACACATAAAAGTTCTGAGGGGCGCATGCTCATTCATTAAATCTAAGATAAGCATGATAACTTAATTACGTCATACATTAAATCTAATTTCATCCTAATCGAGTCTAATCAATAGCAATTTAAGACGTCGATTGGCAAGCTCAGTGTTTTGTGTCTATTTAACTTAAGACTATTTCAAATAAATAGTTTAATGTTTTAGAAATTTTCATTGTAAAAATAGAAATCTGAATCAATTAGCTTTAAGAACTTTTATTATTATTATTTTTTCGAAATAGTCATGAATGTTTATAGCACCAAACACTTTTGGCATCTTTTTATACAAATACATCCATGGAACTTTCAAAATATAATAACTTTGCATGTGTTACTTTTATTTTATGCAAAATTTCCACGTACTAATTTACTATATTACAACTTCACCTATATTACTTTCAAAATATAACAAGTTTGCCTTATCAATTTAAATCAGAAATGCCTAATAGACTAAATGTAGAATGCCTGCTTTTTCTTTTTCTTTTTCTTTTTTTTTTTCTTTTTTTTTTTTGTGGGAGTAGAATGTCTAATTGAATTAGCTCTATTTCAAATAAAGACTTATACCTTTGTCAGCCTTTCGGCTAAGATCAAATACATAAGACTTTCCAAACATGCACTAATACTTGAACAAATCATTTTTATGCTAACACCTCTAAACATTTTAGTGTATAATGTTCTTGATTAAAACCTAACCGAACTTATACCAACTTAGTTTGGGTTGAGAAAAATATCACCTTGCAAAAGCCAGATGCTCGGAAGATGAAACAAAAGTCACATTTAAGTTTAAATCCCCTGTGGATCCTTTAAAAAATATGCAGGTACATTATTTATAGGAGAGCTTATGGTAATGCCAAATCAAGAAAATTGGCTTCTTCCCTCTTAATTTATGCACGTTTGTTTTTATTGACCAAGGTGGCTAGGCTCTTGAGAAATTCAATTGATGCAGGAGTAACTATAACATACGTAGGAGAGAAGACTGTCTGCACACGGAAAATAGATGACAATGATCGAACTCTAAGTAGTTGGATGAAAATAAAACTTCCTACCATTGACCTACCCCTTCATTATCGAGAAGTCTTGTGATAAATTTTGTACTTCAGCCTAAGAGAATGGTTGATTTCTTTCTGGCGAAACGGGCTCGTATGCCGATAGTTCCACCTTTGGTCAAAAACCCTCTGATAATAAATCCCCCCTAATCGAATCTATTTAGATTAAAGGACTTGCTACAGAAGAGTCAATTGTAGAGAAAACATTCAAAAACTCTCAAATCTTATTAATGAGATATAGTAGCATACAACAATATTACATGCTATAGTCTCATTATTTCTTGTATACAAAACAGCCACTGAAATACACCCAATTTCCATGAGCTCTAAGAACTCAAGCAAGTATAACTCACATGATTTTATTTTATTTATTTTTTCGAAAAGATCCACACGTCTATTTGTTGAATTCCATAACCCAAGGGTTGTAAGCACAAAACAGGACTTTAAAACCATTGAACCCAGCTACCTTGGCCAAAGCCTCAAACTCCTTTTCAGATCTCTCTTTCCCTCCTGGGTGATTAGCCAACATTATATTGTCCGACTCGAAGACGACATGAGATGCAACATGGTTCTCAGGAAGCACAGGTAAAATCGATTCCACGATGATCACCTTTCCATTAGCCGGCAATGCTTTGTAGCAGTTCTTAAGTAATTTCGCGCTAAGTTCATCGCCCCAGTCATGAAGGATCCCCTGCAAGTTTTATATAGCCATAGTTCCCAAATTCATATCATATGCCTGGTAAACTTACAATGAACTATTAACATAGAAAACTTCAAATAGGGTCCACATATGACCTGGGAATGAATCCGAGCAGTTATAGTGGAAGGTACCTCAAGCATATTATTTATTAATAAAAGAAAATACTCAAGGATACTCGACGGAGTAAATTCATAGACTCAGATTGTCCTCGACTTGGATAGAAAAAAACTGATGACCATGAGCAGTGGCAGAAATAGGATTTTTCATTTGAACGGGGCAGACGTGGCCATAATCTTACTTTCTTTATCACTTCGCTAATTGAGGGGGTGACGGATTATTTCTAATGGGGCATGGGCCATTTGGGAATATTATAGATTGGACTTAAAAAAGACACCTGACGCCTTTTTTGCAGTCCCCGCCCCAAGGCCAAAAGCCCATGAAAAAATAGGAAAAGATCCAACAATTGTAAAAATTTTAATGTCCCTTTTTTCTTTTTCCCCTCAATGATGCCAATAGATTAGATTTTTGCATTGAATTCACTAAGACCTGTGGATTGAAAGAAGCAAATAAAGATGATTAGTGATTTGGTCACCACCAAGCTTTTTTGTTCCCTTTTGTTTTTTATTTTCTTTATTAAATAGATGGAAGGTATTGTCAGTTGTTGTGTTGTTTGTAGAGAGATTGGAGAGCCACATGTTTTATTGACCAAGAAGGCGGGTCTTCCTAAATTAGATTTAGATATATAGGATAATGACACCTCCGACACCTACACCATTCTTTAAACTCAAAACAGGGCTTGACCTTACTTTGCATGAAGAAAAAACAAAATGGCTTAAACCTTCTCTCTCCATACGTTCCCAGGGCACGGCTAGGTTTAGATAGCCAAACAAGCAAGCAACCCTGAGTGGGCTAGCCCTTGGAGGTCAACCCAACGTGGCATTCTTTATATACTTAATTATGTTAGATCTAACAAATCTGAGTTTTAATTTCAACACTCCCCATGTTAGGTAGCCTCTGTTAACTAGTTTTATTTTAATAGGGTCAAGTCAAGGTTTATATAGAGATTTTGATGGTTTAATTGTCCTTAGACTTGACATTTGCTATAAATTTTAAATATTTATTGTAGAGCTGTTACAGCTCCCTTATACCCCCTTAAACGGTTTAAATTTAAATATTTTCTATACAACAGTATGTGGGATGTGTTCTTAGGTTCATGCAGTATTGAATTGTTTTTCTCTTTTTGTAAAGAAAATAAAAAGATGATGGACAACTGTGTAGAAAATACTTAAACTTCAATTGTTTTCGTCGAAATCCCCCAGATAAAGCATATCTTTTTGGCTGAACAAGGCATATGGAAGAGTCACGGTTGAGATATTCCTCACCATTTAATGTAAAATCACAAACAAAGTCACTCACCTTCATGAAAATGGCATCTCCACTTGGAACACTAACAAACATATCTCCTCCAACGTGCTCCACCCCTACCACAAGAAAACCCATTTCTTTGTTCACACTCAATAATTAAAATAAAATAAAGATAAAGCAAGATATCCTGTGAACACAATGAAACGGTATAAGGTGGCATACCAGGATAATTGGATGCGTCAGAAACAACGTGAGGCAAATCGAAATTGATGGCCTTAATATGTGGATACTTGGAGATGATCATGTTGAGGACAGTCCCAGTTCCACCTCCCACATCAACCACAGTTTTCAGTCCCTCAAAGCCCTTGTACATCTCCAAAATCTTTTTCATGATAATGGTGGAATAAGCCGCCATGCCCCTGTGGAATACCTTGTTGAATTGTGGGTCCGTGCCATGGTACTCAAAGGCTGTCATGCCATAGGCCCTGTTGAATGGAATGCCCCCTTCTAGAACTGCATCTTTCAAATGATACCTAACACGAAATCACAACTTAATTATAAATGGGTTTTCTAATTATGTAGACAGATAGACACACACAGATGATATATTTTAAAAAAAAAAGAAAAGAATTCCAGATCCCTGAAGCTTTTAACGTTTATTAGAGAAATCTTGAGTTAAATAGGACTGGAGCTCCACAGTCGGACCCATCTATTGAAATCCATATTGTTCAAAATAGACGGCTCCAATTATATGGGTTGTCCTCAAGTTTGTTCCACAGATTCACTTAACATTTGAGCATATATAATATACCCCATACAGTTCGGATTTCAACATATGGGCTCCACCGTGGAGTTCCATCCCCTTAACTCAGTTTTTCTCTAGGTGATCAGGACTCAAAACAAGATAAGATAAGCTGCAGGGACCACTTGAGCAAACTCAAACACACCACCAACAGTCAGTCATGAAATATCAAAGTTCGGTATCAGGAAAAGTGGCCCAGAGAAGAGGAAGTGGGAACTGAGGTCTTCCCAACCAATGATGTTATGGTATCATGAAGTGGGGCACATCAAAGGGAAGGTTGTAGCGGGGTAAAGCACACCAGCTTTCCATGAAGACCTTGTCTTGATGCAAGTGCCCCAAGGGGGCAATAGACACGCCATCTTGGTGCTTGACCAGGAACTTGCAAACAGGGGCCAGACCATATAGCCTCTCCACACTGCCATCATCGTGGGTCTTAAGAGAGCAAGTGAGGATGGAGTGGCTGGCCAGGAGTCGAAGGATCCGGTCGAGCATAGTGGGTGCATCTGGGTTCTTTGTGGGGAGCTGTGATGCAATCTCCCAAGGCGAGAGGCACCCACCAGCCCCTGATTTGGCTATGATCTCGAGCACATCCAGCTCTATGGCCGCTTTCAGGACCATGGGAAGGACAGAGGCGCTAGCCAATTGCACGGCAAACATGTACTCCTCATCCTCACTGGTCGTGCTGGTCTGGCCGTGGATCGAGCTCATGTTCGTGTGGCTGGTGTGGTAAGAAGAAAAATTAGAAGAGATTGGTTGAAGATGGAGATGGAGATCCCTGCCGTGGGGGCATTGTGAGGAGGGATTTATACGGATCTAGGCTCACCTACCTCATCAAATGGGCCCACCATTGGAAGAAAGTGGGTGCGGGATCCACTTTTCTAGGAAACGGATCCCCTGTTTGGAATGGGGTGCCATATTGGGGAGAGGAGAGATGTCACATCTCATCTTTTAATCTCCTAAGAAAAAAAAAGTCATCTTCTCATGTGGCAACCTTTGATTGGCTCAAATAGGATTAGAGAGTTTGATCCAAACAGGAGATCCGGATCCACCTTTGTATGATGTGGGTGTGGAGACCATTCCAATTTGGAGGAGTCCAATGAGTGCGTTCCATACTTGGTCTTTCACTTCTGGTGGCTGGAGGCTCGTCTTCTTCGAACCTTATATGTAGATATATCAAGTCATATGGAGAAAATATATCGTCGCCGTTTCTTCACCCGAGGTGTTTGATTGGACGGCTGGGATGATACGATCGGTGCAATTTATTGTATTTCTCCTTATTAAGAAAACTTATTTGGGATCCTGTTTATGAATGGAAATGATCCACATTGAGAAAGCCCTACAATCTACCACCTTAAGCAAACTTATTGGAGATCCTTATTAGTTTCATATTTTCAGTAAGATCAAATGCACGCATAGAGAACGGCCATTACTCGAGTGGTAAGGAGTAGCAGTTATTTCTTACTTATTTATTTAAGGTTTAACCCCATGTACGCCACCTCTTTTTGCTGGTGCAATCTCCATTTTACTTGTGTGAGCCTCTTTTTCATTTTAGTCCCTAGTCTTTTCATGTGTGTGAAGACTCTCTTTTGTCCTAACACTCTTGGGTGGGGGTTCAAAAAAAAAAAACAAATGCCAGCATCATAATACCTTAATCTTGCACCAGCGGCCGAGCTAGGAAATTTTCCGGGGTCCACTATGTTATACAGTAAAAATTCTTTGACTAGAAAGATTAAAGGTAGAAAAAATAAATTAAAAAAATAATTTTACCATAAATGGGTGTTTTGAAATTTCGGGGGGCTTCGGTCCTGTCTTGCACAAGTGGCGGTGGATGTTTAAGACCGAAGACCTGAGTGGTTAGAGATCCAAATCAAGTTATCTGTCTATTTCTTGTACCCTATTTCTTCAAGTGTGACTAATTGTCAGAGACAACGTAGCGTTGGGTTGGGTTGTGTCCAGGGCAGTCCATATCCTCCTTTTTTGGGGTCAAATCATGAAAGTTACCAGAAGGATGTGAACGGATCAGGTACAGGTTGGGACTAAGATGCTTGGATGAGTGGGGGCTTTTAATGGCAAGATGGTAATTGGGCCAGGGTAGCCTAGTCAGTTTACTAGGACTAATATCCAGCTAATTGGCTAAAAAACAGTACTGGGTCTCACCTTTTCTTTAAGTTATTGGTCAATTATGCTCTACATTTAAGGCTGGGCTTGCTCTTTTAGATAAGCCTCTACAAAGAAGCACTTAGCCCACAACTTTTGGCCAAAATCACTGATATTCATTGCAAGGGCATGCTTGTTTGCATAAAATGTATAGGAATTCATACTGTAAGTAGTTAAAATTGAAGATTCAAGGTGAATGCATGACCATCAAATAACCTCCCATTTTGATGATGATAGAATCAAAGGAAGATGAGAAACGAACATTTGACTATCACCCTAGTAATTCAAATCTAAAGAACATCAAGGTCCCGTCTATACTGCTATGAGTGAAGAAGTGGTTCCTTCTAATTTCTCCATTTATTGGGGATTTTAGCATATACTTTTATCCACATCTAAACAGTCTAAATACCAGGCATATCCATTCCAAATAATAGGCCAGCTTGTGTCAGCCCATTCACAATCCAATATTTCAGTTCCCCAAGTTGAAAATTCAACTCTCTAACATCTAAATTCGTGGCCTTCAAATTCAAGCACCAACGGACTTTTACTTAAAACGAGTAAAGTCACTGTTAATTTATATTCAACATCCAAAAGTCCAATGATCTGACCATTGACTGCAACTGTGCCTGTATTGGCATTGAGTCGCATGCATGGTTGGTGGCATGGGGATGATCTAGATAGACGGCCGCATTGCAGTTAGGGCAGACCTACATAGATGGTACTAGGGCAGTCGCCCGTCAAATGTGTGTCCGCTTCCAACACTCATATAAATGTTATGGGATTGCTTTCAAAACACGCGTAAAAGTTCTGAGGGGCGCAGGCTCATTCATTAAATCTAAGATATGCATGATAACTTAATTACGTTATACATTAAATCTAATTTCATCCTAATCAAGTCTAATCAATAGCAATTTAAGACGTCGATTGGCAAGCTCAGTGTTTTGTGTCTATTTAACTTAAGACTATTTCAAATAAATAGTTTAATGTTTTAGAAATTTTCATTGTAAAAATAGAAATCTGAATCAATTAGCTTTAAGAACTTTTATTATTATTTTTTTTTCGAAATAGTCATGAATGTTTATAGCACCAAACACTTTTGGCATCTTTTTATACAAATACATCCATGGAACTTTCAAAATATAATAAGTTTGCATGTGTTACTTTTATTTTATGCAAAATTTCCACGTACTAATTTACTATATTACAACTTCACCTATATTACTTTCAAAATATAACAAGTTTGCCTTCTCAAATTAAATCAGAAATGCCTAATAGACTAAATGTAGAATGCCTGCTTTTTCTTCTTCTTTTTTTTCCTTTTTCTTTCTTTTCTTCTTCTTTTTTTTTTTTGTGGGAGTAGAATGTCTAATTGAATTAGCTCTATTTCAAATAAAGACTTATACCTTTGTCAGCCTTTCGGCTAAGATCAAATACATAAGACTTTCCAAACATGCACTAATACTTGAACAAATCATTTTTATGCTAACACCTCTAACCATTTTAGTGTATAATGTTCTTGATTAAAACCTAACCGAACTTATACCAACTTAGCTTGGGTTGAGAAAAATATCACCTTGCAAAAGCCAGATGCTCGGAAGATGAAACAAAAGTCACATTTAAGTTTAAATCCCCTGTGGATCCTTTAAAAAATATGCACGTACATTATTTATAGGTGAGCTTATGGTAATGCCAAATCAAGAAAATTGGCTTCTTCCCTCTTAATTTATGCACGTTTGTTTTTATTGACCAAGGTGGCTAGGCTCTTGAGAAATTCAATTGATGCAGGAGTAACTATAACATACGTAGGAGAGAAGACTGTCTGCACACGGAAAATAGATGACAATGATCGAACTCTAGGTAGTTGGATGAAAATAGAACTTCCTACCAATGACCTACCCCTTCATTATCGAGAAGTCTTGTGATAAATTCTGTACTTCAGCCTAAGAGAATGGTTGATTTCTTTCTGGCGAAATGGGCCCATATGCCGATAGTTCCACCTTTGGTCAAAAACCCTCTGATAATAAATCCCCCCTAATCGAATCTATTTAGATTAAAGGACTTGCTACAGAAGAGTCAATTGTAGAGAAAACATTCAAAAACTCTCAAATCTTATTAATGAGATATAGTAGCATACAACAATATTACATGCTATAGTCTCATTATTTCTTGTATACAAAACAGCCACTGAAATACACCCAATTTCCATGAGCTCTAAGAACTCAAGCAAGTATAACTCACATGATTTTATTTTATCTATTTTTTCGAAAAGATCCACACGTCTATTTGTTGAATTCCATAACCCAAGGGTTGTAAGCACAAAACAGGACTTTAAAACCATTGAACCCAGCTACCTTGGCCAAAGCCTCAAACTCCTTTTCAGATCTCTCTTTCCCTCCTGGGTGATTAGCCAACATTATATTGTCCGACTCGAAGACGACATGAGATGCAACATGGTTCTCAGGAAGCACAGGTAAAATCGATTCCACGATGATCACCTTTCCATTAGCCGGCAATGCTTTGTAGCAGTTCTTAAGTAATTTCGCGCTAAGTTCATCGCCCCAGTCATGAAGGATCCCCTGCAAGTTTTATACAGCCATAGTTCCCAAATTCATATCATATGGCTGGTAAACTTACAATGAACTAGTAACATAGAAAACTTCAAATAGGGTCCACATATGACCTGGGAATGAATCCGAGCAGTTATAGTGGAAGGTACCTCAAGCATATTATTTATTAATAAAAGAAAATACTCAAGGATACTCGACGGAGTAAATTCATAGACTCGGATTGTCCTCGACTTGGATAGAAAAAAACTGATGACCCTCAGCAGTGGCAGAAATAGGATTTTTCATTTGAACGGGGCAGACGTGGCCACAATCTTACTTTCTTTATCACTTTGCTAATTGAGGAGGTGATGGATTATTTCTAATGGGGCATGGGCCATTTGGGAATATTATAGATTGGACTTAAAAAAGACACCTGATGCCTTTTTTGCAGTCCCCGCCCCAAGGCCAAAAGCCCATGAAAAAATAGGAAAAGATCCAACAATTGTAATAATTTTAATGTCCCTTTTTTCTTTTTCCCCTCAATGATGCCAATAGATTAGATTTTTGCATTGAATTCACTAAGACCTGTGGATTGAAAGAAGCAAATAAAGATGATTAGTGATTTGGTCACCACCAAGCTTTTTTGTTCCCTTTTGTTTTTTATTTTCTTTATTAAATAGATGGAAGGTATTGTCAGTTGTTGTGTTGTTTGTAGAGAGATTGGAGAGCCACATGTTTTATTGACCAAGAAGGCGGGTCTTCCTAAATTAGATTTAGATATATAGGATAATGACACCTCCGACACCTACACCATTCTTTAAACTCAAAACAGGGCTTGACCTTACTTTGCATGAAGAAAAAACAAAATGGCTTAAACCTTCTCTCTCCATACGTTCCCAGGGCACGGCTAGGTTTAGATAGCCAAACAAGCAAGCAACCCTGAGTGGGCTAGCCCTTGGAGGTCAACCCAACGTGGCATTCTTTATATACTTAATTATGTTAGATCTAACAAATCTGAGTTTTAATTTCAACACTCCCCATGTTAGGTAGCCTCTGTTAACTAGTTTTATTTTAATAGGGTCAAGTCAAGGTTTATATAGGGATTTTGATGGTTTAATTGTCCTTAGACTTGACATTTGCTATAAATTTTAAATATTTATTGTAGAGCTGTTACAGCTCCCTTATACCTCCTTAAACGGTTTAAATTTAAATATTTTCTATACAACAGTATGTGGGATGTGTTCTTAGGTTCATGCAGTATTGAATTGTTTTTCTCTTTTCGTAAAGAAACAAAATAAGATGATGGACAGCAGTGTAGAAAATACTTAAACTTCAATTGTTTTCGTCGAAATCCCGTACATAAAGCATATCTTTTTGGCTGAACAAGGCATATGGAAGAGTCACTGTTGAGATATTCCTCACCATTTAATGTAAAATCACAAACAAAGTCACTCACCTTCATGAAAATGGCATCTCCACTTGGAACACTAACAAACATATCTCCTCCAACGTGCTCCACCCCTACCACAAGAAAACCCATTTCTTTGTTCACACTCAATAATTAAAATAAAATAAAGATAAAGCAAGATATCCTGTGAACACAATGAAACGGTATAAGGTGGCATACCAGGATAATTGGATGCGTCAGAAACAACGTGAGGCAAATCGAAATTGATGGCCTTAATATGTGGATACTTGGAGATGATCATGTTGAGGACAGTCCCAGTTCCACCTCCCACATCAACCACAGTTTTCAGTCCCTCAAAGCCCTTGTACATCTCCAAAATCTTTTTCATGATAATGGTGGAATAAGCCGCCATGCCCCTGTGGAATACCTTGTTGAATTGTGGGTCCGTGCCATGGTACTCAAAGGCTGTCATGCCATAGGCCCTGTTGAATGGAATGCCCCCTTCTAGAACTGCATCTTTCAAATGATACCTAACACGAAATCACAACTTAATTATAAATGGGTTTTCTAATTATGAAGACAGATAGACACACACAGATGATATATATTTAAAAAAAAAAAAAAAAGAAATCCAGATCCCTGAAGCTTTTAACGTTTATTAGAGAAATCTTGAGTTAAATAGGACTGGAGCTCCACAGTCGGACCCATCTATTGAAATCCATATTGTTCAAAATAGACGGCTCCAATTATATGGGTTGTCCTCAAGTTTGTTCCACAGATTCACTTAACATTTGAGCATATATAATATACCCCATACAGTTCGGATTTCAACATATGGGCTCCACCGTGGAGTTCCATCCCCTTAACTCAGTTTTTCTCTAGGTGATCAGGACTCAAAACAAGATAAGATAAGCTGCAGGGACCACTTGAGCAAACTCAAACACACCACCAACAGTCAGTCATGAAATATCAAAGTTCGGTATCAGGAAAAGTGGCCCAGAGAAGAGGAAGTGGGAACAGAGGTCTTCCCAACCAATGACGTTATGGTATCATGAAGTGGGGCACATCAAAGGGAAGGTTGTAGCGGGGTAAAAGCACACCAGCTTTCCATGAAGACCTTGTCTTGAATCAAGAGCCCCAAGGGGGCAATAGACACGCCATCTTGGTGCTTGACCAGGAACTTGCAAACAGGGGCCAGACCATATAGCCTCTCCACACTGCCATCATCGTGGGTCTTAAGAGAGCAAGTGAGGATGGAGTGGCTGGCCAGGAGTCGTAGGATCCGGTCGAGCATAGTGGGTGCATCTGGGTTCTTTGTGGGGAGCTGTGATGCAATCTCCCAAGGCGAGAGGCACCCACCAGCCCCTGATTTGGCTATGATCTCGAGGACATCCAGCTCTATGGCCGCTTTCAGGACCATGGGAAGGACAGAGGCGCCTGCCAATTGCATGGCAAACAGGCACTCCTCATCCTCACTGGTCGTGCTGGTCTGGCCGTGGATCGAGCTCATGTTCGTGTGGCTGGTGTGGTAAGAAGAAAAATTAGAAGAGATTGGTTGAAGATGGAGATGGAGATCCCTGCAGTGGGGGCATCGTGAGGAGGGATTTATACAGATCTAGGCTCACCTACCTCATCAAATGGGCCCACCATTGGAAGAAAGTGGGTGCGGGATCCACTTTTCTAGAAAACGGATCCCTGTTTGGAACAAGGCGTGCCATATGGGGGAGAGGAGAGATGTCACATCTCAACTTTTAATAAAATCCCATCTCCTAAGAAAAAAAAAATCCTCTTCCCATGTGGCAATCCTTGATTGGTTCAAATAAGATTAGAGAGTTTGATCCAAACAGAAGATCCGCATCCACTTTTGTATGATGTGGGTGTGGGGACCACTCCAATTTGGAGGAGTCCAATGAGTGCGTTCCATACTTGGCCTTTCACTTCTGGTGGCTGGAGGCTCGTCTTCTTCGAATCTTATACGTAGATATATCAAGTCATATGGAAAAAACATATTGTCGCGGTTTCTTCTCCTGAGGCGTTTGATTGGACGGCTGCGATGATACGATCGGTGCAATTTGTTGTATTTCTCCTTATTAAGAAAACTGATTTGGGATCCTGTTTATGAAGGAAAAGGATCCACATTGAAAAAGCCCTACAATCTACCACCTTAAGCAACCTTATTGGGAATCCTTATTATATACATATTTTCAGTAAGATCAAATGCACGCATGGATTTCGGCCATTACTTGAGTGGTAAGGAGTAGGAGTTATTTCTTACTTATTTGTTTAAGGTTTAATCCCATGTACGTCATTTCACTTGTGTAGGCTTCTTTTCCATTTTAGTCACCAGTCTTTTTATGGGTGTGAAGACTCTCTTGCGTCCTAACTCTCTTGGGTGGGGGTAAAAAAAAAAAACAAATGCCAGCATCACAATTCCATCATCTTGCAACAGCGGCCGAGCTAGGAAATTTGCCGGGGTCCACTATGTTATACTGTAAAAATTGTTTGACCAGAAAGATTCAATGTAGAAAAAATAAATAAAAAAATTTATTTTACCATAAATGTTTTGAAATTTCTGGGGGGCTTCTGTCCCTGTCTTGCACAAGTGGCGGCTTAAGACCGAGCACCTGAGTGGTTAGAGATCCAAATCAAGTTATCTGTCTATTTCTTGTACCCTATTTCTTCAAGTGTGACTAATTGTCAGAGACAACGTAGGGTTGGGTTGGGTTGGGTTGTGTCCAGGGCAGTCCATATCATCTTTTTTGGGATCAAATCATGACAGTCACCAGTAGAGTGTGAACGGATCAGGTACAGGTTTGGTCTAAGATGCTTGGATGAGTGGGGGCTTTTAATGGCAAGATGGTAATTGGGCGAGGGTAGCCTAGTCAGTTTACTATGACTAATATCCAGCTAATTGGCTAAAAAACAGTACTGGGTCTCACCTTTTCTTTAAGTAGGTCAATTATGCTCTACATTTAAGGCTGAGCTTGCTCTTTTAGATAAGCCTCTACAAAGAAGCACTTAGCCCACAACTTTTGGCCAAAATCACTGATATTCACTGCAAGGACATGCTCCTTTGCATAAAATGTGTAGGAACTCATACAGTAAGTAGTTAAAAATTGAAGATTCAAGGTGAATGCATGACCATCAAATAACTTCTCATTTTGATGACGATAGAATCAAAGGAAGAAGATGAGAAACTAACATGCGACTATCACCCTAGTAATTTAAATTTTAAGAACATCAAGGTCCCATCTATATTGCAATGAGTGAAGAAGTGATAATTTTCTACAAGGAGATTCTTAGCCCTTGGTTCCTTCTAATTTCTCCATTTATTGGGGATTTTAGCATATACTTTTATCCACATCTAAACAGTCTAACTACCAGGCTTATCCATTTCAAATAATAGGCCAGCTTGTGTCAGCCCATTCACAACCCAATATTTCAGTTCCCCAAGTTGACAATTAAACTCTCTAACATCTAAATTCGGGGCCTTCAAGTTCAAGCACCAACAGACTTTTACTTAAAACGAGTAAAGTCACTGTTTATATTCAATATCCGAAAGTCCAATGATCTGACCATTGACTGCAACTGTGCCTGTATTGGCATTGAGTCGCATGCATGGTTGGTGGCATGGGGATGATCCAGATAGACGGCCGCATTGCAGTTAGGGCGGACCTACATAGATGGTACTAGGGCAGTCGCCCGTCAGATGTGTGTCCGCTTCCAAAACTCATATGGATGTTATGGGATTGCTTTCAAAACACGCATAAAAGTTCTGAGGGGCGCAGGCTCATTCACTAAATCTAAGATAAGCATGATAACTTAATTACGTCATACATTAAATCTAATTTCATCCTAATCAAGTCTAATCAATAGCAATTTAAGACGTCGATTGGCAAGCTCAGTGTTTTGTGTCTATTTAACTTAAGACTATTTCAAATAAATAGTTTAATGTTTTAGAAATTTTCATTGTAAAAATAGAAATCTGAATCAATTAGCTTTAAGAACTTTTATTATTTTTTTTTTTCGAAATAGTCATGAATGTTTATAGCACCAAACACTTTTGGCATCTTTTTATACAAATACATCCATGGAACTTTCAAAATATAATAAGTTTGCATGTGTTACTTTTATTTTATGCAAAATTTTCACGTACTAATTTACTATATTACAACTTCACCTATATTACTTTCAAAATATAACAAGTTTGCCTTCTCAAATTAAATTAGAAATGCCTAATAGACTAAATGTAGAATGCCTGCTTTTTCTTCTTCTTTTTTTTCCTTTTTCTTTTTTTTCTTCTTTTTTTTTTTTTGTGGGAGTAGAATGTCTAATTGAATTAGCTCTATTTCAAATAAAGACTTATACCTTTGTGATCAGCCTTTCGGCTAAGATCAAATACATAAGACTTTCCAAACATGCACTAATACTTGAACAAATCATTTTTATGCTAACACCTCTAACCATTTTAGTGTATAATGTTCTTGATTAAAACCTAACCGAACTTATACCAACTTAGCTTGGGTTGAGAAAAATATCACCTTGCAAAAGCCAGATGCTCGGAAGATGAAACAAAAGTCACATTTAAGTTTAAATCCCCTGTGGATCCTTTAAAAAATATGCACGTACATTATTTATAGGTGAGCTTATGGTAATGCCAAATCAAGAAAATTGGCTTCTTCCCTCTTAATTTATGCACGTTTGTTTTTATTGACCAAGGTGGCTAGGCTCTTGAGAAATTCAATTGATGCGGGAGTAACTATAACATACGTAGGAGAGAAGACTGTCTGCACACGGAAAATAGATGACAATGATCGAACTCTAGGTAGTTGGATGAAAATAGAACTTCCTACCAATGACCTACCCCTTCATTATCGAGAAGTCTTGTGATAAATTCTGTACTTCAGCCTAAGAGAATGGTTGATTTCTTTCTGGCGAAACGGGCCCATATGCCGATAGTTCCACCTTTGGTCAAAAACCCTCTGATAATAAATCCCCCCTAATCGAATCTATTTAGATTAAAGGACTTGCTACAGAAGAGTCAATTGTAGAGAAAACATTCAAAAACTCTCAAATCTTATTAATGAGATATAGTAGCATACAACAATATTACATGCTATAGTCTCATTATTTCTTGTATACAAAACAGCCACTGAAATACACCCAATTTCCATGAGCTCTAAGAACTCAAGCAAGTATAACTCACATGATTTTATTTTATCTATTTTTTCGAAAAGATCCACACGTCTATTTGTTGAATTCCATAACCCAAGGGTTGTAAGCACAAAACAGGACTTTAAAACCATTGAACCCAGCTACCTTGGCCAAAGCCTCAAACTCCTTTTCAGATCTCTCTTTCCCTCCTGGGTGATTAGCCAACATTATATTGTCCGACTCGAAGACGACATGAGATGCAACATGGTTCTCAGGAAGCACAAGTAAAATCGATTCCACGATGATCACCTTTCCATTAGCCGGCAATGCTTTGTAGCAGTCACTACTAGAAAAAAGGGTTTTTATATCGGCTAAAAACCGATATAAAAGACCTATTATATCGGTTTTTATATTGAGCACTAAATGCCTCATTACTCAGAGGTTGGCTATCACAGATCATTTGTCTCCGCTCAATAAACAAAGACGTTGTATGCTTTGTATTGTTCCACCACTTCCTTTGCTGCACGGCAGTGCAAGGTAGGTGGATGACCAATGCCCACTTTTCCACATTCAAAGCTTTATAAATTAACCAAAGGGTCTAGCCATAATTATCAAAGACTATCCAGGCCTCCTTGCAAATTTTATGATATTAATAAAAAAAAAACTAAAAATTCATATATACCCAAAACCAAACCTTAGTGTATTTCAAAGGAAATCAGTCCTAAGTGCCTAATTTAGATTCATTAGAAACTGGTAGGGCATTGTCATTAAGGAAATAAAGAATTAATCAGTTAGCAAATGAAAAGTTAGAACATCAAGTTCTCAACTTTGATAATTAGAACTGCTAGTTCTTTCAAGACTTCAGGCTTGATTTAGAGCTTCAAGTTCATAATACATGAAATTAGAACTGCATGTTCTGTCAAATCTTCAGGTTTGAAGTAGAACTTCTGGTTCTAACAATTGATTAGAACTTCTGGTTCTGTCAAATCTCCATGTTTGATTTCATGGCCTTATAATTTATTTGGATTTTTGAATTAAAAAAAACTTCAGATTTTGATTTATGGATATGAATCTACAGGTTTATATTAGTATTCCAACTTCTAGGACTGTTAGTCCATAGATAGGTGAACTTTAGGTTCAGATTTAGAACTTCTGGTTCTATTTTGTGATCCGTTTATAATATTTATAAATTTAAATTAAAAGAGAAAAAAATCGTGCAAGACGATGAACAGTAACCAAACACTATAATTGCAGTAAATAAGTATCACAAACTAAATTCATGCATTCTAATAGATTGGATTTAAACTATGGTTTGGATACTCCTTACCATGATCGTAGTCTAGAAAAAAAAAAATTATGACCATTGAAATGCTGATCTTTTGTGTCCATTAGATAATGCTCGTCGCTATGAATCCGTAGAACTAAGACGTTCGTTGATTGAAGGTTGGGTGAAGAAGTTATGGCGAAGCAGGAAGACAAGCAAACCGAAGCTTCTCTTTGTCAAAAGTCTGTTGCCCATACGCACGCAAACCGAAGTTATGGTTTTCTTTGGTTTTAAAAAACGCGTGCAAACTGAAGTTAGGGTTTTCTTTGGTTTTCAAAACGCTTCTCGTTGTCAAAGCTTTTGATTTCCTTTGGTTTTTTTTTTCTTTTCAAAACTCATGCAAACTGAAGACAAAAGACTTTTTTTTTTTTTTTTAAATGAGTAGGCTTTCCTGCTTGACTTTACCATCCAAATATACGTAAAGACTTGACAAGGTTCAAAGAAAGCTTGGGCCATTGGGTTCAAACGCATGCAGACCGAGGCAAGCAAAAGAATTGACAATGTTTTTTTTTTTTTTTTTTTCTTTTCAAAAACGTACATGGACTCATGTGCAAACCTGTTCTAAAAAAAAAGAACGCACGTGGACTCCTTGTGGCTTTCTTTTCTTTTTTCTTTTTTTTTTCTTAGCACACGCAAAAAGGTTTGAAAGGCTTTGTATTTCATGCTGATAACGTGTTAGAAAACGGAGAGACCAAGATAAAGAAGATTAGAGGGAGAAGAGAGAGAGTTTTCTATTATCTCATTATGTGTGTACAAATACAAAAGAGAGAGAGAGAGCCTATTTATAGGCAAAGTACCATCATAATTGAGGAATCCTAATTCTAACCCTAACTCATGTTAAGTGGGCATCCACCCAATATCCATATCTCATAACACAAATCTTATTAATGAGATATAGTAGCATAAAACAATATCATTTTTTTATAGCATACAACCATATTACATGCTATAGTCTCTTTATTTCTTGTATACAAAACAGCCACTGAAACACTGAAATACACCCAATTTCCATGAGCTCTAAGAACTCAAGCAAGTATAACTCACATGATTTTATTTTTATTTGTTTTTTTTGCGAAAAAATCCACATGTCTATTTGTTGAATTCCATAACCCAAGAGTTGTAAGCACAGAACAAGACTTTAAAGCCATTGAACCCAGCTCCCTTGGCCAAAGCCTCAAACTCCTTTTCAATTCTCTCTTTCCCTCCTGGGTATTGAGCCAACATTCTATTGTCCAACTCGAAGACGACATGAGATGCAACATTGTTCTCAGGAAGCACAAGTAAAATCGATTCCACGATGATCACCTTTCCATTAGCCGGCAATGCTTTGTAGCAGTTCTTAAGTAATTTCGCGCTTTGTTCATCGCTCCAGTCATGAAGGATCCACTGCAAGTTTTATACAGCCATAGTTCCCAAATTCATATCATATGCCTGGTAAACTTACAATGAACTAGTAACATAGAAAACTTCAAATAGGGTCCATATATGACCTGGGAATGAATCCGAGCAGTTATAGAAGAAGGTACCTCAAGCATATTATTTATTACTAAAAGAAAATACTCAAGGATACTTGACAGAGTTAATTCCTAGACACGGATTGTCCTCGACTTGGATAGAAAATAACTGATGGCCCCTGCAGTGGCAGACATAGGATTTTTCATTTGAACGGGCCAGACGTGGCAATAATCGTACTTTCTTCATCACTTCACTGATTGAGGGAGTGTACGGCTTATTTCTAATGGGGCATCGGCCATTTGGGATCTTGTTATAGATTGGACTTAAAAAAACACTTGACTCCTTTTTTCAGTCCCCGCCCCCAGGCCAAATGCCCATGAAAAAATGGAAAAAGATCCAACATTTGTAATAATTTTAATGTCCCTTTTTTCTTTTTCTGTTTTTTTTCCCCTCGATGATGCCAATAGATTAGATTTTTGCATTGAATTCACCATGATGTGTGGATTGAAAGAAGCAAATAAAGATGATTAGTGATTTGATCACCACCAAGCTTTTTTGTTCCTTTTTGTTTTTGGTTTTCTTTATTAAATAGATGGAAGGTATTGTCAGCTGTTGTGTTGTTGGTAGAGAGATTGGAGAGCCACATGTTTTCTTGACCAATAAGGTGGGTCTGCCTAAATTAGATTTAGATATACAGCGTAATGGCACCTCCTACACCTGTATCATTCTTTAAACCCTAAACAGGGCTTGACCTTTCTTCGCATGAAGAAAAAACAAAATGGCCTAGACGTTCTCTCTCCATATGATCCCAGGGCACGGCTAAATTTAGATAGCCAAACATGCAAGCAACCCTGAGTGGGCTAGCCCTTGGAGGACAACCCAACGTGGCATTCTTTATGTACTTAATTATGCTAGATCTAGCAAATCTGAGTTTCAATTTCAACACTCCCCGTGCTAGCTAACCACTGTTAAGTAGTTTTATTTTAATAGGGTCAAGTCAAGATTCATATAGGGATTTTAATGGTATAATTGCCCTTAGACTTGCCATTTGTTGCAGGACAATCGAATTTTAAATATTTACTGTAAAGCTGTTACAGCTCCCCTTATACCTCCTTAAACGGTTTAAATTTAAATATTTTCTATACAACTGTATGTGGGATGTGATCTTAGGTTCATGCAGTATCGCATTGTTTTTCTCTTTCTATAAAGGAAAAAAAGATGATGGACATCTGTGTAGAAAATACTTAAACTTCAATTGTTTTCATCAAAATCCGCTAGATAAAGCATATATTTTTGGCTGAACAAGGCATATCCAAGAGTCACTGTTGAGATAATCCTAACCATTTAATGTAAAATCACAAACAAAGTCACTCACCTTCATGAAAATGGCATCTCCACTTGGAACACTAACAAACATATCTCCTCCAACGTGCTCCACACCTACCACAATAAAACCCATTTCTTTCTTCACACTCAATAATTAAAATAAAATAAAGATAAGATAAGATATCCTGTGAACACAATAAAACGGTATGAGGTGGACTACCAGGATAATTGGGTGCGTCAGAAACAACGTGGGGCAAATCGAAATTGATGCCCTTAGTATGTGGATACTTGGAGATGATCATGTTGAGGACAGTCCCAGTTCCACCTCCCACATCAACCACAGTTTTCAGTCCCTCAAAGCCCTTCTAGAACTGCATCTTTCAAATGATACCTAACACCAAATTAATCAAAACTTAATTATAAATGGGTTGTCTAACTATGAAGACAGATAGACACACACAGATGATATAGATTAAAAAAAGAAATCCAGATCCCTGAAGCTTTTAACTTTTATTAGAGAAATCTTGAGTTAAATAGGATTGGAGCTCCACAGTCAGACCCATCTATTGAAATCCATATTGTTCAAAATAGACGGCTCCAGTTATATGGGTTCGGTTCCTCAGATTCACTTAACATTTGAGCATATAACATATACCCCATACAGTTTGGATTTCAACAGATGGGCCCCACTGTGGAGTTCCATCCCCTTAACTCAGTTTTTCTCTAGGTGATCAGGACTCAAAACAAGATAAGATAAGCTGCAGGGACCACTTGAGCAAACTCACATACACCACCTACAGTCAGTCATGAAATATCAAAGTTGGGTACAAGGAAAAGTGGCCCAGAGAAGAGGAAGTGGGAACAGAGGTGTTCCCAACCAATGATGTTTTGGTATCATGAAGTGGGGCACATCAAAGAGAAAGTTGCAAAGGGGCAAAAGCATACCAGCTTTTAGGGGTGTAACGGTTCGGTTAAACTGTTATTTTGGAAAAACTGTTAACCGAATTGTAATCGTGGTTTTTTCTATCTTTTAAAACGGTAATCGTATCTACAAAAACCATGGAAAACCGAACGACGGTTAACCGTATTAGATGGTTCGGTTACGGTTAATCACTGTGGAAATTTTTTTTTTGAATAGCTTTCACATTTACAACAGATGAAAATGGAAAAGAAAAAAAAAGAGAGAATGAAAAAAATAAGCATAAATCTACAAGCAATCATCTCTATATCAAACACAAAACAGGGTTCTTGTTGGGTTGGAATGCCGAGAATCCAGGCCAAGCCTGCTCTTGGGTTATAGCTATGCTCCAGGCCCAATATTAAATCTGGATATAATGTTAGTGCATCTTTTTACAAATATTTATGTTGTGCCCCCACCCAAAATTAGTTAGGCCCCATCGTTGTCTTCATTTGATTGGGCATATAGTGAATCTTCACCCAATAAATGGATTGTGGTTTTGTTATTTATACATAAGTTATGAAGTATTTCATTTAGCCCTTTTTTTTTCTTTTATTTATATAACGGTACGGTTGACCGTGTGCGGTTAACCGAACCGTATTTTAAGGTTCGGTTCAGTTAATAACCATGAGTTATTACGAGAAACCGTTACCGAACGGAACCGTGCGGTTTTTGGATTTCATTAACTGTAACCGTAACCGAACCATGAAACACGATTTTTGACTGCGGTTCGGTTCGATTAGATGGTTTTTCGGTTTTCTTTTAACACCCCTACCAGCTTTCCATGAGGACCTTGTCTTGAATCATGAGGACCGAGGGGGCAATAGACACGCCATCTTGGTCCTTGACCAGGAGCTTGCAAACAGGGGCCAAACCATATAGCCTCTCCACACTGCCATCATCATGGGTCTTGTCACGCCCCGAGCCCGAGAGTGCACCCATCTCGAGGCGCGACAAACGCCCGCATGGGGATTTGAGTCAAACAAATTGACTCTTGTCCCCACGAACGGAATTCACCCACAGGATTTCACGTGTGAGGTTTCAAACTTTCTATTCCCTGTATTTCCACTTGTATCAAATTGTAATCCAACAACATCAAATACCTCAAGATATAGAGCATAATGTTCGTGAGCATAGATTAAAGGTTCAAGTTTAAGTTCAAAAGATAGCAAGAGAAAGAAGTACGTTAAGTTAAGGTTTACAAGCCATAGCCTAAACAAGTTTATAAACTATAACAAAAGATGTGGCAATCCAAGCCACGGTCTATGGGTCATTTTTGCGTCTAATCTCAACGAGTAGATGTCTAGAAGACATCATCAGAAGTCCATTCAACTACGTGACGGGGAGATTCCTCCTCCTCGTGGATCTCCGGGTGGGTGGCATCGAGGTAGTCACCTGTAACGCCAAGTGTAGCACCATTAGACTAAGCTAAGCAAGATAAACAAATATAAATCATATAACATGAGACAACTGAATAATTAACAGGTCAAAGCATGATCACTAGGCAAATCTGAGCAAGAATAAGCATGAGACGTACGAATCAAGATTTATAGATATACACAATAACAGAACTAAATGGCACATCCACATTAGCTATATTCTCTCAAATTAACCATATAAACATGTATGTAAAGTGAGAGCAGAATACAAAACAGAACAGAACAGGGTGGTGCCACTAGGAGACAGAGGGCCCAAAATTCTCCATCGTGGACCTAGGGTGCCGGTCAACCCTCAAAATATAATCCCATCTGCAGAGGGTCAGAAATATATACTAAACCCACACTTAGCCGGGTCCGACTTAGATAGGGTCGTAGCCAAGTGGTGCCGGCTCGCGGAATAAAAGCACATAATAACAGAACATATACAGAACATATCATATCATAATTCAGAACTTATCAAGATGTAACGGTCATAAGCGGAAACAGATATAATATAAACAAGTACATAAGAAAGATATACATAACTAGACAGAAGTATGATCAAGTCATACGAGAGTACTGGAAATGGAATGCAATGCATGAACATAAATCATAGACAGAATCAAGATATGAAACAAGCCAATCCTACGGTCTTGGGAACTCTCGGGGTCTTCACCGTCCAACTCAGTATAGTACTAAGGATTTCGGTGTTAGTTGCGTACAAAAGAACCCTTGGCGTTACATAATTTGGGCACCGAATCCCTTAGTATAACACATTTGGTTCGGATCTCAATTTCGAAGAACACGAGGTTCCTTGTGGGTGCACGGTTGCTCAAACCGCATCCACATAATATACAAGTCCATTGGTCATGATAAAATGTTCAAGGTATACATCCTTAAGGTCCAACTATCAGGCCAATTAATCTAAACATACTACGGTTCAACGCTTGGCTCACGGTACCATCCGAAAGCCATAGTTTTTACTAAAATCCAATATCCACTTATTCTCTGAATTTCAAATCAATTATATGTATGAACCATTGGATTCTACACTTCAAGAGCTTTCCAACGGTAAGTGGAACTCCAAAAACGGACGTACGGTTAAAAAGTTATGGCCATTCGAAGTTCGCACTGTTGGGCCCAATGGGCCCATACGCTCGAGCGAACCAATGATCCGCTCGAGCGAACAAGGTTCTGTGACGCATTTTCTGGGCAGAAACTTGTCCGTTCGAGCGACCAAAGGCTTGGCTCGAGCGACAAGGTCACTGTAAACACTTTAGAACTCAGAAAATGCCATGTTTACTGTGTTCTATCTTCTAAACCAAAAACCATCTTTTCAAGACATAATTTGGACGAAAATGATCCACCAAAGTGCTCACAAAACTCAAGAATTGTCCAATTTACATTCAACATTGAATCAACAAGAGAAACAATCAATTTCTTATATCCAAAACATAAACAAAAATCCATTTTTGAGCAAAGGAATGGGTATCTAACATGACTGATGATATTCAAAGAATCAAATAGGGATACATGCATACATTAATATAAGTTTAACTTGCCTTAAGGTGTTTGAAGCTAAAAATCACAAATCCAAGCTCTATATCCCAAGCAAGCTCTCCAAAAGAAAAACCCCCAAATGAAATGAAGAAGATGAAGTCCTACAATGGTAAATGAAAAGAATGGGTTTGAAATCCACATGCAACATCAACATAGCCTTCCAAATTCGGATTTGAACAAGGAGACATGAATTTTGAATCAAGGATCTTACCAAAAGTGTTGAAAAATGAAAACAATAGAGTTGTTCTTGACTTGAGAGTTGAAATCCTTGTTGTAGACAAGAAGGAAGATGCAAGTAGAACTCCCAATCTCACATGCAAGGTCCCTAGAGTCTTATCTTGAGAACATTTGGAGAAGAAGTGAAGAGGAGATGGAATTTCAGTTGCTGGAAATGAAGGAAGAGGAGAAGAATGGCTGGGTTGGGTGTTTTATATGAAAGTTTTTCCTGCAGCTGCATGCAAGTGCCATTAAGTTGCAGAATTTTCAAAATGGGGCTTGGGCTAGAAAAATGAGTTGGAAATGGGTCAAGATGGATCCGAATCCACTGGGTCAAAACATGAAAATCAAAGCCCATGCTATGCTTTATGCAATGCGCTAAAAATCCATAAAATTCTAAATACACACACAAAAGCCCAAAACACTCCAAAAGTCATAGTCTACCTAGTCCATGGTCAAATCCAACTAATTCTACCTACTCAAGCCCAATTACATTCAAAACATCCATCAAGCTACTAATCTAAGTTAATTAACTCTAAATTGGAATTAAGGTGGGTCGGTGTGTTACAGGTCTTAAGAGAGCAAGTGAGGATGGAGTAGCTGGCCAGGAGTCGAAGGATCCGGTTGAGCATAGTGGGTGCATCTGGGTTTTTTGTGGGGAGCTGTGATGCAATCTCCAAAGGCGAGAGGCACCCACCAGCCCCTGGTTTGGCTATGATCTCGAGCACATCCAGCTCTATGGTCGCTTTCAGGGCCATGGGAAGGACAGAGGCGCTAGCCAATTGCACGGCAAACATGCACTCCTCATCCTCACTGGTGGTGCTGGTCTGGCCGTGGGTCGAGCCCATGTTCCTGTGGCTGGTGTGGAAAGAAGAAAGATTAGAATAGGTTGGTTAGAGATGGAGATGGAGATGAAGATGGAGATCCCTGTAGTGGGGGCGTTGTGTGGACGGATTTATGGGGATCTTGGCTCACCTAACTCACCAAATGGGCCCACCATGCGAAGAAAGTGGGTGCGGGTTCTACTTTTCTGGAAACAGTTCCCCTACTTGATCCAAACAGGGAAGCCTAGTTTGGACCAATCGGGGGGTGCCACATGGGTCTGCTTCCATTTTAATGTGTTTTTTAATCACCCCGAGTGTAGAAATTTTTGTAGATCCGCCGAGCTAAACTGTATAAGGACTAGGTCTGCTCCCTAGGACTTATTAATGATTGTTTCATAGGGTTCATAAATTTTTGCATTTTTTTTCCAAAATGATGTGATCATGAGAATTTGTTAATGTTTCTAGGATTGATCCTTTGATATTTACCACTTCATATAGTTTTCGAACTTGAGCATATCTTCATGTGAAAAAGTTCATGAGGGCTCAATGAAGGTTCAATACAAAATTTGTGTGCCATTAAGGGGGAGCCTCGCACGTTATTGTTGATCGGATCGAATGTCTTTAAAATGTGTGAAATTTGCTTTGTATTTGATGATTGTTGATTTGCGGTTGATCTGTGATTTCTTTGTGTTTTTCATTTGAGATTGTCTTACACACAATCAACACATGTGACAAATTTCCTAAAATTGTGTTGCCTCGTGCATTGCAACTTATAATGTTTGATCATCAAGGATTTTCGACTTTTTGCCTGATTGAGTTTTGCATTTATGCATTGTTTTTCGAGGATCTAGATTATCTGATTTAGGGGGAATATAATCTTTGTCAATTCTAAACAAAAAGGGGGAGAAGCTGAGATAGCTCATGTGGTTTCATGTGCTGATTAATGTTTTGTTAAGTTCATTATTTTGTGTGCTGATTAGTGTTTTGTTTATTATATTGTCAGAATTAATTTTAATTTTCAAGATTTCATGCTTGATCTTTTGTCAAACCTTCACGAATAGGAATTGCAGGGCTGAACTGAAGAAAAGTTCTTGAAAATTTTTTAGCTGGGTAGAATTTTTCTTGTATTTAGGTGTTTAGTCCATGAATTTCCAAAGGAGGAGATTGTAAGGATTATATTTCTATAATAATTATTATTGGCAAATTCATGTGGTATTGGACAAAATCTATAATTTATTTTCAATTGTAATTTTAGTGGGAATGCCCAAGGAAGATACCTACAGGATTTGTGATGGGGAGTTTCCTATTATCATCACTTGAGGACTATCACATGAGAATTTATCATGATGACATCACATGAGGACTATCACATAAGTATGTGGCTGGCTCTTACCATTTTCATGGTGACATCACAAGGCAAAGTAAATTGTAAACAAGAAAGGACGAATCATCACATGTGTCTAATTTCATACGGACTGTGTCATCTCATAAGGACTTTTGGCCAAATGACATCACATGAGAAATAAAAAAGTCAAGGAGAGAGGCTCAGACGATTGGGACAGCATGCAAAGCTACCCAAAAGGATGGGCGCTCGAGCCATGACTGGCGCTCGAGAGGCAGTAAGCCATCCGCTCCAGCACACACTAATGCGCTCGAGCGGCCAGTGCGCAGATTCTCTTTTCTATTTGGATTTAACTTTCTAAATTATCTTAGCATGTTTATTTTGAGTTCTACTTGCTCTACGAGTATTAAGGCACGAATTAAAGTCTATATATGACCTTCCTCTCTCAACTTTAGGGCATCACCCTCGTATCCAAAAACCTAGAGATCTATCAAGTGATTGTTCTCCCCTCCAAAGCTTCAATTGCTGCATTGAAGTTCAAGTCTTTGGAGGTTTGTTCTGCTACTTTTCTAAAGTAGATTCATTTTGAAGGAGCATTCAAGGTGGTTTGTTCAAGCACAACGAATGTGTACAGCGAACAGTCAGTCGGCAAGATAGCGCAGTCTTTAGGTTGAGTTAGCAATTGGAGAAGGGTTGTGAGTTCTTTCTTGTAACTTTCAATTTATTCGGTACTTGGTAGTCTATTGGCTTGGACAGTAAGGCCCGTGATTTTTTCTCAAATAATGTTTTGCACGTATAAATCGCATGTGTCCTTCTAAATGTGTGGTTAATTGATCTTAATCTGGATTATGGTTAATTACAAGATTAGTCACTTGTTCTTGAAATCTATTAGAGATCTAGTTATTGGAACCTAAGCCTGTGTTAAGGCCAGTTTTTCAAACTCCATATGAGCATCATATTTGCATGAGAGACAACTATATATTCTATCTTGATGTCGATCTATGTGTATCAAAAGTGCCCATATTATGGCCTTTTCGCAGAGGATCTAAGTTAAATTTTCACTCTAAACATGGTCTCTCTAAACACCATCTAAGTACACTTAGATCGATTGGGTATGGAAACACACAACTAGAGGTGAAAATCTGGGCCGGCGGCCCAAGCCCAGCACGGGCCCGGCAAGAAAAAACCGTGCCTGGGCCGTGCTTGGGCATGTTGACTTGGTCAACGGGCCGGGCCGGCAGTCCTGCTGGGCCAGGGCTGCCAGGCTCGAGGCACGACCCGGCACGGCACGGTTAAAAAATCGTGCCGTGCTGGGCCAGTGCCCCAGGCCCGCGGGTGGCTCGGCACGGCACGAGGCCCGGCCATGCACGGCCCAGCCCGCCCCCAACGGCTCTTTTTTAAAAAAATTCCCCCCGCCCCAACAATTTATTTGATGTATTTTTTTCAAAACATCATTAGTGTTATTCTACTTGTTATCTCTCTTAATTTCTTTATTTTAATGAAATTGGTCCAAGACCAAGAGTGAAGAATCTAAGTCTTTAAGATTTAAAGAACTTAAAAAAATAAAAAATAAAAAAAATGGGGAGGGGGAGATGTGGGCCGCCCACGGGCTGTACGGCCCAGGCCCGACTAGGGCCCGGCCCAACACGGCACGACCAGAGCCGTGCTGGGCTGACCCCAGAGGCCCTGGGCCAGGCACGACACGGCCCGCATAATTATCATGGGCCGTGCCGGCCCGGCTCGGGGCACGGCTGGGCCAGCTTCAGTGGGCCGTGCCGTGCCAGATTTTCACCTCTACACACAACCACAAGTTTCACACGAGGAAGGAATGCAAAATTCCTCTCCTAGTGAGAATAGTATCCTGTTGAGTAAATCATCGTATTACACAAACCCACCCTTACATCCTTGTGCAAGTCTGCACATACACTCGTGGTCGGTGGAAACAATATGATGTCCCACCATGCCAAACCACTAATAGCTTAATGTTATGGGAGCTTAGCATCAAACTATTAACCAAAGATGGATCACTGGTTGTTCAGTTGGAGTAGCCCCTCTAGTTTAGCCGAGAAAATTCATAAATAATTAAGATCAAGAAAAAAAATATAAAACAAGAAAAAAAAAAACTAAAGCAGGGATAATAGAGTTTAAATCCTCCAAAGCTTCAACCAATTTGACCCAGACAAATCAATAGATGGAGCGGGAAATCCATTATGAGGCCCCATTTAATGAAAATCCAAGTCGCTCAAAAATCAAAATAACTAGTTTTCCATTGCGGTGGGTATTCACGAATTAGTCAAATTGTAGTTGGTTTTCCCATAAAATTGATCATTATTATCAATATCAAAGTCTTGTCTCGATTACGTTGGATTAATTACATGATTCTTATTTGCCATTCTAGATTTCTAGCCCATGGGATATTTATAAGATTAATCGTTCGATTAAAAAAGTGATTAATATCATATTATCCAATTCATTAATCACATTTTTTTTCTAAATGGGTGGGACCCACAGTGAAATTTCATTCACTCAACAATGGATTTCTACGAGCCCACACCTCGGGGGATCCGGATGCCGACGAAAAAAGTCAGTCGAGTCCGGCAGATCATACACGAAGTGGGCCCCGCTCATCCAGACCATCCAATTAGAGGGCAACAACGGCCTAACCAAGTTCCACGTCAGCTCAACATATCCAAAAGGAATGAATGAGTGGTCATCCAAAGCGCGGCACGATCTCTCTCTCTCTTTTTGCGTACTTGCATTGTAGCGTCGTCTTGAAGTGAAAGAGAAACCGAGAGACAGAGAGAGAGAGCGCCCTGGCAATGGCACCATCTACTTGTGCTACTCTGTCTCTCCCTTCTTCGACCACTCTCATCGATGCCAGAGCCCCTCACCAGCAATCGCATTGCCTCACCCTCCCCATCCACTCAAATCACGATTCTTTGAAGACAATCTCTCTCTGTAAGTCAGTCCTTTCTTAATCTTCTTTTTCTTTACATCTCAATCTCATGGTGGAACTCTTTTTTTTTTTTTTTTTAAATCAAATGATATGGTCAACAGCAGAATAACCCTTTTTTTTTTGGGTTGAGAGAGAAACAAACAATCAATCAACATGAGAGTATCTATCTAAAATCTAAAGGCGGGTGGGTTTCTAACAAAACCCTATCTCGTGAATTGCGATTGTAGCCCAAAGTGCAGAATGGATGATCTCGCATTTTTTTCTAAGTTGGGTGATGAATGTCAGTTCAATAATCCTTTATGGGACTGCTTTCAAAACAGGGCGCAAGGTAATTCATTAAATCTAAGATAAGCATGATTACTTAATTTAGTCTAAATGTAGAATGTCTGCCTTTTCTTTTTTTTTTTTGTTTGTGGGAGTAGAATGTCTAATTGAATTAGGTCTATTTCAAATAAAGACTTATACCTTTGTCAGCCTTTTGGCTAAGATCAAATACATAAGACTTTCCAAACAGTCACTAATGATGGGTCAGGCCCAAATAACTCGGTCCACAATGACGGGTTAGGCCCAAACGGCTCGGTCCACAATAGCGGGTCAGGTCTAACTGACCCAAGTCCATGATGAGCCCGGGTCATCACCCACCCATTAAGGGTCGGGTCTGGATTCACCGAATGACGGAGTCAATGCGTCGTTCCATCTATCGGCTTTCACCAAGTCTCGCGGAGGAAATCTTACCTGCTCGTCTATTGAGGAGGGTTCGGAAGACTCCACCAGACTGGAGCGTACATCGTTGGAGATCGCTGGAGAATCTCCCCACCCGTTAGAGAAAGAGTATAAAAGGAGAGTCCTATCAAAGAAGCATGGATAATCTACTTTTACATCATCATTGTAATCTCCTACTTTGTAATCTCTTCCCCAGAGCAGTAAATTCACCAATTAAAGTGGACGTAGGTCACACTGATCGAACCACTATAAATCCCCTCTCTCTTTCTCTCTCTCTCCATTAATTTTTACATTAATTGCATATCACTTGACCGGTGGTGCCCGAAAACCACTTTTTGGCATCATCAACTAATACTTGAACAAATCAGTTTTATGCTAACACCTCTAACCATTTTAGTGTAAAATGTTCTTGATTAAAACCTAACCGAACTTATACCAACTTAGCTTGGGTTGAGAAAAATATCACCTTGCAAAAGCCAGAAGCTCAGAAGATGAAGCAAAAGTCACATATATTTAAGTTTAATCCCATGCGGATCCTTAAAAAATATGCACGTACATTATTTATTGGAGAGCTTATGGTAATGCCAAATCAAGAAATTGGCTTCTTCCCTTTTAATTTATGCATGTTTGTTTTTATCAGCCAAGGTGGCTAGGCTCTTAAGAAATCCAATTGATGCAAGAGTAACTATAACACATGTAGGAAAGAAGACTGTCTGCACAAGCAAAATAGATGACAATGATCGAACTCTGGTTAGTTGGATGAAAATAGAACTTCCTACCATTGACATACTCCTTTATTATCGAGAACTCTTGAGATAAATTTTGTACTTCAGCCTAAGAGAATGGTTGATTCCTTTCTAGCAAAACGGGCCCACATGCCGCTAGTTCCACCTTTGGTCAAAAACCCTCTAATAATAAATCCCCCTAATCTAATCTATTTAGATTGAAGGACTTGCTATAGAAGAGTCAATTGTAGAGAAAACATTCAAAAAATTTCAAATTGTTAGAAAAGAGAGAGACCAAGAGAAAGAAGATTAGAGGGAGAAGAGAGAGAGAGAGTTTTTATTATCTCATTATGTGTGTACAAATACAAAAGAGAGAGAGAAAGAGAGAGAGCATATTTATAGGCAAAGTACCCTTATAATTGAGGAACCCTAATTCTAACCCTAACTCATCTTAAGTGGGCATCCACCTAAGACCCATATCTCATAACACTCTCCCTTGGATGACAATCATTCAAAGACAGTTACCACATTAAAAAACTTGCTAAACAAAACCCAGTGGGAAAAAACCAAAGCGAAGAGAAAAAGAGTACAACATATTCTTCAAGATCAATGAACTGGTGTTGGACATGCATAATGCTACTTTGTTAAAACATTAACTAGGAAAACTCAGTGAGATAAAACCTAGAAAAGGAAAAAGAGTACAACGTACAAATGTCATAGGTAGCATACTTCATGATGCTTAATGATAAACCACTCCCCCTGATGATAGTAACCATTTAAATAGTTTGATGATAAACTCTACGCATGTCAATCTCATATACAAACTTCAGAAATACTGATTTTGGCAAAAATTTACTAAACAGATGAGCCGTGTTGTTACTTGAACAAACTTGCTTGACTTTAATTTGATTGTTTTTCTAAAGTTCATGAGTGAAGAAGAACTTCAGTGCTATGTGCTTCGTCTTATCTCCTTTAATCAAACATTCTCAAATGTGTTTTATGCATGCTTCATTATTTTCATAAATAATATTCAGGAAACCTGCAATAGATGGTAATTGACAAGAACTACGAACATGCTGAAACAAAGATCTTAGCCATACAAATTCCCTACTGACTTCATAAAGAGCCAAAATCTCAGCATGGTTAGAGGAAGTAGTTACCAAAGTCTGTTTAGTAGAACGCCAAGAAATGACGGCATTACCATTAAGAAACACATAACCTGTCTGTGATCGACCCTTATGAGGATTAGAGAGATATATGAATCTACATATCCTACAAAACTGGAATCTTTACGATAAAATATTCCTAAATCAGTTGTTCCATGTGAATATCATAGGATGTGTTTAATACTAATACAGTGCCTTAATTGGATTGAGTACGTACTCCTTGGTTTTGCTTCAGGCGAAGGAAATCCTTCTTGGATTTATAGAATATGGTTCTTTGTCTCGATCATCATCATCATTTCTATTCCATCTCTCTCTTGAATAATTGTAAAGTATAGAGATCTCTTTATTATCCGGTATCGGTGCCTTTTGAAGGGCTTCCAAAGTCTCACAAGGGACTTTCATTATTCTAGAGAGCCTTCAATTATTTGCGCAAGTCCAGCTATGGTGGACTGTCTACCGGACTGAGATTGTTCTCATTTTCACAATCCATACCTTAAATAAAATAATAAACTATTATAAATATGCAACCACATGATAAAGATCAAACTATTCACCATAGAATAGAATATCAATTAAATAAAAACGAAATATAAACTATAAGTCTAAAAACATGCATCTAAAAGAAATGAAAAATAATTAAGTTTGTGAAGTTCAAAGAGTTATTGGTCTTCTAGACCATGCCATGGGGGTGCCTCATTACTCAGAGGTTGGCTATCCCAGATCATTTGTCTCCGCTAAATAAACAAAGACCTTGTATGCTTTGAATTGTTCCACCACTTCCTTCGCTGTAAGGCAAGTGGATGACCAATGCCCACTTTTCATATTCAAAGCTTTATAAATTAACCAAAGGGTCTAGCCATAATTATCAAAGACTATTCAGGCCTACTTGCAAATTTTATGATTTTATAAAAAAAACTAAAAATTCATACCCAAAACCAAATTAACCTTAGTGTATTTTCAAGGAAATCAGTCCTAAGTGCCTAATTTAGATTCATTAGAAACTGGCAGGGCATTGTCATTAAGGAAAGAATTAATCATGGTAATAAGTTAGCAAATGAAAAGTTGGAACATCAGGTTCTCAACTTTGATAATCAGAACTGCTGGTTCTTTGAATACTTTAGACTTGATTTAGAGCTTCAAGTTCAAAATACATGAAATTAGAACTGCATGTTCTGTCAAATCTTTAGGTTTGAAGTAGAACTTCTGGTTCTAACAATTGATTAGAACTTCTGGTTCTGTCGAATCTCCAGGTTTGATTTTATGGCCTTATAATTTATTTGGATTTTTGAATAAAAAAAACTTCAGATTTTGATTTATGAATATGAATCTATAAAGGTTCATATCAATATTCCAACTTCTAGGACTGTTAGTCTATAGATAGGTGAGCTCCAGGTTCAGATTTAGAACTTCTGGTTCTATTTTATGATCTATTCATAGTATTTATAAATTTAAATTAAAAGAGAAAAAATCATGCAAGACGATGAACAGTAACCAAACACTATAATTGTAGTAAATAAGTATCACAAACTAATTGTATGCATTCTAATAGATTGGATTTAAACTATGATTTGGATACTACTTACCGTGATTATAGTCTAGAAAAAATTTTCTGACCATTGAAATGATGATCTATTGCGTCTATTAGATACTGCTCATCGCTACAAATCCGTAGAACCAAGTCGTTCGTTGATTGAAGGTTGGGTGAAGAAGTTATGGCAAAGCAGGAAGACAAGCAAACCGAAGTTTCTGTTTGTCAAAAGTTTGTTGCCCGTATGCACGCAGACCGAAGTTATGGTTTTCTTTCGTTTTCAAAAAAACACGCAAACCGAAGTTATGGTTTTCTTTGGTTTTCTAAAAGCTTCTGCTTGTCAAAGTTTTTGATTTCCTTTGGTTTTCTTTTCTTTTCAAAACTCAAGCAAACCGAAGACAAAGAATTTGTTTTTTTTTTCTTTTAAAACGAGTAGGCTTTCTTGTTTGACTAAACCATCCGAATATACGTAAAGACTTGACAAGGTTCAATGAAAGGGTGGGCCATTGGGTTCAAACACACGTAGATCGAGGCAAACAAAAGACTTGACAATGTTTTTTTTTCTTTTCAAAAACGCACGTAGACTCCTTATGGCTTTCTTTTCTTTTTCCTCAACGCACGCAGAAAAGTTTGAAAGGCTTTATGTTTCATGCCGATAACGTGTTAAAAAAGAGAGAGACCAAGAGAAAGAAAATTAGAGGGAGAAGAGAGAGAGTTTTCTATTATCTCATTATGTGTGTACAAATACAAAAGAGAGAGCCTATTTATAGGTAAAGTACCCTCATAATTGAGGAACCTTAATTCTAATCCTAACTCATCTTAAGTGGGCATCCACCCAAGATCCATATCTCATAATACAAATCTTATTAATGAGATATAGTAGCATACAACAATATCTTTCTTTTTTTATAGCATACAACCATATTACATGCTATAGTCTCATTATTTCTTGTATACAAAACAGCCACCGAAATACACCCAATTTCCATGAACCCTAAGAACTCAAGCATGTATAACTCACATGATTTTATTTTATTTTTTTACTTTTGCAAAAAGATCCACGTGTCTATTTGTTGAATTCCATAACCCAAGAGTTGTAAGCACAGAACATGACTTTAAAGCCATTGAACCCAGCTCCCTTGGCCAAAGCCTCAAACTCCTTTTCAGTTCTCTGTTTCCCTCCTGGGTTATGAGCCAACATTATATTGTCCAACTCGAAAACGACATGAGATGCAACATTGTTCTCAGGAAGAACAGGTAAAATCGATTCCACGATGATCACCTTTCCATTAGCCGGCAATGCTTTGTTGCAGTTCTTAAGTAATTTCGCGCTATGTTCATCGCTCCAGTCATGAAGGATCCACTGCAAGTTTAATACAACCATAGTTCACAAATTCATATCATATGCATGGTAAACTTACAATGAACTAGTAACATAGACGACTTCAAATAGGATCCATATATGACGTGGGAATGAATCCGAGCAGTTATAGAGGAAGGTACCTCAAGCATATTATTTATTACTAAAAGAAAATACTCAAGGATACTTGACTGAGTCAATTCATAGACTCGGATTGTCCTCCACTTGGATAGAAAAAAACTGATGGCCGCAAGCAGTGGTAGACATATGATTTTTCATTTGAACGGGACAGATGTGGCCATAATCTTGCTTTCTTCATCACTTCGCTAATTCAGGGGGTGACTGCTTATTTCTAATGGGGCATGGGCCATTTGGGATCTTATTATAAATTGGACTTAAAAAAGACACCTGATGCCTTTTTTACAGTCCCCGCCCCAAGGCCAAAAGCCCATGAAAAAATGGGAAACGATCCAACATTTGTAATAATGTTAATGTCCCCTTTTGCTTTTTCTGTTTTTTCCCCCCTCAATGATGCCAATAGATTAGATTTTTGCATTGAATTCACCATGATGTGTGGATTGAAAGAAGCAAATAAAGATGATTAGTGATTTGATCACCACCAAGCTTTTTTGTTCCTTTTTGTTTTTGGTTTTCTTTATTAAATAGATGGAAGGTATTGTCAGCTGTTGTGTTGTTGGTAGAGAGATTGGAGAGCCACATGTTTTCTTGACCGAGAAGGCGGGTCTGCCAAAATTAGATTTAGATATATAGCGTAATGGCACCTCCTACACCTGCATCATTCTTTAAACCCTAAACAGGGCTTGACCTTTCTTCGCATGAAGAAAAAACAAAATGGCCTAGACGTTCTCTCTCCATGCGATCCCAAGGCGCGGCTAGGTTTAGATAGCCAAACAAGCAAGAAACCCTGAGTGGGCTAGCCCTTGGAGGACAAGCCCAACGTGGCATTCTTTATGTACTTAATTATGCTGGATCTAGCAAATCTGAGTTTCAATTTCAACACTCACCGTGTTAGCTAACCACTGTTAAGTAGTTTTATTTTAATAGGGTCAAGTCAAGATTCATATAGGGATTTTGATGGTATAAATGCCCTAGACTTGCCATTTGTTACAGAACAATCGAATTTTAAATATTTACTGTAGAGCTGTTACAGCTCCCCTTATACCTCCTTAAACGGTTTAAATTTAAATATTTTCTATACAACTGTATGTGGGATGTGATCTTAGGTTCATGCAGTATCGCATTGTTTTTCTCTTTTTGTAAACAAAAAAAAGATGATGGACTTCTGTGTAGAAAATATGTAAACTTCAATTGTTTTCATCAAAATCCCCTAGATAAAGCATATATTTTTGGCTGAACAAGGCATATCCAAGAGTCACTGTTGAGATAATCCTAACCATTTAATGTAAAATCACAAACAAAGTCACTCACCTTCATGAAAATGGCATCTCCACTTCGAACACTAACAAACATATCTCCTCCAACGTGCTCCACACCTACCACAATAAAACCCATTTCTTTGTTTACACTCAATAATTAAAATAAAACAAAGATAAGATAAGATATCCTGTGAACACAATAAAACGGTATGAGGTGGACTACCAGGATAATTGGGTGCGTCAGAAACAACGTGGGGCAAATCGAAATTGATGCCCTTAGTTTGTGGATACTTGGAGATGATCATGTTGAGGACAGTCCCAGTTCCACCTCCCACATCAACCACAGTTTTCAGTACCTCAAAGCCCTTGTACATCTCCAAAATCTTTTTAATGGTAATGGTGGAATGAACCGCCATGCCCCTGTGGAATACCTTCGTTGAATCGTGGGTCCGTGCCATGGTACTCAAAGGCTGTCATTCCATGGGCCCTGTTGAATGGAATGCCCCCTTCTAGAACTGCATCTTTCAAATGATACCTAACACGTAATCACAACTTAATTATAAATGGGTTTTCTAATTATGAAGACAGATAGACACACACAGATGATATATATTTCTAAAAAAAAAAATCCAGATCCCTGAAGCTTTTAACTTTTATTAGAGAAATCTTGAGTTAAATAGGACTGGAGCTCCACAGTCGGACCCATCTATTGAAATCCATATTGTTCAAAATAGACGGCTCTAATTCTATGGGTTGTCCTCAAGTTTGTTCCACAGGTTCACTTAACATTTGAGCATATATAATATACCCCGTACAGTTCGGATTTCAACAGATGGGTTCCACTGTGGAGTTTCATCCCCTTAACTCAGTTTTTCTCTAGGTGATCAGGACTCAAAACAAGATAAAGATAAGCTGCAGGGCCCACTTGGGCAAACTCACACACACCACCAACAGTCAGTCATATGAAATATCAAAGATGGGTATCAGGAAAAGTGGCCCAGAGAAGAGGAAGTGGGAACAGAGGTGTTCCCAACCAATGATATTATGGTATCATGAAGTGGGGCACATCAAAGGGAAAGTTGTAGCGGGGTAAAACCATACCACATATCCATGTAGACCTTGTCTTGATTCATGAGCACCAAGGGGGCAATAGACACGCCATCTTGGTGCTTGACCAGGAACTTGCAAACAGGGGCCAGACCATATAGCCTCTCCACACTGCCATCATCATGGGTCTTAAGAGAGCAAGTGAGGATGGAGTAGCTGGCCAGGAGTCGAAGGATCCGGTTGAGCATAGTGGGTGCATCTGGGTTCTTTGTGGGGAGCTGTGATGCAATCTCCCAAGGCGAGAGGCACCCACCAGCCCCTGATTTGGCTATGATCTCGAGTACATCCAGCTCTATGGCCGCTTTCAGGACCATGGGAAGGACAGAGGCGCTAGCCAATTGCATGGCAAACATGCACTCCTCATCCTCACTGGTCGTGCTGGTCTGGCCGTGGATCGAGCCCATGTTCGTGTGGCTGGTGTGGAAAGAAGAAAAATTAGAATGAGATTGGTTGAAGATGGAGATGGAGAGAGAGATCCCTGCAGTGGGGGCATTGTGAGGACGGATTTATGGGGGATCTAAGGCTCACCTACCTCATCAAATGGGCCCACCATGCGAAGAAAGTGGGTGCGGGTTCTACTTTTCTACGAAACAGATCCAAACAGGGAAGCCCTATTTGAACCAATCAGGAGGTACCACATGGGTATGCTCCCATCTTAATGATGTCTTTCAATGACCCCAAGTGCAGAAATTTATGTAGATCCGCCGAGCTGAACTACATAATGACTGGGTCTGCTCCCTATGACTTATTGATGATTGTTTCATAGGGTTCAGAAATTTCTGCATTTTTTTTTTTCCAAATTGAAGTGATCATGAGAATTTGTTATTGTTTCTAGGATTGATCCTTTGATATTTACCACTTCATATAGTTTTTGAACTTTAGCATATCTTCATGTGAAAAAGTTCATGAGGGGTCAATGAAAGTTCAATACAAAATTTGTGTGCCATTAAGGGGGAGCCTCACACCTCATTGCTGATTGGATAGAATGTCTTTGAAAGGTGTGAAATTTACATTCTATCTGATGATTGCTGATTTGTGGTCGATTTGCGATTTCTTTGCGTTTTTCATTTGAGAGTGTCCTACACACATAACAAATTCCCTAAAATTGTGTTGCCTTGTGCATTGCAACTTATAATGTTTGATGATTGAGGATTTTTGACTTTTTACCTGATTGAGTTTTGCATTTGTGCATTTTTTTTCGAGGATCTAGATTATCTAATTTAGGGGGGTATAAGCTTTGTCAATTCTGAACAAAAAGGGGGGAGAAGCTGAGATAGTTCATGTGGTTTCACGTGCTGATTAGTGTTTTGTTAAGTTTATTATATTGTGTGCTGATTAGTGTTTTGTTTATTATATTGTCAGAATTAATTTTGATTTTTAAGATTTCACGGTCGATCTTTTGTCAAACTTTCGTGAACAAGAATTACAGGTCTAAACTGAAGAAAAATTTCTTGAATATTTTCTTTTTCTAGAAATTTTCTTGTATTTAGATGTTTTGTCCATGAATTGTCAAAGAAGGAGATTGTAAGGATTATAATCCTATAATAATTAGTATTGATAAATTTCTTTGGTATTAAATAAAATCTAAAATTTATTTATAATTATAATTTTAGTGGGACTGTGCAAGTAAGTTAGCTACAGAATTTGTGACGTGGAGTTTTCTATAACCATCGCATGAGAACTATCACATGAGAATTTATCATGATGACAGCTATCACATAAGTATTTTTTCCATGTAATCGCACGGTTGACTCTTGCCATATACATGGTGACATCACAAGGCAAAGTAGATAGAAAACAAGAAAGGAGGAATCATCACATGTGTCATTTCAAACAGACTGTGTCATCTCATAAGGACTTTTGGCCTGATGGCATCTCATGGAGAATTAAAAAAGTTAAAGAGGGAGAGCCTGAGAGGATTCAGACGGTATGCAAAGCTACCCGAGAGGATGGGCAGTAAGTAAGCCATCCGCTTGAGCGGCGAGTGCGCAGATTTTTTTTCTTGCTTGAATTTAACTTCCTAAATTCTCTCGGTATATTTATTTTGGGTCCTACTTGTTCTGTAGGCATTGAGGTATAAATTAAAATTTATATATGGCCTTCCTCTCTCAACTCTAAAACATCACTTTTCCATCAAAAATTTAGAGATCTATTGAGAGAATGTTTTCCTCTTCAAAGTTTCAAGTTGTTGTGTTAAAGTTCGAATCTTTAGAGGTTCGTTCTGCTACTTTTCTGAAGTAAATTCATCTTGAAGAGGCATTTAAGGTGGTTTGTTCAAGCACGGCGATGTTGTATGGCGAGCAGTCGGCAAGATAGCACAGTTCTTAGGTTGAGTTAGCAACTGAGAAAAGATTGTGAGTTCTTTCTTGTAATTTTCAATTTATTCAGTGCTTGGTTGTCTCTTGGCATAGACAGTAAGGCTTGTGATTTTTTCTTGAGTAGTGTTTTCCACATATAAATCGTGTGTCCTTCTCATTATGTGGTTGATTGATCTTAATCTGAATTAGGGTTAATTACAAGATTAATCACTTGTTCTTAAAATCTAATAGAGATCTAATTATTAGGACCTAAGCCTGTGTTAAGGCCGGTTTTCCAAACACCATGTGAGCATCATATTTGCACGAGAGACAACTATATATTCTATCTTGAGGTCGATCTATGTGTATCAAATGTGTCCATATTATGGCCTTTTCCCTGAGGATTTAAGTTGAAATTTCACTCAACATGGTCTCTCTGAACACCATCTAAGTACAGTTAGATTGATTAGGCATGGAAACAAACAACTGCAAGTTTCACATGAGTAAGGAATGCAGAATTTCTCTTTCGAGGGGAAGTGGGAACAGAATCATATTGGATAAGTCCTCCTATTTCACAAACCCACCCTTTCATCCTTGTGCAAGTCTATAACATGCACTCTTGGTCCATATGGAAGCAATGTCCAAACCACTAATAGCTTTATGGGTGCCTAAAAGTTCAGGACCCAGATTAGGTTAGTGTGAGACTGGTGATTCGTTGTTTAAGCTTTTTTTGGAAAGATAGACCACCTTAGGACCTGAAAGGAAAAGAGAAATGGAGATCAGAGACCCTAGCTGCCGTCAGCCGAATGCTCTCTGATGCCTAAGTTAGTGCTGTCACTGAACCAATGATTGAGATGAGAGGCAAGTATGCTCTAATGCAAGGCGTTCTGTAACGCGCTATGCAATGTATAATGAACATGGCATTAGTTTATGAATTCATTAATTCATAGTCTGTATCTCCATACCTATGAAGGGATTCTTACCCTTGTTTATATAGAGGTTTCACCTGGCACTTTCTTAGTGGGGGTAGGTGGAGAAACTGTCAGGTTGAATCAAGAGATGACCCCTAGCATTAACGTGGATGTGATCGATCAACGCGACACCTAACCATCATCCGGCGCCTGTCTTGTCTGTCAACACATTCTGCAACGTAGCCGTAAGTTCATGGAAGTACAATGATGGCCTATCACCTATCCCTATGGACGAATCGAGCTGAGGACAGTACTGAGGTCAGGTTCGGATGCATCCTGACACTATTGCCGAGGTGCCTTATACCGAAACCGAGATGAGCTCAATTGGTACTCTTTACCGAGACTAACTCAAGCTTGGCGCAAGCTGACACTGTTTGTCGAGCTGAGAAAGGGATGTCTAGCTGGTACCGTTACTGAACTAGATAGATCTTGGCGCTGTGGCCGAACTTGGATACCGAGATCGGGATGCAATGAGCTGGTACCGCTACCGAGACCAACGTAATCCTACTCTTAGGAAAACACCCCACACAATTGCCCCCCAATTCGCGACTTCTTGAAGTTCTCTAACTTTTTTAGGTCGGGAGCTGAGTTGAGAGGATCTGAGGTATCAACTTTGAAATTTATCTTGGTGTTTGGCTGGTGACATCTGATCTTTATCATGAAGTCTGTCCGCCTTTCTGGAACAATAAATATCACGCCGATGACGTTTCATCTTTCCGAGGCGATAAATATTAGGTAGGTGACACTTTATCAGCCCGAGGCAATAAATTGCATGCTAATGTTTCGCATTCCCAAAGCAATAAATGTAGCGTCTGAATCTCTGTGTGAGATTAATTGGCAGTGTCACATGTCTCCATATGGTTGTTCGTTCAACGGAATCGAAGCGATGCAAGCCTTCATGATTCGGAACGGGGGCCATATCGTCTATAAATAGGGCTCTTTCCTCTGTTGCTTTTTTCACTTTGGCATTTCATCAGAAAAAGCGTTGTTACAAGAGAGAGGAGAACTCTATTGGAGGCACTGCTGGAGCCTTGCTAGAAGTCTGACTTAGCGGACTAGAGCCTAGAATCCGTCACTCTATCTGTGAGTTTGTTTCTCCCTTATCCCTGTCTTTGCATACCGCCTTTATGTTTTTAGGGGTTTTGCTCTAGGGTTTAGGGGTTTCGTACTTCTGCCCCATTTTCCAGTATCGCCATTCGTAGAAGAATGGGATCTTATAGGAGTTGGGTGGAGTCCCCTGAGGCTATGGCCTACTTCAGGGAAATGTACGGGATCCCAGAGGATGTCCCGACGAAACTGGACGACCCGAATGACCTGTTCGAGGATGGCTGGATGTCATTTATGTTAGTTTCAATAATAGAGAGAGGGGTTAAGTTCCCCGTCCATCCTCTGCTCAGGGCCTACTTGGCGACATGGCACCTCGGCCACTACAACAGATTACACCTTCAGCGACGTTTTTTTTCGTCGCTAAAAGTCCAAAAAACGTCGGTAAAGGTTTTACCGACGTTTTTTTTTTCGTCGGGTAGTCGTCGGAAAAAAAATGTCAAGAAAACACCTTACCGACGAATTAATTTTTCGTCGGTAAAATTACCATTTTCACCGACGCTTATATGAGTTTTACCGACATTTTTTTTCGCCGGAAAATTTATTTTATTATTTTAAAAAAAATAAATTTATTTTTCAATATACTTTACCGACGAAAAAAAAATGTCGGTAAAAGTATTTTTAAAAAATAAATAAATAAAATACTTTTACCGACGTTTTTTTCGTCGGTAAAAGTATTTTATTTTTAAAAAATAAATTTGTCATTTTACCGACGAAAAAAATCGTCGGTAAAAGTATTTTTCAAATATAAAAATAAATAAAAATACCTTTACCGACGTTTTTTTTCGTCGGTAAAGGTATTTTTCAAATATAAAAAAGTAAAATACTTTTGCCGACGTTTTTTTTTTCGTCAGTAAAAGTATTTTATTTTTAAAAAAAAATATATTTGTTTTTCAATATAATTTTCCTGTAAACCTGTCAATGTAAAAAATGCATGCAAACAACCATCAGCATTTCTCATCAAAATGCATTTCTTGACAACCAACATCGCTCTAAGAAAACCTCCACCCTTAAAAATTTACATAAAAAAATCCCACCAAACAAATGCCCTCACAGCTTGGATCATATTGCCATCTGCTTCACAGCCACTGCTAGCTGTCTCTGTCCTTGCAAGCTCCCATGTGACCATCACAGCAAAAGCATCCACAGCTTCAAAAGAGAAGCAAAAAGATATGAAAGAAACAGGGTCAAAAAGGACAGACAGGCAAACCCATCACTATTGATCAAGGTCTGATCTTGTTGGTTACTCCATTCCAATCTTTAATAGATACAAAACATTCAATAAGGGTTTTCATTTCTATAGAATGGGGGTCATGTTCATGTGCCTTTTTCACAGCTCACCCCCACCCAAGACACTTACCACACATAATATTCTAGGAGTCCTCATGAACCTTCCTGATTCTCAGAAATTTCCTCTGGAACTTTACTTAGCCCAACATGTGAAGTAATATATAAACAACAAGTTATGGAAGTTGGTAATGGGACCAATCCTTTTTTTTTTTTTTTTTTACTTATATGGATGCTTGAGTATCCAGTTGCAAGTAAAGAAACAAATAGAATATATATGCTTTTCACAGCTTGATTCTTTTCTTTAACTTCATTAGAGGGGGAAATCATTAGAGTGCTAAAGCTGTGCAAGATTTACTCAGGGAATGGATGTAGCATTTTTTTATGTACTAAATAGATCTCCAGTAATCATCCTTAACCAAAGTTCCCACCTCTTCTCTTTTTATGGAAACTAGGACAAAGATGCACAAACATGACCTTTTCTGCTTGTAAAAGGGAATAGTTTTATTCCACAAGGACAAGATTACAAGGAACATCTCCACTTACATAACACTTACAAACCCATGTCCTTAATCTACTAGGAAATAACTGCACCAACTGAAGGAAAAGGGGTGTTTACCAACCCAAAAAAAAAAAAAATGGAAATGGGTTTTCATAAATTGAGGAAATCTTTGCTTACAAGTTGTAGATATTATCTACAGATTTATTCATAGTTAGGTGTTAAAACATAATAAAACTGATAGTAAGAATATGCTAACATAAGAGTTATATAGATTGAGCAAATTTCTCTTAATAAGCATAAATGATTTTATCTTCTAATAAGAAGAGCACATTGAAATGAAAAGGTTGTTTGATAGGAATAGCTACATAAAATTAGTTTAGATGAAGTTCTTGATGTTGCTTTATCCATCTTGTGCTCTGTAAATAACAATTACTATTAATACAATCATTTTGGTTGGTTTGTGGGAAATTTAGTTTCTCAGATTTATGCAGAATCATTTAATCAAATTAGAAGACCACATGGCCAATAAGATCTAATAGCACAAAGCTAATATTGTTAAAATTCAATCGTTGAATGTCACCCAGTTGAGATTAAAGCAAAATGAGTGAGAGTTCAAAGGGTTATAGGTGTTCCTCACATAATAATAATAATCATTTAATTGACACACCCTAATTTTTCAAAATTAATAATAATCATCACTGCAATAGGTGGGTTTGGGCAATTCATTAGAATATGGTGGGTTTGTGTGATTACAAGCCAATTAACGCTTGATCTTTACTAAATGCTAAGGCCCAATAGACGATCCTTTACAGGTGACGTGAAAGAATTACGCTCGACTAATACATTCCTATAAAAAGGCAGTGATGATGATATATATATAAACAGCAGGAGAGAAAACAAAAATAGTGAAGAAACTACTTTTCACTAAAAAGCACAGAAGAAATAAGCTACAGAGTAAATTCACAAAGACAAGTAATTTATGAATACCGAACAGAAATCAAGCGATTGCAGTAGAAATAGACCTCTTGCAAAGCAGGCGTCTTTGACCCCTTTGCAGATGTATCCATCTCACTGCTGCCCATGATTCAAGAGATCACCTCCTCCTAACAGTCTATCAACCCATCCTACAACAAAAAACAAATTTCAGGAGCCTCTCTCTACTAGTAAAAGGGTTAAAGGAAAAAAATTTATTCTCATCTAACTAGAGTTCCACTAGGAAATACTCATGTGGTGATGACAAAGGAAACCTAGTTATCACCCACTCAACACTCTTGATGGAGATTTCTCAACAAGGGAAGATGAATTCAAAATTTCTTGTTTTTTCTTCAAAATGTCAACAATCAAATCGTTAGCTTTCTCCATTGTCTTCTTCAATTCATCTTCTGATTACTCAAGAATGTGCAGTGATTAGGAAACCAAGAAAGAGGGTGGTTGTCAAGATTACTCAAGAACACCATATGCAGCCACAAACCTAACATCGTTGTGATCCAGGAGTCAAAGCTAGCACTAAGATCCACAAGTGAATGGCCAAAAGTAAAAGCAAAGCCATTATTGAAAAAAGATAACTTAATATACACCCACTGCTTTTGATGCAATTTATCTTTTTCCCACTTTTGATGTTAAACAGGACACTGACCTTTTGTATACTAACACAAAAAAGTAAAAGAAGCAAAGAAATGATGGATGTATTAAAATACAATTTAATATCTCCTCAATTCTTTTTCCATTTTTCTTTCTTTTTTTTATGAATGTATCTTGCAGAAGGGTCTGCCTATCATTCACTAGTAATGTAAAATAATAAAGGAGAGAGAATGGGGGGAAATGAAAATCATACCTGGCACTTGAATGATACGTACAAGTGCCACCAGGGCCTGTAAATCAACCATGAAAAGAGCAAAACAAGAGAGAACATAAATCAGTCTTCTTCTTTTGTTCTTATGCCATGTAAGAATGGAGAAAAAAAAATGAAAAAAATGAAACTTTCTCGACCTAAAATTAAGGACTGGAATCATAAAATTAGACTTATATCTGTGTCCACTCATAATCCACATCCAATTCTATCCATCACCTTGCATCCCTTGATCGACATGCATCCAGGTCGGGGCCCACCCCCCAATTGTTGTATGTTTGTGTGCACTGAAAATAGTCTTAAATTGACCCCCATTTAGTTCCATAGGACTTGACATGAAAACAGTGAAAGATGAATGCTTGTACAATCAAAACTAACCTTATAATTTATAGAAAATAAAAGAAACAGCATTGGACTTGAAAACAGGAAATACAATTCCTTTTTTTTTTATAATTAAATACCTTGCCATTCTTACCTTATAGAATATATGAGCAAATGTACATGTCTCTCCGAGTATCGTAAAGAGCATTGGCCATGATAGCAGCCTCATCATTTCTTTGACCTGTAAAAACAAGATAATTACTCACCTGAAGATCCATTTTCTCAAATAATAAATGAAAAAAGACAATGACATAGGTCATAACTCAAAGCAGTTGACTATTCATGAAAGAATTACATGCAGTTAACTGATAAGATGACATACAGTGATCTTGGAAAGGGTCAATTTGTTCATAAAGCATTTGAATCCAATATTCACCAATTTTCAGGTGTCCCCATTCGTCTAACAGCAAGTTTCTGTTTAGAAAAGAACCAAAGTATGCCTTCTTTGGTTCTTATCTTAACTGATAAGATGACAAACAGAATCATTTATATCAAATTTCAGATATTTGTCCAAACTAGCCGTACCTAGTGTATACACAGGAGGGTGTTGTAGAATAATTAACATGTCTGATTGATCTTCATCTCGTTCCATCAAAGTATGCCTTCTTTGTACAAGAGACTTTTGCCAGAACCATGCCTCTTTGTAAGGAATGACTTCATTGTACAGATCAAAGCACGCACACCTGTTCATCAAAACAGTACATGATCAATATTCACATGAATAAAGCAGGAAATACACACACAAAAATCTGAACTACAGTAATTCAGCATAAAGGCAAAGTTTCGAAAGAGATCAAATAAGGACATTTGTTGCAGGCTCGCACCCACAAATAGCAACCATTATTGTTTCATTTTCTATAGTTTTCCTAAATTGGATGGAAATTGCAATGCAACACACTTAATTCAATAGATGTAGCCCCACAAAAATATACTAAGTTAAGCCAAATAATTGCATGTATTAATTACTATATTTTAGTGTGATCACACCAAACTGAAACACTGAAAAAAAAATTGTGATAAAAAGAAAAATGATCAAATATAAAGATTTGAACTATATATTTCTAATTAGTTCCATCTTCTAGCGAGCAAAAACATAAATAAATAAATAAATAGTCCATCTTCTAGAGAAACAACAAACTGAGTCACTACATCCTGCAGGTGACAGTAGTAGAATAAGCCTGATGGATATGGAAAAATCCCCAATACCCACGAAGGGAACTGTCAGAAATTACCAGCCACCAAGATAAAAAGAACACATTAACTCTACAAACAGCTCATGAAAAAAGAAAAAAAAAAAAAAAAGAAGAGAAATACAACATATAGATTGGAACCAGACATCTATAGCCTCCATATTCTATTTTTTGAAGAAGAAATTGACTAAGCACCCATCTTCTTACAGTGGTGTATAATGCATAACCATGAATGAATTGTAAGGAGTAGCCCACCAACAAGGTGAAAAAAGAATACATTAAAAATCAATGCATAGTCTCCAACAAAAAAAAAAAAAAAAGGACCCAACATATAGATTCCAACTAGCCATTTCTGGCTTTCAAGTTCTATCTTACAGAAAAACAACCAATTAAGCACCCAACATCTTACAGTTGATAGATGGAGTATGATAGGTACAAGGCTAAATGGTTTTCCAATAGGGACCATAGTTCATTAATGGGTTCATCAGCATGAATAAGATAAAAAAAATAAAAAAAAAAGAGGGTGAAACCCAAAACAGAGAAACGATTGCAATCAGGAATTAATCTACCTCCAAAATAGATTGCACGACCAACCCATTTCGATTGAAGGTAAAACAGAACATGGGTATTGGCTGATTCTTATAAAGGAATGAAATTGGGGTACAAGAAGGCCTAATTCCAGATGAGACACAATACAAGCCCTAAAGATACCGTTTTGGAAGAAGAAATTTGAGGGTGCAAGAAATCTAACCTTCTTTTGTAAAGATGTGGGGTTGTGGGTTCCTGGGTCTTGACATTGGAAGCTCGATTATCTCTGGAGAATGCCACCACGTAAGAGGAAGATCGATCTGATGATCTCTTTGAAGATGAATGGGGAGGAGATGGTGTGGGAAAGATGGGTGTAGCAAGACCAACCAGACCAAGACCGACCCTGCAATCTTTCGATCCATGACGATCATCGCTCCTCAGCTAAAATCCTCGCCTCTACTTCACCAATCGCTCCAGATCCTTGGGAATTCCACTCAAATCACGCATCAGAAACAGCCACCATTTCTCTCTAAAAAAAAGCGCCAAAAGGATCGGGATCGCGAGCATATTCCGTTGAATCGTATGAAAAAGCGGAGATCAGATGAACCGTGGGAGATCTGACGACATTCTTCTTCGTCATCGTCGTCGCCGTCTTCTTCTACTACCTGTATTTAGACCAATGAATCGAGAGAGACGAAAGAGAGAAAAGAGGGAAAAGAGGGCTTTTGGAGGAGTGGCGGGAGAGAAAGAGAGAAAAGAGGGTTTTTGAGGGACAGAGTCATTCGGAGCGAAAATAGGGTACTGGAGGCGGGAAAGGAAAAAAATTAAGACTTTGCCGACGTTGTTTTTTTCGTCGCCAAAATCATAAATAAAAGTTAAAAAAATTATACGAAGACTTTTCCCGACATCTTTTTTCGTCGGTAAAATACATTTTTCGTCGGCAAAAATATTTACCGATGTTTTATTTTTCGTCGGTAAAAGTCTTGTTTTTTATTTTGGGATTTTGCCGACGTTTAATTTTAAAACGTCGGTAATAGTAACCTTTACCGACGTCTACATTTCGTCGGTAAGACTCCATATTTTTATTTTCCCTCAATAAAATTCAACTTTTGCCGACGTTTTTTTGAAAATCGTCGGTGAAGATCTCACTTTTACCGACGTTTTTTCACAAAACGTCGGTAAAAAGTAATCTTTACCGACGTTTTATAAAAAACGTCGGTAAAATTCCGATTTACACCGACAAAATCATATACGTCGGGAAAAATTAATCTTTACCGACGTTTTTTGAAAAGCGTCGTTAAAAAACGTCGGTAAAAGTGCATATTGTTGTAGTGGGCCCATGCCAGCTGAAGTCATTCAATAATAGAGAGAGGGGTTAAGTTCCCCGTCCATCCTCTGCTCAGGGCCTGCTTGGCGACATGGCGCCTCGGCCCATGCCAGTTGATGCCGAATGACTTCAAAGTCATAACGGGCGTTGCCGAACTGAACAAGATACTGGGTATAAACCTCGGTGTCCATGACATTGAGGATGTATATGACCTGTGCAAGACCGCTGGGGACGGTTACAGCTATTATCTCCGCGGGAAGCCGAAGATGGAGCCCTTCATCCATGATCTGGAGGACTCAAACAAGCACGCCAGGGACAATTGTCTGCTCGTCTCTGGCAACTAGGAGTTCGGCAAGGACGAGACCGAGGCGGAGAAATTGCACAGGATTCCTCGACACTTCGGGGTTCCTCCAAGTAATTACCGAGCTCAGAGTGTTAAATCTTTTCCTTTTGTTTGTCTTGCCAAGCTGATACTATCTTTTATCGTGCAGAGACTAGCCAGAGGAAGCAGCGAGCTGAGCGCGCCGGCTGGGAGCGGAACGACAGCTGGCTGAAACTCGTGCGCGAGTATCACGGTCAAAACGGGCGAACTGCCTGGTCATTGCTCGGATACGAGCCGAGATACCACACGTACATCAAGAGAAAGGAGCTCGTGCCCGCCAGCTCGGAGGCTATCAATTTGGCCCAACTCGTCGAGAGCTATCCATCTCCCTCTAACCGTGAAAAAGAGAGGGGAGAGGAAATGGAGAAAAGGAAGCCTGTTTTGAAGGTGAAAGACCTGGGGGCGAAAATATTGGGGACTTGAACTCCCTCTTCCTCAGCAGTCTCGGGTGGCACCAAGGGTTCTGCTTCTGCAGCTGGGGAGGGTCCTATTGCCCCCGCCACTGCTGTTGTTGTTGTTGCTCCCGGCATTGATGCTGCTGGAACTGCTGTTGCTACTCGGCAGTGTTCCGCCGAGACCCAAAGAAGCCGATCTAAGAAGAGGTAGCGGTCTGAGGGCAGCAGTTCGGGAGCTTGACAGCACCCAGTTGAAGGGGCTAACGAGAAGGCCACAAAGGAGAAGAGGCACCGGGGCAAGGGCTCGTTGGAAAGAGGCCCTGGCCAGGCCTTGGTCCCTCAACCAATGGGGCGGCTCTCTGGAGGCCGAGCCTCCAACTCGGGCTTGGGAGGCCGATGACGGTGGAAGACCGTCCAAACTGCAGTCCGTTGGTCATGACTGCTCTTGCCAAAGCGTGTGCTCTGCTACTCGATATGCAAAGGCATAGAGGAGCGGACGACATGACACTGCTGTCTGTATCTCTGCACTCAATGCTCTCGGTAAGTGTTTGATGCTATTTTTAAAGTAGCATTTTCTTCTGACTTTGTCTTCCTTCTCAGACTGCGCAGAGGGTTCAGGTGGTTCTGGAGAGGGCCTGCAAAAGTGGCTCCAAGGCCGAGAAGCTTGAAGTTGAAGAAGAAGCTCGTTGCGGCCTTGGAGGGGAGTAGCCGGGATCTGAAGGCGGTGGAGGAGAAAATAAATAGCCAGGAGGCAGAAATGGCGGCCGCGCTAAAAGAGATCTGCGACGTGAGGGCCGAGACCTACGAGTTGAAAGGTGTGGCCTCGGTCAAGAAGAAGAAAACTCTCGCACTTGAGGCCGAGCTGGCAAAGCGGGATGCCGAGCTCGAAATGGCGCACAAGGAGAAAGCTGCACTCCAAGCTTCGTTCGATGCTGAGGTCGAGAAATATTTCCAGGACGGAGTGGATGCGGTTACTAAGGAGTACGGGGTCCAAGTCGAGAACATCTGCTCGAAGCTGTTTGAGCTCAGGTGTTGGGCTGCATTGAAAAAGGCAAGGATCGTAGATGATCATCCTATATATCAGGACCTGCCAAAGTTCACTTGCCCCAGGGCTGAGCCGAGTTCTGCCTCCATTGCAGAAGCCACTGTAGAAGTCATTCTGCCTGAGGATGCTCCCCAAGCCACTAGGATTGAGCCTTTTGACGTCAACGTCGAGGCTACTGAATCTTGAAGTTTCTTGTATTTTTCTTTTTCTTTTCCCATGTAAAAAACTGACTTTGTAATGACTTCTTTATCAACAAAGAGAATTTTGACTATCATACTTGCCATGTCTTTTGTTCTGATAACAATGTGTATGCTTGAACTTCTTTTCTATAACTGGGCTCTTAGCACGAACGCCCGAATTTTGACCAAGTAGTTGAGTTCGGTTCAGTAACAGGAACTGAGTGACTATTGGATAAGAGTAACTTTGGTTCTTTAATTAGAAGTAACTTAGGCTAGTTGAACTCGGTTCAACAGCCGGAATTCAAATTGCGCTGAAGTTTAAATAACTTTGAAAGGTACCTACACCTTTAGAGGTAGAAAACTCTTAGCTGGTTCCGCAACTGAACTAAATTCTCATAGGAAGCGATCAGGTTCTTCAAAAGCATAGCTGGTTCCATAACCGAACTAAGATAGCAATCGAGTTCCATAACTTGGCGCGCTGCTTCGCTTGGTCCCGTGACCAGGTTGGCTGGTTCCGTAACCGAGCCGTGGTCTCTCCCATGCCGGTGCTGTCACCGAGCTGAGACATTTGTCGAGTTCCATAATCGCGATGCTTTGCAGTTGGTTCTGTAACCGAGTTGTGATCCCTTCCATGCTGGTGCTGTCACCAAGCTAAAACCTTTGTCGAGTTCCATAACTGCGACATTTTGCAACTGGTTCTGTAACCGAGTTGTGGTCCATTCCATGCTGGTGTTGTCACCAAGCTAAGACCTTTGTCGAGTTCTATAACTGTGACTCTTTGCAGCTGGTTTTGTAACCGAGTTGTGGTCTCTTCCATGCTGGTGTTGTCACCGAGATGAGACCGTTGTCGAGTTCCATAACTGCGACGCTTTGCAACTCGTTCTGTAACCGAGCCATGGTCTCTTCCATGCTGGTGCTGTCACTGAGCTGAGACCTTTGTCGAGTTCCAAAACTGTGACGTTTTGCAGCTGGTTCTGTAATTGAGTCGTGGTCTCTTCCATGCTGATGTTGCCACCGAGCTGAGACCTTTGTGGAGTTCCATAACTGCGACGTTTTGTAGCTGGTTCTGTAACCGAGTTGTGGTCTCTTCCATGCTGGTTCCGTCACCGAGCTGAGACCGTTGTCGTAAATGAAGCTGTCCGAGCCATGGACGGTACTCTCACCGAGGCCATTGCCGGAGCTTTGCAAGTCGAGGTTGGTGTTGTCACCGAGGCCTGACATCCAAGCTGTGCAGCAGAGGCCGGTGCTGTCACCGAGGCCACTGCTGAAGCTTTGAATACTGGAATCGTCCGAGCTAGGGCTGGTGCTATCACCGAGGCCGTTACTGGAGCTAACAACTGAAGGAGCTGAGCAGTGGTTTGGTGCTATCACCGAAGCTACTACTGAAACTCCTGCTGGGTTGCGCTTCTGCCTGAGTCGTGGCTGGTGATATTGCCGAGGCCGCTACCAGAGCTGTCCGAGCTATGACTAATGCCATCACCGAGCCAAGATTCGAGGATGAAGATTGTATGGCAAGTCAGGGGACTGTTCTCGTGGCCGCCATTCTCTACTGGGGGATGGGTCCCGCCAGAAATTGAAGCTCTGGTGAGCTCGAGCTTTACCTTGGTTTGCCCTATCAATCAGTGCTTTCACAGTGACTATGAGGATCCGAAGGAGGTTCTTTCGAAGCTTGCTGGTTGGCAGCGAAGCTTGCTCGAAAGATGCGAGGGCCGGGGCTGTGGGCCCTTGTATCAATAGGGGATGGATCTTCATTATTATCGTCGTGGCGACCCACTTGATGGAGGAAATGACGAGATTCGGCTGCTGCAGGAACTTTCACTCGGTAAGGGAGTCTCCAGCAGGGCAGCACTCTGTTGGGGGTGCTCCGGTGGAGGAGTGCTCTGTTGGGGAGGTGCCGTCACCTCCTTTGCTGATGAACCTGTTTGAGTTATAGGTCGTCACGCGCCTAAAGCATCAGACTTTCCCTGGAACTGGTTCGACAGGGAGTTGTCGATGATGATGGCTGGGCTTTGTAGATCCTTTGCCGCTGCTAGGGGCATGACTTTGTCAATCGTTTTCCCACAGACAGCGCCAATTGTGGGTGCCTAAAAGTTCAGAACCCAGATTAGGTTAGTGTGAGACTGGTGATTCACTGTTTAAGCTTCTTTGGGGAAGATAGACTGCCTTAAGACCTGAAAGGAAAAGAGAAATGGAGATCAGAGACCCCGGTTGCCTTCAGTCGAAGGCTCTCCGATGCCTGAGTTAGTGTTGTCACTGAACGAATGATGGAGATGAGAGGCAAGTATGTTCTTATGCAAGGCGTTCTGTAACGCGCTATGCAATGTATGATGAACATGGCATTGGTTTATGAATTCATTAATTCATAGTCTGTATCTCCATACCTCTGAATGAATTCTTACCCTTATTTATGTAGAGGTTTCACCTGGCGCTCTCTTAGTGGGGGTAGGTGGAGAAATTGTCAGGTTTAATCAAGAGATGACCCCTGGCATTAACGTGGATGTGATTGATCAAGGCGACACCTGACCATCATCCGGTGCCTGTCTTATCTGTCAGTACGTTCTGCAACGTAGCCGTAACTTCATGAAAGTACAATGATGGCCTAGCACCTATCCCTATGGACGGACCGAGTTGAGGACGATACCGAGGTCAGGTTCAGATGCATCCTGACACTATTGCTGAGGTGCCTTATACTGAAAGCGAGATGAGCCTAGTTGGTACTCTTTACCGAGATTGGCTCAAGCTTGGCGCAAGCTGGTACTGTTTGCCGAGCTGAGAAGGGATGTCTAGCTGGTACCGTTACCGAACTAAATGGATCTTGACGCTGTGGCGGAACTTAGCTACCAAGATCGGGATGCACTGAGCTGGTACCGCTATCGAGACTAACATAATCCTACTTTTAGGAAAGCACCCCACACAAGCTTAGTATTAAGGCAGCTTAGCATCACACTACTGACCACGGATGGAATATGGATCGCTGGTCATTCAGTTGGAAGTAGCCCTTCTAGACCATGGACCCAATTGAGCGAAAAAATACATAAATAAATAAGATCAACATACAAAATATAAAATAAGAATAAAAAAAGAATAAAAAAAAAAAAAAAAAACAAAGTGGGGATAATAGAGTCTGAATCCTCCAAGGCTTCAACCAATTTGACCCAGACAAATCAACAGATGGAGCTGCAACTCCATTATGAGGCCACACTTACTGAAAATTTAAGCCGTTCAAAATAACTGATTTACCATTGTGGTGGGTATTGATAAGTTTAACTCAAACTGTAGTTGATATTCCCAAAAAATGAAGTTGATCATCATTATCAATATCGAAGTCTTGTCTGTATCACGATGGGTTAGCTACATTGATTCTTATTTGCCATTCAAGATTTCTAGTCCATTGGATATTTATAAGATTAATCGTTCGAAAAAAAAAAGTGATTAATATCATATTATCCAATTCATTAATCACAGATTTTTTTTCTAAATGGGTGGGACCCACAGTGAAATTTCATTCACTCAAAATGGATTTCTACGAGGCCACACCTCGGGGGATCCGGACGCAGATGAAAAAAGTCAGTCGAGTCCGGCAGATCCTAAACGAAGTGGGCCCCGCTCATCCAGACCATCCAATTAGAGGGCAACGACGGCCTAACCACGTTCCACGTCAGCTCAATATATCCAAAAAGAATGAATGAGTGGTCATCCAAAGCGCGGCAGGATCTCTCTCTTTGCGTACTTGCATTGCAGCGTCGTCTTGAAGTGAAAGAGAAACAGAGAGAGAGCGCCATGGCAATGGCATCATCTACTTTTGCTACTTTGTCTCTCCCTTCTTCGACCACTCTCATCGATGCCAAAGCCCCTCGCCAGCAATCGCATTGCCTCACCCTCCCCATCCACTCAAATCACGATTCTTTGAAGACAATCTCTCTCTGTAAGTCATTCCTATCTTAATCTTCTTTTTCTTTACATCTCAATCTCATGGTGGAACTTTTTTTTTTTTTTTTTTTAAATCAAATGATATGGTCAACAGCAGAATAACACCACCCCGCCCCCCCCCCCCCCCCCCCCCCCTTTTTTTTTTTTTGGTTTTGGGTTGAGAGAGAAACAAACAATCAATCAACATGAGAGTATCTATCTAAACTATAAAGGTGGGTGGGTTTCTAACAGAACCCTATCTCGTGAATTGCGATTGTAGCCCAAAGTGCAGAATGGATGATCTCGCAGTTTTTTCTAAGTTGGGTGATGAATGTTAGCTCAATAAGCCTTTATTGCATCTATCTGTGGCCAGCTTCGTGAGTTCTTCTTTTCCATTCAACCTTACTTAGGCTGACTTCTGGATCACCCAACAACTTCTAGTTAATTGTAACTCTTTGTTCACTTCATTACTTCATTCCTAATACTCTAGACTTCTATTTTAGTATCCCTAACTTGTTCACTTGTACTTTTCTTCTTGTTGTTTCATGTTATCCAACATCCATCTCTATGTAATAATGCAGATCTAATTATTGACTTACCAAAATCTCGATTAATCGAAGTGGTGCTCAATGGTCGCATTGTACCCTACTACCCTGTCTAGTTACTTTCTAGCCCAAATCCAATTTGGGACTTAAATGTTAAGACCTTGGCCTAGCTCAGCAAACCTATTCAACGGATTCAAGTTTGCAGCATTGTACTCAAACCTGAATCAAATTTGATCTATTTTCTTGGTATGAGATACATATTATATGTTTAAACTTTGCAGACTATACTGTGGGTAATTTATAGGGGAACTTTGATGTGAGGCCCACCTAGCACACCTCTAATAGTGATAGGGAGTCGGTTTATGTATGGCTCGAAAATCACGTTGTTTGGTTTTTAGAAAGATTTAAAGGTGCTAAAAGTAAATTAATTCCAATGGTGAATGCCAATCTGATTTAAGTGGAGTATTGGCACATACCAATTCATCTGAGTCAATGTGGGAATTCACAGAAATTTCGCATGTAAAGAAATCATTTTTGTAGGTTACCAAATGATCAGTACAGATTGGGCTTTAAGACCCCAGGAGCCAGGAGGGCAGTCTAAGACCAGATGATAGCAACTGCGCCTAACTGTGGGACTCTGTACCTAAAAAACATCCAAAATCCAATCATAAAAACGTGCCCGCAGGCTCTAGCTTTCTTCCAAAGATCTACTGTACAAGAAGTCCGCACTGCAGCGCAAAACTTTAGAAGAGATGTGTATAAAAACTCCAATATAACAGGTCGCTAGTAACCTTATTTGGAACAAATTTGCCACTACAAAAGTAACATTCAACATAAAGGTTCATGCATATAATTTAATGGATTTGTGGGGTATTTTTATTTTATTACTACTATTATTATTATTTTGAATGGTGGCTTTTATGGGGTATATTCCAGGCCATAGAATTGCCCGAAATGTCATCACCATGGCTACAGGAGAAACACAGTATGTGGCTACATCAGAAGCACCGGCAACTACATCAGAAGTGACTACATCAGAAGCACTAGTGGCTATTTCAGAAGAAACAGCTGAAGCTGCAACTGAGGTTCCCAATATTGTGAAAAGTGTACAAACAGCTGTAAGATCAACTATTTAGTTTTCTTAGAGGCAACTATTATTAGTATAGATTGAATTCAATATGCTTTCACCACAATGTTTCAAAAAAGGATGTGCGTGCTTAATTCCTACTGAATTCTTTGGATTCCTAGGAATTTTCCTTGTAATGTAGGTAGGGCCTAAGAGTGACGATGGAAAGGTGGTGGACTACGAGCGACCATCAAAGTATCCCACCTTTGATAACAAATGATTACCCGCCCCTTCACCTTCTCCGAAATGACAAGTGACAAGTGCCCGTAGCTCACTTAGAAGGTGCTCATGGTCGCAATCATGAGGTTGTGAGTTCTAGTAATGTTAGTCACTTTAACTTATGCACATAATTCTAGGAATTAGATGCACTCATGTAGATCTCTGCCCTCGACCCTTCACTATTTTGTAAACAAAATTTTCTGTGAATTCCTAGGAATTCTAGTAGTAATTTTTTAAATGGGACTAAAAGGAAAAACACCAAACACATAAATAGTGAAGATATTGGCAAAAACCAAGTCAATGATGGGGACATTCCTAAAGCTATTCAGTAAACTTATTGGCTTTTTGACCAGTAATTTCACTGCGCCGCTGGAATGTTTAACCATTCTCTTTGTTTATTGTGACTTCAACCAAGAAGGTTCTATGCTCTATACTGAATACAACAGAAATTGTATGAGCTTTTCGGTCATTAGTCTGTTTAGTAAATTTTCAACCTAAATGTTCTTAGTGCATCACCTCTTCTCACAAATCTGCTGATATGTACCAATGTTGGTTCTACTAGTATGTTCAATTGTCAAGCCAACACCAAAGCATAGGATACCCTTTTTGTAAACTTATATGATTCTCCTTTTGAGGTTTTGTACAGTAAACATGAGCCTTGAGTTTGCACACGAAGTACCTATGTTTTGGTGACAGAACATTGATCTATATAGCCACGCGATGGATTATATAGTACCTCTAGAATCTTAAACTATCCAAATATCATAAACTTTTAGTAGATAACATCCAAATTGGCAGTCAAAAGGAGAAGGGTTGTATTAGCTGGCTAAGATATTCTAGGGTTCCAATATGAAAAATGTCGGAACATTGTCTCTGCATGAAAGGGCTTTTCAAATTGTTGGTGTGGATAATTAAGGCATGAGCTTCTCTCAATCATATGTGCAAAAAAAAAAAAAAAAAAAAAATTCCCTCGTCTAGTGGTTATGAGAAAAACCATCAGCGGCTACATGAGTTTTGTTTCTCAATTCCAATCTATCCCGAACCAAACCTTCGATACATTAATGTATAGCTTCTTTAAATAAAATACCATAAATAAAATATCATCATCATCATCATCATCATCATCATCAGCATCGTCATCTAGATGCAACATAATCTTTATGGGTGATCATTATTGCAGTGGGACAAAGTCGATGATAAATATGCAGTGACTTCTTTGGCAGTTGCTGGAGTTGTTGCGCTTTGGGGCTCTACAGGGTTGATTTCAGTAAGTTGACCAGCTATGTCTTCTAACTGCATGGTTCACCTAGAATTGCTCCCTCTGTTTTGATTTTGCAAACTCACATGCATTTTAATCTAAAAGGAATGTCTAATTGTCATATTTCATACTAGCATTAGTTCTAAGCTATAACTTCGTATCTCTTATTAATTTTCCCCTCATATTTCATGCTAGCATTAGTTCTAAACTATAACTTCTTATCACTCATTAATTTTTGTCTCTTCAAAAACCTGCCATACACACATAAGAGCCGATTTAATTTCTCTTGTTTTATGCAGGCAATAGATAGGCTTCCTTTAATCCCTGGGGTTCTTGAACTTGTAGGAATTGGATACACTGGGGTAAGCTGCATGATTTAAATTATTCAAATTCAGTTATCATAGTAGAAGGAAATATAAATGAAAATTTGGTAAAAGATTGGATGAAACGCTCTTCGGCTTCATGGGAGGTAGGGGATTAAGTGGGCCTAGTTTTAATTTTATCACTGTCGAGCATTGATTGAATTGAATGGTGATATAGTTTAAAAATTAAAAAGCTTATACATTGTTGTATATGCTGCCATCAGTGCCTAATTGGAGATAAGTTGGACCCACCCCTTCCTCTTGTTACAGGCCTATTTTAGCGCACCTCATACTTCCAAGAAGATGGACGACCCCAATCATCATACTCTATGTACTCTATATCATTATAATTGCAATCATCAAACCAAATACAGGTGCCAGCATTGTGCAATCATTTTTCATATCGAATTTTCTTTGAAGAACTAAATCCAATTTTTTGGGTCAAAACTTTGTTGACTCCACACTGGTACATCATATTTCAAGCAAGGCACACAACAACCTATTTTTAAGCTGTACTGATGGTATACTGATGCAACCATTTGTTGTTAATACTGTCTTTGCAGTGGTTTGTATATCAGAACCTGGTCTTTAAACCAGAAAGGTAAGAATCATATCCTCTGTAGAAATTAGACGTCTTGATCTACCAAAGACACATTTCTATACTTCTACTTGAAGCAAAACGATCGTATATAGCTTGTTACATAGAACATATTCCATGATGGTGAAGTGAAATTGTTTGATATTGTGTCCACCATTTATGAATCAAATCATCAGATCGGATCCTCCCCATTATCAATCATAGTGGTATTCACCATTGGCATTGGAATGGTCATATGTAGTGGAGATTCAGTGATGTGTCTTCGACTCTTTTCTAGCTTGAGGGGTTTTGACTGAACAATTTGGATTCCAGATGGTGGGCCCTGTAGGTAAATTTCAATTTGACAACAAAGAACTTCCCATCTAGCCAGCTAGTCGGCTACATAGGATCTTTTGGCTAACGTTCAATTTCTTATCTATCAAAACCCATTGAAAGTTAATAAAGGAGGATAAGTTTTCAGGGAAGCACTGTTAAAGAAAGTCAAAGATACTTACAACGACATAATCGGGAGCAACTGAGTGCCTGTAATTTTATCATGATCAAGGGAAGCTGGTGAATCAGAAGCTGCTCAGATGGGTTATGGAGCAGCTGTTTTGCAGGATATCCAAGAGAATGCAATCCTTTTTTTCCCCTTTTACACAAATGTATTCATATTAGGCTTCTAACCACTTGAAAATATAATAATCCCACATTTTCCTTAATCTTCAAACTATATATAAATATCCAATCCTCTTCATGATGTTAAGTTGAATTTCATGTAGCTACGCTTTGTGTAATAAGAAAAGAAGGGTTTTACTTGTACTACTTCCTTTTTTACTTCTGCCATGCATCTAAACCTCATCCTAATATATAGTTAAGATCTGTGTATGTAGCTGCTCTGTTCTGCTTTTCTTCATCATGGTAGCATATATGGTGTAGTAAACGGCCATTGACCCATGAGGAGAGATTTGAATTTTGCACTGTTAACTTTGGAAAGCTTATTAATATTCTAGATTAGAACCCAATGTAATTTTCCCTTTGTTACTTTTTATGTCTTTCGAGGCTGGTTTTTCTCTGAAGAACTCTGAAGTCCGTATATTTGTCTATTGACACCAATGTTTTCACCAGATTTAGAACTGTACAATGTAGAAGGCAGCACCATTGGGGTTAATTTCAGGCATATTATACAATTGTTTCATAAGAGAACGATGAGTCCCGGAACCATGATTTACATTGTCCATGCCTCGTATCCCAAAAAGATTAAAGCCCATGAAAAAGGTTTAAGATGAAAACAATATCACGTTATAAACCTTAAATGCTTGAGTAAATGGGTGATAATGTATGGGTTTGACTAAAATTGGACCTTGACCTGATTATTCGTTGGGCCCATAACATGAGTCCATGCTTTTTTTGGTCTGGATTATTGGGATCTAAATGGGCTGGATTGAAAGCACTACCATAGTGCATTAGGACCTGAATGATTTTTTCATAAGATGGTTTTGAAGTATTAGGAATTCATGGTAAAATGAGTTTTTCCAAAGAAAATTAGAAGAGGTAAGGTGCGAGGATAAAAGGTAGAGGTGTAGATGGGACTCACTTGTAGGATTTGGTTCGCTATAGTGATGGCTTGGTGCATTCAATGTTCCACATCTTGTAATTCATTTCCATCAAAGGGATTTAACTTGTGGCTCTAGAAGAGATTAGAGCTCACACACTCTCACCTTCTATGGGCACACATTTGTATCCCAAATCAGGTGAGCTTAAAGGATTGGACTAAAGTGGAGATCATTTGATAGACATTTATGAGTCTTAACCTTGTTTCTTCAATTTTAGTAAATTTTAGGCAATGTTTGTTTTGCAAGTAGTGAAGGTAAAATATGAGGTAAAACAATCCCTTCAACTTTATTATGTTTGGTTGGTCTAAGCAAGCGGGAAAGTAAAGTTTCATTCACCAAAACAGTTTACTGATATCTTGTTGGACCCCCAAAAAGTTTTACATTTGACGTCTCATCTCACTTCACCTTAATTTATCTCATGAAAACTAATACACCTTTATTATTGTTGTGCTAATTTGGACTACTAGTCAATCCATACTTTAAATTTCAAGACCCAAGAATTAATTTTCGTTCGAGACATGTCTAGAATGTGATACTAAGATGACAACACCACTCATTGTTGGCCATGGATAGTGTGTTGGCAATTAATCATTACTCTGCGTGAAACTATACTTCACCTTTACTTAACCACATGTTTTGGCAATTAATCGTTTCTTTGCCTGAAATTATACTTCACCTTTACTTAACCACATGTTTCTTAGTGATTTAAAATTTGCTTTACAAATTACAACACACTGCTCATGGTTTTTCAGGCACAAAATTCCTGTCAAAAATCTTATCCTACGCCTGCCACCGCTTCAAAACAACGCACGCCACACAAGTTCTCAGCTGCTTCCCCGTCCCCGTACTATTTATTGACTCACGTCATCCATCCCTCAGTGTCCACGTGTCCCTTCCCAAAACCGCCACGTTCACAAATTAAAAAAAGAAAAAAAGAAAAAAGAAAAAGCACACAGTATCTATACACTTGTGGCCACCTCGTTCCTCACCCTACAGACACGCCACGTGGACTCATCTCCCAGTGGGCCCCAATCATTCAACGGAAGACCGTCGAAAAAGGAATCTTCCACTAACTTTCTGACACTTTGTCATCCTCCCGTTATCCCCTTCCCTCCGGCTGTCCGCCTCCTTTTTCTTCCAGCCTCAATAAATAAGAAAAAAGAAAAAAAGATAGTGGCTGAGATTGCTCCTTCTCGGACACAAACAGAAGACAGCAGAGCAGCGTCAGAGCTCTCTCTCTCTCTCTCTCTGTGTGTGTCTCTGCTTTTTTACAGACTGAAACTCCAGACTCTTCTTTTGTTGCTCTTCATTGAGAAAGTTTAGGTAAGATTATTAATCCCAATCCCAATCCCAATCCCAATCCCCTCTGCTACTTCTTTCTCACTTGGTTGGTTGGTTGCTTGCAGTAAAATTTCTTTTGATTTTAGCACCGACGTCACGTCGCGGTTTTGTTTGTTTCTCTTTCTGCGCACAGACAGACAGATCCGAATCTATTCTCTTTCGGATCGCATGCATGCCAAGCGCAGTCGAACTGCGTGGCCTCGAATTTGGATTTGGAAATGGAGACGTGTTCCTCTGGAGAAGACTTAATTACTACCAAGGTTTCCTTCTTCTTATTTAAAGTCTAGATGATGTAAACCATGATTTGCAATTTTGGAGAACCTGCTTTGGTCGTCAGCTCTCGGCTCTCTATTTCGTTTCTCGCAGAAATCAAATTCTAGGGATTAATTTCTCTTTATGTTTCTGTTTTGCTCCATACACCAAATCATTCAGAAATTAAAGTATTCCTGAATGAATGGTTTTTTGTTGGCAGATAAGAAAGCCGTATACGATAACGAAGCAGCGGGAGAGATGGACGGAGGAGGAGCATAACAGGTTCCTCGAAGGTTTGAAGCTGTATGGAAGAGCTTGGCAGCGTATAGAAGGTTACTATTTCAACTTTGTTGATTTAATATGCTGTGTAGGTAGGTAGACCCATCACGGATAATTGTTAAACACCAGCACAAATGAAACAACAACATCATCATCACCACCACAGTTAAAAAATCCAGATGGTTTCAGTTAAGTGAATGGAGATTTGAGCAGAATTACCAGTGAATTTAAAACCTGGAGTTCAGATTAGAATTGTGAAATCATAGTGTGGTTTTGTTGCAGTAAGATTGTAAGAGAAGACTAGTAGTACATGTCATTGACATGAGTTTTGTGTGGATTCAAATGAACTGGTCCTTGTGTTTTTGTGAATTAGGAAGGCTTCCCATGTGTTTTTATGTGCTCTTTTCTTGCACAGTGATGTATTCTTCTCCTTTCTGGTTTATGGTGAACAGAGCATATTGGTACGAAAACAGCGGTGCAGATCAGAAGTCATGCGCAGAAGTTCTTCTCAAAGGTCTATTGGTACCCTCTCAACATTTGCTTTTCTTCAAGTTATGCCTTTTTTTTTTATCTTCTCTGCTTGATGTTAGAACCTAAAATCTGCTAAAATGGATGATTTTTGGAGCTGCATATTAGTACTGCTTCTGTTATTGCGGCAACTCTCTCTCCCTCTGTCTATCTCAACAGTCTCATTTTCTGTTATGGAAAATCTGATTGGCTTCCGACCTTGTAATAGCAAACACCCACTTTAAAAAGAAAAAGGGGCATTTCATTACCATAGGAGTGGAACTGATAAGAGTCAGATAGACTTTTTTCTAGTTAGAAAACATGACCGACTAGCTTGTAAAGACCGTAAGGTTATTCTTGGAGAGAGTCTTACCGCACAATATAGGATTGTAGTTTTAGATGTTTGCTTTAGAAGTGGAACGACATGGATAGTAAATAATAGGTGTTTAAAAATAAGGTAAGAAAAAAGGGGAAGGGAAACGATATTTAAACATAAAGTGATCAAGGAGAGAGAATGGAATTTGGAGGGACAAACTATGGTTATGTGGAACAATTTGGTTGATTGTATTAAAAAGGTTATAAAAAAAGGTGCTTGGATGGTCTAAGACATTTTGATAAAGAAGCCTGATGGTGGAGAGCAGAAGTTCAGGAAGCTGTTCGAGAGAAAAAATATGGCTATAAAGTTTGATAGGGGATTAGAAATACGAAAGATTATGAAACGTATAAGAAGGCAAAGAAAGTTCTCAAGAAAGTAGTGAGTGAGCAAAGTCCAAAGCATATGATGGCCAATATAATAAGCTGGAAATGAGAGAATGAAACAACACAGTCATTATCAACCAATTGTCCTACATAAAGCAATTTGTTAAATAAATGAGGGGCAAGAAAACATCTTTGAAATCAATGGATTGTGGAGATGAGAAAATATGTACATTATGTTAGAAATGAGGGGAGACTTGTAATTTCCTGATTTATGAGTTGTCCCTTTTAGCCTACCCCAACATAGGTGGGACAAGGCTTTGACGAGGACGACAACGATGATAATGGATTGTCCTTTTTATAATTTGTATAAAAACTGAAGGTTTCTTGTACACTGAAATTTTGATAATTAATAATAAAACCATGCCCAAGGCACGCAAATAGTTTAATCAAGATTATTGTCATTTCATAATGATGCACAAGGCACAAAAACTAGGAAGATTATGAAGCGCAAGTGCTGATGGTTTTACGTTCTTCATTGGACCTATGAAGTCTTTTTGCCGCTTGCTCATTAGTAGGACTATATCTTCCCTTCTTGTGGTGACTGTGTGATAAGGAATTACTTATCGTCTTATTGAGCACAATTCAAGTTTCTTTGTGTGATAGACGAGTTAGTTCATCTTCTTCAGTAGTTACACCTAGTGGTATGATTGTAGAATCTTCCTTAATGAAAACCCTAATTCAGTCACTACCTGGGAAGCACGGACACCTCTCCGGGGCCGGAGTGTCAATGTCCGACACGTGTCGGACACGGACACGCTCCGGACACGTGTCGGACACGCAAAAAAGAGTGTCCAGTTTATTTTTTAATTTTTTATATTTCGGACACGCTGGGGACACGTTCGGACACGCTGGGGACACGTCTGGGACACGCTGGGGACACGTCCGGACACACTGAGCCTCTTTTTAATTGAAAAAAAAATAGAATAAAAGGGCCATGCTTAAAAAAAGAAAACCAAAGAGGGTTATTTGTAAAAGGAAATTGATGATGCTCCCTTTTTCTTTGTATGAATTTTATGGAACTATGGATATTTCATGTTTAATGATTATTAATTATGTTTCAATTTTGTATTGCTATTTGATAATTTGATTTGTTTGTTAGTTGGTACAGTGGTACTTGATTTTTTATTTATTTGATTGCTAAATTGATTACAAAGTTAAAATGATAGTATCTTTTAGTATATTATTAGATATATTATTATTATTATTATTATTATTAACGTGTCCCCGACGTGTCCGTGTCCTACTTTTTTGAGAAATGCCGTGTCGGCGTGTCCGTGTCGTGTTGTGTCCGTGTCCGTGCTTCTTAGGTCACTACATCTACCAAACTTACGACCCGAAACTTTTATCAATGGTTAAAGATAACAATTCGAGGTATGTCAAGTTGGGGTGCATTAATGGAAAGATCAAGCCTTCTAAAGATGATTAAAAAAAAAAAATACACCGAGTGAGAATTGAGCAATATTCTTGCAATGGCATGGGTTTTAAATTATGTGGATGCTGATTCTGTGAAAGACTATAGATTGCACACCGTCAAAGCAACTGGACACACTTTGTGAGCTTTATTGAAATAAGATTACTATAGATGGAATCTTTGAGTTGAATAGGCTATAATGACCCGTTGTTGACAAGAAAGTGATTGAATGCTATAGTAAATTATGAAGCTATTCGTGAGAATCAATGTATCTAGATGATGTCATTTTTCATTGCACGAGGGATGCAGAAGAACAAACAAAAGAGAGTAGAAAGAAACTAGACGTCAGAATTTCTAGCAGACCTCAATCCGGAGTTTGAACCTGTTAGGTATAGATCCTTAGCAATATAGCTCCTCTATCTCTAAGTACTGTATATTCTCTTGTGCTTCATGATGAATGGTGCATAGTGCATACATTTACACCAATTTCAGTATTAAGAAATCAGCTCTTGTAGTTAAAAATTAAGCTACACATATCTTAGTCAAGGGCAAGCATGGGAAGGTAGGGATGGTAGTAGCTCTAGCCATTCGATGGTTAAGGTCATGGAGGAGGTTAGTAGTGCACGCATTTTTTTTGGGTCGCTAACCAAAACCAATTCATTAAGAAAGAGAAATACAGGTGGAAAAAAACAAAACACAAAGCATAGGGAACAAAAAAGTAGTATAAAGGAATTATGCCATGTAAAAACAGAAATTACAAACTAAAAATGATCAAATTGGTAGTGCGCACCTTATGGTTAGAAAAAGATCAGAGAGTGGATACTTGTTGGGATCTTCAGGGTTGTCCCTTGGCTCATGCCAATCTAATTTCTACAGAGCTCGAAATTATTCCCTCTAAGCCTACTGTAGAGCATTTTGTTTCTCCTTCATCAAGACCTTCAAGGGTGAGACATTAATGCAAAATATATCTTGCCTCAAGGGTTCTTTCTCTTCGTCTACTGCCTTGGTACAATTGGGTTTCTCAAATGCTCTTTATGCATCTCCCTCTACATGCTATTGGGCCATTCATTCAGTGGCCACTAATATGTATCAGGTACCCTTGATTCCTATCAATCCATCAAGCATTGTTCAAATATGAGCAATTACTCCTATTGTTAATAGTTGCTACTCTTGGGCTTCATGTTGACTAAATGTAGAAAATTGTGAAATCTTGAGGGAGATACATATAGGTCTCTTCCATTGGGTTTTATGCATCACAGGTAGCACACATAATTTTATGAACCCTAAGGTGGCAAAACAAGTTGGGTCCACATGTAGGCCAGTACACCCTTTAATGTAATGGTTGTTGATGAGAAGTAACTTCCATGTCCTAAGTGTGCAATTGTTTGCTTAATGATGCAAGGGTGCCTTCCCCAGGCAGACCCCTTATCTTCTTCCATTTGGTGGTTGTGATGTTTTGGAAGCACAACGGTTACTGGCCTACACCATCTACGCATAGGCCTATTGCATTGGATTTTGAACTCAAAAGGCAATTCAAAGGCAATGGCGAGAAGTTTAGATTGAAAGGAGATGTACAATTGCTTTAAAGTTAGATTCTAACCAGCACATGAGTCAATCATGTCCAAACCAACGGGGCTGCTATTGCGGCGAACTCTTTAATATGACGGTTGCTAAGGATGCTGTCTTCAAGGAGCCAATAAGACTTCCACCATAGTGTGATCACGGTCACAAAATTTCCATATTACCTAGGTGCCAAGCTCCTAACATATGACCTTATTGCTATCCTCATTTCCAATAGTCAGAAGAGGGAAAAAAATCCCTCAAGACGCTAGTAGCCGGTATTATTCGTGCAAGTGTAAGCCCATATTAATCACTTATTCTTAGTTAAAAAAGATGGTTCCTGGAATAACCTCACATAAAGGACAACTTTCCAAAACCCTTAATTGACAAGTGGATTGATGAACTTCATGGGGCTCAGTTTTTCTCCAAGTTAGATCTTAGATCCAATATCATCAAATCCGGGTGCATCCAAAGCACATTCCAAAGAAAGCATTTTGCACTCATGATGGTCATTATGAATTCTTAGTGATGCCATTAAGGTTAGTGAATGCACTGTCCACATTTTGATCTCTAATGAATGAGGCGTTCCTTGTGAAAATTTATCGTCGTGTTTTTTTTTATGCATCTTTATTATAGTCTGACTTTGGAACATTATATACGACATGTATGCATTGATTTAGAACTTCAAAAACATCATCTACATTCTAAATTTTCAAAATGTCAATTTGTTCAATCTCAAATAGAATATTTGGGCCATATTTTTTCCAAGGAGGGTGTGGCGGCTGATGCAAGTAGGATTTCTAGTATGGTTGGGTGGCCTACGGCCTACGTGTTAGTCTATAAAGGCATTTGCGAGGATTTCTAGGTCTAACGGGCTCTACCAAGAATTTGATAAATATTATGGCAGGATTGTTCTACTCTTATGCATTTCTAAAGGACTTGTTTCATTGGAACTTAGAGGCAGACACTGCTTTTATTGGCTCAAATGGGCTATGTCAATTACACTAGTATCTGAGGCATCAAGCACAGGGATTGGTGGTGTTTTGATGCAATCAGGACACATGATTGCCTACACTAGCAAACTGTTTCAAGAAAGAAGTGGCAGCTGTATTTATTGGGGCATCATTTCATAATTTGAATAGATCATTGTAGTTTAAAATTTATCATGGAGCAAAAAATCACTACTATTACATAACAAAAAAAGGTCACCAAACTACTTCGTTATGACGCTAAAATTGCATACCAACGAGGCATGGAAAACTTGGCAGCTGATGCCTTTTCACATCAATATGAGAATGCGAGCCAATTGGTTGCTATTTCATATCCTTTGATCTTGTGGATTGCAAGTTCAACATGGGGTGGATAATGATAAAGTTGAGCCACATGGTGGATCGGCTTCAACTAGACTTATAGGCAATTCTGCATTATTCCCTTGTTGATGGAGAACTCCGTTACAAATGATGATTAGTGGTGGGGTCTAAATCGCGAGTGTATGCATCATGATGGAATTCCATGCTTCTCCAGCTTCTGGTGATTCAGGTGCTCTCAAGACATACAGCAGGGCTGTTTGATCTTTTTATTGGAAGGGGATGCGTGCTGACATCTTTCTGGGGTTCTTGAAGGGGATCTTCATCATCGTCTCACAGATCCAACTTGTTCAGATCTCCTGATCAAGCCATGTTGAGCAATAGCAGTTGTAGGACAGCTCTCATCATCTTCAGTGGGGCCCACCTAATGATCTGTTCACATCAGAACCCCTTGGAGCACGCCCATCATCACTGGTCTTTTTGGACATTTTTCTGGATTTTTTGGCAAACTCAAGGTTGGTGAAATCCGCAACTGTCTTTGAAAATTTTTGTATATGCAGTTTCTTTTTTGGGTATTTTGGAGTGTTTTTTTATTTCCCACAAGCAGTTCACATGAATTGTTGGATTAAGTTAACTGTATCCTTCAAGCAGTTTTTGCATATTTTGATATCTTCTCTGATGGCTGAAAAATCTGAGATTCTGGCAATCAAATTCAATGGAAAAGATAATTTTTCCTAGGAATTTTAGTTTAGGATGCTTTTGATTGGAAAAAGACCTTTGGGGTTACATTGATGGCAGTGGCACAATGGTCAAACCTATAGACACTACCAAGTATGGTCAATGAGTAATGAATGTTGTGAAAATCATAAGTTGGATCCTAAGGTCTGTTAATCAACAAATTGTGCGTAACCTAAGGCCTCAGAAAATTTCTAAAAAGATGTGGGAATATCTCAAGAAGATATATAATCAAGATAATTCAGCCAGGCAGTTTCGGTTGGAACATGAAATCTCAGACTACTGTCAAGGAAATAAGTCTATTCAAGATGATTACTCTAGGTTTCTTATCCTTTGGATGGGATTTGAAGACTTAGTGTATCAACTGTTTCTAAAGACGGTCTCACTACTCTGCAAGAATATCATGAGAGAGATCAATTTCTTCTGAAACTCAGTAATGAATTTGAAAATGTTTGGGCGGCCAATTTAATGAGTCGAAAGCCTATTCCATCTCTAGATGAGTGTTTGGAGAATTGCTCCAAGAAGAACAATGTTGTCTTATAAAGGCCACAATGGAACAAAAGGGATCTGCAGCATCTCATTTGGATGTAGCTTATTCTACCCAGGCTAAACCAAGAGATTAAAAAAAAAAAAAAAAAAATCCAATACAACTAAAGATTTTGAGCATATTGCGAGCCAATACAAGTAAAAAAAAAAGAGGTGTAATTGCTGCAAAAAAACCTGGGATTTTGTTTCTAAATGTAGACGTTGACCACAAAACCGGACAATCAATGCTCTTCATTTTCCCACTAAAGTTACTTTTGGCAATGCTTTCCCTGTCATGCGTGCTCAGCTTGCCCGGCCAGCACCACCCCATTTTACTGCAGAAATGGTTCATCAAATGACTGAATCTACTTTTTTTGCCTCCAGTTTCTTTGGTAAGAAACCTAACCCTATTGTGTGTGCACGTGTGTGCGCTGTGAGTTTTTTTTTTTTTTTTGGAAAAGGGGGGGGTGGGTGGGTTTGGTGGGTTCTCTTCAATATGTATCAATTTTTTAGGGTTTTCAAAAAGAGGAGAATTTTCTATACCCTTCTCAATCTAGATTTATGTGTTTTATAAATCAATCCCAATGATCCAAGTGTTTGGAGTAATTCTCTAAAAGGTCATTACCCAGTGCGGGTCCCGCCGAAGCAAGGTCCTAGGAGGGTCGAGACTGGAGACAGAACTGCCCTTTGGCAATTTTGCACAAAGTAGCTGCTCTCAGGTTTGGAGGAATTCTCTGTATTTCCAAATATTTATTTTTGGAGGTTTTTAAAGAAAAATAATTTTCTTAACAAATTGATCACATGGATCACTTTCTTATTGTTTCTTAGTTGTAAATCTATGAGTTTTAGACATGAATCCCTTATCTCGGGATAATACTTCTATCCCTATTGCTAGCCAGTGGAACCACAATCGCAATTATAAAATATTCAAGGTCATAGGATGATGCTGCCTTTCATCAGACATGCATGACTTCTTGTCCGTAATAAAAAAAAAACCACCTCTTTGATGATTCTTATCAGGGCCAGATTGATGTAAAAAACCCAGCAAAAATACGTTATAATAATTTGCACAATCCAGTATTTCAAAATTCAAGTTTCTTTCTTTTTATTCTATATAGGCAGCAAAGGAACATCAAAGATCCATCCAAGAATTATAGTATATATTTTAGAATCACGAATTTTCAGAAGACAATATGCTTTCCCAATTTTTATAACTTGTATTTGTCATGCTGGTGTCAAGTACAGCTGATGAAGTCTGCACTGGGATCCACATAGCTCTACATTGAAATCTCTGCTCTAATATTAAGCTGAAAGAATCAAGAGGGTAGATCTTGGGTTTTACATTCAAGTATAAGATGAATAGGAGAGGAGAATGAAGAAGTGTAAAATGAGACTTAAGGTCTAATTTCCAATATGCAAGTCCTTGTGACTAACACATCTGTTATTAACACAACAATAGCAAGAATTACAGTGCTCTGCAATCTGCATGATTACTTGATGGTAAGCATAAAAGATTAAATTCTCAATTCTATCACCCTTGCAATTTCACTTTTCTTTCTTGTTTTCCATTTTTCCGTGGATATTGTGTTATTTTCCATTGTGTTGTGTGTTCTAGAACAGTCTATATCAGCGAGTCTTGGGGTCTAGGGGGGAAGGGATTGTAGATGTGTTTTAAGACTTTTGTGTGCAACGAGAGGATTCCGTTCTCTGCGGATTTTTCTTTCCACAAGAGAGGAATTACGCCTCCAATAAGAAAATTAGTTCATTTTATTTTCCTTTCCCACAAGGAAAATGTGGCACCAAACATAAGAGCAATGAGCTGTGGGGAATAGTTGAACTATTTTCCTCTCATTGTAGAATCGTCTTGTTGCACAAACACACCCTTAGGGAAGGGAGGGTGCTATGATATTCTACGATCTCAACGCTCAACTCTGCCCTTTCTAGTTCTCTCATTTGCATCAACTTACTCTGAGCCCTATGTATGTTCACTAGCTCTCTCTCATCTACCTTATGATGTCCTAGCTTTTCAAAAAATTATCGAGGGTATATTTATAATTTCATATACAGGTGGTAAATGAGGGATGGAGGGTTTAAGAATATCATAAAGATGAGGATTGATCGGGTAGCTCAATAAGTTTCATAAACGATAGATATGTCACATCATGGTTCTAGTGTTAGACAACTTGAATTTTATAAGCCCAACGTATAAGGTTTTCTGCAAGTCTTCCTAAACCTGGGCCTTTAAATGCCAGACATGTATAAATCATGCATGTAAAGCATTTTTCTGCTAACAAATAATATGGTTATTTTCAGTTGGAAAAAGAAGCTCTTACAAAAGGTGTACCGCTAGGACAAGCTCATGACATTGACATCCCCCCTCCACGCCCTAAAAGGAAACCAAGCAATCCATACCCCCGTAAGACTGCAGTCACTGCTCCTATCTCTTCTTCAGTAGGATCGAAGGATGGAAAACCTGTAGCAATAATTAATTCTCTGAACCCCAGTAAACAAGTACTAGATTTGGAAAATGATCCACCTGCTGAGGTATGCATCCGCTTCTTTTAGTCTTTGCATTGATTGAATATGCTCTTTAGATTATTTTTTGCGACTCTCGTGATCAGGAACCTCCCAAAACTGGTACATTTGGAAGATCAAAACAGTCATCAGATGAAAGAAGTTTTTCAGAAGTCGTCAACCCTTTGCAAGAGGATCCCTGTCCTTACATATCCTCACCGACCAAAAACTCATTATCTGAATCAGTGGCCCTTACAAACCAATGTGCCCTCAGAGAATTCATGCCGTCTACAGAAAAACATGAACAGACTTCGATGGATGAATCCTCTGTTACTGTTGAGTTCAAGAGGAACCAAAAACTGAACAAAGCTGATGATGGATATAATGACCATGATATTGGTGGACGCGAAGGACTGAACTTACGAAACTATTCTCAAGCTTCAAATGATAAAATAGTCCCAAGAGAGGCAAGTGAAGATACAAAGCATCAAGAAAATCCACAGAAACTGCCGTCTAATCAGAACTACCCCAGGCACATTCCTGTGCATGTTGTAGATGAAAAGACAGAAAAACCTTTTTCCAAAATGACCAACCATATAACCATCGGTCGCCAGTCAGGAGCCCAGGCAAATCCAAACCATTTAAAAATTCATCCTAGTGTTTCTGCAACTGGTGAACATCAGATGAACACAGAAGGATCTTCCATTCACCATGCTTTTCCAATCTTCCATCCTCCTTTTACCCAATTTCACCATGACCAAGATGCTTATCGATCCTATACCAACATCTCTGCAATTTCAAGTATTATTATATCAACTTTGCTACAGAACCCAGCAGCCAATGCAGCAGCAAGCCTGGCAGCAGGCTCCTGGCAATTCGCTGATTATTCTTTTCCAGACACCCATGTTGGGGGATTTCCAATGATGAATATAGACACACATCCAAGCCTGGCAGCTATTGCTGCCACTACAGTGGCGGCTGCATCTGCATGGTGGGCATCACAAGGGCTTCTTCCCTTTTGTCCACCACCGCACTCTGGCTTCATCTTTGCTCCTGCACCCACAACCACAATCCCGATGACAGAAACTATCCAAGTTCCGGTAGACACCAAGCAAAGAGTAGACTGCAGTCCTCAAACTCCTGCTCAGGAAGATCAGCAAGTCATGGATCAAGAATTTTCTGCAGCTCTGAAATCACGACACTCATTTAAGAAAGCTTCGTCGCTGTTTACATCTGATTCGGAGGAAAGTGGACATGCCAAGTCATGTGGACTTGAACAAAAAGTTATAGGTGATGTGCAGCCTCAATCAAGCATCGAATTCCATGGTTCGAAGAATGGAAAAACCAGAAAACAGTTGGATCGTTCCTCATGTGGCTCCAACACACCTTCCGGAAGCGAAGTAGAAGAAGACTTGGTGTTAGAGAAGCACGTTGAAGGCAAAGAAGAGCATAAAGAAGCTGAATTAAGCCATATCACTGGCGAGCCAATCAATCGCCGTTTTAGAAGCATTGGGATTGGGAACCTAAATGATTCTTGGAAGGAGGTCTCCGAAGAGGTTGTCATTAGATTACTTAATTTAGGATGTGTCTGAACATTCCTTCAATTACAATTTGTGTGATACCATTCTGCTGTGCATTTGGGGCAGTGCCGGAAATTGGAAGAAGATTATGCTGGAAACTTTTTCCTCGTTTTTTGTCCCAATCTTATTAATATCCTGGAAGATTCTAGGTGCTGCCTCAAATGTAATAGATATAGACAATCCATGGCACACTAGAAGGTGCTCACTATTGCAACCTCAAGGTTGTGGTTTCAAATCCGGTTAGTGATTAAAAAAAAAAGAAAAGAAAAGAAAAGAAAAGAAAAGAAAGAAAATGTAACAGATAATAAATTGGGTGGAGAAGGATCCCAACTGCCCCACCTTCGTAGACATCCTGGCATACCCTCACAATTCTCTATTGATTGTAATTGTTGAACTTCCAACAATGCTTATGGAACTGATTTTTTGTCAGGGACGGCTAGCCTTTGAAGCACTGTTTTTGAGAGATGTACTACCGCAGAGCTTTTCCCCTCCACAGGATTTTAGGAACAAGGCACATCCTCAGGATGATGCTGAAGAAGGAAAGCAGAATTCGAGCAAGAATGATGACAGGGATGTGTTGGAATTAGAGCTTAGCAGCAAGACATGGGCAATGAATCTTGATCGTCCTGTGTGCAGTGAGAAGGATGAGAGCAGCAACAACACAGACAAGCTGTCAATGAATGGCCTTGTTGGACATGGCAAACTGAAGGCTCGTCGAACAGGATTCAAACCTTACAAGAGGTGCTCCGTGGAGGCCAAAGAGAGCAGGGTGTTGAACACTGGCAGCCAAAGCGAAGAGAAAGATGCCAAGAGAATGCGTCTGCAAGGTGAAGCTGCAGTATAACAACGCATTCATGAAATTACTGATGGGAAGTCCTAGATGCATGTATTATGTGTGAGGCTAAAGGCCATGGAACTTATCATGGTACTTGGGACCTTATGCTACAAATTCAAGACACGCTCTCAATATTCATGGGTGGAGCTCGATAATTGAAGCTCCATCCTATCTATTTGGCTTTGTGAGTTCTACTTATATCACTCACCTCTATCTACACTCGAATGGTTGATGTAATGTGTCGGTATAATTTTTGCATTGGGTATGAAATTCAATATTAAAATAACTTATCTTTAAAAAAAAAAAAAACTTATTTTTCCAATAAATAAATAAACATGCCAGGTTCTTCGGATGAATATACACATAAAATCATCGATATTAACATCCCTTCCAAGCATGGGGAAATATACAATGATCTATTACATGATATTTGTTTGACTGGTAATGAGTTGCCATGAATTCTAAGTAATACGTTCCTTTCGAGGGGGCTAGAATACAGGGAATAGAGGAGAAGATATACAGAGGAATACCAAATACTCTCTTTTTGTATTCTATGGTTGCCCAGCCATCACATCAGTATTTCAAATCTTAGGAAGCACAGGTCCCATCTCCTCCACCTTTTAGCCTCCACTCCATACCTCTTTGAACCCACTTTTACTATGATTCCTAGGAGTTAAATACTCACCTTGTATATGTTGTAGCCTGCAAGTGAATGGATTAGATTACTGAATGGTGAGCCCCAAGAGAAGCTTTGGTTCTTGCTGCTTCAATCAATTGAGCACCATGCTGTAATTGACCATATTAAGGAGTCACAACAGTTGACGGTGAAGGGATCATCACTACAGAATTTACAATATACCCATATGGGAGGAATGTGGTCAGAATTTCAACATTGCCCATAGAAGCCAATGTTTCAACTTGAGCATACGTGCTGAAATCGTGGAAGTTGACACCCAGTCCTTCCAAAGTCTCTCATTGCATTTTGGGACACAGGTTGGGTAGCAATACAGACTCAAGCGAACGCAGCTTTGGATAGTAAAATCACCCAAGTTTAGTTGCAATCAGGTCAGAATTGATAGAGGGCAGATCCAACCACAGAGACAAATGAGCTATTAAAAGCTGGAAACAAAATGCATAAGATGTGCATGCATATTGGTGCGAATCCTCATTTGAGTTTTTGGAGTTTTTACTCTATTTCCTTCTTTTCAAGATTTTCCTATTGTTTTCTATTGGAGAGATTGCTTCAAGGAACTTTAGAACACTAGAATTCAATTTGCACCGTCAAAGCTATCCTGGCTGTATTGATGGTGACCAGGATAGAATCACTGAATGGTTACCCAACAAATTTTTTTTTCCCTCTTGCCGGGAACTTAAGAACAGAGAATTGCAACCCTTGAGTATATATGTAACCAATGATCAAAAGCAACTGTCATGTTGTTTAGTAAGAATTTCAAAATTCCAGCCACTGACCTCTGAAACCTTTTTCCATTGATGTGGGCTCCTCAAAAGGTTTCAAATGACTCAATGGACTCCTTAAAAAGTTTCAAATGACATTTCAAAATTTCAGCCACTTAAAAGGACACCTCTTTCTGCTTGTGTGGGCTTTCTTCTCGTTTGAGTGGGCTGCCTTTCCGTGTAATTGCAGGCTTTTACTTGGGTCTAGCCCCTTGGCTCCGGTACCAAAAAAAAATGACCTTTGGAATTTCTAAAAATCCAACTCCTTAATTTTTTATGAGATTTTCATGGATGCTCAGTACAAAGCAGAATTATGGAGTTCTTTGTCCTATCCGCGTGTTTACACGATGCTCATGCTGCTGCTGCTGCGGCTATTGACAGTGGGCTATGATACTATATGTGATATGGTGGATATCTTAAACATCGACGTCGAGACTTGCGACCAAGTGCCACTTAGAAAGTTGAGCCTTGGGGTCCACTCACGATCATTGCAAACAAACAGGCCGTGGATGATGACGACGGCAGATAATAGATTTGACTATGAATTCTCATGTATTCAATTCCTTTGAATTTTATGCAAACAAACATACCCGAACGTGGATGGTGTTGATGACTGACAATATATGCCTATAATTACAGATCCATGGATAAAGAAAGACCTCTGCATCATACCAGGATTTTCTATCCCAGCATGATTTAATATTTTCTGAGCAAACCACAATGGAATTGCAGAGGTATGGATTTCCGAAGGTACATTAGGTTGCATACCTTTTTCTCTTTGGCTATCTTCCTTGCAAATTCTTATTATTGAAGTCGTTAGCAAAATGGGTTTCAAGAGAATAGGAGAGGCAGTTAACCACCAAGATCAAGTCCCAATCTCCAGCTTCAACAAATGCACAGGAAAATGGATAGTCTGCTGCTAAGATTTCAAACCATACATGCACACTTTGGCCGTTGGGAACATATCACCAAAAATAACACACTAGAATGGACAGATGTAAAATGTTTTCAACCCAATGATACCCAGATATTTTAATATAAGCAAGGTATCTGAATCATATCATATCCAATACTTTAGAATTATATACAAAATCTGTGTCCCCACTCCCCCACTATAATTCATTGTCTGCCATATCTAGGTATCACAGTTTCAAGCATTACCACAAACACATAAAAACAACATGATGACATAGGTATCCTCTCCCAAAGGCCTCCCAAGCCTCTTTGTTTTAAAGAAAGGAGTAAAACATGAGTAGGGGTCAAATCATGAATAAAATTAAAGAAGAGGAGGTGGTTAGATGAAAAGGCACTATATGACAAAATTTCACTTCTCCCCAATTATCCAAGTTGGGGAGAGTAAAACAAAGGTGGAGAAGTATGAGAAGAGCCCTACTTTATGTCACATTAGAATTTTACTCTACCCTTCCCTTTTTCTATACAAGCACTCATAAAGTAAACTCATCAGGATTTTCAATCCAAACACTCATTAAGTAAAGCTGTCATATTAATTCTACCCGTCACACAAATAGACAAGTTACGGGTTCAAGAAACCCCGTAGCAGAGAATGACTCAATGAAAACCAGGGGGAAAAGAAAGATGAGTTGTAATGCTTGTGGATCTAGCATGCATTGTGTACTTGACATCATGTAAGTGACCACATACCACATCAGTTGCCATCCCACTACTTGAACGCAGAACAGGAATCACACGGTTCGTGCCAATAGGTGGGGGCCAAGGTATCTGGGGTATCCAGGTTCATCTTGATGACACTTCTTGATTTTCTACATGTTCTGAAGTTAGTATCGCCATCTTACAACCTATGATGGTCAGGTACATCATGGATGCCTCAAGAACACAGCAATGATAAAGTAGGGACATGGATTTTACATATAAAAGGTGGAAGAAGTGTTGGATACAATATGGCACAATATGTTACCTATTTCTAAGTACCTAAAAAATTCATGAAGTGTTGTGCTATCAATTTCATAACCCCTTTTGTTCATTTACACCATCCTAAGCAAGTAGGATGTTGAATTATGCACAACACTTAGAACTTTTTTTTTTCTTTTTTAAATCAACCATCAAAGAGAAGCAGGATGGGAATCTCAAATGACAACCATTCATCTGACAAGCTGCATCATGAGAGGAGTATCCTCCTGGTATTCATGCACCTCATTCAAGCAGTTATAGTACCCGGCTTTCAAGTGGACAGTTCAAGCAAGTCATCCCACATTGGATGGGTCTGAAGACAAACAGTTAAGATAATCCAGAGAATTAAGAGGGATCATTCAACCACAATGGGGTCCATCACATAACTGGTTTAGGTTTAGAGCACCAAAAGAAGGTTCCAGCCTCAACCACACAATCCATGCAGCCTAGAAAAGGATAACTAGAACATTTAAATTTCTCCATAATAAAAAACTAGTTGCATAAGAAAGGGTTAGAATTAAATACTCCCAAGCCATTTAATTAATTAAATGTTATCCTCGCTTCATAGATATGAAAAAAAAAATCGAGGGAGATTATGTAGTCATCAGTTTCAAAATCTCGGAAGAAAATAGCCACTCTCAGACTTACTAGCCAGTAAGCTCCATAATAGCTCCAACAATATCCCCATTGTGTGTCTTGAGAGCTTTGACGGCCTTGCCTCTTGACACACCAGCCTGCGTCATCACCAGATCAATGTCTCGGGGTTCCACTCCAGTGTCATCTACCTCCTCCTCTTCCTCATCAGCTTGTGTGGCAGCAGAGACATCAGGCTTCGTCATCATGCTGCTGACGTCTGGCATCCTGAATTGTTGGGCAGCTTGTGTCTGCAGCTGGGAGCTCAGGTCCTCAATCTTGGCCTCCCCAAATATAATATAAGTCTCAGAATTCGGGCTCTTAAAGACATCAGGTTTTGAGATAACAAACAGAATCTACAGCAGTTGAGTAAAACCATATTAGTCAGATTCAATGATAGATATAACAAGATAATATATTAAAGATATTCATTCACTTGCATTTTTGGTTCTCTTGATAGTAACTCTGCTGACAACAGTAATAGGTTTCATTCCCAGTTTTAGCATTGCTTTCCGACTCTTTTTCTCACTTCTGCTCTGTTTTGAGCTCTCGTTTCCACCTGCACCTTGCTCACAAGAGATTCATAATAAATTGAAAATTAAGCTATCATAGATTATAAAACTAAACTTCAAATGCAAAATAAGAATCACAAATTACAAGAGATTCATAATAAATTGAAAATATTTTAATTTTTTAAAGATATTTTGGCAGAAGGCTGAATATTTCAAGTTTTCTGTCATCAGCTGAGTTCAGCAGCCCTTCTTTATATAATATATACTGCATTGCCATGGTTATCCAACTGCTCCCTAATTTAGCGGGCGCATGGATCCCACCACCACCACACCCCCCCCCCCCCCCCCGCCGAAACCAGCATTGGACATTTAGTTGTCAATTTCGTTTCAGCTCAAACCACTAGCCGAATCGAATAACACCTATAAGAAATTAATACTGGATTTTGGTCCATTTTGATGGGTTTCAGTCCATTTTGATTCATTTTGGAAAAAAAGAAAAAGAAAAGGTAGAGTAGTTTATAAATTGCATGTCATATGATGAGTTGATATTTGAGAGCAGTGGCAGACCCATGTAATAGGGAGGTGGGGCGTCCAATTTGGAAAAGGCCCGTTTAGGGCTATGGATCTTCTGGTACACACCCCACGAGACAAAACCTGTCGCGCCACCCTCCTCATCCCAAAACGAAAAACTCCTTGAACGGTCTTTAACAAAAATCTCCAAATCTGAAAATCCATTTTTCCTTCTCGATATCTATGATCTCTCTTTCTTCTCCAGCTTCGGCATCGGGTTTGCATTCTCTCTCCCCTCCCCGCCCCCCCCTTCAACTATCTCTTGATTTCTTTCTCTCGATCCCATGATTCGGGCAGCTATGCAGGACATTTCCGGCTTTAAGGTCCTCCTCACACTCAATTCCTACATCAATTTTCCTGCCTTTTTTTTCCGTCAAAGATTTATCCATTTCGAGGTTTCAGCTCTGTCTTCTTTGTATTCTTTCATATCCTCCTCTTCATATTTTGATCGAGCTTTGAGATCTATTCAAATTACAACATAGCTAAGTGAGTTCTCTTGTTGATGTTTAATGAGACAGGTTTGTTCCATATTCATATAATTGTAGAATTATATATAAAACTGTTAGGAGATTCATAGTAGCAGATATCATTTGGTCCATTTGGTTGAGAGGAATAGGAGGTTCTTTCAAGATGTGGCAGTTTCAGTACTTGAGATTGTTCTGAGAGCCTACTCTTTGGTTATATCGCGGGCCTTAATAATAAGGGCCTGTTCGTCTACGTTGAATTGAAATCCTATAATTCATGGTAAAAATGGGTTGCAAAAAAGGATTATTTAAAAGGTAAAGGATGATTAAGATATAAGGTGGAGATTTAGATGGGATCATGACTTTTATAGGATTTGATTTACTGGGGCGAGGGCTAGGTATTCATTTTCCACTACCCTTAATTCATTTTCCATTAAAGGAGACTTTTTTTTTTTTTGGAAAATGGTAAGTATAATCCAAAAGGTAAAGGAGACTATTTGATGGCCCGTGTTTGTTCCTCCAATTTTAACCATTTTTGGTAATAAATTTTTAGAAGTCCTAGGATTTCAATTACATGCAGACAAATGCATCCTAAGTATTGTGTACATATTTCCATTCTCCAATCATTGACATGGATTCTTGATTGGTGATGCTAAGCCCATTTATTTATTTAGTTTTTGCCTTGTAGGCTTGTGAGTCTCGGGTCTCTATTGAGATTGTATCAGTCGCATTGCAAGTCTTTTGAGGTTCGAGCTTAGTGCTCATATTGGAACTTGAGAACAAAATTTTGAACTAGAAATTGATATGATTTTCCTCTTTTGTCATTAGTAATGTGAAGAAAATAAATTAAAATAATAATTAAAATCTTCAATTGACCATTGTCTGTCCCACCCAAACAAAAATCCTGGGTCCCCCGCTCTTTCAGAGTGCACGTCTAATTCCACATTGTTGCATACACATAGCTTATAAATGATTTATTTCGCACATAGAAATAATATATTACATTATTGATTTCGTTGAACAAATTTGATGTCCATGCTATATACTATTTTCATTTCCCTTGCTATTCTCTCATTTATAAGTTATAATGAAAACTTCCTCTTTCCATCTCAATATTTTGATTGCATTGAGAGCATGTGTCTCCATCAACCCTAATAAATCAAATCCTAAGAAAAATGGTGCCCCAATCTACAGCTCTATCATATACACCATCTTAAAATCTTCGTAAATCCATAGGGATTCAATACCAAGTAAACAAACAAACAAACAAACCCTAAGCAATAATCAATCCAACTATCCCATCAGAACATTTAAGAAACAAGGTGGAGAAGGAAACAAAATTACCATCTGCTCCTCCTTGATCCTTATCGTCGCCCTCATCATCATCATCATCTTCTTCATCATCTTCGTCGTCTTCGTCCTTTGCATCTTCCACGATAGGCTCGTCGTTCTGAAATACGTATCTTATACAGTTATACAGCTCACCACCACCGTATGTTATACGTAGAAAGAGCGTAGAGGAATACGTACCTGAAGGTTCTGCTGCTGCTCTTTAACGGAGGCGAGATGCTGTTCGTCTTCCACCACCGGGCCTGGCATTTTTGCCGCTTACAGGATAGAAAGAGAGACGGAGGGAGGGAGATGTAAGGATGGCTGCTGTTTGAAGAGGGTTTCTTTCTGCTATCAGTATCCTTTTTGGAGGGTTATATATATCAGTGGATAAGCATGGTGTAGGGTGTGAGTTTGCTACAGCAAGTGAAAGAGTGTGGAGTTGCAGTTGCAGGTCAATCAATGGTGGGTTGAGGGCGAATTGGGAATAGATCTTAGCCGTTGAATGGCATGGATCGATGATCAGTTGTTTTACATCATGGGATGGATTCATAATCACATATTGAACTCTTCTCTTTACCAATTTCACCATGGTTATGGGAGAGCCCAATTATAGTATGGTCCCCCTCCCCTCTCTTGGCAATCTCTTAAATCGTAAGTTGTCTAATGACATTTCTTGATTTTCCTAATTACACTTACAAAATTAATCATACATTTAAAATGTCAATGTTGCAAATTTTGTTTTTCTTTTCCTATAAACAAATCTAAATTTTGATTTTCATATCAAGTAAGTAAAAGACAAACTATCCCCAAAAGCTTCAATCTCCTCTTCCCTTCCCTTGACAGAGGAAGAATTTGTTATGATAAAGGTCACAACTCACAAATCGTTAGAGAATCCAAGTTTACCGGGTTGGTTTGGTTCTTGATAACAAAATTCCCCATCATGGTCTCATCGGGGTTAATAAGCACTTGTTGTATTCGTTTTCTGGTTCTCCAATCCCATTAATTACATGTGACCCACCTGACCATCTCATCGTTTCAAATCAATGGATGATAGATGATCTGATACTCAGAGTCACTGGTGTTGTTTCTAGGCCCTTTAATCCACAGAGAGGGTTGTGACCCGATCGATATCTCCTCCCCGCAATCATATGTGAAATTGAAATTTGATGGGTCTTATAACCCCTTCACACTAACAGTCGAAATGAAATTGGGTGTATCATTAGGGATTCTACAGGAACTTTGACTATAGCTTTTGCAGGAAAAGTTTTAACTGATAATGCATTCGAAGCTGAATTGAAAGCTCTCATCAAAGGTGTGGCGCTTTGCCGAGAAAAGTGTCATATCCTGGATGTGAGAAATCTCTGATTAGGATGGTTTTTGAGGTTTGACACTCGTACATATTTCCAATCTAAGTCTGAATTTACAAAGGAGAAAATTTCGCTTTTCACATGCGAGGTTTCTTCACTGACATCTGTCAATGAATGTTTATTTGCAGAAACATAAATCATATCAATATCAAAGTCATGCACAGTTGATTAACCAATTTAATATATAAGCTAATTATTTAAACCTTCAATGCATACGTAACTAAGTGCAAGATTAAGTATCTAATCTCAAGTCATAATTACCACTCTTGTACGTACTTCCACTGTCAAAGCTAACCATTAACCTTATCGATCAAATTTCTAATTTAGAGAACTATTAATTATCCTCTTCGGTAACCTGAATCCATATGACACCAAGTATAGCACCATGAATATGATGATTCAACAATATAAATGATAAGAAATCACCATGCATGCAAGCTAATAAACTCCAACCAACTAATAATAATCTAGAGAACACATTGGGGAGAAGAAATCTTACCAAGAAAATGGGTAAAAAGAATGGTGATGAGAGAAAGCTTGAAAATGAAGGAGATGATGCACTTGGGTGGGGAAAAGCTTTCTAACTCCTCAAATCTACATGCACAGTCCTCCACAATTTGCTTGGAAATAAGAAAAGTGAATTGCATGAGAACTTTGCCAATGGAGAATGCTTGGAACATTGATTGCTTGTAGTAGAGGTAGATGAAGTTAAAGATGAAGAGGGGATCCTCAAATCTTACATGCCCCAGCCCTTGTCTCGATTTAGAAGAGGAAATGAAAGAAAGTTCAGAGAAAGAAGATGAAGTGAATGAAGAGAGGGAATGAGCAACGGTGGCTGATTTTGAAGGCTTTTAACTTTGGTCATTTGCATGCAAATCGAAGGGGTTAGCTAATCTACTTGAATCCATCTTAAATATTCAAAAGGTCATAAGTCTACCTGACACTGTCAAAACCCCTCTAATCTACTTAAATCCATCATAAAACCATCAAAAACAAGTATTATACACCTAATCAAGATTAATTAAATATTAAACATGCTTAGGCGGGGTCGGGGTCATACAAGACGCATGTTTCCCATCTTTAGATAAAAGGGGAATATTGTTTCATATTAGTTGAATCTTTTAAAACTCCGCCTATGTTGGGGTATCCTTGACATAGCCGGTCCCAAGCCCGGACAAAGGAGGAAGGTTGTGCGTTAGGTAGCCGACAGCCAGCACAATACTCAGTCGGATTTCTTTATGGATTTGAGACCTAATGAGATTTTGTGGGGGCGTCCCCTACTTAGCGACGCGTTGTATGGTCCGAGTACAGTAATAAGTAAGCAAGGACCACTGTATCGGTGCCCGGGTGCAATGCTAAATAGGCAAGGGTCCTCACACTTGGGACGAGTGTGGGGGGTAAGGAAGCTAGTCCAAAATAAAAGGCTGAGATTAGGTACTTAGAACATTGGGAGCCTAACTGGGAAACTTATAGAAGTGGTGGATACAATGGAAAGGAAACGAATTGCAATTGCTTACTTGCAAGAGATAAGGTAGGTGGGACAGAAAGCTAAAGAGATTGAGAGGACTAGGTATGAGTTGTGGTATACGAGACTTAATAGATCGAGGAATGGGGTCGGCATAGTGGTAAGCAAGGACTTAAAGGAAGATATAGTTAGTGTAAAGCGATGTAGAGATAAGATTATTGCAATTAAGTTAGTGTTAGGAGAAGAGATGCTTATGCCCCCTAGGTGGGCTTAGGAGATGGACAAAAGGAGAAGTTTTGGGAAGACTTGGAAAGAGTGCTACTAGAGATACCACAAGGCGAGATGGTCTTCATAGGAGGAGATTTGAACGGGCATGTAAGACACGATGTAGATGGATATATAGGAGTACACGAGGGACATGGATACGGTAATAGCAATGAAGAAGGGAAGGATATTTTGGAGTTTTCAGTGGCTTATGATCTCATGGTAACTAACACCTTTTTTAGGAAGAGAGAGGAACATTTGGTGACTTAGAAGAGTGACTCCTCAAGGACATAGATTGACTTCTTCTTAACTAGGAAAAGAGACCGCTTAGCTTGTAAAGTTTGCAAGGTTTTTTTTTTTTTTGGAGAGCTTGACTTCCCAACATAGGTTGTTGATCATAGATGTGCAGTTACAAAGGTAGACTAGAAAAACGAAGTTGTATAGATGCTCAAGGACTAAATGGTGGAACTTGAAAGGTGATAAGCAACTAGCACTAAGGGAAAAAGTATTAGAGGAAGACGTTTGGACGGTAAATGAGAGTGCAGATAATATGTGAGATAAGGTAGCAGAGTGTATTAGGAGTCTTACGAGAATCCAAAGGGGGTGCTCCGGCACAAAAAGAGGCATGGTGGTGGAGCGAGGCCGTCCAAGACAAGATAAGAGTTAAAAGAGAGTGCTTTAAAACTTAGCAAAATGATCGAAATGAAGCAAACTTGGAGAGGTATAAAGAAGCAAAAAGAGAAACCAAAAAGGCAGTTAGTGAAGCAAAAGCAAAGGCTTTTGAGGAGCTATATAGGCGACTTGACACTAAGGAAAGCGAAAGAGAGATATTCAAGCTTGCCAAAGCCAAAGATAGGCGGACCAAGGACTTAAACCAAGTTAAATGCATCAAAGATGAGGATGAAAAGGTATTAGTAAATGATGAGGAGATAAAGGAGCATTGGAAGAGCTACTTCTACAAGTTATATAACGATAGCAGTAGTGACATACAATTGGGGCAACTTACCATTTCTAGGGAAGAATCGAATCATATGTTTTATAGGAGAATCAGTAGAGAAGAAGTTAAAGAAGTATTGAAAAGAATGAAGAATGGGAAAGCGGTTGGGCCAGATGGTATCCCTATTGAGGTTTGGAGGTGCTTAGGGAAGGATGTCATAAGTTAGTTGACAAAACTTTTTAATGTAGTGTTAACGAGCAAAAAGATGCCTGATGCAGGGAAGAAAACTATTCTTATACCCATATACAAGAACAAAGGAGATATTCAGAACTGTGCAAACTACCGCGAGATTTAATTGATGAGCCATATAATGAAATTATGGGAGAGAGTTATTGAGAGAAGACTAAGAAGAACAACAAACATTTCAGAGAATCAATTTGATTTCATGCCTGGGAGATCAACCATGGAGGCTATCTTTCTCCTGAGAAGGTTAATGGAACAGTATAGAGAAAGCCAGAGAGATTTACATATGGTGTTCATTGACTTGGAGAAGGCCTATGACCGAGTTCGTAGGGAGATTCTATGGAGAGTACTGGAAAAGAAAAGAGTGTGTGTCGCATATATTAAGGCGATAAAAGATATGTATAATAGAGCCATGACATCTATAAAAACGATTGGCGGAGAGACTAAAGAGTTTCCTATCACGATTGGTCTACACCAAGGCTCGGCGTTAAACCCGTACTTATTTGTCGTAGTTATGGATAAGATTACAAGACATATTCAGGATGATGTGCCGTGGTGTATGCTATTTGTAGATGACATTGTTTTAGTGGATGAGACGAGAGAAGAAGTGAATGCTAAGCTAGAATTGTGATGGAAAACGTTAGAGACAAAAGGGTTTAGGCTAAGTCGATGCAAGACGAAATATATGGAATGCAAGTTTAGTCAAAGTATGACACCTGGTAACTTCGAAGTAAGTTTGGGCACACAAAAGATTGTAGAGAAAGAAAACTTTATGTAACTTGGATCTATAGTGCAATAGGATGGAGAGATTGATACTGATGTAAGTCACATGATTCAAGCCGGATAGACCAAATGGAGGAGTGCTTCGGGGGTCTTGTGTGATCGGAAAGTCCCCCTCAAGGTTAAAGGAAAGTTTTATAAGGTGGCAGTACGTTCAACGTTGTTATATGGATTAGAGTGTTGGGCAGTAAGCATAATCATGTTAAGAAGATGAAAGTTGCGGAAATGAGAATGCTAAGATGGATGTGCAGGATCACAATGAGAGATATGATTAGGAATGAGGAGATTCGGGCCAAAGTAGGAATAACACCGATTAAAGATAAAATGAGAGAAAATCGAATGAGATGGTTCGGTCATGTTAGAAGGCGTCCAACGGAGGCACTTGTTAAAATGTGTGAAAGCATGGAGATTGCCAGGAGTCGGACAGCGAGAGAGAAACCCAAGAAAAGTTGGAAAGAAACTATTAAACATGACCTTGCCTACATGAATCTAACGGATGACATGACCCTAAACATATTTGATTGGCGTCGTTAAATCCATATAGCCGACACCACCTAGTGGGAAAATGCTTGATTTGGTTTGATTTTATTATTTCAATCTTTTAAGAAATGTGGCAAGTGGCAACGTATCTGGGCCCTTCTCAACTCTCTCAAAAAATTCAATTGGTGGGAAGCCCGGTTATGCTAGAGGGATGCGAATAGTGTCGGTGACAACTTGTCAAAGCCTGAAAACCCATCTGTGGCTCTTTTCAGTACTTGCTTACATCCAGAAATCCATGTCTTACATCTGCAGGATCTCCAAATGCTGCAAACAAACAAAAGAAAACAAAATAATAATAAATAAATTTAAAAAAAAAACAAAAGATAGAAAGGTCTGAAGATATTTCAATAGTGGAAGATCATAGGCATCCAGCTACACTTTGCTGCATTCCAATCTCCTCCCTCTTACTTTTTAGGCCGTCAATCAATTCATTAGATTCCACCCAATCCACTCATCTGCTTTGATTTGTCTTCCTCTTTTTTCCTATTCCCCAAGAAAGAAATTCTTCTCTCTTCTTTTTCTTCCAAAAATCCGCTGTCAATCAATGCATTAGAATCCACCTAATCCCACTCCTCTGCTTTTATTTAACTCTCTCTATTTCTATTCCCAATTGTCTTGTATGATTCCAACAAAACCGGAAAAAAACAATGAAATCTCATGAATTTCAATCTCTCAGCCATACTCTTACAAGAGAAACACCTCACTACACCCCCAATAGTCCGCGTTTAGGAAACTCTATGGATTCGAATCAATTCAATTCACTTATTTTATTCTTTCAGCTGCAGGTTTTCCAACCACACGGATTGCTCGTCTCACTACATTCCACCACTGTCTTTTTCTCTCTTCAATTTCTATATGCTAATTGCATTGATCCAAGTAATCATTTCCAGCTTATCTTTTGTCACATTCCAAATACTAAAATCAAGTGGATAGTTAAAATATTCAACCTTGAACATCTTTTCTTCACTATAAGTAGCTCTACTCAATCAATCTGAGTGACCCATCAGTTCAAATTGGGATAATGCAAGACATGGCAGGTATGAGGGTAGAGATATTGCTGGCCTTGGTTGTGGGTTTATGTGTTGGCGTCCAGTTGGAAGCTCAGCTACAAGTAGGGTTCTACACAACCTCATGTGGGATAGCTGAGTTTATTGTTAAAGATGAGGTTAGAAACGCTTTTATTAGGGATAGGGGTGTAGCTGCTGGTCTTGTTAGAATGCATTTCCACGATTGCTTTGTTAGGGTAAGCAAGATTAAGTCTATGTATGATACAGTTTTTACTTGTTAGTAGATAATTAATTAAGTGATTTTGTGATATATGGGTATTGTTTGCTTGGATTTGTAGGGTTGTGATGGATCTGTGCTCATCGATTCGACGCCGCAAAGCACCGCAGAGAAGGATGCACCGCCGAACAATCCTAGTCTACGGGGATTCGAAGTCATCGATAGGGCGAAAACCAGGTTGGAGAGTGTATGTAAGGGAGTAGTTTCATGTGCTGACATAGTCGCATTTGCAGCACGAGATAGCGTGGAAATAGTAAGTGATCTTTCATTCGACGTGTGAGTAATCTGAGTTATGGTTTTATTGTAGATATAACACAAGTGAGTCTTGAGTTAGCATGCGGTGCATGAACTTGTCATCCCTTTTTATCCTACTTATGATTAAACATGTATAATGGATTACTGGGAGCATCTCAGGGGTGGCAATGACTAATGAGTAGCACTTACCCGAACAGGGTATAGGTGTTTATTTTTGGATACATTATATTCTCAGGTCTGGGAATTAAAGCTGAAGCTAATTGGGTCTAGTTACTTCCATATCAACAAAAAAGAAGAAGAAAAATTCATGACTATCTTTTTGTGGATATTGCAATTGGGGTGTGTGTGCGCGCGCGCAGACAGGGGGGCTTGGTTATGATGTGCCAGCAGGAAGGAGGGATGGAAGGGTATCGTTGGCCTCAGAAGCACTGGCAAACTTGCCAGCACCGACGCTTAACGTCGACCAACTCACTCAAGCTTTTGCAAACAAGGGCTTCACTCAAGAAGAAATGGTTACACTCTCTGGTAAATGCTCAATGCTCAAAACTATCCCCCACCACATTGAAGTGTACACTTTCTATTAACTTTCAAAGAAATGAATGCATTTCATAAATTCACCACGACATTATCTCAAATTTAAACTTAATAATAATTCAAATTTAAACTAATCTTTATCTCTTATCTCTAACTTATTCTTATCTCTAAAATTCAATACCTTAATATCAACGATTGTTAACAATATAATTACAAACACTTTGATCTCTGAAAAATAAAATGGTAGATATCTTGCAGAAGCAATCACATCTTCCTAGTGATCGCCGTATGCCTTTGGATCCATCTCACTCCTTTTGTATTTGTTAATGCCAGTGGTCTACTAAATTATATCTATCGTGACATCTTTCAGAAGCTTTTGATAATACAATTGATGAAGATGACGAGCTCTTAAAACTTAGATAATTGGATGGATGAAAGAGGATGCTCCATATTATTAAAAGAGAAAAGGTGACGGTGAGATTATTGCAAAAGTATAAAAGACAGGATCATGTCTGGCTTCATCGGAAGATCACCATCGGGCCATACCACTGATATCATAATAACATTCAAAGAAATGAATGCCTGGCAGAGGTGGTTTGTTTGAACCATTTACATTTTACTTGTGCAACATTTTAAATATAATGATGCACATGTGTAATAGTTATTTACGGTCAAGCTTGTTGGCACAAAAAATAGTGTGCAAGTGGAGCCATTCTTAGCCTCTCATTTACATATCCAAGGAGGTGATAAATGACTACATATGTAAATGAGAAGGTGATGGTACAAGTAGTAATAGGGTCACCTGAATACGTTATAAGTTTAAATCCTTTGAATCACTTTTTTATCTTTCAGTTTTGTGAGCCTTAAATTGGTAATCCAATCCGTTCATCTTCTTTATAGGCTATGAAAACATAGGTCGTTTAATTTTATATCTTATATTATAAAATCATAAATGAAGTCCAAAAAGATCCGACCTATGGATCTCATTTCTTTGTATTTTTGTGGCCCTCCAAATTCATGACCCAAACCATTCATTATTCTTATATTAATGATAGGCAACAAAACATTTAATTTCATATTATAAATCTTCTTAGACTTTGAAAAACATAAGAAAAACACAAACACATCCAAACACAACATGATCTTCCCCATATTCTCCCGAAAATCACATTTCCAACATTGCTTGTGACAGTACTAGGATGTATGTAATGCGTACCTTGTACAAACACATTGAGCTGTTTGTCTAACAAAACAGTCCTCTCAGACAGAAATATCTTTTGGTGTACCTTGTACAAAAACATTGAGCTGTTTTTCTAACAAAACAGTCCTCTCAGACAGAAATATCTTTTGCATCCCTCTTCCAGCAATAACACAAGTTAATCTTGATGTGTGTACAGGAGCACATACCATAGGCCGTTCTCATTGCACTTCTTTCAGTAACAGACTCTACAATTTCAACTCAACCATGAACCAAGATCCAAGCTTAGACCCAAACTATGCAGCTCAGTTGAAGCAACAATGTCCACAAGGGAGCACAGATCCTAACTTGGTTGTGCCCATGGATCCCAATACCCCAAATTCTATGGACACTAGCTATTACCAGAACATTTGGCTGAACCGCGGATTGTTCACATCTGACCAGACACTCTTGACCCACACAGCGACTTTGAATCAAGTGAGCCAGAATGCAGTCAATTCCTTTGTATGGAGAGAAGATTTTGCTGCAGCAATGGTGAAGATGGGTCAGATGAGTGTACTCACCGGCCGCACGGGAGAGATCCGTCTGAATTGTAGGGTGATCAATTGATTTGGATGAGTTCTGTTTTGTCGCCTTCAGAATTTTTATGGATATAGTACAAGTAACACGAGAAGAAATTAATGGATAATACTAGTTTTCAGAAGTAGGTCTCAGGGGTACCTTTGAAATAGTGTGTAAATGGCCGTCTCCCATGCATGATTTCTGGCCGTAGAAAGCTTTGGAAACCTGGATGTTCCATATGATGACTAGAATATATTGTTTTTAAGTTAGATGTTTTTGACATGGATTAGAGTAACAACCTTGCTTGCAAAACAAATGGTGGATGGGCCACGTCTCGACAATCATACCAAAAAAAAAAAAAAAAAAAAAACAAAACCAAACCTAAGCCTATGATCAACAGCTTCTGAATTTAATGGCCAAAATGGAAATGTAGGAACAGTCCACTTCAAAAAGGAAATTCAACCGGAATACAAAGATCTTATAAATGCAGTTTAGGGCCCACATTGACAAAACAAAAGAAATGATTTTTCTTTATTTTTATTTGCATAAAAGAAGTAGAGTAAAATAAAAGGTCAAATCAAGAGAAGAGAAAAAGAAAGAGGGGGTTAATGGTAAAATGCACTAAATGACAAAAAGTTACTCCCTCACCAATTTATATCTTTTTGTCATTTAGTACCTTCTAATGGAAAACTACTTTTTACCCTCAATCCCCTCTTCTTTTTCTTTTATTTTTTATTTTTTATTTTTTATTTTGGGTGTTGGGCATCAATGGACATTAAGCAAGATAACAACATTGTCCATAGACAAGGAATGGCACTGACAGAACCTTGCACTTGGTACCATATAGTTTTCTTTCTTTGTTTTATTGGAAAATAGAATCTCTTAAAACCCGATTCCAATCACAGAAACAGAAATTACATGAACTTACTCCATCATTGTCTGATTGGTGAGAGACTAGCTTCTACATAGTAAAAGTTAAGGGCAGACTCATGGAGCAAATTCAGAAATTTTAAACAAAATGCACAATTTAATTTTGGGACCTGAAAGCAGAGAAGCAGGAGCTCGAGTAAGCAACTTGACCTATCTATCACATGCACTACCTGCAGTTCTCTTGAAGGGTTCAAAATGACTGGCTGGACATTAGCGTGGAGAACTGAAGAGTGCTCGGCTATGATTCCTGTAGCTTCGATATAACGATCCACACACCTGGAGATGCAGCTACTTTCACTCCCGCTCAAGCTTGTCCCAGGCTTCGTGATGCACTTTGCAAAGCATTTGCCCCTTACCGTCTGCTAAATGAACAAGATTCACCAAAATTCCATTTAGTAGACGCTGGGTTTTAAAGAAAGTAACAATAAACTAGAAATGCAGAAAACTTAAAAATTGTGTTAGGATCCTGGTTCAGGAAGGAGAACTGGTTGGAGCTCCTTCATATGCTATCATCATAGATCACTAAAAGACTGCAAGCATTGCTGCCATCATCAGCTTAATGAAAAGTGTAAATGCTTCATATGATACACTTTGCAAAGCATTTGTTTCAAGCAGTAAATGAAGTGTTTCAAAAGTAGAAGACATCATCAGATTAATTCTGAATTTCTGACTAGCAGGAGTGTCAGCTGACTGGATCAGGGTCACAAGCCCAAAACTGGCACGATAGTTAAAGGCTTCATGTGGGACATGATTTCAAGGCCCAAGCCCAACGAATGTCCTTGCCACAACTAGGACCAATAAGTCAAACCTGATCTTTTAAACCCAAGCCAGACCTCTAGGCTTTGAAGACTAAGCAGTAAATCTGACCAAAGGGTAAGGAGGAGTGCAGACCAATGGCATAATCAATGGACGTCCTTACCCAAAAGTGTATTTTTTTTTTTTTTTTTTACATTCCAATTAATATAACCATTTGGTGATGTGGATGTTGAAGAATCAATTGTATGAGCTTCAACTGCTTTCTGTAAGCAGGGTTACAAACTGATTGCATAACCAATGGACGTCCTTACCCCAAAGTGTAATTTTTACATTCCAATTAATCTTACCATTTGGTGATGGGAATGTTGAAGAATCAGTTGTATAAACTTCAATTGCTCAGTTGTAGTATTTCAGTTCTAGTTATTTGCATACAATCAATATATGCTTCTGGTCTCCAGACTAAAAACTGTTATCTATATAAGATCAGTCACCAGGAAATATATATAATCTAATGCAACTAATTTACTAAGACATTGAAAGAGGTGACAATATAGTGCTTTTGTAAGTCACTGTTGTTCCTTCAGCAATACAAATTTTGCAGGGTAGAATCAACAATGGAAAGATATATCACTGATAATTACTACAACCCATAATTCTCCTGGAAAAGCCATTTGCTATAGCTTTATTTCATTTTCTTTATTGGTAACAAAGTTAAAATATATTAAGATAAGTGAGATTCACAGAAACATCCATAAATGGCTTCACGTCAGAAGAAGCATAAACATCCATAAATAGCTTCACATCAGAAGAAGTAAATTTAAATTGAAGGAAAATCCTTCTGTAGGAATAGCAAACGATTTTCCCAGACATTTCAGTCAAAAGATTCAGATATTCCTATTTTGAAAAGTTCTTAGAATTACAATGCAATTGGAAAATTAAAGGTGTGACTGGAAGAACATGAAAATTGACATTATTTACTTATAGGGAAAAAACACAATTTCTAAACATTATTTGGACATGTTTGCAGAATCATTGAACCTTGAATTTTCATAAAAAGACGGGTTTGGGGCTTCTTTTTTTTTTTGTGTGTGTGTGTGTGGGGGGGGGGGGGGGGGGGGGTGTTCATAATAAAGCAACTAAATATGGTGAACTATTCAAAAGCGAGTATAATACTGAAGAGCATAAAACATTCTCCAGCCATTTTATGCTCACTAGACCTGGTATGCGAAGACCACATTCTCAAAGAGCTATCAAACTAGAGAATATCAATTTTGAGAGCAGACCATATAGTTGTGAAGAGTTTCTTATAAAAATTGACTACCACCTTTCCATTGCCGTCACAATCTCCAACAAATGCTGCAAATCACATTCTTGATGATAGATATTTTGGGAGGTCTCAAACTTAGCATTTTTGTGGTCTCGCTCCCTAAGAGGGGTGTTTGGCGTCCCTAACCAGCTAAGCTACAAGCCCTGAACAATCATCGCATTCTTGATTCTATTTATCTTTGGCAGATAGAAAGAAACTTCCTGTTCTTGTCACCTTCCTCAATCATTTTCAACCTCAATTTCTTTCCCACATGATTTCAATATTCCTCACAGCAGTTGTGAGAGCTTGATTAGATTGCCCTATCTCAATTGTGATATAGGACCACTTTGCCCAATTGGGTCAATGAAAACCACGTAGGCCATATTAAGTTTCCTTAGCTAACCATTCTTACCAAAACTTTGAGGCGTTTATAGAGGCAACATAAATACTTTCCAATACTCCTCCCTAGATGGAACCCACTTCTCAACACTCTCCCTCTGTTGGAACCTGTTCTGCGCACTTTTGGGGACACAAATTTTTTTTTCCAGCGTCGATTCGTTCCTTCTAGGATTCAAACTCATGACCGGTTGACTCTAATACTATATTAAGATTCCTTAACTAACCATTCCTAGAAAAAACCTTGAGGCATTAGCAGAGGCAACATAAATACTTTTCAATACTCCCCCTCGGGTGGAACCCACTTATCAACAGGCCACACACCTAACTGATTCACTCATTCTACATGACTTAAAATTTTCCTTTTAAGTCATTCGTTCTTCCCTTGTTCAAGGTAGACTGGGACTCTTTTCACTCTGACTCTTGTTTAGTACGTAATTTAGTCTTAAATAGTGGCTAGAATTAGTCATAGCTCATATGTCAATGGTTTAGATTAACTTCATTTTCTTTGCTTTTGTTAAGGGATAATAACCTATATGCAAGGATGCTTCAAAATAGACAATGCATTGCACTGTATGGTATCCAATGCTTCACTTTTTATGTGTAAACTATGTGTCCTTGCCACGTCCATGCTGTGTCCCTTGGCATCGTGGATGATAACAATTAGTCAAACAATTTATGTTGGAAGAAGGAAGCAGTTTATTTATTTTGGTTTCAGCAGCAATCCCTTAATTTCAATTGATACTTAGTTTCATGCCAGGTTCAAAACCTGTGTACTCTAATTTGTGTGACCAGATTCTGCTCTCAAATTGGTCATCAAATATTTCCACCAATTTCTCTATCCTTTGCTTGACACTGTTCTGATTCAGAGTGAACATTCAGATGGGATATGGTTCAAAATTCAGGTGAGTACTAGTGTCCAGCTAAAGCCTTCCTTTTGCTATTGAAACCTGTAGATCTGGGCCTGAGATTGGAACATCCTGCAATAGCCACAAACAAGTGATGGTTTCAGACTACTTTGAGATGGCTGTTTGATCATCACTGCTTGTTGTCAATTGTGTCCTGTCTAGGCCATGGATGAAAGGCATTGTGGCCATTCTAAGTTATAATATTGGACATTGTTTTCCTCTTGAATTAATCAACTACATTACAATTTAGACATGCTGTAAATTAAGTGAACAATCGTGGCTGCACTTCTAAGAAGTTGATGAAAATCATATAGGCAATGCTGAATTTCCTTGAAAGTATTGCCTATCAATCATGACGCAAAGACATAAAGGCTGATCAAAGGGTTCTAGATTTATACTTATATGGCAAGTTCTCGTTAAAGTTGTTGCACCGAGTTTAGGTTTTAGCGAAGCTTCAAATTTTGGCCACATAGGTTTGAACCACCCAAAATAAATTTGAACTTAAGCATGAAGTCTGAATTGACCCTTAGTCTAGGGGTGTAACGGTTCGGTTAACCGTTTGTTTTGGGAAAACCGTTAACAGAACCATATTTTTACAGTTTTCATTTTTTAAAAACTATAACCGTAACCCTACCCAAAAAAACCACTAAAAACCGAACCGAGGTTAACCGTATTAGAGAGTTCGGTTACGGTTAATTGTCACTTAAAAAAAAATCTATCTTTTCTCTTTGACTCTACATGCAGAACAATAGTGGTTAACCGTATTAGACAGTTTGGTTACGGTTAATTGTCACTTAAAAAAAATCTATCTTTGCCCTTTGACTCTGCATGTAGAACCACATTATCATTTTTCACATACCAAACAAAACAACACTATCATTTTTCACATACCAAACAAAACAACACTGTCATTTTTCACGAAAATAAACACAACTAAAAGTCTAAAATGATACTGCAAAATATCTATCGTGCAATACAATTCTAGAAAACATGAGCCAAGTATAACCCAAGTTACCCAACTCACAAAATAATTATATTCTCAGAAAAACTCCAGAAAGAGAGTTTACAATGCATATACACATGAAGTGAAAAACATTATGCATAACTACAAGATGATAAAACAAACCCATTACAGTACAGTCCAAGAATTGGATGCCAAAACAAACCCACATTCCACCATTAACGCCTATAACAGGTAGGCTGGTAGATCTAAAACCCCAAATCAAGATGAAAAGTCCAAATAAAGTAGATGCAAATTAACCCAAACCATGATCCCAAGTCATCTGGAGTCTTGGAAGCACCTGTGTCTGCCTTCGATTCAACAAAGCTTCAATTCACACCTCATCGAAAGCAAATTCTGACAAATAAGAAAATCATTATTAATAATTTAATCTAATTTAAATTCACAACAAATTTAATAACATGAAATTTCAAGAGAATTAAGGAATGTTTTACGTAACTCCTCGAAAACCTGAAATTCCTCCGTGACATCTTCCAAATCAACTGCTACATTTGAACCTCGAAACTAATCTTGTGCACAAATCATGTCTTCTGCTGTTTTGGGAGATAAAGAACTAAGATATGGATCCAACACACGTCCTCCCGTACTAGAGGCATATTTTGAAGCAACACTAGAGACAAGAATGGCTAGAATATCTCGTGCAACTTGAGAAAGAACTGGATACCTTGAAGAATTTACTTTCCGCCAAGCCAAAATCTCAAAACTAGAATTTCCTCGAACGTTTTCACAAGGTTCATTCAAGTATTGTTTAACTTCATTTTTGTCCACATCATTTTCTACTTCTGCCAGATACTTTTCAAAGACTAACAAAGGATCATCTGCATTAAAAATGGGCTGGTCAACCTCCATTTCACAAGTTCGGCTCGAAGATGAAGCATTAAAGGACTCAAGTTGTCGGTACTCCATATAAACACTATTAAATGTATCTCTTATCTTTTTAGTAAGCTCAACCACCTTGGAAGACTCAAGTTTGAAACAATATCCATAACACCATGTCACAAATTTCAACTTGAAATGTGGATCCAACACAATAGCAGTCAATAACATCATATTCATTTTCTCAATTGGTTCCTAATACTTCTGAAATTGCAGTTTCATTTTGACAGCCATAACTTTTAAACAAGGATCAGCACAACTTTTAAACAAGGATCAGCACTAGACATCAAGGCATTCAAATTTGACTCAATGGAAACAACTTCATTAAAATACAAATGAGCAGTCGCATATGAAATTCCAGCCAACTTAATTGTAGCATCATAGAATTTATGCAAAAAAGTGGTCAAGAGCTTACAATCCTTCCGATCCTTGCAGGTAGGAGGTCCACCTACGTCCTCAAGTTCCTTCTTAAATTTATTATCATCATCAATCATTCTATCAAATGCTTTTTCAAATTTAGTTGCAGTTTCCAACATCAGAAATGTGGAATTCCACCTAGTTGTAATATCCAAACACAGCATCCTATTACAATCTATTCTCTCCTCCTCCACACAAGTCTTAAATATCTGTATCCTTTGTGGAAAGCTCCTAGCATATTTCATAGCAACCCTAATTCGCTTTATGGCACCATCGAACTCATCCAATCCATCTTTCACAATCAAATTCAACACATGTGCACAACATCTCAATTGAAAATATCGACCACCTAAAATAAAACCATCATCTCTCTTAAAGAACTTTCTCTTCAAATAAGTAATGGTAGTGTCATTTGATGTAGCATTATCAACGGTTAATGTGCAAAGTTTCTGAATTCCCCAATCAACCAAACATTCCTCAATCCTTCAGCCTATTGCCTCACCTTTGTGACTAGAAATCACACAAAAATTTAAATTTTTTTTGTGCAAGTTCCCTTCTTTATCCATGAAATGAGACGTAAGGCACATATAAGAAAGGCTCTGATTTGATGTCCATCCATCAGTAGTGAGACATATCCTTTGTTTACCTTTCGAAAACATACTATTCGATTTTGTTCTCTCCACCACATACAAAGCCATACAATCTTTAGCAATTGTAACACGTGAAATAGGTTTGAATAGGGGCTGCATCATGCTACAAAAGTACCTAAACCCCTCATTCTCTACAAATTTGAAAGGCAATATTCATCTAAGATAATCATTTTTGCAAGTGTCTCTCTACAAACATCCTGACTAAATTCCCAAAGTGCAATAGGATTCACATTTTCACCTCCAGTACCAGATTTCACTACTGATGTAATTTTCTTTTGTCTCCTACTATTTGCATTTATATTTTCTAGAAACTTAGGACAGATTTTCAAATGATTCCTCATTGAACTAGTTCCATTAGCACTCAACCACTTAACATGAGCATCACAATGGCCACAATGGAGTGTATACTGAATCTTAGCCCATGTTTGGCATCCCTATTTCATGCCTCTATTTCTCTAAATGTCTAAATCGAACAGAGGTTTGAACAATTAGAGCGTTTGGCAAAAGATTTTAGACTCCGTCCGCTTTAGACATTTAGAGGCAAATCTTCTAAAATCCAAATGCTCCAAAAGTGGGCAGATGAGAAATAGAGCTTTTGAGTCTTAAAATATAGAGGCAAGGTATTTAAAATAGTTTCATGCGTTACCAAATGCGGTTTTTTTTTATCCTAGCCTCTTTTTTTTATGGCTCTTTTTTTAATGGCTTTATTTTAGATGGATCTATAAATAAAAGAGTAGAGATGCCAAACAAGCCCTTAGAGTCATAATTTTCAGGTCAAGGAAAATGATACCAAATATCTGATTCTTTGTTATTTTTTCTTTTGAGAGAGGATACCCGACTCTGACTAACATTAGCTGCAGAGTGAGTTACAGCCTGAGAAGCATCAGATTGAGGAGTATCAGAATGATGAGCATTAGACTGAGGAAGTGTACTGCAACTATTTGTCTCAGCCATACTAGACATCAAAATGTGACAGTGAAATTGAACAAAAAAACAATACACTCAAAAGAACAAAAATGCAGCATAGAACAAAATAAAAAGAACAAACTGAACTGAAGATCTACACAAACATTATAGACTCAGATAACAGATAGAATGTCTAATAAAAGAATAAGATCAAATCATTTCTCATCCACAAAATGCTCTAGAATTTGAAACAATAGAGCCAGATTACATGTGCAATTTATCATTTGAAAGTAATAAACTAATAATATCTAAATACCATTCAAAAATAGTAATTATAGCTAAATTGTTCAACAGGCAGTGTTGACTCAGGTTTGTGGCTTTACTTGTGGAGCCCATGATTCGGTGGTCAGACCACTGATCTATTGGTTCCCGCTATGGATTTGAGTCATCCCCAGACAATCCCATATTGGAATGTAGAAGATCATAGCCAAGCAGTCTGAACTTTTTCATCCACGAATGCAGATGTTGCCTTTTTCTTTACTCAAACCATTTTTGTTGGGCTAGGAATGAGAGTTTAGAATTGTTGCCAATTGATGAGATTTTCTGGACATCCCCTATTTTTGTCACATGGGATGAATTTTAACTCTAAAACTAATTTCGTTGAGTTACATTGTAAGTTATTCCAGATTCACTTGTGGCACTGGTCTGAAGCCTTCCTGGAACTGCAATCTCCAATTTAAGAACTCAAGAGGACATTGTTGTTTGTTAAGAATTTGAGAAATGGTCATAAAACTGAAGGTCGAATCTGTTTGATCACATCACCTCTATGTGGCACATTTGTTTATTGGTTAGAACTATAATCAACTCAGCTGATTAATTTTCATGCTAACCATTTTATTGCAGGGGCCTACCAATGATCAATCCAGCCCTTTCATGCTAACCCTTGAGTTGATCCCCTCCAAATGGGCAGCCATCCGACCAATATCTGCCGTTACAAGTTAGATTCAAAGTCCAAAAGAAGAAAAAGATACATACCCTCATTGATTGGTTAAGATAATCTAAGAAGCTCAAATTTTTGGCCCATACCTAATCAAGGAGAGCTTTCTATCTTCTAATATTATTGATTGGCAAGCATCCAGGTGGGCCTCTCAGGGAGGGCCACGAATGTCAACCCTGATCGATGCTAGTTTTTTATTTTTTATTTGGTTAAGTCACCAACCTTACAGCTAATATCAACAACAACAAAGAATAAGCCTTCTACCAAAAAGGGAAAACTACAAACAACTACTGCTGACCCTTCAGTGAAAAAGAAAGAGAAATCAGAAGCAGACACTCAAATCCAACATCAAATATCTACAACTCCACCCCAAATCAACAGCCCATTTCACCCAAACATCAAAAAAAAAAAAAAAAAAAAAAAAACAACACTAAACCTTAAAAGGATATCTTATCCCCCCATATTCCCTGCTAATTACAAAACTGAAAGGAAGAAAACCAAACTGCTAGAAGATTAGAAGTGGCAACCACAGCAGACATAAAAGAAGCAGAAAGCAGAAACAAGCACTATAGCCTCAAAGATAGAGAGGATTTTGAAGAGGATGTTGTTGAGGACGGAGAGCTGGAACTGTATTCGTTTTCATCACCATGTGGAGATGCTGAAACGCCAACCCCATAGCCACGGCCACAACACAAAGAATAAAAAACGACTGAAGAAGAAGAAGAAGAATACTTGGCACCGGTGACTCCGAGAGATTGTGGATGTGGATGTGGCTGTGCCTGGCTGCGAGAGGCGAGAGATAAAGAATAGGGTTTCGTTTTGGAAGAATGGGAAAGGGGTCTTAACTTAAGTCATTTTATTTCATTTAGGCCCTTTAGTTTTTATTTATTTATTAGTGTAATGGTTCGATTATCAGTGAGTTTTGGGAAAACGGTTAAGCAAACTGTGTTTTACGGTTCGGTTTGGTTAATAACCACGAGTCGAGACTAAAAACCGTAACCGAACCACAAAACACGGTTTTTCGATTTTAATAACCATAACCGAATCGTGAAACACGATTTTCAACCGTCGGTTCGGTTCGGTCGATTAGACGGTTTTCCAGTTTTTTTTTACACCCGTAACCCTCACCAGGCATCGATCTCAAATTTCTTGTACAACTTCAGAGAGTACGACCTCCTTCCATAGGGGTGTAACGGTTCGGTTAACCGGTCATGTTGGGAAAACCGTTAACCGAATCGTAACCGCGGTTTTCTATTTTTCAAAACCGCAACCGTAACCGTATCCACAAAAACCGTGGAAAATCGAACCGTGGTTAACCGTATGAAACGGTTCGGTTATGGTTAATAACCGTGGAAAAAAATCTTCATTGCTATTCCTTAGCCACTTTTTTTGTGCTGTAAATAAAATTGCTATTCCAACCTGCTCAGTAAAATTTGGACTTCTCTTTGCCAGGAAGTGTGATATGAACGCCTTCTATCAGGCAAGGTGGGCCCCGCCCAAGTCAACTGAAGTTGTGAGCATGAAAATGCACATTGGGTCAACATCATATTAGGATCATTTATGGAATGAGACAGATAAGAGTATAATAATTCTTAAATTGCAGAAAAACAGTTAAACAAATGACAGGGATTAATGGATATGCCTCCACAACATAACTAGACATGCTAACGACCCTCTAAAGAACAATAGCATCGCATTATCATTGTTACCATGGTAGTAGCAGACTTGAAAATTACACCAATCAATTTTCAGCAGTATTCACACCATTACTTGCAGATAAAATTGGAAAGTATCCATTTACATGCCCTCGAGTACACCATCGTAGTGATGTTTGCTTAAAGCTCATCTAATATTTGTTGATTCGAAGATGCCAGAATCGTGCAGGGTATCTTCTCTAGAAGACCCTGGAACCAGGGAGGTCAATCCACTGCAGGTGCAACTCAACTTCACCACATTCAACATTTCTCAGTCTCAGGCAGATGTTTTGAACTTTGAGAGCTATTTAACCAAAGTACCTGCAGATTATTGATCCAATGCTAAAAGAGATACAGCACTAGAGGAGCAACTCATAAAGGAGGCCCAAATATGAGTCATGATAACTCTTTCAACTGAACTAAGCTTATAAATACCATTACAATAAAAACATCACATGGAAAGTAAGAAATATAAGTACATAACAAAGGCCCAAATATGAGTCATGATAACTCTAAGGTCCAACATTTGCATGGAAACTGGAAAGTGAAGACTTATAAGTACATAACAAACACAGAATGTTTATCATTGTTGATGCCCCAAATATCTGGAATCTTGGGAGCACATGCGTCTGCATTCGATTCAACATAGCTTCAATTCAAACCTCATCAAAATCAAATTCTGACAAGAAAGAAAATCATTATTAATCATTTGATCTAATTTAACTTCATAACAAATTTGAAATAACATGAAATCTCAAGAGAATTAAGGAATGTTTTACCTAACTCCTCGAAGGCTTGAAATTCCTCCGTGACATCTTCCAAATCATCTGCTACATTTAAACCTCGAAACCCAGCTTGTGCACAAATCAGGCCTTCTACTGTTTTGGGAGAGAGAGAACTACGATATTGATCTAACACACGTCCTCCCGTACTAAAGGCAGATTCCGAAGCAACAGTAGAGACAGGAATAGCTAGAATATCTCGTGCAACTTGAGAAAGAATTGGAAACCTTGAAGAATTTACTTTCCACCAATTCAAAATATCAAAATTCGAATTGGCTTGAGCTTTTTCACGAGGAAAATCCAAGTATTGTTTAACTTCATTTTTGTCCACATCATTTTCTACTTCTGCCATATGCTTTTCATATTCCTCCAGCTCATCATTTTCATTAAAAATGGGTTGATCAACCTCCAATTCAGAATTATGACTCGAAGATGAAGCACTAGAGAACTCAATTTGTTGGTACTCCACATACAAAGTATTAAGTGTATCCATTATTTTTTCAGTAAGCTCAACCACCTTGGAAGACTCAAGTTTGAAATAAAATCCATAAGACCATGTCACATATGTCAACTTGTAACGTGGATCCAACACAATAGCAATCAACAACATCATATTCATTTTCTCAATTGGTTCCCAATACTTCTGAAATTTCAATTTCATTTTGATAGCCATAGCTTTTAAACAAGGATCAAAACCAGACATCAAGGTATTCAATTTGTTCTCAATGGAAACTACTACAGGAAAATACAAATTAGAAGTCACATATGAAGTGCCAGACAACTTAGTTGTAGCATCATAGAATTTCTGCAAAAAAATGGTCAAGAGCCTACAATCTTCCCAATCCTCGAAGGTAGGAGGTCCACCTACGTCCTCGAGTTCCTTCTTAAATTTATCATCATCATCAATCATTCGATCAAATGCCTTTTCAAATTTAGCTGCAGTTTCCAACATCAGAAATGTAGAATTCCACCTAGTTGTAACATCCAAACATAACATCCTTTTACAATCTATTCCCTCCTTCTCCACACAAGACTTAAATATCTGTGCCCTTTGTGGAGAGCTCCTAGCATATTTCACAGCAGCCCTAATTCGATTTATGGCACCATCCAACTCATCCAATCCATCTCTCACAATCAAATTCAACACATGTGCACAACATCTTATTTGAAAATATCGACCGCCTAAAATAAAATTGTCATTTCTCTTAAAGAACTTTCTCTTCAAATAAGTAATGGCAGTGTCATTTGATGTAGCGCTGTCAACAGTTAATGTGCAAAGTTTCTGAATTCCCCAATCAACTAAACATTCCTCAATCCTTCGACCTATTGCCTCACCTTTGTGACAAGAAATCACACAAAAGTTCAAGATTTTTTTGTGCAAGTTCCAGTCTTTATCTATGAAATGAGATGTAAGGCACATATAAGAAAGGTTCTGATTTGATGTCCATGCATCAGTAGTGAGACATATCCTTTGTTTACTTTTCGAAAACATTCTCTTCAATTTTTTTCTCTCCGCCACATACAAAGTCATACAATCATTAGCAATTGTAACACGTGAAATAGGTTTGAATAGGGGTTGCATCATGCTACAAAAGCGCCTAAACCCCTCATTCTCTACAAATTTGAAAGGCAATTCATCTAAGATAACCATTCTTGCAAGTTCCTCTCTACAAACATCCTGACTAAATTTCCAAAGTGCAATAGGATTCACATTTTCAGATCCACTACCAGATTTCATTACTGAAGTAATTTTCTTTTGTCTCTGACTATTTGCATTTATATTTTCTACAAACTTAGGGCAGATTTTCAAATGACTCCTCATTGCACTAGTTCCATTAGCACTCAACCACTTAACATGAGCATCACAATGGCCACAATGGAGTGTATAATGAATCTTCGGGTCATAATTTTTAGGTCTAGGAAAATGCTGCCAAATATCTGATTCTTTGTTATTTTTTCTTTTGAGAGAGGATGACTCTGACAATGACTAACACAGTAAGTTCCAGGTTGAGGAGCATCAGGCGGAGGAGCATCAGGCTGAGGAAGTGGAGTCTCGGCCATACTAGACATCAATATTTGACACTGAAATTGAACAAAAAAAAATACACTCAGAACAAAAAAAAAAAAGATTAATGTGAAATTTCCGTACAACATGTCCTACTGCCTGCATATACCATGGGGTTATCTTTGTCCTGTCATCTTTTAATATGCTTTCAAATATTGGCTTATATTTATTCTAATCACCAATGCAAACAGCTGATATGTATCATACTTAGAAGAAATTGATGCTATGTGACCGCTGATTTATGCTTGTAGTAAGGCCAATTACTAACTGAAAATCAAAATACCATGGACGTTTACTGTTTACACAAGAACACATTTAAGATGTCTTGGATTAACCATTTGATATACATTGCCATGCCGTCAGCTAACGGTTCGAGCTTTTGATGTTATTAGTTATTAACCGGAAGGAGGTCAATCATAAATCAGCTCCATGCCTATTATAATGTGGATAATTGAAATTATCTTACTTGGTTGTCGATTTCTTCCACTTTGATTAGATGACTATAAACTCATTCACATTACTTGAGTACCCAAAGCTCACTCTTGCTGCATTGTGTAGACCTTGCAAAACTTGCTCTTCTTCTAGTTCCACTCACTCAGGTAACTGTAATAGAGAGCATCATAGTACATCAAAGGAACTTGGTTTATTATTATTATTATTTTATCAAGCACAAAGGCCTTTGATAAGCAGATTAAGAAACAGAGCATGGGCGACCTCCAACCTCGAAAGGCAATTCCAAAGTATGAATGGATGGATGGAGAATTGTCAATTTTTCATTTCATGACTTCACTCTACATGGCTAGAAACTCTTGTTAGAGAAGGGTTCTGACAAATATCTTTACCCGGTAATCACCCTAATATTGGTGGGTGGGGTGGGATCAAATGGTCCATAAAGCAACCAAGGTGGCCCACTTATTGATTTAGTAAAGGGATTGGTGCCTGCAGACACCATAGTCTATGAAATGAGATAGGGGGAAACGTGTGGGATGACAACAGAGTTCATGTGCATGTAACATCACATACTGTCCATATGACAGAGCATGAAACAAACAACACCAAACAAAGAGAGAAACATTGCTCTCTTTTTTCTTTCTTTTCTTCTTTCTTATTCACAAGCATCTGAGATTCAGGCCAAAATCGTAATAACCAGCAAAAAAAAAAAACCCTCAATCATTCAAAACCCCAAACAAATTCAAAGAACACCAAATCCATCGAAAATGCGGGAAATAAACAAAAATACACGTAAAAATCCAACCAAACCCATGACTGATTACATCAAAACCCAAACATTTTACCTCAAATCTCTTTTCCCTTTCCCTCGTTTTTCCTCTGCTTCTACAGACGGGTCTCATAAAATCCCACTCATCTCTCTCTCGCTCTCTCTCTCTCTCTCTCCGCGCGCTGGTAGAAAGAACTAGGATTTAAGGATCTTAGTTGTTTCTATTCACAAAAAATCAGAATGTGATGCTAAATTTGATTGGATTGCACTGTTCCATGTATTGCCTAGAAACACCGGGGATGATTGTCCATTGTCTGTTTTCTTTAATGATCAATATTCTAGTTAAAACTGATGGCTGAAGTATTCAAGAAACGCATTTTGAGCACATATTATTTGACCGATCCTCTAGAAAGGACAATTAAATTAAAAAAAAAACATAAAAAAAAACCCTTAGAAGATCAAGTAATTAAGAACTTCATCTGTGGCAAGAACAATAGTTTCTTAACTTGCAACAGATATGTAACAGAACGATCATTCGAGGGGACAAGCATCTTTCAAAAAAGATGAACTGGTTGAGACATTACATCAAACACTTTGTGGGCATATGAGATTGAATTCAAACTTGTCCAACAAAGACAAAAAAAAAATATGTGGTGGTTTTGTCATGTTCAATCTCTATCCCCTTTTTGGCCTTGCATGTCATTAAACAAACGGAGATCATCATCTTCTTTCTTTGAGTTTTCTAAACAACCCATGAATGAAAAAGGAAAAATAAATTGCACAGGCAGAAAACGAGAGAGGAAAAGAAAAGAGGCAGAAGAGGAGAGAAATCTAGAAATCAGAGAGGGGCAGAGAGATCGGAGGAGGAAGAGAAGAGAATAGAGGATGGAAAGCTCTTCGGAAATGGTTCCCTTTCCATTGCTGATGACTCCAGTAGAATCGAATTACAGAGCTTGCACAATCCCTTACAGATTCGATTCCGACAATCAACGTAAGCCCACTCCCACTGAGATCCTCTGGATCGATCTCTTCTTGAACTCGGTTCCCTCTTTCAGGTCAGGTACATCTCATTCTTCTCTTCCTTCTACTTTCAGAACAAAAAAAAAAAAAAAACCCTAGAATAATAATAAGAACACAAACAAACCTGGATCTGGTCGTCGTCTTCTTCTTCTTCGCCTCCGGTCGTCGCAGGCTCCGGTCGAGAGAGAGAAGCGAGAGAGAGAGGCTAGGGCGAGAAAGTGAGAAACGGGAGGAGAAGGATGCTAGGGTTCGTTTTGGCTTAACAAAACTTCAGAATTACATCTAGGCCCTTTAGTTTTTCTTATATTAGTATAACGGTACGGTTAACCGTATGCGGTTAACCGAACCGTATGTTACGGTTCGGTTCGGTTAATAACCATGAATTAATACAGAAAACCGTAACCGAACCGTAGGGTGCGGTTTTTGGAGTTCAATAACCGTAACGTAACCGAACCGTGAACCACGGTTCGGTTCGGTTCGGATCGGTTAGACGGTTATTCGGTTTTTTTTTTACACCCCTATCCTTCCATTTGGATTACCTAAAGTCTCCTTGTTACATGTTTCAATTTGATTTTAAGAAGACATAATTCTGCAGATAGGCAAACTCCAAGTTAACCTTGTCTACATCAACCTGAAACCTCAAAGCAGATACTATTACCGTAAAATAAGGTTTCTCAAACCACATGAGCTATAATCAGAAAGGAAAAGGACTCCATGAATCCATTTAACTTCCAAGAAAACAAACAACCCTCCAAAAGCACAAGGAAGGGATAGAAAGAGAGCAGGATCCGCAGGAGTATCCGACCAAGTGAAAAACTTACCTCAACATGGTGTGCTCATTATTAAGAAAGAAATCCAAATCCTTAATCCACCTCATTATCTTGACCCTATATCACATTATGCTATGTTTCCACCAAGCCCAAAAAATATCCAATGTTGCCTAATTGAATCAAGTCCCTCCAATAGACTACCCCTTATATACCGAAGTCATACGAATCGGTTCCGACCCCGCTCGACATATGTTTCAACATCTCTAACAACCAACTGAATAGACTATGTACCCCATCAAACTATCTTGTTTTTTGCAGCTTGGAGATATTAGACAGTGTAAGAACCAACTACAGTCAAATATTTATAAGAAAATGCTTCGACCACAAGGAATGTAGGTGAATAAACACTCAACAACCATATCAATGTGATCTCTGTATTATTAGGTACTGACCCAAATTAGATTTTTCTTTTCTTTTTTATTTAACCAACTTGTAATCGTACATTCCAAGGAAGTTTTTAGGTTCGTGAGAGAAAGAAACAAGTGTTTGGATTAACTTAAATACAAACAACTGAATCGATAAAGTAACAGTATGACAATGTACCAGAGGAAAAACATAAAGGGCCGGGAGATTGAGATAGAGATGATAAACCTCGAGGAATTCCTCGGCATGAGCTTGAGCGAGCTGGACCTTGACCGGCTCCATGAGAGCTTCCGTTGAAGGAGGAGACGAAGACCCAACGCTTGAAGAAGAAGATAAGAAAGGATCCATCCTCTCTCTATACTATACTATACTGCTGCTGCTGCTACTGTTAAACCCACCCAAAACCCTAATTCCCCTCAAACGTATCGAGAAGGGTTACCTTTTCTTCTGCAGTTCTGCTGCCCAAAACCCTCACAAAACCCTAAAATTTTCGGGTAGATTGTTGAGAATGAGAGAGTTTTCTCTAGACTAGATGTTTATGTGTCGGGTAGAAACAAGGGTACAAGTGTTATGGGCCCCAGACTTGATAGCTGGGCTCATCAGTCATCAAGGATGGCTTTTTCCATCCGTTTTTCTTCTAAATCAATGGAGCCATGGTTATGGTGTCTCTCACAGGAAGAGGCACGTATATATGGGCCCTCATGACCATGCCTAGTCGGGTCGGGTCGGGTCGGGCGGGGCCCGCTCCTTTAGGGGTCAGCCCAGCATGACACCCCAGTCGGGCTTGGGCCGTGCGGCCCACCTCTTTTTTTTAATTTTTAAAATTTTATTTTTTTAAGTTAGACCTGGACAGACACTAACTTTTAGACTTAGTCTCTTGGACCAATTTCATTAAAATAAAAAATTAAGAGAAATAAATAAGTAGAATAACACTAATGATATTTTAAAAAAAATATGCCAAATAGTTTATATTTTCTTGAAATTTAAGTTACAAACGTTCAAAAAACTTACAAGTTTCAACTTAGATCAATATATAATGAAATTTAAACCTTTTAAAACCTATGATTCAATCTAAAAATAGATTATACATTAAAATCAGACCGTTGGACCTCGGTCGGGCTGTGCCTCGTGCCGCCCTCAGGCTTGGGCTAGCGCCCCAGCACGGCCAAGCGGGGGACTGTCGAGCCGAGCCGGGCCGGGCCGGCTCGTTAACAAAGTCAATGGCCCAGGCATGGTTTTTCCGTGCTGGGCTTGGGCTTGGGTTTGGGCTGCCACCCATATTTACACCTCTAGGTGAGAATCAACTCTCATTGGAACATTTTCCACTTATGTAAATAATCATTTACATTATTATTTTGACTTCAGAACTTTTATCAAGTACTTGGACATCCATGACCCTTATTAAGAAGGCTTAAATCTATGGATACAAACACGTTGATTCCGGTCTGGGTCAATGGCGGACCTGTTAATGAGATGATGGAACCCATTCCGTATATGGGAAAGGTCCGGGTTCGGGTTCATGTCTAGGTAGAGAATGATGTGGAAAAAAAAACTAAAATTTAGGAGGGATTCTCAAAAATTGATGTAATATGGCAGGTCCCGCGTTCATGGGGCGGAACCAAGATGGAACCTGACTTGGACCCATTTAGGCTACAGTTCCAAAAGAAGGACCCAGACCTATTTATTTATCGGAGCCTAAAAATAAGGACCCAAACCCAATTTTTAATGGATCAGAAAAGGACCCGAACCAGATTTTTAACGGATCCGGACCTCCAGGATAATCGAAGAATCTGGAACCCATGTACATTCCTACTTAAATCTAGGTTCGAAGGTATGTGTCGGGGTTGGGTCAGATTTGGGCAAAGAACAACCTTGGTGCATGTCAGTCCAGCCCCATTAGTAACCCTAGTTTCAAAATCAATAATTACTGGCAGATTGGTTTCATCTAGGCCATCCATATGGCCGATAAACTTACTTTGATTAGAAGATCTAGCTGCTCAATTAAGAGCAAAACTTGATGGTTGAAGTTAGAGGGTGCTGTTGGCACTTGATATTCAGTGACTACAAATGCAATTGATCCCGCGACATAAGTGTTGGCCGCCCTGACGGCTGAGGTTATAGACTTTTTTTTTTTTTTTATTGTCCTGAGGTTAGAACTTACAAGACCAATCAATAGGGCTGCTGTCAAATGTGTTGTCTTAACGAATTCGGATTGCGGGTTAACCAATGGGCTTAGACGAAGGGCTGGTTATTCCAATGGGCTTAGATCTCCTGGGCCTTCTACACTTATCTATCTCTTTCCATTGAGCAATTACATTAAAGCCGAAAAGAAGGTCAACTGTTCTTATTCAGGCTTGTTTATCAAATGGTTATAACCAGCCCTACGCTTATCATGGCCTTACTTCCCCAGTAGTTCCATTCATAAACCAGATTCCCAGTTGCATGAGTGCGGTTCGCATCCCTGTTTCAAGTCAAAGTTAGCTCGGCCCATTCGCTTTTATGACCTTATCTGAACCATTGATTGCGAGTCTGAATCCTTGAACTTGATTTGAGCATTTTATACACATAAATGGCACTTGGTTGAGAATTTGGCAATACCTCAAATCAAAAAAGAAATGAGCAACATGGGTCCGGGCCAGTTTCTTTATTGGGCAGGACCGGAAAAGGGCCCAAGCTTTGGCCGCAACATGATTGGCTTAAAATCATGGCTTCTCATCAACTGTTTTGTTAAGAATCAAATGGCCCTAAAATTTGCTTACATTTTGCTAAATCTGGGGCGTAACAATTCCAAATGGGCCCTTTTGTTTTTCTAAGTCTTACAAATTCTAAGCAATGCCTTCCTTTTAAAGCTACTAAAATTAAAGAAGCACAGGTGAAGATCTACTTGTGGGCCATCAAAGAGTCTTCCCCTTTGGTAAGAAATAATAACGCTGGTAAATCAAATCCTAGGAATGTTAACTAACTTTATGATAAGCTTCTACGAATTCAATAACCAGCACATAAATGGGCCCTTGGTGAAAGAAAATGTCAAAATTTAGGTCACATGAGAGCAAGTAGTCCAGGCCACAAGTCCAAAGTCACACACCCAGCCAGCAATTATATTATGTGGACCACATTACAGGTCCATGAAATGCCCTGATCAGATGATATTGATTGTAGCCTATAAATGGATGGTAATAGACTAATAGCCCTGTGAGTACATATTTATGTAATGTATAAACACAGTGAAGTGATGTTATTTCTGGAACTGTATGTAGCACATCACATGCATGAATTTAATTAACATTAACAAACGGTTTTGTGTGCACATGGTTGCCAGATGTACAGTGCTTAATTTAGGCTACAGTCCACAAACCTGGTAGTTGAGGCCTGATAGCATGTTCTATTTACATCTGGAAATGGGCTGGGCTTCTTTCTAAGACTTTTTTACTAGGGTGGGTTAATGTCATGATAGGATTGTAAGAATAAAGAACCCTTAGATGTGGAGAAAACTAGTAGGACAAACCGTCCAATTGTACAGATTTGAACTGAGGTCAATTTTCTCATCCTACAATTTGTCCACCTTTTCTTTTCTCATCCACACAGGGTCTAAGAGTTTGTTTATATTTTATATGATTTATTTGATCTGAAAATAAGCCTCAAAGTATCAAATGTTGGAAAATGTCCAGGAAACTGTCCTTCCAACCAGTAAAAGGAAAGGAAGAAAACCTATAGAGCACTTAAAATGACTATTGTGTTTCATATTTCTTCTTCTTTTTTCCTTTTTCTTTTTCTTTTTCTTTTTTTCTGGTATTTGCGGTCCATTTGGATCGGTGTTCCTCATCACAGAGGACCTGATGTAATTTAAGCAAGTTCCTATCTTTGGGGACAATCTGGATGAGCACTGCACAGAGAAATTTTTTCCCCCGATTTCTTAGTCCCCAGTGGGTAAGGTTGGGCCGGGTTTGGGTCCGATTAAGAACCATGTATTATATGTATAAGTTCAAACCCGAATTCAACTTATTTCAACCGACTCAAAAATATTAACCTAGAAGTCAAAAGAGTCAGCTCATAATTAACTCGTGGGGCTCCTAGTTTCGCTGTCAGCTGAGGTTGTGAAATGCCAACCCATGTCTAAACTAAACCCATTAATTTGTACCATAAAAAAGTCGTAGCTATCCCATCCAATTACTATATTGTGTTTACGGCAAACTGAAGCTTATGAAACACTCTATTTGTAGGGCCATGTGGAGGTTAACATGGGCCTAGCCCATTAATTCCTCATAGTTTGGTACTAATCACTAGTCAAAAAGGAAAGAGAAATTGTTGACCTCAACTCTCACCTGCTCTTTGATTAATCATCACAACGTAGATGTATATCCAACCCTTCATTTCAACCGACCAAGAAAGTACTTGCGGTTGCCATTTCTCCACGTACACCTCGTGCAATTCATGATCTCATGACTTTATATATTATATATGGTTTGAGGCCAACCTGATTTGGACGGTTCGAATAAAAAGCCCCACATTGGAAAAAGGACAGTTCGAATCATTAGACTGAACGGGCCATCCCCATCACTCATTGAGTGTGGCCCACTCTTGATTGAGCAACAACCCTGCAGCAAAGGAGGGCCATAAATTAATGTGAAATTGATTAACAAATGGGTGCCATGTTTTACCTCTCGACGCAAGTGTTTTGGTCCCCTCATGGGTAGACACCTTCCTTGTTAATTAAGATGCCAGTGGGCCATCACCAATCAATGTGTGACTGATCTAGTGGTCCACATATCAACATGAAACCCGTGACGACACATCATCGATGTGCCACATCAACATCTACACCATGTATACCTCCAATTTTTCTTAACCATACCTGGCTGGGATGCCTTTTCAGATCCTTATCTGTATCTCATCTCTCTTCATATATACCTGAAACAAAAAATGAGATAGCGATTGAGGGAGGAAAGTTTGAAAAAAAACAGGATCCGCTGTAGATTTTGTGCTGCTTGGAAATCAATTCTACAAATGTGGGCGCCATTCAAATGAGATGGTAAACTTCTTTCTGGCTAGATCGACTCAGTGAATTTAGGGTTTTGGTTGACATGAACAATAATTCGGTTAAACCAAACCATCAATGTAAGAGGTCACCCAACCTGATTTGATCTGAGTTGATGCCAACCCAACCCAGCCCAGCCAGTTGTAAGTGAACGTTTCACATGAGAGACTCTTAATTAGGTGGTGGAATGTTGATGAAAGGGAGGCACATGTGAATGCAACCAATGAAATTGTTGAACTAAATATAAAAAAGTCTTCCATCCTATGCTTTTGATCGACGTTTAATTTTCTAATCAGTAATGAGTCGCACATACAAATCCTTGTGTTTGAACAGATAGATGGCGTCACAAGACCTGCAATGCAGCAACCCTTTCTCTCACTGCACTACCCCACTTGCAATTTACTTAACAACATACAGGTCTTCACTCTCTCTTTCGTTGACAAACTTCATCAATGGGACTATTCTAACCAGCAAGTGGTATTGGTTTACTAACCAAGCTCTATTTTCATCCATATAAAATCTCTGGTGGGCCACACTGAGAAGACCCAATCAGTGATGTAGAAATATAATGATATTTAATAAAACAAAACTCACAGATTGGACCATATATATTAAATACATGGACAATTACTTTATTGAATTGAGACCATTGACTTTTTTTCCATGTCGACTGTCGATTTTGGTTTGAAGAATGAAGATAATAGGATAGCCTTTTCAAATCCTTCAATAACTCAATGATGCAATTTTTCCACATTTCCTGCACACACTTTTCTCCGATCAATCTCCAAGATCTTTCCTCCTGAAAGACTGATTCGTCATCATGTGCGAAAACAAAGGAAAGAGGTTTTACTAATCGCCCGGAGAATATCACAAATGAGACTTTTCCACAAGCAAACGTCTCTTTCGATCCTTACTGGAAAGTTTATACCTGGCCAAACTGATAATATATATATATTTATCAACTGAGTATAAAAACCATTGTTCTAAGTTTCAAACTTATACGACTTGTCAGTTTGTGGTTTGGGAGGGTCTGGTTAGCCTAAATGAAGCTTATTAATTCAAGCATGGCTGCTGCCTGTTAAGTTTACTGTCCTAATTATATTCGGATCGATTAGATAGCCTGTAGCTCACAAGTTGATTGTGGCCCAGCTCATTTGCAAAATATTATGTCTTCAAGGGTCGATCTGTTCCTACTTCCGGGTTTCGGAATTATATGAATTCTTAAAATGAAACTGATCTTTTATGGTGGGGCTGTTGCTGATTTAGAATTTTCTTTTCATGATTCCATGTTTATTCTGCGGAATGAAATTCTCAAAATGAGGAATTTTCCACTTCATGTGGACATTCCTGCATATATGGATGTCAGCAAGGACTGTTAAGCAATGAATTCTACTACCTTATCCCTTTCAGACTGATTATTGGTAGTAGAGGGTCTCATCCTCTGCTTGTCGGGGGATTTCTGCCTTTGATGAGGACTCTTCAGTAATGGATGATCTTAATTTATTGTATACCTCTACTAATACCTCGAGGTTTTGGAGAAAATAACAACACACTTCCATTCCCTACTTAATTGGATAGACACAAATATTGACAAACTTGTACTTGGTTATAGGGGCGGACTGACATATAAGAGTTTGGGATTTCAACGCCCACGCACTTGAAAATGCCCACAAGGGCTATTAGGCCCATTTGGCGTGGCCCCCACTTGAGAAACCCATCCAGCCCCTCTCCATTTCTTCAACTTTAAAGAAATGGTAGAACTCCTCTCCCTCTCACTAAAAAGGTCCTCAAAACAACATAAGTTAAGCGATCATTTGAATGGTTTTAATTTATTTTGCAAATTAATTGATCATTTGAATGATATTCTTTAGAATTTTGAAATATAATTTATGGATTTATGGTATATTTTTGTATACATTGGAGGTATTTTGTAAACATTAGAGTTGAGTAGGAAATTGACTTTTAACCATTGTCAGCCCCCCTACTTGGCTGATGGGTGGACGTAGGAGGAGCACAATCCCCAGCCTAGCCAAGTTGTAAGTCTAGTCACAATAAGAGTATTGGTGTCCCTCATACCAGAAGGGGATTTCAACCACTCATTATTAAATGCATTTGCAAAGTTTTTTGATGAAGGCAGATGACAAAGAAATTTCATTTCCCAGCTATGTTCCTACCGTTTATGTTCCACACAAAAGGACTCCTGTGACATCACCTTGAAATTTCTCCTTGAAGAGAGAGGCACGTACAAGTCACATGTAGTATAGGTGACATATATACAATGAGAAGTAGTGTCGGTATCTTCGGTTTCTCCTGTAGAGATATTTTCGGGGCATACATTTTTATACTTGGGTTTGGATCCACAGCAGAAGCTCTGTGCTGCACTGGACATTTATGGGGTCAGCTCAAAGAGGAGTGCTTGAAAATTCAAACTGAGTTTGAGTAAATAAATAGCTGTCAAAGTCCTCTTGCATTTAATTCGGTGTATGGGCCTCATAAATTTTATCCCATGTCCTAATTGAGGAAAGATGTAGAGGATTTGGACTCTCCACTTTTTCTCTTTGCTTCCACAGAGCATAGATGAGAAATTTGATGGGCCCACTAAATGCATGACATGCTTAAAACGTAGATGAATCTATAATGGAATTCAATAAGTTCTGTGTTGGACATCCTGTGCAAGTGTGCAACTGATTCCGCAATATCAAAGTGATTCATGATGCTCCAAAATGAGTTTAGTTGAGGACCGAGCAGATCAGTGAATCAACTTGAAGACTCTGCCAGTCGAATAATTTCACACATTTGGCAAACCTCGTTTTCATAGAGAGAAAAAAGAAGAAAAGATTAACTCGTTTGAAATGTAATAGAGGCCAGTTGAAGTACTATCTTGGTCTTGAGTTGATTCATGGAGTTTCAAAACTCCATAACCCTACGAAGGGCTGTTAAAATGTCACACGACCCGTTAATACGGCACAAACCCACGCGATATTAAAGGATTCGGGTAGCCTCTTAACAGGTTCGTGTTGTTAATGAGTCGGACCTGTTAACACATTAAATTAGCAAGCCTTTAACGAATAAAACCGATAACTCATTAACAACCCGCCAAACTGATATGATTAATGACTTATTTTTGTTATTGAATTTTTATTATAGTGTTATTGTATTCTATGGAACATGAATTGCTTAGTGATCATTGGTGGCAAACTGAGAGGCTATTTTATTTTTCACGGCAAACTGAAAGGATATTTTATTTTTCACATATTTGGATTTTAGGTTATTTAATACAATTAGATGGACAATGAGTCACTTTATAAATAATTAACGGGTTAAAACGGTTGATAGTAGCGGGTTATGCGTGTTAACTAACATGGTCTGAAATGACCTAATATATTTAACGGGCTACACGGGTCGTGTCGTGTAACCCGTTAAATAATCGTGTCGTGTTTATGTTTGATTTTCGGACCCGTTTATTTAATGGGTCGTGTATGTGTTGAAGTGATTCTAACACGAATTTATTAACACGACACGATTGACGTTCCTCAACCCACGTTTGAAAAGTTTAACACACGTCCATGGGCTAATGAATCAACAATGTGGATAATCTAACCAAGGACCCCACTTGTAGAAGCTCAAATCCTGAGGGACTTTCAATGGATATCAAATGAACAGTTGCTGATTGGTGGTTGGTAGGCTAAAAAAATTAAGGGCACGTTTGGTAAACGGTGGAGAATCCTATATTTAGAGGATTCTCTCCATCTCCAAAGAAAGCCACAATCCTCAAGTAGAATTCCCAATGAAAGTTCCATGTTTGGATGGAGGGAGGATTCTTATAAGTTGTAGAATGTATGATCCAATTGATGTTTATACATGTATCTCAAGATAAAGTAAGGATCAACGGTTATAATTTGGTCACCTTACCGTGTTTGACCGTCCAAAACTAATGACCGGTTTTGATGTTGATCGTGGACCCCACATAAACCCAAAAATGAGAAAAAACGGACTGTTTTCAATAATAGTTTGCTCAGTAATACATTTTGGCAAATGTCCCTCACGATTTTGCAAATATCTCAACATCTAAGATGAATCAACGGCTGAAATTTTGGGACATAGCCGTTATGGACCTTCTTAACATAATTAACGGTTCAGATCTTTATTTTGGGGCTCACAGGAACCAGAAAATTGAAAACAAGGGACTATGTTTAATCCTGTTTTTGGCCCACTGCATCACAGAATATGGCATTTTAACGGTTTGGATGATTTTGCAAATATCTTAAGATCTAAGATGAATCAACGGCTGAAATTTTGGGAGATAGCCGTTTTGGACCTTCTTAACAATATTATCGGTTCAGATCTTGATTGTGGGGCCCAAAAAAACCAAAAAAACGCAAAAACCGGTCTTCCCTCTATTAACGTCCAAATGTACTGTAGCTCCGCAAATCCCCTCTTGCGCGGATTCCATGAATCCGATTGGGGGGGGTCCGACTCTACAAATATTCAAAAGAGTGGATTTCTGCAATCCATCCTCTTCAAATCCATGCCATTCCAAACAAGGAAATCCGCGCGATTGAGGATTTTGGGCGAGGAATCCTTGGCGAAGACCGTTGCCAAACATGACCTAAAGGTTTTTTTTTTTGAATGGATGGCTAAGTCCTAGAGCTCTCTTTTACGTGATAGGCTTAGTGGACTCCTTGAACCTGCCACTTAACTTTTTTAAACAGGAGTTGAGTGAAAGGATCCAGATCCACATTTTAATACCAAGTACTTGTCCATACATTCTAAAACATGTGCCAAAACAGTGTATCATACAATCTACAACCTTATTAAACATTTTTTTTTTTGTTATTTTAATAGGTTCTTGTTCAAGGTCAGTCTCTTTTTTTACTAGGACTTGGGTTTTGATTAATCAATTATAAACTTTAATTTGTATTAAAGCATCGCACTAGAGCATAGATGAGTTTGAATCTTGAACAAGTTGAATTATAAAATAAATGGATGAGAAGAAACCTTCATGTGCCAGACAATTAACAAGCTTTATTAATTTTCTATTCCCTTTCAGCAATGAAGTCCCCCTTAACTGTCATATTCCAATTATATTAGTATGATTAGGAACCATGTATTTGACTTGTCTTTTGAAAGCTGTAAGACAATATGAGAACTCATGATCGTGTCATGTAGGCTCCCAACTTGCATGAGTTGCATGTGAGAACAATGATTAAAAAAACAAAAAAAAAAACCGTTTGCCGCCACTTTGCATTGAGTTCATAGGGACTATGAGTGAAGGGGCTTTTGTTGGAGTAATAAAAAGGAGGAGGTGAGAAGTGAATGGGCTGTTGTTTGAGTAATAAAAAGGAGGAGGTGAGAAGTGAAGGGCCAGAGATTTAGATGAGATTATAATTTTTTAGGATTTAATTTACAAGGGTGACGGTCTAGTATTCACTTCCTATCAATGGGGAGATTATCTTATGATCATTTTTAGATCTTCACCTATAATCCTTCATATTTAACCCTTTTCATAGTTATTTGCGATCGTATGATTTCAAAGTCAGGTGAACAACAAGATCATCATTATTGTACGTGTAGTAGTTTGTCTTTTGAATTTGGACAGGAAGAGACCTTCCTTTCACAGCAATGATATAGTTGGATCATCTCTCTATATTTTGGTGATATAGGTCCAAATATTAATTTGATTCAAGTGACATTCAGTGCTAAACTCAGTCATGCTCAAGGTATGATTTAAGTATATCCTTCCTCATGTCATGTATGCTTCAATGCAATGGTGGATACTGGTACCAAATAATAATTTGGGCTCATCACATAAGATTGAGAGGAGATAGGGGTTGGAAAGCAATATTTGAGGGTCGTAAATGGTGAGCGTGGAAAGTCTACTATATGACTACCGGTATAATCACGCATAGTTATATAAAAGAGCCTGGAACAGTTGGAAAGTGTCCATTGTTGTAACCATGAGTTAGGTTTGAGTCAGCTTAATTATCTTCTCAGAAAATTGGACCTCACATGTCAAGATGTGTGTATGTAACTTTATTTTATTCGGACAGCTAGTTTGATTTCTATGTTATTTCTTATTTTGTTCAATTTTCAATGCACAGATAGATTTATTAGTTTTTTATTAATTTTTTTTCAATTGTAGCTTATTCTGTGACTAATGTTTTAATTTGGTTTTATTTTGCATAACTAATTGGTTACGTCTTCTTTTTGCATGTAACTTTAATTTGTTCTCTAGCAAAAAAAAAAAAAAAAAACTTTTATTTGTCATTACCTCTTTTTCTTTAACTCTATTGTATTATTATTTATTTATGAGAAAGTTTCAAGTGCATTCATCTTTCACTATAGGGTGATGACACTTTCCCTTTTTTGCACATGAATCCCCCTTTTATACTTCACCCTATGTACTTGAAATCTCCCTTTTGTACTGAAAATTTTTTATTTATAGAAGTATCCCTTACCCTATAATGAGGGATAGATGCACTTGAACATTTCCATTTATATATATTTTGTAACCGATTTTAAGCAATTATCATTCCTTTTCTTGAACCAATTGAAGCAGCTCAATCCTAAAAAAAAGGTTGGCCAACTTGGTTTTTTTGGTAACCCAAACAGTGGGCTAATACCAATTGAGAGCCTGTATACACACGGAAAGACTGCACATTCAAGTGGGAAAGGAGCCCACACAGGCAAAAAAGAAAACCCGTACACTTGGGAAGAAGTGGCATACCTAGGGTTTAAATCCTGGGCAACCAAGTGGGAATTGTCACTCCTTATCACTCTATTAAGGGGCCGTTATCGGGTTGGCCAAGTTGCCCACGGTTTGTCATTTTTCATGGGAGCATGACTTTTTTCCTTGGAATCATGAAGCTTCTCTTCATATGGGAGCAAACTTCTTTCTATATGTTTGGGCTCTTTTATAGGTCCCAAACCCCTACACAGGTTACAGAATAAATAAATAATATAATATAATAAAACTGAAGCAGAGGTTATTTTTAAATCAATCACTAATATTTCTCTATTGGGCCTGACATTACCATAGGCCTCCTGCTTTGCTAGTAGAATATGAAACGTAAACCAATTATTGACACACCAGATAAAATCTTTATAAAATAGATATAAATTGATGTTTGTGCCTGCATATATAGTAGCTGAGTTGAATGACAGGTAGAAATAAAGCAAACTATTCTCACCTCCTCTGCCAATGCCTTGTGAAACAACAAAAGGCATTCATCCTAAGGTGGATAAGAGTTGCAAGTTGCAACCATCCGGGCCATTGTTTGTTTGCAAAAGAAGTCTAGAAATCTTAATGATGAACGGTCAAGATTGAGACATGTTGGGTGGACTGAAAAACACCTCTCCTTCACATCACATCATTAAAAAGCCTTTCTCACATACTATTGGTTGGAAGATTAAAGGCTCTAAAATATCGCCACCTTCCATTCCAATCCAAAAGCGGAGCATTTTCTCCATGTTCACCTCCTTTTGACCCTCCTGAGTCCTAACCTCCCTTCTTTTCCTCCAAGCAATTAAAATCTCCTTTGACACTCTATTCAGGGACCTACTTTTACTTATGTACGTAACCTCTACAAACTGATGTGACTCAGTATTTTTAACATATGTAAAAAGGGCTGAACATGATTTAGATGATCAATTCTCTCACAACCTGTCCACGTGACCAGATAGGAGATCCTGCAAACGTTTGAATTTGACATCTCACTGGACTCGATCTACCCCAATTTTAGAAAGGGCCTAGCCACAGTAAATCAGGGCATGAACCAAATATCTGTGTGTATCATCATATTAGCATGGATGTTCACGTGCAAAAGAGAAAAAACTATGTAAGTGCCCCTCATTCTCTAGAGAGAGAGATGGATGTACATGGATAATCCTCTTAATATATAAAAGTTGATATGTATTAGGAATTCTCAAAAGCCGCCCATTCAGAAATGAGGAATTTTTGCCCGTTTTAACTTGTCCAGTGAAAATCTGCCACCTTAAATGAAATTTTTTATTTGTATTTATTTTGATGATGACATGTGTTATAGTTTTATAGGCTTAAAAAAAAGGATATTTTCTTGTGAAAAAATGCCCTGGAAGTTTTGAAGCACTCCTATATATATATATATATATATATATATATATATATAGCGGCTGAATTAGAGGACTCAATTTGGGGGGCTCTATGGAAAAGAAATATTTGGAGGAAGGGGTGAATGTAAAAAAAAAGCACATTAATATTCAGAGTTTGCATTTTTTTTTCTTTTAGAATTTAAACATTTTTCAAGTATGGGTGGGGGCTTCAGTCCCCAGACCAGACCAGACCTTTGTATCTGGATCCGCCCTTAAATATATATTATATACAATACCATGATCTACACTACTATATATTGTATATTTAATGCATAGCATTTAACCTGCTTGGCTTTGAGTTGGGCCTCAACGAGGTCCATCATAATAAAGACCAAATCCTATTTGTTTAGCCATGCGTTAGGTTTGGATTAGGATAAAGGTATGCAATGTAATTTTCTCCTGCGTACGTTCTCACACACGGATGTCTACGTTGTCTTGGTCGGTGGGCACGATGAATTCATGAAGTTCCCCGAGGGGCCTTGTCTTTGGCATGTGAAAATTTTGCAAAATCAGGTCGGGTCGGTGTCCTTCCGCGCTTGTATCTTAATTCCTTGATTGAGGAAGAAACTAGGAATGGCTGAAAGCGACTTGGGTTTTGGTAGGACGGGCGCCTACTTGAACAGCCACTGGATAGCACAAATAAAGGAGCATGTGGCTCCCCAATTTTTTTTAAAATACTTGTTTGTTCGTTGGTAAAGGTTTTTTTTTTTTTTTTTACTTGCAGAGAATTTAGAATTCTCCAAATTATGTCTCCCAGCCAAGTTTTCAAATATATAATGTGATCTTACTTGGAGATTATAGATTTTTTTGTTTGTCATTATTAGAATTCTAGTTGGCTAATTCTCCTAAGCTGAACAAAACTCTAGTCCTACTTGAGTTGTAATTTCTTTACTTTTAGAACGAGGGCTGTGATGTCACCCTTAGACTGTGGATGAAGTCTCTTGGACACATTAGATGAAGGATGGAGACTCTTGGACACATAAAGAAGGTTTGAAGAATCCTATCAGAAAAAAACTTGCATCTCAAGCCTTTTTTTCAGCGAGCAGGTTCGCTATATGTTAAGGCTTAGAAAAGAGATTGATTTAGGATTTTAGCCCCTCTTTCAGCCTTTTAATTTTTTTCTCTCTGGTATATACATACATCCACATTCACACCCCCAAACCCGAGTCCCATAACCATGGATACTATAATTAGGGATCGATCCTTTATTTCTTTACGTGGAAAGGGGGGTGCTTTACTATTAAGCTATGGTCGATTGGCAGCCAAAACTAGAGACTTAGAGAGTTTGAAAGGCCAAAATGGTATTTCAAAGGGCTTGATTTAGGAATTCTAGCAATAAAGTATGAAATTCCAAATGCTCCATAAACAATAATTGACATTGACGTGAAAAACTTGTAACAGGAGATTCTTGGCCAAAAATCCCTCCAAACAAATGCCTCCTCCTGATAATTTTTCTTAGGGGAGAGTTTTGTAATTCTCTATTGTCCCATGGAAGATTTCCAAATCCAAAAACTTGGAGAATTTGAAAGACTAAAAGTAATATTTCAAAAGGTTGAGTTCTTAGAATTTTAGGATTCAAATAAGAAATTCAAATGCTCTGTAAACAATAACTTACATAACTATTCAAAATTCCCAACATATAAAATCCTTATAAAAATGTTTCTCCAAACAAATGCCTTCTTACTGTATAACAATTCTCAAGCAATTCTCAGTGCCCGTCTATATGGTTCTAACAATGAGTTCATGTTTGAAACCAAGGAGTACAAAAACTTTTCCTTGTAATTAGCAGTAACTGATCCGTCCTTCCGTTTCAAATTTCACTCTAGAAACAATTAAACGGACTCAAAATAGGCTCCAGCAAGGCATTTGCATTTAACGGGCTAGGAGTTATGCTATGTCAATCCATCAGTAAGGCCCACCTTTCAAATTTAAAAAGGTTCAGCATCAACACCCCATATATCTTCTCTAATCACTAATATGAATTATATTTCAATCAAATCTATGCCAATCATGATGATTAAATCATGTGATTTGAGATCAATCAGATGGTGGGTGTAACTGCAGTTGGATTGAGTTTCTTCCCTTTTTTTTTTAGGAGGATTGGATTTCTCCTTGATAATTGGACTCAAGAATCAAGATGCACTAGAAAGAAACAAGAACTCCTTTTTCAAAGTGGTAAGGAGCGTCACTAGTTCTTGCCTGGCTGTGCAGGATTCGATATGCCATCTTTCTCGCGTGTGTGGGCTCTCTAATGGGACCCAATTCCCTTGGCTGGGATACCAAAAAATAAAAAAAAAAAATTCTTTACCGTTTATACGAGAACAAAGTGACAGTATGGAACTCTTACCTTATATCATGAGGTTACAGTCTCTCACAGTTGTGTGTTGAAGCCTAACAAGATGAGAAATCATCTAAACTAGCGAACTGGCCCTCATTAAGAAATAAAATAAGTCAAGCATAACTTTACTTTCCTTTGCTACTAAAGATAAAAAAAAAAAAAAATACATAGGGATTGAGTATGCCACTCTTCTAATATTTGTGGGCTCATCTTCCCACGTGTGTGGATTATCTTTTCACTCGTTTGGCGTCTCCTTCCCATATGTGTGGACTAACCTTGGGTGACTTGGGTATAAAAAATGGCATTGAATTAGATCTAATGCAGGCTTGACAAATTATTATTTTTTTTGCTATCGGAGGGTTCTCAACCCTTTTGACTAGAATAATCCCTTCGGGCGCAGAGGAAAACTGAGTAAACTCTCCTGTAACCACAATGTGGTAGTGCAGTTTCAAACCTACAACCTTCGAGTACAAACCGTGGTCGTAAGCCAAATGAGCTACCCCTTAGAATTATGCAGTTCAATCTTTTTACAACTTCTACGTATAATTAACATGGGCTTTCAAATACCCAAGGGCATAAAACCATCACGTCACATTTATGAATTTCTGACATGATAAATTTTGCGAAATTCTATGGTGTCACCACCCCTTAATGGTGCATGATGGTTATTTAGAGATAGAGAGTCAAAATTATACAAAAGGAAGAACGTGTCACAAACTCCCCTCGGAAACCCAATTTTCTTTTTTGTCCAAGGTACAAGTCATTACACACACCAAAAATCTCTTTAATAAAAGCACGAATAGTCTAATGCTCAATGTACGTTCAAATTCGAAATGTACGATTGTAACACCATTTTATCATTTGATGATAAATCTTTTGGACAGAACAAGTTCGAAAGAACTCTTGGACTTGTATCTTTGCTTAAGTAGAACGCACCCAGCTTTAATGGGATAAGAACATAACCGTGGTTACAAAATTCTACGAGAAGCATGAATGGAAGTATGGATTTTGATCATGTCTACAGTCTACTATCTTGTTTTGGTGAATCACCATTATTGTCAGGATTTCAGAATTTTATATATATATATATATATATATATGCTTGTCTTGAATTAACAAAATTACCAAAACAAGAAAAACATCCATGTATCTGGTAAAACACTGAACCTGGTCAGGTGTATTGCAATACCAAGCTACATATCTCTAAAAAGAGTAGGGTGGTACTTAAAGAGGATTACTGGTAACAGGCTCTCAGAATTCTTTAAACAGTTTTACCTTTTATCCTTGATAATGGTGGCACAGCTGGAAACTAGGGTGCCCACATTATCATGGCACGGCAGAGTTCAGCCTGCAGCAGCCCCACTCTATACAATGTGGGTTTTAGTCAGAAGCCGAAGTAGGATTTCTGAATACCAGCAAAGGTTGCAAGTGGCAGGAAATGCGTACAGTTGTGTTAGCTCTACTTTATTATTATAGCGCATACACCAACATATGGTGTATTAGCAGCAGCAAAAGTGTTAATATGCTGTTCTCTATCTCTCTCTCTCTCATATGCCTAGAAGAAGGAAAGCGACCCAACAGCGAATCTTCAACGGTTTCGCAGACCCGCACGGCAGACGAAGATGGAGAGCCCGCACCGTCTGCCCGTCCTGCCCGTGAGAATTATTGGGGCTTTTGCTCATCAGCTTTAGCTACCCGTTTCTGGAAGCTGACCGTCCCGCGGTTATTTCTACAAAAGGTGGCCAGATGTACCTAGTAAATTCTCTATGATCATGGTGAGTCTAGCATTTCGTATGTCCCATGTATACTATTGTGGCAACCATGGATCATGACTTGTTGGTTAGAGTCTAAGCCAGAGTTAGTAGGAGGCAATCCATATTTGACCCCATTTTTTGAAATGGGTCAGGCAACCCAACCCGCACCCGATCTGAGTCAACCCTATCGGACCAGCATGCTCGCATCCAGCTCGGGCTGACCCGTTTTATCAAACCAACCGGACGGACCTGTTTAACCGGTATCCAATATGGGTCAACCCATTTAACCTAAACTTATAGATGTTTAGCCCAAGTCCAATCCATTTCAAGTGTTAAAAGGTTATATTTGAATTTATTTGCAAGTAAAAGAAACAAAGAGTTACAAAAATATTAAACCACCATGATGGTGAAATTGGTTAAGTTATGCAGCTCAATGTTATTCCAACCTACTTAATTAATGGTTTATTTGGGTTATACAAGTTATAGTATTCAAACTTAATTTGGCCGATTCTACTCTGTCAGATTTATTTGATCGACCCATATATAATGCAGGTCAGATTATGTTGGTTAAATACAGGTAGGGTGTCTCATCAAATTTTGCCACCCCTAGAACAGACCAGTAAAAGATTTTTCAACTCTTTCTCCTCATTGAGAATGACTCTTTAAAAGTATGTCAAACAAGTACACCATTATTTGAAAGAACAAACAAAAAAACTTTGGCTCTGATTTTGGTCCCAAGCAGGTGTCCCATCCTACCTATATTGGTCCTGGATCGATCCAAGTAATTTTCTTGGGTCTATATTTGATTCTCAAAAATCTGATTATCTCCTATGGGAGGGGCTCTTACTATCTTAGGGTGAGAGGTTGCATGTTGGGCCCACCTATCACTAATTCAAACCCCCACCGCACAGGCGTAAAAAATACCTACACAAGTGGGAAGAGGTGGTATGCCCGGTGTTTGAACTCGAGACAGCTAAGTGAAAATTGCCACCACTTAGCAGTTGAGTGGTCATTCTCAAATCATTAGACTTGAGGGCCAAAGATGAAGGAATTAGAGCCATGGGATTGACCCCAAACTTGATATTTGGGACCATCCAAGATGGCTCGTTCTATCCCCCTGATTTGGTGATAAGTGGGCCCTAGGTGGGCCCCAACATGCCAACCTCACCGTACGATGGTGAGAGCTCACCTCTCATAGGAGCATTTCTCTCTAAAATATATGTAAGTAGTCCTAGGGGTAGCGTGTCTCAGACAAAAAAGAAAAGAAAAAAGAAAAATAAAAGAAAAATAAGGGAGGAGCAAGAAATAGAAGCAAATTTATTATGATAAAGGCCACAAAAGTGTCCATTCTCAACTTCAAACTGATCATTCGCACATCAGGCAGGATAAAGCACAACATGAACTTAAAAAGTAGTCTATAAGGGCTTGTTTGTTTGGATTAAATTATATAGAAATTAACTAAAGGTGAAATGAGCTGCACAAAGGAATTTTATAGTGGTGAAGGGTGAAGGATATGTAGCAAGTAGGGATGTAAATGGTTACTTGATTCTCCGATTACCTGAAGGTTCCAACCTGTTAAAAAACGGGTCTGGGTCCTTATTTAGGCCCCGATAAGTAAATGGGTACGGGTCCGGTTCCATCTTGGTTCGGACCCGAGACTCGATATATTACCTCAATTTTCGAGAATCTCTTCTAAAAATCATGTTTTTTTTATATCATTCTCTATCTAAACCTGGACCCGGATCCAGACCCATCACATATATGGTTCTGGTTCCGATTCCGGAGCCAAGAAACCGGTTCCGAAACGGTTCCGAGTCCGGATCCGGTTCCACCTTCTTGTTAACGGTTCTGGTTCCGAGTCCATGGTGGACCCGGACCGGAACCGACCTGTTTACAACCCTAGTGGCGATGAGGGAGGAAAATAAGGTGGAGATTTAGATAACAACTTGATTTTTCTATATATGTATTATATTACTGGTGTGATGGTTGGATATTCATTTCTCATCTTTCCTTGATTCAACTTCTATTTAAGAAGATGTTATTTATTAGGATATTTTTCTTTGATGTTAAATTTTTACTACTAATATATATGAAAAATTATCTGAATCTTCAACTCTTTATTTTAGATATCCATTTGCATCCCTAACTTCCAAACTTCAACCCCTGCTCACTGCTGCATTTAGGTGGTATTTTTTTTCCTCTTGTTATAAATGAGAAGCTTCCTTAAATGAAAAAGGAGATCAAAAGAGAACCAATGGTTGTGATCCACATAGAAGATACGTTGCAACACTCCATGTAGCAAAACTTTAAGTTGATGAGGCCACAAGTGGGCTAACAGGTCTGCCACATAGTCGACATGCCTTGGAAAAGTTTCCACACAATTGGCAGGGTGCGCAAGGTGGTTTAGTACTTCTTCTAAATTGACATCATGTCCCATGAGAGATGACCAATATGTCTAAGATTCTCAATCACAATGAACCTATTAAATTTGACCGTCGTTTGCGTAATACTCACATACCCTTGGCGGTACGTCGATGAATCACTTTTCTTTATTTTTGGTAAAAAGTCAATGGATCACTTAGAAATCACTTTAGAAAGTTTCCCAAGCGTATTAGATGCTATCATCGGACAACTGCGTCATGTGAGAGAGCCCGCACATGTGAAAAAGAAAATTCATATACGTAGCGAAGGAGTCATAGCTGGAGTTCAAACCTTGAATAGTCAGGTAAAAAATAATGCTCCTGAACACTTGGACAAGGTGCTGATCTTGGAAATGACAGTGTTATCTAATAATGGAATAATTCATGCTGTTATCTAATGATTGCAAAAAAAGAAAAAGAAAGTGTCCAAGAGAGTTTTCTCTATAATATTTCATTTTGTTCACATAGGTGGATCATCATCATCATCCTCCTTTCGATCCATGACCAATCACATATTTTCAAAATGCAATTGAAAGATTCCTAACAAGACAATATTAGAAAATGTGCTAAAGATAAAGAAGTATAAGACTCTTGGCTCACTTTCAAACAAGTTGAAGGGCATTTTTGGTAAACAGGGAGAAATTCTCTATTTTGAAGATTCCATTCATCTCCTAGAATCACGATATCCTCATATAGGATTTTTAATGAGAGTTTTAAGTTTGGTATTGAGAGAGTATTCCTATCATTAATTATCATTGATAGAAAGTATGATCCAACAATTGTAAGTTTTTTAAAAATAACTCTAAATCTATGAAGAATCAAGACCTCAACTTCCTACACAAAGTTGTTTTTGGCTATCTAGAGAATTTGAACAGTTCGGATCATGCAAAGGAGGCCCACAGAAATAAAAGACTAATATTTTAGAATTTGAACTTTAGCACAAATATCTCAAAATCTAGTACGGATCAATGACTGAAATTTGATCAACTAGTTGTTCTTTTCAACCTTCCAGAAACAATTCACAATTAAGATCATGATTTCGGCCCCCACATGAACCGGAAAATTGCAAAAAAAAAAAAAAAAATCACTTCTTTGTCCCCTTTTTAATACTATGTGAAATCAACGGTCAGGACTTCTTGGCTGATTCCTCATGATCAATGATGAATTAAGCTCCCAAATGTGGACTCATAGCGATTTTAGGCCTTCAAAAGATATTGGACGGTTTGGATTCCGCATTTGACCTCCATAATATTTTAGAAATCACCATCCAATGGTCTGCACATCTTTGCTAATATATCAAAATCTATTAGGAATCAACGGTTGATATTTGGTCAAATAGTCGTGTTTGGCTAGTTTAATAGGTTGAACGGTTTGGATTGTGATTTTATGACCTACAAAAATGAAAATAAATAATAAGCACAGTCAACCCACCATGACCGTTTTGTTCACTATAGTAGCGCGTTCTGCGCTTCTGTTGAATCTTTTGTTTTGATGGGGAGGGTCTGATATGGAGAATATTCAATCTAGATTATTTTTGACTTGCTTTTTCCTTGATCGTTGTGTAAGCCAAATATGGTCTTCTTTGGTATCACAGAAAATGACAGAGGATTCCTTACCATAGTCATTTACCAAACGTGCTCTTAAAGTTTTTCATATTTCTTTCAATCTATTCACGTACCTAAAGAAATCTTTAAAAATGAGAAAATTACCCTTAAGATAGGTTTTTGTCTTTCCTTAACCTTCTTTTGTTCCTAAAGCTAACGTACGTAAAAATTCACATTATGGGCCTCACTGATAAAATGTTAATCGTGGGGCACTTCTTTTAAGGGTTCAATTATCTAGAAGAAGGCCATAATTAGTCTTGGGGCTTGCATATGGCCCAAGTCTCAACTTGATCTTGATGATCATAACCATTCAATGTAGTTAGTTTTCCTGTTATTTGGAATCCATATAAACCCTTCTTTTTTTACCATCAATCCATAAAAGATAACTAAAACAAGCAAAACTTGGTCATTTGGGTTGTATTTGATCGTTTCTCTTAAATAATTTATTAAAGAAAAAATATGAAAAATTACATTAGGGTATTCTTGTTCTTTTTCAAACTATTTTTATGGTGAGGACTTGATTGAAAGAAATGTTGAAAACTTTTATACTTTTTTTGAAATATTCAAAACTTCAAATACTTTTTGAGAAAGAGCCGAAAACTCTATACTACTTTGAAAATCTCCCATAAATAAATAACAAAAAATAGTCAAGATAGCTAGGCCCTCCTGACACGCGAGCCATACATGCACAAAGGCCGCACGACACAACGTTGGTACATGTTTGGTTACCACCGTAATTCAACGAAAGAAGGAAATATTGTTTCGGCCTATCCCTGAACACTACCTATACAAAATGTGATGTTAGGTAATTGCACACTCTCAAATACTTCATTGGGATAAAAAAAAGAGTAAAGATGGCATTTTGCATAGGTGTCGCTCAGGGAAAAGCCGAAACAGTATTTTTCTATTTCGTTAAAACAGGAGATCCAAACTCCTATATATATGAGTTTATTAGTAAAAAGGTATTATAAATAGCTTTTTTGAATGTGGTCTACTCTTTAAGTGAGATTAAGGGCGTGCTTTTTTTTTTTTTTTAGTAACTACTCACGTACACACACTCACTCAAGTCCCTCACATTTAGCACTACTAGTAAGGAATTGATCAATGGTTGTTATCGTGGAAGGGAGGGGTGTTTGGCTTGAGATACCAATGGATTGGCAATTAATGGCATGTAATGTTGCAGAAAAGTGGGATATGTTTTCACTAAAAGGTTTTTGTATTGTTTGTGAAAATGATTATTTTTTCTTAATGAGAAAAGGCAATATTGGAGCCGGTGCAATTTTGTGTTATACCATTAAAAAAAAATGTGTTTGATAGAGAAAGAAAATTCTGCAATGAAGCAAAAGTCTTTAGACTTGACTTTTCATGGAAGTGATACAAAAGCTCTCCTAAGGACCTTACATCTTATTCAACTTGCCTATGAAAGAAAACAAAAATTATGAAAAAATAAAAAAATGAAAAACAAGAAATTCAATAGAAAAGGTACAAAAGGTGGTTAATCCCAACCATCCATAAAAAGATTCAATAGAAATGGCACAAAAGGTGGTAAATCCAAACCATCAATCATCACTGTGGCCTCCATTACAACAGAAACAGTACAGCTCCAACATCACACATACTATATATGAATCTCTAAACCACCATTCGATTACGTTGGATTTGGACGGTTGATTCATTAACCACCATTTGATTTTGATGGCCACCAAGTAGACAGCTAGAATCATGATAGGGGACCATGAATTGGACAAGTTTGGAAGGGCCTACGGTACGCCAACTGGATGTTTTAAGGAAAGTCACATTCTCGCGAACCATCAAAATCACTTAGCTCAAAAGATTTAGACAAAAACAAATGAAAAAAGTGTATTGCATGTGGAAGGAAGATGGACACAAATATGAATGTCACAGTACATGTTTCCTCCTCTTGTCACATATCTGCCATTCACGTAGAGACATTGGCTCCATCTGGACCATTACTTGATCTCCAAAAAAGGATAAATGGTCCAAACCAATGGTGTAAATCCCAACAGTGTTGGCCAACGGTTCACATTCAATAGGCAAACACTGGTGACAGGTTTGATGAGATGGGCCCACAAGTTGCGTAGGTTGTAGGGCTGTGATCATGGATCAAAAGACTTAATTTTTTGGGGGGAATTATCCCCCAACATTTGTTGACAATTACAAATAACCCACTGTCTTTTTTTTTTTTTTTTTTTTTTGCATATGACTGACTACTTTATTGTTTTGGAAATATTAATTGACCACCTTGGGGAGACTTTTTAGTTATTGACGAAATTTAATGTATTTTATCATAGAAGAACAAAAATCTTCTTTAGAATTAGCCTCATTCAAATTAAATTTGAGGTACGTAGTTAAGTAAAAAAAGGCCCCATTAAGTTCAAGTCAACTTAATTTGGATCAAGATCTTACTTGTTAACCTGAATTAGTTTATGTCTAAGAAAATTTATATTCTTTATGGGTAAATACACCAGTTATCATCGACCGTTAAAAAATGGCCTCCTATTACAAGCCAAGGTGGTTGCAAAAGATTTTTTAGATCAATAGAGCCAGTTATTTATTAACATATATAAAAAGCAGGAAGGCAGTTATTTGTTTATAAAAACTAAGGTGGTTTTATGTAAATTCTCTTTTTTAACCATTCAAGGGCTATTATAGCCTGTTTATGTTATATAGTACTTACTAAGATCTGTTTAAATGTAAATCAACCTGAATTTCCCCAAATTAACAGTTAGTGCAAGTAAATGGGACACATGATTACCCGGTTACAGGTCTAGGTTGGTAATGCGTCGGGTCAGGTTGAGCAGGGGTGGGGAACAAGTCCTGCTCGACCTAAACCCATCCCATTTATTGATCAAGATGAAAATGTCAACATGTCCCTTATTTAACTGGTCAAGGTTTTGGTTCTGTTGGTGGGTAATTGTACAATTTCCTAGGTGGACTGGGTTTGGATCAGATTGGTGGGTTGAAAGCATCTATGGACTAAAAACAAACCCAACCTGTTTAGGAATCGGGTCATTGAAGTGAACTCAACCCAATTTAACAACACAAAGGGTCAACCTAACCTTGATTTACTTGGCAGGTTCAGGAATCGGAGCCCCTAAGCAGATTGAAAAATTTGGCGTCGACTATGTTTTGAACCAAATTATTATACTCGGGTAGGGTTCGGTCCATTTAGGACTAGTAGAATATATATTAAAATATTGCTTAGTAGGATCTATGGCCGTGCTCTCCTATGGATGTGAGGGATTGGAAGATTTGGATGTGATCTAACTATGTGTAAAATTGAAAGTCTATTATTAGATCATTTTAGCCCTTGATTTGTCGTCCACAAATTTAGTGAATTTATATAAGAAAATATTTAGACCCTTGATCCGACGGCTCAGTCCAACCAAATCGATGCAAATTCAACATATATATGGATGTCCACATTCGGACTAGCCTTGGGAGAGTACTTTCCTTGAGGTATAATACATAAGCATGTATTATCCACCCACTTATTCAATATTCATGCATATAGCATATAATGTAATGTATATATAATGAAATCTTATATTACAATACATTTTGGCTAAAGAATATGGGTCCAAGCCCAATTGGTTCATGAAGTATAGGTTTCTGTCAAAGTACAATGGACCAGATTGATAATCGGTTCCATGTCTGATACCCATGACCCGACCTGAACTAAACCCGTTTAAATCTTTTTTTTTTTTCTTTTGGTTCAGTCCCTACACAAAAGCAGCAAACTGCAAATTGAATTAGTGGAATTTCCGGCCCCTCCATGGGAATCCTTTCAACTGCGCCCCATCTGCATCTGGTCCCACAACTTTGAATGGTCCAGATAGGCTCACATGTACTGCTGTGCACATGAGTGTAATCCATATGACACCCTGACAACAAAGGCATCCAATCCTCTCTCCAACTTCCATCAATGGAAGGGTAGATTTTACAATTGGTAAGCTGTAGAAGACATGAGAATGGTGAGGGTAGAAACGAGGGAGGGCAAAAAATAAGGAGAGGAGTTTTGTCAGATAGGGTGTTGTTAGCATTTGGAAAATTGGAGCAAGGGATAAAAGGAGTGGGACTGTCAGGAGAGAGAGAAAGAGAAAAGCCAACAGAAGAATTATGGAAGAGGAGGATAGCCAGCCAACAACTGTAAGGGAGTGTTGGATTTCTAGGGTGTGGTCCAGGGCCTACTTACAACTCCACCATGTATTGTGTGCATATTTATATCTAATAACAACAACAGTAAAGTAATGTTATTATTCATTAAAAATTTAATGGTGGACAGGCTCTCTCATCTGAATAAATGATGAGAGAGAGGTCCCCATGAGGGCACCCCTCCACCGGCCTAATTGATGTGTACTGTAACAAAACCCCTCCTCATCCTCCTCCTCACCATTTTCTACATGGTTTTGTATTCTCTAGCACCCATCTCTTTCACCATCGTCCTAGCTCTCTTAAAGCCCTTTTACTAACATGCACCCTGGGGGCTTGCACTCTTATTAGCTGGGACCCCTCTTTGGGGTGATTGGCTGTGTAGAGGCATTTATGAGAATAGGACCTTTCATCTGTTGGGCATCACTTTGGGCAGGTCATAAGTTAAGATCATGTCACTTTGTGCACGATCACAGCCGTCCATAAAGATACCTCATTTAAGGGTTGATGGTCAATTGAAAAAAAGTGATCCAAAACCCTAAGCTCAGTTTGCATCCGGAGGTTGTAGGTTTGAATTTGCATTATCACATTGGAGCTAGAGGGAAGTTTACCTGGTTTCTCTCTGGACCAGAGGAATTAGTCCAGCCTATGGTTTAGAACCCTCCAATAGCATAAATAAAAAAAAAAGTGATCGAAAAAAAAAGGGCGACCGATGGACGGATGCGATTGATCTGATGGTAAATATATGTACTGTATTTGTTGGAAATGGAGGTGGCCCACCATCTCCCATATAATGATCTGATAGGCTTACTTGAACAAGACACTTATTAGCTGGAAAAGTGCACTCCATTAAGCGTTTTAAGGGAAACTAGTGGTGGTGCCCTACGCAACTGTCTGAAAATTAGGCCCATTTAATCAACTTGATTGTGGGCTATGGGCCATGGAAGAGGAGGATGGGACCCCCATCCCCACCAAATCAATGTGGCATGTCTACCCTATTGAATTGCAATTGGCAAAGGTCACATATGCACGCTGGTTTGGTCATAATTACCTACCCACCACATTTTTTTTAATACTAAATTTAGAAACCTATTGATGAAATATGCAAACGTAGCAAGATCAGAGCCACTCACTGGTGGGTCCACTACCTCGGGCAACAGGCTGGTACAAAAATGATGGACTTTCAAATGTAAAAAAATTAAGATGGTTGGGCCAACCTAATTTTTTGAGTGTAGCTAATAAAACGATGCCCTGGCAGAGAGTACAAATGGTCCAACTTGACGACAATGTAGACCAAACGTGAGCCTTATCACATCAGGTTTAGCATAAAGAAAATTTTTTTATGAAAAGGACATCCCATTGAACATATGATTTAAGGATCCAATTAGAGGGTTAACCTTGAGTCCTAGTGCAGTTGACTAGGACCACGGCTAAGAAAGATGAGGTTGCTATTTCGAACTCCCGCTCTCTCTCCAGGGTCACTTGCCCATACAAAAGTCTGACTTATCCTGTGCACCGGGACGGAAGGGCTTCATGTGCTTGGGCAATAGTCCATTTGGTTGCTTTTAGTGATACTCACCAATATAGCTCAATTTCGACTAATATTATCGCAAATATTTTTATGTATATGTTAATTTTATTTTGAGACAGGTTATGAAAACTGCACTACCATAATAGGGTCAAAGGGAAATTTTAGTCAGCTTTCTCTCATGAGCTCGTAAGTATTATTTTAGACTAAAGGACTGAAGCACCCTACGTTATTAAAAAAAAAATTGTACATTATAATAGTTGGCCCTAGTTTCAAGCTTGACAGGTATGTGTTCGAATAAGAATACTTAAATACATACTGTGAGTCCCATCCTTTCAACGGTGGGGATCAACTTACATGTACAAGTATTGCCACCATGCCACACCAAAATACACCCATAATTAAAGGGGAAAGATAGAATAGTTTGCAATTGAAAGCGACAGGACTCAATCAAATGAACATTGACCTCATGTGCTTGTGGAACTGACCTGTATTAAACCGTACGTTGATGCTATACCAACATCGATCTGTAGGATATCCTTCTTTATGAGGAATCTGACGTGGTGAAGGAGCATGAGTTGAGGATGTGAAGGAGCCTTACCATGAGTTGAGTCGACCCACATGAAGCCGAGTTGATTCCTGTTCTTTATCTGCGTTCACACACGACATAAACAAGAAAAAAAAAACAAAGGGAAAAGTAAAAGAAAAACACTAGGGGGTTTGATAAAAGTAGGGGTCAAAAGGTGGTTTAGCAAGAGCACGTTTTAACAATGGCACCTTTCTAGACTTCATAATCTCTTATCATATACATTTGCCTGATGTTAGAAAGTGGTCTGTTGTTTGCAATTCATGATTAAAGGAAAAAAAAAAAAAATCTAAGGCTGCTACCCCATTTACATTTCGCCCATCCCCTTTCCTTTATTCTAAACTGTTTTTTCTCTATTCTTCTTTCAACTCATTCAGAGAGAGAGAGAGAGAGAGAGAGAGAGAGAGAGAGAGAGGTGGATTGTGTGGGCCTCTGCTTTAAAAGCCTAATACTCCATGACAAGTTCAACCCATCTCCCAAAGACCCCTTCCTTTCCTTTGGATGATTTTGTATTTTTAGCATTGAGTACAGGTGAGAGAATCACGCTGCCAAGGTTCCTTGCATTGAGGCAATTTGGATGCTATTTTCTCGTGATATTATCCTATGATACTTCCTCAACAAAGATGGCCCAAGTATAAAAGAAAACAAATACATGAAGCATTTACCCTTCTTTCCCGGGGACCACTTGCAGCCATACTTGTGCCAGAGCTATTTCTGCCCACCCACATACTTTCGTGTGGTCCGACATTTTTTTTAATCCAAGGTTTAATAGCAGTTGTTGCTGTTTCAAGCAAGTGGACCTTGTGGTTTTGGGATGTGGGTAGGGTTGCAAGTTGGAATTTATATTAACAGCACTAGCTCCATTTGTGGGTCAAAAACAGTAGGAATTATAAAACTAATCCTAGTTTTGATTAACCCAATAATCAAACGTCACAGTAGTTTTGGAAGCTGACGTTTTAGAGGTGGTAATCAGGTTACTTACACCCAAAGATTATAATAGAAAAATGCATGTTGCAGTCGCAACGAGGAATTAGGATTAGCATAACATCAAGGCTCTTTCTATGTTCCTTCACATATATATATTTGTGTGAATAAACAAGTACACTACAGGAGACCTTACTTTCATGTTCCATGGTTTGGAAATCTAGGTTATTAGTAGGTTAAAGTTAACAGAATAATTAATCATCTACAAGTGGGAAATGAAAAGCTTTAAATGAAACAGGTTAGGGTCAGGTCCATGTGATCGAACTGGCCTGCCTGAGCTGTGTGACATCAGAACTTTGACATAGGTCTTGTTGTACCCACCACCAGAATATTGTCCAATTCCAATCAGATGAAATGGGCCAGGTGGGCATGACTATCAAGTATCAACCATCTACCCCCAAACCAAGGCAGTACAAAATCAATGGTTCCAAAGTCAAATGCCCCCCACCTAGAAAAAAAAAATTGAATCATAACACTAACAACAAATATTAAAAACAAGAAAAAGAAACCCTAACTAGCCTTTTCCTACCCTTCCATATTCTACATATATGTATTTTCTTACACTAGATGGAACCAAATGCAAGCTCATGCTCTTTCAGCAACTGGCTTTTTGAGGCTTATCACAAAGGAAATATAAATACCCCAATGATGAAAAGGACAAGCTCACATGAGCCCAACCAGATAATTCATGGGTCCTACGTATAAAGCTCTCTCTCTCTCTCTCTCTCATCATCTTCCTAATTAAAAATTGCTGTAGTTTTGGGAAGCTTCGAGGGTGTAACGAAGAACCCATATGGCCAAAAGTTCAATAAGAGCCCGACTATTTGCCCACGGCCTCTAGTCTTCTCAGTCAAAGAAGAAGGCACCGACTCCTCCTTTTGGGTCTCACAGCCATTGAAAAATTCCCTTAGAAAAACACACAAGAAGCCCCAAAAAGTAGAGAAAGGAATTCTTTCTTTCTTTCTTCTTTTCTTTTCTTATTTTTTTTTTCTCTTCCTTGAACTTGATGGAGTTTCTACAAGGTAGAGAAGGAGGTGAAGAAGAGGAAGAAGAAGAGAAGCAGATGATGTTGGAAGAAGAAATGGGCAAGCGTCCATTTCAGTTCTACCCCACTTCATCATCTCCTTCTTCTCAGTACAAAGGCGTCGTTCCACAGCCCAACGGCCGGTGGGGAGCTCAGATATACGAGAAGCACCAGCGACTGTGGCTTGGGACCTTTGAGACTGAAGAAGAGGCTGCCAAGGCATATGATCAAGCCGTTCTCAAGTTCCGTGGTGGCGACGCAGTTACCAATTTCGCCCCTCATGGGCTTGTAGACTTGTCTTCCACCACCCCAGAAGGTGATGACAGCGGCGGCAGCAGTAGAAGCAGCTTTGAGAGAGAGCACATGTTCGATAAGGTGGTGACGCCGAGCGATGTCGGCAAGCTCAACAGGCTGGTCATTCCCAAACAGCACGCCGAGAAGTATTTCCCCCTCGACTCAACCGCGAATGAGAAAGGCCTACTTCTTAATTTTGAAGATCGCAGTGGAAAGCCATGGCGCTTCAGATATTCCTACTGGAACAGCAGCCAAAGCTATGTCATGACCAAAGGCTGGAGCCGATTTGTCAAGGAGAAGAAGCTGGACGCTGGCGACATTGTTTCATTCGAGCGAGGGGTCGGGGACTCAGGCAAGGACCGCCTCTACATTGATTGGAAACGCCGGCCTGATGCTGGGCAGGTGTCGTCTACCTTGCCTCCCTTCTCCTTCCAGCAGCAACTAGCGTTGCAGCGGCCTTGGGGCCGGCTCTTCCTTCCTCCATCCATCTCCATGTCCATGCCTCCCCCACAACACTTGCAGCAGATGAATTACAATCACCGGAATTACGGTGGCGCCTATGGTTACAATGTGGTGAATCCTGGAGGGCAGGTTTTTTACTTGCGATCGCAGCAGATGGGAGGAGGAGTGGCGCAAGCTGGTGGAGATGGAAGCATGGGACCTCCCATGGTTATTGATTCCGTCCCAATCGTCCAGAACAAGGTGGCCGGCAAGCGTCTTAGGCTCTTTGGTGTGAACATGGACTGCCCCGCATCAGAGGGGAGCGATGACGGCGACGACGTCGCCTTTCCGCCTGGGGCGATGAGGATTTGTCCTCAGCCTCACCCTCAGCCCCAGCCTCCTCTCCAATTAAGGCCCTTCCATGGCGCCCCTCTTCCAGCAGCGCCATCTGAGTTGTCTAGGAAAGGGAAGCAGTCCTTGTCCTTGGATTTGGATATCTGAGAGGAAATGAAAGATGAAAGGAAAGTATAACTAACAATCCTATGCTAGAGATGTGATTCCAATTAGGAGTGTCACTGGGCACCCAATAAGGAGCTTCTACGACAACATTGATGATGGGAAGGAGGAGGCCTAATTGCTTGACGATGGTGTCACCGTTCTTGTTTTTGGTTTCATCTTCAGAATTTTCTTATTTTGAGCATGGAAATGGTTTAGGTTTACTACTTATTCATGCAAGAGGGAATTTTTGGGGTTGGGAGGAGTGCTTGGAGAGGGTGCTGTATTACAACTGTTCTTTTAAAGTGTATATAGATAAATATATAGACCAATGCCCTACATATGGCATTTTCCTTTTATAGAATCTGAATTCCCCAAATTCATCCAGGTATGAGAACAAATTGGTTGGGAAGTAGTTGGTATTCTAATTATCAACAAAAGTTTCCATTTCTCTTCTAACGATCTTTTGGGGTTTTATCACTGTATCTGCATAAACATCTGATATGAAATTGAGAAATATTACATCCACTTTCATTTCTTTGTTTTGCTAGGTAGTTTGAGATTCATCTTCCCATAAATCAAATGCCCCCCCATCAGGCTCTAAGTACTGAAGGTATGATCTTTTCTCATACTTTGTTTAGTATCTCCTGCTCTTCCAATTTTATGCTTGTTTGTTTTGATGAATCTTCTGCTGTGCAACTTACTACAAATGATGGATATGATAAAAGAACGAGGTACGTATTTGTTTAAACCAATTTGAGGTTATCAACATAAAAACTCTTCAGGAAGAGTCATTTTTCATTTATGGGCAAAAGTACATGACTGAAATTTGCCACAGATGAACACTTTTAAGAAGTCAATACTGCAAGCTTAGCGTGCTTCTTTTACACTTCTGTCAAAACAGTCTGGGCATTGTAGCCCACTAGTATTCAAAGGGTATGGAAGTGAACCACATTACCATGCACATACCTTAAAGAAATTCCAGGGAAAGATAAAAGCTAAGCCTTTCTTTTCTTCCACGTATAGCTCTAGTACATTTAATTGAACATATATCATGTGGTGCTATTTGGGGCCTGTAGGAGAGCCCTTTCTGAATATATATATATATATATATATATATATATATATATATATATATATATATATATATATAACCTATACTCCTACATATAAGAATTTTCTATATCAAGCTTTGATATTGTAGTGGTGTCTTCAAAAAGAAAAATTCATCCTTTCTCATCTGCAAAATCCTCGTTTGTCTGTAGTTGAATCAGATAGTGATAGTACTAATATATTATGACATGCTCACGCTTCTTTTCATGTCCCTCTTAACATAGATTTTCTGTACAATTGGATTGAAGATAGAAGGTAAGAAAATTAATTGTCATTCCACCATTCATGGGGCTAATAGCAAGAAGATTATAAATCCTAGTTGCCATTTTTCATGTACTCATCCTTCTACCCTCCTGCCTTCTCCTCTCTTTTCCCCTTCATTTAATTGCTCATTAATTGATAAGCGGAGTCATCCTTAATTATTTTATTTCTTTATTGGTCTTATCTAAAAGAAATGTGAAGCTACACTATGATTCTTGTGGAAGGCATACAGTAAACCTTCTATGATCAACCGAAATTCCTTTTAGTTCAGACGAGATATCAATTAATCATGAGGTTTATATTATAATTTGAATCTTTTTGGACTGATAGTGTTGACAATTTGTAGATTTCATTATGTTAGTACAGTGCTTTGTCTTTATCATTGAAGATTCAAATTATATAGACTTAGTTTTGTTTTAATAGCAAATAAAATATATGGTATAGGTTGCTGTTTGTTGTTCACGAGCATCACCATTGTTTTGCAATATTGCACAGGCCTAGTGCGATGCTTCCAAAAAAAAAGAAAAGACAAAATAATTTATGTTGTAGCCAAGGGCCTGTTTGGCATCGATCCTTCAATATTCCCACGAGCTTAAACACGATGAAATATATTTGAAAGGTTTTTAGAAACTTTTCCTTGTGGAGTGTTCCACTAAACAGTGGTCCTTGGGAATAGAAATTTTGAAACAATGAAAAATCATTTCTGGTATCCGTTGTCAAGGATGAGAGTTAAGTTCCTCTATCCTTAGTTCTTTCCCTCCTCTCCCTCTCCTATCTTCCTCTTTGTCTCTATCTCTCCTTGTCTCTTCAATCTTGATCTTTCTCCATTCCTGTCCCTCGCCCTACTCTCTCTCTCTCTCTCTCTCTCTCTCTCTCTCTCTCTCTCCACAATCTCTCCCTACCTAGCTAAGCATTTAGTTAAGCTGCATAGCATGTTTCCAAACAAGTTCCACGCAGCCCAACTTTGCTGCAACCTGTTCTCAGCACAATCTGATTTTAACACGAGGTTAGAATTCACAGGAATGATGACAAATAAGCCCTAAGTAATTTAGTGTCCTTAACTCCTAACAAATTAAGTATCTTTATATTATACAGATAGATAGAGGGATAGATTCTGTCTTAAACATTATCTGAAGAGAAAACTCACTTACAGCTATAACTGCATTATTTGACTACTATGTTAATTTTGATGTCGAACCTAGTTTAATCTTTGAAATGCTTGTCTTGGGTGGCTGATAATAGGATTTGGTAGTTGATTAAGCTGAAAATGCCGTTCGCTTTTATTGTTTACTGTTCTAAGCCCTTTTTGATAAACCACATGTTGGTTTTGCATTCTATATATCCAACATCATTGGTACTCCTAGTTTTGTATATCCTTGGCACTAATGGTTAAACAGAATTAACAAGGTTGTTTTCAAGTTAGTATTGTCAATTGTATCCATTGCAGGTATAAAGAAATAGTTTCCATGCGTAATGACTTTGTTTCATCTTATTAGTTAATCTATTCATTGATATTGTATTGTGCAGCACTTCGATTTTCAGCCTCCACTACAAATATTAAACTCAATGTCAATTTGTCAATACTGCTGTGTAGTGGACTTAAAACCCATGAGAACGCTCTAATTAAACCCTTCCTTGAATTTGAGGAACCATTGTCGACACCCTAATTGTTTCTTCTCTAGCGTCCAATTGTTCTCCATCACTCTAAAATTTTTAATCAGTGGGAATCTCATCCGACGCATTTTGATGGTTTCAGAATTATAAAACTGTTTAGCTAGAGATTAAGTGCGTTCAATTGGAAATTTATTTTCTTTCTGCTTAATGGATTATGTACAAATAAATATTAAAGAACAGTGGAAGTCACAAATCCTGAGTTCAAACAGTGGAAGTCACAAATCCAAAGATCAAGTGCATGAAATTAACTATATTGCAATTATTTAAGTAATTGAAGTGTGCTTTCTGGGGAATTCATGCCCATGTTTTCTTATTTGTTAATACAAATTTACCATTAAGCAAAAAAAAAAAAAAAGAAAAGGATATTGAAGTGTGAGGCAAAGCATTCTATTTGCTCAAACATTGGGTTGTAAGCCCCAATGCATGAGGCATAAGCCTTATGACTATGCTTCTTTTTAGGAAAAAGATAATTATATTATAAGTATTTCATAAAATGTAAAATAATAGCACTGCAGCTGCTTCTAAGCATTTTAATGATTTAATTAGAGCTAAATTCAGTTAAATCTAGTTATAACAACCCTAGATTCAAGGCAACAATATTCTAAGTACTTAAGATTACAAATTTCCCCTTCTTTCTCTTCAACACAAGATGTGTTAATGGGGCATGTACCTTTCCAATATGAAGCGTCATTGAAACACATGCTCATGTGAAGTGTATGCCTCAAATACTTCTCATATTCTGAGATGTGCACGCTATATGTTGGCCATGCCCCTACATGGAGCATGACTGAATCTCACACCTCATCTAGATTGTACTCCTCAAATGTGCATCATATAGTGAAAAATGCAAGCCCCATCTTATACTTGAGCCATGGCCATTTTGGAAAGTCCCACCCCCAAAAGCGAGCCTTGAAAGGTAAGCCCCTAACACTTGAATAAACTAGATGTAGATATTCAGCCCTTTGGATGTCTATTGATTTTGAATCATAACGTATTATAGGCGAATTATAGATCATCTGAAGGATCTTCTCCATTTCTCTCATGAAAATCTCAAAACCTTTCCATAGTGATCAGCTTCGGCATCTCCTTTTTTTGAGAAATTAATCAATTCCATTTGTTTTTTTTTTCTTCTGCTTCAAGATAAATCTATAGTGAAAGAGGGGAAGTGGAGAACAAGGGAAAATAGCCCCCAGAGCAAAAAAAAAAAAAAAAAAAAAAAGGCTACATCTAAAAGAAGAAAAAAGACTATACAAAGAAGAAGAAAGCTATTAAGCCAATCTCCAAAAAACCAAAATAGGATGAAGAGGTAGAGAGTCATTTACAAATGGTAGAGACAATATCATACCTTCGATCCGGTCCATAAAGAATAACTTAGCTCTTTCAATTGAAGGCTTTAAGTCATTTTGAAGGAGCCATAGGACTGAGATAGCGTGGTAGAAGATTGCCATCGCATATTTTCTTCCAGAAGCATCTCCATCGGCAGAAATGGCATCCCAAATAACTGTTTTAAAATCAATTCCATTTGTTAATAGTTATAATAGCGACATTCCTGGGCCCTAGTGCCTTTGTATTTTTTTCTTTCTTGTCAGTCTCCTTGTTTTTCCTTGATATACTCCTCGGTTCTATCCCGGGGGCCCTAGTGCCTTTGTATTTTTCATTTTCCTATTTTTTTTTTAATGCAAATTGCCCTTTAAGCAAAAAGAAAATAAAAAAAGGAATAAATATATAGCAACCTTGTTATATAGCTATTTCCATGAACTCCTCAATTAAAATCCCCTTGTAGGTTAAAAGTGCTAATGATGATCTACCTAGTGTTGGTCCTTAAAATATGTAAAACTCTTTAAAAAAAAAAAAAATCCTCACACCTTCCAGCAGAATCTAATTGATTAAAGCCTTATACAATGTAGACTTGCTATGAGTACTTCATACTAAAATGTTGGTCCATCAAATGTCAAAGTCAATGCTCTCAAGTTTAGAGGTTGAATAAAATTAGAACATAATTGCTATCTGTCTTTAGATTTTCTGTTGAATAATAGAACATAATTGTTATCTGTCTCTAGCTTTTCTCTTCTTATTTTTCTTTTTCTTCTTTTTGATGTTATATATGCTGTGTATGCTATGCTGCTTTCTTTTTTGGCTTGTCTCTTTCAAGCCTTGTATTTCTTTCCTTCTTCTATACAATTTTCAATTCATCAAAAAAAAAAAAAAGAAAAAAAAAAGAAAGAAAAAAAAAGAAGGAATAAGTTTAGAACATTATATAAAGTTAGATATAAATAACTCTAAATGTAATTGCTATGAAAAGCCTACTTTATGCCACAAGATAAAGACTGATCAGTTTTAGAAAATATGGCTAATTTTCTGGAGTTTTTCTAGGTTCAGAGAGAAGTAACATAACATTAACTCATAAAAAAAGATTAGAATAATACAATATAATTGAAGCTCACCCTTTACTTGCTAACAAAAATTCTTGTACTTTCCACCATTATATACTTTTTTGAAAGATTTATTGGAAAACAAAGGAGTTTGTGGTTCTTGTCTGAACATACATCTTAGTTTACAGCTACTAATTTGTCATGATAATACTAGTTTTTATTATAAAAACAATGTGCGATGATCTTGGTAAAATTGATAAGATCTTTAACATTTGCAACAGTTTAGTTACAATTGTAGCCCTGTAAAAAACTGTTCAACCCTATAACATGTACATCCAAAAGATGTCCTTGCAAATGATTTCACACATTAATGATTCTAACCAATGCAATGCAGGCCGAGCGTGGAATCATGGAATCCTCATGGGGTCAGGAGAGAGCACTTGACTTCAACATTGGACGAATTCTCCCCATTCAAGCCAACTGCTTGCTTGATTTCTTGGTGGAATCGTCACACCACAAAAAGGTCAAAACTCTCATTAATTTAGAATGCAACCAAGTAAGTGAGCTTTTATACACCAAACTCTAACAAACTCCAATTAAGAACTTTAATAACTTGAAATAACCAACTACAATGTAACAAACTACATTCATTACAGAGGTTTAAATAAATAGCATATTTCTAGATACTTCTTGACTTTAAGGTCTATATTAGTAACCATTTTCACTAAACATCAAACATAACCCTATCATTTTCCTCCACTAACAATAAAGAAGACTAAATATATAGGGAAAGGTGGAAATGCTACATTGGCATTCTATCGTTTATCTGATTTCATCCTGAGTACATATTCACAATGTCTTTCTCCATGGTGTGGTCTCTCAATTGTTTGTATATACTGTTCCTCCCAACTCAAATAAGATACTACATTTATTTCTTGATACAAAGCTTTCGTCAATTTATAAAAGTTAGAGACATAGCTCACTCGATCAATCAGAATTTCTGTCTCTGAATGATTGGAAAAAAAATAAAATAAAGAAAACACATTTCAACCAATATTGGGACCTAATAGTCTCTTAGGAATTCCTTTGACAATTGCATATTTGTTAGTATTAAATCTAAATAGATCATATAAAAGACAGTAGATTTAAAAATTAGAAGGCGGTTTAGGCTATTATATAGTCGTTCCCTTATGAATTCAAACTCCTAATAACATTCCCCATTTGTTTCAGGAAGGATTCCAACCAATAATAATTCTAAATCTAAAACTACTCCTTGGAATTTATCCAAATTTTGTTTCATCCTAAAAGTCTCTTTTTTAAGATCCCAAGTAATCACATGGCTTCTGGAATTCAACCCAAAATAACCCTGGTGAAGAAAAGGCATTGAAACATTCCTTTTGCTCTCCGGCAGCCATTCTTCTCCAGGTTTTTCTGAACATCGTCACATCAATGGAGTGGATCACCCAATGACATCTTTGCACATGCAACATGGGATTTCTTAAATTTGTCTAGAAAGAAAACATTGCAAATGATATTCTTTGGTAATATTAATCAGCGCGATATGGATTTAAAGAGCTTGTTTTCTTTAATGATTTAATTTCCATTGGAACCGAATGGCCTATTATGGCACTTCGTATACTGCATTATAGGTTGAGACCACTGACCATCATCGATGTTCCATATTACTTGAAACCCTTCGCTCCCACCAAATGGTGATTCTGTATGTGTTTCATTCTTCTTCCTTTCTTCTGTATATTCATTTCACTTAGGGCCTGCTTGCTTGCATAGATTACATAGAAATTCATGGTCAAATGAGCTCCGCCAAAGGATTATTAAAGGTGAGAGGTGAATGACATGAGGTGATGAAGAATATAAGGTAGCAATGTAAATCATACATTGACTTTCCTGGAATCTGAATTACTAGAGTGATGGCTAGATATACATTCTCTATCTTCCCTTGATTCAATTTCCATTAATCGATAGGTCATTTGATGGTCATCTTTGGATTTCGTCCTTTGACTCTTCATTTTTAACCACTTACAGAAATGCAAAGTCTTAAATTACATGAAACAAATAGTGCAACTATTGAATTCGATTCAAAATGTTAGCCTTGAGTGTTGATATAAATTGTTATGCCATTCACTAACAGCTCGAGCTTTTAGTGTTATTGGTTATTAACATGGTATTAGAGCAAGTTCTGATCTCGTTGTTCTTGTGCAGCCCATGTGGCCCGTCCAAAAAATCTGTTAAGCTTGCACGTGAGGGGGAGTGTTGGAAAGTCTCACATCCCACATCACCTAAGTAATAGGCTTGACATGTCTTAATATATCTGTATGGGTCTTCCACTTTCCACCTTTCAGTTTAAACTTTTGGGTTAGTATATTATTTCTTACATTTGTCTGTTTGTTTTAGACGTCACAAGTTCGAAACTCTTGTGAGGCATATTACTTCTATTTGTTTGTTTGGCTTGTCTGTTCCGCCTGTTTGGTGGGGTTTGAATTCGAACGGCTTCCCATTCGAGAAGGGGTGTTGATATAAATTGTTATGCCGTTCACTAACAGTTCAAGCCTTTGGTGTCACTGGTTATTAACATTGAGATTCTTTTTTTGGAGCAAAATAATATAAAAAGCTTGAAAAATAAGTCATGCTTTAAGTGATAAAACTAACCATATTAGACGGGGTCATCGAGAGAAACTCTTGTCACTGTAGTTGTTATTATTACCAGTGTTCTTCGTGATTATTTTTCTTTCGTTTGAGACATCATCATGATTTTCTTAGCCATTTAAGGAGACGATGCAACCCCTTATGAAGTTTACCAGACTTCATCACAGAGGTATGTTGCTAGGGCACCATTTTCAGAAGCACACACTCTAAAGTACTTTTACTATCATATCACGAGAATGAAATAGAAGCTGCTTTAAGTATATTCTTTGATGCATTTGGATTGTCGCTGCATAAAGAATGATTTCTGTCTTTTGACACAGTTACTATCATTTTATTCTTAATGATACAACTGAGAATTTCTTTAAAGACAATGACAAAGTCCAAATTAAAGTTGTTAGGATGCAGCTGCTGGAGGGAATCTAAACTATAGAGATTAAAGATAAATGGTTGTCATTTTAGAAAGAATTCATCGAAAGCATTGTTATTAACAATTATTAAAAAAAAATATTAGTGGTTAGAACTTTGCTGAATTTTCATTTACTAGTTTTCTGTATCCTAAATTCACTTTACTTCAAATCCTTATGGGGATGTTAGGTTCCTAGTTACAATTTTTGGTTCAAAACGTGCTGCAGATATGCAAATTATACATTCTCTTTTGCAAATCTGAATGTATTCAAATCATGAAACATGAATCAACATATTCAAGATGTTGAAATCAGGGTTATGACTCAAAAACTTATCGAAATACAATCCTAGTAGGTCAATAATTACATGAAACAAGCAGGCGTTTAATGTGCAACTTTATCACAGACAGGTAAAATGGTATAGGTTACCCCTTCTATCCTAGAAATTTAAGTCCACCATCCAGAATCCTTGAACATTTGATGTGATAATAAAGCAAATGTGGCACAGCTTCTCATCCTTCACATCAACTACTCCCTGAATCTCTTTCCATCCCCAAAAGAGGGTGCTCCTCACCAATTGATGTCGAAAAGCCTTCTCCTACTCCACCATACAAGTCAAACTTATGGTCCCTCTTAGCTCCAACCACACCAGCACTCTCTACTCCCATGTTTCTACATGACAAACATTTCGGTTCGACTTTAAACAGTCTAGTTGGAGAGGGGGACCATGGATCATAACTACTGTACCTCAGATAGGTAAATGTCTACTTTTACTTGGATATAAGTTCCCAAAAGCCACAAAATTTCTTAATTACAATAACTTTCTTTCGTGGACCACATTTTTTTTTATTCTCATAGCTCTCCTCAAAATCATTAACTGAAAGCCAGACAGCCTGATGCTGCTTTTTATCCGTAATGGTTAATGGTCTTACATACTTTTGTTTCTTGTGTTGCATGTGTTAAACTTCCATGACATGAGATAAATAATCAAACTCAACTAGGAGAAATCCATCTTATATGAAATGCAAGCCAATTCAAGAAAAAACAAAAGTCCTATTTGAAGTTAACTTCTTAAAAATCTGTACCATAAATTCATGTGTAACAACCAACAAGTCCCTTTGTAAATAAAACTTAAAAGCACATTTGTTTGATGTAATTAAATACATAGGGTTTATTAGACTTCTATTTTAAAAGTGGTTAAAATAGAAGAAACGAAAGCGAACTTCCAAAATGACTATCAAATTTGTCTCCTCTCTAATAGAAGCTGAATCAAGGGGAGATGGAAAATGTATATCCAGCCACCACCTAAGTCTTCCAATTCTTAGTAAAGTTAATATCAAATCTACATCTCTACCTTGTGTTCTTCACCCCTCATGACTTGTTTAATAATCTTATGTTGGACCACAATTAACCTTGAATTCCCCAGTATTCAACTCCATGGTTGTTTTATATAATTGAATCCCCAGGAGTTCTTTGACTTATAATTCAAAATGAAGAGAGAAAGATGACCATTCAAAAATGACCATCACATAATCTCCACTTTAATGAAACATATAAATCAATGAGGGATGAAAAATAAATACCATCTCATCACCCTAATAAATCAAATTTTAGAAGAGTTAGTACCCCATTACCTTGTATCCTCTCCTCCAGACTTGTTAAATAATTCCTTCTTGGATTTCATCGGATCATAAATTTCTATCTATTCAATTTCATGAAAAGTAACTTGTCAAAATGGGTTGGTTGTAAATCCACACTCCAAACTAAAATTATAATATCTCACTGGAATACTTACTCAACAAAATACTTGTCATATATGCCCCCATTAATAGAAAACTTGTTTTGTACGCATGTGAAGAGAATCAAAGCAATGCCAATACATGATATAAAGACAGTAGCTGTGGTGCATGTATGTAGAGTGTGGTGCATGTATGTAGAGAGAGAGAGAGAGAGGGAGAGAGAAAAGAAGAGTATGACAGCTTCAATTACTGTTATGAGCAGATAAAAAGCCATCGTTGATGGGGTCCCAATCATTGCAATATCCAGCAAAGGAATCCGTAGTTATTGGTTTGGGGTGGTCCGTACGATATGGCATCGACTGGGTGTGTGAGGCCCAAGAAAACAACCGTAACGAGAACGTACAACAAATTTCACACACCAGAGAGAGAGAGAAGAAATATGGGAAGCAGATGCCTCTGATCCTTCCCGGCATTTCTGGCTCTAAGAAATTACACACACAGATGGAGACTGGAAGGGGGTTAATTTTTTTCTTATTACCATTCCTGCCATCTGTGCCCTGTGCCTGCAGGTCCGCACACAATTTAAATGGCCCTGTCATCTGTGTTCCCTCTTGCCAGAAAAAAAAGGAGAAGGAGCTCAGATACCCAGTTTTCCTCTGTCCCCACCCTTACTAGACAGTAGACAGTAGTCAGTAGACAGTAGACAGTAGACACCCCCACACAACCATTCAATTTCATTTTTAGACCCTACCCCTGGTGCACCTTAGCCCCATCCTTCCCCCTTCAATCATCGACCGACTACTATTATTGTTTGGTCTACTGTCCTCATGTGCCATTCCCTGGGATTGGCGCCTGCGGCCAGCTTCCCTCTGATGATGTTCTTTTCAATTTTTGGCTCCCACCAAGGATGGATGCTGCTGCAACCTTTTCCCGGGATTTTGATGTAGTGGTTGGTGCTCATGGGCTGCGAAGCCAAAGCCCAGTCTGTTTCGGGTTCAATTTTGGCTGTGTTTCTAGGCCCATGGGATTGATATGGGCCTTTCTTTTTATCTGATAATTAAACAGGACCCGCATGAGTCCTAACTCCTGGTGCTGTGTATGTTTAAATTTTTGGGCTGGGCCTGAGCTCAATCGTAATTGTTAGACCGAACGACTTAGCATGCTGTGCTTGGATGAGCTTCGGCCTGGCCCGGCCCAGCCATGAACACCCCTGCTTTGATAACTACAAACCAAATATTCATATAACTGTTGAAGAGAAAATGACACCTCTGATCTTAAGGAAAGCCTAAGATTTGGGTGACGTACTATAAAATCTAAAATGTTTTGTGGGATCCATCGGTTTAATAATTTTGATCACAAGGGCGTGGCATTCCACTTGAACATAAATGAGAGCACAAAATTCCAACTCCAATGGGGAAGATCAGAGATGACAAAAAATTTTAAAAAAAAATTTCATTTGGGTGATTATCTAGATACTGTATCAGTTTTACCGTAGTTAGTAAATATCAGTTTAAGGTCCAAATAGTATTGGCCAGGAGCAATAAGAAATTACTCACAATTTTATATGGGTTGTTAGCTCGTCGGTATCCATTTCTTCAAACCTTTTGAAATGGATCTCATACTACTTCATTATTCATTTGTGGTCCATCCAACAGATACATCACTGAATATCACTCGTATGATGAATATATTAGTTGGGTGATTCATATGATTCCTAAACCTAACTTGGGCCTGGCTTAGTGGAATTTGAAAATCTAACGTTTGAAACGCCACTATTAACTTCTCTAATTCTTCAAATTCCAGCATCCTAATACAAGGCGGGGAGAATTTAGAAAACTTGAGAATTATAAATTTTACGAATTCTGACAACCAAAACACCCTCTTATACCATACCACAAAACCCAAACCAATCAAAGGCACTATCCTAACTAATTATGCCTTTCGGCTAAATTTCAATTCACTGTAACTACAGGGTCCATAATAAAATTGATTATTTGTAAAATCTACAGGATTAGAGTTACTGTGTGATGGATGGCCTTTGTGGCTTTTGATTCTTATAATGTTTCTACTGTGCACGTTAGAGATAAGAACGTCTCCAATGATCCTTGCCATCAAATCAACCCGTGGCCGTGAGTTCCAATTATTCTTCATCCCACCCATTTGAGTCACATCACTTTAATAAGTGGCAATTTCACTGCACAAAATGCAGATAGAGTACACATGTCCCTGTCGGTGAACATTAGAAATGCCATGATACTGTAATGGCATGAGCACTGTTGCAACTGGTGAGAGTGAATTCAAATAGCTCGATCATATATATATATATATATAATTTTTTTTTTCTTCTTGGATTATCTATTCAATTTTCACTTTTGTAGGAGTTGGATCCAATTAGATGTAAAAAACGATGTACTCTGATGTTTTTTTTTTTTGGTCGTCTTACACAAGATCAATCTTGGAGTAAATCAGTTTGAGTTAAGTCTAGTTAAGAGCTTTATATGAGAAATTGATTATCAAGTGTCTGAATTCTGAATGGAAGTACGCTAATTGATTGATGCAAAATGCTAAGGAGAGTAAGCTCCTTTTAAAACAAACTGAAAGAAGTTCTTTATTTTCCAAGAGAGAGACAACTTAGGAGACATTTTAGGAATAGAAAACTATAGTTGTCATTTTTTTTTCACTTGAACTTCAAAATTGCCCCCTTTTTCGTTGTCATCTCAGCAAACCTTGGCGAAGCAAGTGGAATTACTCAGTGGACCCTACATATTGGGAATTTGAGTTAGAATCATATTTGTTAATTTTGTTTCAAACCTCATTTTGGTCAGGCTTCCAAAAAGAAATGTTTTTGACCAATTTGGAACTTTGGTGAAACGTTTCAGAGTTATGTTTATGAGAAATAAATAAATCAAAATATACATACATGCTAAATAAATAAATAATAAAATATGAAATATAATTTATGCATTTAATTCATTATAATAAAATAATATTATAAGATACAAGTATAAGATTTAAGCACATTCCTTACCATAATAAAGTCTAAACGTAACTTTCATCAAAATAAAAGTTAATAGCCATTAAGATTCAAGTTCGGACACGTTCCCCACAACATTTCAGTCATTTTTGCCAATTTCGACTTACATCCATGTTTTTGGCCGTTATTGACCGAAAGTCAAATCAAAAAGTTACAACATGTATTTCGTTTCAACTTCATGGCCGAAATGAGAAATTTCATCCATTTCAGTTGAACGAAACGAAATCAATAACTATGGTCAAAATGCACCTTATCTTCTATATGGAACATGGCCAAACTCCAATCTAAGTTGTTCCCTGTATAAGATTGAATGTATTAAAATATAAAGATTAAAATATAAAATGTCGAGTTTTGAAAATAAAATTTTCTAGGACTTAAAAGGCATTGCCAAATAAAGCATAAAATATCCATAAATAGATATGAATACTTGATGACTTACATAAACAAAATTAGATTTGTGTCCAATATCCATACCTATCTTAATTTAAATTATGTGGCATCAATAAAAATTGAATTTGCATTTGAATATAATAGGCTTGGACTTGAGTTTTTTTTGCTAAAAGGCAATTTGAATTAGAGGAGAAAGAGAAAGGAGACAGGGCCAATGAGCCCAGAAGAGAGGAAGCTCAAAGAGCTACAACAGAGAAAAAGGAAGCCAAAATAAAAGAAACCAAACAAAAGCCAGGAATACATACCAGGCTTAAGAAATGGGGAACAAAAAATTACAGAAGAGGTTAAGAGGTCTACCAGTAAAGGGCTTGTTAATACGCTTGAGAGAGACAGAGAGGAGCTCAGTCAGGTATCAATTGACCTTCGTCTGGGAGGCTCTAGAGTTCGAAAAGATAGCTTCATTCCTGCATTTCCATAGAGCAAATGCAGTTGAGAAGAAGTCCAAAAATCAGGAATACATACCAGGCTTGGACTTGAGTTAAAATCAGGTTTGTAAGTGACGTTAAGTAGTCCAAAAACCTGAACCACGTCCCGTTATAAAAGAAAAATCTCATTATCTTTTTAATTAAAAAGAGTAAAAGCAACTTTTGGAAAAAAAAAATTATACTTCATTTAGTAATGCCTTTTAGTCTCCTTAAACTCACTTTTTCCAATTTCATAATCGAAATTTAGATAATGTCATCAGAGTCGCTTGACTTCAGTCAACTCTTTTCTTTATATTTCTTTTTTCCCTAAATCCCATGATATTATGGGAACGAATCATGTCATAGAAACTGATAAATCTCATGATATCATGAGATTGTCCCATGATGTCATTCCTTTTATAGGCATCTTAAAAAAATTCTTTTTTGAATGATAAAGCTTGAGAAATGTTGCTCAATTGTGCATTTACTTTTCACAAAATGTCATTTTTTGTGTTCAGTAAAAGGTGAATTTGCTTGTTGGTTGCAAAAGTGTATGATGTGGAAACTAATAAACCACATAGGATATGGCGCAAAAAACGTTTAAAAAAAATATTTGACTAGAGTCAAGCCATTTTTGTGATGTTATTTGAATTTCGGTTATGAAATTGAGAAAATTGGGTTTAAAGAGGACTAATATGTCAAAACCCCTTTAATAATCTAGTTTCGACGATTTTAACATTCTTTTTATTTATTTATTGAAATAGACTATACTCCATTTACATGCCAAACAAAGTGAGCCCAAATGTGTAAAACAAATGCTTTTTTTTATATTTAATTTACTTATGCTTGATACGAGCTCAATTTTATTATGTAAGATATTGATAGGTTGCATAGGATGTGGAACCACTTCATCCTTACATAATAAATTTTATGGTAGGGCCAAATCATGTTGCGGTAAAATTTGGCAGTGCCGGTGAAAGACGAAGGTGTACATTTGATCGGTTCACATTTTCAATAGGTGCGACTCAAGGTGAAATTTAATTCCCTCACTAAGGTTTGCTAAGAGGTGCCTAACAAAGAATGGGCTCTATGGAACTAGAGCGGAGAAAAATGGTTAGTTAAGTTTTGGATTTCCAAAGAACTCTCTGCACTCTTTCTTTCCAGAAAGAAGAAAGTTTTAAGTCAATTAGAGTAGTTTGTTTCATTCCTTTCAAAACACGTCTCCCTAGCACCACTCTTGATTTATGAGAGGAAGGACTCCTGAAATTCTCTGGGACCGTCCTTCACAGGACTCCTTTCCATGTTTGTTTCAACGTTTCATCCACCCCCGATTGCATTTGATGCAGACAACCTGGATTTCTACTTTTGTAATGAAACATTAGCTACAAAACATCCCATACACAACGCTAAAAATGGGGGAAGTGGATATAATAACAGGCCTTTTTTTTTTTAGACCTACCGTTACAGGCCCTTTTTTTTTGGTCCTATCGTTCCATTTGATGTCCACACAAGGCAAACAATTTAGGGTGAGCTATATGCATTCCTGGTTGTGTAGTGTGTTCTGTGTATGGATAGTCATCATTGGCCCAGAGTTCTAAAATTCTCATTCCCTCCTCCATTTCATTCAGAAGATTTCCTGCGTAAAAACCTGAAATTCATGAGCCTTTCCATCATCCCTACTCTTATTAGAGTCTAGGTTAGGGTTGATGAGCTCCTACTTTATATAGACCTAATCATAGAAGAGAGAGAGACATGGGTTGTTTTGTTTTGTTTGTTTGTTCTCTTTCTCTGTGATATTTAATGGGAAGGCAGAAGAGGCTTGCAATCTACACCTCTCCTAGGCTGAATGGACCACGTTGAGATAAATATATATATATATATATTCCAATGTAGTTAATGCACCATTTTTCCCGTGATCTTTCTCCCTCACCCTTTATCTGGCATTGTTCGGTAGACTTTTTTTCTGTTAAGGTGTAAAGGGAAAGGGACATTTCCTTGGTTGTACAATGGAAGATGCTTAAAGCAATTAAGAAAGTAGGCTCAACCCAATCCTTTTGGCATTCCTGAGTCAGAAGCATCTCATTTCTCCCACAACTACATGCATGCCTTTTAACAGTAATAACAACTATATAGCTATATCCACCTAAAGCCATGCAAACAGGCACCAGAAAGATACTAACTTGTGATGGTCCCGCCCAAGTAAAGCCAGTAACATCTGAAGCCATTCATCAAATGGGTCTGGGTCCTTCTTAGAACATTGTCATAGATCATTATAACCGTCTTACTCCTCTGATGGGTTTATCCAAAGGCCATTCGTCACTGTATCACGTATTCATAGGTCCATTAAACAATAGGTTAGACGATATTTTCAGGGAATACCCCCATCCACCATGGGGTGCATCCAAGGGCGGACCGCGGACCCAAGTGTTAACATGCGAGAAACCCTTTATATATATATATATATATATAGAAATATTCAAGTGAGGGATTTCTTCACCATGTGTGGCGAGGGGCTCTCATTTTTTGAAAGGTTTCAGTACAAAAGGGCTTTTGTATTTGAAGGGAATACACCCTTTTGTACTTGAAACCTCCCAAAAAAGAGAGTCTCTCACCATGCCCTCACCACACATGGTGAGAGAATCCCTAACTTGAATACCCCCATATATATATATATATATATATATATATATATATATATAAGACTTTAAAAGACTTAATTTTAATATTTAACTTCTTCACTTGATGATTTTACCCACAACCCAAACAAAAATCCTGGATTTATCATTGAGTCCATCAACCCTATTTGCAAATGCATCCGCGATCAAAGCTTCTGCTTCATCCACCTGCCTTCACTATCCGTGGTGGGTCCATCAAGTGGGGCTCATCAATTGAATGCAATACATCATGTAGGGCATGAGGTGAGAGTGGACATACTTTGGTTGAGGAGAATGTGCAGTAGTTGTTTGAAATTTCTAGGCACAACAGCGACAGTGCAGGAAGGCACCCGATCCTCAGAAGCAATAATGCAATAGGGATGGATGAGAAGTGGTCATGTTGCAGAGCCGTAAAGATGGAAAAAAGAAAGGGCAAAAAAGGAAGGTACGTGGGGGGCCAAGTCTGTCTGACCCCCTTCATGTTCAGAAACTTTAGGGCGTGGAAGGAGTGGAAGCCAGGGTCCATCATGGGCTAGCATTAAATTCCTCTGATGGCCCCACAGAGTACTGTTCCAGATACCTATAATGGCCCAAATGAGGAGCCCATATTCCACCTTCATATGAAGTGGCCACTGTCCTTTTCATCTCAGTTGGGACTGATGGGCGTGGATAGATGGATGCCTGGCATTCATATTTCATCTTTTGGTCTTTTACTTTTTTCTATCATCTTTATTTGCTTCATCTCCTTCTGGTGTAGTCATTATATTTTACACAGAGCCTATCTATGTTGCCTGTTCATAGACTCTTTGCTCATTCTATTACTTGCTTCTTGTGCCTTTTGTTCTTGTGAATCGGTTTTAGCTAGAAAATAGAATAGAGAGTCTATATATGAGCAAACAGCGCATTCCCTGCTATCTTCCCATGTCTTTAGCAGCCGATTTGTTAGATTTTGGGAAGAGTCCCCACCCGCAAGGACATGAACAACCTTCCTCATGTCTCCAATTCCTTATAAAATGTGGGCCCCCATGTGACCTTTCCCGTGATCCAAGATGATAGGGTGGACCTGACCTAGATCTGACAATCCCCTAGAAATTTCACCAATAAGACATGCCAGCAATGGACCGCATTCATAAGAGAGAAGGCGCGCAAATATTTGATGGGTAGGATATTTCACCAATAAGAGATGCCAGCAATGGACCACGTTCCAGTGTTCAACAGAGAAAAGGCAAATTATTTGGTGGCTGGGATTTTATTATCTTGTTCACTCCACTGAAGTGGGGACCACAGATCATCAGTTTGCCCGACATAATCACTCAGGCCCAACATACACTGTATGAGTTTTGATATATTAGTTATCTTTAAATTTAATTTTTTCATTTTCATGACTGGAATTCAAATAATGTCACTAAAGTCATTTGACTCGGGTCAACATCTTCCCATAACATCAAGAGAACCCTACATGTCACACAAACTTATAAATTCCTATCATAGGACTGTGCCATGATGTCATGGATTTCATGCAATATCTTAGGAACTCTTTTTTAGAATGATAGAACTTGAGAAATGGTGGTTAGATGTGTATTTGTTTTTCATAAAATGTCATTTTTTATATTATGTGAACAAAAAAAAAAAAAAAAACGAATTCACTTGTTTGTTGCAGAAAGTGTATGATATAGAAAATGATAAGTCCTAGCTCATGATATCATGAGATATGGTGCAAAAAAGCTCAAAAATTTATGTTGACTCTAACTTTGGTGACATTATCTGAATTTTGATAATGAGATTGGAAAACCGGATTTAATAAGTATTAATATGATTAAAACCCCTACAATCTTTGATGTATTTTTTTTTTTTCCACAAAAGAAAGGCTAGGGTATTATATATTGGTTTTCAAAATAGAGAAATGATCATATGGTTTGACACATTCACCAAGGTTTCCCTGGGGACAACCTGTAGTTAACTTCTGTGGGATCCACTTTTGATTGATGCAAGTCATTATTTACATAAAATGGCCCCTCAGTGAATAAGTAGTGGCCCTAATTTTACAAGAGTTGGATTAATTAGTGTACACCATTGTGCTCAATGTGTATAAAAATGTAATTGAAATAAATATTTAATTTTATTTTCTCAAACATTAATGAATTTTAGCGGTGTTCATAATTACTATGATCGAAGAAATCTTTATTGCTTCCTATTCGAAGGGGGAGGAGATCGTGTGAATACTTGGATGAATGGCAAATGATCCTTGCCTTTGGAAAGACAGTCAAAAGGCATGAAACACATCTAATCAGCTTCAAGTGTCCACTAGTCATTAAAGCATTAACTTCGTTTCGGAGGAGATGCTCATATAAGAGTAATTCTTACACTACTGTGAGAGTAAAGGAGAAAGACCCTCATATTTAAGCTGTTGGTATTAGATATAGATCCAATGGTTCTCTACCTTACTCTCGTAAAAGCATTTCTCTTGTTTCTGATATTGACTGTTTGGCATTCTAATATAGAGGGTGGCCTTGACCCTTGGTTCGATTTATTTCAATTCTTTGTAGTAAAAAGTATATACACACACTACGTCAAAACCGGCTATTAGCCACACAAACAAGGCCGGTAAAACCACGCGTTTGGGCTGTAGTTTCTTTAGACACATGTATTTTTATAAACGACAGCTACTCTTTGTGGTTGTTTTCATATGAAAAATCAAGACCTAAAATAATACCCACGGCTCTCTATTCCTCTCCCGCCCTCTCCCACCTTTCCCTCCCGCCCTCTGCTCTCTTTTTCTCAAGCACGCCTCTACCTTGACTCGGAATCTCAGAGGGGTGAGACCAAGAGCCACATATTGCTTTGGTTGCTAATTGGATCGATCTTCACATTTGCTGGTCTGGTCTGGTGCTGGTTGTTGGGGTGGACTGGTTCTATTGGAGGTACCAATTTTCTTTCTTCTTCATTTTCCTCAAACCTCATCTCTCCATCAGTAAGCCCCATCTCTCATTTCCTTTCTTCTTAATCGGTTTGTCATAAACCCATTTTATCATCAAGGGGCATGACGAGCATGAAGAATTGGGTTGAGGTTTTTTTTCTCTGTCTTTCTTTTTATACTATTGTTGATACATGTGATTTCTTCTACTATGAATCATCATCATCACTGATTCACACCAAGATTTACCCAAAACTCTAAGGGTTTCTCTCGGTTTGGTGTGTCTGTGCATGACGAGCAACAATTAGGTCTTGGGCTCTTGGGCTCTTGGCCTCTTTATTTTGCTTTTGACCTATGATCTAGCTCCCCCTTTTATTGCAAAAGCATCATTTATCATTTTATAAAAATTTGGTTTGAAGAGTTACAGTTTTTCTTATTGTCGATTTTTATTTTATTTATTTATTTATTTATTGTAAATTGTCAATTTCAACTGTCCAAATAGATTGATTAATAAGCAACTAGAAATCAACTAGACATCTTGATTTTGGCTCGAAATGCAATTAGTCTGGGATCAAATCCACCATTATGGAGTAATGGGTCTGGTTCCAGAGTCGGTCAACTATAATCCCATTGGATATGAGGTGTGCTCAGTCAGGCTGGCTGGATATGAGACAGACGGCCCAAACCCCATAATGTGCATATGCAGTCTGCTTGTAGGTGAAAATCTTCCCTCCCCAATTGTAGAAAGATAAAAAATGGGTCCTTCAAAATCTGAATGATCAAATGATCCAATAGAACTTCAGCAAAAAAAAGAAAAAAAATCAATCGAGAAAAATCTGGTATGAGTTGGGTCCAAGTTCACTGACATGATAAACTCACATTAATTGAGGCTAGTCCAGCTCCATGGCTTCATACAAACGCTTGAATGGCACACATGCAACTAACTAAATTTACCTATAACATTGCATTCTTCACAAGCATGATCACAGAATACTGCATACTGCTGAAGAGTTATCATCATTCATAATCATACCTCTTTGTATCTAGAATGTTTAAATTATAACTCAGCTACGCACTGCACGCACTTTCTCCTTGAATTTTGTCATGATCCGAAACAAAAATGTGTGAATCCAACTGAATTGAGTTTTCATTAGGTGTGATGAGTTGAAGCTTGACCTACTGTGATGGCTGAGCCAGGCCCAGACCCCTTGGAGCATTGTAATATGAGGGTTAGAACTTTCCTTGATTTTACTCCAAGCCTTGGCTTTGGCTTAATTATAGCAGACATTCATTTCATGGGCCCACACAAGCTGGCTGATGATGCTAAAATAACCAATGGATTGGCGAATCATATGCAAGCTAGGGAATAGAGTCAACTTGACAACTAAGGTAGTTGACTGGGACAGTTGTCTTAATTTTTAAATATCATTAGGCCCACATTCAGGTCTGAGTAATACTTCAAGATAAGTTCTTAAAATCAACATGTAACGAAAATGAGCTCAATCCATTAGAATGTATCCTTCCCATTGAGCACAACTCAGCATTATATAAAACAGGGGATAGTTTTCAGAAATTCCAGTCACCTCTATATAATACTTTCCACACACCATTGATAAATTGTATCATTTGAAGAGCAAACATATAATACTTTTCACACACCTTTCATCATGTAAAATTCCACTCATGATTTATACATTAATGACTAGAGCTCTCCATGGGTTGTACCATTCAGGAATGTCCTACATCAGGATGGATTGGGCTGTACTCATGATATATAACTTATATTAGTTGATTTTTGTATTACAAGATACAACCTTTTATCTATTTTTATTAATTTTATTTTTCTCCTCTTCAGGTTTGCAATCTTCTTATTTGCCTTTTATCTCTGCAACCCTTTGTCTCCTCCCTGCTTGGACAAACATCTCAGGTATTAGCTTTCTTTTTCTTTTTTATAACTATAGTTGTGAATGTGTGTTGCTGATTAGACCTACCAACTTGGCTTTATTTGGGTAGAGAAGGGGAGAGTAATTGATTGGTCATATGTAAGAGTCTTTACATCATTATGGGTGAGTTTGTCAACAAAAAGGTTTGGAAGAATAGAGATGAGATTAAGAGTTCTATGATTCTATCAATTGAAATTAACTTTCAAACGCTTGTTTCACACTCATCTGAATGTGTATGTTTTTAATTACTACTTTTCTATTTCTTCTTTCACACTCATCTGGTGAAGTGGGGTATCTGCTTTCCAAGAGACAAGAAAAGATGACTAGGTGGAAAGTCTAGAACACTTTGTAGCGCTTCAAATTGGCAATGGAAAGTATTTTGTGGTTGTAAAAGTCAAGGTCCACATTACCTCATAACTTTCTCTAGCACATCTTTTGCCTCCTTTCACACATGAAAGCATCACGGTGATAGTCTTACAGAATTTTCTATAATAATGGCTTATTGAGATTGAATAAAAGTCTTATAAAAGTAATTTCAATGTGTGTGTGTGTGTTATCAGGACAACTTGAATACACTAGAAACATTTTTTCTATACAGTACATGATTATATCTTATTAGTGATTACTTAATTGTTTGATATGCTAAAAGATTGAAGGGTTTTATGTTCTTTGGTTAATCCAGCACCAAATACAATTTTTCATTGCCTTTGGTATTTATCTTTCCTGCCAAAGTAGCCTTTTTTAAAGGACCCTTAAAAGAGGGGAAAAAAGCACATGAAAGCATGCACAAAAAACATTCTCCCCTGAGCTCTTTTCTAGTTTCTACTCCTATCTTGTTTGCCCCATTTCAATAAAGTGAGTAGGACTGAAAGAGAAGTTTCCTCTAACCCATTTCCACTCCTGATTTACTTTCCAATGTACTTGAAAAAGAAAGAAACAAGGAAATCCTGTTCCACAAATCGATTCATGTGTCTGAAAACAACCTTAGTAAGAGACCTTTGGGAAAGTGAAAAGTTTGACTCTGATATTGATCCACGGTAATGGTGTTTTATATCCATTGTCTTCAAAGAACATAATAAAGTGTTACAGCCATGCTAGCTGGATTATGAACAATGTGAACCATTATATTGCAACCTGACTGTGTGATCTACCAACTGATTGGAAGTTGCAAGGCCCACTTTGCAACTTAATACATTCTTAAGCAGACCGTGTTGTTGTTTGAGACTTGTGGGTCATTTTTTGCGGGTACTCCATTTCATTAGTGTTTATTGAACATACATGAGAAAATTGAGTGATTTGACCAATTATTGAATAAATAACACACTTGATGAGTTTTGGCCATGTTGCCTGGGTCATGAAGGAGTCAACCTGAGTCCAACCAAAACTCATTATGAAACAAGTTCTTAGCCAAGTACTCTGTTATATTGCCAATCTGAGTCAATTTAGCCAACTCAAATCAGGTGCACGTCAATCTACACTGGTGGATATGGATAGGTCCTGGCATTCATTAGTGATGGGCTGAATATCAACTTGTTCAGATAATCATTGCCTTTCCTTTCCTTCATCCTTCTTTATATAGAAATGATTGACAGATTTTGTGAATACATGTTTAGAAACAAAATAGTATGAGATCTGATATAATTAGCCCAGGCCAGCTCTATTTACACCCAATCAATCTTTGACTTATGTTGTCCAATCGATCATGATGTGCATAGCATACCCATTTCATATCTTTGAGGATTGTCTTTTCTATTACTTGACCAGTTAACAATGAACAAAGCAGATAGAATAAGAATTTTAATTCCATAGTTGGGGAACTCCTGTTTTTCTCACTAGCGACTCCATTTTTTGTTAGTTAAGTAGCAAAAGCCTTTTGTTCTCATGACTTACTCTAAGGTTGCATCCTGGGGACACTGTAAAGAACATGTGCATGTAAGCTTGCATAAACAGTTGCCATGAGCAGTAGTTTGCATGCATTTGTGCTTGTTGAACTACTTGTAGCTTCAAATAAGGGTTTGTGCTTGTTTTGTTGTTGGTTCCTATAAGTCTTGAAACACCTGATATCGAGGGGTAGAGCCCCAATTAAATTTTCGATTGCTATGGAACTCGGAGGGGGAGCAGCCATTCTGCAGAGACAACCTTCTAACTCAATTGGACAGCTAGGGTGTTGCCGTGACTATTGCAATTTTTTCCATCTCAACAAAAGATGGATGATCATTATGGAGAAGCAAACGTCTACATGGTTAGGATCATCTGATTAGAATGATTTTAGTAGGTTTTAATAAATCCAATAAATTACACAAGCACCCACATGTATATCATATATCTGCTGCATTCTAGCCTCCCATGCATCCTTAGAAATCTGCATCGCAGGGCCTACTTGTGAATCTCTCCCTCCTACCATTATTGGTTGCGTATCATACATCACTCTGATTTTGGATTCAACTAGTGCTGATGAGTGATGACATGATAAACTCAAGATGAAGGGATACCTAATCCCTAATCCCTAATCCAATAGAGATTGTAAGGCTTCCTCTTGTAAATTCAAAGGGTTGGATTGCATCCAAACGAGACTATCTAATCATTATCATGATTCATGAGTAATGATATTCGAAAAGAGATTCATTGTTGAGAAGTAATGAATGAGTAATGAATGTAGAGCTTCTTAACATTTAGCTTTATTATGTGGGTGTTCATTTCTTGTTGGATCCACTTGAACCATCTTTTCTTTCTTGTAAAGGTTGCACTCCAGGAATGTTGTGATTTAAAATTGATCTAACAAAACTTACTTCTTTTTTGGGTACTTCATATTTCTGTGTTTGAGATGTATATGGCTTGAATCTTTTGTGTTACTCATCACTGTTACGGTTGCTTTTATGGTAAAATATGAAAATTGAAAATCCCCATTAAAAGTCTACTTTCCCCCACATAATTGGGAATCTCCCCTTTTCACTTTAGTTATTTTATACTCTTGTGGCATTATAGACTTTCCCATTTCTTTGCAACTACTACCAACATCTTTGGTTGAATTGAAAAAAATTAGAGATGTTCATGTACCGTCCCTGGACTTTTGATGTTCTTTTGTGGAACTTGGCTTAATTAATTTTTCTTATTCTCCTTTTAAATAACCACCAAATAATTTCTTTTAACACTAATATTTTCAACTAATCTTTTGATCATCATTTTAGAAAAACTCATTTTGACTTGCTGATCCTAAGCAACTTGGAGTATTGGACTTGATAGATCTAGAGTCTGAGTGAGTCAAAATGAAGAGCAGAGTCGGTTAAAATACTAGATTCAAATTACTTTCTGAGTTGGTTCAAGTTTTGGTTGTTTCAAGACAGTGCTTTAAGAAGGCATTTAGATTTTACTTTGTTGTGATGATGATTATTTGGCCTGAAATCAAGTTTCCTATTTTTGCAGCCCTACTATATGGTTCTTTGCAGTGATCTTCTTGCTCTTTAACACTGATGGTAAGCGGAGTTCATCATAATTATCATTACCTGTATATTTGCTGTTGTTTTTTACTAAATGAATTGTACAATCTGAATAGGATGGTACTCCTACCTGTGGCTGTCTTTCATCCCTCTAATTGTAAGTGCTCTCTTGTTGTTTCCATCTCTATATTTAGATTTCTATGTGCAAAAATGTCTTCATGTAGAAATGATTTTGCATTTCAAGATTTTGTTCTCTTTGCCATGCCCAATGACTCTGTTCTATTGTAGTATTGGAAATGAGAATTACATCCTCATGTAGCGCGGTTTTTATTACAGGTCATTCTGCTGGTGGGAACGAAGCTTCAGGTCATAATAACACAGATGGGGCTGAAAATTCAGGAGACACTACATCAAAACCGGTGAATAGCAACACAAACATAGCGACATATTATATGGCTGCATGTGCTTTTGATGAATGAAATTATATTGTTATTTGTGTATTGTTTGAATGGCTAATATGTGGATGTTTGAGATTTAGATGGTTGATGGATATGGTTGTTTGAATTGCTTAAATGGATTGTTATTGATACTAAATAGGTTTAATAGTTGAAATATTTTATTTTTTTTAAGGAAAAAATAGAAAAAGCCACAGTTGTTGACTGTCGTTTTTTATCTCAAACAAACACAACTTCAGTTAAAAAAACGACAGGGGCTTTTTGCCTCAAGCTGGACATCTCAAAAGCTTTTGATAAATTAGAATGGCCTTTTCATTTTGCAGTTCTGAAATTCTTCAATTTCTCAGAGGACTGGATCTCCATGATAAAAGAATGTGTCTGCACTTTGAAGGGTTCAGTCCTAATCAACTGGCTTCCCCAAGGCTTCTTTGGCTCTTCCTGTGGCCTTAGACAGGGAGACCCTTTGTCCCCATACTTATTCATCATTGCTGAAGAACTCCTAAGCCTCCACCTCCTAAGCCTCCAATCAAACAAGATCATCCAACCCCTCTCAAATATTCCCTCTACCCCCAGCCACCTCCTCTTTGCATATGACATTCTTATTCTCATGAAAGGCAATACTCATAGTGTTAGAGCCTTGCAGGATCTTCTAGAGCTATACCAAGTAGCCTCCGGCCAATATTTCAACCTTCAAAAGAGTCTCCTCAAATTTGGAAAATGTGGTCGCAGAAGGAAACACAAAATAAGCTCCATTCTTGGGATCCAAGAGTCCTCAAACCAGTTATCCTACTTGGGCATCCCAATAGTGTTTGGCACCCCAAAGAAGACGCATTTCCTTCCCCTCCTGGACAGAATTAACAAGGGACTACAGTCCTGGAAAGCCAAACTACTATCTTTTGCAGGTCGCCTCATTCTCATCAGGCATGTGCTCTCTAGCATGGCCATCCACCTAGCCACCACCTTGCCTCTACCTGCCTCCATCTGCAACGCCCTTGAAAATGTGATGAGACAATTCCTTTGGTCAGGGAACGCGAGCTCTTCCAAAATTAATTATGTTAGCTGGTCCACTGTCTCCCTCCCAAAGGCAGAAGGGGGTCTGGGCATCAGAAGAATCTCAGAAATGAACGCAGCTTCTTTCATCAAGCTAGGTTGGCAGGCCTCTACGAGTAATTCTCTTTGGTCCTCCTGGTTTAAGAATAGATACTTTAAGCAGAATCCAATCTGGAGCCCAGCCAACACCATCTATGGTTCCTGTATCTGGAAGAAAATCAGGAACCTTGCTACTCACATCCAGCAAGGTAGTTCTTGGATCTATGGAAATGGCCAGGACATTAACCTCTGGCATGACCCCTGGGTTGACAATCTTCCCCTATCAGCTAGGTTGCCAGACCAGCATTTCCCTCAGGACCAAAGATTATCTTCCCTGATTCAAGCAGGAACCTGGACCATCCCTACCCACTTGCCTCCAGAAATCCAAAACTACCTTTCTATATCCACCTCCTACCTCTCCCCAGCTCAACAAAGTCAGGACTCTCTCAGATGGAAAGACTCCACAGATGGTCAGCTGACTCTGAAGGCAGCTTGGAACCTTATCAGATCAAGAGCCTCCTCTCTTATCTGGCCCACTTTCATCTGGAATGACATCTGCCTCCACAAAGTCAGTTGCTTTGGATGGCGATTAATGCACAACAGGACTCCAACATAGTCTCACCTGAAGAGACTGGGCTTTTCTCTAGCCTCAAGATGCAACTTATGCTGTCAAGATGAAGATTCCTCAGGCCACCTCTTCTTTCAATGTGATCAAGCCAAAGCTCTCTGGACCTGGCTATGCCACTCAGCTAATATCCCAGCCCCAATCTCCTTCTCAGCCTCTTCAATCTGGGCAGCTCTCACAAGAAGAAATGATCAAGTGGGTAGAAAACATATGGCAACTATCATCTTATATGTAATATACTACTTATGGAAGGCAAGGACTATAGCTACCTTTGAAGATAAGAAAATTCCAATTTCTTCTATCCCGCAACAACTCTAGGAATCCCTCTCTTTCTCTCTAGGGAACATTTCCAAGGCCTTCAGCAGCAACCAACTCGGATCAATTCTCCACTTCCTCAAAATCCCAGCTCCGCCAGCTCTCTCCTGCTGCTCTACGTAGGCTTGCTCTCCCTTTCCGCAAAAATGAGAAAGGGGTGCAACAATGAGCCATTGCTGTAGTGAATGATGGATCTTGAATTCAGAAGACACAGGGAAGTCTTTGGGCAGTGGCCAATCAAAGGTGGGGCCTAAAGATTTGTGAGGTTTTTAACTGGTAGCATTCCCTTGCACCCTCCCCTTCCAGCTCCCCTGCTACCACCTCCAGCCCAAACCTCTCCCCTGCTTCTTCCAGCAGCTCCCCTGCTACCTCCCCCACCTGCTCCCCTGCTTCCACCTCCAGGCCCCTGTTTCCTCCACCAGCCTCCAGCTCCCCTACTATCTCCTACCGCCCAATCCTCTTCTTCCCAGCTGGGTGATCCCCCCCCCCCCCCTTTTAAAGCCTCCTCCCGGATCTGCATCACCTTTGCCTGCTGGCCTTCTTCATCAGGGTATCATCCGGCTATATGCGCCTGCAGCTCTCTACGTCTGCAACCTTCTCTTGTAGCTCCCAACCTCCCTCGCTCTCCTCCGATCAGGATTCTGCAGCTCCTCTTCCCCTCGGATTTCTCCTCTTTTGGGGTCCTTGTCAGCTTCCTTTCTTGCTTAGTTTCCCTGCAGAAAGGCCATCCTTTGGGGGTTCCTCTGTTCCGGCCCGGCAGCCCCTCCGCCTCTCTTAAGCTTCGAAGATACTCTTGCTTCTTCATCCCCGCCGTCTGCTCAGGGGGATCATCTTCTAAATTTGGCAACATTTCTTCCATTGTAATCTTCGCCCTTTTCTAGCTTTTCTCCTCTTTTGTTTATGCTCTATTTCTCCATAGATGTGAGCTATTTTTGGGGGTCTCTTTTTGACCTATGTAAATCCTTCATTTCTTTCAAATATACTTACCCTTAAAGAAAAAAAAAAGTTAAAAAAACGACAGACTATGAATCTCGTATTAGAAACTAAATTTTCCACAGTACTCGGCTGTGGTTTTTTCAAAATAAAAACCACATATGAGGACTGTTGTTTTTCAAAAGCTACACTCCAAATCGAGACACAAAAAACGACAGTCTATGACTATGGATTTTTGGCTGTTTTGACATAGTGACACATCTAGCAAAGTAGCTAACAATTACATCATTTGAGCATTTGCCCCCAAAAAAAAAAAAATTTACATCATGTTAGCCCTACAACTTTCTTACCATAGAAAAATGTGAGCACTACAACTACTGTATTTAACCAAACTTAAAACATTCGCGTACAATGGAAGTCGATGGTTTTAATGTGTTCTACAAAAGCTAAAGCCATGGTAGTCCTATTGATTGCCATCTTGTGAGTGGCCCCCAAATTGTGCGAATAGACCCATGATCTCATTGATGGGCCGCAAACTTGCGAAAATAGAGCTATGATATCTTTCTATTGGTTTTGAACCAAATCCCACTTCACTGGGAGATGACTGTCAAAATGATTTTTTTTTCTTTTATTTTATAACGGAGGGTGTCTTAACCCTTTGGGCAAAACTTATCCCTTTAGGCCCGGGGGAGCCGGGTCAATCCCCTGTGGTACCAGTGTAGTAGCACAATTTTGAACCCTCAACCTCCGGGAGCAAACCGTTGTCCTAAACTAAGCGTCAAGATTATGATCATAAATTCCCCTTTGATTGTGTATTGTTTTGTTCATGTGTTTTAAATATCATCAATTTGATGGTGGATCCATTTCTTATTAGAGTAAAATTTAATCTAGTGTCAAATACACTTAAAGACATTAATTTTTAGTAGTTTGTATGGCGGGCCACAATGATGGGTGGGCCCCCTTGATGCGTTTGTAGGCCTGGAGGTATTTTCAGTTTCCAACTTACCGTCTTTTGTTATCATGAATCGACATTTCAACTACTTAAGCATCTTTTTTGGTATCCCAGCTTAAGGGGGATTGGGACCCAACCCTCTAGAGAGGGGGCCCTCGGGTGAGGTGGGGGGGCCTCGAGCGGTTGAGGGAAGTAGACATCTGGTGAGGTATCATAGCTTTGGATGAGGAAAAGTGTCTGTCGGGGTTAGAACCCAGGACAGGAAGGCAAGAACTGGTGCCTCTTTCCACGGTAAGAGGCCATTCTCATGCATCTTAGAAGATGGATATGCTCAGATATATATGTTGTTAACCAGTGTTGGGCAAATGTGGACCACAACAGTTCTTCGTATGGTTTCTATAGTGCTCCCCCTCCACAACATCAACAGTTGAACAAGTAGAGAACCACTAATTAGCACACTGATAAGTGACGGAAGTTCACACCTGACTACTCAGGGTTTAAGTATGGATACACCACATCTTTCCACTTGTGTGGCATTTCTTTCAGCTTGTGCGGACTTCTTTCACACTTGTGTGGCGCTTCTTCTCACTTGTACGGGCTATCTTCTCATGCGTGTGGGGCGGGTTCTGTCATAGGTCTCAGTCCCCTTGGTTGGGTTAAAAAGAAAAACTGTTGAACAAGCAATTAAAAACTATTTGAGCATCTCAAACATGGTTTTAAAAAGCTTTGCATCAACTACAAGGGGCTGCTCCTTTGGGAATCTGGCATGTCACATGATTGTCAATGGATCTACCCTTGGGTATATATTTCTTCCTACTTGTGTGGGCTCTCTTGGGTCCCAACCCCCTCACTGTGGTTACCGCAAAAAAAAAAAAAAAAAAAAAAAACTGTGCATCATCCAAAACATCAGCCAAAAGTGTATTAATAATAATAATAATAATAATAATGGTTCAATTACAAAATATGATATGAAGTTGATAAGTTTGGAAGCCCAATTTAAGGGTAGCGATTAATGACCTGATCTACCAACCCGACGACGCTGGGTCCCGGTTGATAACTCCAAACTTCCGACTCAACAATAAAAGGGCCAGGTCTCCGTTGAGCTCAAGCATGATATTCAACCCACCAAACTAATCCAACCTAACTTTTATTAACTGCAACTAAACCCAAACTGATAAATCAATGTTTGGCTTGACATAACCAACCCAATTAATGAACGAGTTCGGTTTTCGGGTTGGGGACACACCTATTGCCTTCAAAGGAGAACCTGAACTGCTGGGCCACAACCCAACCCATTGCCGGCCCTAGTTCCAGTAATTTATGCACATATTGGGAAAAACTTATTTTTCCGCGTATTAAAACCATGTTCTCAATTAGGGAGTTCTTTTAAGGCCTCGTATAGATCATCAGTGCAAACTAGTCCACACATGTGGCGAGGGGGATGGGACCCAAAATAGTCCACACATGTGACAAGAGGAAGCCACAAGGTTGAAAGGAGAGCCCACACACACATACACACACACACACACACGAGGGAAGAGAAGCTTAGACAAGCAAAAAGGAAAGCTCACACAAGTGGGAAGAGAAACCCCCACACACACACGTGGGAAGAGGGGCATATCCAGAGAATTATCCATAATTCTCTTAGTAGCTGAGTGAGATAAGGGGTTGCCAAGCAACTGAGCAACCCCTTGTTCTTCAATTCAACGTGTTAGTTGAGGGTTTGGGTTGTCTGCTCGATTAAGAAATAGGTTGGGTTTAAGGAAAACCTAATAGCCTATACATGTTACCCATAGTGATCAGCCCAACCCAAACCCAATCTCTACACTTTGTTTACCAGTAAACATCTTAAAAACCGAAAAGCAAAAAACTTATTTTCAGTATCCCTGAATCGGCCCTGTCTAGTACTCACCTCAGCAGGCACTTAGTCAGGTGAGTTATATGAGTCTGATCAGGTATTCACCCAGACTCGGTGACTTTCCGAGTCTGGGTTTAATTTTCCAGAGTTTTAAACCATATTAGTCGTAATAGATTGTACAATCTTCTCCAAATGTGGAAGCCCTGAAGCTGACTTTTCCTGTGACAACAAAAAGAACAAAAAGAGTAGGAAAACTGAATTGAGCTGCTTGGACAAGGCTTGGTTTAGATTGAGAGCCACTTTCCAGGCTGGGCTAAAGGCCCACTAGGCTTGGCTCAGGACTCAGTTCAAGGCAAAACAACAGATCGCACGAGAGTCAACCATTCACCATGGCCGAACAAATTTAACTCTTAAGGACCTAGGGCTTGTCTCAGAGGTCGAGCCAGGGCAAATCTAGGCCTTTTTACGCTCACCAACCATGTATGAATTCACACCCTATTTGGATTTAATTTATCTTTGTGCACCAAGAGGATTCTACTTTCTATAGATTTTGATTTTATAAAAGAGAAATCGTATGTTCTTACCCCCTTTGGATGATATTAAAAACCCTCTCTATCAAAGAAAATCAGCTCATCAACTCATTTTTTCTTTCTTTTCTATTAGGAAAATGAATCGTACCAAGCCGCCAGAAAAGAGGTTGCATAGAAAATCAAAACAAATTTGCTTTCAACTACAATTCTTCCCATTGCACAAATGCACCCTTAATGCATTTTGGGCTCTATTGTTGCTTAACTTTGACAAGCCATCTAGTTACTAAAGCTAGGACTTTATAGAAAATCGGAAATTATTTACGCCCTTAATATAGAGCTAGAATAAAATAAATGGGCCCAAACCGGAGGTCAAGCCATATTTAGAAAAGAGAAAAGAAAAGGAAAAAGAAAGAATTTCGATGGGCCAATTTATTGGTAGGGTTATCATGTGCGGGGTTAACATATCCAACTGAATCTATACCATACTGGCTAAAAATAAATGGGCCCAGAATAGATGATCAATTTCTTACAGTTCCAAATCCTTGGATGATGATGGTTGCGTAGGATCTATCCATGTGAACCATTTCCTATGGAAGGAGACTTTATTTGAACCTTTAATCTTTTACTTTAAGCCCCTTAATATAGAGCTAGAATTTAATTACTAATAGGCCCAAAACAGAGCTTAAGGTTTTTTTTTTTTTTTAAATGGAAGTGGCCCATTTGCTATTGGGGTCAATTTTTTACTGTTCCAAATACTTGAGTGATGGTAGATTATTTCTACCCATGTGAATCTTCATTATACTCGAAGAAGAAAAAAAAATATATTGGGCTCACAATTGATGTGAAGGCAGAAGGCATATGAATGATGAAACAAAAGAAAATATCAGTTTCAAGGGCCCAACCGGGTTCGAACCGGTGACCTATTGATCTGCAGTCAATTGCTCTACCACTGAGCTATGGACCCTTTGTTGGTAGTTTACTACTCTTAAACATTATATTGTGTTTCTTAACATAAATTAGATTCTCTATCATTCCAATTTAACGCATTTCGCTCCCCAGAATCCAAGACGATGTGAGCCAGCACACAGACCTAAAAGCAAGCCCTGGTTAGCCCACTTGCAACAGGCATATAGCCCTTTATGCTAGCTAGCTACAAGATACATCAGGTGGGGCCAGGGTTTTCAGCCATAAAAAGTTTGTAAGGCCCATCCCAGCCCATTTATTCATAGGGTCAGAAAATTAGGCTGTGGCCCAGACGATTGGCGTAAAGGTTCTAATGGCAGACCTATGTGGGCTGCACTGGGGTCAGGTTCAGTTTGTCCTGGCTCATGATCACCCTTATTAATTCATCTGCTTCCATTTCTAATCTTTTAGAAGATTGGATAAGTGATCAAAGTAGAACTAAGAAATATAAAGATCCATAAATTGCAATTAAATAATTTTTCTTTTAATGAAGGAAATTAATTAACGGGAGTTGGAAAATGAAAACTTAGTTACCACCTAATAAATCAAGTCGATATTAAACAAGCCATGGTCCCATCTAAATCTCCACCTTATATCTTTTAGCCTTGCCTCTTTAATTACTTTTCGTTGCAATGCATTTTACCATCAATTGATAGGGTCTCAAATCTCAATTCCATACAAACAAATAGACACAAAGTAAATTATCAGAACAAAAATAAGTTTGACCTGGCCTACATTACATAAGATGATGACGTCAGCTGATCCAGTCTACTCAACAGAACAAATATTAAAGAGATTGCCTAATAAGAGCTTGGTTTGCGCAGCAAATATTGAAGTACCACCAATGGCAATGTAGGGAAATAAAATAAAAAACTAAAAATTGATTTTTATCTTTTAGGCCCCAGCCCTAGCTATTGCTAAGGAGGGAGAGGGACTGGGGCAAGGGCTAAGGTAGTGCAAGCCCTCCATGGGCTATGTCATAAAATGCCTATAGTGTGGGCTATGACATAAGAACTTTTTTGTGCAGCATTATTTTAGAACTAAAATGCCTATAGCGTGTGCTATGACGCAAGAAGTTTTTCCGGGTAGTAGTATTTTAGGACTAAAATGCTTATAGTGTGGGCTATGACATAAGAAAAAATGCGTTATTGTGAATTGGTTTAAAATCTTGGTCAGAGAAAATACTCAAACTTAAGTTGTTGTATTTGTGGGTTAAAAGTGAATGAAAATGTATAGCTTTATTATGTCATTGAAGAGTGGTGAATGTTGTTGAAGTAGGTTTTTTAAATCCTTGAGAATTTAGTCCCATATAAATCGGATGATCATAATGTGCACACCTAAGAAAACCCAAATTTAGACATTTTTGTCATTTCACTATCATAGAGAAGGTACGTGAAAAATTAGAATTGTTTGAAAGGTAGATAAGAAAATGATCTCTAAAGGTAAACTACAGAGGAAAAGCCTCTTAATATCATACACTCCATCTTAAAATGAGACCAACTCTTATTTCAATGAAGCTTGAAAACATCCAGACGGAAGTAGTTCATTTTGACGAGTTCAAATCTCTAATGGGGGTAGTAGGAGTGGGACTTTAAGAGGACAAGTTAAGTGAAAGGCAGGATAATTAAGAATTTATGGATGGCAACAGATCTGGTCGATTTTGGATTGGATCCATAATTCTTTTGTAGAAGGCATGATAAGAATTTATGAAAGGCAATAACTTGGGTTGGACTCGGATTTAGGCTAATCCGAACATGAACCCGACTAACATTCACATTGTCCAATACTCAACACAATCCACGATGGATTTTAAGGCCCACTTCTTTTCAGGAATTTCTGACAACAATCTGAGGTGTCGAAAGTTTTGTTGACATACTGTGATGTCGATAATTGAAGTATCTAGATACGCTCGAGTACAAACAAGCATTCAAAAATATACTAGCTAGTAATTTTACTTAATTCCAACAAAGAAATAGGCCCTTAGGGTTTAGTCAAGTTCATTAGTAATTTATTTCTTCTTTATTTTAAATTATGAAATATATATAGGATAAATATATGGTGTCATCAAGCAATTATAATATATTAAGCTGGAAGGGTGTTTTATCTAATTTTGACCATGCATTTTAATTTTGACAAAAATTTATTTTCACTTTTTACAACTTCTAACGTACTCTCCTATTATTTTTTACTAATATATTTTCCTCATTTATGGACTCTCGTCTACTCCATTTCAAATATATATATAGGGGTATTCAAGTGAGGGATTCCCTCACCATTTGTGGTGAGGGCCTTCCTTTTTAGGGAGGTTTTAACTACAAAAGGGTGTACTCCTTTCAAGTACAAAAACTCTTTTGTACTTGAAACCTCTCCAATGATAAAGAAATCCCTCACTTGAATATTTCTCTCATATATATATATATATATATATATATGGAATTTATTCATATGAGAACTGTTCTCACAGTATATGTGAGAACTCTGTTAAGAGCCGTTGGATCATTAAAGTGGATCCAACGGCTCTCACGTTTTACATATAACATCGGTTTTTGTTTTAGGCGCCCAAGACATTTCATTTCCCCCTTTCGTTCCCTTGAAAATTCCACAACCCCTTTCGTCTTGCAGAACCCTTTCGAGGGCTTGAAAAATCCAGCCAAGACATTCGATCGGAGCGGTTTCCTCTCTTCGAAAGGTTCTTCGGCTGCAGCCTCTCCGCTCCATCTCCATCTCCTCATCTTCCTCTCCATCGCAGAGAAGAGATCGAGTTTCCCATCGAACCGAGAGACATCCAGCGATTTCAGATCTCTTCCCCCCTGACGCTTGCCGGAAGCTCTCCTCCCCTCTCCTCCAGAACGACGAAGCTCGTCTCTCGCCGAAGATATGGGGTAGGCGCAGTGCTAGGGTTCGATTCCTCTTCCCCCCTTTCATTTTTTTCTAATCGAACTCATTTCCTTCCATCATCCTGCCCTCTCTATCTCCATCGAGGAACCGAAGATATGGAGGAGCTGAGCCAATTTCTTTGTTGAAGGGAAGCAAAGAGGACTCACAAACTAGAGTCATAAAAGTCTGCATCTCTCTCAGCCGACCCAGCGAGGAAGGAAGGTCAGATTTCTCTTTTTTCTATTTTTTTTATTTTGTTTGGAATCCATACATTTGATTTTGGCTCAGGTCTGGCATTGTTCTGTTTGATCATTTGAAGTTCTGTTTTGTTTGGCATGAGATTAATGGCTCGATCTGTTTGGTCAAATTAACATATTTCTTTGGTAGTGGAAATTCTGAATCTTGATTGGTAAGGTACAGCTTTTGTTTACAGGATATTCATTTCTTTGTAGAAATCCTTTAAAAAAAATCTAGATGGAATTTTGTAAAGTGCAATCCCATTTTGTGGGGTTCTCTTGGATGGGTGTGGATTAATGGGTAGAGGGGTTAGTAATGTCTTGGTATGGATTATGGAATCATTCCCATCTGATAAAGATTAACAGATGCCAAATGACCCTTACTTTTATGCTCCTTAGAAAGAATTGTGGCCATGGTTTTTTTTTTTTTTTTTTTTCAAAAACGAAAAAAGAATCGGAAGAATCTTTGCATCACACACAGTTTGACATCGTTTACATAGATTTTGAATGATGGATCAACTATCTTTTTCTATGAATATGTGTTATAATGGATCAACTATCTTTTTCTATGAATATGTGTTGAGATGTTCATGAATTCCCAGTAGGTGAACATTAAATCTTTGAACATCAACAAAGCCATTCACATTCAAAATCAAATCTGAAATTCACATTCATGAATTCCCACTAGGTGACCATTAAATATGTGAACATCAACAAAGCCATTCACATTCAAAATCAAATCTGCCAATGTGATGGACCACCTCTTAAATGGGGCATAGCCCAAAAAACCAATTTCAGTTGTGTCTCTGCCCAACCAAGTGGGTCGCTCCTGATCACTACTCATCAAGCCTTTAAAACCATACACAGTATCAGTGGCCACCAAAGAGGTTACTCACCAATCCAACAATCCATTTTCAGTTCATTGATTTCTTTGTTCTTTGATAGTAGGTCTCTTCTTATCACTGTTAATTGAAATTTCAATTATTTTCCAAGTTCTCATCACTCAGAATTTCTTGATAACATGGTTTTAGTGTGTTGGGCCATGGATGGTAGTGTTTATTTGGATTTGAATCTTGCTTGTGGCTGAATTGAACACATGTGGAAACTTGGTCTGGATGCTAACTCTTCATGACAGGATGTCATCGTCCAATTCTTATTCCACCGAATATGCGCCAAAATGCTCTTGTGGAGAGATGATTTGTCTGACATCTCGTACAACTTTTAATCCAAATAGAAAGTTTTGGAGATGTCCTAATTGGAAAGTAGGTACTTTATATTTTTATTTTCAGCAACAATATTATAATGTGCAAATTAGAAATAATCTTAAATAAACTATATGTTATTCTTTTTGTAGGATGGAAAAGGTTGTGGTAGATTCATATGGAAAGATGAAGTGGACAATGGAAAGAATTTAGTCGAGCTTATCGAAGATTTGAGGAATACAATGGAGAAGCAGAATGAAATTTTATGGGTAGCAGTTCAAGAGATGAAATATGCATCCGAAGTTCTGAAAGAATCAAACAAATTTCATTGTATATTGGTGTTTTTCTGTTGTCTTATAAGTTTAATATGCATTATGAAAACATTATGTTAAAATGTATGTTTTTGAGAAGTCAATATCTAAATGTCTGATCATAACTAGATTTTGTATATGTTGATGAACCCAAATGAATGGATATTATATATGTTCAGAAACTTTCAGTTCTATATGTAGCTGATCTTCTCTATATGTTCCAAAAGGGTGATCAATTTTGGCAGTGCATAGGACTAAATGAATCAAACCCCATATTTACTTTACTTTGGCAAAGCATTTTCAGCAATGGAGTTTGTTTCTACCTGTTGTGTGAGACTACAAAATTTAGTTTTCCACACTGAATAAGGTTGCCCACACACAACCAACTCATGAAACAAATATTCTAAAGAGCAAAGTTGCTACTATAAGATGATCCAAGGTTGTTGGTTGTGGCCATCCAACAAAAGGTTCAACTCTCTGCCCACTAAAGAACTCCAAACACGGTTTCAAAGGGAAACATATGGTGAATTGTGAACAGAGTTAAAAGGCCATCTCTCCAGTATATAATGAGTAGAATGGAAAATGCATCCATTAGACGTCAGCTTAAGGTGCACTTGGCTACAGCCAAATCAAAATGGCTGGTATATTTCGGTAGAGTGAGTAGTTCTATACAATTATTTTCTACTTGTGAAGCGGGCACAGTAGAAATCAGAGGACATGTTGTTACTAGGATGTGATGCTGTTCACCGAACTCTTCCATTCCAAATCAATATCAATCATCACCAGAAATAGTTGGTGATTTTTGCATGGCTATTCCATTATCCACCTGATGTGTTTCAGATTTCCGAACCACCCCTACAACAGCATAGATAATTATTAACTGTCATTTGGTCAAAACAACAAGACATGTTCAAACTCACCAAATCCACATTTGTTGTGTGTCTTTCATTGAACTTAATGTTCAATTGTTTTGAACTTTCATACTACTGTTAACAAGTCCATTTCTTCTAAACACTTTGATGCTTAAAATGATAACGAACAGGAATAAAAAAAACTCACCTTTGTATAAAAGCATAGTCATTCATCCATGCCAACACAACATACATGAGGTCGAACATCAACAAATTTACACAAATGAACTGTTTTTCTGCATCTCAATATCAAACCACATAGTTGAAAAGATATTTCTTTTCTTTCCTTTTTTCCCCTTCCATGAATGACTGCATTCATAGAAGGCCATCTACTGCTGTCACTAAGAGAATGAAGAACAACAGAAACAGTTCTCCAATCATTTTGCTGGTTTTATCGACCATAAACCATGCAAAAATATATAGCATGCTGTTAATTCAAAAGCTATGATACACAAGTTAAAAGAGAGAAAAAAGAAGATAAAATTGAAGAAAAAGAGCAAGGAAACATTGTCTACAACTGCATGCTGCTTGATTATATAGAAAAGAACATTTGGGTTACCGCGGTTTTGCACCACTGCGCTGCCCACTGGTTCTCTTGATAGATTCAATCCTCTGAAGTCTAATTTGCTCCCTAAACTTGGCAATAAATTCATCAGCCTTCTTATCTACCTCATTCCCATCAGGCCCTGCATCTACAATAGAAGCAGGGGCAGAGACTTCTCCATCAGAGCTTTCATGGAGTTCGTCACCATCTGAATCTTCAGGCCCAACAAAAAACTTCTGAACAGATTCCTTGTTTTGAATTTTTGGTGGAGAGAAACGAACAGAGCGAGCTTGTTTCTCAATGCTAGTTGATAACTGATTAGAAGTCGTCCTAGTTCCTGTTTTCTCAGCTCCAAAAGCATCTACTTCCTTGGGTCTTCTCATCCCACCTTAATTCAATCATTCATTCATTCATTTTCAATTCAAACATGTATTATCAAAACATCAAAACTAATAGATCAAAACTAATCAAACACATCAAAACTGCACCTAAATTAAACCAATATCCACTCATCCATGCACCTGTTTTAAACCTGTAGAATTCATTCATTCAACAAGACACCCAAGTTGAATTCATTCATTCCTTTTCAATTCAATAACTTATACATCATTCATTCATTCCTTCTCAAAAGTTCAATCTCCACATTAATTGGTAAAAACAGCCAAAACTCTAAAACAGCCAAGAGAAAGAAACCACCACAACCAAAAATCTCCTAAAAACAGCCGCTACTTGGCTGGCCGCTACTTAGCTACTTAGCTGACCGCAAGGCCCCAGCACACCTGCCATTAGCATCAATTAATATGATAATCCAATTCATCTTGAGAGAGAGGGAAGGACCCAACATGAGCATCAATTAATCCTGCGATCAAACATGGACTGATTAGTATTATAATAGTAATCTAAAGAATCCATTACTATCAGAATAATTATTTTTTAAAAAAATGGACTGATTAATTAAAAGGGAAAAATGTATACCTTCTAATTGTGTTAATGTCTCGTCCTCAGAGGATCTCTCCGATGCCTCATTTTCATTTAATGGCTCAGAGTTGTCATGTGCAATACTAAAAAAAAAAGGGAGGCAAAATTAAACAAAGCTTGTCAATGTATATTAAATTAAAAAAATTCATAGCTGAATGGTACCTCTTGTCAAGCCCAGGGCAATTGCATCTGTCATGTGCAACCCCACGCTTGCCACATCCGCGGTAAAGTCGATCTTTCTTCCTGGCTTTTTCCTTAGAGGACTTCAATCTCTTAGGACGACCCTTTGTAATTGCTTGCTTCGGAGGAAGATATCTCTCTGTAGGGCTTGCATTTTTCTTTTTTCTCTTTGGATCATCTTCTGCCATCACCGTTTTTTCATTTATCTCCCGAATCCTTTTTTTAAGGTCTTGTAGAATTGATTTTGCATGGTGATATGCTTCCTTAGACAATGATGCTTCATCAATGATATTTGCAGCATCATATGATAAATCACCGTGCCGTGCTAGCAATGACCCGTTAAATTCAGAGCATGTACTTTTATCAAAATCATCATCTACCCTCGCATACCTTGTCCATCTTTTCAAAATGTATTGCTCAGGCAGTGTGTATATTTTCTCTTGTTTCAAAACGCAGATGATGTGTCCACATGGAATGCCTTTGAATTCAAATAGTTGACAAGAACATTTTGCATATTTTTCATCCTTTTTGAAAATGACGACCCTTTTAATTTCTTTGTTATCTTTGAATGATGAAACATTATATATTCTTTGTTCCATATCATCGTTTACAATCTCAGCAATGCCGGATGTTATGTACATGAATTGATCTTGGAACTTATAAAACAACTTCTTTGTGTATATTTGTGACATTTGCCTCTCCAATGGCAAGTCCGTCATCAATTTTGGCCTTCCATTAGAAGTGTCGTGAATTGCCTTCAATTGACGGTACTTTTGAGTTGTAATCCCTTGGTTAAATCGAAACATAAAACCACATAGATCATTCTTTTGTGTCACATATTGCTTTACAAAAGCATTAATACTTTCACTCCTTCCGGTTGTAGACATCCTCCAAAGAAAAGGTGTCTCATATATATATAGGCACCCACATATGACGGATATCGTATATCCGATTTAGCCAATCGTTGCTTGTAACATCCTCTTTTATCAACATCTTCTGCCAACCCGATTCAAATTCCTCAGATGTCAAAGAGTTTAATGCGATTTTTTTAATTGTTGGGATCAAGTCATTCTTATGTATCGCAACTCCACCTAAATTCTTTTGTAAATTTTCCATGATGTGCCACAAACAGTAACGGTGGCTCGTAGTTGGAAGAACAAACCCAATGGCTTTTGTCATTGCAAGGTCCTGATCTGTCAAGATGGACTTTGGTGGGTCTCCCGGCATTGCTTCAAACCATTTATTGAAAACCCAAACAAATGTATCAAAAGTCTCATTTGAGATTAAGCAACATCCAAAAATGATGGACTGATCATGATGATTAATTCTAGTGAATGCGCCAAAAATGAGACCATATCTGTTTGTATTGTACGTTGTATCAAACGAGACAACATCGCCGAACTCCTCATATGACTTCTGAAAATAATAATCAGCCCAAAACACATGTTTTATGTGGTCCTCATCATCTTTCTCAATAGCAAAAAAATTCCTTGGATCTCTCTCCTTCCATTGTCTAAAGTGTTCGTAAAACATATCACCATCATTGTCCTTTGTTTCCTCATTTTTGTCTCTAATATGATTTCGAAAGTCTGTTTCTGTGAAACCAACTTTATCTCTCCCACCTGACTGCAACACTAAAATCCCCATTTGTTTATTTGGTCTAATATTAGCAGCACTATAAGTATCTATCAATTTTTTTGGGGGGGCGTCAATCCGACGGTGGGACCGTAGCATGTGGGTCTTTCTAGGGGTACTTAATAGGTGAGAATGTTATACAACAATTTTAAATACAATCCAGTGCCCTCCTTTAATTTTTTTTAACTGAAGACATGCACCACAATTCTCCCGTGTATCTGAGGTCCGTCTTTCACCACCAAGTCTTTCTTTCTTACAACCTTCTTTAGAGCACACAAATTTTTTTCTCACTACTTCGTTATTGACCCTTTTCTCCGAGCTTTGTCTAATGCTAAAACCCGTCGCTTTCACATAGGTGCTGTAAGCATCGTAAGCATCCTCAATATTTTCAAAACCTTGAGTTACTTTTGGTAATTTCTCCTCATCAACTTGTGGCACAAATGTTTTAATTGGTAAAGATGCTACATCGTCAATCTGTATGTTTTAAGCACACCATGACAATACATGCAAAATAGAATAAAAAAAAAGGAAAAGTAATTAATCGCAAGTTTTATCATAATAATATTTTTTTGTGGATAGAGATAGGAGAGAAATAGAGAAACATAGATAGTAAATTACTTGGCTGCCAGCGAATTCTGAGGCTATTGGAGACTGTGAATGGATCGGAAGCCAAAGTTACAAATCGAGGTCAGGATCATGAGATGGATCTGTGTCATCCATTAGGGACTATCTCTTGACAGTTCAGAACCCACTCCTGTTTTCTCGCAAAAATGAAAGCATTATCAAATATTAAATGAGAAATGACATCAGAGGCATATTTGGAAGATTGTAACATATGAGTCAATGTTTTTTTATTTAATAACCATCTTTACATATGCATTGTTTTTTTTTTTTTTAATGGTATCTTTTACAGATGAATATGTTATGCGCTCACAAACCATTGGCTGATGCAGCCTTTGGACGCTTGTGTGGGTTGGGGTCTTCATAGTTACATATTCACAGTTAAACTAATTTGCATTCTGAATTCATAGTTTGCCATCTAAAACAATTGGAAAATTTGATTGAGCAGGCACATTTGATATATAATTCAAAATAGATGCTAATGATTCATGTCTAATTCAATATATGTAGTTTGCAAAGTTTTCTTAAATGCTACAGAAGAAGTATGATGTTTTGACCAAATCACATCTGCCTTTTTTTATATCAAAAACTTTTGCATACAACATATATAGAATCAGACATGAATCATCACCATCTATTTTGAATGCCAAAAAGAAATATGTTAATTTGACCAAACAGATCGAGCCATTTGGTGGAGTGTTTGCATCAAATTATCAAACAGAACAATGCATGAGATTATTTCCTACAAAACCAATAAAAGCTACTTTTCAATCTGCTCTCCCCTTCAATGCATAAAAGAAAAGGATATATGCCTTAAATGAGGATAACAGAAAATGCCCATATAAAAAATATATATATGTAATTCTATTCCATATTAGTTCATTAGATCCACACAAACAGTACGGCATGTTTCAATGAAGAGAAAAACAAAAACCCAGATGCAAAAACACAACAATGCATGAAAAAAAATTATATATATCCTCTAAATTAGTCTTAAAAAATACAGAAACCAATACAGAAAAAACGAACACACAAAATCATCTCAACCAAACCAGTTAAGGATCAATATACTCTACTGATTCATTACTTAGATCCACAAAAAGGCAAAGATATACTCTTCAATGAAGAAAAGAGAGAGTACCCCAAATATGAAAACATGGAATCAAAACTGAAAAAATAAAAAAGATGTATTCTTTTCAACAATGGGTTAGTTTTCTGGATCTCTAGTTCATATACCAGAAACCTAATCACAGAAGCCAAAGATGATATGAGCCCAAGTAATAGAAATAATAGAGAGAAATTAAAGAGAGGATTGCTGTACATACAGACGAGAGAGAGGGAGAAAGATTCATTTGTGGCGATTCGTGGGGTTTCTCTTCGACAAGAGACGAGCTTCGTCGTTCTGGAGGAGAGGACAGCTTCCGGCAAGCATCGGGGGGGGGGGGGGGGGGGGGATCTGAAATCGCTGGATGTCTCTCGGTTCGATGAGAAACTCGATCTCTTCTCTGCGATGGAGAGGAAGATGAGGAGATGGAGATGGAGCAGAGAGGCTGCAGCCGGAGAACCTTTCGAAGAGAGGAAATTGCTCCGATCGAATGTCTTGGCTGGATTTTTCAAGCCCTCAAAAGGGTTCTGCAAGACGAAAGGGGCTGTGGAATTTTCAAGGCAACAAAAGGGGGACATGAAATGTCTGGGCGCCCAAAGCAAAAACCCATCGTTATATGTAAAACGTGAGAGCCGTTGGATCCACTTTGATGATCCAACGGCTCTTAACAGAATTCTCACATATACTGTAGGAATAGTTCTCATATGAATAAATCCCATATATATATATATATATATATATATATATATATATATATAACCTAACTCATGTAAGAGGATCTTTAACGCCAAAAAGATAAAGGTCGGGTAATAAAAGGACTTAAACATCTTATCTGACCCGATTCTAAAGAATAATTATAAACCACCTACCAAACCTCATAAGACTAGCCGGAGTAGGTCTCGTCTAAACCCAACCCATTCCATCATGACTAGATGATAAGATCATTATCAGCAATTAATGTAAGGACAAAACTAACGGAAGCAGTGTCTCGATTTCGCGTGCGTCCAACGCTGAGGCGGAGGTTTAACCTAAAGCGGTTCGCAATTGAATCCATCGTTTGCCAATTTAAAATTTCTCACTCATACTAGACTAGATAAGAGTACAAAACTTTGGGACATGCATGACATTGTTTTTGTTCCCATCCCACCTGTGGCACTGGTTTTAGTGTTGCTGGTTTTAGAGTATAAATTAAACCAACCCATGTTCGGATGGGTGTGTCTGTGTTGGAGCCCGTTAACGACGACCAGTGTAAACACAGCCCAAAATTCTCATCTGGGGTTTAGGGCAAACTGCTCCCAATATCACGTATGTAGGACCACCCGGCTTATACTCCTACAACACAAATAACAAAATGGGTTAGTAGGCATACCACCGAGACTGTCATATAGTGGTCCCATTGATGGATAGTCAATCCTAACCCTCATCTAATGGGAAGAAATTGGACAGGATCAAAATCCATTTATTTGACTTTTCTAAAAGATAAAAGAGACGTGCCACATCTCTTTTACTCTTATAAAAGAGAGATAGATGATCTACTTTTTATTTTTATTTTTTTTATAAAACTTCAGGTTATCAATTTAACTATACTTTCGACTGGACTCTAACTTTAGTAAGTCAAGTCTAAAAAGAAACTGATTAGTCGACCTGACATGTTAAATAAAGTAAATTAAAATTTCTTAATACACATTCATGATAAAACATTTAGAAATATGTGATTTATATCCTCAAAAAGTTATATAAATTTCATATTAATTGTCTTTTGAAATTTCACTTTTCTCACTATATCAGTATTTTATTGTTTCCAAATGTATAGAAAAAAAAGTAATGTCAGTAGTATTTGAACATTTCACTGGCCTTGCAATTTACGATCACTCATTTTCTATTGAAATTTTATTTTTAAATATATTGAAACTTCTACTGAATTTTTTCTTAGAAAGGATAAACCTCTATAAAATCTCACCTAATTGCATAACAATCAGGAGTAAAAAAGAAGAAAAGCAAGAAAAATAAATTAAAATAGAGATGAGTGAGAGAAATGTCGGTGAGATAAATTGGTGTTCACACTCAAATTTTAGTCCATAACTTTCAATAATCATATATGATAAAAATGCATTGTGATAAAAATGTGAAGATCACAATAACAAAGAAGAAATTGATTTCCTAATGCGGCTTTCATCCATGTACAGAAGCTGATCACTTTCTATGTAGAGAAAATGAAAAATTAAAAAAAAATAAAGTAAAAAATGCCATGAGCCCACAGGTTCTCAATTAAGCAATTCCATCTTTCACCAAGCTGCGAAGGTGTTTTGATCCTTGTATGGTAGTGCCAAAGTTTTTTTATCCTTGTATGCTATCATCCCCTTGTATGTGCAGACACTTGTTAGACGTAAGTGGTCTTCATGACCACATGTGCAACACTGTTAGGACACATGGTTTGAGCCCACTAATTTAAGTTATTTTCCTCTTTTTAGTTTTTTTTTTACTTTACAAAGTTTATCTTGAATTCAATTTTAGTAAGCTCAATCAAATATGACTCTTGTTGGCTGATTTGAGAGAATTAAAGAAACTTACCTTTATTAGATTTCTTTGATGAGAAGAAATCTCTCTAGGGCTTATCTATATGAGTCCGGATCACCTATCGCATTTGTTATACATTCATCGTGAGTGGACCAATAATACTCCTCCACGTCATCAAGAATTTTAGGTGATTTTGAAGTATAAAAATTTAAATCAGATGAAAGAAAATCACCTAAATTTTTTAATGACGTGGTGGAGTATTATTGGTCCACTCACGGTAAAAGTATAACAAATGCGATACGTGATCCGGACTATATATATATATATATGTGTGTGTGTGTGTTTCCGGTCCTCTGTTAACCTACGAGATATGAAAAGTACCCGTCAACTTCACGCATATTGTAGTGAGTGATAAGAGAGATATGAGATCACCCTATTTAAGAAAGAATATCCGCTCATCATCAAGGTAATGATGTAAGGTACGTATAAATTATATATATTGATGAATGCATAAATTAATCTAAATATATCGATTTGATTTGAATTACAAACCATATCACATCGTACACACTCTCCCTAGGTGTGTTTTCTCACTCTGGTCGCAACTCCCTTGCCTGGGGTTAAACAGAAAGACCTTGAGGCGGCCGTTACAAAGAGTAATCTGCTCGCACTATCTCTCTCTTTTCTTTTTCTTTTTTTTCTTTTTTTTAGAAAGGTTATCCATTCTCATTTGTCTCTTTCTATATTATTCTAATAATACCATGTTTCGCCCACAGAGTGTTGACTGTGGAGCACGTTAATACCGACGTAGCACACTGAACCATTTCTATCTCTCACTCTCTCTACTGTTGATTCTCCTCGGGAAGAAAATGATATAAAAAGATAGCTGGCATTTTTAAAGAGGGCCGGCCTTTTTGTGGTAATCACTTTCCAAATTTTCATCTTTCCTCAATCCCGAATCAAACACACAGAGAAGGAGCGCCTATAATCTCTTTGAAGGTGTTGTCTAAATTAGAAGATCATAGAAAAAGATGTTTTTGGTGTCGATCATTGCAGAGCTTCTGGAGGAGTATACGTTACTCTTGACAATGGTTCTGGAGCAGCTATTGCAAGGGGCGCCATTTCCGAGGCGGCTGCGGCTTCTCATACTGAGGAATCTGCCTTTCGCTTCGCCTCCTCGCCTACAACTACCACAACATAGGCCACCACAACATAGGCCTTAGCTCCTCCTTCTATTCTCTCTCTCTCTCTCTCTTCAATTTTGGTGTTTTAATTTGTTTTCGTTTGAATGGTGCAAAGGAGCATAGTCTAAGTGCCTCTGTAAATTTCCCAGCTCTGTTTGTAGCTTTTTAAGTTTATTTAGAGTTATGGTTTACATGTAAGAATCTTGAGATCATCTCTTAGTTCTTGTTCACCATAAACAAACAACTAGTCTCTTCTTCTACTTCTCATGTTTCTGGAGAATTAGAGGTGTTTTCATGGGCCGGATTGACAGGCCCAGCCCAGTTAAGTGTATGGCCCAACCCGGTCCGTCTGAAAAAAGCTAAGCCCTAGCTTGGTAGGATGATGTTTTATATATAGAAACAAAAAAAAGGCTTCTTCTCAATGACCAAAGTTGTAGCTCAAATAGTTTGAATGTGTGCTTTTGTGCAAGTGCATGTGTTTGAGTCTCTATTTTAGCAAAACAAAATCAATTTTTTTTTTTTAAATTCTCTCTCGTTCAGGCCTGGTCGGGCTTCAAACTCCCTACACCAAATCCAAGCCCGGCCCGTATAAAGCGCCCGGATCCATGAGCACCCTTAGGTGATTAAATCTGAGGAAGGGCATTGGTGAGGTGTAAGTTTTCGAATAGGTTTGCGGATATTGAACCTAATGGGCGTTCTTATCTTTTAAGAAACAAAAACAAAGTTATCCACCTGATTGATGGTGACTCGTGGGCCTTCTAAAGTATGTAAATATACTCCGTCGGAGAACCTACTCGAAACTAGACTTGACTGGACTGGGTCTTTCAAGAGGAGGGAATGGTTAAAGATCACTGACATATGTACAGACTACAAGGATGGTGTTCATGGCCCGGCCCAGATCTCTTTGGGCCGGGTTCAAGGTGTGGTTTTGGTACTCGAGCCCATCCTGGATTTAAAATTTTTGCCCTTTTAATTGTTTTGTTGGGAAGGGCTTCAAGTGAATGATAGAATACCCACTTCGTACCACTTATTAGAGATCAAACTTATCAAAAAAGGAATGTCATCTTCTTCTAAATCCTTTGACAATTTCTTCTTCAAGACATATCTACCGCTTTAACCATCAGATATGTCTCATAATAGGCTAACTCTTATTGGAAAGAGAGTTCTACCCCATAAGGATTAAAAACACCTATGACCTAATCCCATTGCAAGAATAATGAAAGACAAGATAAAATACAATGAAGAATTTGGGACCGTATCATGTTGCGACACCTTAATGATTCCTTTTTTTGGCACTACGTATGTGAGGTTTATGGGATGTGGCAACTATCATGAGATATAATTGTAGGATAAACTGATCATGATGTGATGGTTTTATAGGTTAGATAGAACCTAACACCTTAATGTGGATTTTTAAGTTAAAGAATGATTTGGCTTCCTAGGAATGATTATTATATTGATTAGGGTTTCCCAGTTTCATATTAAAACTTGATTGGTTTATTTTCTAGGAAATAAAAAGGAGATATAGAATGATGTGCTGCAGGACAAAAGGGATGGTCGATATTTATTTCCTATGAATTGGGTCCACCAACTCAATTGGAACCAAAGCAATGTGAAGAAATGTTCTCCTAAGAGCTACTGATTATGCAGTCCGGCTCTGTGCGGCTCACTTGAATTGACCTTTAAAAAGTGTAGGCCCATTTGGGTTTGATGTGATGTGTGTAGGGATTGATTTCGTCATAGTAGAACCCTGCATTGAAAAAGAAAAGATAAAAGTAGAATGAAAAGGAGGAGGCCTTCTTGAGAATTTACCTTCTTCCATATGAGCAGAAGATTTTGTTTGATTCATGTGTTGTGCCAGAAGATGAATCTAAGAAGAGTGTTATCCCTGGCAAAATAATGAAACGTATATAATTATAAAATAATAACTTTATTTATTTGTTTTTCAACAATTAGTGCAAAGTCATGTCAAAATTCTCTTGACAAAAGGTAAAACAAAAAAGTATGATACAGTAGGGTACTCAAATTTAATAGATACAAAATTTGATCGCTATCTGTGCCAATTAGTAGCTCAAATTCTGCAAATTTCTAAAATTAAAAAAAAATCATTAACTAGCATCACTCAAGATAAAAAAAAAAAAAAATTACTTGTCCGGATCAATAGTCAGTTTTCAACGAAGCTTGACACCCTTGTCAAGAAAAAAAAAAAGGCTAAAACAATTTTGCACCAATGTAAACCGCCAGGATCCCTTAATACTGTCAATTATTAAGAATTTGGAAAGAAGAAATAAACATCAAAATAAAATGCACACCAATTGGTGTTGATGGCTGCCTACAATTTTGAAAATTGTATAAATTCGATGCCTGATTGCCTAGTGTGAATGTTTAGAACCTAAATTCAGAAGACACTAAAGATTAGGGATTGGTTAGGAAAATGAGTTTGGATATGTAAATGGCTAAGATGTAAATGTCAAATGTCACATAGGCAAATGTTATACATGTGAGACACATTACCACTTTTGTCAAAATCAATACCATTTTCACATTAGGAAATGAGTACATCCAACGGCTTTAGATGTATTTGGATTTTTTTTTTTTTGGATATTTCTATAAATTTCTCAAAATCTACAAAGAACTAAGATATCAATTATTCGTTTTGTTGTTTACCCTTGATATACAAGAATATTGAACGCATACGGATCATGAATTGGGGTCCCACAAAAGTGCAAGAAACTGGATGTATTTTTTTTAGTTTTTCACAAATTACCCAAAGTCTATGAATATTCAATATAATCGGCTTCAAGATATTGAGGTCCATTAGTTCAATAAATAAATTAAATAGTTTGGATTACAAATAAAGGGCCCATAAGAATAAAAATAATCCTCTTTGATGGGGGCACACAAGAAAAAGTCACTCTCTAGAGACTGGACAAGCGCCTTTTTTGGGATGTGAATGACTTTCACACGGGCTTGTGTGAAAATTTTGGTGTATTGATTTTTATCCCCCCATTTATGGGTCAAGTGCACAAGTAAGTGATGACAAACATGATTATGCATAGCCATTAGGCATGTTTAATGATGTCCATTGGTGGTGTTAGGCATCCGAAATTATCTTTACCAAAAAAGAAAGCTATTCGAAGTTTAATGTTAAAGATTTTTATGGCAAATAAAGAAAAGAGATTCCATAACTATTGTTGTTGAGCTTAGATTGAACAATAAAAAGTTAATCATATTGTTTCTCGTAGCTTCTAGAATAGGCAATAAGAAAGTCGCTTTTATCTTCTTGATAGGTGCTCTGCATAGGGATGGCAATGCGCTGGGGCAGGTTGGTTTTAGGCCAACCCAAACTTGACCTGATTAGTATTTGCACACCCTCATACCCACCCTAACTTGTGGTGGGTTTATGGTTGTCATATCAAACCTGTCCCAAGACAATCAAGGGTCGGTTCAGATTTGTTAGTGGTTAATTTAATATTATTTAAAAAAATATCAAAAAGTATACATATTAAGGAAAATTTAAACCCTAGGAAAATGTCACTCCTTAATACCACTTTATTTAATTATACATAAAGTAAAGACAAATGGGGCGGGGAGTGGGTTAGGCACACCCAAAACCCAAGCCCGCCCCCTCCCCAACTTAGGTTAAAAGACTATACCCGACCTAAACCCTACCAACACACTACCAAGTCCACCCCAAATTGGAGTGAGTGATCAGGACGGGTCCCCATTTAAACATTGGGGGGGGGGGGGGGGGGGGGGGGGGGGGGGTTGTTTAAACCTAACGAACTGTCATCCGGGGGGGGGGGGGGGGTTTAAACCTAACGAACTGTCATCCGGGGGGGGGGGTTGGGTTTTAAACCTAACGAACTGTCATCCCTAGTTCTATGTTTCAAAAAGAATAAGAATTCAATGTTACAGGGCACCCAAACATAAAACTTAAAGCAGAAAATAGTAAACTAGAAAAAAAATCGGATTATCTCGCATTCTCATTACATCTTCCCCAAAGCCTTAATTTCCCCACATGATTGCAATCGAATGGCCCTATCCATATAAAGCTTTCAGCCATCACTTATATCTTCTTTATATATATATATATATATAAATATATATGTATGGTAGGGTATTTCCATCTTACAGCCAAACTAGTCCCTACTAGGGTTATAAATGGGACAGTTTCGGATTGAAACCACAATGGACCCAAATCTGGATCTGTTTTAAAATAACGGTTCCGGTTCTGAATCCGGTTTTAAATCAAAACCTGTTTTGTTGGTTTCGAACTCGGTTTCGATAAGAAAACCCGGATCCGGTTCCAGAATCGAGTCCATTTAGAGGACTCGAATCTAATTCTAAAATCGATTCTATTATATCTTTATTCTTCATTTTTTTTTCTTAAAATAAGTATATCATTCAATTTATAACAGTGCATCAAGTCTACAACATTCAGTATTATACATAAGAATGCAAAAAAAAAGTTGGTTTTAAAGTAGAAATTGCAATATCAAATACTCATATGCCGGGTCCCAAATCCACGGGTCAAAACCTATATAGACCTGGAACTGGACCCGTTTATCAATCGAAACTTCCAAATCCAGACCTGTTTATGAATCGAAACCTAAAATAGGTTCTAAATCCGGTTTTTTGCGGGTCGGAACTTTCGGGTAAATGGGTAATAGAATATCCATTTGCAAGCCTAATCCCTATGGCTCGTGACATTAACCCGGAAATAATTAGGGGGGGGGGGGGGGGGGCTTGAACTTGGCCAGGTTGACGGTACGTCCCAAAACCACTTGAGCCATCCCCATGCTCGCCATCACTAATATATGATTTTTCTATGTTTAGTCTAAAACTAATAATAGATTGGAACTTTAGTTTCACCAATTTTATATTCCATTTTCTTATTATATTTAAATCTAAGAAACTATTAAAGGATTAAACATTAAAGATTAACAGAGTTGTGTTGAAAATATCTTGATAACAATAACTCCTAAATAGCACAGTGGATGTATCCTCCTGTGGCTTAGCTGGTTATCTACGAGGTGCCGGGGTGTGGGTTCCAATCTCTTTTAAAGCAGCCAAAAAAGAAATAGTGCTTGTTTAATTCCAGTTTTTATGACCATAATCCATCCAGCTTGAAATCTACAAATCGAGTGGTCTAGATTGTTAAGTATGATATATAGCATTCCTTTTTTTTTTGATAACGTAGGGTTCCCAGCCCTTTGGGCCAGAATAATCCCTACGGGCCCAGGAAAGAAAGCTGGGTAAAATTCTCCTGTAGCCCCAGTGTGGTAGAACAGTTTCGAACCCACAACCTCCGGGTGTAAACCGTAGTCCTAAGCCAACTGAACTACCCCTCGGGGTTATATATAGCATTCCTAGCTATGACAAAACATGCCTAGGTTATTGATATCCTTATCGCAAACACGTGCCAATCTCCTACATTTCAAGGTGAGTAGGATTCCAATCCTGTCCACCGTTACTTTGGGCCATAGGTCAAGAGTGCTTCATCCATTTATTCTCTGCAGAGAATAATATGATCTCATGGTACCAGATCTTATGACTTAACAGACCATTAGCAAGTTGGAAGAGAAACTCAATCCAAATGAATAATTAAAGAAAACACGGATTGGAATGAATCAAATCAATCTCAGGGAGGATAAGTTCCATTCCTTAAATAATTTTGGAAAAGATCTCTTTAGCATCCCTTGCCTAGATAAATATAGCAACATGTTCATAAATAGTTAGAGTCTATTCTCCAAAATCCAATGCGGTTGCAACTTTTACTCAGAAAGGGCTGCTAAAGCATCTCATGCGCCTGACTTTCTTGGAGACAGGAATTGTTTCTCTGTGCTTATTTTATAGGCTATGTATGGGATGCTCTAAGTCTAATCTTTTTACATGTAAGAAAGGTAAAAGAGTAATAACAGGGGAAGAAAACAACACTAGAAGACAATCAAACAAGAAAGCATTCCGGGGAAAGGTGGAACATTACTCTTTTTATGAGTGTCTAATCGTTTGTTATTATTCTATATGCAAGGTTCTTTCTGTAGTGTATATTTATGTGTTCTGGAAGGTTAGAGCAGATAAAATAACACTTACCACCATCTAATCATTGGATAAAAAAGAAAAAAGGTTGGGTCATGTGCATCCCCACTAAAGATTCCTGAAGTAGGGGCGTTGGGTGCACCCATTTTTTGTGTGTGCATCTCATCCCAAAGAAGAATTTAGCGCTACCCGATTCCACAAAAAACTAGCCATCCATTGTGGAGATGGGAGATGCAGGTCAATCCAAACCGTTCAAAGTTTCCGGACTTTCTAATGGATGGAGCATCTCAGTAGTGCATGATGGCATGGCGTGTCATCTGTATATGCCCGGTTGAAGATAGAGTAATTATAATGAAGTTCCTTTTTCTTTTTTTAATCCTAATCTAGCCTCCTAGATAAAGTTACCCTCTTAACTTATTTTTCTTCGGAGACCGTATTTTATGTCTCCTCACTAAGACCAAGCATCCATGCTTACAACTTGCTTACAACTTTTTAAGATTGCAATTGGACATCCGATTATCTTAGCCTCCAAAGTCTTTGATTCTGAATAAAGCATGTATGAAATCTATTTTTAAGATTTGGGAGAAATTAAGATGTGGATCCGAATCCATGCGTATAAGATCTAGAGAATTCGATCTGAAATTGATCCTTATATGTTCTGATCCAAGTCAGGATGATTACATTCTCTGCATGTTAAAAATATATAGCTTTTAAGGGCCTAACTTGAGTTATATTCATATTTATTATATATATTAAAGCAAAGAAGGAGGTGCGCTGTGAGGGGTGCAACCTCAACAACCTAATCATTCTCCTTTCTTCAAATAAATATGGAGAAAAAGCATAGCGTACTTGAAGGTGCCATATCATCACATACTACAATTTTTTTTCCAAAAAACTCTTTATTAATATCTTCTATTTCATAAAGTCTCTCAATCAATATCCCCTAAAATCTCTCTATTTTGCTGCAGTTATTCTTTCTCTCAACACCATCTATCTTTCATCCTCTCAAGATTGTCATCTTTTTATTTTAATATTTGGGGCCCACCTTTCTACAATTCATACTAATAAATTTTTCATTAAAAATATCATTTTCTTTTAGTTTCCAAATACAACTCTACTCTATTCAAAATTGTCACATGTGAATAAAAATCAGATCCGACCTTGACCACCTCATGGATGGGCTTGTGATAAAAATACTTTGAAGTTGGAGTTTTTTTGTTGAATCTTATTGGCATCCTTTTCTGATCTGATTATATAGACATATGACCCTACGTTTGGCCCACCATAAATTACACTTCCGTGGGCCTACATGGACTCATAATTAAGAGATATATACAATGATCCAAGGTGGTTCAATTATTACTGGGATCAAATAATACTAGCATATAGTTTTAAAGTCTCATAATTTATGACTTCTAAAGTTAAGATGTTTATACATTTTTTTTAATCTAGAGCTAAAAAATGGTTTTATCAGTTCTAAAATGGTATTGGTGCTATTTCAAAAGGGTAGAAAATAAATTTGTGCGGATGGATTAAAATGACCATTGGCCTATGTGAAAACTAAAAAAATGGTGCATTTGTGCAACAAGAGCATTGCACATTTTTATGATTTTCTTTGTTAACAATATTATGTTGTTTGGTGTGATGTATTTTCCTTGCATAGAAGAAAAAAATGAATCATTTTTCCTTAATAGAGAGGACTTTGATTTTCTACGAAAATATAAAATTTCATTCTAATGAAGAAATAAAAATCTGCATAAACTAGAATCATCTTGTTGCACAAACAAGTCCAAATGGGGTGGCTTTGTTTTATTGGACTTTGAAATTATCAATGGGCAACAAAAACTTGAAAGCATTTCTTATTACTAATATTATATATATTAACAAAACTCACTTTTCTATATCTTCTTTAGTAATTATTGCTGTTATTTTTATTTTTATGTTGTTGTTGAATTGATTTTTTTTTAGCTTTATCTTTGTAATAGTTTATTGTTGATGTTGACCACTTGTGTATGTGATTGAAGATGTGTTGAGTATTTTTATATAAATATGCATGGATACGTGCTTATATGTTTATAATTAATTTTGATATCTCTTAAATTCAAAATGTAATATCTTACTTTTTTCTCGGACTAAGTACGGGCGTTGTTGCTAGTTTGATATTATACTTAGCTTTAATCATATACTATTTAATAGCTATACTTCTAGATATAAACAAGAGAAAATTTGAAGCTCTTTTATATAATTAACTAACACACTTTGCATCTTACATGGAAGGGAAGGGATAGTCGACTGGTAAGATTTTGTATTTATTAATTAATTATCAATATTTTAAAAATTAATTTATTTTTTCAACTTCTTCTAATAATATCCCTACAATTTTTTATATGGTTTCACATAACTGTGTCGACGGTTAGAATACGAAAATAATATGGATCACCATAATAAATACAAACCACTCAAAATAGTCTTTTTGTTCTTATTTTAGCACTAAGAGTTGTATTTTTCTTCAATCAGATAGGACCTATATCCGATTGGTCATATGTAAACTAATCCATCTACTATTAATTGGTTTTTATCGATTGATTAGTTGTGATCATTTGATGGACCATGATGCCTAAGGTATACATGAAAGGTAGCATTGAAAGTCATTCACCAATTAATGATAAGGTGAATTGTGAAGATATAAAGAATTTAATGTGTCACCCTTGCCCAAATTAACATCATCCACGAGCACCTATTGTGAGCACTACCTAGAGGGGCCCACCTGGAGCCATGTTAATCATGGGGGAGGGGGGATCGAAAGATCTAAATGAAAACAAGGGGGGTGAACAAAATATAAGCGTCATCAGATCATTCTATCCCTTTGGTCAATAACCCTCATGTGTAATGATTTTAGAAGACGTCATTTTATTAATTTTAATCTAATAGTGAGTAACAGTTGGATGAGTGTCAAATCCGGACTTGTGCTAATTCATATAAAGTAATGAGTGCGAAGTGGATGGAATTTGTCATAGAGGTCCCATGTGCTAAAATAAGGAGGGTGCTCATGGATGGTGCTCATTTCAGGATTTGCCTTATGTGATGGTGCAAAATTAAGGAGTCAAGATCCTTTCAGTGTCTCGCCCATGCTTCCCATTAGCGAGGTGATTCGACCTTTACGGTGAAGCCCACCTAGGAAATTCAAATTGCTTAAAATTAGCACCCTTTCATTCAATGGGTTCTCCTAAATTTTTGCTCCAATGGGAGTCAGCCCCGCCACAATATTAAGCATGAAATTTATAATGTGATTAATGTAATACTTGCCTATCCGTTGAAAATCCGAATTATTGAAAATGTAGGCCCTCTCCTCTAGTGGGCTACCATTAAATTTTACTCTAAAAAGAGTTGGGCCAACCATAAGATTAAACATACATTACTAATTATGTGCTTAATTATATAGTGACCCCAATTCCTATTGTAGTAATATTTGGGTACATCCAACTGAAGAAAAGTACCTTCATTTTAGAACGGTTTAGATTTTCTGTAGGTTGGTTAGAGTTCTACTCTCCCCGCAAGTGTGACTAATATACTAATTCCAAAAAGTTGATTGGGCGCGAATCCCCCAGGCTCCACAGCTTGCAATGAGATGGATTGTGTTTGTGGGACTCACTTTAAAAGTATGAAAATTGGGAGTGTGGTGGAGTAGTGACCTGGCATGGAAATATTGGAAATCACCTGGGCATGGGGAGTTCAGATCTCCTGAGTGATCGATCTCCCACACTTCCCGTGAGTGGAAGGAGTGGAACCAGTGGAATCCAAAGCGGTTTCACTTAATGAAATCTAAACCGTTTGAAATGAACACACACCTATTTATTTGATGTCCTCAATTCTTACTTCAAAATGAGAGTTGGTTATACCATAGATTACGTGTATCATTGATAAGATGGTAAATGAATATAATTAATAATCCATAAACTTGTGCTAATTATGTTATCAATTATTTGCTCAATCTAACAGTGTACCCAATTTATTTTAGAATAAACTTTGAGGGCATCCATGAATAAGGTAGGCATTCATTTTAAGATGCTTGGACTTTCAAATGGTCAGCCTCGTGTACTTCTTCCACTCCCGCGAAGTGTGTGGGAGATCATTCGGGGGAACAGTCTGACTTCTAGATGTGCTGTTTGGAATGCCTCAAAACCGTCTAAATTCTAGTTGTTAGAGAAATTGGATGGGTGCAGCATTTGCATATTAAAGAACTTACAGATCTTGGATGCAAAAAAGGTTTTTGTGAGTCCTAGTTCACTAAATAGAGATAGTGAACATGAAAGATTTAGATTGATCATAGGGTGGGCCAGGTGGGCCCATACGCGTGCCATGCCATTCCATGCATAAAGATTGTCTAACATCCTCTACAAATTAGATCTGCTTCATCCGAGTCCCCCACACTAAAGCACTGGGTGGACCCAGGTACAATGGTCCAAACTTGAAAAAAACTAGAAATATTAAAAGAAAAACCTATACTCCCCAGATATTTGTTTAAGATAGAGCACCCCAAATTGAATTTCTTGAGTCTAACCTTTGCTTTAGTAAATTGTATTCCAAGTTTGATGGTGCCGAATACGTCTACCCAGCTAACCATTCACATTCCTCTTCTACTTTTGGTTAAAGCCCTATTTCAGTTTTTGCTCAATGGACGTCAACCCCAAGGGGTAGTTTAGTTGGCTTAGGACCACGGTTTGCTCCCGGAGGTTGTGGGTTCGAAACTCCGCTACCACACTAGGGCTACAGGGGATTTATCCGGCTTCCCTCTGGGCCTGGAGGGATTAGTCCAGCCCAAAGGGTTGGAAACCCTCCGACAGCAAAAAAAAAAAAAAAAAAAAAAAAAAAAAAAAAAAAAAAAAAAAAAGCCCTATTTCAGTGGCTTCTGATACATCCCATCAATTATCATTTCCGGAGCAGGCGGTGGCTCTCGATTAGACGGTTTTGATGATTGCAAATACAAACTTCTGACTGTTATGATGATAACAAATTCTAACTTTTCAGCAACGAGTACTTTGTTTGAGCTACAAATAAGATTATATATATTAAATACGTCCCTTGGGCCTTGGCTCAACAGGAAGCCACATTTCAATGCCTTTGTTTATTTGCTCTGCTTCATCCACCAAATAAAAAACTCTACACATGTCTAATTTTTATCATGAGTCCTAACCAATGTCTGTGGACCGTGGGCTACCTTTGTACTCTATACCTACCAAAAGGCTTGTGGTGGAGAGCAGCGTGTACAGAACTATACAGATGCCAAAACAAGTGCCTTAAAAAGCATCCAAAACCCCAGTGACTGAGATTTTCTACTCAATTTTAAGTTAAAAGGAATCCAAAAGGTTCTTTTTTCTCTTGAAATAATAGCAAATGTCTATAAAGCCCCCTACTCATTGTGTCGTGGGAATAACTTTCTTCTAAAGATATAATGTGCATATGTTGTATTTTTCAAAGGAGGGAAAGATAAAGGAGATTTTTTAGAATATTTTCCCTTCTGTCCATCGACCCTTCTTGTCTGCAAAATCCTTTTTCTATGAAAATTGATATTCCCATGTTTGTCAAACATCTTAGCATGCCCACATTTCAAGCATTAAAATGGGTTTGGGCCTAGATACCATTCCCTGACTTGGGGTTTAATTATTTAGGAAGGGTGGGGCCAACACCACAAGGTTCAAACAACAGGAGCACAAAGGAAACTGACAATCCTACAGGTGTGCATGGAACATGGAATATTTCATAGAGATTATATAGCTCCAAGGAAGTGATGCCTTTGAGGAATATCTTCTAAACTCTTCTTCATATCGTCCACCACCCTCCTTTAAATTTAGAGCACTTGTTAAGCCATGGTAACAGCACTTGAGAGAACATTGCACTACTTGTTTTCTACCATCGACTACCACTCCTTTCGCTATCGAAAGAACAGCTACAACAACATGCCGAAAGGAAAGCTTCTATCTTTGCAGGTTCGCTTTCCGACCTAACTCCTAAGTGTCTGTGTTTTTCTTTCATTTGAGGCATCTCACTTAGTTGTAACAAGTTTTTTCTTTCCATTTTTCAAACCAGTAATAGAACAGGAGATGGAAGAGAGGATATTTGTTATGTGCTTTTATTATCCGGCAACAAAACTCCTTTTGGGTCTCTTTATAATATGGAAAAGGAAAACCTATTTCCCCTAGAGCTGAACTAATTAATCCCATATAAATGTACTGTTCCAATTAATAGCTCATTGGTGACGCACCTTCCTCTCTACAAAAACAACAAAGGATTGATCTTTTTTTAATACTGATTGCTGTGGAACGTAGGTAGGGTGTGTGAATATATATATATATATATATATATATATATATATTTTGGGAGGTGAGTCATGACCCTCACATTAAATATGGATGTAAGGCCTCTAACTTATCTCTTGTCATAAGATGAGAGTATCTTTCATATGAACATCTCTCTATATAAATAGGTAGATAGATATTCTCCGGCTCTACTAGTGTAACTCTCATTTTTGCTTAGAAAAACAAAGGAACCCGTATTTCCTTTGTGAAAGTAGTAATAGAATCACTGATAAAAAAAGGTAGTAATAGAATCTTGAGAGAGAGAGAGAGGGGGAGAGGGAGAGTCTCTTTTCATGTAAAAAGTCAAGACTAAACCATTACAAGATCAATCTCCTTTGTCATGCTTCTGTGAAAGAGGAAAAAAAAACCCTCAAGAATCGACATTAGAAAAGAAAATAAAAATAACCCATGTATCCATTTATCAAAACAACACCCAATAATCCATTTCCATGGTGTATTTGAACTATTTTTTTTTCACAGACCGTTGAGCTCAAAGTAAGGATGTGCTGTGAAGGCTGCGAGAGGGTAGTAAGAAACGCCATACACAAGATCAGAGGTAAGTAATCCAACAAACACTAATCTTCATATCACATATAGAAACAAAATATCCAAAATCAGATGAATAAGTGTCACGTGGGTCATTGACAGGCGTTAATTCGGTCGAGGTGAACCTCCCACTAGAGAAGGTAACGGTCACTGGAGTCGTGGACCGTAACAAGGTCCTCAAGGCCGTCAGAAGGAGCGGCAAAAAGGCCGAGTTCTGGCCGAACCCTGACCTGCCCTTGTACTTCACCTCGGCTGCCAACTACTTCAAAGATGACAACGACTACAGAGACACCTACAACTACTGGAGGCATGGTTATAACAGTGACAAACATGGTAACATTCCCGTCACTTACAGAGGGGATGACAGGGTCAGCAACATGTTCAACGACGACAATGTCCACGCGTGCAGTATCATGTGAGCAATGTAACCCTAAAAGAGAGAACATTTGCTGCTTGTAGGTAGCATCTGCTACAAGATGAGAAGGAAGTGGATGGGGGATGGTTCTTGGGGGATGGAGAGGAGTGATGGGTTTGTGCTGCTTTTGTTGTTGTTTGATGCTTTGTATGATATGATTGCAATATAAGGGACGCGTGCTTTGCTTGTATGGATATTGACGTTATAACGTTTGAAATGCTCTCTCTCTCTCTCTCTCTCTCTTGTATTCCATGCAATTATTATTCTTCATCTCCTACTGAGTTGTTGCTGTAAATAGTGTCGATGCTGTGCCGCTCACGTTCCTTTCTCGTTCAGTGCTGCCAGGAACCAAACGGCTTTGAAATCATAAATGATTCAATGGCAATCCCAAGTGGGGGCCACTTCCCTTGGTTTTAGGAGCGAAATCTCTAATTGGCGACATCTATGTTCTATTTCACTCCCATAAAAATGACATACACTGATGATGCCAAAAAGTGGCTTTCGGGCACCACCGGTCAAGTGATGGGTAATTAATGTAGAAATTAATGAAGAGAGAGAAGGTTTATAGTGGTTCGGTCAGTGTGACCTACGTCCACTTAAATGGGCTGCTTTACTACTTCGAGGAGGAGATTACAAGGTAGTCAAATACAATGATAGTGAGAAAAAATTCATCCTTCCTCCGTTAGTAGGACTCTCCTTTTATAGTCTTTCCCCAGCAGGTGGGGAGGATCTCCCGCGATCTCAAACGGTGTACGCTCCAGTCTGGTGGAGTCTCCCGCACTGTCCTCAACAGATAAGCAGATAAAATCTCTTCCGCGGGACTTGGTAAAAGCCGGTAGATGGAACGACGCGTGTGCTGACTCTGTCATTCGATGGATCCGGACCTGACCCTCAACGGGTAGATGACGACCCGGGCTCATCATGGACTTGGATCAGTTGGTCTTGACCCGCTATCGTGGACCGAGTTATTTGGGCCTGTCCCATCATTTGCCCCTCAATGTCTTACGCCAAAGAAGGCTTTGAAAGGGAGACATTAGTACAATCCAAGCTTCTTCATGTCAAATAATTTGTAGCTTTTCTGAACACTGAACCCTCTTTTCTGCCTTCGTCATGCCCCAAAAGAGTCCCTGGTAGAGTTCTTCAGGTATAGGACTCTCTCTTCCTGTTTCCTTGGCTTAGTGTTCTTCCTCCTTTGAAAACCCTGAAGCAAAGGTTATAAACAGAGAGGGTTTTATACCCACTTTGCTTCATACTTTAGGGTTTTCCTTTTGGCTTTCTTCTTGTCAAAGGGAAAAGAGAAAGGGTTGTCTTCATCTTCTTTAAGCTTTCTTCTTGTTTTTGAGTTGCAAGTTGCAACCATGGGGTATCAAGGAGTGGAAGAAACGGACGATGTAAGGAGAGAAAACGTCGTCGCTGCGGCCGTGCAAGGAGCAGACCAACCCGCGCCGGAGACGTCCGCGCCCGGGGCGCCCGTCATGCCTGCTCGCCCGCCTGGGGCGGTAGCTGCCAGCGCTCGCCCGCCAGGCGCTGGGCCTGCTCGCCCGCCTGGGGCGCCCGGACCTGCTCGCCCGCCAGGCGCTGGCCCTGCTCGCCCGTCTGGGGCGCCCGGACCTGCTCGCCCGCCAGGCGCTGGGCCTGCTCGCCCGCCTGGGGCGCCCGGACCTGCTCGCCCGCCAGACGCTGGGCCTGCTCGCCCGCCTGGGGCGCCCGGACCTGCTCGCCCGCCAGGCGCTGGGCCTGCTCGCCCGCCTGGGGCGCCCGGACCTGCTCGCCCGCCTGGGGCGCCCGGACCTGCTCGCCCGCCTGGGGCCGTGGCACGCTCGCCCGTCGCGCCTGGGGCCATGGCACGCTCGTCCGTCGCGCCTGGGGCCGCCACCTGCGCTCGCTCGCCCAGGGACGTCGCTGCCTGCGCACGCCCGCCTGGGGACGCCGCCTGTGCTCGCCTGCCTGCACGCCCGCCCGGGCCGCCCGCCTGCGTGGGTCGCCCGCTTGGGCCCGCGCCCGGGGAGCCCGGGGGGCCCGCGTCGCCAGCTGCCGCTGCACGCCCGCCCGGGGCTGACCCTACTCGCCCGCCCGAGACTGAGGCTGGCCATGCTCGCCCGCCCGGGGCTGGGGCGCCTGGGCCCACTCGGTCGCCTGCTGTGTCTATAGCGTCCACCGTAGCTGGTTCACCTGCGCCTAAGGGATCTGCTGCTGATGGTTTGCCTACTGTTGAGATGTGCACGGTGCGGGACACGAGCGAGGGAGATAGTGTCCATCAGGAATTGGACGAGATAAACACTGGAGCATCTGCCATGGTCACAGCACGTCTCCGTCGTCGTAGAAGATATCGAGGAAAAGTGGCCATCGACGACGACGGGTCCAAGGTGAGTACCATTTTCAGCTCGATTACTGCTGATAATGATCTTTTTAGGATAGTGTCTGCCTATCATATTCCCCCTACTACATTATGCCGTCGGGCTCAGGCGGATGAGCCCGCTTGTGACGATTCCTCGGATGAAATAGTAATTTACGAGGAGATGCTTGAGGCGGGATTGAGGTTCCCCATGCTCTCTTCCATTTGCCGAATTCTCCACTATTTTTCGTTGACCCCTGGGCGTTTAGCGCCAAATGGATGGAGAGTTTTGCTGGGTTTCCTTGCATTGTGGAAGAGAGTACATGACGAGGACGCTTCTCCAGTGGAGTTCCATGCTGCTTATAACCTGAGCGAGTCCCCGGCCCCTAACAGGGGATGGTACTATTTTACCTCTAGGAGCGGCAAGTTGTTCACAGGATTGCGCTCAAACTGTCATGGTTGGAAATCTCGCTTCCTATTTGCTGGTGGAGAGTGGGCATCCGAGACAGACAGAGTTTTGGTGCCAACTCGATGGGGAGAGGCCAAGAGACTTGGTAAGCTACTCCTTTGTTGCTTTTTCACCTTTATTAATATTTTTTATGTACTCACTCGTTGCCTTTTGTAGATGCACCGGTGCTCTCTACCAGTCAGGAGCGAAAGTTACAGGCTGTAAAAGACCATCACGAAAAAGACTTGGGTGTTCTCTTACCCAAAGAAAGTGGTGGAGTTAGTGGCCCTTCTCAGGCGCCTCCCGCGAAGAGAAAGAGTATTTAACTTCTGCGTTTCATTTCTCTTTTCTCTTTTTTTTTTTATTTTTTATGTACAAGTAACATTTTTTCTTTTGCTGCAGTGGATAGGGGAAGGATCGGGGCTCTCCTTTCAAGTAGGAGTGGCCCTCCTTCCAAGACGGCGAGGGCAGACAACGCCACAAGAGGAGACTCTCCGCCAGTGTCTTTTAGGGCCAGTTCTCTCTCATCTGCCCCTTTATTGGGGGCACGGCTGTGTTCTCAAAGGGCGGCCTCTACAACAATATCCCCCCAGCCAGCCACCTCTTCTACTCCGATGGCTATTCGAGAGTCTTCTTCATCTGCTGCACCTTCTGCCCCTCATTCATTTCCCCAACGTCCGGGGAATCCTGCAGGGGCTGATCAGAGTCATATGTTGGGCAACCCGCCGGTGATCCGGGAGAGGCTCGCGAGATTTGTGATTCCTCATGAGGTTTCACGGATTACTTCTTTGGGTACTGAGAGGGTCATAGATACCTTCCTGGAGGGTCTGGCTCAGGTAAATGCTTTTCCTTTTCCCCACACTTTCAATATTTTTTTTTTCTTATTTCTTTTCGTATTGCTCCAGGCTTCTACTGCATCCGTCAGCTTGCTGTCAAAAGCCAAACACAACAGCCAGTTGATGCGAGAGAATGACAATCTGCGGAAGGTGTACTCCATTGCTCAGCAGAAGATTGCTGCCCTTGAGGCTGATAGGGAAGTCGATCTTGGGGCGGCCCGCGAGAGGGCGTCTAGGTTAGAGACTGAGCTCTCGTCAGCCAGCGAGAGGGCTACTAAGGCGGAAGGTGATCTCTTGACTGCCCGCGAGAGGGAGTCCAGATTCGAGACTGCGCTTTCGTTAGCCCGTGAGGGGGCGAGGAGGGCAGAGGCTGAGTTGGTGGAGGCCCGCAAGAGGGCTTCACTCAGGGAGGCTGAGTTGGTGGAGGCCCGCGAGAGGGCTTCACTCAGGGAGGCTGAGCTCGTGCAGGCCCACGAGAGGGCGTCGCTCAGAGAGGCTGTCGTGGCAACAGAGATGGAGGCGGCGCGCGATAGAGCTGAGTCGGAGCGAGCGGATGATGTTGCCAATGCCTTCATCGATGGGTATGAGGAGCTCCGAGGGAAGATTACTGCTGCTTTCCCTGCCCTTGACTTTTCAAGCTTTTTACCCAGCGAGGAGCCTGATGATCCAGAGGATGGCGAGGAGGATGAGGAGGATGATGAGGACGACGAGGGGAGCGATGAGAGTAGTTAGGATGTAGGAGATTTTGCCATGCTTCATTACATGTATTTTTTTTTTTTTTTTTTTAAAGCAATTATGTAGCCTAACACTTGGAATGAATAATATATAGGACTTTATTTATCCATTGCTCATGGTAAAAGAACATTTTACAAATGTGCTAAAAAACTTGAACTTCCCCTTTCCATTACTCCTTTCCCCTTCACTGGTCACTGGTAATATTTCTTCAGATGTTCTGCATTCCACGGATGAAGTAGGACTTTTCCTTCCGAATCCTGAATCCTGTAAGTGCCAGGTCTCACCACCTCCGTTATGAGATAAGGACCTTCCCAATTCGGGCCCAGCTTGCCTTCCCGAGAATGCTTAGTAGCGAGGATGACTTTTTTGAGGACCAGATCTCCGAGTTGGAGGGGGCGAGGCTTTACCCTTGAGTTATAGTATTTTGCCATGCGCCGCTTGTACTCAGCATTGCGGATGTTGGCCATCTCCCTCGCTTCATCCACCAAATCAAGGTTGATGCGCAGACCCTCCTCATTGGTGTCCGGGTCATGGTGCTGAACTCTAAGAGAGTGGACTCCAATCTCAACTGGGATGACTGCTTCGGTCCCAAAGGCGAGAGAGAAAGGGGTTTCCCCAGTTGGAGCTCTTGGCGTGGTCCGATATGCCCATAATACCCCTGGAAGCTCGTCCACCCAAAGGCCCTTTGCTCTTTCAAGCCTTGTCTTCAAATTTCGCAAGACCGTTCGCACCATGACCTCCGCCTGCCCGTTTGCCTGTGGATGTGCCGGGCTAGAGTGGGGCTGCTTGATCTGAAGGTCCGAGCAAAACGAGTTGAAGAGCTTGTTGTCAAATTGCTTTGCGTTGTCACTAACGATGGCATGTGGGATCCCAAAGCGGCAGACTATGCTTTTCCAGACAAAGTCCTTTACTTTGGAGTCTGTGATCCTTGCCAAGGGTTCCGCCTCCGCCCACTTCGTGAAGTAGTCGATGGCGATCACTACAAATTTACATTGCCCTTTAGCCAATGGAAGGGGGCCTAGGATGTCGATCCCCCACTTGGAGAAAGGCCATGGGCTCATGATGGTAGTGAGTTCCTCTGGTGGCTGCCTTGGCACAGTGGCAAAGCGCTGGCATTTGTCACACTTTCTGGCAAATTCTTTGGCATCCGTGAGCATGCTGGGCCAAAAGAAGCCTTGCCTGAGTGCTTTGTGAGCGAGGGAGCGCCCGCCCGAGTGGTTCCCGCAGATTCCCTCGTGGATTTCTCGCAGGGCATAATCAGCTTCTTCGGGAGAGAGGCACCTCAAAAGGGGCAACGAGTAGCCCTTCTTGTAGAGGACATCCTGCAAGAGTGTGAACTTGGAAGCTCTCATCCTCAGCTTCCTCGCCTCGAGGGGGTCCTCTAGCAATGTACCCTCTTGGAGGTACGCCCTTATCGGGGTCATCCAGCTCGTTTCAACTGCAGCACAGTTGATGTTTGAAGTACTTTCATTCATCTGGCTTGGTTCGAGCTGGTGCCCAAGGAATGTTGGTTCGCCTGGTGAGGTCTCAATGGACGAGGCGAGCCTGGCGAGTGTATCGGCGGCAACGTTACTCTCCCGAGGGATATGACTGATTTGGAAGTGTTGAAATTGCGGGATCAATTTCTTCACTAGGCTGAGATAGTCTTGCATTCTGATTTCCTTTGTTCCGAATTCGCCATTTACCTGGTTCACTATTAGCTGAGAGTCGCTGTAAGCGATGAGATGATGGGCGTTCATCTCCAATGCCAATTTCAAACCAGAGAGGAGTGCCTCGTACTCTGCTTCATTGTTGGAGGCTGGAAAGTGAAACTTTACTGCACACTTGAGGGGTGTGCCATCAGGGCTGATTAATACAAGACCCGCTCCACCTCCATTGCTGGTCACGGAGCCGTCAACATAAAGTTTCCACTGCGGTACCGATGAACTCTGAGCATCAGGATGAGAAGCAGGAAGCAAAGGGGGGCCCAAAGTAGGCTTCGCTTGGGCGCCCAGGGCTGCTGGAGATGCCTGGGCGCCTAGGACTGCTGGAGATGCCTGGGCGCCCAGGACTGCTGGGGAGGCCTGGGCGCCCAAGGCTGGAGAGGCTTGGGCGCCCAGGGCAAGGGATGCCTGGGCGCCCAGGGCTGCTGTGGAGGCCTGGGCGCCCAAGCCTTGGGCGCCCAGGGTTGCTGGAGATCCTTGGGCGCCCAGGGCAAGGGATGCCTGGGCGCCCAGGGCTGTCTGGTCTTCTGCGGAGGCTTGGAGATCTCGAGTTGTGTGGGCGCCCTCTTGGTTGTCCTCCACTGGCGGCGACCCACCTTGTATGGACGAGGCTAATTCGTCCGTCTCTCCCTCTGCACGTGTAAACTCAGATACAAAGTCTGCCAAGGCTTGCGCCTTGATGGCCAACCTTGGCTGATACTGGACATCAAACTCCCCCAGCTCTACTGCCCATTTGACTAGCCTCCCGGATACATCCGGCTTTCCCAGTACTCTCTTCAAAGGTTGATCAGTGACAACAATAATTGTGTGACTTTGGAAATAATGACGCAGCCGCCTTGCTGTCGATATGAGGGCGAGTGCCAGTTTTTCCAGCTCCGTGTATCTGGACTCTGCCCCTCGGTATGCTCTGCTTACATAATAGATGGGCCTCTGGGCTCCATCATGATCTTTGATGAGGACAGAGCTAACTGCTGAGGGGGAGGCAGAGAGATACAGATATAACACCTCTCCTGGTGCAGCATGTGAAAGAAGAGGGGGAGTGGCCAAGTAGGCTTTAAGCTTCTGGAAGGCCTCCTCCGCCTCGGGTCCCCACTCGAAAGCCTTCCTGAGGATTTTGAAGAAAGGCAAGCACTTGTCTGCAGACTTGGAGACAAATCTGTTAAGTGCTACCACCCTTCCATTGAGGCGCTGCAGCTCTTTGGTGGAGGTGGGCGACCTCATGTCCAATATAGCCCTGATTTTGTCGGGATTTGCCTCTATTCCCCTTTGATTGACCATGAAGCCCAAGAATTTTCCAGACCCCACTCCGAAGGCACACTTCTCGGGATTTAACTTCATGCGATAGAGCCTGAGAACACTAAAGGTTTCTTGGAGATGGTTGATGTGATCTGCGGCGGCAAAGCTCTTCACTAGCATGTCGTCCACATAAACCTCCATGGTACGCCCAATCTGAGAGAAAAACATTTTGTTCACCAGGCGTTGGTAGGTCGCCCCTGCATTCTTCAGTCCGAAAGGCATGACCCTATAGCAATAGGTCCCTTTCGGGGTGATGAATGACGTCTTCTCTTGGTCTGGGGGATGCATGTTGATCTGATTGTACCCAGAATAAGCATCCAGGAAGGAGAGAAGTTCGTGACCCGCCGTGGCGTCGATGAGGAGGTCGATCCTAGGCAACGGGAAGCAGTCCTTCGGGCATGCCTTGTTAAGGTCAGTGAAGTCGACGCACAGGCGCCACTTCCCATTGGATTTCGTCACCATCACCACATTAGAGAGCCATTCGGGGTATGCTACCTCCCTTACAGCTCCAGTCTCTATCAGCTTCCCGACCTCCTTGTCCATTGCTTGGGCCCTCTCAGTGGAGGCGCCTCTCAGCTTTTGTCGGACAGGCTTGTGCTGGGGGTCGACATTGAGGCGATGAATGGCGACTTTGGGATCGATCCCTTCAAGATCTGCATGTGACCATGCAAATATGTCCATGTTGTTCTTCAGGAAGTTGGTCAAGCAGCGGACCAGGTCTTCAGGGAGAGAAGAGCCAATGTACACTCTCCTATCAGGGAGGTCTTCATTTAAGACCACAGTGATGAGTGCTTCAACTGGTTCTCCCCTCTCAATGGTGGAGTCATCCCTTGGATCAAGGGTCTCAATCTGCAACGCTTCCTTCTGCTTTTTATCTTTTACTGAGGAGACGTAGCATTCCCTGGCAGCCAACTGGTTTCCCCTGACCTCTCCGATTCCATTAGGGGTTGGAAAGCGGATGATGAGGTGATAGGTGGAGGGAACAGCCCTTAACGTATTGAGGGCAGGTCGGCCCAATATGACGTTGTAAGCTGACGGACAGTCAAGCACCAAGAAGTCGACCATGATTGTGGAGCTTCGGGGTGCCACTCCGGCGGTGACGGGGAGCTTAATCACTCCCAGGGGGTACACCTTCTCTCCTGAGAAACCGATAAGAGGTGACTTGACAGGTCGGAGCCTTTCCCTACCTAGGCTCAACTTGTCATAAGCGTTTGCATACAGTATGTCAGCGGAGCTGCCACTATCTACCAGGATCCTATGCACCTGGAAATTGGCGATGGTCAGAGATATTACCAATGGGTCGTCGTAGGGGAGCTGTACTCCTTCCAGGTCCCTATCCGAGAAGGATATGACCTCGCCATCTCCTTGCCGGGGCATTTTGGACGGACGTGCTTCCTCAGCATGCCTGGCCTTTCTGGAGTGGGCCTTCATTGCTGAGAGCGACTCCGCCGATCCTCCGGAGATAGTGTGGATTTCTCCGAAGGGCTGCTGATTCTCATGCTGACGAGGTGGTGATGGTGCTTGAGCTCTCCCAGCAACATATTGGCGCAGGTGCCCGCGCTGGATGAGGTCCTCGATCTGCTTCTTCAGCTCGTAGCAGTCGTCGGTATCATGACCATGGTCGCGATGGAAGCGACAATATTTGTTAGGATTCCTGCGGTTTGGGGGAGACTTCATTTTCCCTGGCCATTTAACCGCGGGATCATCTTGGATCTGCAACAAGATGTGTCCGACGGAGGCACTGAGGGGGGTGAAGGCCTGCCTATCCCTCTGAGGAGCTGGACCAAGCCTCTCTCTGGCTGGTACCCTCTCCGTTCTGCTTCTCTTGTTGCTGCTGTTCTCCTTCCTATCCTCTCTGTCTCGCTCCTTCCCCTTGCCTTCTGGTCTGGAGGACTCCCCTCGCCTAGCCCTGGTGATGTCCTCTGCATTTATGTACTTCTGGGCTTTTGCCAGCAGTTCAGGAAAGCTCTTTGGCGGGCGCTTCATCACCGAGAATAGGAAGCTCGAAGAACGGAGGCCTCCAATGAAGGCTGTCATGGAGACCTTGTCATCTGGCTCTTCAACTTGGAGTACCTCCTCGTTAAAACGAGTGAGATAGCTCCTGAGGCTTTCGTTCTTATCCTGCTTTATGCTGAGCAGGTGTGTGGCGGGCTTCTGGTGGCGACGTCCTCCAATAAAGTGAGACACGAAGGACTTACTCAATTCTGCAAAGGTGGAAATGGAGGTTGGGGCGAGACTGGAGAACCATTGTCTCCCGGAACCCTTCAAGGTGGTTGGAAACGCTCTACACATGATCTCGTCAGGGACGTTGTGTAGTTGCATTAGGGTTTTGTACGTTTCCAAGTGATCCAACGGGTCCTTGGTCCCATCAAAAGTTTCCATGGTCGGCATTTTGAATTTTCTGGGGAGGGGGTAGTTTGCCACAGAAGATTTGAACGGTGTATCCGTTCGTTGTACCAGATACTCAATGGATTCTGGTACCTGTGCCTTCATAGCATTGAAGACGTTGCCAATCTGATCTTGCATCTCTTTGAACTTCTCATCCCAAAGGTTGGGAGCTTCTCTGGATTGACCTTGGAACTGGCTCTCGTCCTCCAAGCTGTAATTTCCACTTCCCATCTCCTGGAAATTAGGATCCTCCTGATTGGAAGCAGAGGGAGGAGGTGGAAGTCCACCGCGATTCGACCCACCCGGGGGAGGGGGTACATCGAGATGAGCACGGCCTTCAGGATCAACCAGTAGTCTTCCGTGTGAGACTACCGGCGGAGCTCCAGCAGATGTCCCATGGGCGTGGGCATCATGATGACGCGCGCCCAGGGCGCCATGAGGATGGGTGCCCTGGGTCTGGGCGCCCAGCTGCAGTCCTCGACCCTGGGCGCCCAGGGGTTGGGCGCCCGGGTGATGGCGGCCTCGGTTGGCGCCTCGGCCCCGGGCACCGTGTGGACGGGCGCCCGGGTGAGGTGCCCCTCTGCGTGGAGCTACCAGTTGCTCCGAGAGTGGTGCTTCCTGCGGTCCTGCACCTAGCGCTCCTCCCTGACTCGCCAGCATGAGCAGTATTTGTTGGTTTTGAGTTACCAACTGCTGCATGGTCTCCAGCATCTGCTGGGGAGAGGGAGCGGGAGCATTCGGTGCAGGGTTGGTCGGTGGAGGATTACCCTCGCCCTCGCGCGAGGGGTTACCATCTTGTCGTCTTGTTGACCTGGTGATCGGCATGGCTTTTTTGAAAAAAGGAAACTCTTTTCGTTTCCCACAGACGGCGCCAAACTGATGATGCCAAAAAGTGGCTTTCGGGCACCACCGGTCAAGTGATGGGTAATTAATGTAGAAATTAATGAAGAGAGAGAAGGTTTATAGTGGTTCGGTCAGTGTGACCTACGTCCACTTAAATGGGCTGCTTTACTACTTCGAGGAGGAGATTACAAGGTAGTCAAATACAATGATAGTGAGAAAAAATTCATCCTTCCTCCGTTAGTAGGACTCTCCTTTTATAGTCTTTCCCCAGCAGGTGGGGAGGATCTCCCGCGATCTCAAACGGTGTACGCTCCAGTCTGGTGGAGTCTCCCGCACTGTCCTCAACAGATAAGCAGATAAAATCTCTTCCGCGGGACTTGGTAAAAGCCGGTAGATGGAACGACGCGTGTGCTGACTCTGTCATTCGATGGATCCGGACCTGACCCTCAACGGGTAGATGACGACCCGGGCTCATCATGGACTTGGATCAATTGGTCTTGACCCGCTATCGTGGACCGAGTTATTTGGGCCTGTCCCATCATACACCAATATGCTCACTATCTACTAGCAAGATTTCTCACAATAACAAAATGATTACGTCGTCAAAGTTACCTAATCAAAGCCAATTTAATTTCAATTAAAGTGAAATTTGTCGTTAGTTGATGATTTTAAATGGATTAGATTTCAGAATGGACGAGTACATTATTTATGAGGGTAATCAAGCTAGGCCTGGTCTGATAGGTTAAATAAGCAGGGAATTGGGACTTGTTTTGATTAGGTGGGCACTTGGGTATTGGTTGGGGCCATGATGGATGGCCGTAGTGGATAAAATGCTTTATGAGCCATCTATGGTATGAATCCTGCACATGGACGGTGGACGAACGCACACGTAGAACCGCGTATATGGGGAAAGTGGGAACAACTCGTAATGGGCTCGATCGGTCACTTTTAGGGGGGAAATATGCTCGGCCAAGTTTTGTCAAAAGAAGGATTCACGCGGTGATACCCCTGCCCTGCGCGAGTGCGCATTTCATAAAGGGCCCATGTGATCATCAATTAGAGCGGGCCACACACAAAAACCCCACCTCCCCAGCAAAAAAGAAAAAAGGAATTTTTACAGTGGATCCCATGGGCTTGCACGAATTTGAATGGTTCCAACCGTTGCATCGACTGAACTTTTTAAATATAAGACCTTTTGAATGGTTAATTAAGATGATCTAATTGGCCTAAGATTTTGTGGAGATGTATAGGACCCAAATAGGGTTTTGCATCCCTCCCTTCCATCCCCAGGTGAGGCCCATGTGAGCCCCATAAGGAGGTGTGCATGAGGCGCACATCATTTTAAGGCGCACACCATTGAGGCGTCCTAGTGCTCCGGGCCCATTTAAAGGATGCATCGGGGCTACTGGTCCACAGTAACAAACTAGGGTGCATAAGGACTGAGGGATGGCTCCTCAAAGTGTGTGTGAAACTAGGGTACCTAGTGCCTAATGCCGACACCACTCAATATTCGCAACTAGGGTGATTTAATAGTATTTAATGAACTTGATGATATGATTGCTATACATGACACGCCTAGATGTCGACAGGGAACCATGTCTAATTAATTTGTATTGTTAAAATTAATGATGGGCCTTGCCACTAAGGGAGGTTCTCCGAACCTATTTTCGTCTGAGGATCCAACTGATTATAGCTTTTGGTTCTTTTCGATCTATATTCGTTGGAATAGCCCAAATGTAGATGTGAATGAAATCAAGCTTGGTATAGGGGGCCTTGGTTCTTTTCTTTCACATCAATACAGACTAGGGTCAAGGAAATCACCGGCGGCTCTAAAAATTCGAGTAAGTAGAGTCAACAAAAGACTTATCTTCCACAAATTGAATAAATTTATTTTTACATGTATCAATATCTGTCATCTACTTTTAATAATATTAGAGTTTTCTACTTCTAATACGGGGTGAATACCGTATTTAGATGTTAAGTTAGGGTAAATGAAGACTTCCCAACAAAATTCCTAAAAAGAAAATTTTCTTTAAAAAATAAAAATTGGGCCCATTAGGTTTTTTTTTTTTGGTATTTTTTGTTTTAGTAGACAAATGGTCTATTAACTTAGGCATTGAGAGGGGTCAAAAGCTTCCCATAGCTTCAATTTATTAAAGATTTTTTTTTTAATATCTTTCCAAATCTCAGGGGGTTGGCCCCCACAAGCCCTAACGTCCATCCCATCCCCCCCCCTCCCTCAATCCAACGCCCCTTTTCCAAAACTCATTCCCCCTTTGTCTCTCCATCTATCTCAGTCTCTCTTTCCAAAAACCCTTTTCCCCCTTTTTCAAAACCTTTTTCCAGAAGAGGAGAGAAGAACCATTTTCCTCATTTTCCAAAACCCTTTTCCAACATCTCCCACCCATCGTCTCAGGCAGCATCCCCATGGCCAATTGGCCCCCATCAATCATCATCACCCTCCATCAACACATGCAGTGCAGATCCATCCCTAATCAGTGATCTCTCTCATCTCTACTTCTCTCAATCTCTTTCGCCTAGAACTCCCAAACGCAGCCACCATCACCAATCACCATCATCTGTGCCAATCATCCTCCATTTAGGAGTCTGCCACCGCCAGGTACACCTACCTCTCTCAGTCTCTACTACTATGAGAACTTGGTCCGGACAGTACCCTTAACCATGGGGCGAAGTGTGTCAACCACGAGCTTCAAACGGTGAGTCTCCGTTAGCCCGCATCGGAAATATTGAAGTCCTGACCTTGGGCTTATAAGTCAAATCTCGTATTAACTTAACATGAGGCTTTTTAAAACTGTGCGGCCTCGAAATCGTAAAAACTCTGAAGTTAAGCGTGCTCGGGCGGGAGCAGTACTAGGATGGGTGACCTCCTGAGATTGGGCGGGGCTGTGACAGTTGGTATTAGAGCTAATGATGACTCTATTTCTAGTGGGGGGGAATGTGAGATCTTGGTCCGGGCGGTACCCTTAGCTACGAGGCGTAGCGTGTCAACCACGGGCTTCAAACGGTGAGTCTCCGTTAGCCCGCATCGGAAATATCCAAGTCCTGACATTGGCCTTATAAGTCAAACCCCGTATTAACTTAGCATGAGGCTTTTTAAAACCGTGCAGCCCAAGAAATAGTAAGAACTCCGAAGTTAAGCGTGCTCAGGCGGGAGCAGTATTAAAATGGGTGACCTCTGGGGATTGGGCGGAGCTGTGACCGTTGGTATCAGATCCGATGACGACTATATTTCTAGTTGGGGAGAATGTGAGATCTTGGTCCGGGCAATACCCTTAACCACGAGGTGTAGCGTGTCAACCACGGGCTTCAAACGGTGAGTCTCCGTTAGCCCGCATCGAAAATATTCAAGTCCTGACCTTGGGCTTATAAGTCAAACCCCGTATTAACTTAGCATGAGGCCTTCTAAAACCATGCGGCCTTGGAAATCGTAAGAACCCCGAAATTAAGCGTGCTTGGGCGGGAGCAGTACTAGGATGGGTGACCTCCTGGAAAGTCCACGCGACAAAATTATTTTGTCTCTATTTCTTATATTTATGACAAAATAATTTTGTCTCTAATTTCTTCCTTTAATGACAAAATATTTTGTCACTAATTACTTACAAGAATGTTTCCAACAGAGTGTATTGTAGAAAAAAAAATTACTTACAAGTATGTTTCCAACAGTGTATTAGAGACAAAAAAAAAATCGTCATAAATTTATCTTTTTCAATGACGAATTTCTTTTTGTCTCCAATACCTTTTAGCGACAAGGCTTTGGCAACAAAACGGGTGACGACAAATTTTCGTCTTAATTAGTTTCGGTGACGAAATATGTACATTTTGGGACAAATTTGTATCGTCCTTAAACCCCAAATTTCTTTTAGTGTTTTATGCAGCGTGCGTCTGAGGGGATATTTTTCATAATGATAGAACATGAGAAATGGTGGTTAAATCTGTATTTAATTTTCCATAAAATGTCATTTTTTGTGTTTTGTAAAAAAAAATTCGTGGCAGAAAGTGTATGACACTTAAAATTAAAACTTCCACGATATCATGGGATATGATGGAAAAAAGTAAAATAAAAAATATTAACTAAAGTCAAGCAACTCGGTGACATTATATAAATTCTGGTCATGAAATTGGGAATACTAAATTTGAGGAGGACTAATATGTCAAAATCTCAAATTTAAACTCATGCATGCCCTGACACACTATATGATGTCACTCCCGACAGTTTAGAGGGAACATTTTTTTTTTTTTTTTTTTTGCCCGTGAGGCAAGTGGGGCTAGAAAATACTTATACTTCTCCTCTGCTACAACACACACACACCTACTCTCACACTATTCCCAAGTCCGTAACCATCAGTGCAATGTCAAGGGATCAAATCAAGCCTTGGTCGTTTGTGGATAAGGAGGTGGTTGCACCATTGAGCTAACAACGGATTGGCAGCTAGAAGGTACTCCGTTGGGCTATTTTTTCTGGGTAATTTCATAACTCTTTTTCTTTTTGTTATATTCAATCACTAATTGACCTGTACTTAGTGATCTGTACTATGAGAGTGAGGTACCTTTGCCACTAAGCTATCGGTGGTTTGGCACAATTTTCACCATTAATTGAGTGTGCACTAGTAACTGTTTTCCTAACTAGGGTTTTGATTGAATCTAGAGTAGGTTTTCCACATGTTACTAAGGACTCCTTTGGTTCTCGTCCAATGTTAGTGTCAAACAGGGATCAAAATCTCAGTTGATACCGATTCGTATAAGCCAATCTCAGCTGAAATGGTCAAAATATCGGTTTAATCTACAAAAAATTAAGGTTTTTGACCATTACTCCCTCTGGGACAATATTTTCAAAATATTAGCCGAGATAACCAATATTTTGAAAATATTGTCCCGGATGGAGTAATGGTCAAAAACCTTAATTTTTTGTAACTTTTTTCCTATTTCTCTATCTTTTTCTCCTCTCCCCTCATCTCCTTAGAGTAACCATATCTTCATAACTCATTCTCTTGCATATTTTCAAATTCCAACACTATTTCTTGAAGAAATCATTTTATTTGGTAAGAGAAAACATAACTCCCTTATTTTTACTATTATGAGTTTTTTATTTTTTAATTTTAGATAAAGCATAAAAATGAATGAAAAGATAATTAGCATGTCATTTTTGGGTTTGTGTTATGTTCTTCACTTAGATCTACACACTTTCATGCTAGATCTACTTATATACATGATTTTGGGTGTAGAAAAATGGTTTTCTTTTTTTAAATCTTCTACTTTTTAAAAGAATTATTGTTGGAGTATTTATGATACTAAATAGTAAATACTAATGACTTATTAATAGTATATAGATAATTGATATGTTATCTTTATTTTCTTATATTTTACACTAATAAATTGATCATGAGCCAAAATAATTATTGCATTATATGAAATACTGGAGAATACCGAAACTGCGACATAGACAAGAGTCATAACTTAAGGTAATTGATATTTTGATTTATAGTTGTTACTAATGGAAAAAAAAATATTATTTTCCTGTATTTTTTAATTTTCTGAATTTTTTGAATTTTTTGTGTATTTTTTTGCATTAAAAAAAATCACACTGTGACTACCGTGACAGACCGATAACCACGACCGATATTGATATTATATCGGTTTTTTTTCACGGTCGGTGCCGCGATTTTAAACCTCAGTGTCAAAGCCATTGATGCATATTGGATTAGATGTGTGTCATTCCGCTGAAGTGTCTTATTGGTGTTAGATTTGTCGTTTGTTGTTCATGAAACCTGACCTTGATGAACTTGGAAGAGGCAAAATGTTCATCCGCAGGAACGCCCGCATGGTCTGTCAAATTAGATTGGAGTGAAAGGATCCATGTGCAGGAACGTCTAGAGGAGAAAACTCCTCCTTCAAAAAGATACCGTGGCTGATAGCCGATTCAAACCAAAGTGCTTCATCAAGCAGGAGATGGAAAATCTCTCAACCCAAGACAGATAACTCTCATATCAAAAAATTAATACATATTCTTTATTGGTAATTAATACATAGTTACCAATGATCACTCCCAAGATCCTAAATAACTTGATGGCAATAGGATTCCTTGGAAATGAAGCTGGGCCTAGCCTAACTGGGCCTCAGCAGTAATCTTTGCACTAATGGTGTTCTTCATCTTGATGAGGGGTGCTCATGGGCCATGTAAGCCTGATCTGAGCCCGGTATGCCAAGATCATGCTGTATTTGGGCTGTGTTTTAGGCCACGAGCCCATAGTGCAAACTCTGGCCCATTATTAACTGGAGTGGTACTGAGCCTATTTGTGCTAAAAGGTTTAGCCCGGCCCAACATATTACCACAAAGGACTGTATATTTTTTTTCAAATGAGCCGAGCCTCTGCCTTACTTGCAGGACGGTGGGATGAATTTGGGTCTTAATATGATGCCCAACAAGTAAATGGGCAAGGCTTTGACAATTTTCCACCCAGCCTGACTTGGGCCAAGAACACCGCCACTCTTGATCTGTAATATATACGTTTTGGCGAAGTTGGGCATGTTGAATTATTTCAATTGTACTGCAAGACTAGAAATTCATTTACTTGGATTACTAAGTTTCCATTTTCATGCCCACTCCTTATCCTAATGCACATTGCACTCAATTTGTCTTTGATGAAACTCCGAAAAAACGTCTTCCTCCGTGACCCATTTATTTGCACGGAATTGAATTCCTAAAAATTGTAAGAAACGTATTCCTAAGGTGGCTGAAACAAAAAGGGCAAAAGGAAAAGATTCATAACCGTCCATCCATCAAATAATCTTTTTTTAGATTGAATTAAGGAGAGATGGAAAAAATGAATATTCACCAATCACTCCAATAAATCAAATCCTAAGAAATTTAGGGTCCCATCTATACATTCGCCTTTCATCCTTCACTTTTCACTTCTTTACTGCTCCTTTGGTGGAACCCATTATTCCATGAATTACAAACTAACTTCCAAACCGTAATGTGGGCCCGTCCTAAAAAACATAAAATGAAAAATGCCGGACTCAGTAGAGAACCCCAATTTGGAGGGTTAAAGCTATGTTGATGACGCTCAAAATTACTTAAAGAGGGCTTCCCTTCTTCAGAAATTATCCACTCAAACCAAATCAGCACTTTTCTTCTTTTTTACTTGGGGAATGTTAAAGAAAGCATTTGTTTCCATTAGAGGTGCAACCTAGGTGGGGTCAAATCCAAACCCTCACGGACCTGACGCAACCAAAAGTGAAACTATGGTTCGCCTCTTTTGGATGTGGGTCAGCTTGGTCCCTGAATTTTGGAACGCGGATCTATGTTTGAGCTTTGAAGACTTCATTAATTCAACTATGGTGCCTGATATATGTTATTGTTGAATAGATAGTATGTATACAATTCCGACTATACTATTATAGATTTTTACATATACTACATTCCCCCCCTTCCCCTAAGCCAAGTGTGGTGCACGATTTTTAATTCCCACCGTAAAAGATAGAGATCCCTTTATTATTATTATTATTATTATTTTATAATGCAAGGTTCCTAGCCCTTTGGACTAAAATAATCCCAACAAGCTCCGTAGAAAAAGGCGGATAAAATTCTCCTGTAAACAGAGAGCCCTTTATTTGAATGGTGGAAATTGAAATTCTTGCAGAAATGACGTGGAGAAGTCCTGAGGGGGAAAACCCAATAACACTAAATTTTAATTTTATACGCTTCACAAAGAATGTAGAAGGTAAACTTAAGGGGAAAAAAAAAGGATGCCTGAATTGGGTCAACTCGACTAAGCACAAATTGCCTTGGGTAGGGAAAGGCCTAGGTTGGATATCATTCAGGTTGACTCTGAGTTTGAGTTTGCCCTAATGCTGTTATATGATTAGGCTGAGCAGACCCAGCCCGGCCTGCATTGATTTTAAGTCGAGCATTCCCTTTCACTCTTAACAGACTTGTCACAACCTGGCTGTCTCATGTGCCAGCAAACAAAATCATGAACAAGAAGAAAACTCCATTTAGCTCAACAGCGTGTATTCAACGCCAGCAAAGTTTCCTGTCATTGACTCCAAATAATGCAAGCAAATGTTGCTTTCATCTTATATTCCCTCTAAACAAAATCATGCCGCCCCCGCCGCCCGCCCCCCCCCCCCCCCCCCCCCCCAATCAACTTGTTTGCCAAAGAAAACAAGGAGAAGTAAATGAGAAGAGAAAGAAAAATATAAACAATTTCCCAGAAAGAGGGGTGGCGAAACCCTCAACCATGGATTTTCAAGAGCCGTTACGCGTCTCCTTCAATTAAAAAACTGAATATTGTTAACTTAGGCACAAAACATCAAAGGTCAAATCCAAACCTCATGTTCCATGACATACAAGGGCACCCCACCATATGACCAGTACCAACTTGTACCTCTCAGGTCCCACTTGTACAATTGGTGAGTTAATGGACCACAGCACAAAAATTCCAGCTATCCATCATCCAATCATACAGTCGATCTATGAACATTTACTGACAATTGACCACGACCACTGATCAGACGATCACTGCCGTCCCTATCGCATGCCTCATCAATGAACAATGTGGATCTCTAGATAGATATTCCAATCACCAGCTTACGTGGTCCGCATCCCTTGTATGATGTCAATTGCGAAAATGTTTTAATTTGGATTGCTGTCCAAGTATGATGTGCTTCTTGGAAATTTACGCTCTCGGTCTATGCATAAAATATGTATAGGAGAAGGTTAGCAATGGCACAGAAGTCTTGTTTAGTAGTTTCTTAGCAAGTGTGCGTTGCTTGAACTCGTCAATCACTCCGCTATTTAAAGGGCCGGACCCATGAATCTTCTTCTACAGCAAGAAACAAATTAAGTTGCTTTCTAGCAAAAGCACTGTGAATAAATTCAAGGGCGGAAAGAGCAACTCCCTATTGAACTTTTTTGCTATTTCGTGCTGATCTATTTTCTTCTTCTTCCCCTATATATAACCATTCAAGCTTTGCGATCCGGCATAGCACAATGTTTTGGGGTTTGGGGCGAACAAAAATGCCTGATGCCCTGTCTGTAAGTGCCCCATCATCCATAAAAGCTCTGGTGCTATTTGGATTTGCTTCATTT